>CM060920.1:49647500-52047500 GCA_030737875.1 Allium sativum | reverse complement strand
TAAACATGGACGGTTTTTACCTTACTATAACCCAAAACACTTTGATACAAAAATCCAGTGATATTATAATAATGTCTATATCAAGTAAATAACCAAATAGCAGAACGCTTGCATCTCACGCTCTACATATATAGTGTAAACTCAAAAACCGCATGGCGCTTATTGGAGATTGGATTTCCAACATGACAAGGTATGGAACCACCTTCCGATGATGTATCTCTAGAGGCAAATACACCTGGGTTCAACAAGAACGTCTTGCAACCCGGCCCTCACATGACCGACCACTCATTTCGCTTGAGTGTATCGAATGTATATCACCAACGGTTGGACTCAAACCACCGTTCCCGAATGGGCAGAATCGATAGATTAAGAAACAAAAGGAATTTCTCTAGATAGGTGATTATACACCCTAATGGGTGCGACCCACATAGCCATGCTGCCTGCCCGATTTTTGTCCTTTCCCGGTTGTTGAGGCCTGAGGCTACGCATACTTACCATTCATCGATAACACGATCACTTTGAATGCCACATCGTCAGATCCGTTAATCACTAGTTGAGTTTGCACAAATATTCTGGATATTATGCTAAGGGATAAATCCGTTGCAACCATATATATTCATACAGACCAACCCATTTGATCATTGGAAATACTCTGTCAGACATTCGTCCATTTACGTTCGTTCTGGGATTGAACGAAACCGAAGGCACTATTTCTATAAATAGAAAAGCCCTTGCACTTCACTCCGTCTTCAATATATCCAGCATACTTGGTTCGCAACGCTTATGCCGATACGGAGTGGTTCTTCGGATAATAATCCAACCGGTCTCTCCATATTGACAACGATGGTCAAAACTTCGATAGTCTGTGATTTAACTATCGAATAAAACAAGTGTTCATCCAACATATCAAACAAATCACTGGGCCCTTTAATTAATATTTCATTAATTAAATCTCTTCTCCATTTTTCTCTATCAATATTTGTTACCCAAATATTTTCAATAATCATCTTGGCCCTTTTCGCTATTTTAGATTTCGTCTCCTTATCGAATTCTATATATATCGATATATAGGTTTCTAATTGTCAAATTTCTTAAAAATATTCTAACTCCTTAAATTCCCGGAAAATTTCGCCATAACCTCCCCTGTATCGGGAGCATCGGGAAATTTCAAATAGCTTCCCGGTATCTTCTCATTTCAAAAAGAAAAAGAAAAAGCCAAGCGGCTTGCCGATACGGCGCATAAATCTCATATATGAATTAAACATGTACCTTTTGTCGAGCACATTATTTATATACCTGCATTATCCTTGCCCCATACCTGTCTCCTGTATATCTATATCTGTCCCATTTATTTCAACTTCGTACACTCGTTTGACTCGATTTGTTAAAGTAATTCTTTAACTAACTCTCTGCCCATCTCGCTTGTATATTTGAATATAACCCGTTTCGAATATATTTCCACTTACTTATCAATCAATTGAATTCAAATTTCAATTTAAGTTCTATATTCGATTTCGAATATATATTTACAATCCCAAATTTCACTTTTCAAAGTTCGATTTTAGTTCAAACTCGATTAACTAATTCTTCTTTAGTTAATTCTATTCAATAATCAAAAATATGATTATTGTTTCAAAAATCATCTTCTTTACTTCACTTGAGTCCACATTTATTTTCTAACTCAAATCTAGATTTTTAAAATGGAAATCCGGATTTTTATTTGCTTAAAAATCCCAATTTATATATAAAATCCATTATGGTTTAAAATGGTTTCTGGCGCTGCATTTTTGAAATTTTGATTTTGACATAACTCAAAATCTATACGACGAAATTCAGATTTTTCTCCTTCATTAGAAAACTATTATCAAATCGGCCCTGACGTTTCTTGTTTCAAAGAATTCTGACTTCAATCGAGTTCGGTATACTCGATTGAAGTTCGAATCGCTATTTTACGAACTGCAGCGCTGCGGCGAGTTCGTTTTTAATTATATTTATAAATATAAACGTTAAACTTCTTTAAAATGAATTCAACTTCATTTAACTCCATTTGAATTCCTTGATTCAAATTCCCATCTCACTTTGAATTCCATATTCAAATTTCAATTCCTTTTCTATTTGATATTCAAATTCAATATTTGAATTTCTATTTGAATTCCCTATATTCAAATTCGATACTTGAATTCATTTGAATTCTTTTATTCAAACTTTATACTTAAATTCCATTGGAACTTCTATATTCAAATTTCTATATTTGAATTCTATTGAAATTCAAATATTCAAACTCCTTTTTAAATTCTATATTCAAAATTCCATAGTTAAAACCCATTTGAATTTCATATTCAAATCCCATAGACCAAATCCTATTTGAATTCAACTTGAATCTCTTATATTCAAATTTCATTTTTCATTTGAATTCTAATATTCAAATTCATTTCCAGCCTCATTTGAATTCTAATATTCAAACTCATTTCAACACCATTTGAATTTCCATTATTCAAAATCATTTTCAACACCCTTTGAATTTCTATTATTCAAATTCATTTGAATTCCCTTGAATTCAAATTTCATTTCAAAACTATTTGGATTTCCTATTTTGAAATCCTATTTTCAAAGTTTATTTCAAATTCTATTTTGAAATCTCATATTCAATTTCTACTTGAATTTCTATATTCAATTCCATGTTCAAATTCAACACTCGAATTTCTATTTCAAATCTCTATTCAAATTTCATATTTGAATTCCAATTCAAATCTTTATTCAAATTTCATATTTGAATTCCAATTCCAATCTCTATTTAATTCTTCTTTGAAATTCTATTTTCAAAGTCTATTTCAAATTCTCTTTTGAAAATTCTATTTTGAAATTCTATTTCAAATTCTATTTGGAAAATTTTATTTCAAATTCTCTATATTCAACACCATTGCACGTTCTATATTCAAATCCACCTTGGGTTTTCTATTTGAATTCTAAATTCAAATTTTCCATTTCCTTTTCTTTTTGAATTCAAATTTCCATTTCCTTTTCTTTTTGAATTCAAATTTCCATTTCCTTTTCTATTTGAATTCAAATTTCCATTTCCTTTTCTATTTGAATTCAAATTCTATATTTAAATTTTCTTTTGAATCATATTTTCAAAACACTTGGATTTCTATTTCTGAATTATCAAATGATAATTTTTTTCACTTCATTTATAACTTCGTTATAAAAGAACTATTTATAAACTTCGTTTATAAAGGAACTACTTGTTTTATTTTTCAAAACAAGTTTATAATTTATTTCCCTTTTAAAATTCAAATTCTATTTAAAAATAGAATTTTTCCTTTTTAAATCTCCAATATCCTTTCACGATATTTTTAAATATCATTACTTAAGCCCAGTGATATTTAAACACACAAAGCAACCAAATATTTATTTTCCTAACACATCATATATAACAATATATATGCAAACAAATAAACAAACAGATAATATATTTTTGAGGAATCCAGTTGGATTCCTCCAACCTGTTTTCCTGCATCCACAGATGTTAGCACATAAATAATACCCATTCTGCTTCGTGGCAGAATATCGTGGTATAGAAGGTCATCCACTAATCATAGCGTGGGGCGTATAGGGTAATCATCCGCTATGAAACCGCGGGCATCCGCTAATGAGACTGCGGGAATCCAACCAATCAATCAACCCAATATATATATATATATAGCCTAAATAACTAATATATATAAAACAAGCAGAAAGCATTCACACAAGCAACAAACAATTATTTTTAAAAATAATTCTAAAGGTGAGTGAGATTTACTCACCGTGATTTTATTTTCTGAACATCTGATTAGCTGTTGAACCGTGGTAGCTATGAATAACTCGAATTTATTTGTTTAGCACCTACGATAAATTAAATCCTTATTCATTAACTCGGACTATTTTATTTAACCTACTTAAATAAATTATCTTAGACAAATTAACTAATTATATATATATAATTACCCATTTCTAATTAGTTAAATAAATTTAACATCTTACCTTAAACACCCTTTATCAGCCTGCTTCGAAACATAAATGTTTGATAATCGAACAAGCTTCTCCCTCAATCGGCCATCCAACATCCCAAGAATCAAAGACCGAAGCCTCTATATCCCAAGAACACAGTTTGAACTACCATCTTCCCAAACCACAGACCGCTCCAAACTTCCCAACATCCATCATTTAACAGTCGCACCACACCATTTTCTCAAACCCGTACCCTTATCACACTGCCTTTGACTGACCTCGACCACTCTTTATACCACCGCGACCTTGCTTTGACACCGCAGGGACCAAATCGAGCAACCCCATTTGAACGCGCCCGCCTGCAGAACCAGTTGAGCTTCGGGAAAACCCCCAATTTGATCGCGAGCGTTGCTGACTAGGTCTCGAGCTCCAATGAGAACCCATGGTTTTCAAATCGCAACTCTAACCCTTCGTAGTACACGAGCGCTCAGGCTTGGTCTGGAGCATCGCGACTTCAATTCGCGTTTCCTAATTGATTTTTCTTTCTATTTGGTGGAATCGATTTTCGGTTGAAATGAGAGGAAATAAAAGGGAAAGAAGATGGACTGGTTTAGTGAATTGAAGAATGAGAGAATTGAAGATGTCTGGTTTGTTTTATAGCAGCGCGCAAGGGAACACGAGTACAATGGCCATTAAAAGCTGTTTGCCTGGTATTGAAGCTTGGAGACAAAGTAGTTGGCTCGAGATGAAATATAGGGTGTGCGACTTCATTTAGGTCTGCGTTTAAACACTTCTTAGGTCGGCTCAGAATTTTTTTTTCTTTTATTATTTAGAGTGATTTTATTTTAATTAAATAATTAAAACATCTCGCGGCCCTTAACTAGTGAACCACTATTCAATCGTGACGACCGACGATACCAGATTATAACGCTATTCTGGTCTAAATGGAGCAGGAGATATTTAATTTAAATTAATGGTTTAAACTAAATTTGGTTTAAAAATATAATTTAATTCCAAATGGTTAATTTTATTGAAAACAAATTATTATCGTTCTAATTCAATATTTAAATCCATATTAAATATTTAAAATAAATCGACTAAAAATCCGGGTCGTTACATTCTTCCCCCCTTAAAATAATTTCGTCCCCGAAATTGCTAAGGTAGGAGAAATGGTACAAACTCATTACTTTTAAAAATCTCACTTATGTTGAAACTCAACTCCTCATATTTCTATGACTTTATTTTCAACCAAAACTTTTGGTCTTCTTCCTTTCATATGCCTTCACATTCAATTCATATTCATTTCAATTTATTTCAATAAACCTATTTAAATTGATTCTAATCAATTCATTCACTTCGACCCATTTAACTTGTTTAAGTTAAATTTAAATTCCAGAATTTAAATCCCTGGGTTTTCTTTTCAAATTCTTTTGAAATCACTTAAATATATACATATATATTTGTCACTATCTCAAATTCAAAATATTTGAATTTCAAACCACTTTGTTTTCTTCCAAACAAATTTCCATCAAATTTTTCTAAGGTAGCAATTTATCACTTAGAAACTCGGAAATGAACACTGATGATGTTGCAATCATCATCAGAATAATTTCCCAGCCACTGAAGTGAGTTCAGTGCTTTATTATTTCAAAATTCATCTAAAATGATTTTCTTTCAAATCCTTCTAAAACAAATCTATATTATTTTAATATACTTTGAAAAATATTTCCAACTTCCCAGGATTTTAAATTCCAAATTCTGGTTTGAATTTAATTCTAATTCATCTCATTTGTATATATTTCATTCATATACAAATTCTATTTGGTTCTATAACCATTTCACTTCTTATAATCTCATTTGATTATAATGTTAACATCCAACACATCCATATATTAATTCTAGAAAATTATTCTTTCTATATCAAAATAGAAATTTTGGGTAAAATTATTTCATCTACCCACTTAAAAACAATATCGTGTCGATTCTTCTGTCCAAGTGTTTAGAAATCCCTATCGACTTCGTGGCGTCCCACGATTCGACCAGAATTCATAAACTACTCAACAGACAAGCCAACACAATATAAAACAATTTTTATATCAAATAACAAATACGCTCTCTCGTATTATACACTCAACTCATTCTAGGGTACTACTGTCCCTATCTCTAATGAGCGCATGCCCCACAAGCCTAGGTGTTCGCTCAACCTAAGCTCTGATACCAACTGTAACGACCCGCAAATCCATGCTATCTGAGTTGACTAATAACACTACACGTCCAACCCAAATAACACAGAAATACGAACCATTATTAGAAAGAAGTTAGAGGGTGAGAATTAGAAAGATAGAAATATTAGAATAGAAGAAAAACGAAGATCACAACTCACAGCGGAATGAATAAAATATATTAGATAACATAAACTTTGAAATACAAATCTGTTTGGTACATATATACATACCATCATCAGAGTACACATAACATTTGATTCAGCGGAAGTAACTCCAAATAACTAACGTTGAAGCCTCCTGCTTCAAGCTCCTCCAAGTGTATCTGTAAAAAGCCTGAAACACTTGACTGCCCGTACAAATTTGGGCACCCAAGAGTTTAGGGAAAACAAAACAAAATAAACTCTGGGTCAGTCATGGGACTGGTGTGAGTAAACTCCAACCACTTGTTTAACTTTTAAAAATCCTTTCAAAAGAAAAGATAATAGTAAGACCAGCCCACACATAAACATGGACGGTTTTTACCTTACTATAACCCAAAACACTTTGATACAAAAATCCAGTGATATTATAATAATGTCTATATCAAGTAAATAACCAAATAGCAGAACGCTTGCATCTCACGCTCTACATATATAGTGTAAACTCAAAAACCGCATGGCGCTTATTGGAGATTGGATTTCCAACATGACAAGGTATGGAACCACCTTCCGATGATGTATCTCTAGAGGCAAATACACCTGGGTTCAACAAGAACGTCTTGCAACCCGGCCCTCACATGACCGACCACTCATTTCGCTTGAGTGTATCGAATGTATATCACCAACGGTTGGACTCAAACCACCGTTCCCGAATGGGCAGAATCGATAGATTAAGAAACAAAAGGAATTTCTCTAGATAGGTGATTATACACCCTAATGGGTGCGACCCACATAGCCATGCTGCCTGCCCGATTTTTGTCCTTTCCCGGTTGTTGAGGCCTGAGGCTACGCATACTTACCATTCATCGATAACACGATCACTTTGAATGCCACATCGTCAGATCCGTTAATCACTAGTTGAGTTTGCACAAATATTCTGGATATTATGCTAAGGGATAAATCCGTTGCAACCATATATATTCATACAGACCAACCCATTTGATCATTGGAAATACTCTGTCAGACATTCGTCCATTTACGTTCGTTCTGGGATTGAACGAAACCGAAGGCACTATTTCTATAAATAGAAAAGCCCTTGCACTTCACTCCGTCTTCAATATATCCAGCATACTTGGTTCGCAACGCTTATGCCGATACGGAGTGGTTCTTCGGATAATAATCCAACCGGTCTCTCCATATTGACAACGATGGTCAAAACTTCGATAGTCTGTGATTTAACTATCGAATAAAACAAGTGTTCATCCAACATATCAAACAAATCACTGGGCCCTTTAATTAATATTTCATTAATTAAATCTCTTCTCCATTTTTCTCTATCAATATTTGTTACCCAAATATTTTCAATAATCATCTTGGCCCTTTTCGCTATTTTAGATTTCGTCTCCTTATCGAATTCTATATATATCGATATATAGGTTTCTAATTGTCAAATTTCTTAAAAATATTCTAACTCCTTAAATTCCCGGAAAATTTCGCCATAACCTCCCCTGTATCGGGAGCATCGGGAAATTTCAAATAGCTTCCCGGTATCTTCTCATTTCAAAAAGAAAAAGAAAAAGCCAAGCGGCTTGCCGATACGGCGCATAAATCTCATATATGAATTAAACATGTACCTTTTGTCGAGCACATTATTTATATACCTGCATTATCCTTGCCCCATACCTGTCTCCTGTATATCTATATCTGTCCCATTTATTTCAACTTCGTACACTCGTTTGACTCGATTTGTTAAAGTAATTCTTTAACTAACTCTCTGCCCATCTCGCTTGTATATTTGAATATAACCCGTTTCGAATATATTTCCACTTACTTATCAATCAATTGAATTCAAATTTCAATTTAAGTTCTATATTCGATTTCGAATATATATTTACAATCCCAAATTTCACTTTTCAAAGTTCGATTTTAGTTCAAACTCGATTAACTAATTCTTCTTTAGTTAATTCTATTCAATAATCAAAAATATGATTATTGTTTCAAAAATCATCTTCTTTACTTCACTTGAGTCCACATTTATTTTCTAACTCAAATCTAGATTTTTAAAATGGAAATCCGGATTTTTATTTGCTTAAAAATCCCAATTTATATATAAAATCCATTATGGTTTAAAATGGTTTCTGGCGCTGCATTTTTGAAATTTTGATTTTGACATAACTCAAAATCTATACGACGAAATTCAGATTTTTCTCCTTCATTAGAAAACTATTATCAAATCGGCCCTGACGTTTCTTGTTTCAAAGAATTCTGACTTCAATCGAGTTCGGTATACTCGATTGAAGTTCGAATCGCTATTTTACGAACTGCAGCGCTGCGGCGAGTTCGTTTTTAATTATATTTATAAATATAAACGTTAAACTTCTTTAAAATGAATTCAACTTCATTTAACTCCATTTGAATTCCTTGATTCAAATTCCCATCTCACTTTGAATTCCATATTCAAATTTCAATTCCTTTTCTATTTGATATTCAAATTCAATATTTGAATTTCTATTTGAATTCCCTATATTCAAATTCGATACTTGAATTCATTTGAATTCTTTTATTCAAACTTTATACTTAAATTCCATTGGAACTTCTATATTCAAATTTCTATATTTGAATTCTATTGAAATTCAAATATTCAAACTCCTTTTTAAATTCTATATTCAAAATTCCATAGTTAAAACCCATTTGAATTTCATATTCAAATCCCATAGACCAAATCCTATTTGAATTCAACTTGAATCTCTTATATTCAAATTTCATTTTTCATTTGAATTCTAATATTCAAATTCATTTCCAGCCTCATTTGAATTCTAATATTCAAACTCATTTCAACACCATTTGAATTTCCATTATTCAAAATCATTTTCAACACCCTTTGAATTTCTATTATTCAAATTCATTTGAATTCCCTTGAATTCAAATTTCATTTCAAAACTATTTGGATTTCCTATTTTGAAATCCTATTTTCAAAGTTTATTTCAAATTCTATTTTGAAATCTCATATTCAATTTCTACTTGAATTTCTATATTCAATTCCATGTTCAAATTCAACACTCGAATTTCTATTTCAAATCTCTATTCAAATTTCATATTTGAATTCCAATTCAAATCTTTATTCAAATTTCATATTTGAATTCCAATTCCAATCTCTATTTAATTCTTCTTTGAAATTCTATTTTCAAAGTCTATTTCAAATTCTCTTTTGAAAATTCTATTTTGAAATTCTATTTCAAATTCTATTTGGAAAATTTTATTTCAAATTCTCTATATTCAACACCATTGCACGTTCTATATTCAAATCCACCTTGGGTTTTCTATTTGAATTCTAAATTCAAATTTTCCATTTCCTTTTCTTTTTGAATTCAAATTTCCATTTCCTTTTCTTTTTGAATTCAAATTTCCATTTCCTTTTCTATTTGAATTCAAATTTCCATTTCCTTTTCTATTTGAATTCAAATTCTATATTTAAATTTTCTTTTGAATCATATTTTCAAAACACTTGGATTTCTATTTCTGAATTATCAAATGATAATTTTTTTCACTTCATTTATAACTTCGTTATAAAAGAACTATTTATAAACTTCGTTTATAAAGGAACTACTTGTTTTATTTTTCAAAACAAGTTTATAATTTATTTCCCTTTTAAAATTCAAATTCTATTTAAAAATAGAATTTTTCCTTTTTAAATCTCCAATATCCTTTCACGATATTTTTAAATATCATTACTTAAGCCCAGTGATATTTAAACACACAAAGCAACCAAATATTTATTTTCCTAACACATCATATATAACAATATATATGCAAACAAATAAACAAACAGATAATATATTTTTGAGGAATCCAGTTGGATTCCTCCAACCTGTTTTCCTGCATCCACAGATGTTAGCACATAAATAATACCCATTCTGCTTCGTGGCAGAATATCGTGGTATAGAAGGTCATCCACTAATCATAGCGTGGGGCGTATAGGGTAATCATCCGCTATGAAACCGCGGGCATCCGCTAATGAGACTGCGGGAATCCAACCAATCAATCAACCCAATATATATATATATATAGCCTAAATAACTAATATATATAAAACAAGCAGAAAGCATTCACACAAGCAACAAACAATTATTTTTAAAAATAATTCTAAAGGTGAGTGAGATTTACTCACCGTGATTTTATTTTCTGAACATCTGATTAGCTGTTGAACCGTGGTAGCTATGAATAACTCGAATTTATTTGTTTAGCACCTACGATAAATTAAATCCTTATTCATTAACTCGGACTATTTTATTTAACCTACTTAAATAAATTATCTTAGACAAATTAACTAATTATATATATATAATTACCCATTTCTAATTAGTTAAATAAATTTAACATCTTACCTTAAACACCCTTTATCAGCCTGCTTCGAAACATAAATGTTTGATAATCGAACAAGCTTCTCCCTCAATCGGCCATCCAACATCCCAAGAATCAAAGACCGAAGCCTCTATATCCCAAGAACACAGTTTGAACTACCATCTTCCCAAACCACAGACCGCTCCAAACTTCCCAACATCCATCATTTAACAGTCGCACCACACCATTTTCTCAAACCCGTACCCTTATCACACTGCCTTTGACTGACCTCGACCACTCTTTATACCACCGCGACCTTGCTTTGACACCGCAGGGACCAAATCGAGCAACCCCATTTGAACGCGCCCGCCTGCAGAACCAGTTGAGCTTCGGGAAAACCCCCAATTTGATCGCGAGCGTTGCTGACTAGGTCTCGAGCTCCAATGAGAACCCATGGTTTTCAAATCGCAACTCTAACCCTTCGTAGTACACGAGCGCTCAGGCTTGGTCTGGAGCATCGCGACTTCGATTCGCGTTTCCTAATTGATTTTTCTTTCTATTTGGTGGAATCGATTTTCGGTTGAAATGAGAGGAAATAAAAGGGAAAGAAGATGGACTGGTTTAGTGAATTGAAGAATGAGAGAATTGAAGATGTCTGGTTTGTTTTATAGCAGCGCGCAAGGGAACACGAGTACAATGGCCATTAAAAGCTGTTTGCCTGGTATTGAAGCTTGGAGACAAAGTAGTTGGCTCGAGATGAAATATAGGGTGTGCGACTTCATTTAGGTCTGCGTTTAAACACTTCTTAGGTCGGCTCAGAATTTTTTTTTTCTTTTATTATTTAGAGTGATTTTATTTTAATTAAATAATTAAAACATCTCGCGGCCCTTAACTAGTGAACCACTATTCAATCGTGACGACCGACGATACCAGATTATAACGCTATTCTGGTCTAAATGGAGCAGGAGATATTTAATTTAAATTAATGGTTTAAACTAAATTTGGTTTAAAAATATAATTTAATTCCAAATGGTTAATTTTATTGAAAACAAATTATTATCGTTCTAATTCAATATTTAAATCCATATTAAATATTTAAAATAAATCGACTAAAAATCCGGGTCGTTACACTATGCCATAAGTGGGCATATTCGACGCTTCTCTAATGCGGTCGTAGATCAAAATAGTGTCGCCTTAAGCCAATTTTTTTAAAAGGCAACATCTGAGGGGCGTGGCATCCGCAGTCGTTGTCGTTGCTCCCTAAGGCAACACTTTTTTACATCTACTGCCATATAGAGAAAGAATTGCATTATAATTTTATTGCAACACTACTTCCAAGTAATGCAACAACATATAGTTTTGCCTTAAGCATAAGTTAGAGTCTGACTTCCAGGTCATGATAGTGGGGTGCACGTCAGCTTCCACGTAAGCCGTCCACATGTCACACGCCACATCAACTTCCACGTCAGTTGTCAGTGTGTCACGTGCCACGTCATCTTCCATGTCAGTTGTAAACATGTCACACGTCACGTCAGTTATGGGGTCCACGTGCCATATTACAGTGGAATTAATAATATTTTATTTAATGCAACACCGCTATGTTATGTAATGCAACACAATATTTTGAAATGAAACGTCAGAAAAAAGAAAATGCAAACAGTAGAAGAAAGCAAATACAATGCTTTAATTAAAAAAATTTGCAATACCAGTTTTGTACATAGAAGAAACCCATCCAAAATATTCATCATTACATTCAAACTATCCAAAATATTCTACGTACCATACCAATTCTTCAAATATACCACAAATGCCAACACATACAGTCAAGTACATAATTTAGAAGTATAATCCAAATAATATGCTCAGGCAAGTACTCTGTTAGCAGTATTCTACACATGGATGCCAGAACCTCTTTGTTTTTACATGAACCTGCAAGATAAAGAACGACTTCATACATGAAGAAAATCACATTAAATAATACAAACGTAATTTTGTAAATTTTTGGTATTTACTATACAAATATGATAACACCTTATTATTTCAGGTTTTTTTTTAAGAAACTGTAGGAGCATAAGTTAAGGAATGAATATATGGACTAATTTATAGGTTTTGTTTACCAACATTATTTTGCTTCCCCAACATTTGATCTTTCAGCTCCTTCAGTTATTTTTTCCTACTTTCTTCAGCCCTCTGAAGTTTCAGCATCTGAGATCGTGATTTTGCGGACAAATTCAAGCTTTAAAACTTTCTTCTTTAATTCCTTATCTACTCTATGGTGTTGCTCTAACTGTATGACAAACGACATAAATAAGATAAACCTTGCTTCTGTTACGATGTTTATCAATTATCAAATAAGTTTTCATATTTGGAGAACTGCCGAAGATAATTATTTTGAACTAAAAAATAAATGCTCTCCTTGGAAAAAGGACCGCTTTGATCGGACTTTTGTTATTATAATTATTATTTTGAGAAAAGGATACAAATACATAAACCACCGTTTGTACTGAATCAAAATCATTACTCTCTACAATCCGAACCTAAAGCTAACATGTTTCTAACTATTAATAACCAACACTATTCAGTCGTTAATAAAATTAAGACACAATTGTCATCGATGTAGGCTGAATTTTTTTCACGTATAATTTCTTAATTGATGTTTCGAATGAGCAATTAAATACTCCTTGTTAGCTAAAACAGTAGTTCATTCATAGTATAATGTAAAAGCATATTACCTTAATCAAAATTTTCCATTTAGGTATTTTGTCCTACTCAACATCATTTTCACATATCTAGCAATGCATGCGTACTACAAAAGGACAGTACATAGTTCATTCAATCGACAGTGAAGTTACATAAATACCCATCATCCCTACATAATGTGCATATATATGAAAATTTTGTATGTCTTATGCCAGATTATTATATGTGAGTTTGATCTGTATTCATTTATTTTTAAATGAGGTATGACAAGTAATGCATATTTACAAAGTATTTCAGTGTGCTAGCTATATACTACTACAAAAAAAAATCATGAAACGATCGATAACAATATATTCCACCAACACACTGAAATTATTTTATTTTTCATACAGTTTGATCTATAGTTTCATAGTATGAAATTTATGCCTTTGTGCTTATCAACTGCAAAATTACCTGGGACTCTAACTTCTTGGTTTTACGCCTCCAATGTGCAGATAGAAACCTGATCCCATCTCTTAGCCGAGCAGTCTCCTCATTTTTTGCATTCAAAAGCTTATTCATCTTCTCGGTTAATTTTGGAGAAACTTCTTCATGAATCTTCAAGAGCTCGCAGTCTCTATTAATTGCGGCTACTGTTATTACTTGCTTAATATCCTTCTCCGTTCTTAAAGCTTCTTCTTTAAGTTGTCCTTGTGATAGCTCCCTTGCTTCAAGATCGTTTTGTAAGTGGTCTAACTACTCTCGTAACTCATTAACTCGAGTTTCGTTCCTTTTAAAGAAATACTCTTTTTATCCAATTATCTTAATAAGTTTAGACATTGAGATTGAGATGACTCAGCATAATTAGCACTTGTCTTGGCACTAGCTTGAGTTAATACTAGCTTTGATTTTAAGCCATCCAACTCCTTGAGATACTGCTCAGTATTTGAATTAGTCTTCAGTTGGGTATCTTTTTCTTCCAAATGCATTTGCAACAAAGGAACTTCCTCCTCTAGTTTCTTAGCCTTCATATCTGCTTCCTTTCTAGATTCAGATTCTTGAATAATAGACTCTTCTTGTAATGTAGCCTACTTCTCACGTCCTTAAGTTCAGCTGCTAATGAAAAATGTTCTTCTTATCTAAACTATGTACATATCCTATGCATATTATCTAAACTATGCATGAGAATGTTAGCCCATGTATCAACACCGTTTATACTATATTAGTCTAGACTAGAATCAGCCAGACCCAAACATACTACCTTTACCTTCTCATACGTGTTCATTTATAAGTTTTTTCCATTCACATCCTCTTTATACTCATTAACCACGGAAAAATCATTATCACCAGAGTCCACCTCCTTTTGATCAATGGAAATATCATCACCGTAAGGAGTTGGAATTTCATCTCCAAACCATGCACGAGATTTTCAGGATGCGTCAAATCTCCAAAAAAATCCAAACTATCCTCCTCTATATTGAAATTACTTTCATCTCAAAGAACAATGTTTGGCTTCTCCACTTTCACTTTATTCAAATTCCTTTGAGATTCCAATCCAGAAGCAGCATTTTCATCGGCAACAAAATTAGTAGCCACATCCAAAGCATCAAAGTGCCAAAGAATCTTGTTAAACAAATACAAGGAACTTTTTTAATGATGAATGATAAATTTTATGAAAAAATTGTATATTGGTTTTGTTGTATTACATAAATAATTGTTTGCTTAAGTGGTTGTGCATCAATTTTGGGTTTGAAGTCTTAATCGAAATCGCACAAAAAATACAATGACGTAAACTGAGGGTTTGAAGTCTTACCCAATAGGCGTCGGCATAGATTGAAAAGCGTATCAATTTTGGGTACCTCTGAAAATTGGAGAATTGGTTACTGAGCTTACCGATTGAGTGACAGATTGGATGGTGTATCGATTGAAGATGGGGAAGAGGTCGGTTACATAATAGCTAGAGATAAGACGAGAAGATGAAAATAGAGAACGAAACATCATTCAAGAGGAAAAAATAATTAACAAATGTCTTTGCGGATGAAAAGAGAAGAAGAATGATTAGCATGACCCTGGTATTTCAAGAAAGACGGAAACATCGCAGAATGCAATAAGGTGGTTGTCATTGATTGGATGATGATGTAATGTTTAGATAGGAAGCATGGATTGGTTTGAACCATTGGAATAATCATGCATCTACGGTTGCGTCTTTATTTATGTTGATAACGCGGATTGATGAATAGGATTTTATATATGTAACACAACGCTTTTAACTTATGTTGCACGTCACAACAATAGAATTCTCACCGCAATAGTGCATTCACGTCTAATGCAACAATGTTTGAGTATTGTTGCAGAAGATCAAAAGGAAACATACCTTTTTCAATGCTTTACTTGCAACGCCCGCAAAAAATGTCAAATATACCCACTTATGGCATAGTGACAGTTGCATGTACACAGAATACATAAAGGAAGCACTTACAAAATTTTGAGAACCATTTAAAATGAAATTCTTTACGAGATTTAATTTCATTATTGTGTTTGTAACTTGTCCAATACTAGGACAAATCCAACAAATATTGTATATGATGAATATAAATGTCCGTTCTGTTAACAAAACGAACATTCACATAACGTTTATATACAATACTTATCAGACGGGGCCGAGAAACACTCTAAGGCTTTATGAATATAATAGATTACGATTGGTTCTCTTATTTATCAATCGTCTACGTAAAGAGCTATACATTTTATCACATACACGTATATTTTCAATCTCTGATTGCACGTATACACTTTATCACATATACGTATATTTTCAACATTCACTCGAACTAACCGTATGTTATAAAATTAAATATCGTTTTCAATTAATTTTTATAAAACATAAACTTAATTATTTCCATTTCCACTAAATATCCCTTAACAAGCCTAAAATCTTTTATATATTAATTCAACATATATATGCACATAATTCTATTGTGATACAAACAACATAAACTTGCACTACATAGATTAATAACAAGAATTAGGCCTCAATTAATTCAACCTATACATAAATTAAGTAACAACAACACTATACATACAACATTATATATGCACATATACATACAGCATAAACTAATTATTCTTATATTAGTAACACTATACATAAATTAATAACATGATTAATTCAACCTATATATGCACATATTAACAACACTATACATACAAATATATAATTAAACAAACTAATTAACCTTAAATTAGCAAATCTAGTGTATTAAAATTTGATTAGGGTTTATACCTTGAATGTAACAGCCCGCATTTTACATATACGTATCAAAGGATCATAAAATATTTTTATTTTATTCCCTGAGAGTTGAATCATTCTCATCTTTTAATATGCTGCTTAAGGGAATGTGGGACATGTCCATAATTTTTACTGATTTTGTTTATGACCATTTAGCCCCTGTCAGCCTTGTATAAGGTATAACTTTTAAGTTAGGTCGAATCATAGGATAAGACCTATGACATTTGAAAGGAATTGATGATTGCCTTTCCGTAGAGTGGTTACATTAAAGATTTGGCTCAGCGGTTTGGGAGAAATCGTTGTTTTAAGGTTTTCCAGTTGGATGTCTAGGTTCGGTAAGCCATAATGGGCTGAATTGGAGAGGCCCATTAGTGGGCTGATGGGAGGGTATAAATAGGGGTTGAGGGATATGGGAAATGGTTTAGTTTTTCATTTCCTCATTGGGTGGCCTTGTGCTCCTTCTTCCTCTAACACCTTTCCACCATTAAAAAACCAAATCCAAGGAGGCAAATCATATATCTACACCATTGGAGGCTAGATCTACATCAATCAAAGCAAGAGTTCATTGGATCAAAGTGATTGGTGCGAGGTGCTTGCTGTCTGGATTCCTATTTCATTGATTTTATCTTGTTTTGGCAAATCGGTGGGTGATTCACATCTCTCACACAAACACAATGAAGTATATGAGTATTTGTATATGTTTCTCATCAAATTCAAGTGTTTTCTCATGGATCTATACCATTATATGTTCATTTTCATATGAATCACCTTAGATCTAATCTAACAAGTTTAACCGGTTAATTCCATGCCATTTCATATGTTTATGTAAGTTAGATCCCTCATTTTGATCACATGTTCATTTTAATGGTTTTTGTTAAAATTTACATCATTTTAGTGAAAATCGTCATATTCATGTTGTCAGCGATCTTATGACATGTTTATGATTGCATTTCGTGAATTGGATGAGTTGATTTCATCGAATATATCATTTGGAGAAGTTTTGGAGGAAATTGAAGTTGGATTGGAAGTGTGCAGGAAATGGGTCGGCCATGTTTGGTCGGGTCGGTCCATTCTTGTCGGCCATAGTACAATGTGGTACAAGATGCAGTACAGTTCTGGTCGGGTCGGTCCATTTTGGATCTTGTCGGCCACGAAGGTGGTCGGGTCGGCCTGAAAGGAGGTGGTTGGGTCGGCTTGAAGAGGTTCCCATATGGATCGGGTCAGTTTCAAATTACAAGGTCAGGTCAGCCTCGAATTTCTGGGTCGGGTCGGTCTTGTTTGGAGCAACGGAGGAGCGAGTCGATCTCAAATTTTCTGGTCGGTCGGGCTCAGAAGATTGGGTCGGTCCCAAAGGAAGGAAGCTGGTGTTGGGCTGAACTGATCTGGTCGGCCGGGTTGGATGGCATGGGTCGGTCGGGTCCAAGTGGGTCGGTCGGTTGGGCATTCTGGCCGACCGATCAAGTTGGATGAGTTTTCAGCAACGCTGTGGTGGGTGGCTTAAGTGTGATGGTTTGTTTTCAATAGGGACATTTTCTGAAAAAGTACGTTTTTCGGGTACGACCCAGATTTGAAGAAAAGAGCTTAAAAAATATATTTTTTGGGGGCAACTCCCCGAACCCTATTCAAGCCGCAATGTAGTGGTGGAAGTTGGCTCGATGATGGTGATAACTTCGAGGAGAATTCAAGTGGGAATATTCAGAGTGTTGAAAAGTGTTCGTTGATCGGTGTAGAACAACGAATGAGATGAAAACTCAAAGGTTGTGAGTTGGTGGATAATGGTTGCTTGAGAAGGTTGCTTGAGCTATGAGGAGTCGTCAAGTTGTATGACTAGAGATGAGAAGGCTGAGAGATTATCGTTGTCGTAAGTTCTAGCAGGCTCAAAGCAGGGGTACGATGGGGGCACCCAAAAGACCGGTTGTAGGTCGAGTACCATGGGTCTTGGGGAAAGGCCTAGTTATCAAGGTTGGACATACGGAGTTTATGCTAGAACTGGGGTTACCATTAGCCCTTGACATATGGCAAGGTTGGTCGTCATCTGACTAACGATGGTTTCAAAGCAGGATTGATAGTGATAGCCAGAGTCAGTCATGGAAGATTGGTTGTTCTGTTTGTACCATCTCATGTTGGTTGTCCAACGTCGAAGGAGATGTTCCTTAGGTGATTTTCTGATATTGGTTTATACCTTTGGGGCTTGTGCTTGAAGGATGTTAAATTCGATTAGATAGTTTACATGAGATACATATAATTTGGATGTTATGAGTGCTTTACCATGATTGAATGGGTGTTCTGGTTTCCATGATGAATGGTTTAAAGTAAATTCTATCACTGTCCGATGTGGGGAAGATAAGGTTGAGTTCTTCTCGGGTATTGTGGGTAGATTAGTATGTTTATCTATCCCTTCTCATATACTTTATTATTGAAGTTTACTAGATGTTTTATCGCTCACTAGGACTGTTGTCTGACTCAAGGTTTTATGTCTCCTCTTATTACCTTGGGTTGTTCATCCGGTTGTGGATGGGCAGACCAAGTAGTAGGTTACAGGTGATTAGTGAGGACGATGCTGCTATCAGAGGCGAGCAAGAGGCTAGCATACCAATTTTATTACTATCTAGTATTTTTGTTTCCGCTGTTTGAGTGTTATATGAGTGTTGTAGTAAGGACTTATGTACAAACTTTGGTATCAGCTGGATAACCTTTCATGATGTTGAGAAAGTTTCTAAAGTTTGCTATATGATGCCTCATTATTATTACCTGTTGTATATATTCTATTATATTTTATCCTTGCACTGTGAGTTCTATGACAGGTTTCGATGTTGTTAACCAACTCTGATGATCGTCCATAGCTGCCTGGCACACCCTTCAGCGCATTATTCCTCTTGTTTAGTGCGGGGGTTATGGACGGTCTCACATTTGGTATCATAGCTCTGGTCAACGATTTTGGCCAATGTTCAAAGACGTAATCACGTATGAGAGACGTACTTGTAGATTTCAGTTGGATGCTTACTATATATATTAGCATATATAGTAGTAACGGTTGTATCTCTTTAGCAATTTTTCTTGGAAGTGGCTAATTATTCTAAATTACAGATTTAGAATGAATAGACGACCATCAAGGCACGCTGCGAGAGGAGCAAACGCTAGAGGGGTAAATGGTGGCGAATCAGACTACTCAGCCATGTTCGAGGCCATGGCGGCAGCAATCATGAATAGGGTCCTCGCTCCAGTGGCGGCTACGGTTGATGTAGGAGTTCCAGTGCTTAGAGCTGAAGAATTTGCAAAGCTATGCAAAGACTTTTCTTCACTGGGAGGAAAACAATTCAAGGGCACCAAACCTGTTGAAGAAATCAAGAGGTGGATGGATACTGGTTTTAGGATCTTCAAGGACTTGGGCATTGATGATGCAACAAAATGAAAGCTTGCATCAAGGCAGTTAGAGGGCAGAGCAATGGACCGGTGGAATCCTGTCACAGTTGAGACTCCTGAAGAGGATATTTCATGGGAGTTGTTCCAAGCTAAGTTTGGAGCGAAGTTTATCTCCACTGTGCAAAAGTCTGTCCTGTTTAAAATATTCGTGAAGATTAAGCAGAATGGTCGGCTAGTTCCAGACTATATTTCTGACTTCGAGGCATTCTCAAAGTATGCTCGTTCGTATGTGGATACTCCTTGTCAAAAGAACGAGAAGTTTGTATTAGGGTTGAATGAATATCTTGGGAATCAGCTTGTGGATCACCTCGATGATAGCTTTTATAAGATCATCGAAAAGGCTTTGAGGCATGAAAGTCTGTTTCCTAAGAAGATGTCTGTTGTTGCACCTAAGGAAGAACAGAAGCCACAACAGGGTGGTAATAATAAGAAGGGAAGCAGCAACAAAAGAAAGGGAAGAATGGACAAAAGAAGCCAAAGAGTGAGGTGGTTTCCTTTAACTGCAAACAGAAAGGCCATTTTGCTAGTGAATGCAGGAATCCTAAAGCTGAAAAGAAGTGCTTCAAGTGTGGAAAGCCTGGGCATGAGAAGAAAGATTGTCCAGAATCAGCTAAGGGCAAGAAGGTTGTGAAGGCATATACTTTGGAAGTCGTGCCAACTTCTTCAAGAGCTCCTACTGCAGAGGAGAAGGTAAAGGGTGACGTGGTGCAAGGTACTCTTTCTGTAAATGGTGTTTCAATTCGAGTTTTGTTTGATACTGGAGCATCGCACTCATTTATTCGCAATGAGCTTGTTTGTCGATTGGGTTTGGAACCCAAGATTTGTGATAGACCATTGATCGTGACCAATCCACTTGGGGGTTCGTCCAAATTGTGCATGATTTGCCATGGTCTAGTGTTGTCGAGTCATGGTTTCTCTTTTATGTGGGATTGCTTTGTTCTTAACTTCGCTGGGTATGGGATCATCTTGGGCATGGATTGGCTCAAGAGGTGTGCGGCAAGGGTGAATTGCGAGAAGCTAGAGGTGAGGGTCGGGGTGTGGAAGGGCGAAAAGTGTTGATTAGATGTTAGTGCGAAGACTAGGTCTTCGTGAGTTATCTATATTCGCTTGGGATTCCACAAGAAGACCTGTCATCAGTGCTGATCGCTAATGAGTATGTGGATGTCTTTAACGAGGTCAAAGGGTTGTCGCCGCATCATGAGATCGAGTTTAGGATCGATTTGGTCGAAGGTGTTAGACCAATCGTTATGCCTCTTAGGCGGATGGCGCCTAAGGAAAAACGAGAGTTGGAGGTGCAAGTTAGAGACCTTTTGGGAAAAGGATTCATTCGGAGGAGTGTATCCGAATGGGGTGCACCAATCATATTTGCAACCAAGGCGGATGGCTCGTTAAGATTGTATGTGGACTATCGTGAGATGAACAAGGTGACCAAGAAGAACAAGTATCTATTGCCAAGGATTGATGACTTGTTCGATCAGTTTCACGAAGCCAAAGTGTTTTCTCAGATGGATTTGGCAACGGGATTTCACCAATTGAGGGTTGCTAAGGATAGTGTGCCAAAGACTGCTTTTAGGACACTATCCGGTTCTTCTAATGGTTGGTGATGCCATTCGGGTTGACTAACGCACCAGCGTATTTCGTGGATCTTTTGAATAGAGTGTTCAGAGATCAGTTGAACAAGTTCGTGCTAGTGTTCGTGGATGATATTTTGGTTCACTCTCGGAATGAGGAAGAACACAGGACACACTTGAGAGTTGTGTTAGAGATCTTACGAGAGCATCAACTGAGAGCTAAGTTTTTGAAGTACCACTTTTGGAAGAATGAAGTGAGATTCTTAGGGCATGTTGTTTCTGGAAATGGGATAGCGGTCAACCCTGCTAAAGTGGCAGCAATCCAGGACTGGGATAGGCCTAAGAATGTGACGGATGTTCGAAGTTTCCTTGGGTTGGCTGGTTATTACCGATGGTTTATCAAGGATTTCTCCAAGGTAGCTGCATCGTTGACAGGATTGACGAAGAAGAACCAAGTGTTCACGTGGGATGTAAAATGTGAACAAGTGTTCGAGATCCTGAAAGAGAGGCTGACGAGTGCACCTATGTTGGTCATTCCAAGTGGGAATGAAGAGGTGGTGGTATACACCGATGAATGTGGTATTGGATTTGGAGTAGTTCTAATGTAGAAGGATAAGGTTGTGGCCTATGCGAGTCGACAGCTAAAGCGGCATGAGAAGAATTACCCAACTCATGATTCGGTGTTGGAAGCGATTGTGTTTGCTCTGAAGATGTGGAGACATTACCTGTTGGGAGTTCGATTCGAGTTGTTTACGGATCACAAGTAGCTGAAGTATCTTTTCACCCATACGGATTTGAATCTTTGGCAGCAACGATGGCTAGAGTTTCTAGCATCATATGATTTTGGTATAGCCTATACTTCGGATAAAGGTAACGCAGTTGTAGATGCGTTGAGTCGAAGACACGCAAGTTTGCTAGCAATGTTTTTGGAATGGAAGAGCCTTGAGTATTTAGCAAGGTTCGATTTCTGGCCAACGTGTGAGTTGGAACCTGAAATTTTGGCAAGTTTGTCAATAAGACCTACTCTTGTTGGAAGGATTGGCGAGAGCCAAAAGCGAGAAGTGAAGCTTGTCGAGTTTATCCAGAAGCTGGAACCGAAAGATAAAGGGTTCGAGGTCGATCGAGAATGTTGGCTTCGAAAATAAGGACGATTAGTTTTTCCTGATATTGATGGATTGAGAGATGAGATTCTGAGAGAATGTCATCACTCGAAGATGACGATTCATTCCAGTGGTAATAAGACGCATTAGGATATGAAGCGAGTCTACTACTGGGAGGGAATGAAGAGAGACATTGGAAAATTCATTTCCAAGTGCATGAACTGCCAGTTAGTGAAAGCTGAACAGAATAAGTCGAGCGGTTTGCTTCAGCCATTGGAAGTTCCTACGTGGAAGTGGGAGCAAGTATCGATGGATTTTATTGATGGACTACCTAAAACCAGGGTAGGGAATGAAGGGATTTGGGTCATTGTAGGTCGTTTGACCAAAAGTGCAAGGTTCATTCCTGTCAAATCGACTAGGACAGCGTCGAAATTGGCTGAGCTTTATGTGAAATGGGTAGTTTGATTCCATGGTGTCCCAAAGAGTATAGTAAGTGACAGAGATCCATTATTTACGAGTGGATTTTGGAAAAGTTTGCAAGAAGCTTTGGGAACCGAGTTGTGCTTGAGTACGGCTTACTATCCCCAACCGATATCAAACTGAGAGGCTCAATCGAGTTTTGGAGGATAACCTAAGGGCTTGTGTGCTAGACTTCGGAGGATCATGGAAGGACCACATACATCTAGTTGAGTTTTCATATAATAATAGCTACCAGTCGAGTATTGGGATGGCACCATATGAGGCGTTGTATGGGAGGCCGTGCAAATCTCCAGCTTGTTGGTTAGAAACTGGAGATAAGTTGGTACTTGAGCCAGAGATGATAAGGGAGACCTCGGATTGTATCGAGATTGTTCGGCAACGAATGAAGGCGGTCCAAGATCGTCAGAAAAGTTATGCTGATAAGCATCGAAAAGACATGGAATTCGACGTTGGCAATATGGGTTTTGTGAAGATTTCACCACTAAAGCATGGGAAAGTTAGCTCCGAGGTTCGTTGGAACTTTTCCATAGTTGAGCGAATTAGAAAGCTTGCATATAGATTGGAGTTACCCGAGAAGATGTCGAGTGTGCATAATTTGTTCCACATGTCGTTTCTACGGAAGTCTGTGCATGATTCGAATATGGTGGTAATCCAGAGCAGTACGAAGATCTAGAAGTTAAAACCGCAGTTGCGAAACCTCGTAGGCCGCTTCGTGTTGCGGGGAATGACACGAAATAGCTTAGGAGGAAGACGGTTAAGCTAGTGAAGGTACAATGAAGTGAAGGTGGCGACGATTGTACATGGGAGAGAGAAGAGGGTATGAAGGCGACTCATCCATAACTCTACGTCGGTAAGACCCTTTAATCGTATCATCATTATGTCGTTGTATCTTGTTGTTGCTTGATAGAATTTCGCATGTTAGGATAAGGCTATGGATGCATGGCCTGATGGTTGCAAGTTTGGAAGACAGAATTGACTTCTCATGGATGATAGGCATGTGGAATTGTTGTGGTTGCTTGTGTTTGCTTGGAATTTCGGGGGCAAAATTCCTGAGGGTGGGGGAGAATGTAACAGCCCGCATTTTACGTATACATATCGGAGGATTGTAAAATATTTTTATTTTTATTCCCTGAGGGTTGAAACATTCTCACCTTTTAATATGTTGCATTGGGATGTGGGTCATGTCCATAATTTTTACCGATTTTGTTTATGATAATTTAGCCCCAATCAGTCTTGTACAATGCATAACTTTTGACTCAGGTCGAATCAGAGGGTGAGACCTGCGCCATTGGAAAGGAATTGATGATTGTCTTTCCGTAGAGTGGTTACATTAAAGATTTGGCTCAGCGGTTTGGGAGAAATCGCTGTTTTAAGGTTTTTCAGTTGGTTGTTCAGGTTTGGTAAGCCATAATGGGCTAAATTGGAGAGGCCCATTAGTGGGCTGATGGGAGGGTGTAAATAGGGGGTGAGGGATATGAGAAATGGTTTAGTTCTTCATTTCCTCATTGGGTGGCCTTGTGCTCCTTCTTTCTCTAACACCTTTCCACTATTAAAAATCCAAATCCAATGAGGGAAATCATTGATCTACACCATTGGAGGCTAAATCTACATCAATCAAAGCAAGAGTTCATCGGATCAAAGTGACTGGTGCGAGGTGGTTGCTGTCTGGATTCCTATTTCATTTATTTATCTTGTTTTGGCAAATCGGTGAGTGATTTACATCTCTCACATGAATGCAATGTAGTATATAAGTGCTTGTGCATGTTTCTCATCAAATTCAAGAGTTTTCTCATGGATCTATACCATTATATGTCCATTTTCATATGAATCACCTTATGATCTAATTTAGCAAGTTTAACCGGTTAATTCCATGCCATTTCATATGTTTATGTAAGTTAGATTCCTCATTTTGATCACATGTTCATTTAAATGGTTTTTGGTGAAATTTACATCATTTTAGTGATAATCATCATATTCATGTTGTTAGTGATCTTATGACATCTTTGTGATTGCATTTCATGATTGGATGAGTTGATTTTGTCGAATCTATCATTTGGCGAAATTTTGGACGAAATCAGAGTTGGATTGGAAGTGTGCAGGAAGTGGGTCAGCCATGTTTGGTCGGGACGGTCCATTTTGGTCGGCCATAGTACAATGTGGTACAAGTTGTAGTACAAGATGCAATACAGTTCTGGTCGGGTCGGTCCATTTTGGATTGGGTCGGTCACGAAGGTGGTTTGGTCGGTCTGAAAAGAGGTGGTCGGGTCGGCCTGAAGAGGTTCCCATACGGATCGGGTCGGTTTCAAATTACAGGGTTGGGTCGGCCTCGAATTTCTGGGTCGGGTCGGTCTTCTTTGGAGAAATGGAGGAGTGGGTTGGTCTCAAATTTTCTGGTCGGTCGGGTACAGAAGATTGGGTCGGTCCCAAAGGAAGGAAGCTGGTGTTGGGCTGAACTGATCAAGTCGGCCGGGTTGGATGGCACGGGTCGGTCGTTTTCAAGTGGGTCGGTAGGTAGGGCATTTTGGCCGACAGGTCAAGTTGGAGGAGTTTTCAGTGGCGCTTCTAAATGCTGTGGTGAGTGCCTCAAGTGCTATGGTTTGTTTTCAATGGGTCATTTTCTGAAAAAGTACGTTTCTTGAGTACGAAGTGTTGAAAGGTGTTCGTTGATCGGTGTAGAACAACGAATGAGATGACAACTCAAAGGTTGTGAGTTGGTGGATAATGGTTGCTCGAGAAGGTTGCTTGAGCTATGAGAATTCGTCAAGTTGGATGATTAGATATGAGAAGGCTGAGAGATTATCGTTTTCGTAAGTTCTAGCAGGCTCAAAGTCGGGGTATGATGAGAGCACCCAAAAGACCAGTTGTAGGTCGAGTACCCTGGGTCTTGGGGGAAGGCCTAGTTGTCAAGATTGAACATTTCCAAGGTTGGACATATGGAGTTTATGCTAGAACTGGGGTTACCATTAACCCTTGACATATGGCAAGGTTGGCCATCATATGATTAACGATGGTTTCAAAGCAGGATTGGCGGTGATAGCCAGAGTCAGTCATGGATGATTGGTTGTTATGTTTGTACCATCTCATGTAGGTAGTCCAACATCGAAGGAGATGTTCCTTAGGTGCTTGTCTGATATTGGTTTAGGCCTTTAGGGATTGTGCTTGAGGGATGTTAAATTCGAGTAGGATGGTTTACATGAGATACTTATAATTTGGATGTTATGAGTGCTTTACCATGATTGAATGGGTGTCGTGGTTTCCATGGATGAAAGGTTTAAAGTAAAGGCTATCACTGTCCGATGTGGGGAAGAAAAGGTTGAGTTCTTCTCTGGTGTTGTGGGTAGATTAGTATGTTTATCTATCCTTCTCATATACTTTATTGTTGGAGTTTGTTAGCTATTTTAAGGCTCACTAAGACTGTTGTCTGACTCAAGGTTTTATGTCTTCTCTTATTACCTTGGATTGTTCATCCGGTTGTGGATGGGCAGACTAAGTAGCAGGTTACAGGTGATTAGTGAGGACAATGCTACTATGCCGAGGCGAGCAGGAGACTGGCATACCAGTTTTATTTCTATCTAGTATTTCTTTTTTCGTTGTTTGAGTGCTATATGAGTGTTGTAGTGAGGACTTATATACAAACTTTGGTATCGGTTGGATAACCTTTCTTGATGTTAAGAAAGTTTTCTAAAGTTTGCTATATGATGCCTCATTACTATTACCTGTTGTACATGTTCTATTATATTTTATCCTTGCGCTGTGAGTTCTACGACAGGTTTCGGTGTTGTTTACCTACTATGATGATCATCCATAGCTGCCTAGCACACCCTTCAGCGCATTATTCCTCTTGTTTAGTGCGGGGGTTATGGTCGGTCATCACATTGAATATTGGGGAAGAATTCGAGCCTAGAGAGGAGAAGAGAGAGGCTTTCAGGCATTAGGGAGGATGATTTGGAGAATTTTAGGGGGAGAATGAAATGGGGAAGGAGGAAGCAAGCCGGTCAATTTCTGTTCGACTAACCAACGGCTAGCAACAACAACCAACGATAATAAAACCAACGGCTTCCAATATTTTTTCATAACATAAATAAAATTCCAGAAATAAGCTTCCGTTTGAAGCCGTTTCCCAATAGCCATTGGCGGCCATTGCCCCCTTCCATTGCTATATAGTGTATGTCTTGTTGCTTATATTTCGCGTTTGACTTATGTACACATATGATATTAGCTTGTAAGCTATTAGTTCATGTGCATTGTGCACTTGCATTTGCTGATTATACGCCATGGCATATACATGTATTGGTTGGACCTTGCTTTACCATGTGCATTTGACATTATGTTGCCTTACATTTGTTGTTTTTCCCTTGTTCTTCTTAATCCTTTGATATCTTGGCAGTCAATGTTTGATTCTCCTTTCTAGTGCACTTGTGATTCTTTAGTCCTCTACATGTGTATAATTTGGTACAAATTGACTTACTACTAGTACAGCCGCATAACAGTTGGAAACCGACCGTTAAATTGTACAGTTTAAAAAATAAAAGTAAAAACTAGTTTTTTTATTAATCTAAGTTGAACATCGAAAAACAATGTGATAGAGAATGTTTAAAATTAAGAGACCTAAGTAGTGGAGAGAGTTAAATGAATTAAATTGAAGAGATTAAGGAGACGTGTTATACGCATGTTTCGTTTTTTGAATTTCAGAAAAGTTTATTTTGGCCAAGTGACAGTAAGCAAACCGACCGTTAACCTCTATAACGGCCGGTTGATTTTATGTTGGCTTTATTCTAGTTTTCCCATTGTTTTAAATGTGTGTGTTTCTGTGCTACTTTAAACACAATATTTGTATTGAATATGTTGCTACCTTTTAGCACTTTGTTGGTTGGACTTGGTTTGATTCATACATTTTATGCCTTGTGGGATCTTGTGGTTGTGCACCTAAGTACTTATATATCCCTACACATTCACCTTATTTGCGTTGAGTTTTTTGTTAAAATACTTCTATCTAAGTGTTTTGAACTGTACCCTTATGTGCATTCCAACTAATTTGGTTCGTGGTTTACAAGATGCTACTATATAAGATGCATTTGGGTTGAGTCTAGGCTTGTTTGGGTTCGACCTCATGCACATTTGTATTGCACGGAGCCTTCGAGTTTGACCTACGCAATTATCCATGAGATATATTATATGCTCGACCTTGCGATATTCACAGTGATACACTATGCATATTATAAGTTGTTTGTGCGCATATATATATTTGTCTATAATTAAAATATAAAGAGATGCAAACTCGTAAACTGAGGCAATATTAATATTCTATTCAATTTTAGTTTTTCAATTAAGGTTTGCTTCTTTTTTCATTTTACGACATTATTTATGACAGATATAGTAGAAGATTGGTGGATACAAGTTAGAGCAAGCAAATCAACGTCAACATCAAGATCAAAATCGATGAGTGAGTGAGGCAAAATTGTTGTATGTGTATGTGCAGAGAAATTGTTGTAAATTTAAAACTGGATTGTAAATGTAATAAAAGCAAACAATCTATATTACTTTACTACAAGAAAATGAGGTCTTTACGTACCAATTGTAAGTGTAGGTAAAACTAATTTAATGGTAGGTAATATGTTTTAGCTACCAATGTTAAATTGGTAGACATTGGTAGGTAAAGGTTAGTAGAGAAAAAGTCTTTACCTACATTTATTAATATTGGTAGGTAAAAGAATCCGTGGACCCCACCAAATTGTGAATCAAATGATGAATCATCGGTTGATGTGTTTGATAACATGTCATCCTATGTGGCTGTTGACATAGTTGCTACATTAACACATACATGGCATACATAATTGCTGCCACTTGGCATCTTAAGGTTGGTTTATGCATCAAATAACGATCTGTCCATGTGACATCATTATTTGTTTTCTATTTTAGTAATTAATATTCATAATAATGATTGATAATGATTAACAATACAATTTAAATATAAATCTCAATGTTGTAACACTATTTATTGCATCAAAAGTAGAAAGAATAACAAACTAGCAATTAAATGAGCATAAATAGATTAATGAATGTTCAACAATTGCATATAACAGTATTATTTTGAATAAAAGGATACTTATATTACAATAATACAAGGTACAAAGAGAGGAAAGAGCTGGATACTAATGACAACCTAACACAAAACGAATCCTACCAAAAATAAAACAAATCCAACTCAATCCTTTTAAACACTACAACATAGCAAAATAAGAACAACCAGAAAATTAGACAAGGCGACCCCTTATCGCCTTTTCTATTTAATTTAGCGGCTGATGTTTTCTCTAGAATTATTAAGCGAGATGAAAGATTAGGTGTCTTAGGTAGTGTGGGAAATGAGGAATTTAATAATGAATTATCTATCCTCCAATTTGCAGAAGATACATTATTATTTTCTTCCCACTTACCTAAGCATATTATTGCTCTTAAGTTTATTCTTTACTGTTTTGAGATGTTATCTGGCCTAAGAATTAATTTTGATAAGAGTGTTGTTATAGTCCTTAACGACTTCAATAATGTTGAGATCATGGTTGCTAGTACTTTAAACTGTTCTATTATGAAATTTCCATTTGATTACTTAGGTTTTAAGATTAGACCTTCGAAGCTTAAGAATGATGATTGGTTAGTTATTATTGATAAGATAAATAATAGATTATCGAGCTGGAATAATAGATTTCTGTCTAGAACAGGTATATTAGTTCTGGTTAATTCGGTGTTATCTGCTATTCCTTCTTATTGGATGGTCGTTCATTGTTTTCCTCAATGGGTTATTGAGAAGATTGATAGGATCAGGCGTAATTACCTTTGGAATGGTGTTCCTTTTTGTAGAGGTTATAAATGTCTAGTCAATTGGGAGATGTGTTGTAAGCCCAAGAAAGATGGGGGTCTGGGGATCACTAACTTATATAATTTTAATTCTTCCCTGCTAGCAAAATTGTTATGGAAATTTAGATGCCCTGACGTGAAGGCTTCTTGGAAGTTTATCGTGTCCAAATCTTATTATCAGGGAGGAGAGTTTATTGTTCGATCTAGTGTTGGTTGGTTTAATAGGTTATCTCACTTCTGGAAGTCTGTTTTAAATTGTTTTGATTTTTTTAATTTAGGTTGTAAGGTGTCTGTTCATTCAGGTAATCTTACTTACTTTTGGCACGATGCTTGGATTTCTTGTGTGCCACTAAAAATTGAATTTTGTAAGCTTTTTAATAATAGTAGATTTAAGAATGCTTTAATCATAGACGTTTATAGAAGAGATTTAGATCCTCCATGTGAGTTTTCCTTCAATAATATTTTAGAAGGCGATTTATTAAGGCAATTGGCCTTACTTAAAGCTAAGTTAGCATTGTATCAATTGGACGAGAATGGCGATTCTATTTGTTGGAATTTAGATAAGAATTTAGAGTAACTGTTAATTCTATGTATAATTTTATTAATTTTTCTGGTGTTTCTTTGCTCTCCTTTAAATTCCTATGGAAGTCTAATTCTCCCCCTAAAGCCAAGTTCCTTATGTGGTTGATTGTTCATAAGAAGCTTAATACGGTTGAGCTTTTGAAAAGGAAGAATATTATTTTTGATGTTAAATGTCGTTTTTGTAGTATTATGGAGGAGGATGTAGATCATCTATTTTTCTCTTGTTGTTTTACCTTTTTTATTTTCAATATGGTTTTAAGGATTTTTACCTTTGATTATTTTAGTTCTCTTAGTAGCTGTGTTGATTATTGGGATTGTTATAGATTTGGTTATAATTCTAGACAGAGATATGTGTTAGATTCTCTAGTTACTATCATAAGTTGGTTCATTTGGCTAGAGAGGAATCAGATATTTTTTTCATTCTATTCCTGCTTCAGCAGATAATTTAATCATTAGTATAGTTAATTTCTGTCTGGGTTGGATGTCTAATTCACACCACAAGTTTTTTGGTGAATTGCGTTTTGGGCGTTTTATGTTAAAGGTTAGATTTAATCTGAGCTTATTCATTAGAATTAATAGTTATTTTAGAAGTAATAGACCTCGTCTTTGTTGTTGACTTCTTTTTCTTGGTGTTGGCTCTTTTATTTCTTGTTGCTACTTATGTTTTTCTTTTGCACATGTATATATGGATATATGCTTATATATATATATATATATATATATATATATTTGTTTATATATATATATACACACACACATGCATATAATCATATATATATGTTACTGATAGTTTGTTTCAGTTTCTTCATATTTCAGGTTGTTAATATAGCTAAGGAGCTCTTTGGATAGTTGCCTGGATTGATCATTGTTACTCGCTTTAGATTTATTTGTGTATATGGAGTTAGAGAGTTTTTTGGGGTGTTATGTTACCCTTTTTGTTGTAGTTGTTTGTTGTATGTATTGGAGTAGATATACTTCCATATCGGGTGGTGGCCTTGCCGGAATCTGATATAGAAGTATGATGGGCGGTGGCCTTGTCGGAGCTCATTTATCTATTATCCTCTACATTCACTTTGTGGTGTCAGTATCGTTTTATACTAGCTTGGGTATGTATTTGGGTCTGTATTCGGACATTGTTTACTCTTTGTTTTTATTATATATGTGTGCTCTCTTCTTCATGGAAGATCACACATTATTTGTTTTCAAAAAAAAAAGAACAACCAGAAAACACAACATGCAAACAACCCAAGAGACACGTTATACACTAGAAGGACCGCACAGGAGCCAAAGCAACAGCTCCGAAACCAAACAAGCACCAGCAAAGGACAAAATCCATCCAGGAAAGTCATCAACATAACTTCACCAGCAAGAATCCCTACATGCATTCAACTCCAGGATACCCAACTGACTCCAAAATAAAGCCAGGAAGTAAGGCTGCACAAAGTATGGGTTGGGTCGAGTTAGACCAAATACTTCATCCGACCTGCATAGGTATGGATTTAAGGTAGTTCAACCCATATCCGACCCTATATAAGATTGGATATGGGTTGTGTTGAATTATGGTTTGGGTCGGGTTTAGTAGGGTTGGGCTGGGTTGCTTGAATATAATTAAAAAAATGAGAATATGATGGTTTTTTAAAAAAATATTGGAATATTCAGCATAATATATCATATTTTAGCTAGCATAATGCATTTAAAATAACTGATTCATTATAAGCAATATTTTATTAAAATTTCATTGTAAAACACATCATATGAAATTAATTTACTACATATCAAACAAATGTTTCATTTTAAAATACATTAAAATGCACTTTAAAATATATTTGCCCAACTTTATCTAGTTTAGATTGGCATGAAATATGTTTTTTTGTATATTTATTATAGAATACATAATTACTACTCTAGGATTGTACTATTCTAATTTTAAATCGGCTGATATTAAATTAGTTTTTTTAATATAGGGTTGAGTTAGGTTAAAATAAGGTTTGCTTGAATATAATATCAAACCTGACCCGTATATAATATGAGTTACAAATTGTAACCCATATCCGATCAGAACTAGGTTGGGTTGGGTTTATGTAGGTTAGGTCGGGTTAGATATGGGTTGTGTGCAGCCCTATTAGGAAGAAATCCAGCATAAACAGGTGTACTGCAGATTAAAAAAAAACTGAAGGAATAGAAGATCAGCCCAATATATGTCACAACAGAATGCACAGTGCATACAAACTCTCAAGCCATTAAATCCAAAAACAAGAGACAAAATACAAGCTCCAGATTGTACACAAAATTTCAATCAATTATGGCAGACCATCATATAATCTGCTACTAGACAGTAATAAAAAAGAAATTAATGATGTGTTGTTGGCAATTACCAAGAAATAACCAAATAAAAAATGGCCTAATGAACTTACTTTGACAAAGGAATCGAGCCCATCAACTGTAAAATGCAATTAGTGGCGTAAGTTTCAACTTACTTTATCCTTAATGCCTTTTTTCTCCAAGAAACAAATGACTTGATCCACCGGGGTTTCAAGCCAAAAGACGAAAATAAAGTTAGCAAACAAGAAATGAGCGAAATTTTACATACATAAGAATCATGAACTGATCAATTATCCTGTTCAATGCAATAACTACATTATGCTTGATTAATGCAATTGCCAGAATCGGTCCTGAGACTATTGATGTTCGGTGCGATTTACTAAATTATGCCCTCGAGGTAAAATTTTGCTTAATGATACCAAATAATATTTGTAATATGTAGTTAATATATGAAAATTCAATATTGTTATTACGGGTTAACAATGCAAACAAAATAAATAAAAATAACATGATATAATGCAAAATACTATAAATAATAGGTTTAAATATGAAGAAATTTTACGTACAAGACTTGAACTCCAACTACAAGAAACTTCGTTGCTTCCTTTGTATTTATAACATAACAATTCATACAGCAAAATTAAAATCGTTGCTTGTGATACCTTATCTACAAGCATAATTGTAAGATGGAACAACTTCTTGTAAAATCATTACAATATTGATCAAAATAGCATGACAAGAAATAATATACTGTAAAAGGCATAAATGGACATTTAACGTAATCTATAACCTTGTATTTAATATCATTACGATGCATTGTATACTAAGGATAAATTAAGTTAGGTTTCTTAGAAAATTCAAGTAACTAAAAAACAATATGAACATTTTATCAGGACACAATTCGTGAGGCCAAATTGCAAAAGACTTGCATGGAAAAGTCTGCACTATTAGCAGTAATATGTTTGCCCACATATACGCAAGTGATATACGACTTACGTTTTAAACAACTCAAATCTATTAATGAACCTCAAAATTTTAATGAACATAAATATACTTTAACACGAGCCAATAGACAGAGAAATACCTTCCTCTGCGTGAATAAACGTCAGAAGACCTAAAGGAATGCAAATCCTCCAGTTACTTAATAATCCACAAGTTGAGACTCTTTACAAGAAATGGATTTGATATCAAAGTATACGCTTAAATAAGTTCCTTCAAATCATTTCAGTAAGGACAAAACTGCTCCTCGCAAACTGAATACATGGTGATCGGTGCTAGCTTCATCAATCTTTCTAATGAGCATATGCTTGCTTATTGATTCAGGGCGTTAAAGCTCATTAAACCCAATGGTCCAAGTATATCACATTGAATCAGTGGCGTAGCCAGGAATTGACGTTGGTGAGGTCACATATGGGAAAAGTAATGGGGGTTGGGGGCGGTAGCCCCCGATTTTTTTTGGAAAGAGAACGGAGGCACAACAAAATCAGTCTTCAATCATTCAGGCACACAAAAATTATCTAAAGTAAATCATCTAATCCATGTTAATATTAATATGGAACGTCTACAACTGCAGCAGGGCAAGGTGTCACAGCGAAGAAATCACTCAAGAAAATAGTAAATCAATCTACTAACAACATAACATATTAAACCACAATAACGTATTGGAAATCAAACTAACGCTAAATAACTTTGCCCAAATCTACAGGTCCATAAAGCCTCCCAAATCTACAGCTCAATTCAAATGGAAATCAAACTAACGCTAAATAACTTTGCCCAAATCAGTACAAATCAAAATTAGAGTTGGTAAATTTACCCATTTAACTCGCGAGATGAGAAGAAGGAAGGAAGAAGAAGAGGGATGGGAAGAAGGCACAGGAGGAGGGCGAAATCCGATGCTGCGGGAGGAGGGTGGACTCTCTTGCGCGATTAATGTCTGAAACAAGCCTGCGAGAGAGGAAAATAGATGTACCATAGTTTTTTTTTTTGATGGATTTCTGGTGAGGTCACGTGACCTCACCAACTATAACGTCCCTCCGCCTCTGCATTGAATAACCAAAGAGAGAATACAGATGAAAACGAAGGAAATCTTTTAGCAAAATTACGGAGATGCACTTCATAGGCTTTATTCCATCGCCTCTGGCTTAGATTTCTACAAACAGATAATCGTGTGCTATATAAGATTCGACCATCTGGGTGCATCATAAGATTCGTTAACCAAAGTAATCTCATAGCAACTTGCAAACGCATGTCTATTTCAAATTACTGCATACCAAAAGTAGGATAATTTAGAAATTATGGTTACCAATTTCAGAAATTGGAGCTCAGATCAGATTGTGTGCTCGTTTCTTTCTTCTTCTTTGTAATTGGTTTCTTGTCTTGCATTGCGCACCTTCTTCCCACAATTATGTTTGCCATTACTTTCCGTCGTTCATATTTTTTATGCTTTTCTTCCTTGCCTAGTATATTTTATGCCCCCGCGACATTGCTGCCCTATGCAATGGCCCAGTTTGCACTGGGCCAGGGCCGGTTGTGGCAATAGCTAACTATGCCATCCTATTATTTTTTGTCAAATTATACATACTCTGCCCTACATCAACCATCAAAAATTTGATAGATAGTGAGATACCAGTTTCAAATATGCTTTTTTTTAACAAAACCAGTAATAAATACCACAAGTGATACTCACATAAACACAGTAATATAACTTTCAAATGAATATATAGGAAATAAATCAAACACAAGAAAGAACTAGTAGAACAAAAGTAGAAACAGAAAAGCATCCAGCAAATGAATATTTCACCTAAAATCAATAAATTCTGAAGCAAATTACGTATAAGAATTAGTGACATGTAGAACTGCGTGTTTACTGGGACAAAGACTCACTTAGGCTCGTCGTATACTGATGCATCCATTGTATGTATTTATCCAAAGTTATATAAATCAATCTCTATGCTGAAATCCTTAATGAAAGCTTTAAGAATTCTCATGAAAGCAGACATATGAGATCATCATGTCTACAAACCATAAATTTCAAAAACTCCAAGCTCATCATGAAGGAAATCATGAATTGTGTTTAAGACAAAGTATGCTCAAAATTTCATCTTGAAACATAAAAGTGAACAAAATGTTTAATGTATTGAAAAATATACTTCCTTAAAATCGAACATTTGAAATTGGCCTGTTGTTTGAAAAAAAAAGTGCATAAACAACCTGAGAACGGGTATGCATTCATGTGAAATTCGGTTCTTGCATATAACCTACATTTAAGTACCATGTCCCTGAATAGATATGTTTAAACTGCTTATTCACATTAAATCTTATATCAAAATACCCTTGTAACCATTGCATGGAGTAATTCAAAACTGAAGTCACAATGTTATTATCAACATGTATAAATGCATCAGATAGTTCCCATGGGCCATGTAGTATCAACATTTAAAACTCATTAGATAAACAAATGAGCATGTACTCTGATGTCTCTGTCTAATTTTGTCATCATTTGCAATCCACACACTCTTGAGCTAAGAGCCTAAGATTAACACGCTTGAACATTACTTATTAAATTTGTCAAACAGAGACAGCAGAAACACAGAAATGATGTTGAACCAATCAATCAAAATGTTTAAATGCATCAGACAACTCCCATTTAAGACTGCTATCTACATTCATTATCATTAAATTAATGAGCAAACATTCAGAGTCCCTATCTATTTTATCCTCACTTGCAATCGGTAATTCACCATTTTTTAATTGAAGCCTAAATTGAAGGAAACTACAGTCGGAAAACACATTAGAAAAAACATTGGCATGAAAACCACATCTTCAGTGTTAGTGACAACATGTCGATGAATCATCGTATATGTTTTATTTGTTCATACTTGCAATAAATACGTCATTAGAAGTAATTTCCATGCTCAAAAGACTTTGAAATAAAACAATAAGCATCAGAGAGATTCCCATCAAGACTTAGTCATCATCCTCACTAAAAGTAATTCTTTTCTAATGAGTTGCCGATGTCCCTGTCTGGTTCTTCATCACCTGCTTTTCAACCATTAATTCCAATTTTAAAATAAATAATAATAAATTAGCAGTAAACAAGACTGAGAAAATATGAACTAGAGCTTCAGGTTTAAATTGTTTCTATGGTAAGAAAGTTTTTGAATCTGGCATACAAAAACTCACTAAACTGCAAATAAGACAAAACAATCAAATTGAAATGGATATATATATAGATCTAAAAGAAGAACAATCTGCAAGCCCTAAAAAATCGAACGCATCAAATCACTGCAACTCCACTACACCAATCCAAACCCAAATTGAACACCTTCTTCAACAAATCAGCTACCGAAACCTGAAGGACGAACATCAAATCTGAAATTCTAATCTTGATTTTTAATTTGATTTGAAGCAACCAAATCTGAACATAATACCCATGACAAAGTTTTGAGATTTGAGCAGATTTGGGATTTGGGATTTTGCACGGATGAAGGATTTAAGATTTGAGTAGATTTGGGATTTGGGGTTTTGCGCATATAAAGGATTTAAGATCAAGAGAATGATAAAGCCGTCTACTGAAAATGTAAGCGGCTAGCGAAAATAAAGTGGGAATCCAAACAAAGAGAAGGCAATTAAGTGGTTTTTTGATTAGATGATAGGATAGCGTGTAAATTGGAAGAGCGAACTAGTTTAAATCAATGGTTTGATCATGGATGCATGGGTGCGATTTTATTTAGGCTGTATCGTGGATTGATGATGTAGACTGTGAACTTTATTTATAATGCTAATAGATAGAGTCGATTTATGGTTGCCATAATTATGACAAAGGATTTGAAGTAACATAATATATATATATACACACTTATATTTACTAAATATATTTATCATACAGTTATTAAAAATATAATATTAATTCTTAATGATTATATAATTTTTTATAATTGATTGTTTAATAGTAATTATTAATTATTATCAAATATTACTTATTAATTAAATGTTAGATATTGTTAAAAACATTGCCCATGTCGTGTACAGAACTATATTTCCTAGTGTCAGAAGACACTGACCATCACATAGCAACTTCATCACAACAACCGAATCCACCGAAAATATCATCGATGTGACCGTATAGAATACAACATTCATCCACTTTCAAGCACCCAAAACCTGTGGCAAAACCCATCTCCTCCAAAGAAACAATTTTTTATCAATATGACATGGTATTCTGTGGAAGATAAGAACTGCAGGGAAGTTGTGATAAACTATCCATAAAGGCAGTTGAGAGCATACGCTTCATCTATTGCCGAAGAAGGAAAAACGTTGAACCGCAAACACAAACCCTAACCAATCCAAAGATCCAAAGAACAATGACCAGAAATATAAAACCAAAATCTCAGACGGTAGCCATAACACTACAAGAAAATGGGGTCTTTACCTACCAATTGTAAGTGTAGGTAAAACTAATCTATTGGTGGGTAATATATTTTAGCTACCAATGTTGAATTGGTAGACATTGGTAGGTAAAGCTTAGTAGAGAAAGAGTTTTACCTACATTTATTAATATTGGTAGGTAAAAGAATCTGTGGACCCCACTAAATTGTGAATCAAATGATGAATCATCGGTTGATGTGTTTGACGACGTGCCATCCTATGTGGCTGCTGACTTGTTTTCCATATTAACACATGTGGCATACATAATTGCTGCCACTTGGCATCTTGTGGTTGGTCTATGTGTCAAATAACGATTTGTCCATATGGTATAATTATTTTTTTCTGTTTAATAATTAATATTCATAATAATGATTAATAATCATTAACAATACAATTTAAATATAAATCAATGAATGCAGCAGTTTCATTCATAAATCATCTATATTATGAAACCAGTACAGAAAGCCAAGATCCAAGATTGATCTAGTCAAATATACTATTACATCAAATTCCAAAATTTCATTAAAGCCCAACAACACATAGATATAACTTACGAGTACAACAATTTATTGATAAACTCCAACAATCCCAAAAAAACAAAAGTAGCCTTAAAAACTCCTCATCCCTTCTTCTACAATGCCTTCTGGAACCAATATGCCGACATTTTCGGGTACCTTTTCAAAGTCTTGAAATCGACATAGACAATGTGGAACCTTGAAGTATATCTAGATTTCCATTCAAAATTATCAAGCTAGGACAAGGCAAAATATCCTATCACATTTGCTCCATCATCTATGGTTTTGTTAAGCTCTGTAAGATAACTCTAGTAGTAGTTTAGCCTTGTTGTGTCATGTCTTCCTGCTGCTAATGTTACATTGCCTGGATCATCCAGTCCTAACATTACACAGTATAGCCTTTGAGCATCATCATATCTCATTCTATTCAAAAAAATTCAGGAAAAGAATTTACCATTTTCAGATAAAATAACAGTTGGTTTCCATAGTTTTCCTTTATGTATGTAATTGCTTTGTTCATTCCCTACGGCACAAAGTATAGCCAGTTCGAATTCACTTGTAACATGTATTGTTACAAACTAGATTAATGGTTGTTCAATAAACTAGCAATTAAATGAGCATAAATCGATTAATGAATGTTCAACAATTGCATATAACAATATTTTTGTACATAAAGAAAATAATATATGGGTCAGCTCAACAACTAGAATTTTTATACCTGTAACATGTACTGGTATGAAATCTACTTGAAGTAAGACTGAACAATGATTTGGTGTTGACGTATCGGTAAGCATTAAGACTAAGATCCAAGAAGTATATTTGTGGCCATAATGATGTCGTTTCTAGCTTGGATCAAAGCCTGCCATACCGAATTTCTATCAAACCTCATTGATATAAGTGTAGCAATGGAACCCTCTGCTGGTTCTAGGACTGAAGCTCTTGTCGTTGACGGATGGTTTTTCTCCACTTGACGCCTAGTATTTAGTACATTTCTCGGACCTCTCCTGCTTGATGATGTTCATCTGACAGCTAATTCTTCCTTCTAAAAGTCAAACCGGCTACCGGAACTTTGGCTCTAGTTCCACAATATACGAAATTGTAGCCTGAAACTCTCCATCTGCGCACATGCCATTATCAACCTGTGTTATTACAGAAAAAGCCTTATAGAACAAATAAAAGTAATGGGAGAAAACAATAATATATTAAATGCTTTGATTTGGTTATGAAGTTCGAGAAAAGATTAACTAGGCATCAGTAGTTCTAGTTCAATTAAGGATTAACTTGTTCAATGGACAATTTTCCTTCAAACAGCTTGAAGTCATCCTCGACCATGTTGAATTCGATGTCTCTTCTCCTCCCAAATGGAAGAACTTCAACTTCTTTTTCATAGCACTCTACAACTCCCTTTGCATCAAATTTCATTCCCAATGCCAGATTCTACTGCCTTACCTGCCCATTATTCGCCATTAAATACTATACAACCGATTACAACTTCTGTAAATCTAATCCTTTATAAAGAGATAAAAAAATGAAATAACAATCATCTTAAATGTGATTTATCTTATGTTCTGGTGGTTTATGCTAACGAACCACCGTAGGCCTCATGTACCATAACATGCGCGACTAGTTCAAGTGGAATGAACCATAATCTGAACTGACTTAGTGAATACTGTATACGTACCATATTGTTTTTTTTCTACTAATATTATTAATAAAAACACACCATGCTATTAGAATTATATTTTACTGCGATACTAGTATTGAAATGGCCAACAAACACATACATGCACGCACATACATGCAATGCTTGATTTTTATTTTTATTTTTATTTTAATGTTGCACAAACGATGTTCGGAAACTTTGCGCTTCAAACATGGAAGACATTGGCCCGATATAATATGCCAGCAAGTACACTACACATGTCAGGTAGCAAAGAGCGCCTTAAAGACGACAATAAAAGTTGGACACCAACCAAACATACAAATGACTTGTTTGTGAAATTGATCCCTAAGACATGGAACTTTGAAGAAACTAGAATATCAACATAGAAAGGAACAAAAGAAGCAAATATTAAACCATACGGCCTAGATGCTAGTATGACTGATGAATCTTTAAGAATAAAAAATGTTAAAGATTTAAGAAGAAATGACCAGCAGGAACTCATGCTATGTAGACTCAACAATAGCATCCATGCGCAGTGAAGAACGAAAATTTCTCAAATCTTTGGACTGAGAAATCTGACCAAATAGTATCAAACTTATGAACAATAATCTAACAAACAGATTTAGTTAGGATGTATAAAAATATGTTTTATTATGGTACCTGAATATTATTAATTTCTTCAATAAGTTAAAATGACAGCCACAAGTTATAAAAATGAAACTTACCAAGACATATCTGCTACCAAAATTGGAATGAATTCCCCAGTAGCAGGATACTTCGCATGAGAACTACTAGAGACTCTAGTTAGCATATTTTTTCTACAGATCAGTTCTTTCAATTCATTTTTTCTAAGCTGCAGTTTCTCCATAATTTTCAACACTTTTAGATCAATTACATCAGTAAAAAAAGAACAAAAAAGGCAATCGATGATGCAGAGAACGAATTACAGTCCATTGGTAACATAGATTCATTTAAATAATTAAATTACTTGCCATGCCTTAGAGGAAAGAGAGACTAAATTTTCAGATCTGGAAAACGAATTGAATTCCGAACTTCAGAGCTAGCTAGATTCGAGGCGGGCGGAGGCTATATAGAGATCCTTGCGATGGCGCCTAACCACTTCGCATATTCTCTTCTTGCAAGATGATGAACGAAAGGCAACATCATGCCTTCAATGTTGTCGCAGAGAACCTTAGGTCCTGGTTGACGCCTCCATTGTTGAGAACCTTATCGTCTTTTCCTCCTAATATTTCGAAACCCTATTTTTTGATTTGGGAATTATGTGATGTCTGTGGGTAATCGATCTAATTTTTAAGTATCCAAATTGAAAATTTTACAAGGAGAGGCTATCCGAGGCATACAACTTAGGCCATTCTCTACCTTTGGATGAATGGAATTTGGATTGCTAGATGAGTTAATCAATTCCTACTGATAAGAATGGGATTTATTGGTAATAGTTTATAGGTGTATCCGCGTATGTAAATCCAACTGGTTGGGACTATAACATAATAATGCCCACTAACAAGTTAGTCACCAGCAGGACACCATTTTTGCATATAATTTTTTAAAATAAATCTTAAATTAAATTATTAAATTAGAAATTTATCAAAAGTCATTTCAGAACATATTTTTATTATTTTCAACTATTTGAATCTATGGACGTTTTCGACATTTAAAATTTAAAATTTTAAACTCATTTTAATCTTTTTATTTGATATTTCAATAAAATCATTTCGAGCTTGGATATTAATAGTTATCGATTCATTAACTGTTAATTATTTCATATTTCAAAATAACTATTAATAATTAATATAAAAAAATTACGAAAGACATTGCTAGGATATGTAAATGGAATCTTCAATTCAAAAAAAATTCTAGAATGTACTTTTTTGACACATCATCACACAACTCAGCATTATTTTTAACAAAATGTTAAAATGATATAAGAAAAATGTAGGGTTAATCGCAAAAAAAAATCCCCTTCTGTATATGTGTAGATAATACATTTTACCTATATATAATTATTGGTAGATAATCATCCTTCAACAATTTTATAACATTGACAATAATTATCTACCAATAAATTTAACTATTGAATATTGGTAGATAAAGGTTCTTTTTACCTACCCATATTTATTGGTAGGTAAATGTCAAATTTCTTGTAGTGTAATCTCCGCCAACAACCAAAAGGTAAAAAAACCAGAATTAAAAAAACCAAAAAGCAGGAAAATGAGCTACAACAGTCTATCGAACCATGGCTATGAGTAGTAAATTAAACACATACCAAAATGGAAAGGAAACCAGCATCGCAAAGCGATCTATACATGGCCATTCACTTGGTGAGCAGGCAATGCACTATTTTCAGAATCCCAACAAAGATGGCAGTGGACATTGCTGACTAACCAGTGGGCTCAGGAGCACACATAAATCCACAATCCAGGATATAAAGACTGACAGATTAACCATAGTTTGATGAAGAAGATCACACCATCTCCAAATCAAAGAACCAAAAGAGATCTGAAAGCATAACAAGAGCTGGACTAGGTTCGCTACGGAAAATCTGTCGTACTACAACATAAGTTGGAGCTCAAGAGCGTCGAAAGTCGGCGCCAGGAGAGCTGTGCCACAAATCTGAGAAAAGAAACTAAGTCTTTGATCCAGAGGTTCGTACACGAAATTAAAAAGGAAAGTGAATGGAAGCGAACACGAACTATGTCCAGGATGAGAAAAAAGAGGCTAAATTGAAAAATCAAAGAAAATTAGGGTTTAGAATAGTCTTCACGCGGGCGAAAGCAAGGGAGGGAGCAAATTTGGGAAAAGAGAGAATGTGAGGAGAGGCATTTAAAAGATGAAATTGAAGAAGCGAAAAGAAGAAGTGGAGGACTATTGTCGCCATTAACAAAGGCTATTCTGAACCGAGCTCTTAATTAATGAAAATAATTTAATAGAGTTTAAAAATTAATTATTAAATACTAAGTATCAAATATTGATTATTAATAGTTAATTATTAGCTAGGATAAGTAAATGAAATCTTCAATTCAAAATTTTTGCTAGAATATACTATTTTGACACATCATCACACAACTCAACATTATTTTTAATGAAAATTTAAAATGATATGAGAATTGTAGGGGGCTAATCGCAAAAAAAACCTCCCCTTCTATATATGTGTAGACAATACATTTTACCTACCTACAATTATTGGTAGATAATCATCCTTCAACAATTTTGTAACATTGACAATATCTACCTACCAATAAATTTTACCATTAAATATTGGTAGATAAAGGTTCTCTTTACCTACCCATATTTATTGGTAGGTAAAAGCCAAATTTCTTGTTGTTTTGAAATTGAAATAAAAAATTGTTTGAATTAAAAATAATTGAAATGAAATTTCAATCCACTCATTTTATTCAGCATATACTTATTTAATTCTATGAAATCACAATAGTACAATAGCAAACACATATAATATATACTGATAATATCAACAAACAGAAATCAAAATATCATACTCAAACCTCTTTTTAATGATAACAAATATATATAAAGAGAGATTTTGAGTTTAGGTAAAAGTGTTTAGTATGATGTGTCCTTGCTTTCCCCATTTAGAAGCTCCCCTTATAACTAAACTATTCATACACAAATGTGTGTAATTGAAACTGTGAAATTGACTTTTTGAAAATAATTTCAATAAAGCTATTAAATAATAAGTACACTATTAGATATATGTAAGTCCATAAAAATATTGACCACTCTTATGTCACGGACCTGGGTGTCTTTAACATAGTCTTGAATGGATCTTAAGGCTATTAAGACACTAGAAGTGGTGAAATGTGTAATAACTACTTACTTATGAATATAATAAAATTGCAATCAAAAATAAGTAATCAAAGAATAAATAAGTAACAAAATGAAAAGCAGAAAAGTAAATGACACCAGAATTTTCATATTGGTTTGGATTAACCAATCCTACATCCAGTCCTACACTTTACCGTGTAGAATTTCACTATAATCGCTTGCTTCCCACGGGTGGCAATAACACCTTTACAATATTGATTTTCTAGTCCATAAGATACAGTTTCGCCTTATCAACAACAACAAATAATGGCAAGTAGTCGTATCTTCAATACAGATTCTTGTAGATTTGGTATAATGATCCTATAGACCTCCAACGGCAATGTATCTTTGAATTCTTTGAGGAAATAGGATGAAATTAGAGAGATAATGATGTGAATTCAAGTACAACTCCGTGATATTGTGTAGCTTGCAAATCAATGAAGAATTGGAGTGAAAGAGAGTGGATTTGCAAGAATAATTGGATATATTCAATGGATTTGTATAGAAAATGTATGGAGAAGGAGTAGAAGAAAATGTGAAAAAAATGATGAAAAAATTCGTTTCTAGGGGCCTTCAAATAGTGGTTGAAGGGATGTGTCTTTTGGTGAAAAGATGGAGGGAAATAACTTCTTAATTTGAATTTGAAAATCTAGAAGATTCGTTATATGTCAACATACCAAAAGATATGTGTCGACATATGTAGTGTTGCAAAATACACTTATAAGTGTCGCAAATTTTCAACATTTCAAATTACCTTATATTTGTGGATTTTGGTAATTCGATTGAGGTCAATGGCGGATTGTCTTCAAGTATAATTGCCATGGGATCTTTAACAAGATATTCTAAGGTTCAAACAACTCCTCATCACTTCAAACACCTCTGTCCTTTAGTATTCTTCACCAATAGGCTTTGGTCTTCAACTGTTCTGATTATCCATCCTCTATTATTCTTCCGTTGCTCTGATTAATCTTCTTTTGTGCTCTTGTTTATCTCTGTAAATGACTTCATAACATATCCGATATAACTGCACAACTCAAAGATATGTTTGAAGTAATGTTTATATGGTTGTTCATCAAAATCAATACCTAGAGTATCTAGGATATTAACTTCTTAGTCTTTTGTTGTCATCAAAAATTACATTAGTAATTGAGATAGTATTGAATTTTGATTAAAAATTATAAAATAAAATAAAAGAGGAAATATATATCACAAATTTCAATTATGAAAACCATAATATTTTACTTATTAGAAATAATTTAAACTTTAGATAAATGGTAGGACTACAATTAAGAAAAGATTCATATAGTGATAAGAGTATGTAATTTCTAAATAAAGAAATGTGAACCCCACATTACCTTTTAAATACTATATAAAGTTTTTAAGCATTTTCCAACCATGCATAATCATTAGAACTTTTAGATAAGATCAGTGGTTATTTAAGAATTAATGTTATGTAATTTCTAACCATATATAACCATGAGCACTTTTAAATGAGATTAGGATATACATAAACATTTGTCCCTCTCTTATATGAGTCTTGCCCATGAAAAATAGTGGGGATTTTAAATGAGAATGGAAGCACATGTACAAAGATTGAAGTGATTCACCTACGATATCCACGAGGACTTTGATAGGAAGTGAATACTTTGAGATATATTATTTTACAACAAAAAACATTTTGAAATACCAAATTTTGCACATTATACAAATTATGCTATATGGAAGGGGATTTTTCCCACAAGGACAAACTCACCCAAAAACTTGCCCAAAAGGACAAGAGCTCAAAAACTTGCCCAAAAGGACAAGTTTTAGTGCAAATGGTGGAATTCAGGGGGGTCCCATGTTTTTCCACTTTGCACTAAAACTTGTCCTTTTGAGCAAGTTTTTTGCCCCTTGTCCTTTTAGGCAATTTTTTTGGTTTTTTTGTCCTTCACAATTTTTTCCTGTTAATAAATGTTAAAAATATTATATATTTTGCCTAATTTTTATGAAATTTTATATTATACTTCCCCTCAATATGAAATAAAATTTAATCACTTTACGTAACATTTACAATAACTAATAATAATTTTAATAAATTTAGAAAGATTCAGTTAATTAACGCTAATCTTTTACGGAGTGAAAGCTTTAGTGAAATAAATAAGAGTATCTAAGTAAATACTCAAGTTATTAAAAAATTAAAAACACGTTTGTAGGGGTTTTGTGAAATTGTTTCCTCGTTGAAAATTGGTTGAAATAATCAATCAATATAATGCAAATTTGATTTAAATGAAATAATGTCCATTACCACTTGTATTTGGGATGCATAAGTTGATATTAGTGGTATATAAAAAACCGAGTAGACTATGTAATCCTAGACTCACTCTAGTTATTTCACAAAATTTCTATCAAATCAAACGAAGACAATGTCACTCATATAAGGCAAAAAAACACATCTTAAGTAAAATTCACCAGTGTTGATTAATAGTCATGCAAATACAGAAAAGTTTGTTAATGTCCAAAAGCAATTAACAATATCTAAACCATTATTTAAATTCTTAAAACTCAAAATCCGAATTAGATAAAAAAATGGAAGTTATAGATATTGGAAAATGCAAATAATCGAAATTGGTTTCAAGTAAACTCGTTATATCAAACAAAAATTATATAAAAAATACTCTTTCCGTGATATACTGAAATTAATGTAGTTATTCAAATAAATTATTACCAGTTAACTTTTCGGAACTTGAAGAAATTCAAATTTTGGAATAAGAATGATAAGATATGACCGAAATACTACAACTACCTCAAGAAGTTATGAAACCATTTTCAAATAATACTCTAAATTATTTGCAGTTTTTTATAGGTTTAATTTTAGATTCTGGATGAACATACATATAAAATTGTAGAGTTTGTAAGATATAGATTAACCCTAGAGGAGGGTGAATAGGGTTTATTGCAGTTTTAGGAGATATTAAAAATATCACAGCACAGATTGCAGTAGAGAAAATAAATGGCACAGATTTTACCCAGCTTCTGCCCCTAACGATTGCTGCATTCCCAAGATTTCTACTAGGTATTAAAATAGATTCTCGCTTGAAAAACCCTGTAAACTCGCAAACTTTGCTACTGCTCTAATCCTACACTCAAAAGTCTGGACTGATCTTTATCCCCAAGACCAGGTTTTCCTCGAGTTACAAACCTGTAACTCGTAAACCCCTAGTTTAAATTAAACTAGAAAACATGTACAATGTTTTCAAAAATATAAAAACCACTTAAAAAAAACAAAAACCCCTTTTGAAAAAAAAAATAGTCGGCCTCCGTCGACACTTCAACAAATTTGCTTCCTTTGACTTTAGTGGTGGCCGAAAAAGAATTAGGGTTTCGGCCCCCTAATCTACATGCGATTTCTTTGGTTGCTCTGATAAATATTCGTTGATGCTTTGATGACTTCGTTGCTTGCTTGTTGATTGATTTGGGATTTGGCTTGCGATCGAAACCCTTGTGTTTTCTATGAATTGATTTTCTTTTGCTCCCTAATTTGTTGCTTTGGTTTCGAAAGATTTCATGCTAGTGATGACTTGGTTATTTATAGGGTTATGAAACCCTAATACTTCTCTGATTTCATGAATTGTATAGTCTGATTTGTTGCGTGATTTTGCGTGACTGATTTCCTGAAATATTGATTAAATGACTGAGAATACACTGTTGATTTCTGGAAATAATTCGTATGATTTTCTTGCCTTCAGGAATGTTTATAACACCGTGAATTAATTTTGCCAAAACTGTTCCTTATTCACATTGATAAATTTTACCAACCTTGATCTTTGTTGATGTATCATGTCGTGTTCTTGCCTATCTGAATTTGGAGAATAAATGGTATTTTTGCTTGCTACATTGATGAAATTTATTTGCACCTTGCCTGAAATTCCAACCTGCTGTTAATGCCCCAATTCGATTTCTAGAAATAAAAATTTGTCGAGTTTGCTTGTGTCAAGAATGTAAAATTATTTCTTTCCATATTTTTGATTCACTGAATCTTGACAAGGAAAATTCTAAAACAATTCGAGCATTGATTTGTTACTTAAAATTTTCTTGTTACATGGCATGTCCATGGCTATATATATATATATATATATATATATATACACACACACACATACAAAAAAAATGCATGTATTATTTCAGTTGCACCCTTATTCTGCCTGACATTGTATCTTGGTTTGTTCATGTTTACTGGTCTTTGATACTTCAATGTATATGTTGATCTTGTGCATGCTTTGATCTTCCTGAACCATGTATACCTGAGTTACTTCTACTTGACCTTCATGTTTGAACCTGCTTTTTCAATGCCATATTTGTGAATGTTTTTGCCATGTACATCGTACAATTTGTTCAACACTTGTTGTTTGCTGACCCATTGTAGTATTTGCCTGCCTTTGCTTCCTTGTTTGACCCTAAACATATTGATGTTGCTTTTGTCCATTTTTAACATTTATACTAGTACATTTGTACTTGTCCTATGTTGTTATGTTCATGGGTTGTGTCACTTGAATATGAAACTGGCCACTTGTACATGACATATTGCTTCAAGTTTCTGACCATCCGATGTCTTGTAAAATTGCTTTGCTTTATGTGCCTTGTACTTGAGCCATGCATGCTCCTGTGTCTAAACTTGTGCACTATGCAATTTTTAAACTTGGGAAATGCTTGTTGTAGTCATTTCTCCTATGTACACTTGCCCTTATGTGGTCGTGTACACTTTGCCAATTCTCTATCCTTTGTGCTTGTACTGTTGCACATGTTCTTGACTTGCTTGGCTCAGTCAATTTGTTGCCTTTCACTTGAACTATTGATGCTTGTGAGTTCCATGACTTGGCTTTGACATTTCAGTTTGCTTGCTCATGTATTTGTGCATGCCGCTTTGCACACCTGACATGTATTCATGCTGAAATGCTTATATATGAATACTGATGTGTTATTTGGCCTTGTTTTCTTGCTATATACATGTGTACATGTCATTGCTGCTTCATTTGTTCTCCCATGTCATTGTGCATATCCATGTCATGTACATGTGAACATTTGCATTGTTGCTTCATTTATTCCATGCTCCACAGTGTTGGGTTGTTATTAACACTTGTCCATGCTGTTTATATATTCGATATATGCACCTGGACATCAGTAATATATGCGTATATACATACACATGTATGTGCATACATGTATTGTGCATGTGCAATTGTATTATTTACATCAACAGACCACTATATGTGAGTTGTGGTTGTTCAGAATCAGCAAAAAAATAATTAAATGTTGGTTCTGATCAACAAACTAGTATAGTTGTGTCGGGGGGGCACACGATATATTGTCTATCATGTGGTATTTACAGTGAATCACTATGAATATCACAAGCAATCTAGACACAGATAGATGTATATACATATCAGATCAGGTCAAGAAATATGATGTGAAACACACCAAAAATTCTGAGGCAAATAAGATTTAAAATAAATTTATATCCGCTAGAAGTAAAACAATTTTTATTCCAGCTTACTGTGTATGTTTCTGTGACAGGTATGTAGGTGACTGGACTGACTCTAAAGCAGACTGGAGACAAGTGTGTCAGTATGAGTGTGTGTCAGAGTATGTAACAGTGGTGTTTGTATATGTAAGTGGATATGAGTGACTGAGCGAGTATGTATATGAATCTGTATGTGTAAACTGAGTGAAGCATGAGTGTTGTAGTGAGTACATAATGTAATAGTGGAATTTAAATGTATTCTATCAGTGAGATGTACAATAGTGTAGTTATAAATTTGTACTATTCAAATGTAGAAATAGAAAATTATATTTAAATAAAATACCGTTTGAATATTTAAATTATTGTGTAGTGTATTATATTCAAATATAAATATTTATTTCTGTATGTGATGTAGCAGAATAGTACAATTACAAATACTTTTATAATATATGTGTGTGTGTGTGTTTGTTATCATTAAACAAAAGTCATATTTTTATATACAATAGAGTTTTCAATCTATTTTCCGAGAACAACTTGAGTTCTGCAAATCAATATTAAAAAGCTCAAATTATACCTGTTATGGAAAAAATACAGCAGCAATGTCAACAAGAAAATAAATTTTAGAGATCATATAGTTGACTTGCCTTTGATATTGTGCAATTTTAAAATGTGTAGATCCCCGTTCATCTTCCTTGGCTAAATAGCTTTACAATTTTACTATGCAATCGTATGAAAAAACTTGAAATATGCCTCTATGGAAATTATTCTTTAACATGCTTTAATGCCTAGATTATGGAAGAAGTGAGAGGTCTAGTGAAGTGCGAAAGGCTACTTCCATTTTCAGTCAAAATCTTTGGTACTCAATTTTTTTATATGAAAAACTGCTAATTTTATCAATTGATTTTTTATTAACTGGATTTTTAGGACTACAAACTTGTTTAATTCAAGAGAATCTCTTTCATACATTTTGAAATTCAAATTTATTTAAAAGTTTTGTTTTTATTCTGACAATTATTACTGCCATGTCTTATATTTCCACACCTTATACATTTGGGTATTGCACTTCTTCCCCTAGCTTATTATTAGTTGTTTGTTTGTATATTGATAACTTTTCAAATCCAATCATTTTCTGTTATACGTAAAGAGTTGATTTCCTAATAGATACTAACGATTTTCCTTCAATGGAAAGTTTCTGAATAATTAACTGGATTTATTAACTTTGGATTTTAAATTTTTATTCTTATTTATTAGCTTAGCACAACAACAAATGATATTTTTCTCTTTTCAAAATCATTTCTTCCTAGGACTAAAATTTCAGTTTCAAATCAGAAGCAACTTAGCTTCAAAAAGTTTGCATTTCTGCAATTCTAATATTTCAAAATCCTTGCTTTTCTTAATCATTTTCTCTAATTCACGATTTATTCGAATAATTTTAATTTTATTATTTTTCAATATCACGTTTTCATTATCAAGGGTTTTGAAACTTTCTTTAACCTTGTTTATTTCTCTTCGAGGAATTGCACTACTAGAATTATTCGATCTCTTGTAAAATGTTGTTTTTGCAAATTAACCCAGTTTCGTTTTCCTTCAAAATAGAATTTCTTCACCTAACTTTCCAAAATTTTCATAAAAATAGGCAATTTGATTTTCGTGGTTCAAACTGTCTTTGCAATTCAAATTTTCAACCTTCTAAACGTTTTTAAGCTTGCTCTCCAAATCATTCTTTTTTAATGTAATTTAAATTGTTCACTTTTTAGTCGTTTGTAATTCTTCTTTAGGTTATCATTATTTTTAACTGATTTTTAACATAAGAGAGATATACGTTAAATGAAAATCACTATCTTGTCAGGTTGTGCCTTCATCCCATCTCTTTAAGTATCGTGGTCAAAACTATCTTTTGCGAATTTTATTAAGCAAAGCTCTTTAACTGAGTTGATTTTGAAGGTTTCTTGCAATTGTTGATTTTTCTAATGTAAATTGCATCGAAAGTGTTTCATATTCTTCTCTACATAGTTAGACAACGAGAAATATTTTTAAAATTAGCTCAATTAATTTAAAAGTAAGAGCAATAATCGAGATATTTTTCTTGTATACCATATCAAGTCCATTTTCAATAATACCTCAACATTTAAAATTAAAATTCCATACCTGATTTTCGATTTAAAAAATCTATTCCATCAAAAACAATTGGACTAACACTATAGTGACTCTCAATAAATCGACATCTAGGGTTAGCTATTTATGCTAGTAATTGAGCTTTGATAGCACTTTAACCGTTGGATGATGTGAATAGGGTTTACTAAAGATTCAGTGAAATAATAAAATTTGAACCATAGGTAATCAAAGAGTAAATGCGGAAAACCAACATGGTACTAAACTGGTCAAAAAGGGCATAGATTTGATTTAGTTTTAATAGTGGCATAAATTATAATAAGTCTGTCAAACTGGCTTGAATGAAAAAAAAAATCAAATAAGAAATTATTCAAATGTACTAATGCTAGAGGTTACATATAGTTATGTTAAATTTTTAACGTTCCAAACTTTTTAATTTACATGGCATTATTTTAAAATTGCCATGTACTCAAATATGTGTAGCTAATTTCAGATAAATTTATCGAATGAAAGGTTGTGTAAGTCATAAGGATTTAGGCTACTTGATTATAAGTCAATAGAAATAATTGGATCTAAAATATTTGAAAAAAAAACAGTACTAAATACCTAATTTACCGGTTTTAATATTAGATTTCCATCCAATAAAAGCTAAGTGTTTCAAAATTATTTTTGAAAAGAAGGTAATTTAAAAAATAAAGTTAACATAAATATTGGAAAAAAAAATCCTGCTACCAAAAAATGGAGAAATAGGCGTACGAAAGAATACTGTTCAACGATAAAAGTATGTGATATTGTATTGCGAATGAAAGGAAACTGTAGTTTTTTTATTATTAATTATAATGCATATGTATTTGTGTTGTTTTGATGTATCTTGGGAGTGTAATTGATATTAAGTTCTACAATAAGTAGGAAAGAAAATAAATTCTACTAATACAAACAACTTCGAACTACAAATATAATAATGATTATATTACAGTAATACAACGGTTTCAAATTACATATAACTACACCTACATAAATACGAATATTTCCTTGCGTGGTCGAATGGTAACTAGATTAATTATTTCCTATGCTATCTTGAACGACTACCACGAAATTTTAACATTTTTTTCACTCGTCTCATGATTGCTATTTTTTAACATTTGGATATGAGCATTCTCGTTGACATTTTTTTAAAATTAGCTCAAGATTATCATCATACTTCATTGATTTCTAGTTTCCTTCCATCTCTATATGAAATTATGAATAGTTATTTAGAAGTAACAATGTTTACTAGGTGCAATACAATTATTCTATTTGTTAGAAACTTTCCCTTTAATCCATGAGATCACATGTTTGAATTTTTCATAGAACATAATCTTAACCACAAGATATATGTTGACTTTTAGCATTCTTATACAACTATGTGTTATCTCTTAGTTACCATATATATATGTATATATATGTGTGTGTGTGTGTGTGTGTATATATATATATATCGTGTAACACGTGTAAACTGTATATATAGCGCTTAGTTATATTTGCATGTCATGGTTTCTTAATTTTTTTTCCTTCAGACCCAAAGGTTTTTCAATTTCTATGTGTAAACTCAAATTTTAGCAATTGATATATATATATATAGGAGGATTCCGGTATACCTCTTATATTGCACGTGAACTCCCCCTCTTAATCTCCACCATCAATTTCCCCACTCATTCTCTCTCTTCCCATTTCAATATTATTTCTTAGTGGGAAGAGAGAAAATGAGTGGGGAAATGGGTGGTGGAGATTAATGGGGAGAGTTCACGTGCAATATAAGAGGTGTACCGGAACCCTCCTTATATATTTATATATATATATGTGTGGGGGGGGTTCCATGGCACCCCTATTTTGGAGCACCCCATATGCACTCCATTTATGGCCACACATTTATATTGAAAAAATTTAGTGGGGGGAGAGAGCGTTAGTGGGAGGAGAGAGAAACGGAAATGTGTGGTGGAAATCAGGGGGCTAAAGGGGTGCTGCACTATTTGGGGTGTCATTGATCCTATCTCATATATACATATATATATATATAACATGTGTAAACTATATATATATATATTTATTTTTTATTTTTTGTTTTTTTTTGAACTTGGTAAATTTTTATTGCTAAAGCCCAAAGCCTTCTCGGCCCAAATCATTACAGCCTGTATACAGTCCGATATAATACACACAATACATCCAAAATCCACTTTTCATTTCAACATTCTGTCAAACGAAAAGTAAAATTAGGGTTGTTTTCATGGCAGCCGTTGATTCTCTGCTCGAGTTTCTGAGATCCGTTCCTTCCGGTTCCACTTTGCCATTAACGATCGTCCTTGTTCCTCTGCAGTGGTAATTGTCTTCTTCTTAATTCTGTTGAACAGCATCTCAATCCCTCTTTTTATGATACGTGCGTTGACTAATAATTCTGTCTTCTTCTTTTTGAAAGCTCTGGCGTTGCGTTCTCTCCAAGCTTGCCACACTTTGGCTGCGAGGCAAATCTTGCCCACCTCTATCACCAGCTTAGGTACGTTTCTCTGATTGTTCAGGTATTGAATCTCTTCTTCCAAGCTTCCTACTTCATCTATGTTGAAACACTTGATTTTCTGAATAGCCCAGAGTCTTTTAGTGTATTTACATTCAAAGAACAGATGTGTATTTGATTCACCCTCGTCGTTACATAAAAGACTCCTGTCTTCACTGACTATTCCCCAATTTTGCAATCTATCCTTAGTTGGGAGACGCCCCAATAGTGCTTTGTGCAGTACATGTGCCATTTTTGGGGGACAAACCCTTGCCCAGACCACTGAGTGCCAATCAACTGTAGGGTGTTTATCCCTAATTTCTTCTAGAACATTTTTGAGTTGAAAGCCTCCTTCCTCTGCCCATACCCATTTATCTGAGTTTTGGTCACGATAAATTTGCTTTTCCCTCAGTTTTTCCTGTAAATTTATACAAATTGCATGTCTTTCTTCTGCCCACCGATTATTGGATATGATTGAGTCAACCTAGGTTTTGGGTGCACCATATGCCGAGTAGCAGTCCCAACCATATCTGTCCACCAAGCTTTTGCCATTTAGCCACGGATCGAGCAATAAATCCGTGTTTTTGCCATTTGCAATTTCTCTTTGGATTTTCTTTTTAAGTTTGTCTCTTTGCTTAAGGCAGTTTTTCCAAATTGTTGAAGCGTTATTGTCTGCTTTTGTGGTCCAAAAATTGCCTTTAATGTATCTGGCCCGCATCCATTGGGCCCATAGATTGTTCGAAGAGATTAAATTCCAGGCCTGCTTCAGTCCATATACTTTCTTGAGTTCAAACAAGTTCTTAAGGCCCACTCCCCCTTCTCTTTTGGGCCTGCAGAGTAGTTTATAGCTGATTTTATGCATCCCCCTCTCCAAATAAAATTGGCACATACCGTGTTGATTTTTTCTATTGAACAGTCCGGTATTTGGAAAGTTTGCAGCCAAAATCTAACTTTGGATGTGATAACCGTGTGTACTAGTTCCACCCTTCCTGCAAATGAAAGCAGCTTCGACCTCCAGCCTTGTAATTTGTTTCTGATGTCATCAACCAGTTTCCCACATTCCACATCAGTAATTGTGTTGTTAGACAATGGTACTCCTAAATATTTGACAGGAAGTGTACCTTCTTGCATCCCTATTTGCTCCAAATATTGTTGTTTTCCTCTGCAAAATTTATTAAAGTAACATTTAGTTTTGAGTTCATTGACTTTAAGGCCCGCCCAATTCTCCAGATTCCCAAAAATTTGTTTAAGTTGTTCAATAGCATTCATTGACGCTTTGAATACCACTAGCAGATCATCTGCATAAATTAGATGTGTGACTTTGGGCTGATGCTTGTAAACAGGCTCAATTAGCCCATGTTCTGTGGCTAATTCCGTTTGCAAAGTAAACCACTCCATCGCCACTGCAAACAGGTATGGGAAGAGAAGGTCCCCTTGCCTGATGCCTCTCGAGCTGTTAATATACCCTTTCGAAGTACCATTAATCAGAATAGAAAAAGTAGGGGTGTCTATACAGAACCCAATGAGGTTAATTAGTTTGGCTGGTAGGCCCATGGCTCTGAGAATGTGTATGATGAACTTACGATTTACTCTATCATAAGCGTTGTGGAGGTCAATTTTTATGCATATTTTATCAGCACCTTTTTTATTGAACTCTCAAACTAGTTCATGTGCCATTAATGAGTTCTCTGAATGAATCTGCCTTAAATGAAATCATTCTGACATTGTGATATGAGGAAAGGTAGAACCTTGTTCAGCCTATTACATATAATTTAGCTGAGAATTTTGTAAATTACATTACAGCATGCAATTGGTCGATAGTCTTCGATTCTTGTGGGGTTTGTCAGTTTTGGGACAAGGGTTAGGAATGTATGATTTATTTCATGAATAAATTCACCAATGTCCAATGCTTCTTGATATGCTGCTAATAGATGGTTTTTCAGGTTTTTCCAGTGCAATTTGAATAAGGCTGCCCCCATGCTGTCAGGGCCGGGACTGGAGTCGTCGTGGATGGAGAAGAGGGCCATCTTCAGTTCCCTTTTGCTGATGTCAGCTCCCAAGATCAGCCTCCCTTCAACAGTAACTTGTCATCGGCATATGATATCAGGTAATTCTTCATAGTATACGCCATTGAACAACTCAGAATAATACACGATGGCTGAATCTTCAAGTTGTTTAATTGCTTTGCTTGAGTCGCCCTGTCCATTCAAACAATTAAACAAGTTATTGAAATGTTTCCTTCGAGACATTTTAGTATAGAAAAAATTATTGCATTCATCCCCCTTTGTAAGCCATTTTTCTTTTGCTTTTTGTTTAATTTCAAGAGCTTTTGAAGCCAATGCATCCTTGAGTTGTCTTTGCATCGCATAAAAATCACTGTTTAATGCTTCATTTAGTGGGTCTGCATCCAACAGCTTTTGGGTGGAGTCGAGCTGGTCTTGTAAACTTTGAATGTTGTCTCCCTCTTTTGGCCTGACTTTGTTCCAGTGTTTGAGTCTGGACTTGCATATTTTGAGAATCATGACTAATTTAAACATGCAATTGCCTTCTGGAATGGGCATGGAATTGAGATTGAGGTTGTCATGGTACCCATGAATGAGATGCCAATGGTTTGCGTATTTGAAAGGTTTCCCTCTGGGGTTATAAGCAGTATCGCTGAATCGTATAAACAAAGGGGAGTGGTCGCTTGTTGATGAGGCTAAGACTGTTGCATTAAGACCGTTGATCTTGTTTAGCAAATTTGCATTAGCTAGTGCACGATCAAGTCTTGACAGCCCAGAATGGGGAATTTCAGACAATCTGCTGGATAACACACAATTATTGAATTCAGCAACTTGGGAAAGCTTGAGCGTAAGTCCACCTTTCTTCTCTTTGGTGCTCAACACAGCATTGAAATCCCCAAGAACCAACCATGGCGATTGAATAGTGCGAGCATTATCAGATATAGTTTTCCATAATTTTATTCTTTCAGTAGCTAGATTACTTGCATATATAAATGAAATAATTAGGTCTAATCCACCATTGTTAACTTCTCGTAATGTTACTTGTTGTTCATCACTGTTGATCATATAACATTTCCAGTAAGTAACTTCCCAAAAGACAACAATACGACCTCTTTGTGTGGTATGAAGGTTATCACTATGGTCTCATTGCTCTCCCATACGATACTTGAAGTATTCTAAATTTTCATTAGTAAACTTGTTTTCTAACACAGCTATGATAGAGGGCTTATACTTGTCCCTAAAGTTGTAGAGATCTAATTGACGAGTGTCATTATTTAGACCTCTAACATTCCAACATAGTATAGACATTATTTATTGGTCCTTTTGCTCCGTGTAATTGGAGCAGTGCTGACCAATGTGTTTAACGCACCTGAAATACCACCTTTTTCTTTGAACTGTTCATTATATTTGGTATTTTCTGCTGTCAAATTTTCATTGCTAACTTCTTCTTCTGGACCTTCTTCCTTAGACTCATCAATTTGGATACCCATCTTTTGAATATCCTCAAGAGTTATCGGCTCCTCCTCCCCCTCTGGATTGGGCTCCACACGTTGATCACCTGGACCTTGGACATCCTCCTTTGCCTGAACAGAGCGGGTTTGATCTGGATTTGTATGAGATGCTTCAGCTGCTACAGAGTCCACCGCATTGATCTCTGGTTCAGTAGTGTTAGCTGCAGCGTTACCAACACTTGATTGTACAGTTGAAGTTGCTGGACTTTTGGAAGTGCTGCCTTCATCACTCTTTTCCTTTCTAACCCATGTTTTGTCTGGTAAGGTTGTGTTGCAATATGTATCTATGTGCCCAAAGCACAAACAGTTAGTGCACTTAAGTGGGATAGACTCATATTCTACTGCTTGTTCATACGTATTGCCTTTCTTGTCTACTGCTTTGATGTTGTTTGGCAGTTCTGCATCAGCTGTGATTTCTATTAACACTCTTGCATAGCTGATCTTTTTAACATTTTTGTGTTTTCATCAATGTCCAGCGGTTTTCCAATAATACTTGCAAGTTTATTAATGCACCGTGTGTTCCATAGGGCTAGATTAAGGTTGGGAAGCTTTACTCATATCGGATAAGTAGATAACATTGCCTTTTCAAAATTGAAATCAGCCACCCATTTACGCATAAAGATGAGTTTGTTGTCCATAAACCATGGTCCTCCTTTGTAGATTCGCTCAAAATCTTCCTTAAGTTGAAATTTTATCAAAAAGAAGCCATTTTCTCTTGGGTACACGTCCCATGCCCCTTTGGGGCTCCTGACTCGCTTGATGTAGGCATTAAAGTAAACAAAATATGGGCGTTTACCTACCATGTAAACGTAGAGCGAGTTTTCCCACAGTTTATTTGATTCAGCGAAATCTAGGTCATCTATCAGTTGATATTTGATGTTCCCCATCTTCTATGGTTCGAAGTATTGCATTTCCCCAGAGATTCTCAGTTTCGATTCAAACATATCTGCCCATTTGCTAGGGTTTTGATGTTTGTGCGTTGCAGTTGGTCTTGGGTTTTGGCGTATGACGTCAGCGAAGGTCTGTTTGCCCTTCCGGCGAACGTCTTGCCATCCACCTCCTCCTTCATATTCTTGTTGGGTTAGGGTTTCACGGGGGGTGGTTGCAGCCGCAATTTTTTTTGATATATATGTATATATATATATATCCTATATATATATATATCGCTTAGTTATATTCGTATGTCACAGTGTCGTGTAAGATCGTAATTTTTTTCCTTCAAATCCAAAGGTTTTTCAATTTCTATGTGTAAATTCAAATTTTAGCAATTGAAAATTTCATTCCAAGCCTTGGTTAGTTCCATGTTACTCTAAAATCAAAAATTTGTTACTTAGCACCATAACGAGAAGTTAGTACCCAGTTAATTAGCATACAACATGTGTAAACTAAATGATATTGTCAATTGTAACGACACCGATTTCGCCCGGACCTAATCGATCGCTAAATCGACCAAGACCGTTCGAATCTCGCATACGCTAACTCTGGGCATACAACACGTCAGAACAAATAACAGAAGACTTTTATAAACATCATAATAATGTTACATCAGAGTACAGAATATCAGAGTATATCGAAAAATAATAATACAGCGGAAGATGATTTTACAATAAATGTAATACAATGCACAACGGAAATATAAACTAGACAGCGGAAGACTGTAAATGCCTGGACACAGCTTAAAGCTTCAATCCAGAATCCTGCTCAATACATCTGCAAAATAAAACTACTCGACTGCCCGTGCGGAAAATAAGGGCACCCGAGTTTGCAAGGGAAAAGCAAACTATAGGTCAGTCATGGGACTGGTGTGAGAAACTCTAAACAGTTACAAACTTATTTAATAATATGGCATATCACGGGACCACGCCGCTAACGCGGAACGGGTTTACCCCCATGAATGCCAGTGTATATACAACCATCAATATAGATATATGGATCTACTATGCATCAATCAACATGCAATATCCCAATTTACCCACTTGGATTAATCACTACACTTAGATTTTCTAAATCCAATTCAATTTACAGAAATTATTCCTTTGGATTTTATTCCCGATTTCTTATTTCAAATCATTTGAAATACATATCTAGCTTTCTATATCAAAGTAGATTTCACTTCGGGATCTCAAATCAAATCGTTTGGAAATATGAATTCCAAAACATAACAATGCATACAAACAAGTATGCAACCAAATATCGTGCTCCCCATCGACAAGGCAAAGGGTACGCACCTCGCAACTCGATATATAAATGTGCACCTACCACACATAGGAGCAGGCTACACCGACGATGCACCTACCCCACATAGGAGCAGGCTACACCGACCTCTCACCCATACTTTTAGTCTCAGGGTCACCCGACTCTTTAGCCACATACTAAATCATTTCATATCCCGAAGTAGGGAAAACCATCTCACAACAAAATAATCACAAGTACTTTCAAAATATAGTACTTCACATCAGTAATTCACACATATGATCAGTCACTATTAATCACATAACCTTTGAGCTCGTACATCTCAAAGAAGGGTGTTAAGCAAGAGAATAAATTATCCGCCACCAAACAGATACATCATCAATAGCAACTAATCGAATATGCAATGAACCACAATGTAACACATAATACAATTCTAAATCATTTTAGAAATCATCGGGTTTTGGGCCTCGAAATCCTTTCTGTTTTATAAAACATTCCCTGTCCAAAATCGGGAATACATTTCTTTTCACTTAAGAAAAATATATCATTTCACAATCATTCATTAAATTTGAAATGAACACAACATCGCTAAACACCTTATCGTCAAATCGTGAAGTGTTTCACAAGGTGTTAGCATACAGATATTTCTACCCAACCCAATGCTAAATGTAAAAGCATATTTTGGTCATAAACTGGTCGAGCACAATCCAAACAATCAATCAATCAAATTTGACATTAATTATAAGGTTTTGAATAAAGATAGTATCGACTTATATTCAACATCAAATCCTGAAACGAACAGATATCATATCGGGAATAACGATATCGATATCTTCCAAATTCCCATCACAATATCTGTATAATCACGGAATCCAATATCGAAAATATCCAAAGATAATTTCAATTCAAATCCAATCCAATTTATTTATTTATAACCATTGGATTATTTTTCTAGTTAATAACTAGTTCGTTTCGATAAAAATATATTTTTATCTTTTCAAATATGGAATTTTTCATCCCAATTCATTTCTAATGATTTTACACAAATTATCGATATTTTTAATAATTTTATCAAGGCCCGTACAGTCGATTTCCATCAACGGTCATCGAACTGCACTTACAACGACCTTTTCCAAATTTGATTTGGGCATAATTCCAAATCTAACCGTTATATTTCAAATCTCTAATATTCGTTAGAAAGCTCTTTTCGATACGAACCCAACGTTTCCGGTTTCAGGAGAATCCGACGGTCGGATCTCCCGTAATGTCTATTCGAAGTTAATGGTCGAAATTCATGAACTACCGCAGCGCGGCGCGTTCTATTCAGGCCATTATATTATATATATAATATATATAATATATATTTCGTCGATTTCTATTTAAAACGAAATTTATAAATCGTTTTAAATTCGTTTCAAAAACAATTTCAACTTTCATTTGAAATTCAAATCCAAATTGAATTTTCCCTTATAAATTCTTTTCACATTCATTTCTATTTGATTTCAATTCAAATCGATTTCAATTCTATTTCAGTTCGTTTTCAGTTGAATTCAATTCAAATTCGTTTCCTATTCAATTCAATTCGAATTCGTTTTCTATTCAATTCAATTCAATTCGAATTCATTTTCTATTCAATTCAATTCGAATTCGTTTTCATTTTCTATTCAATTCAATTCGAATTCATTTTCTATTTTATATCAAAATCGAATATTTCATATACATGACAATTTTATACAGTGTATATATATATATGTTAAAAATTATATTTTTAACAATCAAATCATTTGATACTATAATAAGTGTATAGTGTCAAAACAATTTCAATCATAAATATCAATCATAGACGGCATGGGTACCATATATCATGTCGCCATACTAGTTCTACAATTAAAACCACAATATCACGTATTGGAAATTGGATTTCCGTCATGAGTCGAGGCAAGGGGCAAGCTCCTCTCCGCTTCGAGACACTCTAGCAAATATCCCAGGACTACACACTCTGGGTAACCCTTGGATGCTTCAGGGCCGGTCCTCCGTTACGTTTAAGGGTTGGCAATTCCTGAACACACGTTCCCCGGTCCTTACATACCTAAAATCGAGGCGCCTTGCTTCCAACAACCACATAGGTGAAAAGTATATAAATGTCAGGGTTGGTAAGTCACTGACACCACCAAAGCTAGAAAGAAACGTCGTGCTCTCCCTACAGTCCTTATCCCGTTTTTAACTCATACCGAGGTGTGAGGCTCGCGAATTCACGCTATACACAAAGCTACGCCACGTAGGCCGTGCTTTAATCATCAACCACAAGACTTTGCTTTTCAACAGAAGCCTTGATCATTTGCCACTTAGGCGTGCCACACTGGCAATTCATGCCATGCGACTGATGTCCATCGATATACAACCTCTAAGCTCGTACGTCTCAGAGAAGGGCGTTAAGCAAAAGAATAAATTCTCCGCCGCCAAACAGATGTATATTTAATAGAGATCAATCAACATAGAATAAAATCCAATGTCAGACACACAGTCCATTTACAAGTTCGTTCTGGGTCTGAACGAAACCGGAGGCACTTTCCTCGCATAGCCATCGATCTCCAAGTACGTCTGGACGACCACCAACTGATTCCCTCATCTTGGGTGTACAGCCCAATCAAGATCATCAGTAATCACCCAAACGATGTGAAGACTTCCGGTTTTCAACCACCGTCTTCATCTTCGACTTATCGTCGAATCGGTTATTCAGAATGGGTATAAACCTGGTCTTCCTAAATAACCCGCGTATATAATAAAAACAGTGCTAGAAAACACAACATACGCCTCATTCCAATTCATCAAGGTTTACCTATTTGTCGGGCACGCAAATAAATTCTTTACTCAACAGCTATCCAATTACCATATAAAGTTAATTATATGGATTCCATACAACACATGTATATAATAGCAACGATAAATAATCAATCATCATCCAAAGTGCACTACTCTGTATAAGCATCAAATATAGATATCTAACGCTTATAACAGCCTGTCAATCAATCGATCGACATACAACTAATTACTGGGATTGGTGTATGCCGTATTTTAAATATTTAAAATCCACTATTTTAGCCAATTTAAATTTTTTAAATTGGTTCAGATTTTCCGGTCGTTACATCAATGTTGTAGATGGGAGGAAATTCAAATTTCCGCTATTTAAAATTGAGCGAAAAACTTTGACATGTGCAAATTTATCCCATCTTTATCCCATACTACCTTAAAAATGTAAATGTTAAATCAAAACATCCCCGTTTAATACATCGTTATGTGCAATCATAATATTCTATATATCAAAATATTATATATATATATCGTAACTTTTACGTTCAATACACAATAGAGATCCCTAAATGGTAAATTAAAAAACCATTTAGGAATTAAACGGTATTTCTGCTTATCGTTTAGGATTTAAAAAAAATTACTAAATAGAAAACTGATTCCCATTCAGTATATTTTTGTTTTTTGTTTTTTTCCTTTCATTTATTATTAAATTAGGGAGGATTACCCGCACTTTTTTTGTTACTTCCCCATCTAAAACTCACTGCTGGAATTACTCTTAGGCACGTGTACTATTGCATATGCATTATCAATTGCTACAGTACAATTTTCAAATTGCCGGTAATATCATTGTGATGTCCTAATTTTTTCTAGAGCATGACCGTTTTGTTCACTATTATTCTTAAACATCAACTCATCAATTTTCAGAACTTCAAGCAAGTAAACATAAAGCATGTTATTTTATTGTTAAAATCTCCAATGAACTACCCATGTTAGGAAAGCCAAAGCAATTGTACACATAAAGATAGATGACTACACTACCTTTTTCGACTCGCACCTTAGGGTACGTTCGCAACATTAAATTGGCACACTCAAGTTTTTGTTCGCGTCCGACGCGTCGGACGCGAACACCTTTTTCTCCTTTCAAATGGAACGATTTGTGAACGTTGGAAATCAAGCCGTTGGCGTCCGACGCGTCCGACGTCAACGACTTGATTTCCAACGTTCTTCTTTTTCCCCTATAAAACCATCACCTACCCCTTCATCCACACTACAACAACCCAATCCTCTTCTATTTATTTTCAACCGAATTCGAGCAGCAATCGGGTTTTTTCAGTTTGGTGTTCATATTATTTTCCGTTATTCAACCTTGTTTTTCCCTAGTTTTTTCTAGTTTATTTCTAATATATATTGTTTTTCATTTTCCAGTATGGCCAATCGAAAAGCTGCACATTACCGATCGTTTACTGCAACTCAGATTATGCTGCAATGTTCTGTTGATGCATATGGTGCTTGTGGCAGCAACAAAAAATGTGTTCATAAAGTGATTGCAGAAAAGTTCAACGATGCCATAGAAACCATTCCGGACATCGAACCGATTGACAAAATTAAGATCCGAAACAAATACGATAGTCTTCAACGAGATTAGATGAAATGGGATGCACTAATGAACAAAACAGGAGCGGGTTGGGATGCTTATAAAGGAATGGTCTCCGGAAGCGATGAATGGTGGGAAGATCGTGTTAAGGTCTATAACTTTATTTTATTACCATTCATTTATAGACAGTTTCTTACAATTTATTTCTTACATTTAGGAATTTGGAACGGATGTCTTGAAATATAAGAAACGTCCAATAAAAAACTTAGAGATGATGCAACAATTATTTCGTGGGACGAATGCACATAGTCAATCGTTGTACACTCCTACTGCTACCGTACAACCGTCGCAGACTGGCACGCCGCCATCAACACAAAGCACGTTTGACAGAACATTCGATGGGTTTTTTAATCCATTGGATGAAACGCAAAATAATCATATTCCAAATTTGAATTCGCCATCAAATCCTCCAGTGCAACAAACTTCGATGAATCCACCAATTTATGAAGCTCCAATAATCCCTCCGTCCACCCAAAATCCAATGAATCCGCCTACTCAACCAACGCCACGTCAAAATTTAAGAAGACGACATGATGAAAGTGACGATAAGATGGTTATGCTCATTGACCTAATGCACGAGGGACAGATGAAAAAATCTCGCATGCATTTTGATAATCCTAATACGGAGACTAGCGTGGAATCAACGAGAAGTTCTACAACTTATGCAAATACAGTAGCTCGCATGCAACGTCTTGGAGCAACGGGTGAGTTTGATGTTGCAGACGCGCTATTATTTGTTTTGGACCCCAAAATAAATGATATGTTCACTGCTCTTCCGATGAGATAGCGAAAAGCTGGTTGATAAGAGGGCTTGCAGACAAACGCCACGTAAAAGAATACCAAACTTATCTGATAAATACCAACAAGTAGGAAGTTCATGTCATCGTGTTATTGTAATTCTATCGTATTTATGTTTGTATTTTCTTTGTGTAATGAAATGTAGTCGTTCTGTTTTAGAAATTAGTATCTAATTAAATCAAAACAATTAATTTAACAATTAAATATCCTGCTCAGATGTCACGCTCAAATACCCCGTTCGCAGTTAAAAACACATTCCCCGTTCGCTACAGTACCACATTTAAATACCCTACTCAAATGCCACGCTCAAATACCCCGTTCGCGTTGGTTAAGAACGCACCCTTAGAATCTTGGATTGTAGCATCAAGTACAGCTTTCTAACCGATCATAATGTCATGAAATAGTCTTCTCATTTAGAACTATCGCTAGCAGCTTTCAGCATGGCTGCACAATATACTGTTAACTCAGCCAATTATTTGTAAAATGAAATGCAAATTCGATCCATTCTAGCTTTCTAAAGTAGTCTAATTTTTTAGTAGTTTGCATATTAAACTAATTAATATGTCCCAAACCCAAAATTATAAATATAATGACCAGTATATAATCCATTAGGCAGTCTCCGCTTAAAAGCTAGCTTTTAAAAACGAGTTCCACCGATAAACCGTATTATTAGGTGTTTTCATTGAGAAACGCTCCTACTAATATCAATTTTATTTTCCACAACATGACAAACGGATAAAGATGTTGCTTATAAATCAACATAAAGCTTTTAACTTGCACAATAGAAGCAACCACAGAGATTTCTTACACCCCAGAACAACCGAGTGACTATAGCAGATTCCAAATAATACCAACAAGTTCACCAAAATATCACATAACAAACGAACTAAATTTAAATTTGAGTTTCCTTACCCCACGATCTTAGGAAAGCAACTTCCACCTAGCCCAAATAAATATATAAATCTTTAAACCCATTCACAAATAAATGTGCTTCCACATAAAATGTCTTGGTACATAACACGCATAAGATAGGTGCTTATTTTAAATGTATTATTTTAAATGTACTCCATCACATACGAGAAATCAACAGAGGAACCGAAACCATCGCTTCCTCCTCAGCTCCCAATTCAGATATGTCAAACTCTCCACGTTTCTCAAGAACACGCATCCTGCATTCTTCCGCAGCTTTCAAACCAGTGGAGAACGCACCATGTACCGAACCAGTATAGTCCATGCTAGTTGCTTCTCCTGCAAAGAAGAGGTTGTCTACAGGAGTCCTTAGCCACTCGTGCAGATAATGCGGCTTGCCTACAGAGTCGTAACTATATGATCCCAACGAGTCTGCATCCGAACCCCAGCGCGAAACTAGGTGGTTTATCTGCATGTTTCCCAAGGCTTATAAGTAGTCCAAAAAGCTTACATATGTTACTTACGATAAGGTCAAACGAAGTTATTTCAGTCTAAGTACAAACTACAAACTGAAGTGGCAAAATATATACTTTGTGGTTCTCCAGTAGAACTCAAAATGAGCACCCCAACTCTCATTATATATTTATATTAAGAACAACAAAACAAAGTTACTTGAAAACATACAGAGGCGCTTATCAGTAATTAATCATACAAGATAGATGCTTATCAGTAATTAAACTACTCCTCGACATAATTGCTTATGATTTTAAGCTACTTAGAAGTTAACCTCATCGTATGTTTCAAAATAACTTGTTGCTAAGTCAAACTTTTAAGCTTTCTTATGAATTGAATCCTTTCTAATTTTACTACCCGAAACCACTTTGAATTACGAAGCCTCCGGAAAAAAGAACATCCTTCGGATTATCCCATGGATGGTGTTGTAGGGTGGATTAAGTAATCTTTATTATTGCTCCTAAATATGATTTCTATTCAACAATCAACAACTAATTTTGATTAATGAAAATATGCTGCTAACTACGCTAAATTACAGTCAACAAGACTGATAAGAAGTTAAAATAAAATTCACTACTACCATTTCATACAACACAGTTTAAACTCAACAAACAAAACCAAAAGCAAAGTTAAAATGCTTCTTTTCTTCTTAATTACCCCCACCTTTCGTGATTGTTCAAGTTAAGTTTTCATCCTACAGATGAAGATACACACAACCAATCAGTTTTCAAGACTTAGGATGCTAAATGTGCAAATTACACTATCCCCATTATTATTTTTCAAAGGGCACGATTAAAATAAAACTAGAAACTCTTATCTCTGTTGGGTCAAAAGTACTGACCCCTTAAAAGTTTTGAAAATATAAAATGATTTCCTAGAATTTTATAAAAATATAAAATTGCCTTGCTCTCTTGCATTTTACACAACGCAACATAGTATTGTCTACAGCAAAATCAAATTCATATTTGTTTCATTCATTGCATTGTTGAAATTCAATTATCATAAATATTTTTAAAACACAAAAAATATTGTGAATTGTCTACTCTATGACAGTAATAAACCTTAACCAAAATTAATCTATTTAAAAATAATTACCGGATGAGAAGCATCAGGAAGAATCTGCTTCAACTGAACGAAAGCAAAGTCAGCCGCAGCCTCATCAGACATCTTTTCAATGTCATGGGCTAGAGTGCCTGCAGGCATATAAACAAGCACGGGATGACCTGTTGCCTTGTGAAGATTAAGAAAGTAGCTGCAGCTGTAGGTAGAAGATGAAACCACCCCAAGGAACTCCACATTTGGCCAGAAGACTTCATCAAAGTGCAGAACGATTTTGTTCTCTGTTCCAACCGCTATGTCCCGTATTGCTTCCTGCTTCCATTGCGGAAGCTTCGGCTCAAAGTCTATGGAGTTGGCCTTCAAAACTCCTAGAGGTACTGTTATAACAGCTGCATCTGCAACGAATGATTTGCCATTGTCTACTTGTACTTCTACTCCTAATTTGCCTCTCACTATCTTTTTAACCCTGAAAATATGTTTTTTTTAATGCATTAGGAGACTGTAATGATAAGTTTAAGGTTATCAGAGTAATTTTAAACTGTTGTTACCTGTGATTAAGTTGAATGTCTAAACCCTTAGCTAAAGTGTTGATTACAGGGCGGTAACCGTTAACCACGAGACCATGCCCACCAGGAAGGAGAACTTCCTACATTTAACAAATGACACAAATTTTATAAAAAATTGTAAAGTTGCTCAAAACTACAATTTATCCTTAAGGCATATAGTTCCATTCAAGATTGTAGGTTTTGTTTACCTCCTGAAAGCATTTGTTATGGATTAGTATGCATACAAACAAACAGCGATTCAGGGGGGAAACACAATCTAAACAATATCCTGGATTGAAAACCAATATCCTATGCTAAAAGCCAAAAGCACAAAAGAGAATGAAAAAGAAAACCAAGCAATTTACAAAATTATGCTTCTGGTTGGACTGCTCCTGGATTTCACATATACATACACACACACACATATACATATATGCATCCACACATATGTGGGCATGTATAGAAAAGTCCAGTAAGGCAAAATAAAAGCAACCAATGATAAGATCTCCCTCTGATATCAACCTCAATGAGATCATTCGACAAAAAAATATCATGTCACTTATTGTGCGTGCTGTTTGTGTATGGGTGCAAATATGTGTGTGCACATGTGCGCTTTTGTGTAATTTTGTGCGGAAGCGAATGAGACAGAGGAAGGAGCGGACTTCTGTGTGTTTGCGCAGGCACTACTGCTCTTGTACTGTAAACATTACATTACTGACATATGTCAACTGTTAGCAGTCTATAAAAATGAATTGAATGCTTTGCTTAATTATAGCAAATTCAACATACATAGATCGTGAAGCAACATACATGGATCGTGAAGAGATTATGGATCATAAATGATAACCACCTCATACTTGATATTTTATCCATTCACTAATCCATGTAATTTTGTGCATAAGAGAAAGAGACAGAGGAAGGGGTGGATTTCTGTGTGTGTTTGTGGAGGCACAACTTTTCTTGTGATGTAAACATTACATACTGACCATATGTCAACTATGAGCATTCTATAAAATGAATGCTTTGCTTAATATAGCAAATTCAACATACATGGATTGCAAAGAAATCATGCATTAGAAATGATAACTGCCTCATACTTAATATTTTATCCATTCACTAATCTTGACCTTTTTTCCCTCAAGATTATTGATAGATAATCGCATGTTTAAGTTCACAGAAGTTTCGCTGTTAACAGGTAAACTGTTCTAAGAGATTTTTAATACGAGGCATATAAAAACATACATCATCCCAGTATTTGAGAGAGATGGTGTCAGCATCAGCAGCAAACCATCCTTCCATTCTACATAAATACCACTGTAGAACTTTGTGAGCCAACCCCTCTTGCCTGATGGAACAAACAGATTTAAACCAATTTAATATATATTACAAGCTTGAATCAGTATGATAAATAAGCATAACACAGTGTGTATCAGACCTTAGATCGGGCCTCCTCTCATTAACCAAGGTCAATGCCTTAGCTATTGAAATGTCTTTACTAATTTCCTGCCTCAATTTATCTGCCTGTAAAATCGAACTGCCTTAGCATTTGAAGAGAAATAAATGTGTGATGAAATGTAATACATTGCATCGATGCATACCTCTTTCAACATCATGTCAAATACCTCACCAACTTTGGTTACAAGATCTTGAGGAATTTGACGGCCATCAGTATCAAAAAGAGCATAGCTGCGTGCATGGATTCAAAATTTTACATTAAGCATATCAATCTAAGTGTAATGTCAGATTTTATCTATACATGAATAGCATTTCTACATGTTAAACAAAATATTATTTCCTATGTGATAGCATAGCCACTTACATAGCAAATTGGTAACAGGTTCTATTTAGCAATAGGACACTAGTACATATACACTGACCAAGTATAATTACTAGAGTCTAAGTAAACGTAGGGGAAGTTATGGATGTAGCAACATCAAGAAATGTTTGATAGAAAGCCTACCAATTACCATATTGACAAGAGAACTAGCATATTCGAGTTGGAGGTAACTTGTTTATCACTGTACAGACATGTGTTCCATATTTTGTCATTGCAGTTTGTCATGAATGTTTATTTGTTACATATTTCTAATATGAATTAGATTGCCGAGAGCATTGTTTTGATATGCTTACCTCTCAAGATCATGATCAAACAACACAGAATTGTCACCACTGGTTCGGTACAATTGAAGCCCCAAACGTCCTATCAAAGGAGCCAAGGGGTTTTCATCACAAACACCATGGAGCCTGCAATGCAAAAATCAAAAATAAGCATATCGCAATCCGTCATTTTATGAACTGAATAATAAATGAAAAGATCAGAGTTCTGATACGTACCAAGCTGCACCCATATCAATAGGAAAACCAAATTTGTAGTTGGTATATGCTCGGCCACCAATTCTATCTCTTGATTCTAACAATGTTACCTAATAACAAATAAATGGGCCACTTTAAAAATTATATAATAATCAAGGAAATTAACCAGGCTTTTAGTACTCTGAAAAGAGTTACCTTGAAAGAGGCATTCTGAAGAGCATGAGCAGCAGCAAGGCCAGCAAAACCACTGCCAATGACAACGGCAGAAGGAGAGGAAGAAGGTTTCGTCTCTACTGATGAACAATAAGAACCTACAATTGAACAAATATTGAATTATATATTCCCAATCCAATTAGACATATATTACACAAATAAAAGCAACCACGAATGTTAAGCATTATAATCGACATATTTAACTATGTCATGTGTCATCATTACGACTAGCCAATGAAAGATCTTGGTGGTAGATGATGCCTCATGACTTATATATTCCTAGTCCAATTAGACATTACACAAATAAATGCAACCAGAAACGTTTAAGCATTATAACCAACATATTTAATTGTGTCAAGTGTCATCATTTTGACTGGCCAGTGAAAGATCTTAGCGGAGTACGCAGCCATGAGGCGTTGTCGGAAATACCTCCAGTTATTCCGTAAGTTTGTCAAGCTCAAGTTTATTATTTTTGCATGATGCAGATTTGTTTTGTGGCTAAAAAGCAGCAAGCATGTGATATTATAATCTACTGCAAGCACGCTGTTAGTAACTTTAAGAGATTTGGGCATGAAATTAAACAATAACCTTAATTTTAACATACAAGTAGAAGTGAGCAAATCGTTGGTTCAGTTTGAAACAGCTAAAAAAAATCTTAAGACCAAAATAACCATTCAAGAAACATAAACCAAATCAATTATTTAAAAAAAAAAAAAAAAAAAAAAAAAACCGAAGCCAACCAGACAGATAATATTTGGTTTGGTTTGATTAGTTCATTCAGCTTATCTTAAAATATTTTGATCATGTGGCTGTTGGTGATATAAGATTGAAATAATTAATTAACCCAATATCCTGCAAATATTTAGATAAACAAACTCCTCTTATTGAGATATTAAGATGATTTGATAGAAAAATGATAGCATTGTAAATAACTACTGTAAATAGTAGTATTTTGTTATTTTAATTTTTTAATTTGGTTTAATTGGTTCGTTTGATTTCCAAATATACATATTCAAATCCAATAAATAAACTAATGAAAAATAACAAAATCAGAAACCAAAGCCACCAATTAACAAACAAAATCAAACCAAACCAGCTAAACTTATTCGGTTTGGTTAACTTATCCGGTTCAACCAATATACATTCCCTCCTACTTGTGAACCTACTCCAAGTCTTCACCATAGGCATGCCAAATGCAAATGTTGCCCAGTGGGTCCATACCTTCAATTCACCTAGCTAGCAGCATAGTTGAGCATTGGAGGTAAGAAAAATGGCCAAATTAACGTATATAAAATAAGTTTGGTAGCAAATAAGATCTTCATATCTACATAAACAAATTTGAAGCCTTTTACAACTCTGTAGGATAACCAAGTATGACCATGCAGATAGAAGACCATTTGTTAAATAAGCATAGGCATATGTACGGTAGCATCATACTTAGCAGTTTTAAGAGGGTAAATTGTTCAAATCACTGTAAGAGCGGATAAAACTTTGATCACATGATCAAACCTCTTAAAACTAAGGATTGTTCATTATCCAAGTGGCAAGGTCATCATTATCATATTGGCTTCGCTTTGAGAGGGTTAGTAGCTTCAAACTTGTACCTAAGGCCAATTCGAGACCAACAAGGCAACTGTCATTTTCAGACTACTTTGATAAGAGTTTGCCAGAAGATCCTACGTATTGATATTTGCTACTTGAGCAAGTTCCTGACAGATTTTAAAATTCCATCTCAATTATAACACCACCATCAGTAAATATTTACATAAAGGAGAACATACAAATTCGTTCATTTTCATTATCTTAGGCAAACCAACTTATATTTAGATGCTTCCAACAAAACAATTCAGCTACCCAGTTCAAATGAACCACGCTTCTATTATATTCACAAACAGAAATACTATTACTTGTGTCAGTATCAAAATATAGCTGGCTGCATTCCACTTATTCTAAATTCCAAACTCCAGGTCTGTTGCTTTAGCATAAAGTACTTATTGTTTGCAAGCGCATCACTTTCATATGCACCTCATTAGAAAGAGACAAGTTGGAATCAAGTGCCGACTTGGGATTCTTTAGTAGTTTGTTTATGTTAGATTTAAATGCCTAAATTCGTATTCTGTTATTACAAAATACCATAACACGATCTTTACAGAGGCAGCTCAGAGCTCAACGCCCTCAAGTCACCTTCCAAAAAGCTACAGCATATATTGCCAAAATTGTTAACGGGTATCAATATACAATCTTTCATTTGTCCACCGAAAGCGTCCATGGTTAACAGCTTCGATGATTACTTCCGTTTAATCTCAATTCATAAAAATTTCATGACCAACATATATGTATATGCGTACATCTATTAACAAGTTGTTTATATTGCGTCAGGCTAAGGGATTTAACTAAAAACATCCAAATCAAATACACAAATTAAAAAAAAAAAAAATGAATGAGAAATGAAAATATACCATTAGAATTACTGTCTTTCTCCATATCTAGACGATCGGTAATCTATATTCCAAAGACTTCTGGAATTAATAATGGGGGTGGACAATTGAGGCGAGTAATGAAGACTAAAAATCAAGAGGCAGGTAATAAAATGATTCGAATTTGGTGAAAACCCCAGATTTACAATCCTTCTCATGCGTATCTCGATTAGAACACTAGTATTCAATAAGATTAACCGAACCACCCAAATTCTCTCCAAATTCTCCTAGTCCCGCATCAAAACTCCGAAGCCGACCGGATCGCGTGAATTTTTATTGAGGATTTGAAGAATTTGAAGGAATTTATTGAGATTTCCGTTAGTTCCGATCAAACAAACTAAGATTCAATTTTGATGAGGCATATTCCAAGCGTTTAGGGGGTGATTTATAGATGCCTTCACGCGTCTGTCCGGACACGTCATTGGACGGTGCATTCTGGACCTTATGTGCAGGAACTTTCATAATATCACGGAAGTAATGATTTATCGTTTAGTTGATTAGGAAAGTGAGCTCCTAATTCCTAAATGCACCTCGTTTTCTTTCTTCCTGACACCATTGCCAAACAATACCATCAAATTTTATATTATATTCTACTTAATACATAATCTCTTAAAAGGTGAGGATTTTTTTTTAAAGGAAACTTCGCAAATTTTTAATTAAAAGTATACAAAGTTTGGTCTAGAGAGAAAGACCCCTTTTAGTAAAAAAAAAAGAATTTAGAAACCAGCTATGCTTTTCCCTTTTTACATTAAAATGTGATGTTCTTCCTAAATTCCAAATTTAGCATATTTTTCATCAAAAAATTTATAAGTTTGTCCCCCAGCCTATTTTTCACAAGGATTTTTTTTAAGAAACAAATAGGAGTGTAAATCGATTGGACCGGACCAGACGGAGGTGTTTTCGGAAAAAAATCGGACCGGACCAAAAAAATTCTTAGACAAATTTCGTTGTTCTAACTCGTGTGCTAAATAAAATCGGTTGGACATAGACACGATCGAACTCGGTCGGACATGACTATTTATATCATATTTTGTACATTTTACTAGATTTTCTCTCAACTATATGTCGAATTACAAGTAATTCGGACGAACTCGGACAAGCCCGGACCGAACATGATTTTTTTCTCGTACAAATTTTGTTGTCTTAACTCGTGTTCTAAATAAAAATCGGACGGACTCGGACGGACGTATTTCGTTCACGGACATGAATGGACGTCGGACATTCGAACAAAATTTACAGCCCTAAGAACAAACTTTGTAAATTTTTTAGTTAAAAATATGCAAAGTTTGAAGTTTATTTATGACACATTTTAGTGTAAAAGTGAAATACAAGAGGTTCACTATTTTTTTTATGACATTTTTTTTTTTTTTTCAAACTAAATAAATGACCTGTGGGGAAAAAAGGGTTCTTTTGGAGTAGAATGTCGGCAACATTAATGACTAATAAAATGGTTAAATACACGTTTCAACGTCGAAAAACAATGCGACTCATGATCAAGGGATGTAACTAGCAACCAGACTCGGTTGTGGTGTCCAATTACGTGCCACACATGGCTACGTCAACCTCTTTTCAAGCACATGCGTCATACAAATTGCCTAATATAAAATAACTTAATATTTTTTTATATTAAATTCTTAGATATTTTTAAGAACATGGACAATATTTAACTTTTAAGCTGCTGATGATTAATAGTTGAAAGGCCATATGTAATAGTTCCAAAGTTAACGTGATAAGTTATAAACCAAGTGGGTGGAAAACGAAGTGGGACTTGGAAGCATGTACTGAAGTTAACGTGATAAGCTATTATCAATGACTACGATGCACTTTTTTTATTACTACTGGAGTTTTGACTCTTATGTGAGGAAAAGATAAACTAAATGATGTTCCGAAATTTAGGGGGCTGTTAATAGAAAAAGACATTCCGTTGTACGGCTCGGTTCGAAGATGTTAGCTTGTCCGTCCGTCATCCGATTTCGTACGAACTGTCTAAGCCAACTCTTTATCCAATCTGTGTACATCAAAAGTGTTATAGGACAAGACACAAACGCTCATTTGTCCGGTCCGGTCTGGTGCGCCGATTAACACCCCTACCAAAATTTTGTACTCCTTGTGCCCTTTCTATATTTCACCATTTGATCATGTCAATTGTTCAGAACAATTAATTCTATTAATATCGGGCTAGTAAAGTTAAAGAAACTATAAATAGGAATTAGTCTTGCCTTGATCATGATGTTGCAGTTGTGCGTTTTGAAAAACAAATTGCTATGATTATTATCTAGAAATTAAACATGTTACAATTGAAGGTTACAATTGATAACAATAAAGGGTGCTACTATTCACACCTCGATTTACACTTCTGGCCACCAAAACTAAAAGCACCTCAAATATTTCAATTTTTCTCTGTCGACCACCATCTAAATTAATAACCTAAAAAAGGAGAGGCCACCAGCACCTTCTTCTACACAACGCTTCCTTCCTCACTTACATTATGCATTTATATCTTATGAGTCATTTGATCGAGCATTTTGCATCGTCTTATCATAACCATCATGTTTGTCGTCCAATTTATCATCATTCAAATACTCCATCTATCAAACGACCCAAAATAAATAAATTAATGTATCAATTTATAAAAGAAAATACGTAAGTTATATGGATAAAATTCTTACAAGTTAAAACTTACATTGCCATTTTCTATTACAACGTCGTCAAGTTTAATGTCCTCCAAACTTGAAATTTACAATGGAGCGGAAAAAATATCCGAAAACGCAATGGAAAACCCTAACCATTAAAAAAAACCTAACAACATGTTCTACAACATAATAGAAAACAATAAAAATCAAGCAATTCTAAACTCTTTTTTATCTTCATCTTCCATCTATATGAGACACAAAAGAATATTTGCTTTTGTTAGGGTTTGAAATTGTAGAGAAGTACGTGTTTTTCTTAGGAGAAGTACGGTGGTGAGTAACTGAGTGAAATAATATATGGTGGTCAGAAGAATATAAAAAATTATCATTTGTATTAAATTTAGAAAGGTGGCCGAAAGTGTAAACTGGGGTGTAAATAGTAGCACCCTAAATAAAAAGATTAGTGACTAATAAAATGGTTACAATTGAAGGTTACATTTAATAATTATATTAAATCTTCAATTGCGACTCATGATTGGTGACTAAACGTAATTGAAACTTTCAGTTGTAATCTTCAGTTGAAATTGTTATGTTAAACACATGAAGATTTAATATATTAATTACGAGTCGCATTGTTTTTCAAAATAATCAATTGAAGGTTTAATTATATTAATTATATTAAACCTTCAATTGTAACCTTCAATTAATTATATTAAACCTTCAATTGCGTTTATCCTTCAATTGCGTTAAGTCTATAAACATCACTCCTCTTACCATTGATAATAATCTCATGTCTTTAATTTCTAGATAATAATCGTAGCAATTTTAGTCTATATATAAACATCACTCCTCTTATCCTTTATAATAAAGTGTTTCTTTTTCCATTTAATTCGATTTGAGTTAAAATTATTTGAAAATTGATTACAATCTTTAGTTGGACTCGACTTTAGTAGAAAATTAAGTGCATGTTGGTTATCAAATATTAATTGTTAATTAATTGACGATTTCAAAGTGATATTTTTCATAAACAATCGAATCAACATTTGAGACCATTTTCGTTGAGTTTAGATGTTCCATGTGTAGGTGATCTGGAATCAGCAGATGTAGCAACTAGCGGTGACGTCTTCTCATACTTATACTTGTATTAATTTTTATTCCACTGTGTAACACTATGGAGCCGTGATAATGTCGACTATTTATTAGAGACAGTTTGTTGGTAAGTTTATTTACCCCTTGTATAACCTCTATTTGCATGAAACTGCATGAGACAATATACACTGATCATATGGTTTATATAGTTACTAATATCTCGCCTACTTTATATCTGTGATTTCTATTATATTTTATCTGATGTGTTGTGAGATACACGACAGGCTCTGTATTTTTATTTGGTGGTACTTTCCTTTTATTTTCTTCTATTATCCGCCATTCTTATCCATTTCCCTTCCAATTTATTTCTAGTGGAAATCGTCATGTACCGATCGTGTGACTATACATCGCACTATTAGGTTGTATGAACATCGATGATGTATGACGGCCGTCACAAGTGGTATTAGAGGTTAGATTGCATTGTTTAACCTAAGAAGCATTGAATCGAGATTTCATATATACAAGAGAATATGTATATGTATATATTTTTGTTTTTAAACTATATATTTGTATTATGCATATAGTATAAGTTATTATGCACAAAAGTGTCATTAGAATGATTTTATTTGTTAGTGATTGATCATCCTAACCCCTTATTTGAGACGATCTAGCAAACGAGAAATATCACTAAATACTATATCACTAGAGTTGAAAATTGGGGAGGATCGAGGACCACTGGCCTCGATTCATGTAATATATTCTCAGTAGTGGTGTGTATCACTGTTTTGGGATGTCCTGATTTCTCCAATAGTTTTGGTACTCAAGTGCAAGGATTCGACTAAGCTGAGTTGCGTGGATACACTGGTATCTAGGAGGCAAGATATCCTTTGGAGCAGAGTCGACTATGGTAGCCCAAGATTGGTTTAAGTTATTGCGAGGAGTTCTTCGATAACTTGGAGTTAGATGGTGAAGTGATGTAGGTGTTTATCTCAAGAAAATTCCAAGGGTTAATCTGAATAGGTCGAGAGTTCTTATAGATTTGATTATCTAAATATTGATTCTCTCAAGATCAGTTCATGATTCGCTTTTGTTTTGACTTCGTAAAAGTCAGAACTGGTTAAGGAGTTCACCGATTTGAGTATGACCATATGGTTGTTTCAGATTATGTGATCAAATTCGATATGACACTACTACAAAACAAATCATTTGCTTCAGTTGTTTACCCCCTGTTGCTTCGGTTCTATAACCGAAGAAATGCAGAAGACGCAACATGTGACATGTCTAAATCTGTTGCTTCAGTTGTTCAGCCGAAGCACAAACAATTTTTTTTTTTGCTTCCAATGTGCTAACAACCGAAGAAAAAAAGGCACAACATTGACTAAAAAAGTGGCCCTACTTCTTGCTCCCATTGTGGTTACAATAGAAGCAAAAAGCTTCCTTAAAAAAAACATATAAATCACAATAATTCTCAAATATGCAACAATACGCATGTGCTATGTGTTTATATATATATATATATATATATATATATATATATAGACACACACATATCATTATTATTTCAAATTATATGATCATACTATAATATATAACAATATACGATTGACATTATAACAACGAATAAATATATCATTTCGTTTTTAATGTTGATAATATATACATTTAAAAGAAACAATATAATTCACTAATAAGTTAATAATCCAATGTTAATACAGCAATATGGAACATCTAATAATAGCATAGAAAACAAGATGATATACTAGCAAGAATCAAATACAAACTATGAATTCTAACTTACTAACAAAATGTAGCTCATACTGTAAACATAATTGAAACTGCCTCAATATAGTTCTGCCATCTGTACATTACAGTTTACATGTTACGAAACATAATGCAAACATAATACAAATCGGAAGATCAATAAAAGTATAAAACATAATTCACATGTCAGGTTGCATTTGTGATTGTTTGTGTGTGGTGTGTGTTTATGCCTTGTGGCCTGCAACCAACACTTCGCCTTTTTATATGCTATGTGTATCACACCTGAACTGAACCTTAATCCAATACCCAAACATCTTACATGCGGGCGCCACACACTATTACTTATAACACCTGAGTACACTTAATCCCCTAAAATTTAAATTCATGCAAAATATATTACAAACTTAATAATAAAATAAAATAAACCTATGTAAACTTGCAAAAAAATTCCCTGTAATGTAGAAATCCCTGTACTTGTACTTGGGAAATTATTCAAACCAGTTCACCTGAAAAGAATATAAACCCAAAGTTACACCATAACATGTCACAAAATATTATTAACTTCTAAATTTTTTAAAGCAATCAAAACATAATCATGCTAACCTGTTCTTTGGTCACCGTTGAGTCCAAAATCCAAAGCTGAATATGAAAATCCAACTTCATCTGGCAAATCTAAAAACAAAGTATTATCCATTGCATAATGAAAATATTTATACATCATAAATCTTTATGTTAGTAACCAAAATTCTATATATATCAATGGACTTAACTTTTTTTAAAGTGTCAGTCTATTTGAATAGTTGCATAAAACCAAGGTCAAAAGTTAGTTAGTTATTTCTTCTCATAACATTAACATAACATGAGGGATAACTATTATGTGTGCAAATACAAATTAGCAAAAACATAACATGGACCATATTCTCAATACATGGTTCCTCATCAATACATTGGATGTCACGATTACCAGTCCATGAAACAAGAGTGTAAAAAAATCAATATTAGGATTATCATCATAACAAGTACAGTTAAGATATCAAATCATACAAGTATGGAAATAAGAAAGCATTCACAGACTATTAGATTCAATCTGAGTACCTTCATTGTAACATAGAGATTCACATTTAGTACTGTAATTTGTGGTTCTCTTAGCGTTTCTATTTTGTCATGTGTTGTACCCTTTCCACCTGATGTGATTGCTGCAACATAAAAAGATAATAAATTTCAATTTTCATTCACATTCATCATCGTCAATGAAGATACTGCTACATGTTTCTACATAGGTTATCAAAATGACTCATTATAGTAAAACCGTCAACTTTTCTTTCTATAAGATTTTTTTTTTACAATTTTGACACTAATTTCTATTCAAGAGTTCCTACTTCTTTGAAATTAAAATGCTTAATTTTCTACATATTCCATTTTTTGTAAGGTAACAGTTGTTAGATATTTCAGTATACTTTAACAATACTCAATTGTTAAACCCTAGATCTGAAATGTAACCATATTGATTTAATCGAGAACAAATCAGAAAATAAATAACTTGATTAGCGGAAGCGTACCTGAATCTGTATTTAATTATTGCTATACCTGAATCCCATAATTGGTTGCCACGGAGAAGATTATCTGTTGTAGAAGAAGAAGAATTTGGTTCGGTCTTCCAAATTGATACAAACCCTAGATTAGATTCAGCTCTCCGTAGAAGAGGTTAGAGAGTTGCTAAGGCTTGTGTAATTCGGGGACCATAACCCTTTATTTATAGAGTTGGCATTTTGTAATTCGGCCCTTCAACAAATTATAAAATGCCCCGGTATCTACACATTAGGCCCATGATAACTTAAACTTTAAGCCTGTTAATTCTAATAAAAAATTAGATCACTTTAATTAGGCTTTACACCAAAATAGCATAACACATTTTATTTTACATATGTGACCCAATTGTCGAAATATTCCAACAATCTCCCCCTGGGCCACATATGAAATAACCTTAAAATGTGTTTAACTTTATGAGCTCCAAAATTTGCTATTTATAACATACGGTGTATCTGAAACAATCTCGTCCATTAATTGGGTTGACAAAGGATCAAAGCGGCATTCGTTACATTTATCGTAACTAAACCCATCAATGGTCACATATATCAATACAATCAAACGACATAGATCAATCATGGATGTGTAGCATGGAAATTACATGAAATGTGATCTATACATGTCTATTTCCAACTGGTCCTTCTTTAGTGAGATCAAAACGTTTAATATTTAAACAACCTGAGTGCAAGGAAAAATTCATTACCTTATTTCTGATCAGAAAAAGAACTTGATATGCATATATCTGTAACTGAAGTATAGAGCAATGAGTCATATGACAATACCAAATACAAACTCCCCCTGAACCAAAATATCCTTACATAAAAGTTACACCAACTGAGCTACATGCTCATGAAAGACCTTAGGTAATAACCTTTTGGTAAGCGGATCCGCCATAATGGAGTTTGTCTAAGTGCGCTCTATGAATTACAATACATTTTGCACTCTTCCCTTATTGGAAAATAATATATTCTTTACTGTCACAATATTACTTGGTCTTTCAATTCTTTATCTATAACTGGAGTATTGTGACAAAATTTCATTATTATTTTCCATATTTGGATGTCTTATAATTAACCAAAGACGATATTTTCAAAATGGCGAAAACTATAAGTGCCTAAATGACACTTTTCCCTTATATAGTTTCACCCATAAAATATATTATCATTGCTAGAAGTGGATCTTTTACAGTAATGACATCCAAAATATCTGGATCGTAATTCTTTATGATCTCCAACCGATCCGATCTTTTATCTATGAGCATATGATCTTTTATTTTATTCCTTAAAGATATCTTATAACCATTTTGGCTACTAAATCAGTGATCCACTTTTAATATCAGTAAAGTATCTGCCAAATAATACACGCATATCCATATGTGTATATACATTAGTATGCATTAGAATTCACACTGCAAATGCATGAGAAATCTTTTGCATTTCTTTAATTTCAAGGATGGTAGCATTTATCTGTTTGGTAAAAGAAAAACAACTGAATCGCAGTTTACATACCAAATCTTTTAAGCATTTATCTTCCTAATTCTTTTGTAATAATCCAAATATCACTCCATGAACAATAATGGTGTATTTGAATCCCAAATACAAAAGACTAATCCATAAATGAGTTTCTTGAGTGGTTTCACCAACGTCTCCATTGAGAAACATAACTTTAATCTTCATCAGATAATGCTCAAAAGTACAAAATGTAGTAAGCTCCAAAGCGATCGATTCTAAAGAATCGTTTACTAAGTCCAAAATGAAACATTCTTTAAAGAAAATAAAATTTTCTTTTAATAATAGTGATTTCAATAAAAGTGCCTTATATAATTCAATATTACCCACTTGATCCCTTTTGGCTTTGAATAGTTATTCATAACCAATGATCTTATTACTTAAGTTAGAGGAAAATTTCAAACTTTATTATCCATATAGATTTATACTATATGTTCATTTCTTAAATCCACATTTTAAATTAGTACCTTACATGGATTGATGCAAGTCCGTAGCATCATCTTTATCAATCCATTATTTATCTTTATGAAGAAATACTACACAATAATCTGAAATAGCATTTCTTCCCATTTAGGTGGATTTCCTTAGTGATCTTGTATCTTTGAGGTTGTTGAGTTTGTTTTCTTGAAGCAGTATCCTTAGCTTAAATAAAAATTATCTTCAACATCGTCTTATTATGGTTCTTAATTTACTTCTTCGTAGTAAAAGAAAACAAATCTTAAACTTTAAGCGAAGAAGCAACCACAATTGAATCAAAGACAATGATTCTCTTTAAAGACAATGATATTACTTTATTTCTCCCCCCAAACTCAACATCCTCAAAATAACTTTTGCAATTCCCGCTTTAAAACTTTTCCTTAGTGTGGGTTCATAAAAAAATTATAAACTTTAAATCCCTTAGAATATCAATAAAGCATTTTCTATATTTATGATACCTCAATCTATAATTCCTCAGTAAACTGAAACAAAAAAATATATTAGTCACCAAAACAAAATTTGAGATATCATTACATAAGTTATTTAGCATAAGTAGCCATAACTTGTATGAGCTTCAATTACATAAGATTTGGGATTTATTCATAAATTAACATTACTATTTCTTGATGAACAATAATAACCTAATATGTTCACGTTAGAAATATAAAACCGAAATCTGTCTAAATGACAGCATAAAAAATATATCAAATAAATCCAAAAAATTGACTTAAATTTCAATAATAACTATAAAATATCAAGTATATTTTACTTTATATGTTTGTATATCTCGTTAAAGAAACAACTATAAAAAAATAAAAATATCCGTATGTTATTTCTTTTCTTTGAAATCCTTAGCGACTTCTTAATCCTTATTCATACATTTATTTATAATGTATATCAAATGAGTACTTTTCAATCATAAAAAACTTCAATCTCTATTTTAGTTACCAAAGCGCTAAATTAGCCCAATAAGATAACATATTATTCTAAAAATAATTTTAATCTTTAAATGAATATACTGAAGATAGCACCAAAAATAACGATAACTTGAGCGTCTTTAACTTTTGAAGTAATATCTTTTTCCGTATAGTACTCATTTATATTTCTTTTACTTTGACTTTATGTAATCAAGCACCACAAAGAGTGCTTGATTTCCCTTATTGTCTTCACAAAAACCGTTTCAATTCTCAGTAGATAACTTATACAAAATTAGTTATCGTTACCTATAGTACATCCTTGAAAACTTCTGAAGTATTTACTTAATGATCATTTAACTCTTGCCTTTGAATTCTATCACCTTTCAATATTCTTCATAACATTATAAGAATATTTAACCGTAGTAGGGTTGGCTGTAACCCTCTTAGTTACAAGAGTTAAATCTATAAAGTTAAGAACAAATAACATGCTCTCATACAAATCCTTATATTTATCCCAAAACAAGATGGAAATATTCTTTAAATTGACAGATAATTCAGTTAAATTAGCTGAAAATGAACAAAAAATAAAATGAAGATTGACCGTATATGCTCATAGCCAAATATCAACCATAGTAAATTCAAATAATTGGTAAGTCTCTTCTCAAGATACCTAGTACACATTAATATCAAGTCTTTGGACAGTAATATTAACTGTAAGTGGTACTCTTGTTGTAATGATCAAATACTGACAATAAATTCAAGTCAAATAACAACCTTCCTTTGGGCCGATTAATTATTCACTCGAAAAACCTTATAATTGTCACGTATTTATCATCACACATGTGTAAGTGATTCGGCCAAACATTAGCCTTCCTTTGGGCCGACTAATATTCGCATGAATAACTACACACAAATATTAAACATTTTCATGAACCACCAAAATATAGAGGTCACTTTGGTGACATATTATTTTAAAGTTAATTCACTACTAATGTAAAATATTTACAACTGTAAAGAGACGCCAAAATTATATTTGAATTTATCTTTAATATATGTATTAATAAATTTTGAGTGTTATAAAACACTCTTAATGCTTTAGGTCTATATGACATCTAAAAAACTCAAAATTATAATAATAGCATAACGAATTTTAGTCATAGTTGTCATAATCTGTTGCTTTAGGTATGCAGTTACACTCATGACATTTCCTTAATAAATATGATATAAGACATCATAAATAAATCACGATATCATAGATGATTATCATGATCAATTACCACATAAAATTATGTGTAAACGACATAATAAATATCATACTGAATAACCTGAATGACTGAAGTAACCATGATGTATATCCGAAGCATAATATAACATGTTTTTTTTTTTTTTAATACTGTCAACCGAACCCAAAAAAAAAAAAAACTTTTTTTTTTTTTTTTAAAACTGTAGAAGTTACTGTAGTTTGACCATAATAAAGTAACCTACTAATCATCATCCTAAAATGTAGGCGAATTGGTCAAAGATTCAAACATGATAGCTAATTAGATTAAGCAACACAAATGCAAAATATTATAAACCAAACCCAAAAGGCATAAAATAAAAGCATCATGACAGGTTATCGAAACATCATACACATGCCATGAAACATTATATGACAAATAAGTTAATATGGCATGTCCTACATCCATACAGTAAGTAATAATTGTTCCAAACAGTGCACATGGTATATAAAAAAAAAAAACTTTTTTTTTTTTTTTAAAGTCCGTAAGGATAGCATGAGATTCGCTCATTAGAGCTTCCGAAACTTTATGCATAAAACGGATTCAAGACTTGGTCAAAACAAATAATATAGTACAATATATGACACCAGAAGTATATAACAATAGACCGGCGGCTGCAGAATGCAACTTATAACTAGACGTAATAAACATATGTTTTTGATATATTTTTAAACAAAAAAAAACCAGAACCCGTTGAATTAACATATTGACAAACTATATTATATTAACATTATTCATGCTGGATCCATAGAACCAATGAAATAACGTGAAGGAGATAATAGATCTGAATCGATATAGATCTAAAACTTAAACAAACAAAAAAAAAAACTTTTTTTTTTAATATTATTAGCCGCAGTAAATAAAGTCAACCTGTTGTGAAATGAAAACATAACATATAAACCGTATGAATTGAAAACACAATTCAACCTTTGTTCTGAAATGACAAAACAACATGTATAAAAGAAAAAAAAACAAAATTTTCCCAATAGAATCAATAATGGTTGGCTCCGATACCACTTGTTAGATATTTCAGTATACTTTAACAATACTCAATTGTTAAACCCTAGATCTGAAATGTAACCATATTGATTTAATCGAGAACAAATCAGAAAATAAATAACTTGATTAGCGGAAGCGTACCTGAATCTGTATTTAATTATTGCTATACCTGAATCCCATAATTGGTTGCCACGGAGAAGATTATCTGTTGTAGAAGAAGAAGAATTTGGTTCGGTCTTCCAAATTGACACAAACCCTAGATTAGATTCAGCTCTCCGTAGAAGAGGTTAGAGAGTTGCTAAGGCTTGTGTAATTCGGGGACCATAACCCTTTATTTATAGAGTTGGCATTTTGTAATTCGGCCCTTCAACAAATTATAAAATGCCCCGGTATCTACACATTAGGCCCATGATAACTTAAACTTTAAGCCTGTTAATTCTAATAAAAAATTAGATCACTTTAATTAGGCTTTACACCAAAATAGCATAACACATTTTATTTTACATATGTGACCCAATTGTCGAAATATTCCAACAATGTAAGATTTAAACTGATGATTCAAATAAGCAAGTTGATGTGTTTTGATTCCAAAGTAGCAACTTGAACTGAATTTTGTATCCAGATTGAGAACAAAATCCAAATGAGTGTCACTGTGTCGGTTTGAAACAGGATTCCAATCGTATTACATCAAAATTTACTAACTATGGTTGTATTGTTGCTAAGCAGGAAATGAAAAGAGACTGACCTCTTCACACCTTCAAACTACAAACAAACGCAAAGTCAAACATACAATTTCGTACCTCAACGCAATACTTTAGATCGAGATTTCTATCTCAAGGCAGAATAATATCTCGAATTCATAAACAGCTTAGCAACATGATCATTTCAAACTCCACATTTATGCTTCTCATTTCCTAGATTATTGGATGTTCAAAAAAATTTGATAAAAAGTTGTTTGATCACTAAACTCAGAACCTACTGCTATAATAACATGAAGCAATTTTATTTTTTGCTACTTCCATAACACGGTTTTTTAAACAAGTAGCCACCAGTCCGACTGAAATCATCATAATGGAAGTCAACTTATTAATTATTTTTTTATTGATTTATATATATATCCTTTATTACAAGAGATTGCGTATATTAAGAGAAAATAATATGCTGACATAAAATCAAAAGGGAATTAAGCCAAATAATAAATAGAAGGAAAAAAAAACAAAAATAGCTTGAAAAGCAGTAGTCAGCCTAAAAACCATGAACTTGAAAATTTCAGGGATGCTGTCTAACTTAAAGAAACTTACTTGTGCACATGTAATTCCTGAAAATAGCAATCAACATTGTGTTTGGTTACTTCCCCTCTTTTTCACTCACCAATAGATGCCCCTCCACCAATGCTAATTCTTCCTAATGGTGAGTCAGCACAGGTGCTCCACGCTCTCGCCCAATTTAGCAAATCTAACTGCTTAGATTACGAAGGTGATGGAGTTCACAGTTGGGAATAGTAAGGCTAGAGCTTGAATCCAGGTGAAGTCGCGACATCGGCTAGACAGTCTCAGCCAGACAATTGGATTTGAGTAATTAGATTAGCGTAACGAGAATAAAAGAACAAGACACAAGCGATAGAACGAGGATAAAGGATTCAGACAAGCTTGAGAAGCTGATAAGCCATTTTACAGGCCGCCATTATTATCTTTAGTGCTAGGGTTGCAGAAGTTACGACAATGAGAAGCGGCACAAATGCAAAAGCGATAGGAAGCCTCGTTCTTTGAATCATGTTAGACCTATTATATGACCGCTTTGTGCAACTTTTTTGTTCAATTTTTTATGTACCTAATATCATTTACAAACAATAATTTATTTAAAAAAGTATTTGTTAATTATAAGCATAAATTAGTAGATATTAAATGTTATTTTTTGATAATTCATACAAACGTTACGATATGTGCTTCACATGTGACCATGATGTATGCTTCGCGTGTGAATTATTTTTCTGCAAATTATATATATTTAACATATTTAAGAGAAATTAATTTGAATACAATATGTTTTTATGTTGAAACCATGTGTAGTTAATTTGAAATTTCATCTTAAGTTGCAATATTATAATTTTTCATTGCTCTTAATTTTATTAATATTATTAACAAATAAACGATAAATTTGTAAATGATGTATTTTTTGTTAAAATAATTTTTATTTATTAGATACTAATTTTAAAAATAAAGGGATATTTTGAATTGTATAGTTGCTTAATTGTTAGATCCTAACTAAAAGCATAAAGAGATAAATTAAATGATAAAGAAGTGTAACTGTTATATCCTATTTATAAGTGATATTAAGATAGACGGTCATTTCTGGTAGTTCATGTTCATGCCAAAAAAACATGACACCCGAATATATTCCAACTATTAATAAAGATATCTTGAGCATAATAAATTAATAATGTTTCTCTTAGTCATAGATTTTTTTTACTAATTATTATGCTTTTAGTAGTCATTAATAATTAATAATTATTTCAAATTAATTATTAAATAATAAATATCCCTTAAAATTTATCAAATTTTATTATTCATTATTAATAGTTAAATATTAATCTTAATTATTATATAATTATTACTTATTAATTATTTAACATTAACAATTAAAAATCAAATGTTAATTACTAAATATTACTTCTTAATTAATGAATATTACTAATTAAATATTATATGTTAAAAATCAATTCCTAAATATTGTTTATTAATTATAAAATGCATTAAAGTTAATTATTAAATATTGAATACCACTTCAAAAGTATTATATTTTATTCAGTCGTTAATTATTGAAGGGGGCGGCTATTGGAACACAAAACTAGACACAAACTTAGAGACACGGAATCTTGACCATTGGATCTTTTTGTCTTTATGTGGAGAGGTGGAATTTAGGGGAAGATCCAATGGTGTAGATTTTGTGTCCCCTTATTTGTGTCTACTTGTTGTGTTCAAATAGACTTTCCCATTATTGAATATTAATCTTAATTATTGTACTATTATTAGTAATTATTATTTAACAACAATTATTAATTATAAACAATTAATTATGAAATATTAAATACTAGATATTTCTTGATTAATAATTATTTACTATAATTTACTAATTATGAATAATTAGATAAAATAAAGTATTAAATATTAAAAATAATTTTTGATTATTTATAATACTTGGTAATTATCAACTGTTTATTGATAATAATTAATTATGATAAATTTTAACCCTACCCACCCTAACCATTGCTTCACCCCAAATTCCGCTACCACCTCCATTGCCGGTCCCTCCACATGTGCCTCTTGATCCCTCCACTTCTGATTTTCCCCTCTTAATAATGCTACCAATCAAATGCCTTATCAACGACGCTGGACTTCCTTTTTTCAGCATATGCCTCGCAATGCGGGGAAGTACAACCCCCGTTAAGAAGAAATCTACTTTCTCGAATGGAGCCATGGATTACACATCTAAAACAGTTGATGCTGGTACTAAAGTCTGGAATGAAGCGTTAGTGGGTTTCTTTCTTGATGCTCCGCTTTCATTCTCTACAGTCTTTCAGAAACTTAACTCCAACTGGAAACTCAAAGGTACATTTAGGGTTAAATTCGATGGTGTTATCTTTGTTTTTCATTTTACTTGTCCTGAGGGTAGAATGAAAGTTTTGGTAGGGGGTCCGCTTATGATGAGGAATAAGTTATTTATTACTAAACCTTACGACCCTCTAGTAAGTAATATGTGTGGTAAGATTAAGGCGTGTCCTATCTGGGTTCAGTTCTCTAATATCCCACTGTTTGCATGGCCTCATCCTGGTATAAATTGTCTTGCATTTCGATTGGGTGATATGATTTGTATGGGTGAGACAACTGAAAGACTAGATAGGCTTGAATATGCTCGATGACTTATGGAAATCAAACCAGATGAGGAACTTGTCGATGATTTCTTAGTCAACATACCAGGTTGAGGCACACAACGCATTAAAATCACCTACTTATGGAAGCCCCTTGTTTGTATTGGTTGCAAGTCATTTGGGCATGGTAATGACATGTGTGAAGTAAGCAAATCTAATGAAAAGAGACCAGAAGTGAGTGTGAATAGGAAGAATGACAAAGAACCAATCTATGAGAAGAGGAAGCAAAGAAACAACAATGGCATAAGCAAAAAAGCAAAAGTTCCCTTTAATTCAGTTTGAAAGGAGGATAATTTCTATGGTAGGAAGCCAATTCCACACAAGATTTAAGAGTGGCAGATGGTGCAAAGAAATATAAAGAATGATGCTAACCAGAAAAGAGGTAAAAGCACTTGGTGACTTCTGGCCTAGCAACTTTAAGACTTCTTCTAATGTATTTTGTACAGCTCCCACTGTGCAGCAAGAAAGCTCTCTTGAAAAAGGTGAAATACAAGTTGAAGATCAAAGTTAGGTACAGCTTGATAAAGAACAAATGCAGACTGCTAATGTTGCCTTTGCTACTTCTAGTGGCAAAGATGACTTTGTGCCTCTCCAAACAAGTAACAGCTTTATGTTCTTGAATGATGAAGGCCAGGTAAGAACTGATAAGGGAACAAATAACTCTGAAGGCTTTAATAGCAATGAAATGAATACCACTGGAAGTGTTCAAATGGAAGACTCACAAGTGGAAGCAAGGAAAAACAAAGAAATTAATTATGAGCAAAGAGAACACATCAAGGGGAATTCAAAGCAAAATAGTATGAAACAATCGACATGTGAAGCTCCATTAACTGTGCATGATACTGAGCAAGATGGTATGAAATAATTGACATGTGAAGCTCCATTAACTGTGCATGATATTGATGCTTTTCTTATAAATTCTGGTTTTGAGACAGTTCTTGCTAAAGCTTTGCATGCTGCAGCTTTTTTGTCAAATGTTGACATGGGTATTGCACTATTAGGTCAGCCATCTCAAGTCACTCCTGAGGTTCCTAGCAAATCTAATACCACATTTCAAGCAACTGGAACTACAACTCAAGATAAGTAGAACAAATCCCCTTATAGTGAAATACCTCCACCTCCTAGTTTCAAGCGTCCGATAGAATCAAACCTTTATAAACTAGATAAAGCTAATAGTGAGAGGAAAAGAAGTAGGAAATGCAAAGCTAATGTGGTGGAACCTATTCCGATCCAAACGAGATCGAAAGCAATGGTATCCCAACAATAAGATGAGTTATCTGATGACATACAACATTAGTGTGACAACCGCCCATAACCCCTACACCAAACAAGAGGAAAAGTGTGCTGAAAGGTGTGCTAGGTAGCTATGGACGATCATCAAGGTATGATAACACAAGCGGAACTTGTCGTAAATCTCACCGCGCAAGGATAAACTATAATAGAACATATACAACAGGTAATATAAGTGAAGCATATTTGAGCAGAAATCTCAAATTTTCAAAACAACTAGAAAGTATACCCATACGCCAAGATTGCAACATATGCCTGTACAAATTTGCCTCACTACAACATTCAGAGTAGAATAACAAAAAGAGGAAATCCAAATACTATATAGCAAGAGAGATAGTACGCCAGCCTCTTGCTCGTCTCGGAACTTCTACATCGTCCTTACTAAGCTATCACCTGCTACCTAGTCTGCCTATCCAAAAACGGATGAACAACCTAAGGTAATAAGAGAGAAACATAAAACCTTGAGTCAAACAACATTCTTAGTGAGCGATAAAATAGCTAACCAACATCATCAATAAAGTACATGAGAAAGGGGTAAATAAACAAACTAATCTACCCACAACTCCAGAGAAGAACTCAACTCCCGTCTTCCCTGCATCGGACAGTGATAGCCTTTACAATGCATACAACCAAAAGCACAACAATTCATCCGTAGTAATCAGAACGATCGTTCAATCATGGAAAACAGAAGAACCAATAGTAACACTCATAACATCCAGATTATAGATCTCACATAAACCATCCTAATCGAATTCAACATCTCTTAAGCACAAGCCCTAGAGGCTTAAACCAATATTAGACAAGCACCCAAGAAACATCTCTTTCGACGTTGGACAATCTACGTGAGATAGTACAAACAAAGAAACCAATCATCCATGACAGACTCTGGCTATCACTGCCAATCCTGCTTCAAAACCATCGTTAATTGTATGACGGCCAACCTTTCCATATGTCAAGGGCTAATGATAACCCCAATTCTAGCATAAACTCCGTACACCTTTCAACGAGACATATGTCTGTCCAACCTTGATAATTAGGCCTTTCAACGATACCCAGGGTACTCGACCTACAACCGGTCTTTTGGGTGCCCTGGTCATACCCTTGCTTTGAGCCTGCTAGAACTTACAACAATGATAATCTCTTGGCCTTCGCATCTCTAGTCATCCAACCCGACGACTTTTCATATCTTAAGAAACCTTCTCAAGCAACCATTATCTATCAACTCAACACCCTTGAGCAATGCACGACCATAATTGTAGCAATGCGTGACCAGTATCGCAGTAGCAGAGCACGCTCGACCCAAAATCACTGTAGCAGTGCACGCTCGACCCAAAATCACTGTAGCAGTGCACGCTTGACCCAAAGTCACTATAGAAGTGCACGCTCGACCCAAAACCTGCACATGCCCAATCCAAGCCCAATTTCGACCAAAACTTCGCCAATCGACGACATCGACGAAACCAACTCATATGATTCATCCAATACAACCACAAGCATGTTTTGAAATCAATAAGAACATGAATATGATGATTATCACCAAAATTATGCAAATTTGACCAAAATCATGATAAATGAACATATAAACTAAATTATGGATCTAACTTGCATAAACATATGAAATAGCATAGAAATTACCGGTTTAAAATTGTTAGATTAGATCCTATGGTGATTCATATGAAAATAAACTTACCATGATGCAGATATACGGAAAACGACTTGAATTTGATGAAAAACATGATCAAACACTCATATACTTGATTGAATTCGTGTGAGAGATGCATATCACTAACCAATTCTCCAAATCAAAGAAAAAACGGTGAAATATGAATCCGGACAGCGGATATATTTCTTTAATCCACTTGATTTGATGGAATCTATCCCCTCTCCATGTAGATCTAGCCTCAAATGGTGTAGATCTTCAATTTCCTAAGCTTTAATGGTGGAAAGATGGAGAAATGGAGGAATCGAGGATCCCTTGGCTCTTCCAAATGAGAGAATGGGAAAAGTAAACTATTTCCCATACCTCCCATCTCCTATTTACAGTCTTCCACCAACCCACTAATGGGCCTCCCCAAATCAGCCAATTTAGCTTATAAACCTGGACGACCAACTGTAAAACCTTAAAATAGCGATTCCTCCCAAACCGCTGAGCCAAATCCTTAACGTAACCACTTTACAAAAGGCGATCATCATTTCCTTTCTAATGGCACAGGTCTCACCACTTGATTCGACTTGAGTCGAAAGTTATGCCCTGTACAAGACTGACAAAAGCAAAAATGGTCACAAATAAAATTGGTAAAAATTATGGGCATGTTTCATAAATCTCCATAAACAACATATCAAAATATGAGAATGATCCAACCCTCAGGGAATAAAATAAAAATATTTTATGATCTTCCGATACGTAAAATGCGTGCTGTTACAATTAGTGTATGGAATATTCAGGGAGCGCTTGACGATACAAAGCTTGATCAATGTAAGCAAATGTTCAGAAAATATAGGCTGAGTGCTCTTGCTATTTTGGAAACAAAGTTGAATGTTCCATTAACTCAAAGAGCTGCCAGGTATATCAATCAAAACAGGGATTATCTGCATAACTTATCGTACTCTAATTACAGTAGAATTTTACTGCTTTTTGATGCAAATGTTCTGAAATTTACAACTAAACATTTTCAAGTCAACAAATACACTACCATGATTTGCGTGTTCCTACTTCCAAATCTTCATACTTTACTTTTGTATATGCCTCTAATTCTTATTTAGCTAGATAACCTCTTTAATTTTATGCTTGATTTTTGGTAGCACACACATCCTTGGATTGTGTGTGATGATTTCAACTCACCATTAAATCTCACTGATAGAGTAAGTGGTAGACCTATTGCTCTTTCTGAAATCAGATCCATTAATGTAGCTATTAAAGATTGTGACTTACTTGAGATTAACTCTTCTGGTCTTCCTTACACGCGGAATAATAGTAAGAGACAAGGTCTTCGTACCTTCTCGAGAATTAATGATGCACTATGTAATGTTCTGGTCTTAATTGCTGGCCTTGCTTATCAAATGAAATGCCTCCACCACTTCTATCTGATCACTCACCACAAGTTCTTAGGTTTGGTGAAACAGTCAATGTTAGGTACCCTGGCTTTAAATTCTTTAACTCTTGGATTACCGCCAATGAGTTTACCGAGTTTGTTAAACAACATTGGGATATGATCACATATGGTAACCCTATGTTCAAGCTTCATAAAAAGCTTAAGACCCTTAAGTACAGTCTTAAATCTTGGTCTTAGGCCAAATATGGCAATGGTACTGCACTTTCTAGAATTTTACAGCAGCAGTTAGTTACTGTCCAAACTTCTATGCGAAATGATCCTACTAACACTGCCCTTGTTGCTGAAGAAACTTCATTTTCTATTAGCTATAAAAATGCTCTTTATCATGAATCTTGTATGAGTGAACAAAAATCCAGAATTAGGTGGCAGGAAGAGGGTGATATAAACTCAGCGTATTTTCATGCTGTGCTTAAAGCTAAACAATCAGGGACAACATTCACTTTGTTGCTAACATATATGGACAAGTGGACTCTTTACCTGCTGTTGTGCAGAATGAATTTTTTCATTATTTCACTGAGCTTTTTGGTAACTCTGAGAACTTTTTTCCTTTAATGGATGATATAGATCCTATGCTACTTCCTGTTCTTAACTCTGATCAGTTTAATTTTCTTAGCTCATCAATTTCTGATAATGAGATTAAAACTGCCATGCTAACACTTAATCGTAACTCTTGCGGAGGGCCAGATGGCTTTAATACTTTTTTTATAAACAATGCTGGGGCATTGTGCAACATGATGTTCTTAAAGCTGTGCATCAATTTTTCAAAAGAGGTATCATGTTGCACTCATTTAATAACACAACCATAGCTCTCATTCCTAAGACTAAGAATGCTTGCATTGTTAGTGCTTTTAGGCCAATTTCTTGTTGTAACTCCATTTACAAATGTATCTCAAAAATCATTGCTAGTAGACTTAAACAAGTTTTGCTTGAGATTATCTCTATGAATCAATCTGCTATTCTACCTAGTAGAAGCATTCTTGACAATGTTATGGTGGCTCATGAACTTCTAAAAGGTTATAACACTAAGAGTTGCTCCCCTAGAATAATGCTTAAAATTGACATCAGAAAGGCTTTTGATTCTGTTCAATGGACTGCCATCACTAGAATCTTGTGTTATATGAAATTTTTCCCTTGCTTTGTGGCTTGGATTTGCTCATGTATAAGTACTGCACATTTTTCAGTGAATGTAAATGGGTCCTTTGTTGGATTTTTTGAAAGTAAGCAAGGAATTTGACAGGGGGATCCAATATCTGCTTATATTTTCATAATAGTTATAGAGTTACTAACGCGAATGCTTAATGATCTTGTTGTTAAGAATAAGTTTAAGTTACAACCCAAATGCAAAAATCCAAGAATTACATCTCTCATGTCCGCAGATGATCTTATTATTTTCTGTAAGCCCAATCTTGATACTCCGCTGAACATCATGAACACTCTTGAGAAATTTTACACCATGGCTGGTTTAAAAATCAACACTGATAAACCTGAATTCATGGTTGCTGGTGTGTCTAATATGCTTATCAATCAAATTCAACTTTTAACTGTTTTAAGGTGTAGTAATGAAACTATTACATATCCGGATCTTCCTCTTGCGACTTCTAGAATCACTACACATCAATGTTTGCCTTTGTATGATAAAATCACTGCTAGGCTTGACTGCTGGTCAACTAAGACTCTCAGTCAAGCTGGCAGATTAACCTTGATCAAAGTTGTAGTCATTTCTATGCAGGTCTATTGGGCTAGGACTTTTGTTTTATCTCAAAAATTAATTTTCATGATTAGAACTGCAGTTATGAGATTTCTTTGGAAAAGGAACATACATATGAAATATCTTGCGCCTATTTCCTTCTCTATGCTTGGAAAACCTAAATGCAAAGGGGGGTGAAAAGTCCGAGTGTGTACGACTTGTGCAGGATCTATAATATGGCTATGCGGAATGTATGTGATAACTTAAGCTATTCAATAGTTACGCAGGTAAAAATTCACAAACAAGAAATATATTACTAACAGATATAAATGCTGTAGATAAAGTAAAGTAGAGTAATGACACTAGGATTTTTATACTGGTTCGGACCTCCCGTCCTACGTCCAGTCCCGAGGATCCTCTTCGGCTTTTCACTAAACAACTCCCTCGCTTCACCCGGAGGAACTGGTTCACAACACTACTTGATTTGCGGGCTACAAGTTTACCCACTTGATTTCACGGGCTACAAGCTTACCCACTTGATTTCACGGGCTACAAGCTTACCCACTTGATTTCACGGGCTACAAGCTTACCCACAAGACGATTACAAGAGTTTGACCTTGAATGTGTTCTTTCTTCAACACTGATTAGTCAATGATTGAGTACAACCTTCCTATAATCTTATCCTCAAATATATATTGATGTTTGTAAAGATTTGGAAGTGGATTATCGAGTTGAATCACAAGTGTGTTAAATATGCTTGGAGATTCAAACGATAATTGATTGCTTTTGAGTGCTTTTAGAATGCTAAGAATAATACAATATAGATCAGAGAATGGAGAGAAAATTCGGTGATTTTATTGATTGAAAACTGATGTATTTATAGTAATTGAGAAGTTGCAATTGTTGGTGAAAAGTTACAATCAAAAGAAATGATTTTAAATGAAGAGAAATGGATGCAACTTTTCAAGAAAGAAGATGACTCTTCATGAAATTCAAAAATAGGTCGACAGGAAAAATTAATAGGTTGACAGGTTTTTGACCGTTATTTCAAAAAGCTGTTGACCTGTTAATTTTAACAGGTTGACCTGTTATATTTAAAAATAGGTTGACCTGTTATTTTTAACAGGTTGACCTGTTTTTGTCAATATACAGTAAAAACGAGTTTTCATGCATAATTTTGAAAGCAATGAGAAGTATGATTATTTGAGGATAGATTTTAACATAAAGTACTCTAAATAACCAACTTCTAACCTATGAAACCATTGAATCTTCTTTTTGTCGATCATGAAGCTTCTTCTCGTCATTAATCAAAACGATCATTAAAAATCTTTGACTCAACATTCTCCCCCTTTTTGATTGATGACAACATAGCTTTTAAAATATGATCTCCATTGCTATCTCCCCCTGTATATATGCTCTAACTCCCCCTGAGTATATGATCTCCCTGGACAAAAAATAACTAAATCTCTGCAAAAAGAAGGTTAGTAATCATTCTCTCCCCCTTTGTCATCGACAAAAAGGGTATATGAAACACCTTTAAAGATCCAACAATATTGAACAGCATACGTAGAGTGTTTTACATATTAAAGATCATAACAAAACAAAACGACCTAAGTAGCAACCTTACCTAATTAAACATAGCACCAATCACATACAAGTACTAATAGAGTGTTTTAACATAAAACAGAATATAAAAGGATAGATCGAGTCATTGAGGTGGCACATCTGAATCAGTCTTGTCTACTTCTTCTTCGTCTGATTCCTCCTCTTCATCTTCTTCCTCTTCCTCATCATTTCCTTCCTCAATGTATGAAGTACCACGTCCACGACCAACATGGGCACTCGCTCCAGAACTAGTGCTTTCCTCCGAAGTAGACCGTGTAAAAGTAGGAGTCATTGGACGTTTTCCCGGATTCTGAACATGTGTGGCTGAGGATGAAGGTCCGCAAGAAATTGCATCCCAAAGAATGCCAAAGAAAGACTTAAGCTTATTAAAACGTTTATCCATTTTGGTGTCTAATCGATCGAGCTTGGTATCGGTTCGCTTGAGTCTTGCTTCTAACAGAAATTGATTTCTTGCTATTTATTCAAGAGAATCTTTTGTTGTAGAATTTGGCGAAGGAATCTTAACATCTTCCGGTCTTGGAGTAGGAGCTTGTGATGAAGATGCTTCAGGAGGACCTCTATGTTTATATTGCTCAAATGGAATAATGGTCAAGCATGGATCCGGAAGTTTCATTCTCTTCTTTGATACTTTGTCAATACACTTAGGTGTTGAAATCTTGGATTCCGGAGATTTTATTCCGCAATTCATGAGGAGACGCATTATATATTCATTGTAAAATAAATGTTTGCGAGAACGTTCATTTACCAACGATATCTCATCAAAAATCATATCAATCCAGTTGATATTGATATCACCATATATAGCATATAACGCCTTAAAATTTTCTTTGTAGATGGCATCAAAATTACCGGTTCGTGGCAAGAGAGAGTGAGTAATACAATGATGAAGAATTCTAGCCGTAGGTCTCAAATTTATTCCTTTAGCACTTGACTTGTGATCTTCAATGAATAAATGGCTAATTTTGTCTCTAATATGAATGGGACAGAAATCAGAAGAAAATTTTGTACCATTATCTGAAGATTTAAGAACTTCTTCCATTCGGGACTTGGAGATGAATACTTGTTGATCACATACAACTGACCATAAGCAATTTGATGAATTTGCTGGCTTGTACTTCTCCAAATTGAGATTAGCATAGAATAATTTTATCATAATGTGATTAATCTCAACATTATTGTCCTCAAAACTAAGAAGGGATGCTATTTTTGCTTTGGTTGCAATTTCATTAACATCATAGAGGAGAAAATCGAAGTATTTGATAAACATCCCTTCATGAATGGTATAATCTTTCATCTTATTCCATCTTGTTATAGTAATCGGATCCTTAAGCCAATGTTTGATTTGAGCATCTATGGGTTGTTGTTGAGAAGTAGAAGAAGAAGTTTTTGATTTCTTTGATTTTGGAGCCATTGAAGAGAAGGTGATGGAGTTTGAGGAGTTAGGATTTGAAGAAAAGTGTTGATTTGAGTAATGAAGAGGTTAAAAACGAAATAGTGTGTTGATATTGGTGGTTGAACCGACTATTGGATGTTTAAAAACAGAATAACCCGAAAACGGTCGACCTAAAATACTATACCGGTCGACCTAATTAGTTTCTGGTTTGAAATTGGAGAAAAAATGATACAGTCGGTCGACATAAAATTGTAACCGGTCGACCGGATTTTATGGTTTTGAATTTCAAAACTTTAAAAGACCGGTCGATCTGTGCATAAATTTCGGTCGACACCTTTTTTCATATTTTGCTGAAACTTTTTCGGTCGACATAAAATTTTAACCGATCGACCGTGAAAACTCTCTGGAAATTTTTTGTGTCTTAAAACCAGTCGACCTAAAATTATTACCGGTCGACCTGTTAATGTTTCAAGAGAACGGTCGACACCTTTTTTTCAACCGGTCGACCTAGATAACTCTCTGGAAATTAAAAGTCCATAAACCGGTCAACCGAAAATTATCAACCGGTCGACCGTTTTTGATGGAAATGAATTTTCAGCCTTTTGTAGATTGAATTCAAAGCCAAACAAAGTATTATTATAAAAATACATGAAGTAAGAAATAAAAACATTATTAAAAACGTTATAAAGCATCTCCTTTGATACGATATAAAGAACTTATTTTCTTGGTTCCCACGGAGAATATTTCCCACTAGCGCCTTCATTTTTGTTGAAATTTTTATCCCACGAGTTCGGTGTTCTTGTTGATGATGATGGCATTTGCGTGGGTTCATGAACATTATTCTTGTTTGAACCACAGAAAAGTGAAGCTAGCTGTTCGAGATACGTTAAGCGAGAAGAAGTTAATCTCTGCTCATAGTACATCTCCCTTTGGAGATCGAGTTGGTGTTTTTGATAGTGGTGTATCTCGTCAATCTTTTCTTTGGTTCGTGGGGAACAGAAAAGAGCCTTCTTGCATCGTTTCGATGTTAGAGTATTTCCAGGTGTACGAGAATTCTGATGAAAGCCAGGAGGGTGTTCCGGTGTCTTAGGGGAGTAGTGTTCTTCGGACTCGGAACTTGTTATGGTGATGTGCGATTTTCGTGCACATTCATCACAGATATGAGCCATGATAATACGTTGTTTAATGGAGATTAAAGAGAAAAGTCGTCTGAGAGCACTCAAAAAATATATAAACATATATATGGAAGGAATTTTCTATTTGGAGAAAGAAAAGATATGGTTCGTATTTGTTTAACCATAGAAAAATTCTCTTCTAAATATAGTAAAAAAATAAAACATTGGTTTCTGAAAATAATGTATGAACTCTTGATATATGTTAAAAAAAAATTACTCTTCGAGTTCTTTTCTTGAAACCAAGCCTAGCTCTCTACGTAAGTTGACAAAACTTGATTCCAGTAGAGGCTTTGTAAATATATCAGCTAGTTGATTTTCCGTATTTACGTATTCGAGATTTATATTACCCTTTTCAATGTTATCTCTCAGAAAATGATGTCGAATATCGATGTGTTTAGTCCGAGAGTGGTTAACTGGGTTTTTGGATAAATTTATCGCACTCGTGTTATCACAATATATAATAGATTTCGATAAGTTTATACCGTAGTCTTTAAGTGTTTGTTGCATATATATAACTTGTGTACATGCTAGTGCCGCTGATATATATTCCGCTTCACACGTCGAAAGTGAAACACAATTTTGTTTCTTACTAAACCAAGAGACAAGTGATTTTCCAATAAAATGGCACGTACCACTTGTGCTCTTTCTATCCGTTCGTGATCCTCCGAAATCAGCATCACTATATGATACTAATTCAAATGTACATTCTTTTGGATAGAAAAGACCGAAATCTTTGGTATTATTAAGATAGCGAATTATACGTTTCACTGCTCGTAAGTGTGATTCTTTAGGATCGGCTTGAAAACATGCACACAAACAAACACTCGTCATAATGTCAGGACGACTAGCTGTTAAATATAGTAGATAACCTATCATACTACGATATAACTTCTAGGCAACATTCTTTCCAAATTCATCTTTTTCAAGATGTGTGGTCGTACTCATGGGAGTTGGTTTACCAGAGGTATTTTCTAGTCCGAAGCGTTTAACTAGATTTCCGCAATATTTTTCTTAATTGATAAACATACCATTTGAAAGCTGTTTGATTTGAAGACCGAGGAAATATGATAGTTCTCCCATATGTGACATTTCAAATTCTTTGGTCATAATATTTGCAAATTCTTTGCAAAGTTCATCGTTTGTTGAACCAAAGATAACGTCGACTACATATATTTGGATAACTAATATATCTTTTTGAGAATGTTTGGCTTTCTTTGGAGTATGAAATATTTGGCTTTCTTTCATTAAATAATTCATAAGGTGTATTTTTAGTAAGAGGTCGAATGGATACACAATTCAAAACATAACACGCAGTTGCTACAGCTTCTGCCCAAAAGTGTTTTGGTAAAGTATTTCCATTTAATAGTGTCCTTGCACATTCTTGTAATGTTCGATTTTTCCGTTCTACAACTCCATTTTGTTGTGGAGTACGAGGAAACGAAAAATTATGATTAATACCTTTCTTTGTACAAAAATGTTCAAATTCATTATTTTCGAATTCTCCGCCATGATCACTTCTTATATTCTTAACCTTAAGTCCTTTTGACTTTTGAATTTTATTGACGAAGGATTTGAAATGAGTAAACGTGTCACTTTTATTTTTCAAGAAAATCACCCATGTATAACGAGAATAGTCATCAACAATTACAAACACATATCGACTATGATTTATGGATTGTATTTGAGTAGGTCCAAATAAATCCATATGCAATAACTCAAGTGGTTGTAATGTTGATATTACTTTCTTTGATTTAAATGATGATTTTGTCAATTTTCCTACTTGGCATGCGTCACAAAGATTGTCAACTTTAAAGCTAAGTTTGGGTAAACCTTTTACTAGTTCGTTTTTGGCTAGCTTGTCAATAGTTCTGAAGTTTATATGACAGAAACGTTTGTGCCATAGCCATGGATCATTATCATTTGCTACAAGACACATATCTGAATTATGATTGATACTCATATTCAGAACATAGATGTTTCTATCTCTATGTCCTTCAAAAGCTATATTTTGATCTTTATCTAAAATACTGCATTTATTATCCGAAAAAGAAATGGTAAAACCTTTGTCGCACAATTGACTGATACTTAATAAATTATGTTTCAAATTCTTAACTAACATGACATTTGTAATAAGAGGCAAGTTAGATGTACCAAAATTGCTCACATCACCTTTGCCGATGATATAGCCTTTTGAATTGTCTCCAAAAGCGACTGATCCACCATTCGAATAAATAATATTTGTTAATAAGCTCTTGTCTCCAGTCATATGCTTTGAGAAACCACTGTCCAGTATCCACTTTCCTCTTTTCTTAAGTGGGACCTGCAAAACATAAAATTAAGCCCATGGTACCCACTTTTTATGGGGTCCTAAGAGTTAGGTCTTAGGAATCCAAACCCATACGGGTCCGGTATCCCCTGTATACAAAAAATTAGGATTATGATGCACAGTACTCAATTTTTTTTGAATATACTTGTTCCTAATCAAATTGTTATTTGTTTTAGGAACCCATATTTTTATAGTTTTGACATTCTTCTTTTGAAATTTCACAATCGGTTTTGGTTTGGAATATAATAAACTAAGATTTTTCTTAGCTTCAGTTTCTTGTACTACCTTTTTTCTTTTTCTTTTACCAAGATGTTTCTTGATAACTTGTTTCTTATATCCCAACCCTTGCTTATTTGTAGCTGATTGTGAACTCTCAATAATTTTTTTCAAATTTTCTCGACCTTTGTTAAAGTTAGAAACATTTTTAGTAATATTGTCTAACTTTGTTTGTAAACTAGCTTTTTCAAGGTCTAGAGATTTAACTTCTGCTTTAAGCTCATGATTCTCAGTAGTAAGAGTATCATTCTTCTCTTTTTGAACTTCAATTTCTTGAGTCAAAAGAGATAGTTGAGAGTCAATATTTGATGATGATTCTTGAGCCTTTCCAAGTTCCTCTTCTAATATTTTCTTTTCATCTTTTAACATATCTCGTTCAAATTCTACTCTACTTAAATCAGCTTGAGCTTGTTTGCATTGTCGTTTCATATCTTTAAATTTATATATCAACTCAGCATTTATATCAAGAACTTCTTCAAAAGAAGGAATTTGTACCTCATCTTCTTTAGCCATAAAGCATATATTTGCTTGTTCATTATCTGAGTCGCTTTCACTTTCGGATGAAGATGAATCTGAATCATCCCAAGTTACTGAGAATGCCCGTTTCTTTGACTTGTCCTTTTTGTGTTTGAACTTGTCATTTTCTGTCTTCTTCTTTTGTTCTGGACAATCATTTTGCATATGTCCCTTCTTATGACAGTTAAAGCATTCTACATTCGATGATGATGGTCTGTTTGATCCGAACTTCTTTCTGTTGTATCGACTAGCTTTTCGTTGCTTTAAGAATTTTTTGAATCCTTTTGCAATGAATGCTAGATCCTCATCTTCGGGATCTAAAATGTCCTCATCAGCATGAAAAGCTGCATTTTTCTTTTCTTCTTTTTGTTCTTTTCGAGCCTGCAAGTTAGCTTCATAGGACATAAGATTTCCTATCAATTCATCTGGCTTCATGGTGGAAAGATCATTAGCTTCTTCTATGGCTAATACTTTTCCTTCCCATTCATTAGTCAGTGAATGTAGGACTGTTAAAACTACATCAAAGTCAGAATATTTTTGCCCTAACCCGATAAGAGCATGATGAATAGTTTGAAACCTTGAATACATCTCATTGATTGTTTAATTTGGCTTCATTTTAAAATTTTGAAATTGACTTTTCAACAAAGCTATTTTTTCTTGTTTAACCTTGTTAGTACCCTCATGAGTGGTCTTTAGTGTTTGCCAAATTTGATAAGCAGTGGAACAGATACTAACATGGTTATACTCATTTTGGTCTAATGCACAAAACAACATATTTATTGCTTTTGCATTTACAGCTGCTGCTATTTTCTCAGCAGGAGTCCATTCTGCATACTCAGTTGTTGGATTAACTATTTCTTTCTGAGTAGCATTCCAAGCGTCATAACTTGTTGATTGCATATAAAAAGCCATACGTGTTGCCCAATAGCTATAGTTTAGGCCATTAAAGAAAGGAGGTCTTTGTGTCGATTGACCTTCTGTGTAAGTGGTGTTACTAGTGCTAGCGTTATTTTCCATATTACTAGAATATATCAAATAACTGTGTTACGGTTATGATATGACCACGCTCTGATACCAATTGAAAAGTCCGAGTGTGTACGACTTGTGCAGGATCTATAATATGGCTATGCGGAGTGTATGTGATAACTTAAGCTATTCAATAGTTACGCAGGTAAAAATTCACAAACAAGAATTATATTACTAACAGATATAAATGCTGTAGATAAAGTAAAGTAGAGTAATGACACCAGGATTTTTATACTGGTTCGGACCTCCCGTCCTACGTCCAGTCCCGAAGCTCCTCTTTGGATTTTCACTAAACAACACCCTCGCTTCACCGGGAGGATCAGGTTCACAACACTACTTGATTTGCGGGCTACAAGTTTACCCACTTGATTTCACGGGCTACAAGCTTACCCACTTGATTTCACGGGCTACAAGCTTACCCACTTGATTTCACGGGCTACAAGCTTACCCACAAGACGATTACAAGAGTTTGACCTTGAATGTGTTCTTTCTTCAACACTGATTAGTCAGTGATTGAGTACAACCTTCCTAGAATCTTATCCTCAAATATATATTGATGTTTGTAAAGATTTGGAAGTGGATTATCGAGTTGAATCACAAGTGTGTTAAATATGCTTGGAGATTCAAATGATAATTGAATGCTTTTGAGTGCTATTAGAATGCTAAGAATAATACAATATAGATCAGAGAATGGAGAGAAAATTCGGTGATTTGATTGATTGAAAACTGATGTATTTATAGTAATTGAGAAGTTGCAATTATTGGTGAAAAGTTACAATCAAAAGAAATGATTTTAAATGAAGAGAAATGGATGCAACTTTTCAAGAAAGAAGATGACTCTTCATGAAATTCAAAAATAGGTTGACAGGTTTTTGACCGTTATTTCAAAAAGCTGTTGACCTGTTAATTTTAACAGGTTGACCTGTTATATTTAAAAATAGGTTGACCTGTTATTTTTAACAGGTTGACCTGTTTTTGTCAATATACAGTAAAAACGAGTTTTCATGCATAATTTTGAAAGCAATGAGAAGTATGATTATTTGAGGATAGATTTTAACATAAAATACTCTGAATAACCAACTTCTAACCTATGAAACCATTGAATCTTCTTTTTGTCGATCATGAAGCTTCTTCTCGTCATTAATCAAAACGATCATTAAAAATCCTTGACTCAACAGGGGGCTGGGCATTGTGAATATGTGCAAGTGGAACATTGCCGCCATGGGTAAACAAATGAATGATATTTTAACTATGAAAAACAGTTTATGGGTTGAATGGTCTCGTAATCATGTTCTTAAGGAGAATAGTTTATGGACTTTGGTTGTGAAAAATAATTTTAGTTGGACTTGGAAGTGTATTGTGAAACAAAGACATCATTTTTTACCTTATTTTAATTATGGTGCTAAATCTTTTGATATTATTTAGTTTTGGCATGATCCATGGTTGGATCATGGGATTATTCTCGAGAATAACCTCTCATATTCTGAAATGCTCCAATTTGGAGTTGGTTATAACAGTAGTGTCACCAGTTTTATCAGCGACGGTCAGATTGTGCAACCCAGCACTTACAACAGGATACTGCTGCTCTTTGGTCCAGCATTTCCAACATCTTTATTCTCAGCGGCAATCTAAACCATGGTCACTGGATGATGCAAGGTGTGCAAGATGAGTTGTTTTCTATTAAATCAATGTACTCTGAACTTCAAGGTGCCTCAGCAATGGTTAATTGCAGCAGGCAAAGAATTATTTGGAGAAGTGATAACTCGGCAACTGAAAACTTAACTTTCTGGAAGGCATACCATCAAGCTTTGTGTGACAGCCCGCCCCGCACCAGCCTGCATTTCCTCCGAAAGTGCGCTGTACACATGCCCAGCTAGCACAGAACGGTCGTCAGAAGAAAAGAAAGAAGAGAATGAACAAATCGAAGAACCTGTAGAATGTCTCACAGCGCATGGAATAAAATATAATAATAATAATGTACTTGACATAAAACAGGCGAGACAGTGCATAAGTTGATAACTAAAACCAACATCAATCTCAAAGCAGCGGAAATCCAAATACAGCTTATTACAACTTTTCAAAATTCTACTGTCTCTGAACAACAGAAAGCCAAAATAGAAGATACACCACCAATGCCCAAGCAGTGATCTTCAACAACACAGGGAGAATATTATGTATATAGTACGTGGAAGCCTCATGCTCGTCTCCGGATCATCTACCCGTGCACCACCAGCTAACCTGTCTCTAGTCTGCTCGTGTGAGCACCCAGAGTAATAAGAGGAGACATAAAACTCTGGGTCAGACATAAAGCCTGGTATGAGCGATAAGCATCTAAACAGAATAATAACAGGTATACTAAACCAGACCTGAACCTGGACCTGCAACCAAAGAGTTAGTACCACATACCGTACAATACTCCAAGGTGCCACGATAAATAGTGTAAGAATACGGGGGTGGGGTGTGTATGTCAACAATCAAGCATAGCAACCATCCTTACGTCTCTCACTCAGTGCGTAAAGTATACGATATCTACCACTTTGGAACACTAGACAAACTGAGGTAACGATAAATCCCGACTTGTAGAAACCCTGCTGTGACCAAGCCAAACACTTGGAGTCATGACCAAACATTTCAATGACCCACTTCATTGGTCGTAGCCCTTGGTTCTACCAATGCCATAATGGCCCTGAATCCGCCTTCGTGCCTCCTACCATAGTGGTCCAAAGCTATAGACGTCGATAACTCCTTGGCACGCGTCCCGCAGCAAAGCCCAACCATGAAGCGAACTCGTTGATTCCCATCTAAATCTTGAGCTCTAACTCCTCATTTGGACTTCCTTTGCATCTCGGGTTTTGATCGAATTGGAGTGGGTCTTCAGAAAAGTTGTCGTGCAGTAACAGTCCTAGAACTCAGTTCGGTTCGGTAGCGTCGGTTCGGGTCGGTCCTCCATCCTTGTCATCTTCCATTCGGTTCGGGTCAGGTACTTCACTCCGGGTCGGGTCGGTGTCCTCCTCCGGGTCGGGTCGGGGTGCTGTCCTCCTCCAGCTCATGCTCCTTCTCCAATCAGCTCCCTCGTTCCCATCTACTCCGATCCGATCCGATCACTTCGCCTTACTCTAGTCGTAGCCTTCCATTCTCGAGCCGATCCGATCTAGCTTCCATTACCCTTCCGATCCGATCCCCTTGTCCACTCCAACTCTAAGAAAATGGCCTTCCTTCTCGCCAAGCCTCCTATGTGCCAAACTCCGGTTCGGGTCGGATTTCTTGCCCAGTTCACATATCCGATCCGAGCCCCCATCCGATCCGATCCGAAGCCCTGCACAACTTTCTGCAACTTTTCCAGCAACTTGTTTACGCCGTTCGACGACGTTTTTGACAAATCTAACTATTCTAATCAATCACAATTCATGTCAAATAGTCATAACAACATATAACATCAATTGCAAACACCATAACAACAATTTGATAGATTAAAATGGATCAAACATAGCTAGAACCCCTCATTTTCCCTTAATCCCTCTTAATCCTGTTTAAGCATACAATTAGCAAAACACATCGAAATTAACCCAAATTTCTAACAGAGCCTTAAAACATTATTTTGGAATTTTAAGAATTTTTCCAGAATTTATTTATGTATAAATTCGCTAATCTTCACTAATTACCCTTAATCACCGTAATTAGTGCAAAAACTATGCAAATCACTCACCTTGGCCACAAATGAAACACCAAATCTGAAATACTCTCTGTTTGGGTCGAATTCCTATGTATAGCAGCAGCTCCAACCTTGCTTTGTTGCTATTTGGCCTTGTTTTGGTGTAGTTTAGGCTTAATCTTCACTAAAAATGTGTTTTGGAGTGGTTTTAGAGGATGGAGGCCATTACTAAGGTCTCAAGAAGGTTTGTGGCGGCTCAAAACTGAAATGAAAGTGGTAACCTAACCCTAATCAGTCTTCCTATACCTCTAAACCCGAAATACCCCTCTGGGCCTAGCTGCTAATCACCCGGTTAAGCCCAATTAAGCTGTTTTTCACCATCTGAAACTTGTTTCAGCCATATCTCCCAAACGGTGAGTCCGTTTGGCTAATGTGACCACTCTACGGAAAGAGAAACCATCATCCGAAGCCAATGGAAGTGGTTTCAGGTCAAAATTCCTTTCCAGTCAAAAGTTATGGCCAAAACATTGCCAAACAGGGGTAAAATGGTCATTTAAAAATCGGGAAAAATCATGAACATGGGAAATGACCCCAATAGTCGTCTCCCAAAGTTACATGACCATACGACTTCGTATGTGAAAGAAATAAATATCCTACGATCCTTTGATGCATAGAATACGGGTCGTTACACTCTCCCCCCCTTAAGAAATTTCGTCCCCGAAATTCCTTAACCCAAAACATACAAAGGATCCCGCATGCCTAACAACCACATACAACAATCAATCATGCAAAACAAGCAAACAAGCCTATCCTAGCATGCGGAAAACTAAATCGAAGTCAAAATCTTACCAGGCAAAGAGTTCTGGGTGTATCTTCCTAATGTTCTCCTCTGTCTCCCAAGTACAATCATTCTCGTCCTCGCTCCACTGTACCTTGACTAGCTTCACCGCCTTCCTTCGAAGTTGTTTCATGTCGTGTTCGACAATACGGGCCGGCTTGCTGTTCCCAACCGCCTCGGGTTCTACTTCGATGTCCTCTAACTGATCAGGTGAAATAGTCATATCTGAGTCGTGAACGAACTTCCTTAGTTGGGAAACATGAAATACGTTGTGAACTCCCGCCATCTTCTCTGGTAAGTCAATTCTATATGCCAAATTCCCGACTAGTTCAAGAACAGGGAATGGGCCAACGAATCTTGGTGCTAATTTGCCTCTCCTGCCAAATCGTATTACGCTCTTCAACGGAGAAATCTTGACAAACACCAAGTCACCAACGGAGAATTTTAGGTCTCTTCTCCTCTTATCAGCATAACTCTTCTGCCTATCTTGGGCAGCCTTCATTCGTCGTTGAATGGTCTTGATCTTATCTGAAGTTTCCCTCACCACATCTGGTCCAAGCATAAACTTCTCGCCAGTCTCTATCCAACATGATGGTGAGTTGCACGGTCTTCCGTACAAAGCTTCAAATGGAGCCATACCGATACTGGATTGGTAGCTATTATTATATGCAAACTCTACTAGATGCAAATGGTCATCCCATGATCCACCAAAATCCAATATACATGCTCTCAAGAGATCTTCCAAAATACGGTTCACCCTCTCCGTCTGACCGTCGGTCTGAGGATGATATGCGGTACTGAGATGTAACTCTGACCCTAGAGCCTCTTGTAAGCTCCTCCAAAACCCACTAGTGAACAACGGGTCTCGGTCGCTCACAATGCTTTTAGGTACTCCATGAAGTCTCACTACCCACTTCATATACAATTCTGCTAACTTAGCTGCCGTTCTGGTCGATTTGACTGGTATAAACCTTGCACTTTTAGTCAGTCGATCTACAATTACCCAAATGCTGTCATATCCCGATCTAGTCCTTGGTAAACCATCGATGAAATCCATCGAGACTTGCTCCCATTTCCATTCGGGAATTTCTAAGGGCTGTAACAAACCACTAGGCTTCTTTTGCTCGGCTTTAACTAGCTGGCAATTCATGCATTTGGATATAAACTTCCCAACGTCTCTTTTCATCCCTTCCCAGTAGTAAGTCTGTTTCATGTCTCTATACATTTTATTACCACCGGGATGTATAGTCAACTTTGAGTGATGACATTCTTTAAGCACTTCATCTCTCAATCCATTGACATTGGGTACAACCAGCTTTCCATTCTTTCTAAGCCATCCATCTTGATCAAGCCCATACTTGTTCATCTCCTCATCGATACCCATCTCTAATTTGGAGATGATTTCCAATAGGTTAGGATCGTCCCTCTGACTAGAGCCGATCCGCTCAATCAAAGTGGGTCTGATCGTCAAACTTGCTAACATTTCTGGATCCAATTCGCACTTTGGTCTGAAATCAAACCCCGCGATAAACTCCAGTTGCTTCCATTCAAGGAACATAGCACCTAAGCTGGCATGCCTTCTACTCAATGCATCAGCCACCGCATTGCCCTTTCCTGGTGTGTATGCGATGTCAAAATCATAGGAAGCTAAGAACTCTAACCATCTCTGCTGACGGAGATTTAAATCCTTCTGGGAGAATATATACTTCAACGACTTATGATCTGTAAACAGCTCAAATCTTTCTCCCAAGAGATAGTGTCTCCACATCTTTAACGCGAACACGATCGCTGCCAATTCTAAATCATGGGTAGGGTATCTTCTCTCGTGCGGTTTCAATTGCCGACTTGCATAAGCTACAACCCTACCGCCTTGCATCAATACAACACCCAGTCCGGTACCACAGGCATCCGTGTATACCGTCATCTCTTCATCCCCTTTAGGAATGACTAACACTGGTGCGCTTGTCAACTTGTCCTTTAGACTTTTAAATGCATCCTCGCACCTTTCATCCCAGACAAAAGCTTGATTCTTCTTGGTCAACTGGGTCAATGGTGCTGCTATCTTGGAGAATCCTTGGATAAACTTACGATAATATCCAGCTAATCCCAAGAAACTTCTCACATCTGTTGCATTCTTGGGCGTAGGCCAATCTTGTACCGTAGCCACCTTTGCTGGGTCCACGGCAATACCATTCTCTGATACAACATGGCCCAAGAACCTCACTTCCCTCTTCCAGAAGTGACACTTAGAAAACTTTGCTTTCAATTGGTGTTTTCTCAACACCTCCATTGCTACTCTTAAATGTTCCTTATGTTCTTCCTCTGTCCTCGAATAGACCAAAATATCATCAACGAACACAAGGACAGACTTATTCAACTGATCTCTGAATACCCTATTCATAAGATCCACAAAATATGCCGGGGCATTAGTCAGCCCAAATGGCATGACCAACCACTCATAAAATCCAGACGGCGTTCGAAATGCCGTTTTAGCTATACTCTCAGCTTCCACTCTAAGTTGATGAAAACCTGTCGCGAGATCCAACTGAGAAAATACTCTCGCGCCACTCAACTGATCGAACAAATCATCTATCCGCGGTAGAGGATACTTGTTCTTCCTCGTCACTTTATTCAACTCGCGGTAGTCTACACACAAACGAAGGGAACCATCCGCCTTGGTAGCAAACACAACTGGTGCTCCCCATTCAGAAACACTCCTTCTGATAAATCCCTTCTTCAAAAGATCGCTGACTTGCACCCCGAGCTCTCGCTGCTCCCTTGGTGCCATATGACGAAGTGGCATCACTATAGGTCTGGCATCTTTCACTAAATCAATACGGAACTCAATCTCTCGGTGTGGTGGAAGTCCGGTCATTTCTTCGAAAACATCCGGATACTGGCCAACCACGGGCAAACCTGACAACTCACTATGCGGAATGTAGAGGGAGTTTAGAAAACTAGCCAATACCCCCTTACTGGGTAGACCACCAAACACTATCCTCCGTCCATCATCCGCTCTAGCTGTCACCAAAAAGCCCTCACAGTCTACCACCACCCCGTATCTTTGGAGCCAATCTACTCCCAAAATAATGCCAAACCCAGTAAAGCCCAAAACAAAGCAATCACAAACAAACATGCATCCATGACTCGATAAGACCACATTACGACAAATCATGCTAAGGCTAGTCGAACCACCAATCGGGTTCGTCACTACTAAAGGTCTATCGACAATCTCGGGCTCCAATCCCAACCTATCTACCAGGTCACTAGATATGAAAGAACTGGAAGCTCCGGTATCAAATAAAACTCTAACAGGAACATCATAAACAGAAAGCATACCTTGAATGACGACATTCTTTCCCTTCTCCGCCGCTGTTGGGGCATTCGACGAAGAAGGAATTGCATTGAGAGCATATGCTTTCACCATCTGCTTTTCTTTAGGGGGTTGTGGACACTTGTCCTTGTGATGTCCCATTTGGCCACAGTTGAAGCACTTCCTATCCGCTGGCTTGGCCCGACAATTACTAGCATAATGGCCCTTCTTACCACAGCTGAAGCACTCCACATCTTGCTTATTCTTTTTCTTCTGGCCATCCTTAGCCTGATTCTGCTTTCTTTTATTCTGGGAATCACCCTTGCCTCCACCACTTGCTTGTGGCTTTGGCTCATCTGCAGATGCAACCTCAGTCTTCGACTTAGGGTAGAGACTTTCTGATCTTAATGCTTTCCCCACAATCGACTCAAACGTCTCATCGATGTGGTTAATAAGCTTTTCCCCTAAGTACTGATCCAAACCAGTTATGAATTTCTCATTCTTTTTCTCGGCAGTATCAATAAGAGATAACCCATATTTTGACAAAGTGTCAAATTCAGCAATATACTCCGAGACAGCTCTGCCATTCTGCTTGAGCTCCAAGAATTTCTTAAACAGCACTGACTTCTGAGCAGCTGGGATGAACTTCTCACTAAAGCGAGCCTTAAACTGCTCCCAAGTAATCTGATCTTCGGGAGTAGCTGCCTTTATAGCATTCCACCAATTCATTGCCCGCCCTTGCAGCTGACGGGACGCTAGCTTTCTCTTCATCGCATCCTCGATACCCAAATCCTCGAAGATACATTCGCAACTATCCAACCAATCTTGAACCTCCGTGGCCGACTCCGTTCCGTGGAACGGCTTTCCACCTAGGCTAGTATAATCCTTATTCAGCTTGGCGAAGTCGACTCTTGGCGCCTGCACTATTGGACCACCACCATTTCCACCATTGGGAGCTGCCCTCTGTACATCTCTAAGCATCTCTCTCATGAGGTCAGTAAACATCGTCCTCATGTCAGCAGCATTCCCATTATTGGCTCCCCTACCAGCACCTCTAGTATATCGGCTCATCGTCAATCTGAAAAAGGAAACGATTAACGACTCCATAGTGGTGCTAGTGCAGTACGACTTCATCCTTATACTACTAATAGTATATATATATAGCTTTTAAAAACCAAAGTAATCACAAATACGCTCTCTCGTATACGTATATTATCTCTCCCTGATAACTTCCCTTGGGTAACTACGCAACCTAGAGCTCTGATACCAAGTGTGACAGCCCGCCCCGCACCAGCCTGCATTTCCTCCGAAAGTGCGCTGTACACATGCCCAGCTAGCACAGAACGGTCGTCAGAAGAAAAGAAAGAAGAGAATGAACAAATCGAAGAACCTGTAGAATGTCTCAGAGCGCATGGAATAAAATATAATAATAATAATGTACTTGACATAAAACAGGCGAGACAGTGCATAAGTTGATAACTAAAACCAACATCAATCTCAAAGCAGTGGAAATCCAAATACAGCTTATTACAACTTTTCAAAATTCTACTGTCTCTGAACAACAGAAAGCCAAAATAGAAGATACACCACCAATGCCCAAGCAGTGATCTTCAACAACACAGGGAGAATATTATGTATATAGTACGTGGAAGCCTCCTGCTCGTCTCCGGATCATCTACCCGTGCACCACCAGCTAACCTGTCTCTAGTCTGCTCGTGTGAGCACCCAGAGTAATAAGAGGAGACATAAAACTCTGGGTCAGACATAAAGCCTGGTATGAGCGATAAGCATCTAAACAGAATAATAACAGGTATACTAAACCATACCTGAACCTGCAACCAAAGAGTTAGTACCACACACCGTACAATACTCCAAGGTGCCACGATAAATAGTGTAAGAATACGGGGGTGGGGTGTGTATGTCAACAATCAAGCATAGCAACCATCCTTACGTCTCTCACTCAGTGCGTAAAGTATACGATATCTACCACTTTGGAACACTAGACAAACTGAGGTAACGACAAATCCCGACTTGTAGAAACCCTGCTGTGACCAAGCCAAACACTTGGAGTCATGACCAAACATTTCAATGACCCACTTCATTGGTCGTAGCCCTTGGTTATACCAATGCCATAATGGCCCTGAATCCGCCTTCGTACCTCCTACCATAGTGGTCCAAAGCTATAGACGTCGATAACTCCTTGGCACGCGTCCCGCAGCAAAGCCCAACCATGAAGCGAACTCGTTGATTCCCATCTAAATCTTGATCTCTAACTCCTCATTTGGACTTCCTTTGCATCTCGGGTTTTGATCGAATTGGAGTGGGTCTTCAGAAAAGTTGTCGTGCAGTAACAGTCCTAGAACTCGGTTCGGTTCGGTAGCGTCGGTTCGGGTCGGTCCTCCATCCTTGTCATCTTCCATTCGGTTCGGGTCGGGTACTTCACTCCGGGTCGGGTCGGTGTCCTCCTCCGGGTCGGGTCGGGGTGCTGTCCTCCTCCAGCTCATGCTCCTTCTCCAATCAGCTCCCTCGTTCCCATCTACTCCGATCCGATCCGATCACTTCGCCTTACTCTAGTCGTAGCCTTCCATTCTCGAGCCGATCCGATCTGGCTTCCATTACCCTTCCGATCCGATCCCCTTGTCCACTCCAACTCTAAGAAAATGGCCTTCCTTCTCGCCAAGCCTCCTATGTGCCAAACTCCGGTTCGGGTCGGATTTCTTGCCCAGTTCACATATCCGATCCGAGCCCCCATCCGATCCGATCCGAAGCCCTGCACAACTTTCTGCAACTTTTCCAGCAACTTGTTTATGCCGTTCGACGACGTTTTTGACAAATCTAACTATTCTAATCAATCACAATTCATGTCAAATAGTCATAACAACATATAACATCAATTGCAAACACCATAACAACAATTTGATAGATTAAAATGGATCAAACATAGCTAGAACCCCTCATTTTCCCTTAATCCCTCTTAATCCTGTTTAAGCATACAATTAGCAAAACACATCGAAATTAACCCAAATTTCTAACAGAGCCTTAAAACATTATTTTGGAATTTTAAGAATTTTTCCAGAATTTATTTATGTATAAATTCGCTAATCTTCACTAATTACCCTTAATCACCGTAATTAGTGCAAAAACTATGCAAATCACTCACCTTGGCCACAAATGAAACACCAAATCTGAAATACTCTCTGTTTGGGTCGAATTCCTATGTATAGCAGCAGCTCCAACCTTGCTTTGTTGCTATTTGGCCTTATTTTGGTGTAGTTTAGGCTTAATCTTCACTAAAAATGTGTTTTGGAGTGGTTTTAGAGGATGGAGGCCATTACTAAGGTCTCAAGAAGGTTTGTGGCGGCTCAAAACTGAAATGAAAGTGGTAACCTAACCCTAATCAGTCTTCCTATACCTCTAAACCCGAAATACCCCTCTAGGCCTAGCTGCTAATCACCCGGTTAAGCCCAATTAAGCTGTTTTTCACCATCTGAAACTTGTTTCAGCCATATCTCCCAAACGGTGAGTCCGTTTGGCTAATGTGACCACTCTACGGAAAGAGAAACCATCATCCGAAGCCAATGGAAGTGGTTTCAAATCAAAATTCCTTTCCAGTCAAAAGTTATGGCCAAAACAGTGCCAACCAGGGGTAAAATGGTCATTTAAAAATCGGGAAAAATCATGAACATGGGAAATGACCCCAATAGTCGTCTCCCAAAGTTACATGACCATACGACTTCGTATGTGAAAGAAATAAATATCCTACGATCCTATGATGCATAGAATACGGGTCGTTACACTTTGATAACCAGAGATAGGTTTATCTTGCGTGGAATGAAAGTGGATTAAAGATGTTGCATGTGCGATGATCATCCGGAAACTGCAAGGCACCTTTTCTTCCAATGCAGTGCTCTGCTACCTATTCTCAATCAAACGGTGGTGAAAAGCGGATGCATTGCTAGTGCTATGCCATTCGACTAGGAGTAAATGAGGAAAAATTACAAGGGTAAAGGAGAAAAAGAAAAAAATTTCAGTTTTATTTTGAAGAAATACGATCATAAGATCTGGAAAGAAAGGAACAGTCGTACATTTCAGCCGGATAAAGCTTCGAATCTCTCTCAAATAGCTCAACAACTTTGGCATGACATTCGTGAAGGAGTTAAATACTTGAAGTTTGTATTTGATCCAGGTATTTTGAGTTACCAGTTTGCTCAAATCGAATGTACAAATGTGTTTTGTTTAGCTTCTTTAGACTTTGATGCACCTTGTTTCTATGTGCTCTTTTTCTTTTCTGTTTCCTCTCTGTATCTATGTATTCGTCTTGGTATATTATTAAAGTGGTAGGGGACCTCTCAACCACGTCGGCCTTGCCAAAAAAAATTTATATGCATGATATATATCAGCAATTTTTATGATTATGAAATATTTCGATTATAAATTATGAATTATTAAATAATTTTTGAATTTTGATTATTTACTAATTATAAAAAATTACTAGTCGTCGTTAATTAACAATTATTTAAAATTAATTGTCAAATGCTAAATATAAGCCCACAAGTTTAAAATTTAATTATAATCCATTTATAAATAAATATTAATATTAATCAATATGTGATTGTTAATCTTAATTTTTTAACATCGACCGTCAATTATTCGATATCGATAATTAATTATATTTATTAATTATTAAATGTAATTAATAAACATTAAATATAATTAACTAACTATTAGTAATTAACTAAAATTATTTTTAAATATAAAAGGTAGTTATAAATTATTCATTGATAGGTATTTATTATAATTAATTATAAATAATGACATATATCTGCGGATGTTTAAAATTATTGACATGTGCTTTTGCCTTGATTAAAATAATTTGCAGTTGCTTTTGTTTCTAAGGAACAAATGAAAATAACATTATTTGCATCGATGCATTTGCTTCAGTTCTTAAGGAACCGATGCAAATAATGTAATTTGCTTCACTTGCAGGCGGAACTGAAGGATATAACATTATTTGCTTCTGTTGTAAGAAAATCCAAAGCAAATTAACTATCTACTTCGGTTGTGAGAACAACCGAAGCAGATAACCATATTTGCTTCATTGCATTTTCTTCTGTTGTCTATGCAACGGAAGCAAATAACAATAATTGCTTCGGTTGTGTGAACGTCCGAAGCAAATGAGGCGAAGCAATAAACCTATTTTCTACTAGTGTGATGCCGAAGTACAGTTTATTTCCTATGTTATCACTCCATAAAATAAGGATGGAAGTTTGTAGCTAGGTTAAGAGATCAACTAAAAGAGCGGTCTGTTTCATTCAGATGAAGTATGAGGGCTTTTGGGAGGCAGGTCAGAAAAGCTCATAATCTTTGAGCTTGTATCCAGTTGAGAATTGTCCTATTTATATTGACCAACCGTGGAAGCATATGCATTGATCGTCATTCTATTTTGTTGAATACTTCCTAGGTTAAAAAGAAAGAAAGTGACATCGTCACTTAAGATATGTTCTCCACCAAATGGTTTCCATACACATTTTATTTTGACATCGAGGTTTCAGCGTTCCATTTGATATAGCAATTTGATCGATGGAGATGGATTGGGACTCGAGAAGATTAATTTAACATGTCTTAATTGTGACTTACTGTGTCAAAGGCTTAGTTGGACTATATGTTTGTAACTTCACGTGTTTGGTCGACGGGGAATAACCTTGCAAATGACTGCAACATCCATAGAGTTTATTTTTAGGTCTTGTGGTGGGGAATTATTACAGCATGGGTATCTATACTCGGAGTATACATGGCTCATCAAAATATAATTTCATAGAGTCATATTTGGTGGTTTAATTATTATTTCCCGTTGGTTTCTTTAGTCATCCTTAGCTTAGTGTTAAATCCTAGAAGATAATTTGTTGGGTTTGTATTAAGTCGAGAATAGACTGGCCAAGTACGTACGGCATAGTAGTGGATTGCGAGAGGACTTCGGCGACAATGGGGATAAAGGACGATCACAGAGTAGTGGTAGACTTCTTACCAAATGAGGAGGTAATGTCCAACAGCTCGAGATTCCAGACAATGAGTTTCCAACAATACCAGATGCTAGTCAGATGTAGTTCTGTATTGACATGATGAGGTATTCTAGGTCTATAGTGATTCCGTTTGAGAAGGTGGTAAACCAAAAAGCAGAGAGAGCTTGAGGTGAGGGCGTGAGATCTTTTGGAGAAGAGTTTCCTTTAGAGGAGTTGTAAAACAACATGCTTTTATGAGCCCGAATTTCGACAAAAATTGAAACTCAAACTCGTCCAAGAATGGAGAGTATAAATCTGGTACCTACAAATAATGAGCATGATCATAATCAAAGTAAAACAAAACTAACTCACAGTGGAAGCAAAATAAGATAACTGATACAGACTAAGATGTCTACCTTAAATCACATTGTCAGCTCAATATCGAGCATGAGAGAACGAGAACCAAAAACCAAATTGAACACTTAACAAGAACTGACCTCCTCTAAATGAACCTGAGAGTTGTTACGAGGTGGGTCAGAACAACAAGTCCTGATGAGTTGAAAATATATAACATTGTACACAATACACAAATGTATCACGTTTGGTCAGAACCAAAACATATGTCTAACAAGGCTAGTAATCCAAACTTAACCTTGTAAATATTTACGCATGATGACAAACTGCCATACACAAGTTAGTATCCCCAAACGATAACGACTACCATAATAATGTATTAGTAATGAGATAGAACATAATTATGATGTTGTTGATGGCAAAAAATGGAGTAAACACCAAATATTCCAATTACTAGGAATAATTAATTCGATCATATAGACAAGAGCGGAAAGCGGTAAATAACACGAGAGATTTATAGTGGTTCTGCCTCGTGAGGGGCCTATGTCCACTTTGAAGCATTGTTGGAATATTATTGATCACAAAAGATTACAAGGTTGAGCCCATCACATGACACCTCATTACACTTGCTTGTAGGCTAGGTGATGTCAACATTATCATATATGATGTCATAATTGGCATATATTGTGGAATATAGGAAAAACACACTTTGGCCTTCTTCTTCCTCAAAGTGGAGATGCCATTAATGGAGCTCTCATGAAGTCTTAAGGTCACAAAATCCAACCCCTTCGAAGTGTGAGGCTATGGGGTATTTATAGGACAAGGATTAGGTAGGAGTAGGTGTGAGTAGATAGGAGTAGGCGAAAATGGACCCCCCCCCATAAATTCGCACCTGGCTCATACGCATGCCAGATTTTCGCACCCAGTCGGGTGCGAAATTCACACCCGATGGGGAGTGTGAAAGTCTGGCCTGCAGGGGTGCGAAATTCGCACTCCTGCGAGGTGCAAATTTCACACCGGCTGGATGTGAATTTTGCACCTGGTTGGGTGCGAATTTCGCACCCATTAGGGGTGTGAAATACGCACGCCTTATGGGGGGTGTGAAGGCCCTGGGCATAAGTGCTCTGGTGGCTCGTGGTTCGGGTTTACAGCTCGGACTACGAGGTCGTTCGTTGGCGCGATCCCTCTTCAACCTGTTTCTTTTGCTCCTAGACACCCTCCTGGCTCTGACTCCACGCGATAGGCTGAGTTGAGCATGTCCTGTGTACTTTTGGGAACCAGACCAAAAGGCCGGTTAACATTTGCCCTCCAAAGTTTGTCTTGTCTTGACATGATTTGCTTCAAATAAGTTAAGAGAGTGGTCAGGTTGTCGATTTATCCTGTTAAAGAAGAATAAATGTTAGTTGTAGGGCTCGTTCGCTGCGGACTTGCGAGCGAGCTGGTGTTGGTGCGGCGACCTGCCCACATTGTCAAGTATTCGTAATGCGTCGCCTCCGTGGGTTTGCGGCGGTCGCTACATGCATGGAATACGGGTATGTGAGTGCCTGCTGTGGATTTTTGAGCCTAGAGATATGAGACAAATTTGTCTCTCCCCCTTTTCTCTTCTTTTTTTCTTTTGGTTTGAGCCCCTGAAACACAGAGGTTTGGAATCTTGAACCCTGGAGGTTCGAAATTTCGAACCCTATAGGCTCGAAATTTCGAACCTTGAGGGCTTGATATTTCGAACCCTGCAGGTTCGAAATTCCAAACCCTAGGGGCTCGAGATTTCGAACCCTTCAGGCTCAAAATTCCGAACCCTGGGGGCTTGAAATGCCGAACCCCTAGTGGGTTCGAAATTTCGAGACTCGTGGGATCGAAATTTCGAACTCGCGGGTTCGAGGTTTGGGGAAGGCCAAGGGATTTTTCCCTTTCTATTATAAATAGCCCACTCCTCATTTCGTTCCTTCCATTATTTCCTTCCTTGTCTACCGTTGTTGTGAAAGCTTCAGAATTCAACACTTTTAAGTGAACCTACGTAATAAACAAGTCAAAGGAGAGCAGAAGGAGGGAGGTGTAAGGGCCGAGTTCTGGAGGAGCCTCGAAAAGCCGACCCCCTCGGAGGATCGAATTTTCGAAACCTCTGGGGGTTCGAACCTTGAAGGGGTTCGAATATTCGAACCTCCGGGGTTCGAATTTCCGAACCTTGGGGTTCGAATATCCGAACCTTCGGGGTTCGAATTTCCAAACCTTGGGGTTCGAATTTTCGAACCCAGATGGGGTTCGAATATCCGAACCTCCGGGGTTCGAATTTCTGAACCCTGTGAGGTTCGAATTCTCGAATCCCGAGGGAGGTTCGAGTTTTCGAACCTTGCGGTGGGCTTGATTCTCCTACTAGGTCTGCCTGGCATGGTTGCTTCATGCTGCCCCTTGGCGGGTGTTGCTTCTCTTTTACAGAACTTCGATCTCCTGACTCCCCGCCCTTACTTTTGTATACTGCTTATTTGCTTGCATAACTGCGCCTAGTGCACACACAGTTAATTGTCCAGACAGGGAGTTGGACCTTTCACATAGGATAGCGCATATACTTGAACTGTGACCGAACTGTTGGCCTATTTGAGTTTTCTCTATTCATCTTGACTTTACATGACACCGCACGCACTTGTTAGTTTTCACCGACATGAGGGGTACAGGTTATTGTCTTGCGATGTCTAATACTAGTGTATTAAAGTATAGCTAGTGATGCAAACAAGATCAAAGACTGGGAAGACCTTAGAGGCCGAGGCTTCCCCCGGTTGTCACATACCTCATGACTCTACCAACAGCGGTAACTCGAGTGGCGGCGATCTTGAGACTACCGAAGGATCCGTTCCTTCTCAGTCAGTCAGTTCACCCGAAGTATCTGATCACGGGGAACAAATTGAGAGGCTATACTCTCCGATCATACGTGAAAACATTGAGATTGTAGATATTATGAGTAGAGATGTATCGGCGGCTCTGGTAGCTCCGCATATGTTGTCTGACACTGTTATCTTGGACAATTTGACGGACTCGGTACCGTCACACCTGGATGCTACAGTAGTCATGAAATTGGCGCAGCGGTTCAATATACCAGTGGGCGGTTCCCATGCACCGGGTGTGGGTGACAGAGCTCACGTACCGCCCGAGGATTTGACTGCTTGGAATAGACAAGCCTATTTTGTGGGATTCATGCCCCTAGCCAAAGACTTTATTTGGGACATGCTTTCCTACTTCCGCCTCGCACCTTCGCAATTGCATCCGAATGCTTATTCCTCGCTCCTAGGCGTGTACTCTCTATACCGAGAGTATTTGCACATGGAACCTACCGGAGAGGACATTCGGTATTTTTTTCAGCCTGAGTAGAACGTCTAGCGGGTCACCCTCTCAATGGTCCCTGGAAGCGTCAGCCGCCACCAAATTCTTGATTGGGAAGTGGCCCAGACTGTCAGTGATTAAGTATGATTGGTTCTTCATGTGTTGTCCTCCTAGATTCGCAAGGAGATGGATAGAAGGGAGTAAGTATCTTCGAACTCCGTTACCTACTATAAAACTTTTGGATCTCGTGTCTCATTATTTTTTGATTGTGGCAGGAAATCCAGAGGCACCTGCTGGTGAGGAGTACCAGTAACGTCTTAATGCTCTGCGAGCGATCCCCGAAGAGTTCCACAAAACTGATACCGTGACAAGCCAAGAGCGCCTTCTCCGCACTGGACTACTCCAGGAAGATCGGGCTATAATTAGGTCCACGGTGGCGAGCAGTGTGCCAAAAAAGGTCATGGCGAATGGCCCTACGACTCCTGGTCAGAAGAGGAAGTTACACGTTGCGGGGGCCAAGACTAAAAAGGTTGTAAAGTTCTAGGGAGGTATCGGCGAAGGTGAGGCTCGCGGTGAGGAGACCGCTTTTGGGGACAAGGGCTCGATGAATGTTCCCGTCCCGCCTCTGGCGGGGGCGGGGGTGTCGATCAGGCCATTGTCTCCAGTGACCGCTCCTAGAGCCGCAACCCCACTTGAAGATGAGTGCCAGTTTGATGGCTTAAATAATCTTGATCTGGACATATCCTTGTGGCCGACTCCGGCTGGCATGGAAGACTTAGCTCTTGTCGTGAGGGTGTTAACTCCTTTGAGCGGAACATAATCTGGTTTGTTGAGAGAACACTTAGGGCACATACTCATAATCACTGCCTAACGTAGCGATTCTTTTGAATGCGCGACTTGACTGGTCTTATTTCTTTCTCTTAACAGGTGATATGGCTAGAGGACATGGAAGACAAAGTCGTGGACCTGGAGACCGGCGACGACCTCAGAGTGCTTTTCTTGGTGCCTTTAGGAGAGGGGCTAGCTTATATGGTGAGGCCCTACCTTCATAGGACCGTGGCAACGAGATTCGTCAACCTGATAGACCCCAATTGCCTTTGTCTACTCCTCCCCCTCCCCTAATCCGAGTGTCTGCGGGAGATTCCTGACTTGACTTAGGGGGATCGAGGTGCGTGTCATCGACAACTCCTTCTTGCAGCGCTCCTGAGGCTCCTGTTCAGCCCACTAAGGGGAAGGAGCCATCGCTTGCTCGACCAAGGTTGGATGAGGTGATTGTGATAGAGATTGGATATCTAACAGAGGCTCAAGTTTTAGCACTTCCTATAGAGGAGCGAAGAGCATTCATGAAACATCACTTCCCTCGTCATTACTTTGATGAGCTGAAGTTTCTCCCCGATCTCTGCCTCGCCCCATCTAGGGAGTCTAGGGAAACATGGATGTACGTGAAGGCTGCGTATCATAAGGCCAACAAACTTGCCAAATATTCTTTACATCTGTTGGAGCTGATAAAGAAGAAGAACTTGGAGTTGATTAATCAGCAATTGATTATTGATTGTGAGAAGATCATCGTTGGTAATTTAGAAAAGGAGATAGGTAGGTTTATCTGTTGTATTGGAAAATTTTCTTTACTTGTTCCTGTATCTTTGAACGCTAATTCGCAGATCTCGTTGTTTTCAGCTGAGCTGAGGCGAGGGTATGAGGCACTCAAGAGGGAGACTATCACTCTTGCTCTATTTTCACGGAGACTATAGCCGACCAAACCACCCAGAACACAACCCTAAAGAGGGGCAAGGCCGAGGTGGATAAAATATGCACCAATCTAGAAAAGGAAAACGAACGATTCTTTGATCTCCAAACTGACAATGATGCTTAGAGAGCAGAGAATGACAACTTGAAAAAGCAGCTTGAGGAGATGAAAAAGGCCAAGGAGGACACGGAGGCCAGTAATCGGGATGTGTTGGGCACAATGGACGGTCTGAGAGAGGCACACCTAAGAGAGGTAGAACAATTGAGGGAGGAGCTGGAGAATACAGAGTTTCGAGTGCAATCGTCTATGGGGGAGGATATCCGAAGCACGTATGTTAAGGTCCTGAGATTCCATGGACTCTCGTGGGTTGATGATTATCCCCAGGAACTAGCTAGGACTTGGGAGAGGTTGGTTCTGTACGAAGCATATCAGCGCCAAGTGGTTGTGGGGACCTTAGAAGCTTGTAGTTGATCTCCTGATGGTAGAGGAGCGCGAGAAGCTGGAGGAGGGTAGGAGACTGTTGCTCGAGGGTGCCTAGGGGGAGAGAGAGAGAGACGGGAGAAGTCACTACTGAGAAAGGGAAGTGCATTGTGATCGAGAGTATTGTAATTACGGAGACATTTGCAGAAGAAAGTTCCTATCGACCATTGGCCCCTGAATTGGGTATGGTGAGTGATCCCACAGCTTTAATTCGGGCTTCGACTGAGCATGACCTTGATCACCCGGGGCTAGGAGAGACCGGATTCACATTGCCTACGGCACCGAGTTCCCCTTCTAATCTTTCCACACCATCCTTGACTAAAGGTCAATTCCCTTTACAATGCTTCCCAGAGGATGATGTGATTACCGAATTTACGGATTAAACGGTTGTGTTTCTACCATGCAGCCCTTCTTACACTGACCATGACATCGGGCCCTGTCCTCGTGGTCCCACAAGTGACTGAGTCTGGGTGAGAGCCTGTTGAAGCGCAGTTCGTAGAAGGCAATGATCAGCTTGACACCTTCTTAGATATACGGATAACAGCCAGTATTTATGAGGGTCTAATGGATGAAGGGGAGACGGTTGACGGATAGAGTTTTCGTACCAGAGGTCCGCAAGAGGCCGACGTGACTTCGATGGCGGCCATGGTGGAAGCTTAGAAAGCCAAGATGGTAGTTAAGAGCGAAGAAGTGGAGGAGAAGTTAGATCATGACGAGGATGCCAGGAAGGAGGTCCTAACGAAGACCATGCGGGATGTTGAGGCGAGAGCCGCCGACACGGTTTCAAAGAGGAAGGCCGATAAGGAGGCCGAGAAGAAAAAGGCTGATGAGGAGGCCTAGAAGAAGAGGGAGGATGAGGAAGCACAGCAGAGGACTACCGTATCCCTCGAAAAGACCAAGGTTGGTGATGTCACACTGCATAGATCCTAGAAGCTCGCTGCGCGGTGGGCTGCCAAAAAAGCTAAGGAGAAAGCTGAGCGGGAAGGCAAGTGGTCCCGGAGAAGAGCGACGCTGTGGTCGGCCTCGCTGCTGGGAGTGCCCCCAAGCCTGCGTTGCATGCTACCCTTATTAATATTACCGAGGCCTCTAGTGGCGATGGGACGGGAGAGAGACGTCTCTCGGCTTCTCATGAATCGACCACTTCTCGGAAGGGTCGAGATGGAAGGAGTGGGTCTGGCAAGAAGAGGCCCGGTGCAAAGGATGAACCATCGAGCGCTGAATCTGCAAAAAAGAATAAGATCAAGCACAAGAGGAAAAAACATGATTACGTAGGGGTTAACATTTATTTTGGTAGTGTAGGCCAATAGTTTACGCGAGTACGATCCTCGCTTTTGGTTTTTCAAGACACGGTGTGGTTCTATGTACACCCTGTCGTTAGAAAGAAAGATGTTAGATATGTAGTCTGTTTTTAATGTGTGTGTGTTGAAATGGAATATGAATTAGTAAAGATCGCGATTTGCGTCAAGTGTTTGGATGTTCTTCTTACGTTTTCCGGCGTCCCGTACTTGCGTAAGCATACTTATCGTTACACTTAACAAAAAAGTGATTGTGTACAGCACTCTGGGTCGATTATTCCAGAGGGATGTGATTGTGTACCGCGCTCTGTGTCGGTTATTCCAGAGGGGCATGATAGAGCATTGGCTTCTAGTAAGTTTCCCTCAGCTCAGGAAACCCGTAGTTTGCGAAGCCAGGCTGAGCGCCTGATGTGTTTGGGTTTCCCGAGGTTAATGCCAAGTGTAGCGAAGGCATATGACGTCGTGTTGTGCAGTCCTCCGGTGTTTCTCTCACCCATCGTTTATCGGGTTGAGATGAGCTGTAGGTGTCGTTTATTTACCTGAGAAGAGAAACCCGGATCATCAACCAGTAGGGTCCGATCATGGCCATAGGCTACCCTTTAGCCTTGAGAGCTTTGGGGAAGAAACAATTTAAGGGTCGGTCTTGGTGCTGCGCCAAGATTCGACTGGTACCCTTAGCCGAGGGAGGGATTTACATCACTCCGGCCTAGCTATTGGATGGCCCCAAGTCGCCTGGGACTTGGGAGCGGAATGATTTATCATCGGTCTTGGCACGGGGACGAGATTCGAGTTCGTGTTTATTTGTACTCGGTCGCGCCGCGGGCCTGCGACTTGAGTAGCTTTGCCGGCTCCCATGCTCGGGGTGCCAATCGTAGCCATTGTGTTTTGGACTCGAGATTGGCTCGAGGCTTGGGTGGCGGTACTAACTCCCATGCTTGAGGGCTGATACAAAAACCGACTGTTTGAACGCAAGCTAGTTGTCAAGATTAATCAAATGCATCATGCGTAGAGTAAACATAGAGATGAAGAGAGGGGAAGTTGAACATCATTTCCACTAATAACTTTGGCAGTCGTAGCCTTTACAATGCATTGAATTGTTAGAAAAAAAAACATTGTTGGAACGCATAAATAACCGTATACTAAGTTATGTGAAGTAGCGGCGGACATGTTCTGTGTTCCATGCACTTGGGAGTTCAACACCGTCCACGGTGGCGAGTTTGAAAGATCCATTGCTGAGCTTCCGTTGTATGGAGTACGGACCTTCCCAATGAGGGGAGAGGCCCGTTGGTGGAGGGAAGATCCGTTTTAAGACGAGGTCGCCGACGTTTAGGTCCTTATGATGGACCGTGGAATTGAAGTATCGGGCGACTCGTTGCTGTTGGGCGGCAGCTCGGAGATCGGCTTCATTCCTTTTCTCTTCTAGCAAATCAAGTGATCCTAAAAGTAAATCTTGGTTTGTCCTTGGATTGAAATATGTGACTCGATGAGATGGAAGCTTGAGTTCAATAGGAATGACGGGTTCTGATCCGTAGGCTAGGGCTAAGGGAGTATGCTCGGTTGCAGTTTTGTGGGTGGTTCAGTATGCCCACAGGGCTAGAGGAAGTTCGTTCGCCCACATGCCCCAAGCCTTTTCCAGGCGCTTCTTGATAATGGACTTAATGACTTTGTTAACCGCTTCGACCTGCCCATTGGCTTGAGGATGAGCCACTGCCGAGAATCTATTTTCGACGTTGTGTCACTGGCAGAAGGCTTTGAATTCGGCTCTCTCGAATTGGGTGCCGTTGTCAGAAATGATGGCTTGAGGGACCCCATATCGAGTAATGATGTTGCATACAACGAAATTGATCATCTTCTTGGTGGTAATTGTGGCAAGAGCTTCGGCCTCTTCCCACTTGGTAAAATAATCAACTGCAACGACGACGTATCGTGCCCTACCTCTGGTCATTGGAAGAGTTCCAATGATGTCGATTCCCCATATGGTGAATGGCCATGGACTAACCATTTGTGTTAGCTCTGTAGCCGGGGCTCTCAGGATCTTTGAGAAGCGCTGGCACTTGTCGCACTTGCGAGCATAGTCTGCGGCATCTTGATCGAGCGTGGGCCAGTAATAACCATGTCTAAGTATTTTTCTGGCCAAGGTTTGCCCTCTAGTATGGTCGCCGCACTCCCCTTCAAGTACATCGGTTAGGATTTTGATGGCATCATGCTGGGCTACACATCTAAGCAGTGGGATGGAGAAACCACTACGATAGAGCACCCCATCCATAAGAAGATAGCGTGCCGATTGGCGGGTGAGCGCTCATCTTTCCTTGTAGCTCCCCGAAGGAGTCCCGTATGTAGGTAATTCTTGATTGATGTCATCCAAGATTCAGGTTCGGGTTCTGTGTTCATGAATACCTCATTTTGAATTTTCTTAATACTTGGGGAGTTGAGCACGTCGACGGAGGCGAACCCTAAGAGTTGTGGGTCCTCGGAGCTTGCTAGCTTGGCTAGTGAATCTGCTATTTCATTCTTATCTCGGGGTATGTGAGTGGATGAAGTGATCGAGGTGAGTGAGTACTTCTTCGACCTTGGTTAAGTACAGAGCGAGTTGTTCCCCCTTAGCTTGATATTCCCTTGTACTTGACGCATGATGAGTTGTGAGTCGGAGAAGATTTGGATTGTCTTTAGTTTGAACTCGAACGCGATACTGAGTCCGACTATCAAGGCTTCATATTATGCGTCGTTGTTGGCAGCAGGGAATTTTTTTTAGTGCTGAGCATATTGGGCATTCCTCGGGGGTGATGAACACGACTCCAGCCCCAGACATTTGTTGTTGGAGGACCCATCCACGAATAGTTTCCATTAGGTGCTAAGAGCTTTCGTGTTCTTCACCGGAGTCTCCTCAGGAGCAGTAGACTCGACTATAAAGTCAGCGAGAGCTTGGCCAAGGATGGCTCAGTGGGGAATGAATGTTATCTCAAATTGGCTCAGCTCCATACTCCACTTCAATAGCCGCCCTGACGCTTCGGGTCGCTCCAGGACCGGTCGTAGTGGCGGATCGGTGAAAACCTTTATAGGATGAGATTGGAAGTATGGTCAAATTTCTGAGAGGAAATGAGCAAGCAGAATGCCAGCTTTTCTAGCTTCGGGTAATTCTTCTCTGCCCCTGTCAATCGTTTGCTTATGTAGTAGACGGGCCATTGAATGCAGTCCTCGAGGCGGATTAATGCGTAGCTAATTGCTTGCGTAGAAACAGCCAAATAAATGTATAAGTCCTCATGGCCTACAGGCTTAGATAGGATAGGTGGTCGCTCTAAGTGATCTATAAGTTCTTTGAATGTTGAAATGCATTCCGGGATCCACTCGAAATTGCATTTCCCTTTTTGAAGTAGTTCGAAGAAAGTAATGCACTTATCGGTGGCCTTGGATATGAACCGACTTAAAGAAGCAACCTTTCCATTTAAACTTTGGACATCTTTGATGTTCTTGGGGATTTGGATGCCCCGAATAACTTGGATTTTTTCTGGATTGGCTTCGATTGCCCGAGAGTTGACGATGAAACCCAAGAATTTTCCTGAAGCGAATCCGAAGGAGCATTTCAAGGGGTTGAGTTTCATGTCGTATCGGCGGAGGATATCGAACATTTCAGAGAGGTCGTGGACGTGGTCACTTGATACTTTAGATTTTACCAACATTTCGTCCACGTACACCTTCATGGACTTTCCGATTTGGTTCTTAAAGAGTCGATTAATCATTCGCTGATAAGTAGTGCCAGCATTCTTAAGGCCGAAGGGCATGACGCGATAGTAGTAATGTCCGAGGTCCGTTATGAAGGAGGTATGATCCTGGTCGCGAAGGTTCATTGGGATCTGATTATATCCTGAGTAGGCGTCCATGAAAGATAGTAGTTGGTATCCGGTGGTGGAATCAACAAGTCGGTTGATCTTTGGGAGAGGAAAGCTGTCTTTGGGACACGCCTTGTTTAAGTCGGAGAAGTCAACACACGTTCTCCGTTTACCGTTTGCCTTCTTGACCAGAACTGGACTGGGTACCCATTCGGGGTAATTAGCTTCGCAGATGAAATTGTTGTTGAGTAGACGGTCTACCTATTCCTCGAGTGCTTTGGACCTCTCAGTCCCAAGAAGCGATGCTTCTGCTTGACTGGAGTTGTCATAGGATCGATACTTAGACAATGGCAAGCGATTGCAGGGTCGATGCCTTTCTTATCGGAATGAGTCCATGCAAATACATCTAGGTTAGCCTTCAAGAAATCCACAAGATATTCTTTGATCGCGGGATGGAGTTGCTGTTAGACCAAAATCTGGGCCTAACCCCCAAATGCAGATCACAGATCACAGAATGCAGAAAATGATAAATAAGGGGTGACACACGAAGTTTTTATAGTGGTTCGGCTGTAGATGTAGCCTACGTCCACTTTATAATCTTATTATTATACTGACAGATTACAAGAATCAGTTATATGCAGACACACAATCGGTGTGTTAATTGAGATTACAAGAGGATAATTTATGTGTAAAAAGGTGCAAAGTCCTTGCTATCGGTAATGGAAGAGGCTGTCTAGATGTAGGAGAAAGTCTTAGCCAAAAAGTCAGAGAGAATCCCCTTAAAATTCCATTTAGAGGTGTATTTATAGCTGTAGGAGAGCTTCTGGGAAGACCATTTCGTGATGGGGTACGTGGCACCCGATCCGGAAAAGTAGGAGCAAGATGTGGCATGGGAACAGGTCAAAATAGTGCGTGTATCAGCAGGTGCAGGGGTTGGTTCGTGGTCATGGGATCGGATCGTGATATGGGCTCCACGAACCAAGGTCTGATCGTGAGCTGTATGGTGAAGCTAGTGTGTCACGAGCGGGTCGTGATCAGGAGGTGTACCACGAACAGGTCGTTGTCTGAGAGTGCGCCACGATCCGAGAGGGGCGATCCGATGAAGGGCGAACTGAGGGTGCACCACGAGCTAGAGAGGATGCACGAGCCGTACTCCGATCATGTGACGCTTCGTCACTTTATCCACGAAATTGCCAGATTACACCCATTCACGGAAACGGGCGTAACTTTCAAACCGTAAGTCCGATTGAGCCAAACCAAAGCTCAAACTGAAGCTAGTTCAGAGATCTACAATAATTATTTAGCCCGGCTCCATAATTGCTATTTTCGGGCCCAAAAAAGGTTGTCTGATAGGAGTTTTGTACCTTTCTTTGATCGTGATACGACTTTGACCAAATCGCTGCCTATCTTCTGATGTTGTTCTCCATATCCGAGCGCGATGCTATCCAGATATTCAGTGTGACAGATTTTACCAAAAAGTGTGTCAACAGTTGCGATCCTATCTTTAGCACTCTTGCTGGATCATCGATATTAACGGGAATATCTACTATAGATTCGACCGGGGTTGCCCTCTCGTATTCGGGCTCTTCGTCCTTCCGTGGGTCAAGGTCTTTGGAAAGACGGTAGTGGCGCCTGAGCCAAGGCCCAAGCACCGCTGATTGCTATGCTTAAATAGTCTTAGCGTAAGAAGGCATGGGCATTGCTTTTCCCTTGTCCTTGTTGCATGCATTCTTTCATTCTATTGCATAACACTCTCTGGTGCTTACTTGGTCGCCTCTAACTGTTCCAATCCCGTTTTTCAATCGGAAATTTCATTAGGAGAAACCATGGCGACATGCAGACCCGAAACTCCATGAGAAAAGGGCATCTAAGAAAGGCGTTGTAGGGGGAATCAATCTCTATAACCACGAAAGTGAGGATTCGGACCCGGCTCCAATCCCCCTCGCCTAGCTCAACTGGTAGATCGATCTTTCCCAACGGGGAACTAGAAGCCCCATTGAAGCCGTGGATTGTGGCATGACATGGCTTTAAGTCATTTGTTTCTATCTTTATCAGGTCGTAAGCAGCTTTGAAAATGATGTTAACTGAGCTTCCGGAATCGTTTAATACTTTCGGACGGATGCGACACCGATCTGAGTTGTGATAACCAGTGGATCGGTGGTTGGGATTTCCACCCAGCAGAATCTCTTTTGCGGAAAACGATGCCGTCCTGCATGGTCTTTTGGAGCTTGGCTGGGACGGATTCGGTAATGACCCGCATTTGGCAGAAGTATTATAATTAATTTATTTAATTATATAAATAGTGATATTGTGAATTAAATGGTCGTGGAATTAAATAAAATGAATATTTAATTAAAATAATAAATTAAATAATATATTTAATTCTGAAATAATCAGAATTGGCTGAAATGGCGATATGGTGTGAACTGGATCATCTGTGATATTTAATTCAGTTCAGAATTTGAATTAGAATAACTAATATATTATATAAACGGCAGTTTGAACGTAGAGTTATAATATAATTAAAATCGAGCTCGAAATGGCGCTGCAGTTCGAAAATTGGCGATTTGAACTTCAACTGAATGTACAGGATTCGTTTTAAGCCAGATTTCTGTGAAACAAGAAACGTATGGAGCGGGTGGAGTATATCTTTCTAGTGGAAGAGAAAAATCGGGATTTCGTCGTGTAGATTTTGATTTATGTCCAAATCAAATTTTGAAATAGTCGCTATGGAAAATCGTTATTTAATTATAGGCCTTTAAAATAGCCATTTTTCAAATGGACTCTGTTTTCGATGAAACCAGTTTCATTAGACCTTAACGTTAAATTATTGTATGGTGTTGAATTGCGTGGCAAACCGACCTCGTGTGTGTCCGCGGTAACTGTAAACGCCCGTTCATTTTAATTTAATTAATTCAATTTAATAGAGAGATATTTGAGTGTAACTGGAGCAGACGATCGAATTAAGCCACGAAACCAGTTCCGTTGAGTTCGTATCGTCGATTAGAGTTAGAAAACATATATAGTTTGTTATTTTTGAACACTGGAAAATTTGGTGTCTAAAGGTGCACTTAGGGTGCGTAGAAAATAGCGTACCAGGAAAACAGTCTCGGAATGCGACGAAGTGTGTGCCATTGGGTTCGTATTAACTTATTGTTATAAGAAAATCAAGTTTCGCGGCAAATCAATGACGTATGTGATTTTGGTGGCAAAAAACATCTTGTTTTGAGTTGACCATTTATACGTTTTAAACAAGGGTAACTTTTATTGAATGGTTAACTGATCAAACGAACTCAAAATTCAACGAAACAAGTTTCATACAAAACCTTAGGAAGAGGTCTAGTGAAATGCTAAGGCCTCATATTTTTAGGATTTTTCTGTAATTTTAAAGAATTAATGCTCGGTATTTTTCATCTATATTTTCTAAAGGATTTTCGCAAACGGAGTTGGAATTCGACGAAACCTGTCCCATTGGGTCCGAAATATTTTTCTATGCTAGGAATAGTTTAGTTTGTCAAAAAAATAGAAATCGTATGAATTGGTTTTGAGAGGGGGTATTTCATCGTTAAGTAATATTATAAAATATTATATTGGACCAAATTCCTCTATAAATACAGTGCCAATCTCTAAACCTAATTTGCTCAAACCAAACCAGCTGCCCCCTCGTTCTCTATCTTCCTCCAAAACGCGAGATCCACTTCCTAAAATCCAAATAAAATCTACAAATACAAAACGTTCTGCTCATTTGTTTCGGTGGCGCTTTGTCCTAGGGGGTGACGTTGGTCGCCAAAGTGAACTCAAAACCGCAAGAAGCAGAAGGGCCTGCGAGTGGAAAGCCAAGGTATGAAGGTCGACAAACGGTCTGGGGATGAGGAGGAGTGAATGAGAGGGAGGATTGGAAAGCTGCCGTGAGTTCTGGAGTTGGGTATTTGGAGTGGGGAAGGTAATGTTCAGGGTCGAGCCAGTGACGTGGATGAAAATGGAGGAGGTAGGGTGGATGAACATTGAGGAAGAGTCGATGCGTGAGGAAGGGAAATGACTTCTGATTTTGGCATGAATTAACTAGAGCAGTTACGGATGGAAAAATCGTGAAAGTGTCTGTGTATTATCGGTGGAGTTCGAAGTATTCGGAGAAGATGAAAAGGGAAGCGGGTTAAGTTAAATGAAGGGTAGTGGGCCGGATATGAAAATGGGTAAAGCCCATAATGAATATTAATTATGTTTTAATTCCATTTGAATAGAGTATTAACTCGTAAATTGAATAACTTACCCATACGGTATCAAAATTCAGCGAAACAAGATCCGACGGCATCGTATGGACGGGAGCAACACAATGAGATTGACTGGGAGTGAATCGAAGCTCGTTACAATTTATTGCAAAATAAATTGTCGGTCTGAATCAAACCGAGAGATGGTTATCGTTATTAACGATGATCGTCTAATGTGAGTAAATCTCACCAACTCTGAGCAGTTTATAATTTCATGTTGTATTTTTAGAACTATTAAATATTGGCCGATTGACTGTGTGTTGACTGTTTGATTGAACTGCTAGTCAGTTAGTTGAATTTCTATATTGATTCTGTTTAACATAATATATCATATGGAACTAAAAGTGATGTTGATTTTATATTGTATAGCATCTGTGGATGCAGGGAGACAGGTTGGAGGAATCCGACTAGATTCCTCAACAGTTATCTTATTGTTTTTCATATATTGTAATATATGATGTGATATATAATCTGTTGTCGATTATATGTGTTTGAACGATATTGGTCATCATGATTTGATGTGTTAAATACCATAACATACCGGAATGGTGAAAAGGGAATTTTCAAAATGAATATTGAAAATAGATTTTTTATAAAATCAAAGGATTTTATAAAGAGATAATATTTATAACAATCAAAGGAGATTTTATAAAAGGAATTATTTATAAATGGAATATTTATAAATAGAAATTTATCTATAAATGAATTATTTATAGAAAATACTTAGAAATGAAACCCTAAAGGAATTATTTGTAAACCATTTGCAAATAGATTAGAACGAGAAAGTTTTGTAAAACATTTACAAATCAATCAGAAAGAAAGATGTTTGTAAACCATTTACAAATGGAATTGAAAGAGGAATATTTGTAAAACCTTTACAAATGAAATCGAAAAGGAGGTATTTGTAAAACCATTTACAAATAGAATTAAAAAGGGAATATTTAAAAAATAAATAGAGTTATAAAAAGGAAAATTTGTTTATAACTGAATAGGATGTTATAAAAAGGAAACTGTTATAAAAAGGAAAACGTTACTAAAAAGGAAATCATTTGTAAAGTGAAGAACAGTTACTAAAAGTAAATCTTTATAAATGAATAGTTTATTCGAAGGGAGTTAATCAAATATAGTATTCGAAAGTAAGCAAATCGAATTAGTTATGCGAATTAGTTATTCGAATAGAGTTAAATAAATAAGAGTTATTCGAATAGAGTTAAACAGATAAGAGTTATTGAATTAGTTATTCGAAAGGAGTTATCGAATTAGTTATTCAAAAGGAGTTAAGTAAAAAGAGTTAATCGATTAGGGTTAAATAAATAGAGTTAATCGGATTTAGTTAATTCGAAGAAAGGTTTTCGAATCTAGTTAATTGTAAGAGAGATTATCAAATATAGTTATTCGAAGGGCGGAGTTATCGAATAGAGATTTATTCGAACGAGATTTACGTAAGGAAGTGTTAAAGAGTTAAAAGGTGAACTTTGTTTGTTTCGAGATTTGAAATATTGTTCAGTTAAGGTCTAAGAGGTAGTTATATCCCAACTTGATTGACTTCGTTTTTAATTTAGAAATGGTTAAGGTTCGAGAGTGAAAGTGGTCAAGTGAATTTAGTTAATAAGTATAGTGGTTCGAGTTGTCGTCGCGATGTTGATTTAAAACATCTGTTTAAATCCAAGTAAAGAAGATTTGGAAATGTTTTCCAAATAGAATCAGAAACGTAATCAAATATTGAAATTGGAAATATGGATTAGAAATGGGAACGTTTTCCAGTGTTAACGTATATTTTCTAAACATAGAGAATAAGGAAATATATATATATATATATGATTGATGATTGATTGATAGAATTTCCATCTGGAAATAATATCGTTGTTTGCACACCTGTTTTTCTTTGATGGTTAAATCACATACTATCGAAGTTTTGTCCATTTTAACGTTGTTAATATGGAGAGGCCGGTTGGATTATTATGCAAAGAACCACTCTGTAATGGCATAAGCGTTGCGAAACATATATGCCAAAGATACTTGAAGATGGAGTAAAGTGCAAAGGCTATTGTATAAATCTTAGACAACAGTGCCTAAGATGGATGTACTGAATAGTGCCTTCGGTTCATCCTGTTCCTGGATGACTTGTATGGACGAATGTCTGACAGAGTATTTCTAGACGATCACGTATATTGATTTCTCCAAACGTACCAAGAGTGGAAGCGGAGAAGGAAACTTCTTTTAGCTAACAAATAATGTATGGTTGAGGACGTGAATCGGTGATTTGATGGATTTGACGATGTGGCATTCGATGTGAATCTGATGTGTTGATAAGGTGTAACCTCAAGCCTCACATCCGGTAAATGACAGAAATCGGGCAGGCAGCATGGCTAAGTCGGTCGCTCCGAAGTAGGGTGCATAATCACCTGATCTAGAGTTTCATTTACTTCTAAAATTCTATTGTCGATACTGTCCCATTTGGGAAACGGTTGCTGATCCCAACCGTTGGTGATATACATTCGATACACTCAAGCGAAATGAGTGGTCGGTCATGTGTGGCCGGGTTGCAAGATGTTCTTGTTGAACCCAGTGTATTCCTCTCTAGAGGTACACTAGCGAAAGGTGGTTCCATACCTTGCCATAGGTGGAAATCCATTACCTAATACGTGCTTGTGCTTTTGATTGTATACTATATATGCAGAACGTGAGATGAAAGCGTTTCTGCTAGATGATTATTATATTGTGGTTGATAGACATTATTATAATATCAAAAGGTTTTTGATATAAAGATAATTTGGATTCCCATAAGGGAAAAACCCGTTTCGTTATACGGCGTGGTCTTATGAGATATCATTTACCTACTTAAACTGTTTTACTCATACCAGTCCCATGACTGACCCAGAGTTTATTTTGTTTTGTTTTCCCTAAACTCTTGGTTGCCCAATTTTTTACGGGCAGTCAAGTAGTCGGGATTTACAGATACTTGAAGAGCTGGAGCAGGAGGCTTCAGGATCATATAGCTATAGTTTAGTTCCACTGTGTTGTAAGTGTTGTACTCTGATAATGATGTATATTCAAATACAAATGTATATTTCAAAGTTATGTTACATATATTATATGTTATTCGTTCCGCTGTGAGATTCGTGTTACTCTGATATTGTATTCTTCTTCTTCTATTCTAAGTTTCTATCTTATCTATTCTCACCCTCTGTTTTCTTTCTATTAATTTCCTGATTTTCAGTTTAATTTGGAGTTGGACTTGTGTTTTTGGTCAGCTCAAATTGGACCGGATTTTCGGGTCATTACAGTTGGTATCAGAGCAGAAGGTTAATTGATTAACTTGGCTCTGTTGCGTGACTCAGTAGAGATAGGGTTAGTAATACCCTAGATTGAGTTGAGCGTATATATATGAGTGAACGTATTTGTTATTGATATAAAAATTTGTTTTATATTGTGGAGATTTATTGGTTGAGTTGTTTGTGAATTTTGGTCGATCAGTTTGATCCACTGTATCGATAGGAATTTATAAACACTCGAATACGATGGGTCAACACGATATGTTTTGAAAAGAGGGTAAATTAAAATAAGTTTACCCAAGGTATATCTTGATATAAAGAAGATATATATATCAAAATTAAAATATAGTGGATATATTGGTTGATATTATAATCGAGTAAGATTATAAATTAAATGGTTATGTAAATAACCAATCAGAATTCATATAAGTGAAATACGTGAAATCAGATGGGTTAAATATGAATTTAAACCAGAAATTGAATTAAAATTCTGGAAAATTGGATAAGTGTTTGTAAATGGATTTGGATTAAAAGTAAGGAAAATTTAAGATCCTGGGAGATTTTAAATTGTTTTACAAGAAGTTTGAATTATATTTTGAAATGAATTTCAAAGTGGAAATGTTTAGAAATGGTTTTATAGTATTGAACTCACTTCGATTGCTGGAAAATAGATTCCGATGATGACAGCTGCATCATCAGTATTCATTTTCGAGTTGTAATTGACGAATTACTACCAGAGATACTGTTTTGAATTTGTTTTGGGAAAGACAAGTTGTGTTGAATTTCAAAATGGGATTTATAATATAGAATTTGATATATAGAATTTGAATATATAGAATTTGAATATAGAAATTCAAATGGGATTTATAATATAAAATTTGAATAGAATTGAATAGAATTAACTAAGTCGAAGAGGAATTAGTTAATCGAGTTTTGAATTTGAAGTTGAACTTTGAAAGGTGAATTGGATTTGTAAATGGATATTCGAAATCGAATATAGAACTTAAATTTGAAATTTGAATTCAAATTAGTTAATAAGCAAGTTAAAATATATTTGAACATGTCATGTTCAAATATAAAAGTGAAATAGACCAAAGAGTTAATTAACAAATTAATTAACGAATTGAGTTAAAATGATCAGGTATAGTTAAAATAGATTAGGCAGGTATAAATATACATGAGATATGTATGGATAAGGTATAAAGGTATATAAATAGAATGCTCGACAGAAAGGTATGTATTTAATTCATATATGAGATTTTATGCGTCGCATCGGCTAGCCGCTTGTCTTTTTCTTTTCCTTTTGGATTGGTGAGGGCCATGGGAGGCTATTTGAAATATCTCGGTGCTCCTGGTACAAAGAAGGTTATGGCGAATTTTCCGGGAATTTAAGGAGTTAGAATATTTTTAAGATAATTTGATAGTTAGAAATCAACGTATCGATATATATATATATATATAGAAGTCGATAAGGAAACGAACTTAGAAATAGAATAGTAAAATCAAAAAGGAAGGCTAAGAATAAAATCTAGTAAGAATAGAAAGAGGAAGTGTATATGTGTTTAAAAGTGAATAAGTAGTTGTATGGTATTGATTATTCGAGTAAGTAGTCATATCTGTTTTGACGTTATAAATGATATTCAGTCAAGGTATGAGAGGTAGTTATACCCCAACTTGATTGATTTCATTATTTACAAATAAATAGCAAGATTTCAGGCTCGAAGATCAAGGTTGAATAAGAGTTAGTTGAATATAGTATTTGGGTTGTCGTAACGATGTTTTACACAACATCCGTTTTAACCCAAATAAGTGTAAGCTTGGAAATATAATAAAGAATATTTCCTAAGTATAGAAATAAACGAGATCGGAAAAGAGATAAGTAATTGGAATATTTACCAATTATAAATAGCATATATTTTCTAAAGTTTAGAAAATAAAGGAAGTCGATATTCGAAAATGTTTCCCAAATAACATAAAAGGCCAATATTGTTATTGAAAATATTTGGTTAACAAATATTGATAAAGAAATAGAGAAGTGATTTAACTAATGGAATATTAATTAAGGGCTCAGTGACATGTTCAAAAGGAAAATTTGATTTTTGAAAAGAGTAAACTGTTTAAAAACTCCCAGGGAAAGACTGTTTGAATTAAAAACAAATTTAATAGAAATTTGTGAAAGCAAATTTGAATTAAAGTAAAGCTAGTAAAGTGGTAACTGAGATTGAATTAGAATGATATCAGGACAAATTGGATTGTGAGATTCAAATTTGAAGTGTAATGTGATAATCAAGTTAAGAGTTGGGAATCGAGAAGAAACTCGAGTTTGAAATAATATTTGGCTTGGATATAAGCGAATGGTTGGATTTGTGGATAAAAGCAGATTGGAATTTGATTGGGATGGCCCTTGTATCCACTGAATTGATAACAGGTGGAAATGATATAATGATATGCCAACAAAAGGCACAAGTTTATACTTCTGTTGGATATAAGATTATGAGCCGAATTGGAAAGCCGCTTAGCTGTTTGATTTTCTTTTGGGTTGGAGAAGGTCCAGGGAGGCGAGTTGGAGCTTGACCGATTGACCAGTACAAAGGAGGTGCTGGCGAAATTTTTCGAAAAGTTAAGGTGTTAGAAAAGTTTTAGGATTTTTGAAAATTTTCATTGATTAGAATTAATTAATAATTTAATTGAAATTAAATTGGTTCAGTTGAAATTGAAGTTAAGAAGTAAACAAATATGTTCTAACCAATCGATAGGGTCGTTCTCTACCTTAGCAATTTCGAGGACGAAATTATTTTAAGTGGGGAAGATTGTAATGACCCGCATTTGACAGAGGTATTATAATTAAATTATTTAATTATATAAATAGTGATATTGTGAATTAAATGGTCGTGGAATTAAATAAAATGAATATTTAATTAAAATAATAAATTAAATAATATATTTAATTCTGAAATAATCAGAATTGGCTGAAATGGCGATATGGTGTGAACTGGATCATCTGTGATATTTAATTCAGTTCAGAATTTGAATTAGAATAACGAATATATTATATAAACGACAGTTTGAACGTAGAGTTATAATATAATTAAAATCGAGCTCGAAATGGCGCTGCAGTTCGAAAATTGGCGATTTGAACTTCAACTGAATGTACAGGATTCGTTTTAAGCTGGATTTCTGTGAAACAAGAAACGTATGGAGCGGGTGGAGTATATCTTTCTAGTGGAAGAGAAAAATCGGGATTTCGTCGTGTAGGTTTTGATTTATGTCCAAATCAAATTTTGAAATAGTCGCTATGGAAAATCGTTATTTTATTATAGGGCTTTAAAATAGTCATTTTTCAAACAGACTCTGTTTTCGATGAAACCAGTTTCATTGGGACCGTAACGTTAAATTATTGTATGGTGTTGAATTGCATGGCAAACCGACCTCGTATGTGTCCGCGGTAACTGTAAACGCCCGTTCATTTTAATTTAATTGATTCAATTTAATAGAGAGAAATTTGAGTGTAACTGGAGCAGACGATCGAATTAAGCCACGAAACCAGTTCCGTTGAGTTCGTATCGTCGATTAGAGTCAGAAAACATATATAGTTTGTTATTTTTGAACATTGGAAAATTTGGCGTCTAAAGGAGCACTTAGGGTGCGTAGAAAATAGCGTACCATGAAAACAATCTCGGAATGCAACGAAGTGTGTGCCATTGGGTTCGTATTAATTTATCGTTATAAGCAAGTCAAGTTTCGCGGCAAACCAATGACGTATGTGATTTTGGTGTCAAAAAAGCCTTGTTTTGAGTTGACCATTTATACGTTTTAAATAAGGGTAACTTTTATTGAATGGTTAACTAATCAAACGAACTCAAAATTCAACGAAACAAGTTTCATACAAAACCTTAGGAAGAGGTCTAGTGAAACGCTAAGGCCTCATATTTTTAGGATTTTTCTGTAATTTTAAAGAATTAATGCTCGGTGTTTTTCATCGATATTTTCTAAAGGATTTTCGCAAACGGAGTCGGAATTCGACGAAACCTGTCCCATTGGGTCCGGAATATTTTTCTATGCTAGGAATAGCTTAGATTGTCAAAAAAATCGTATGAATTGGTTTTGAGGGGGGGGGGTATTTCATCGTTAAGTAATATTATAAAATATTTTATTGGACCAAATTCCTCTATAAATACAGTGCCAATCTCTAAACCTAATTTGCTCAAACCAAACCAGCCGCCCCCTCGTTCTCTATCTTCCTCCAAAACGAGAGATCCACTTCCTAAAATCCAAATAAAATCTACAAATACAAAACGTTCTGCTCATTTGTTTCGGTGGCGCTTTGTCCTAGGGGGTGACGTTGGTCGCCACAGTGAACTCAAAACGGCAAGAAGTAGAAGGGCTTGCGAGTGGAAAGCCAAGGTATGAAGGTCGGCAAATGGTCTGGGGATGAGGAGGAGCGAACGAGAGGGAAGATTGGAAAGCTGCCGTGAGTTCTGGAGTTGGGTATTTGGAGTGGGGAAGGTAATGTTCAGGGTCGAGCCAGTGACGTGGATGAAAATGGAGGAGGTAGGGTGGGTGAACATTGAGGAAGAGTCGATGCGTGAGGAAGGGAATTGACTTCTGATTTTGGCATGAATTAACTGGAGCAGTTAAGGATGGAAAAACCGTGAAAGTGGCTGTGTATTATCGGTGGAGTTCAAAGTATGTATTCGGAGAAGATGAAAAGGGAAGCGGGTTAAGTTTAATGAAGGGTAGTGGGTCGGATATGAAAATGGGTAAAGCCCACAATGAATATTAATTATGTTTTAATTCCATTTGAATAGAGTATTAACTTTTAAATTGAATAACTTACCCATACGGTATCGAAATTCAGCGAAACAAGATCCGACAGCATCGTATGGACGGGAGCAACACAATGAGACTGACTGGGATTGAATCGAAGCTCATTACAATTTATTGCAAAATAAATTGTCCGTCTGAATCAAACCGAGAGATGGTTATCGTTATTAACGATGATCGTCCAATGTGAGTAAATCTCACCAACTCTGAACAGTTTATAATTTCATGTTGTATTTTTAGAGCTGTTAAATATTGGCTGATTGACTGTGTGTTGACTATTTGATTGAACTGCTAGTCAGTTAGTTAAATTTTTTATATTGATTTTGTTTAACAGAATATATCATATGGAACTAAAAGTGATGTTGATTTTATATTGTATAACATCTGTGGATGCAGCGAGACAGGTTGGAGGAATCCGACTGGATTCCTCAACAGTTATCTTATTGTTTTTCATATATTGTAATATATGATGTGATGTATAATCTGTTGTCGATTATACGTGTTTGAACGATATTAGTCATCGTGATTTGATGTGTTAAATACCATAACATACCAGAATGGTGAAAAGGGAATTTTCAAAATGAATATTGAAAATAGATTTTTTATAAAATCAAAGGATTTTATAAAAGAGATAATATTTATAACAATCAAAGGAGATTTTATAAAAGGAATTATTTATAAATGGAATATTTATAAATATAAATTTATTTATAAATGAATTATTTATAGAAAATACTTAGAAATGAAACCCTAAAGGAATTATTTGCAAACCTTTTGCAAATAGATTAGAAAGAGAAAGGTTTGTAAACCATTTACTAATCAATCAGAAAGAGAGATGTTTGTAAACCATTTACAAATGGAATCGAAAGAGGAATATTTGTAAAACCTTTACAAATGAATTCGAAAAGGAGGTATTTGTAAAACCATTTACAAATAGAATTAAAAAGGGAATATTTAGAAAATAAATAGAGTTATAAAAAGGAAAATTTGTTTATAACTGAATAGGATGTTATAAAAGGAAACCGTTATAAAAAGGAAAACGTTACTAAAAAGGAAATCATTTGTAAAGTGAAGAACCGTTACTAAAAGTAAATCTTTATAAATGAATAGTTTATTCGAAGGGAGTTAATCGAATATAGTATTCGAAAGTAAGCAAATCGAATTAGTTATGCGAATTAGTTATTCGAATAGAGTTAAATAAATAAGAGTTATTCGAATTAGTTATTCGAATTAGTTATTCGAATAGAGTTAAACACATAAGAGTTGTTGAATTAGTTATTCGAAAGGAGTTATCGATTATAGTTTAATCGAAAGGAGTTATCGAATTAGTTATTCAAAAGGAGTTAAGTAAAAAGAGTTAATCGATTAGGGTTAAATAAATAGAGTTAATCGGATTTAGTTAATTCGAAGGAAGGTTTTCGAATCTAGTTAATTGTAAGAGAGATTATCAAATATAGTTATTCGAAAGGAGGAGTTATCGAATAGAGTTTTATTCGAACGAGAGTTACGTAAGGAAGTGTTAAAGAGTTAAAAGGTGAATTTGTCTATTTCGAGATTTGAAATGTTGATCAGTTAAGGTCTGAGAGGTAGTTATACCCCAACTTGATTGACTTCGTTTTTAATTTAGAAATGGTTAAGGTTCGAGAGTGAAAGTGGTTAAGTGAATTTAGTTAGTAAGTATAGTGGTTCGAGTTGTCGTCGCGATGTTGATTTAAAACATCTGTTTAAATCCAGGTAAAGAAGATTTGGAAATGTTTTCCAAATAGAATCAGAAACGTAATCAAATATTGAAATTGGAAATATGGATTAGAAATGGGAACGTTTTCCAGTGTTAACGTATATTTTCTAAACATGGAAAATAAGGGAATATATATATATATATGATTGATGATTGATTGATAGAATTTCCATCTGGAAATAATATCATTGTTTGCACATCTGTTTTTCTTTGATGGTTAAATCACAGACTATCGAAGTTTTGACCATTTTGACGTTGTTAATATGGAGAGACCGGTTGGATTATTATCCAAAGAACCACTCTGTATTGCATAAGCGTTGCGAATCATGTATGCCAAAGATAATTGAAGACGGAGTAAAGTGCAAGGGCTATTGTATAAGTCTTAGATAACAGTGCCTAAGATGGATGTACTGAATAGTGCCTTCGGTTCATCCTATTCCTGGATGACTTGTATAGACGAATGTTTGACAGAGTTTTTCCAGACGATAACGTATATTGATTTCTCTAACCGTACCAAGAGTGGAAGCGGAGAAGGAAATTTCTTTTAGCTAACACATAATGTATGGTTGAGGACGTCAATCGGTGATTTGATGGATTTGACGATGTGGCATTCGAAGTGAATCTGATGTGATGATAATGCGTAACCTCAAGCCTCACATCCGGTAAATGACAGAAATCGGGCAGGCAGCATGACTAAGTCGGTCGCTCCGAAGTAGGGTGTATAATCACCTGATCTAGAGTTTCATTTACTTTTAAAAATCTATTGTCGATACTGTCCCATTCGGGAAACGGTTGTTGATCCCAACCGTTGGTGATATACATTCGAAACACTCAAGCGAAATGAGTGGTCGGTCATATGTGGCCGGGTTGCAAGATGTTCTTGTTGAACCCAGTGTATTCCTTTCTAGAGGTACACTAGCGAAATGTTGTTCCATACCTTGTCATAGTTGGAAATCCATTACCCAATACGTGCTTGCGGTTTTGATTGTATACTATATATGTAGAACGTGAGATGAAAGCGTTTCTGCTAGATGATTATTATATTGTGGTTGATAGACATTATTATAATATCAAAAGGTTTTTGATATGAAGATAATTTGGATTCTCATAAGGGAAAAACCTGTTCCGTTATACGGCATGGTCTTACGAGATATCATTTACCTGCTTAAACTGTTTTAAACTGTTTTACTCATACCAGTCCCATGACTGACCCGGAGTTTATTTTGTTTTGTTTTCCCTAAACTCTTGGGTGCCCAATTTTCTACGGGCAGTCAAGTAGTCGGGATTTACAAATACTTGAAGAGCTGGAGCAGGAGGCTTCAGGATCATATAGCTATAGTTTAGTTCCACTATGTTGTAAGTGTTGTACTCTAATAATGATGTATATTCAAATACAAATGTATATTTCAAAGTTATGTTACATATATTATATGTTTTTCGTTCCGCTGTGAGATTCGTGTTACTCTGATATTGTTTTCTTCTTCTTCTTCTATTCTAAGTTTCTGTCTTATCTATTCTCACCCTCTGTTTTCTTTCTATTAATTTCCTGATTTTCAGTTTAACTTGGGGTTGGACTTGTGTTTTTGGTGAGCTCAAATTGGACTGGATTTTCGGGTCATTACAGATTCGTTAGGTGTGGAGCAAGTTTCATATGTAGCATGCTTTATTGAACTAACATACTCTTCCATTTTTCGTAAGCTGTCATGTGTGGGATAAGGTCTGCCACATATGGTGTTGATTATGATTCCGCGCCTTGGGTTAGGTGGACCTGCAGCTGCCTTGGCGGCTGCCTGAGGTGCTGGTGCCTGAGGCTTTGGATTTGCTTCAGGAGGAAAAGGTTCTTGGACGTATTGCTCAAGTCGCTTTTTGCGAATAAGCTTCTTAATTGCATCCCTGAGCCAGCGACATTCGTTGGTATTGTGGCCGTACAGGTCATGGTATCGTCAGCATCTCCCAGTATTTTTCTCAAGGTCAGTTGATTCCCTGGTGCGCGGCTTCTTGTATGGCAAAGTATTGCATGTCTCCAAGTAAATTGTTTCTAAATCCTCGTTTAACGGGGTGTATGTCTCGAAGGCTCGGTAAGGGCCGGACTCCCTTGGCTCAGTTGGGGCCTGATCGTTGTTTCGGCCATCTTGCCTAACGTTGTTCGGTCTTTGCCTATTGGGACCTGCCCCTTGTTCTGATCAAAGGGCTCTCCTACTTTTTTTCTTCTGAGGTTGTTATTTGCAGCGACTGCTTGAGACCCATTGGGGGCAACTGGTGGCTGTTAGTCGGTTGCGCCTTGCCTCCTCTTGGCATAAGTATTGATCCTCCTTCTCATAGAAGGCAACGAGGCTTTTTGGCTGCTTTCGATCGATCCACGCCCCGAATTCAGAAGTAGGGAGGGGACCCTTGGCTAATTGAAAGAGTACGATACGAGGATCGGGATCCTCGACCTCGGCGAGGGCGATATTGAACCTGGAGAGGTATCTTTTGAGCGACTCAGCAAGCCGTTGGTACAAGTTGGAGAGGGTGAGGGCATTCTTTGGAGTTGGTATATGAATTCTGAATTGCTTGATCAACTGTGTCGCTAACTGGCCGAAGTTGTTAATGGAATCAAGCGGGAGGCGAGAGAAGCATAACAAAGCAGTTCCTGATAAAAAAGACTGGGAAACACTTGCATTTGACTGGATCATTGCCTCGGCTCAAGTCCATTTGCCATTCATATCGATTTAGGAAGGCACATAGGTCATGGTGTCATCATATAGCAGCATATGAGGCATGCTGAAGCGTCGCGGCCATTCGGCTTTGTTTACCCTTCTTGTGACGGGGTTACGCCTAATGTGCGCTTCCCATGAATCGTGCACATTTTCTCGCATTTCCCTCATGATTCTTCAAACCATGTCGGGTAGGTAAGTTGGATGGGGATCCGCCATTGGGACCCATGGGTTTTGGCGAGGTTCTGGAGTTCGGTTGCGAGTGCGCCTTCTATGATGGATGTCCGGATCGTCTTCCTTCATGTCCTCGACATCTATGATTATTGCTTGGTGTAGACGGTGAGGTGGAGCAGGGTGATGTGGTTCCTGTTATGGAGGAATGCAGGCCGTTGGAATAGCGGGACCCTCACCCTAATTATCCACCATCGTGTTGTGTCGAGAAAGAGATTGGTTTGCTGGACTTGGTCTATCATTGGTGATCAAGCGAGGGCGGCCTCGGTACTGTGCCCCCTTCGCTATATGTGACTGTGGTTCGGTCGCCATTCCCGTTCCCAATGCCGTTGGCGTAGCCATTACCGTTTTCGAGGGCATTGGTGCGGGCGACGACGCTGTTGATGAGGCTAAACCTCCTCCTTTGATGCGGGCCCCTCGACTCTGAAGAGGAAGTTTCCGATATAGTTGGTCGGGGTCTAGCATTGTTCCGAGTTAATTGTAGTCAAGCGGCGATGCGCTGACTTTCTTGAAGTTGTCGCATAAGGTCGATGTTATTCCTTAATGCTTCATTAAGCTCGACCATCGTGCTCTCATATTTTTCATTAAGCGTGCAGATTGGAGTTTATGTTGCAGGCGCTTCAGGGTCCACAGCAGAAGGGACGGTTTCATTAGCGGCAGGGATGTCCGTCGGTTGAGGTTATTGGGACATACCGGCCTCGGCTGTGGCTGAAGAGCCGACCATTGCGTTATTTGGTCGCTTTGCTGTCGTAAGTGGACTCGACAACAGGTTTAGCAAGGAATCTCAAGCTCGTCGGGGGTCGAGATGACAACATGCGACAAAGGCGCAAAATTCGAGTTCTCAGTGAAAGCACCAAATGTTGACGGCAAAAAATGTCAAAAACACAAAAGATTCCAATTACTAGGAATAATTAATTCGATCGTATAGACAAGAGCGGAAAGCTGCAAATAACACGAGAGATTTATAGTGGTCAGCCTTGTGAGGGGCCTACGTCCACTTTAAAGCGTTGTTGCAATATTATTGATCACAAAAGATTACAAGATTGAGCGCATCACATGACATCTCATTACACTTGCTTGTAGGCTAGGTGATGTCATCATTATCATATATGATGTCATAATTGGCATATATTGCGGAATATAGGAAAAAGACAATTTTTCCCTTCTTCTTCCTTAAAGTGGAGATGTCATTAATTGAGCTCCCATGAAGTCTCAAGGTCACAAAATCCAGCCCCTTTGAAGTGTGAGGCTATAGGGTATGTATAGGACAAGGATTAGGTAGGAGTAGGTGGGAGTACGTAGAAGTAGGTAGGAGTATGTAGGAGTAGGTAGGAGTAGGTGAAAATGGACCACCACCCCCAGAAATTCGTACCAGGCTCATACGCATGCCAGATTTTCGCACCCTACCCCCGGGGTGCGAATTTCGCACCTGGTGGGGTGCGAAATTCACACCCCATGGTGGGTGTGAAAGTCTAGCCCATAGGGGGTATGAAATTCGCACCCCACAATACGAATTTCGCACCCCTGTGGGGTGCAAATTTCGCACACGGCTGGGTTTGAATTTCGCACCTGGCTGGATGCGAATTCTGCATCCTACTGGGTGCGAATTTCACACCCAACGGGGTGCGTGTTTTGCACCCGGCAGGGTGCAAATTTCGCGCCCTTAGGGGTGCGAAATTCGCACCCCGAAGGGTACGAAGGTTGCCTTATGGGGATGGTGTGAAGGCCATGGGCATAGGCACTCTGGTGGCTCGCGGTTCATGTTTACGGCTCGGACTGCCAGTTGTTCGTTGGCGCGATCCCATTCAACCTGTTTCTTTTGCTCCTAGACACCCTTCTGGCCCTGACTCCATGCAATGGTCTGAGTTGAGCATGTCCTGTGTACTTTTGGGAACCAGACCAAAAGGCTGGTTAACAGATGTAACGACCCGCAAATTCGTATTATCTGAGTTGACTAAATACATCACACGTCCAACCCAAATGTCACAGAAATACGAATCATTATGAAATAAGAAGAAAAAGATAGAAGAAGAACAGAAACAACAACACAGAATCTCACAATCGTAGCAGAATAAAATATAATATATAAATAATCACTTTTGAAATACAATTGTATTTGGACTTACATACATTATCAGAGTATATCACAAATACAACACAACGGAATAAACTCTAAATATCTAACACTGAAGCCTCCTGCTCCAAGCTTCTTCAGATAAATCTATAAAATCCTGAACTACTTGACTGCTCGTACAAATTTGGGCACCCAAAAGTTTAGGTAAAACAAAACAAAATAAACTCTAGGTCTGTTATGGGACTGGTATGAGTAAACAATTCAAAAACGGTCTGAGAAAATAAACGATATCTCATAAGACCACACTGTATAACACGGAACGAGTTTTTCCCTTCTAAGAATCCAAAACACTTGAAATCCTTTTGAAAGAAACAATAATCTTTATATCAAAAATCTTTTGATATTATAATAGTGTTTAAATCAAATAAATTACAATCTAGTGGAACATTTGCATCTCACGCTCCACATATATAATATACAATCAAAACCGCGAGCACTTATTAGGTAATGAATTTCCATCTATGACAAGGTACGGAACCACCTTCCGATAGTGTATCTCTAGAGAGGAATACTCTGGGTTCAACAAGAACATCTTGTAACCCGACCACACATGACTGACCTCTCATTTCGCTTGAGTGTATTGAATGTATACCACCAACGGTTAGGATCAACAACCGTTTTCCCGAATGGGACAGCATCGAATATAATAAAGAATGTAATGAATTTCTCTATATAGGTGATAATACATCCTAACTAGGAGCTACCCACTTAGCCATGCTGCTTGCCCGGTTTTTGTCATTTTCCGGTTGTTGAGGCCTGAGGCTATGATTACTTACCATTCATTGGTAATACAGTCACTTTGAATGTCACTTTTTCAGTTCTGTTAACCACTAATTGATTTGCACAAATATAATCTGGATATTATGCTAAGAGAATAAATTCTCCGCCACCATATATATTTATACAGACCAACATATGCGATCATTGGAAATACTCTGTCAGACATTCAACCATATACGTTCATTCTAGGACTGAACGAAACCGAAGGCACAATTTCCATTAATCCATCTTAGGCAATTTCTACCTAGGATTAACAGAAAAAGCCCTTGCACTTTACTCTGTCTTTGATTATCTTCATATAATCTGATTTGCAATGCTACTGCCAATATGGAGTGGTTCTCGGATAATAATCCAACCGGTCTCTCCATATTGACAACGATATTGCAAATACCTTAATAGTCTATTATTTAACTATTGAAGAAAACAAACAATCACCCAAATCATCAAACTATCAATGGGCCCCTTAATTAATATTTTATTAATTAAATCGCTTCTCCATTTTTCTTATCAATATTTGTTAACATGATATTTTCGACAATCATCTTGGCCTCTTACACCATTTCGGAAACATTTCCATATACTGACTCCTTTTATTTTCTATACATAGAAAATATCTTCTATTTACAACTGGAAAACATTCCAATTACTTATCTCTTTTCCCGACTCATTTTTTTCCATACTTAGGAAATATTTATTATTATATTTCCAAAATTCCACTTTCTTGGGTTAAAACGAATGTTGTGTAAAACATCGTTACAACAACCCAACATACTACATTCAACTAAATCATATTCAAACATTTCTCTTCGAGACTGAATCTTGCAATTTATCGGTTAATAATGAAATTAATCAAGTTGGGGTACAACTACCTCTCAGACCTTGACTGAATAACATTTTTAACTTCAAAACGGACAAGACCACTTACCTTGAATAATCAACACCATATAAACCAATTATTCATTTTTAAAACGTATATACATTTCTCTTTATATTTTTACCAGATTTAATTATAGGTTTCCTTCTGTTTATAATATTTTATTTTAAGTTCATTTCCTTATCGAATTCTATATAGGTCGATATATTGATTTCTAGTTATCAAATTTTCTTAAAAATATTCTATCTCCTTAAATTTCCGGAAAATTTTGCCAGCACCTCCTTTGTACCTGTCAATAACTCAAACATCAACTCGCCTCTCTAGACCCTTTCCATTCATAAGGAAAATCAAAAAGCCAAGCGGAATGTCGATTTAGCGCATAAAATCTCATATAGAATTTAAACATGTACATTTTTGTCGAGCATATGAATTATATTCTTCAAACACTTAATTCCATACCTTTCTAACCCATATACGTCCATTTCCAATTGATTCCAATTCAATCCAATCATTTTTAACTCAATTCGCTAGTTTATTCTTTAATTAGCTATTTTGTCCATTCCACTTTTTATTTGAACATATCACATTCAAATATATTTTAATTTACTTATGAACTCAATCTAATTCCATTTTCAACTGGAGTATCATATTCGATTTCGAATATACATTCATAAACCTCATTCACTTATCTAATGCCCAATTTCGATTCAAAACTCGATTAACTAATTATTCTTCAAATTAGTTAATTCTATTCCATAATTAAAAATATGATTTTTGTGTCAAAAATCATTTCATTTACACAACTTGAGTTCATATTTATTTTACAACTCAAATTTGGATTTTTAAATTTAAAATCCATATTTTATTAACTTAAAATACTTTGATTGTAATTAATAAACCGTTATGATTTTATAATGGTTATGGCACTGGTTTTTTGAAAATATGATTTTGACATAACTCAAAATCTATAAGACGAAATCAAGATTTTTCTCTTCCATTATAAAACTATTATCAAATTTGTCCTGACGGTTCTTATTTCAAAGAATTCCGACTTAAATTGAGTTGTATATACTCAATTGAAGTTCGAAATGCCAATTTACAAACTGCCATGCTATGGCGAGTTCGTTTTGATTATATTTAAATATAAACATTAAACTTCGTTTATTATATAAATTCCAATTCCACTTCTTAAATATTAAATATAAATTAAACCCGTTTACCAAATCTAACTAAATATTTCGATTAGTCCTAATCGTCGATTATTTCGTAACTCAGTTATAAATTTATTTATACTTCAATCTTCTATATTTAATTCCTGTTCCTTTTATAAATAATTTTTTATAAAATTCGATATGATCGAATTTTAATTATAAACCCGTTGGATTTTCTCAATTCAGCTTACATTTCGAATTCCGAAATATAATCAATCATTCTGTTTCAAAACACTTCCCAATTCACTCTTAAATTCATATTTGAATTTTAATATTTAAATTTTCCAAATGATAATTATCTCACTTAATTTATAAATGTTGTTTATAAATTTAACTTCCTTGTTTAATATATTAAAACAAGTTTCCATTTTAAAATTCTGTTTGAAACTCCAATCCTTTTATATTCCAAATTTCGTAATAAAAACCGTTGTTCCCTTTCCGAAATGATTTCAACTTTTTATTTTTAAATTAAAACTTGAATTTAAAATTTAAAATTATCTTCTAATAATTAATTCGCTACTATTATAACATCGTTTACAAATTTACTTGTTTTATATATTAAAACAAGTTCCATTTCAAAATCTATTTAAAACCAAAATCTTATTTTGGAATATTCTATTTATTTTAACTTATCCATATATACCAAAGAATCTATTTTCATATTTAAATTTAACTTCTACTTAATATAATCCTAATATATTTCTAGACATATTTTATTTAAATAAATTCGAACAAATCGAATTCAAATCATAAATCCTTACGGATTTATTTTTGTCCAATTTATATGCTGAACATCAGAATAATCTTCATCGTTTACTTCTTTAAAACGATTCCAAATTTCCATTTTGAAATTCACATTTGAATTTAAATATTCAAATTATCCAATAATAATTATTCCATTTTTATTTATAAACACTGTTTATAAATTTACTTCAGTTTCCTGCGTTATTCAATTTATAAACATTGCTTATAAATTCAATACTTCGATTTCCTGTATTATTCAATTTATAAACATCGTTTATAAATTCACCACTTGATTTATTTATTCAAATAAGTTAATATCTTTACAGCCTATTCGAAATTCAAATTCTATTTTAAAAAATAGATTTTCCCGCTTAAATATAAAAATCCCTTTTTATGATATTTTTATATCAATATATTTAAGGCCAGTGATATTTAAACAATCAACAACACCCAATTATCAGTCACAGGTTTATAACACTATCATATATGATAATATATATACATATATGTGAAAACAAACAATAATAAATTTGGAGGAATCCAGCTGGATTCCTCCAACTTATTTTCCTACATCCACAGACGTTAGCCAACATGAATAATAGCTATCCTGCTTCGAGGTAGGATATCGAGGTATAGAAAGCCATCCAGTATCATATTGTGGGGGCGTATAGGGTCATCCGCTAATGTTACTGCTGGAATCCAACCACCAATATATATATATATATATATATATATATATATATATACACACATACATATATATATATATAATAACTATAAACACTAAGCCTATTTAACAAATATATTTATAATATAGCCACAATAAAATATAAGTGCAAGCAAACAACCGAAGAACAATTATTTTTAACTAATAAAAATAATTCTAAATAAAATCTAAGGGAGATTTACTCACCGGGATTTTAATTCGAAGATCCACTCCTGTTCAATTTTTAAATTCCTGGTCTCAACTATGAATTACTCGACCGACTGTTCGATAAAATCTCGTATGTCCCTAATATGGTGTTTCTTAGTTAATATGACAGTATAAAAAAATTACAAGTTTGGATATTAATTAAACTGTTTTAATTTAAATGTGAAAGTATTAACTAAACTTAAATAATGTAAATTACCTTTATTCCTTTAATGATCTTTTCCAACTGATTACACAGTAACTTATAAATGTGCAAAACCCCATCACCACGCAAATGCCTATTTCTAAAAGCCATCATCGGCCTTCTCCTTCGTCTTGCGTTCACTTTCTCCAAATCCTGACATCACCAATTTATACAATTACAGATCCATGTTCCAAATACCACACTATGGAACCCTATTGTAACACCCCACTCCCGCTATGATCACTCACCAAGGGAATGCCATAGCATCGGTGGAGTATTTTAGTGAGTATAGAACAGAAAAATTTCAACCAACCAGATATAAATAGTACTTGAAATTTTAAAACATCATCTCATATCAGCGGAAGTAAAACATGTCTGGTTACATCATAAAACCACAGTAAAAGTTAAGTACAATATCCATCATAATAAAGAAGTACATAATCCCACTCTCATACAATAGCCAAACAAAAGGAAAGATAACAGAATAACTGGAGCTTTACATCTATCCAAGCTCCTCAAGACTGGAACAGCAATCCGATCAAGCTCCACTACTGCTAGGATCCACCACAGGACCTGAGGGTTGGGAAAAAGATAAAAACAACGGGGTCAGACATAAGTCTGAGCGAGTCCTATAACTTTAACAATACAATCGTTAAAGTAACCAGAGAAGACATGAACTGATATACGGTAACATATAGGGATGAATGGGTACCCTAAGCAGTCAACTGAACTAAGATAAAGGATAAAGACGCATCTACCCTCCCTAAGGTAAATTACTAAACTGCACCACACCAGTCGTTTCTAACATAAAGGTTGATCCCACCCAAGGACTTATAAAATTTACTAAATAGTACTTGCGTACCCCTAGGTGACCAAGTAGGCGCCACGGGGCCCTACAATCCACTAGGTGTACACACTACTCCCCATTCGATCGGCTCCCTAACGTAGATACCCGTGCTGGCCCCACCGTGGGATGTATCATTCCCCAATGTGGCAACCTGATAAAACTAACGGTGCACGGCTTATATCTACACGATGCAACAACGGCTTACCTACCAGCCCGGGCCCACTCACGCATATGAAGCCCGTTGGACTTGCGTTGCCACCGCTAACCCGTTTGCCTCTTACAGTCAAGCCCAGTATGCGTGTCCCGTCCTCGACATGGGTCGAGCCCACAAAGATACGTATGGGTTACTGGTTGAAATGGGCCTCCACAAGCTACCCACCTAAGCTTGTCCCTTTTTCTAGTATATCCCACTTAACCCTTTAATCATGTTTTAATTACATGTTTCATTTCGGTTAAGTATTCTAATCGTATTTTCTATTGCCACCCAAGGCAACCACTAGATTTTCTCATGCCACCCAAGGCACCCACTTAACCCCTCATGTCCCTCTACATGCTAATGTGGTTAAGTGTTTCTTAATTGATTAATTAAGAACGTAACCTTTGTAAAGACCTCTCACATTAGACTGTCTTTTATGACCGCTGGTTAAGCCGGTTGGGTCCGGGCAGCCTTATGTCATAACAGAGTCTAACCTCGTGTCTTTACATTAATTACGTATTTAGTTTGTGCCTAAGACCTCTCACATTGGGCTAACATTTGTAGCAACTGGTTAAGCCGGTTGGGTCCGGGCAGTTTTACGCTACAACTGAGTCCAACCTCGTGTCTTAGTCAATTAATTACACCTAATTAATCACCCTCATAATTTTATATTAATTATCCCTAATTAATCAAGTTTTCTTAACATGGGTAGACCTAACTTAATAGGTAAATTCCCATGGGGTAGACCTAACTCAATAGGTAAATTCCCAACACATAGTATGGGTACACCTAACTAAATAGGCAAATTCCCATACTATGTTCATTTAGTTTATGTTATGCATAATTATATTAATTTCACACAATCTTATTAACCTATGCATTTAATTACCCCCTCGTTCCCACGTAATTTCGCTCTCATGATATAACACATATAAAAGGTGTCAACTTGCATATGAATGAACATGTTTCAAAGGTGCCATCTTGCATATTAACAAACACATAACTTGCATATGCATTTGTATAACATGTCACATAACTTGCATATAATATGTCACATAACTTACATATTCACTTGCATAACTAACTTGCATATTAACTCATAGACTTGCATAATGTGTCATCATGAACTTGCATATTAACAAACATGTAACTTGCATATTTACATACATGTAACTTGCATATTATCCAACGTGTAACTTGCATATTAATAAACATGTAACTTGCATATTTACATACATGTAACTTGCATATTATCCAACATGTAACTTGCATATTAACAAACATGTAACTTGCATATTTACATACATGTAACTTGCATATTAACAAACATGTAACTTGCATATTAACAAACATGTAACTTGCATATTTACATACATGTAACTTGCATATTTACATACATGTAACTTGCATAGCATATCACCATGAACTTGCATAACATGCATATGATTACATAGCCCACAACTTGCATATTTAGCATCATGCAAACATAACATACATCATATTAAACTTGCATAAACTTTCATACTCAACATGCATAAACATAAGATTAATGCTAACATCATATCATATGATTCAAAGCTCATTAACCCACATACAAAACCATAAATCTCATCACATCTCATCTACTTAGTTTAACAAAAGATCATCAAAGTGATAGAAACTCACTACTAGCAATTTTGCACACCAAATGAAGAAGATTAAGATGCTAAGAAGGGATTAGAGGTTGATTAGAGAGTGATTAGCATGCAACCCTCTTCATTGATTTGTGGAGGCCATGATCAAGTTGCATTTTGCCATAGTTTAATTACAAGGTTTAATTATGAATGAATTAGGGTAGGGTTAGGGTGTTATTTATAGGATTAGGTTGCATTTTAGACCCTTAGATTAACCCTAGATTAATTTAGGACCATCAGATCCGTCAGATCCAAGAAGCTTCCAGAACTAGCCCACCAAGCCAGCCCAAGAACCCAAACTGGTGCACCCAGTTTCACTGGGCGTCACCCCCCCTGTCGACAGGCAAGTCGACAGGCAAGTCGACACCCCTGTCGACAGGCCTGTCGACAGCCCTGTCGACATGGGTAGGGCGGGAACCTTCCCGCCTGGCCCCGCCTGCTCTATTTTAAAATCTGAATTTAAATTATAAATCTGTTTTTTTTAGTTTCAAATTTTCTGCAAACTTCATCGGGCCATAACCGGGCCATACGGACTCCGATTCTCGAAAACTCGGACTCTATTTCGCGTATTTTTCCGAGACGAACGCAATAACGCAGCCCGTTTCCCCTGGTTCTCCCATCTGAGATTAATTATACTTTAATTACTAACTATTAGTGTTAATTGAAATTCGGGGTGTTACAGTCTCCCCTACTTAAAGGATTTCGTCCTCGAAATCTCTAAGTTAAGAAGAACGTATCCTACCAACCAAACAACCATCTACTAAACCATCAACCACAAGCAACCATTATCCTTAGAAACTTCTAATGATGTATGAACATATGCGGAAAGTGTGTGTATATGTCCGTATACTAATGCAAAATCAGGCGGTCTACTGATTCAGTCGACCTCCTTAATGCAAACCATGATAGTGCCATGCATCCAATATGTATGCGAAACCCTATTGACACATACAAATTTCTACATGCGTGCACAACCATACACAAAAATGCATCATCCATATGATAACACAGCCATGATACATCCATCAATTCTAACTACTACATCCATTTATGCAATATGCAACATGAAGTGTCTGAGCCGATCTAGTGCCTAATGTGTGTGTATATGCATCCACGAGCAACCACTAGCAACCAAATGCATCCATCAACCATAACATGTTTCAAACACATGTTTTAACCATAGGCTTACCCTATCTAAAGGTCAAGTAGTACTAACGAGAGGACATACTAAAGATAAGATAAGTACTAGACAAGCAATAAAGGAGAAGTTAAAAGACATACTCTCAAAAAGAAATGGATACAAAGAACGCATCTTCGCTTCCGTCTCCCAAGTAGCATTGCTTTCGTCATCTCCCCATTGCACTTTAACTAGCTGAACTTCTCTGTTCCTCAACTTCCTAGTCTCTGACCCAAGGATGCGAGTAGGAGCTCGTCGAATCGTCGCATCACGCTCTACCTCTACATCTCTAAGCAAGCTCGGCTCTACCACCTCTGCGGTCTCATGTAAGCACTTCCTCAGATGTGATACATGGAATACATCATGAACACCACTAAGTCTGTCGGGCAACTCCACCCTATATGCCATCCGTCCAATCCTTTCCTTAATAGGAAACGGCCCAACAAATCTCGGTGCCAACTTCCCAACGGACCCAAAGCGAACCACATTTCTCAATGGAGATACTTTGACAAAAACCATATCCCCAACCTCAAACTCAAGTTCCATCCTTCTCCGATCCGCATAAGATTTCTGTCTATCTTGTGCTGCCTTCATCCTTCTTCGAATCAAATCAATCTTCTCTGAAGTCTCTCTAACCATATCTGGCCCAAGCAAGATCTTATCCGTAGATTCCCACCAACATGTAGGAGATCGACAAGGCCTTCCATAAAGAGCTTCGAAAGGAGCCATACCAATACTGGACTGAAAGCTGTTATTATATGCGAACTCCACCAAAGGAAGATGTTCTTCCCATGTACCTCCAAAATCCAAGATACAAAGCCTCAAGAGATCTTCTAAGATACGGTTCACCCTCTCGGTCTGACCGTCCGTCTGAGGATGATATGCGGTGCTCAAACACAACTGAGTCCCTACCGCCTCTTGCAAACTTCTCCAAAACTCACTAGTAAAGATAGGATCTCGATCACTCACAATGCTGGATGGCACGCCATGCAATCTAACAATCTCTCTCACATAGACCGAAGCAAGCCATGGAGCGGTCCTCTTACTCTTCACGGGTATAAAATGGGCACTCTTGGTAAGTCTGTCTACCACAACCCAAATTCCCGTATTGCCCTTCCTCGATCTCGGTAACCCATCGATGAAATCCATCGAGACACTATCCCACTTCCATTGCGGAACTTCCAATGGGTGTAGCAACCCACCGGGTTTCCTTTGCTCCGCTTTAACTTGTTGGCATACTAAGCATCTAGCCACATACTCGGCCACATCTTTCTTCATACCGGCCCAGAAGAAAACTCTCTTCATGTCTTGGTACATTTTGTCTCCACCGGGATGAATAGTCATTCTTGAACGATGTGCATCATCCAAAATAGCCTTCTTCAAACCCCCATCTTGCGGTACACAAAGTCTACCGTCTCTATGCAACCATCCCTTATCATCTATGGTGTATCTACCCAAATGGCTGGACGATTCCCCCCTCATAAGCTTCTCTACCAACTCAACCAACTGTGGGTCGTCTCGCTGAGCCTCGCCAATCCGTCCCAAAAGAGTAGGTCTAACCTCCAAGGATGCCAACAAACCAGGTACAAAATCAACAGAAGGTCTGAAGTCAAACAAAGAAAGAAACTCCAAGCTTCGTCGTTCCACGAACAATGGACTCAAAGATAGCCTTTTTCTACTTAAGGCGTCTGCCACCACGTTACCCTTGCCAGGAGTATACGCTATCTCGAAATCATAGGATGCTAAGAACTCCATCCACCTTTGTTGTCTTAAGTTTAAATCCTTCTGAGAGAATAAGTACTTCAATGATTTATGGTCGGTGAACAAATCGAATCTCTCACCAAGAAGATAATGGCGCCAAGACTTAAGTGCGAAAACAATCGCGGCCAACTCTAGATCATGGGTAGGGTAATTCTTCTCATGCACTCTCAATTGTCTCCCTCCATAGGCTATTACCCTTCCCTCCTGCATCAAGACTGCGCCTAATCCTGTTCCACAAGCATCGGTATAAACAACAAACGGTTTACTCCCATCTGGGAGCACTAAAACTGGAGCGGTGGTCAAAGCTCTCTTTAACCGTTGGAAAGCATCATCACAATCTACGTCCCATAAGAAAACCAGATTCTTCTTCGTCAAGCGGGTTAATGGGGCTGATATCTTCGCGAAGTCTTTGATGAACTTCCTATAATATCCTGCCAACCCCAAGAAACTTCTTACTTCGGTAGCATTTCTAGGAACTTTCCAATCCTGGATAGATACTATCTTTGCGGGATCCACAGCTATCCCTTCCTTAGAGACCACATGCCCTAAGAATCGCACTTCTCTTCTCCAAAAATGACATTTAGAGAATTTAGCTTTAAGACTATGTGCTCGAAGAGTCTCCAACACTTCCTTGAGATGTAAGGCATGCTCTTCTTCACTCTTGGAAAAGACCAAGATGTCATCCACAAAAACTACTACAAACTTATTCAGATACTCTCTGAACACTCTACTCATGAGATCAACAAAGTATGCAGGGGCGTTTGTCAACCCAAATGGCATCACTAGCCACTCATAAAAACCATCCGGAGTCCGGAAAGCAGTCTTCTCTATACTGTCCTCCGCCACTCTTAACTGATGAAACCCTGTAGCTAAATCCATTTGTGAAAACACTGAGGCGCCAACCAACTGATCAAAGAGATCATCTATTCTCGGTAATGGGTGTCTATTCTTCTTCGTGAGCTTATTAAGTTCTCTATAATCCACACAAAGTCTGAGGGACCCATCCGCCTTCGTGGCAAACACTACTGGAGCTCCCCACTCCGATATACTTCGCCTTATGAACCCCTTCTCAAGCAACTCCCCTACTTGCTTATGAAGTTCTCTTCTCTCACGAGGAGCCATGTGGCGCACTGGCAAAGACACTGGTTTGGCATTATCCACCAAATAAATTCGGAAATCAATCTCCCGCTTCGGAGGTAAGCCCCTCACCTCCTCAAACACATCCGGATATTCCCGGACCACTCTAACAGATTGCAAACTCTCGACCGAAGCTTCAAGCGATTCAAGATAACTTAGCATAACAGAATCCCTGGGATTACAAGAGATCTCGAGAGTGTTACCCAAGCGGGTCATGAGCCTAACAACTCTCCTTTCGCAATCAAGAACGGCACCATTACTGGATAACCAGTCCATGCCCAAAATCAGCCCATAGCCCGTGAAGCCCAATACAAAAGCATCACATCTAAACTCAACGCTAAGTATAGAAATCTTCAAACCCAAACATATCATAGATAGATATATAGAGCCCCCAATTGGGTTTGAAACAACCAAGGGATCATCAACTAGACTGGTGTCTAAGTGCAGTGACTCAACTAACGATGATGAGATAAAAGAATGCGATGCGCCAGAGTCAAACAAAGTACGAACTGGATGATCAAACAGAAAAACCAGACTTTCAACGGAAATAGTTCTACCTCTCTGCTGAATCGGTGGAACTGAGAGAACCTGAACTTGCCCCCCTGACTGAGGTGGTGCCATAAGAGCTTGCACCTGACCTCCTGAGGTAGACCCCGTCTTCTGCCCCTTCTTTGGGCAGTTTTTCACAAGATGCCCTGCTTCACCACAATGAAAGCAACCGGTCTTCTTCTTTTTGCGACAATCCTTACTGAGGTGTCCTGGTGTTCCACAATTGAAGCACTTCTTCTTCGTCTTCTTTTTGTCACCATTGCCTTTTCCGCTCTTGCCTTGTTGTTGTTGTTGCGGTTTCTTCTGATCCCCCTTTTTCTCTGGTGCCTTAGAATTCTTATCATCCTCATGCATAAGTGCCATGTAGACAAGTTTCTCAAAAGTGGCTCCCATAGGAATGTGAGTCATAGCTATTCCTTGCAATGGTTCGTTCAGGCCTCTAACGAACCTCAAAGCCTTCTTCTCCGGTGTATTCACCAACTCTATGCCAAACCTTGCTAAGTGATTGAATTTGTTGACATATTCTTTCACCGTGAGATTCCCTTGCTTCAAATTCAAGAACTTCTCCATAAACAGATTCTCTTCCGCCCTTGAGAGAAACTTAGCCCCAAACCTTTGCTTAAAATCTGCCCAAGAGTCAACCGGGCGTTCTCCATTAGTGACCTCCCACCAGAATGAGGCCTCTCCCTTCATTAACCAAGCCGCCAACTTGACTTTCTTTCCTTCTTCCACTTCAAAGATATCTAGCAACTCTTCCACTTCCTTAAGCCAATCTCTAGCCTCTACGAAAGTCTCTGAACCTAGAAAAGGTTTTCCTCCTATAGCCTTGAACTCCTTGCAAACCTTAGCAAAATTATCCACTCTAGGCTGAGGAGGAGGAGCGGTTGTCTCTGGTGTAGTAGCATTGGCAGGACCCGCAGCCGCGGCCCTAGCCTCTTGCAACCTCCTATACCATAGTGGTATAACTAAACCCTCCGGGATGTTAAGATCTTCAGCCATGCTGAAACGAAAGAGGAAAGATTCAAAAAAGGAGATTCCGAAAGATAAAGATATGGCTATTGGGGATTATGCTTTTCTTTTTCAAAAACTTTTTCTCTTAGAAGACATGCTTTTGAAAATACTCTCTTCGAAAATGCTCTTAGAAAATAGTTTTTCTCAAAATTTTTATCTGTTCCGGTAACCTTAAGCTCTGATACCACGTGTAACACCCCACTCCCGCTATGATCACTCACCAAGGGAATGCCATAGCATCGGTGGAGTATTTTAGTGAGTATAGAACAGAAAAATTTCAACCAACCAGATATAAATAGTACTTGAAATTTTAAAACATCATCTCATATCAGCGGAAGTAAAACATGTCTGGTTACATCATAAAACCACAGTAAAAGTTAAGTACAATATCCATCATAATAAAGAAGTACATAATCCCACTCTCATACAATAGCCAAACAAAAGGAAAGATAACAGAATAACTGGAGCTTTACATCTATCCAAGCTCCTCAAGACTGGAACAGCAATCCGATCAAGCTCCACTACTGCTAGGATCCACCACAGGACCTAAGGGTTGGGAAAAAGATAAAAACAACGGGGTCAGACATAAGTCTGAGCGAGTCCTATAACTTTAACAATACAATCGTTAAAGTAACCAGAGAAGACATGAACTGATATACGGTAACATATAGGGATGAATGGGTACCCTAAGCAGTCAACTGAACTAAGATAAAGGATAAAGACGCATCTACCCTCCCTAAGGTAAATTACTAAACTGCACCACACCAGTCGTTTCTAACATAAAGGTTGATCCCACCCAAGGACTTATAAAATTTACTAAATAGTACTTGCGTACCCCTAGGTGACCAAGTAGGCGCCACGGGGCCCTACAATCCACTAGGTGTACACACTACTCCCCATTCGATCGGCTCCCTAACGTAGATACCCGTGCTGGCCCCACCGTGGGATGTATCATTCCCCAATGTGGCAACCTGATAAAACTAACGGTGCACGGCTTATATCTACACGATGCAACAACGGCTTACCTACCAGCCCGGGCCCACTCACACATATGAAGCCCGTTGGACTTGCGTTGCCACCGCTAACCCGTTTGCCTCTTACAGTCAAGCCCAGTATGCGTGTCCCGTCCTCGACATGGGTCGAGCCCACAAAGATACGTATGGGTTACTGGTTGAAATGGGCCTCCACAAGCTACCCACCTAAGCTTGTCCCTTTTTCTAGTATATCCCACTTAACCCTTTAATCATGTTTTAATTACATGTTTCATTTCGGTTAAGTATTCTAATCGTATTTTCTATTGCCACCCAAGGCAACCACTAGATTTTCTCATGCCACCCAAGGCACCCACTTAACCCCTCATGTCCCTCTACATGCTAATGTGGTTAAGTGTTTCTTAATTGATTAATTAAGAACGTAACCTTTGTAAAGACCTCTCACATTAGACTGTCTTTTATGACCGCTGGTTAAGCCGGTTGGGTCCGGGCAGCCTTATGTCATAACAGAGTCTAACCTCGTGTCTTTACATTAATTACGTATTTAGTTTGTGCCTAAGACCTCTCACATTGGGCTAACATTTGTAGCAACTGGTTAAGCCGGTTGGGTCCGGGCAGTTTTACGCTACAACTGAGTCCAACCTCGTGTCTTAGTCAATTAATTACACCTAATTAATCACCCTCATAATTTTATATTAATTATCCCTAATTAATCAAGTTTTCTTAACATGGGTAGACCTAACTTAATAGGTAAATTCCCATGGGGTAGACCTAACTCAATAGGTAAATTCCCAACACATAGTATGGGTACACCTAACTAAATAGGCAAATTCCCATACTATGTTCATTTAGTTTATGTTATGCATAATTATATTAATTTCACACAATCTTATTAACCTATGCATTTAATTACCCCCTCGTTCCCACGTAATTTCGCTCTCATGATATAACACATATAAAAGGTGTCAACTTGCATATGAATGAACATGTTTCAAAGGTGCCATCTTGCATATTAACAAACACATAACTTGCATATGCATTTGTATAACATGTCACATAACTTGCATATAATATGTCACATAACTTACATATTCACTTGCATAACTAACTTGCATATTAACTCATAGACTTGCATAATGTGTCATCATGAACTTGCATATTAACAAACATGTAACTTGCATATTTACATACATGTAACTTGCATATTATCCAACGTGTAACTTGCATATTAATAAACATGTAACTTGCATATTTACATACATGTAACTTGCATATTATCCAACATGTAACTTGCATATTAACAAACATGTAACTTGCATATTTACATACATGTAACTTGCATATTAACAAACATGTAACTTGCATATTAACAAACATGTAACTTGCATATTTACATACATGTAACTTGCATATTTACATACATGTAACTTGCATAGCATATCACCATGAACTTGCATAACATGCATATGATTACATAGCCCACAACTTGCATATTTAGCATCATGCAAACATAACATACATCATATTAAACTTGCATAAACTTTCATACTCAACATGCATAAACATAAGATTAATGCTAACATCATATCATATGATTCAAAGCTCATTAACCCACATACAAAACCATAAATCTCATCACATCTCATCTACTTAGTTTAACAAAAGATCATCAAAGTGATAGAAACTCACTACTAGCAATTTTGCACACCAAATGAAGAAGATTAAGATGCTAAGAAGGGATTAGAGGTTGATTAGAGAGTGATTAGCATGCAACCCTCTTCATTGATTTGTGGAGGCCATGATCAAGTTGCATTTTGCCATAGTTTAATTACAAGGTTTAATTATGAATGAATTAGGGTAGGGTTAGGGTGTTATTTATAGGATTAGGTTGCATTTTAGACCCTTAGATTAACCCTAGATTAATTTAGGACCATCAGATCCGTCAGATCCAAGAAGCTTCCAGAACTAGCCCACCAAGCCAGCCCAAGAACCCAAACTGGTGCACCCAGTTTCACTGGGCGTCACCCCCCCTGTCGACAGGCAAGTCGACAGGCAAGTCGACACCCCTGTCGACAGGCCTGTCGACAGCCCTGTCGACATGGGTAGGGCGGGAACCTTCCCGCCTGGCCCCGCCTGCTCTATTTTAAAATCTGAATTTAAATTATAAATCTGTTTTTTTAGTTTCAAATTTTCTGCAAACTTCATCGGGCCATAACCGGGCCATACGGACTCCGATTCTCGAAAACTCGGACTCTATTTCGCGTATTTTTCCGAGACGAACGCAATAACGCAGCCCGTTTCCCCTGGTTCTCCCATCTGAGATTAATTATACTTTAATTACTAACTATTAGTGTTAATTGAAATTCGGGGTGTTACACCTATAATCCTATTGCCGAATTTCCTAATGCCCTAAACTACAATACCCAGAAAAAGATCGTAACTTCTACTCCTTCGTCATGAACCCAACATCGTATACCAGAGATTGACGATCTTGATCCTTTTATCATCGAAGTTCACAAAGAAATACAACAAGGTGCGGGAACTCTCAATTAGTGCAAATCCAAGATCCAAAGTGGTAAACAATTGCTCGAATCAGATTAAACCCGAACCCTAGATTCGGTGTTCGAATAGCGATTCCCAACCATGGTGATTGATCTTGAAACAAAGAGTACAGGAATGAAGCCCTTCTTTCAATGAAGCCAGAGAATCCAAACTCGATCGAGTTAATGTAATATTCGATTTAAAATTGATTTTTGAATTTGTGGGGAGGGAGCGGTTTCCGGATTTGTTGCCTGAGGAAAAAGAAACAAATGAAGAGAAAGAAAATTGAAAGGGAGAAAAGGGATTTATCGCGTATACTTGTAATGGTGAAAGGGGAACAACATACACAACCATTAAATTTGTGTTTTACTTGGTGGTGAAGAGAGGGGACAGATAGTACGTGAAATGAAGGAAAATAGTGATAGCCTAAGGTAGGTTTGTAGTGTCCTTTGTTTGCTTAAGAAGGAAGGAATTTACTTTTATAATAAATTTTATTTTATTTTGAGTAGAACTGGTATCCTTTAATTTAAATTATCACGGCGATTTCGATCTCCTATTTAAGCCCAACAACAGGCCTTCCTAGGGTTAAACCACTATTCTAAACACACTTGGACAAGTTTCAGAGCCTTATTCGATCATATGGAGAAGATATTAATTTAAATCGATATAAATTAAATTCAAAACAAATAAGTTTTTCGATAATAGATTAATATTATTTTTCTAATTCTAACAAAAGTTTGTATTGATCATCTGAACTGATTCGATTCATCTTTAAATTTATAATTTAAATTATTACTGTTTTCGCATTACGATAATTTATTATATTCGATATTAAATCGAAATCGATTATTAAATCGATAACTTAATATAAATTCATTTATAATATCAACTCAATATTTAAAACCATATTAAATATTTAAAATAAATCGACCAAATATCCGGGTCATTACATATGAAGTCTTTAAATCACCATACAACCAATTACAAAAAAAAAATGAGGTGGCTCCTAACTACTCATTATTCTATAAGGAGGTTAATTATTTCTATATAGTCACTTAAGTCCTCACTATCAATATAAGATAAGGGTGGATCTTTTCGATCACTTAAAACCCAAGGTGGACCCATCGGTCACTTAATACCTTACTCGGTGGTTTACTCTACACTAATATAAATTAGAGGACACTGGCTACTATGTCCTACTAATTTAAGGCTTTTGTCTTTCATGCATATACTCATGCCCCGCATAAAGCGAGAGATAGTAAGCAGTCACTTATTACCTTTAAGATAGTTGGACAACATTTTGCCATTTATGATCTTCCTATAGCGGACCCCCATGTTACTAACTAGCTGGCCTTATTAGATATTCCCCTATCCACTTACTACTTCCCACAGGATAAACAGGCCTATGGTACCTCCGTAGTGGTCATTAAATACCTAAATCCAAGACAGAATCTCACCCCAGTCACTTACTACCTAGAGGAAGCCGATTAATGTAGGGATTACCAAGCTCATACCCAATAGCCATTTAATACTTCTTGATTATGGGGAGGTGAGCTACGCGTTCACTTAATACCTTTTAAGGGTGGATGTAACTACTTAATACCTCTATCCCGAAGCAAACATACGCTTATAAATTATTTCCCCTTTTTAATGTTTCCTCTTTTGGGGAGGAGGCGGGCCCTACAACCACTTACCTCATACTTGGAATAAACCTCAACTCAGGAAATAATCCTCACTACGTAATTAACTATCGTCATGGGTTCCGATGGTTAATGATATCTCCCATCAGTTATATACATATCTGACTGTTGGAAAGTGCATACTTCTAATAAGGCAACTGACCTCGCATCATTAACCTATTATGTCCAATCTTGTTTCTTAATTATATTAATTCTAGATTAACTAGAAATAGATAAGGAAAACAAATAACTTCCTATCATAGGATTATTATTTATTAATTTCCTTATTGGACTTAGTATTTTCTATGCCAATCAATTCCCATTAATTACCCTTTATATTCCTTTTATTATTATTAATTAATTACCTACCACTAATGACCCAATGGTCATATTTCTTAAGGAATCAATTAATCTATTCAATGCCATTTTTGACACTAACGGTCATATTTTCCTAAGGGATCCATTATCCTATTAAATGCCATTTATATCAGTCTCAATTGAACTATAATCTTATTATTGTAACTCCCAAATATTACAACAAATTAAATTCTATTTAACTCTTAAGTAAATATATGTATATATAAATGCACAAATCTTATTTATTTATTTATTCCTTAATTGGAGTTACATTCCCTATTCCTAAGTACCAATTTTATCATAGCCATTTAGGCATGTTTATCCTAATCAATTAACTTCCAAAAGCGAATATAGTTACAATATTTATTACCCTATTAATGACCTCTTTAATTTAGAAACAATCCTATATTGATTTTTACAACATTTACAAATGTTTAATTTTCATTCATTATAGGAATTATTACCATACAGTTATTCCTATAAAACGAAAATACTTCAAATTCAGACAAAAATTAACACACAAGCATTTATTTAGTAATAGTGTCATTTATGTAGATTTGGACGGATAAGATTAATATGTATATTTATATTTAAATGCGAAGTTTACATAGTCACTAATTTATATCTTATCATTATTATTTATTTATGTTATGGCCTAAACTAGCGACCAAAACTACTCTTTTTGTGTTTAATCTTGTTTTAAGATTCAAAATCTTATAAAAGGCTATTTATTGTGATTATTGTAAATTTTGCCCAAACTATTAAAAGAGAAGGATTTGACATCATTTCAAATCACAAGGAAACATGTTAGTATTTTATTTAAGATAGCTGTTGCAAACTACATACAAAAATATGTCAATTTGCACATCCCTTATTATTTTGTTTATTTATTTTCCTTGTAAATTTCAAACAATGCCTTTGTGTACAAAAAGAATAAAAAGAACAAAATTTCAATAATCAAGTAAAACCACAAACAAAACCAAACACTATAGGATTATTAATTATTTTAACTGATACTACATAAACTATAAATCAATACCCAACCCTATGGATGTGGAATAAAACTACGAATCTGACAAATGTGTTGGGATTGATTTACACATCGAAGGTGTTTACAATAACCACAACACAAGAATAATTGTAGGCAAGAAGATGATAATAACTTAGAAAGGCCAACAAATCCATACTTAACCTATATTAATAATAACTCAAATTTGACAAAATGCACAAATCTAACATTCTAGACATATAATTCTAACTCAACACAAATGAACTGTATATGTTTATTATAAAAGATATATATAATTTCTCACTCACCTGGAAGCTATCCAAATCCAAATCTAACACAGCTTTTAGGCTTAAAATTTTTTCCAAATCTTACAGGTCTACAATTTATTTCAAAATGGGGATTCATAAACAAAGGTTTAGATTTGTAGATCTAGAAAAGAAGGAGGAAATTAAATAACTTAGACTACATAATTGTAGAACCATCTCTTTTTCATATATTTGAATCTAATCTCTCCAATCTTGCAAATCTGATTTGTATATGTTTATAATTTGTGTTTTGGAAGAGATTGGAGGATTGGAAATGGCAGAGCTTCGCTGCTACCTCCAGAAAATATGAATAAGAGAATGATGGTCTAGCCCTTTATTTATAGGCATAAGAATGACCCTAGACCGTTAGATTAATAAGGATGCATCCGTTAAACATATATTATAATATAACAAAACCTAGTCATCACCTGTTGAAATCGACCAAACTGTCAACCACTCTGGTCACCTGGCAGTGGGCAGGCGAGGAAATTATTTATTATCTTATATTAATTATTCTCTTTTAATTATTTTCCATCCGTTTTCATATTTCGTCCGTAAATTTTTCATATGGACTCCATTCGCGAAGTTCTAAACATGAAAGCTGACCACAATTCCACTACGAATGCAGCAGTGTAAGTTTCGTGCTCAAATTCCATTATTTGCAAAAATTCGATTTTTAGAACCTAATTAAATAACTAAATTTACTATCGCCAAATTCTAGCTTGTTACAGGAGTATATCCAAGGGGGTAGCATTGGAAATACTCAAAGCGGAGCTGGATGGTTTTGTTTGATTGTGCACTATCTATGGTTAGCTGAATATGGCATATATCCACTATATTGAAGTTAAGTTCTATATTCACATGGTTTATGTCGAACTAGTATTCATGCCCCTTGAGCATATGGTACATGTGGAGTGAGAAACAAGTAATTATTGGTGGCTTATTAGATCAGCTCCATGGTGTCGTGGTATTATCTCGATTGGAATTTCTGGAGGAACTTAGCCAAAAGAGAGTAATAGGATGGAGTGTGCCAATTTTGGCATCTTATGCGGTGCTTTGATCTTAGTTGATGGGTTAGAACATTCGAGTTAACATGCAGTCAGTTCGTTTGATTGGTTTCTTAGATTGTGTTCTAAGATACCGCATCAAGGAGTTATTCTTGTGTCAATCGATTGTGTTCTTGTTTCCCCATCGACAAAAAGAAAGCTTAAGGCTTAAGCTGCGTCGCGTTGATTTGTGTTAATGAAGCAACAAAAGATGGTTTGATTTTGGGTTGTCGCTTCAAAACTAAGGGAGAGAGGCGCTTTGGTCAAATTGCCTTTAGTAGGATGCCATTATCGATCATATGTGGGTTACGAAAGTTTGGAGTTCAAACTTTACCACAAGGAAGCTTCAAATTCGAAGCGTGAATTGGAAGATAGTGAATGTAACCTCATTACTTATTCATTGAGAGAGAAGGGAGTCGATAACACTCACTTCGTAGTGTTGCTCGAGTAGGTAAAAATTTGACGTTGAAATGGAGGTCATCGTGTTCCCAGTTGACGACCAAAAGCCGCACTTGGAGTATCCGACTCCTAATTCAGATTCCATAGTGATATAATTCGTTTTGGTCATTTCAAGGATTTAGTTATTAGGGAAGCAAGTGATGCGACATTTTCTATGCTGGTTATAACTCCAAAATTTGAAGTGATGTAGTGCTGACTTAGCTATGTTGGTTGGTTCCGTATAGAAGATGTATTGTTCCCGGCATCGTTGGAGGTGTCATATTTGGCATTCGTTTCAAATGGATGAACGATCGGCTAGGAATGTCGAACATGAAGTGTCAAGTAGCCCGTATGATTGCTCGAGATTTGTGGTGGATGTAGGAACAATTATTGATGGTTTCATCCATAGGTGGCTCGAGAGTTGAGGATATTATAATGGCACTCAAGTCAGATGTTGGGTTTACATTTTTTAATCCCATTGAAATGGCAACTAAATTTGTCGACCATATATAGATTTGATGTCTCATACCCGGTAAGACAATATCCTGCATGCTATGGTATGATAGATATTATTCAAATGATTGATGTTATTTTCCTATGTTTGTTTGACAGTTGATGTTTACATGATGGTTTATACTCAAGTGATTATTAGGCATGCGGGATAACCTATTTTTCTAGTCTGTTTGTTTCCATACATGACGTGGAAATAAGTGTTGTATTGAGTTGTAGTTTTCTAGGTCAAACCCTGCATAGAAGGTGCTATTAGAATTTTCCATGATCTAAGCCAGAGTTAGAAGAGAAGTTGTTCAGTCGAGTTGCCTCCAAACCGAGGGATGGTCACTTATAATTTCTATGTTCAATAGAAATAAGTGTGCAATGTAGGCATTTTCCTTAGTTGCATCGATCCTGGATTTGATGGTGGTTGTACTTAGGAATGAGAATTATGGATCCATGCCCAATTCTGAGCCTATTTTTTTATAGTGATTGCTTTCAATTGTTGTTTTGAGAGTGATGAGTGACAATTTGTCATGGGTCATCACTTATGCATGAGTGTTGGGTTGCGTTTTCTATCCTTAAGAATTTCAAGATGAAATTCTTTAAGTGGGAAAGAATGTAACGACCCATATTTTAATGATTAGATATTTAAATATCAATCATTAACTAATTGATGATTCCAAAGTGATCATTTTCATAAATGATAGAATTAGTATTCGAGACTATTTCCATTGAGTTTGGATGGTTGTTAGGTGAAGAAAAAATATAAGAATCGTCATATTTTGAGATTTTTTTCTTCAGAGGAAAAAATATTCTCGAATACGCATAAACGGCAGGGCGTAGTGTTGGATTATGACAAAATTTATATTTTTGGGATCGTCGTACTGCGTTGTTGCACACTGTCAAGTTTGTAATAATCATATGTACCATCTGTCCTTGCAAAATTAAAATGTATGTTAGTTTTGGATGGAGAATTCAAGATAACTGAATCTAATAACACTATAAATGCCCCTAATTATCCACTAACCCAAAATATATTTTGTCGGTATTGAAGGTTGCAGCGTCTCTGTATTCTTATCATAATTATGCCGCTCCTCTCACTGATCTTTGAAAAATCATTCCAACTAGAATAATCCACCTAAATCATGAAATTATTTTCTAAGTTCTTGAATTGAGTTCCTCTAGAGGTTCAACACTTACTCTGGAGGTGGAAATGAAACTTATGATAGCTAGAGTTTTACTTTCCCGTTGATTTGAGAGATGATACATAAATTTGATGTTTGCATTGAAATTCTTAAACAAAAGTGCACTATGCTGAAAATATGGCTTGGTCAAATCACCTACAGGTAAAGGCGACTTTTGAGGCAGCGGAGAGGAAAGTTGGGTCGCGATTTTATCAGGGTGGCTGAGCTCTTCATGGCTATTGTCTTCACAAAGAGGAGTTGAAGATGGACTCATAGGTGAAGACCAAATCGAATTTCAATTAGTGTGATCAAGTAATCGAAGAATGAAGGTTAAGGAAGAACGGATTTGTGCATGGCCTATAGTGTGCATTTTGAATTGGAGAAGATGATTATATAGTAATTATGAAAATGATTAGTCAAGTTAATTACTTAGTTAAGTTGGTTTAATCACTTAAATAATCATGAAATTTTCACTTGATATAATTTTTTACAAACAATGTCATTTTTTAACGTCGTTTCTTCTGTTAGACTCGTATTGGCAAGCTCTATGTTCTGGAATAGGTTTGGGCTCATTTAGCTTAAGAGCTAAGGTGATATATATTGTCTCTAACTGATTTGTAATTGCTTGTACAATAAAGGGTTGACACTTCTAGATGATTTAAAGCCTTAAATTATAATTTCTAGGATAGCTGAACGTAGCTAATAATAAATTAAAAATTAAAAATTAAAAATTAAAAATTCATTATATTAGTTCAAATCCAAGTATCACATTTTTACCAAATCGTGTGGCACTATTTTAACACTATCGCTAGGATTTAACTATTTTGACACCAAACCTACACCAATCATATTAGATAGGAGGTTTTATCTATTTTATTGATGCTATTATGGATGTTTTTTTGTCGATCTAATTAATTATATCATTACTGTTTACATGATTATTGTAATGCCTCACGCCAAAGTCTATATTAACAAAGAGAATTAACAAGTAATGATGTTTTATAGTATGAAGAATAGGTCTGATTAGCAGTGACCATCCGCAAGTTTTGTATTAATCAGGTATCAAGTACATCGATTAAGTGCTCATTTTTTCACGTGAATTAATATACTTAATTCCTACCTAATACAATAATACTGTGGCTAACAAATCAATTTAGAATAAAACACAGTAGTAACATATGTCATAGATCATAGAATATTAACACAGTCATATATACATTTACATCAAATATAATACAAAAGGGACATACATAAGTGGCTATAAATCACATAATATACTACATTATGTCACAAAAATATGCACAAGCATCCAAAAAGATCATTAGAGAAGTTTATAATGATACAACTACGCTATGACTAGTGATTACCTAACCTATAACTTGGTCTGACCCGAGTACTTAAAATACACGGGTCAGTCTAAATTGAACTAGGTGATTAATAGATGATAAATAAGATGCATTGTTATGTAACAACCCATTCGAAATGAGCCTAGATTCCAACCCAGAAAAGGCTCATAAGAACTTAAAGTCAGTCTAAACGGATCGTTGGTTCCTAAAAGGATTAATAAATAGAGCCAACTAAAAATAAAAATAGAATTTTACTGAAGAAGGGATAAAATATAATAACTTGAAATAGACACACCATAAATTAAAAACCATAATAATGTTGGTTATAACAAGTTTCAACGGTCATGAAAGGTACATTAATAATAATATTATCCCATGAGTTACAATAAACTACCAAAGAAGATAACAATAACTGTGGATCCTCCTTCGTTAAGCTCCAATCCCCATGAGTACATCAATCAACCGTTCCCACCTACTAACATATTTATTGTTATGAGGAGGGAGGTTAGAACAATAAGTTCTGGTGAATGAAAATCACATAAGTTTAAGGAATGACTGTTTCCTATACTTGATAGTATGAATTCATCAAATTATGTGTACAAAGTTAACACGCAATCAGACATATGTAACAATGAGGCGAACTACCCTACAATCACTTAAGGCCTATACACTATTCATTCCTGTAAGGGCGGATTCTTTATAATCAGTTAATAACCTCAGAAATAGACTCTCAATTGGTCACTTAAGGCCATTATATATGTATATCTATTTATGGGTGGATCCCTTTGATCACTTAAGACCATATGGCGGACCCTAGTCACTTAATACGTCGTCTTTAGGGTGTTAATAGGACATGACATACCGTTGTACGGCTCATTCCAAAGAGGTAAGGTGTCTGGTCCATGCTATATGATTCTCATTTAGGACAATAAAAATTGTACAAAAATATGTCCGCTTGAAAATGTTTGATATTTTACTATTATTCAAACGTTGTCCGGCTCGTACAAACAATATCCGAGCCAACTCCATGTCCGCTCCATGTACATTCGAAAGTCTTATAGGACAGGACATGAACAACCCTCTGTCCAATCCGATCCACTCGGTTAACACTCCTACTCATCTTATAATTATCACACTATTAAATGTACACTCAATGTAAAGCAAGAGATAGTAATCTGCTTCTTAATACCAGGTTTAAGTAGATCCTTATTGTCATTTATGACCCTCCTGGCGGACCCATGCATTACCATCTAGCTATCTTTACCAGTGAACTCCTAGTCACTTAACACTTCCCTTAGACAAGCGATCCCTTTAACATGTTCTTAAGAACTCTTATTTTCCCATCTTTAGGTATGCCCTCACATAAACCCTAGATAAGAAGTGGACAACTTTCAGATTACTACCTTGCTCATATGTCTATCATTTCACTTAGGACCATTTAATACTTCACAAGTATATAAGAGAAAGGTGGACGCAATGACCATTTAAAACCTAACGAGGGCGCGACTAATGACTTCAGCCTTTCTAAAGAATAAACATTAGAAGAGGCCTAATGTCCAAACCACTCAATACCCAAACAAGGTAGGTTTCACTTACTACCTTCTCGAGGCAGGCTTGCTGACACACAATTATTATATATACATACACAAGATGTCTCACATTAAACCGCCCATTGGTATATGCTGGATTTGCCGGGTGGCTCCAGGTAGGCGTCTACTACTAGTTGGGCTTAACTTCATGCCTTTGCTTAATAATTACAATGGCTTATGGCACTTAGACCTCTCACATTAAATTGACTGACTTATAGATGCTGGATATGCCTCTTTGTTCCAGGCAGGCTCACTACAACAAAATACCTTTTCACAACTGCCAAAAACAGTTGTAACTCGTCTCGCTGGTTAGTAGTTACATCTGTAGTTGTAGTAGAGCATTATTATTTTGCAACTGCTTTGGACAGCTATAAAAACAATTTTTAACAACTGTTTATAGCTATTGTAAAAGAATTATTTACAACTATTTATACCAATTTTAATTAATATTTTAACAATTGTTTTCGCTAGTTGCTTTAACATTTAACAACTATTTTAAAGATTGTAATAACTTTTTTAAAACTAGTAATGACAGTAGCAACAAATTTTTAACAGCCGCTATAAACAATTATAATTCATGCTTTTCACAACTGCTGTTAACCAAAAATTTCATATAATATTATAGTTAAAACAAGTATTTCGTTAATATTAACCACAATCATTCAACTTACTTGAAGCAACATGAGTCATTCACATCTATAAAAATAAAAAACAATTCAAGTTTACACCATTTGTTAATTCATAACTATTAACCGGCCTTTTTGTCCAGTTCTAAAAAGTATACCAGACCCACTCGACTCGGCCCGTCGCATGGCACCAAAGCCCAAAGTGTCACTAGAAACTTGAAGGTCTAAATCTGCAAGGAATCGCTCGAGCCTTAGCCTTACAACACCTCGAAATACAAATATTGCATCACCCCATATCACCTTGCATCGTATCACTCGGCCTCACCTCACAACGTACCCCACTGTGTCGCAAGCTCACTGCCTCACTCCACGTTACATCCTCTAGGATGTGATGTTGTCGCATCCACCGGATGCGATACCATCACCCTTAGGGTGCGATTCCATCGCATCCATCGGATGTGATAGCACCTCATCCCTCAGGATGTGATGTCACCGCATCCATAGGATGCGGTGCATTTGCTCCCCCATCCCCTAAGCATAAAGAGCCGCATCCCTTTGGGATGCGATTTCCTGCCTTGAAGCGAGGAGGAATGTGATTTCCAATGCATGCGCTCTTGGGATGCGATTTTCTGCTGTATGGTCCCAAAATCTCACCTAACCCACTACCTACAAATACCCTCTTTCTCATTCTTTACAAGGGTTGGATTTTTGTTGATTTGACAACTATATAAGCTCCTTGGACTTCCTTTATGATAGCATAGCTCTTGAGGAAGAAGAAGCATACATCACTTTTTTCCAAGACTTAGCGTATGACCAATATGACTTCAAAACAAATAGAATTACTTGTAAATGATTCCATGACGAAGTTCAATGCTTGCAACTCTCGATTGTGAATAAAATATCAACAAACTCCTTCAGAGTGGACGTAGGCCCCTCACATACCAAACCACTATAAACCTTTGTGTTATTTACTACTTTCCACACTTCATTTTCCATACATGAAATGCTATTCTCTAGTAATAGAGAATCTTTGGGTGTTACGACATTTTTTACCGTCAACATTTTGGTGCTTTCACTGAGAACTTAGACTCACTTATTTTCGCGCATTTTCATCTCAACTACGCTGCGCTACTCAGGTTTCATCCCAACCTACCGCTCGAGTCCGCTCACAATGGTTAAGCAATCAAAGAACCCAATGGTTGGAACCACCGCAGTTGCCGACACAGCTGCTTCTCAATAACCCTATGACACCCCACGTAGGTTAGTGTCACTAATAAGAGAATGAATTGAGTTTCTGAAGTGCAATACATAAACAGTAACAGAAATTTACAAGATAGATATAAATAAGCAGTACAAAATCAACTTATTATTGAAAGTAAAACATTGTTTCGAACTAGTTACATCATCAAATACCAAATATTTCAAACAAAACCATCTATCCTATAAAAAACATAAAAGTACAATAAAGCAAAACCATATCCCATCTGACGAGCGATGGAAATGTAGTAAGATAACCAAAGAGGTAAATCAAATAGGAAGAAGTTTTGATCCAAGCGGAAAAAGAAAGTCTTATCACAGCTATGTACTATCACCTTGAATACCTGAGGGGGAAAAAAGGAAGAGAGAGAAGCGAAACAAAACAAGACAGACATAAAGCCTGACGAGTTCTAGTGATTTTCAATATATGCATAAGATAAAGGTACCAAGACAGATAAATAAGACTGGATGAGAAAGTACAGTAGCATATAAGATAAAAGGTAAATAAGATAAACATGACAGCGAGATAAAACAATGATCAAGTAAAGCTTCTCATTTACATCCCTAGAATAAGTTTTCTCTCCACCAATACTAGTATAACAGGATTGGGTATTAACCTAATTACATAATAGGAACATAATTAGGTGTTACCCTAATTATATAACAGGAACAGGATTAGGTGTTACCCTAATTACATAACAGAAATAAGATTAGGTGTTACCCTATTTACATAACAGGAACATGATTACTTGTTACCTTAATTACATAATATGAACAAGATTAGGTGTTATCCTAATCACATATCAGGAACAGGATTAGGTGTTACTCTAATTACATAACAGGAACATGATTAGGTGATACCCTACTTACGTAATAGGAACATGATTTTGTGTTACCCTAATTACATAACAAGAATAAGATTAGGTGCTACCCTAATTACATAACAGGAACCAGATTAGGTGTTACTGTAATTGCATATCAGGAACATGATTATGTGTTACCATATTTACATAACAGGAACCGGATTAGGTGTTACCCTAATTACATAACAGGAACATGATTAGGTCTTACCCTACTTACATAACAGGAACATGATTAGGTGTTACACTAGTTACATAACAGGAACATGATTAGGTGTTACCCTATTAACATAATAGAAACAAGATTAGGTGTTACCCTAATTACATAACAGGAGCATGATTAGGTGTTACCCTAACACGAACAAGATTAGGTGTTACCCTAATTACATAACAAGAACATGATTAGGTGTTACCTTAATTACTACCCATGCGATCAGCTCCCAAGTATGTAAATACCTTGTGTCAGCCCGGACAGTAGGGTGTATTACTCCCTAACCCAATAACTTATATAACACAGACCTATTTACTGGTGTTGCAGCAGCATATTTTCTGTTATCCGACCCATGCACGTTCATGACTCCGCCAAAACACTCCCATACCCACCTTCCTCGTTTGAACCTCTTACTATCCAGTTTAGTAAAGTGTGCCCTGACCCCTACCTAGTGTTAGGCCCCCTAACTAAATACTTACAAGGATACTGACTGGTGTGGAACCAACCAAGATCGACACAAGCCAAACCCCCTAAGCTTGTGCGCCCAAGTAACTATGATTTAAGAGCCCAAAAACCCGATACAACAGTAGAACGAGGGACCTCTTAGCTTATTAATAATCAAGTTTAACTTAGTAGGTTTAAGTTGATTAATAAGCATGGTTATAATATTACATTTGTCTGTATATGTTATATTATGTGTATAGCCCCTTCCCCAAAATAAGCACATTCCTAGATGTACATATATGATATAGTAATTTAGTGTACTTAACCTACGTCTGGTACTTACATTTTCATAACATGCTCTCTACTTAATGTTTGTATTAAGTCCAATTTAACATGTATACACATATGCATATTCTTCCTTTTTGATTATATTCCCAAATTACAATCACTATATAACATGTAAACATATATGCATATTATTCCTTTTGATTGTCTTCCCAAATTACAGTCAAAAGTCTTCAATTCACAATATTCCCCAAATTCTCCTTTTTCATTTCATTCCATATTATCCCGATTTGAATTATACGCAATTTAAATCGAAAATGGCCTAGGCTCTCGATGGCCTTGGCTCAGCGTAATAAAAAGAGAAGGAGAAGAACAGAATCAAATCAATTAAATAAAAATAGGCATGTAAACAAGACTGTAAATAAATAGTTAAATTAAACATCATAATGGGGATAAGAAAGATAGACATATGTGACTAATAATCAACTGACAGTAAAAGAACATATATTACTGTAACAACTGCATAGATGGATAACAGTATAGAAAACAACTTATAAGTACTGTATGTTCTAGATCCACTTTTATTTACTGTCATAATATCTAAATATCAGAACTGGAAATAACTTAAACTCACAGTGCTAGGTACTAGGTTCAGAAACAGTTCTTGAAAAGGTAGTATGTAGATCTTGAATTATCTCTGTAGATCCAAGTTTCAGCAGCATCTTCCCATTTTATTTATTTATTTAGAATAGAGCCATGGAGGAAGAGAGGATGAAGAATAGTTATGTGTAGATAAAATGGGAGAGAGCCTACTCTATTTATAGATTTACTGAGCTAATTCTTAACCATTAGATTTTAGGGTTTCAAATCTAGCCATATAAGTCATCCAATGAACCTAACATATAAAGCAGTTTAGAAACAAAACTTAGAATCGGGTCTGCATACAGGTGGGTAGACCCTTCCCCTGCCGGGTCGACATATGGATCGACCCACATAGCCATGGATCGGCCCATAGGTCGAGCTAGTGCTAGTCGGGTCGTCCCACGATCGTTGGTTCCTGGGTTAATTACTCTGGTTTGAATTTATTTGAATTAATTAATATATAACCCCGATATATACGATCTTCTTATGTCCATAACTTCTTCATGCATTATCTGATTTACGCAAACTCAGTGTCTATTTGAACTAGAATTCCATGACGAACGCAACGGTAAAGTCAGTTTTATTTAATTTTGAATATTTAATCATATAATATTCATTTTAATATGTTTATTGTGTATTAAATTTTGGGGTGCTACATTCTCCCATACTTAAAGGATTTTTTCCCCCGAAATCTCTAAGTTAAGAAGAATATTATTATTTTAACAACCACATAGATCCATCTACTCATCCATCACCCATTGACATCCGTTGTCCTTATGAATTTCTAATGCTTGTATGAACATATGCAAAAAGTGTTGTGTGTATATGTCTCTACACTAATGTGAAACTTAGGCGGTTGACTGATTCAGTTGACTTCCTTAATGCAATATATGTCCCTGTCATGCATTGAAAATGTATGAAAAATAGTCCTATTATAACATAAAAGTTCTATATGTGTGCACAATCGATCACCAAAATGCAACATCCATATGATGATTCAACCATTTTCATCCATTGAAAATTAAATGCGCACACATCCATACGCAATATGTAAATGCTTGTGCCGATCTAGTGCCTAGTGTGTGTATATGCGTCCACGGGCAATCACTAGCAAACACATTGCATCCACTTGCGACCATCAATCATAACATGTCTCAAACACAGGTTTCCAACCATTTGGATTCTACCTAAGGATCGAATGATAGGATAAACATACTCGAATGATAGAAGAAAATGCGAATTAAAAGCTTGGAAAAGAAACTAAGATGTACTCTCAAAAAGAAAAGGATAAGAAGTACGAATCTTGCATTCGGGTTCCCACGTCGTGTCTTTGCGGTCTTCTCCCCACTGTATCTTTACTAATTCTTAACCCTTATCCAAGAATATGAGTAGGAACTATTCTCGTTGATGCTTCCTTCTTAACCTCCATATTTTCAAGCGTACTCGGCCCCACTACCTATGCTGCATCATGTAGGCATTTCCTCAAATGAGAAACATGAAACACATCGTGTACGCCCTCCAGTCTATCCAGTAGTCTAATACTATAAACCATGTGATCTATCCTCTCCACTATAATGAATGGCTCTACGAACCTCGGTGCCAAGTTTCTTGCTGAGCCAAAGCAAACTACATTCCTCACTGGTGATACTCCAATGAAGAACATATCTCCTACTTCGAACTCCAAATCATTCCTCCTCTTATCGGCATATGACTTCTGCCTGTCCTGAGCTGCTTTCATTCTTCGACGGATAAGATCAATCTTCTTAGAAGTCTCTCGAACCATCTCGGGTACAAGTAGAAGTGTGTCCGTAGACTCTCACCAACAAGTCATCGATCTGCAAGGTCATCCGTAAAGTTCGTCGAAGGGTGCCATGCCTATGCTTGACGTATAATTGTTGTTGTAGGCAAACTCAACTAATGGGAGATGCTCCTCCCAGGTCCCTCTGAAATCTAGGATACGTAGTCTTAGAAGATCCTCAAGAACCCTATTAACCCTATCAGTATGTCCTTCGGTCTGAGGGTGGTATGTTGTACTCAAAGGTAGCTGTGTACCTAGTGCTTCTTGCAAGCTCTTCCAAAACTCACTAGGGAATATGGGGTCACAGTCACTTACTATATTGGGAGGCACCCCATAAATTCGGACTATCTCTCAAAGGTATACCAATGCTAGCCAAGCTGCCATCCTCTTACTCTTGACATGAATAAAGTGAGCGCTCTTCGTAATCCTGTCTATTATCACCCAGATACTGGTGTTGCTTTTCTTCGATCTGGGAAGTCCATCAATGAAGTCCATAGAGATGCTCTCCCACTTCCACTATGGGACATTCAAGGGCTGAAGTAACCCGCTGGGTTTCCTTTGTTCAGCCTTCACTTACTGGCAAGTCAAACATCGGGCCCCAAATTCTGCCATGTGTTTTTCATACTAGTCCAAAAGAAATCCCTCTTCATGTCTCGATACATCTTATCACTACCCGGATGGATAGTCATTCGAGAATGATGAGCCTCCTCAAGGACTATCCTCATCAAATCTCTATCTCGAGGAACACAAAGCCTTCCATCCCATTGTAGCCACCCTTTATCATCCATAGAGTATCTACTAAGGTGACTAGTGGTCTCTCCTCTACTAAGAGTGTCCAAAAAGTCTGCTATCTGCGAGTCCTCTCGCTGCGTGGACCCAATACGCTCTATGAGAGTAGGTTGTACTATCGTCAATGCTAACAAATCAGGTGTGAAATCCTTAGATGGCCTAAAATCGAAGGCCGATATAAACTCCAAGCTCCGCCTCTGTACGAATAGAGGACTCAAGGTCATCCTCTGCCAACTCAACATGTCCGCCACTACATTTCCCTTGCCTGGGGTTTAAGCTATCCCAAATTCGTAGGATGTTAGGAACTCCATCCGTCATTGTCGTCTTCAGTTGAGATCCTTCTATGAAAACAAATATTTGAGCGACTTATGATCCGTGTATAGCTCAAATCTCTCTACAAGTAGATAATTTAGCCAAGACTTCAATGCGAACACTGTAGCAGCCAACTCTAGGTCATGGGTAGGGTAGTTCTTCTCATTAACTTTCAGTTGTCTGCTACCATAGCATACTTCCCTACCTTCTTGCTTCAATACGACACCAAGTCCTGTGCCATAAGCATCTGTGTAGACTGTAAACATATTACTCCTGTCAGGGAGAGTCAGAACTGGGGTTGATGTTAAACCCCTCTTCAACCTCTGAAAGGCATCATCGCAATCAATGCTCCACGAAAAGACTAGTTCTTCTTCATCATTCGGAGCCTTCCAATCTTAAACTGCGACGAATTTAGCGGGGTCCATCGCTATCCCATCCTTGGAGACTACATGCCCTAGAAACGTTACTTCATTTCTCCAAAAGTGACACTTCGAAAGCCTTAAGCTGATGCGATCTAAGAATGCGTTGAATCTCTCCTAAGTGTAGGGCATGTCCCTTCTCATCCTTATAGAAGATTAGAATATCATCCATGAAGACCACCCAAAATTTGTTTAGCAACCCTCTAAACACCCTGCTCATCAAGTCCACGAATGATGCGGGTGCATTGGTCAACCCAAAAGGCATCACCAACCACTAAAAGAAACCATCTGACGTTCTGAAAGCAGTCTTTTGATAATATCCTCTGCCACCCTCAACTGATGAAATCCTATGGCCAAATCCATCTGTGAGAAATTTGATGTGTCTACTAACTAATCAAACAAGTCGTCAGTCCTTGGAAGTGGGTGCATATTCTTCTTAGTGAGCCTATTCAGCTCTTTTTAATCCACGCATAGACGAAATCAGCCATCTGCCTTAGCCGCAAAGATGATTGGAGCTCCCTGCCCTGATATGCTCCGTCTAATAAATCCTTTCTCGAATAGATCCCCTATTCGCTTGCTAAATGTAACGCCCCGGAATTTCCGACCAGTCAAAACATGAAACTTTCTAATTCAAAACACTATTACATAATAATTTTACAAATTATTTCCATATTTTAAAACACTAAAAATGGCTATTTTTGGTTACGGTCGATAACTGCACTTACGACGTCCTTCACCGATACAGTTTGAAACATAAATTGAAAATTACACCTCGAAATTAAAATCTTCTTTCACTCATTTGAAAGTTCTTGTCAATATTAATCAAACGCCCTTCGTTTGGTGAAAATCCGATTTAGATTCCAAAAGTTATAAGCATTTAAAGTTTATAACTCATATACACGAATTGCCATTTTATGATAGCTCTATTTTGACCGAAATAAAAATGATCCTCTGTTGCGTTTAAAATATCTTTGATAATCATTATATACTTATATAATAAACGCTCTAAATTATTTTGGGTTTAAAATTCAACTTTGTTTCTTTTCTTGATAAAACAACAATACAGCTTAAATGATAAAACATGAAAGATGCATCAACACAAATGTAATAAAAAAATTATTAATAAAGCAGCTGCATCACTATCCCTTGTGATTGCCTACATACCTTTATCTAATTGGGTAAGCAATTAGATATAAGATCAAGCCATCATAGTTCTTCTTTACACAAAACATTTAAAATCATTATTTACTTTCAAAATACTCATTACATCATGTAGAGATTCTAAAAAGTAATCTTAAATTACTTATATTAATAAAATTCTAAATTAAACTCAAATAAAATCTAATTAAATTTTGATTTAACCATCTCGTTCGTCGAATCAGTTAGGGATAGCCAGGGAGAGCAGGAAACTGTATTTTCCAAACCCAAGCCTAGACACTATCCTCTCTGTCACCCTAGAACATTCCAGTCTTTAGTTTCGAAAAACATCTATATATCTCTTATAGGACTTCCTTTCAAAAGATAAACATCTTTTATTTTAAATGCCGGTCATCTTTATTATGCAAAAAATCCTTCATTCTCAATTCTCAAACCCCCTTTATATCACTATAATAAGTTCTTACTCAATCATAGATATCCTCAAATGTCATATCAAATGTTACATCAAATATTTATTATTATTATATGTCATATCAAATGTCAAATCAAATGTCACACCGTATGTCACATCAAACATTTATTATTATTATATGCCAAATCAAATGTCACATCATATGTCACATCAAATATCATATCAAATGTCAAATCAAATGTCACATCAGATGTCACATCAAATGCCACATCAAACATCTATTATTATATGTCACATTAAATGTAAAATCAAATGTCACATCAGATGTCACGTCAAGTGTCACATCAAATTTGAGAGGATTTGGAGCAATTTATCATGGTTTTATACTCAAAACATCTGTTATAGCGTTTCGGTTACAGTATGAAAAGTTCAGGGTAGTTTGTAGTAGTTTTAAACTCAAAACAAGTATTACAACGTTTCTGTCACGTTATAAAAAGTTATGTTTGTTTTAAAGTACTTCACTGTCAAATCATCAAAAGACAACGCTTCCAGAAATGCTATGACAAGTTCTGGGTGGTTTATAATGATTTTAGACTAAAAATGGCTTACTATAGTGTTTCTATGATGCTATGAAAAGTTTCGAGTAGCTTTAATATGCTTTACAAATAACTTAGATAAAAGTTGGCATTTTAAAATGCTACTAAAAGTTTCAAAACTCAGATTTTCGGCCAGTTTTTGAGCAAAATGCATGACGCTATTTCTCTATGATAATAATAGTTTTTGACTCCAAATTTTCTACAATAAGAAGCCCACTTTGTCTACTTAATTATCATCAAAAGAAAAGCTCAATATCGTTTATCAATTAAATATATAAAAATTCAACATCGTGAGGCATTTTTAAAATGTCCATTTCGTGCTGATTTTTACCTGAACTTGCATCTAGTTTTTAGGTATGAAAACGGCCGAAATAGAAAAAAATGGCCGAGATCAAAGTTGTAGCCCTTTGAATTATCTTTCTAAATTGATAGAGAAGTCGAAATTTCATTAGGAATTGCAAACATTATGCCAAAAATACCGAACGTCATTTTTAGGGTTTCACGTCCAATCGTTTATTCATAAACTTCTCAATTTTTCTTCAAAGTATGAAATGAATACAAAAACTTAATTAATTTTTCTTAAGTTGTACTTGTGCCTTGATCTTGTATTTATTCTCTAGGCTTCTCCCAAACTTCTAATCTTTATCTTACTTTTGTTTTTCATTTTAGAATGCATGAAAAGAATGAACCTTTCCACCCTTTATATAGTAGTTTTCAAGTTTAGTTTGGCAATCTGGTTTTGGATACTTGTCCTTCTTATCTTCATGCATTCTTTAGGATGAAGACACATGTCTACTTAGGTGTCTTTAGATGTTTCTACACATAGACACCTAATGGGTGTATGTGTCTTAACCTTATTTATTTACAAGACATGTGTTCCTTTCATTGGGCGACACATGTCCCTATCATTTTAAGCCATTTTTCGTATTCTAGATCATGTACTTATACGATTTATATGTTACTTCTATGATATGTACATACACATATATGTGATCTTCTAGTGTTACTACATGCGCATGATTTTCCAACAACTTTTAATAAGCCAAACCTCGTTTATCGATAAAACTGTTTTCGGTCACATTATCGATTTTTCTTCGAACTACTTATTTTTGTAAACAAAAACTCAACAATATGTTTTCTCTTTATTAATTATTATTTATAAAGGGATTTAATCAAGGTTATGACACCATTAAATCCATGTTTTAAATATTTAATAACCTCGATATTTGAATATTTACTGCTCGAAGTTTCAGGTTGCTGCACTAAGCTCCCTCCTCTCCCTAGGAGCCATGTTGCGCACTGGTAAAGCGACTGCCTTCGCATTCTCTACAAAGTAAATCCAGAAGTCTATCGCATGCCTTAGAGGTAATCCCCTAACCATATCAAACACGTACGAATAATCTCTGACTATGGGTACCGATCGAAAATCGTCAACAGAAGTATCAAGCGAAGCTTGGAAACTGAGAATAACTGACCCCCGTGGGTCACATGAAATCTCGAGAGTTTTTCCTTGGCACATTAGAAGTCTGACAACTCTCCTCGCACTGTCTAGGATGACACCATACATGGCTAGCCCCATTCCTAGAATCAAGCCAGAGCCCATAAAGCCCAGTACATACGCGTCACATTCGAACTCGATGCCCAAGATAGAAATTCTCCAACCCTGACATGTCACAGATAAATGAGCCATACCTCATATAGAGTTTGAGACTACTTTCGCTTTAGAGACTATATTAGTATTAGGGTGTAGACTATCTACTACAAGACTGGATATAAATGAATGAGAAGCGCCAAAATAAAAAAAGGTTCTAGCAGAATAGTCAAAAAGGGAAATCAAATCTTCGATATAAACTTTCCTACCTCGATTAGGTCCACTAGCCTCAAGAGCATGCACTTGTCCTCCAGAAGATCATATCCCTTGTCCTTGCTTGCTAGTGCATTACTGAGTGAAATGTCCTACTTGAACATAATTAAAACATGCTTTCTTTGTCTTCCCATAGTCTTTCACAAAATGAAACAAAGCTTCGCAACCATGGCACTTGACATCTTTCTGGATATGAGCCTTTTCAGGCTTTCCTCCTTTCATTTGTGTTCCCTTTTTGGTCCACCGCTTCTTTTTCTCGCCCTTAGACTGTGTCTCCTCAGCCTTGCTATCTTTCTTCTTATCCTTGCCGTCATCGTGCACTAGATCCATGTCAATAGGACTCTCAAAAGTCGCTCTCATCGTTCATAATCCTTACAAAGCTTTAGAAAAGATTAGATGCTGGTGGCACTATCGCGGCTTTCGATGGAGGCTGGGCACTTTTTTGCCCTTTGGTAGGCGTCGTAATTTTAACATGCCTACGGAATGATGCCATAATGGGGACATCATTCGGAAAGTTAGGAGCCCCAGATATTCAAAAAAAAGAGAAACAAAGATCCAAAAAGAGATCAAATGAGTATTGAATATGGCTTGAAGGGATATGTAATTTCAAAAGTAGGTTTTTATCTGAAAATACTTTGCATTTGAAAACAATTTTTCAAAACTTTTCTCTAATATTGCAACCTTCAACTCTGACACCAAATATGACACCCCATGTCTGCTAATGTCACTTATAAGAGAATGTATTAAGTTTCGTGAAACGCAATAGGTAAACAGTAACAGAAATTCACAAGACATATATAAATAAGCAGCTTAAAATCAACTTTATTATTGAAAAAAAAACATTGTTTCAAACCAGTTACATCATCGAATACCAAATATTTCAAACAAAACCATCAGCCTTATAAAGCAAAACATCAAAGTACAATAAAGAAAAACCATATCCCATCTGACAAGCCATAGCAACGTAGAAAGATAACCAAAGTGGTACATCAAATAAGAAGTCGTTGTTGAGTCAAAGCTTCATGGATTATTTTGATTTATGACAAGAAGAAGCTTCTACATCGACAAAAAGAAGACGAGATGCCTTCATAGGTTAGAAGTTGATTATTTAGAGTCATAAATGTTAAAATCTATCCTCAGATAATCATACTTCTTTTTGGCTTTCAAAAATTACTTATAAGACCTTTTTTTTATATGCATATCATCAAAAACATGTCGACCTACATTTTTTTATAGGTCAACAGGTTTTCAAAATATAACGGTCGAAAAGAGGTCGACTTATACTTTTTTATAGGTCAACAGGTTTTTAAATTACAACGGCTAAAAACATGTCGACCTATAAATTTTTATAGGTCAACAGCTTTTTGAAATTTTGTGAAAAGTCATCTTCTTTCTTGAAGAGTTACATCCATTTCTTCTCAAGAATAATCACTTCTTTTGAGAGCAACTTTTCACCAACAATTACATCTTCTCGATTATTATAAATATATCGATTTTCATTCATTCAACCTACCGAAATTTCTCTCCATTCTCTTATCTATATCATATTATTCTTAGCATTCTGAAAGCACTCAAAAGCATTCAATTATCGTTTGAATCTCCAAGCATATTTAATACACTTGTGATTCAATTCGATAATCCACTTCCAAATCTTTGCAAACATCAATATATATTTGAGGATAAGATTATAGGAAGGTTGTACTCAATCATTGACTAATCAGTGTTGAAGAAAGAACACATTCAAGGTCAAACTCTTGTAATCGTCTTGTGGGTAAGCTTGTAGCCCGTGAAATCAAGTGGGTAAGCTTGTGGCCCGTGAAATCAAGTGGGTAAACTTGTAGCCCGTAAATCAAGTAGTTGTGAACCTGTTCCTCCGGGTGAAGCGAGGGTGTTGTTTAGTGAAAAGCCGAAGAGGAGCTTCGGGACTGGACGTAGGACGGGAGGTCCGAACCAGTATAAAAATCTGGTGTCATTACTTTACTTTATCTACAGCATTTATATTTGTTAGTGATATATTTCTTGTTGGTGATTTTTTACCTGTGTAACTATTGAATAGCTTAAGTTATCACATACATTCCGCATAGCCATATTATAGATCCTGCACAAGTCGCGTACACACCCGACTTTTCATTTGGTATCAGAGCAAGGTCATCATGTAACCGTAACACAGTTATTTGATATATTCTAGTAATATGGAAAATAACACAAGTACAAGTAACACCACTTACACAGAAGGTCAATCGACACAAAGACCTCCTTTCTTTAATGGCCTAAACTATAGTTATTGGGCAACACGTATGTCTTTTTATATGCAATCAACTAGCTATGATGCTTGGAATGCTACTCAGAAAGAGATAATAAATCCAACTACTGAGTATGCAGAATGGACTCCTGCTGAGAAAACAGCAGCTACTGTAAATGCAAAAGCAATGAATATGTTGTTTTGTGCATTAGACCAAAATGAGTATAACCGTGTTAGTATCTGTACCACTGCCTATCAAATTTGGCAAACACTAAAGACCACTCATGAAGGTACTAACAAGGTTAAACAAGCAAAAATAGCTTTGTTGAAAAGTCAATTTCAAAATTTCAAAATGAACCCAAATGAAACAATCAATGAGATGTATTCAAGGTTTCAAACTATTCATCATGCTCTTATCGGGTTAGGACAAAAATATTCTGACTTCGATGTAGTTTCAACAGTCCTACATTCACTGACTAATGAATGGGAAGGAAAAGTATTAGCCATAGAAGAAGCTAATGATCTTTCCACCATGAAGCCATATGAATTGATAGGAAATCTTATGTCCTATGAAGCTAACTTACAGGCTCGAAAAGAACAAAAAGAAGAAAAGAAAAATGTAGCTTTTCATGCTGATGAAGATATCTCAGATTATGAAGATGAGGATCTAGCATTCATTGCGAAAGGATTCAAAAAATTCTTAAAGCAACGAAGAGCTAGTCGATACAACAAGAAAAAGTTCGGATCAAACAGACCATCATCATCGAATGTAGAATGCTTTAACTGTCATAAGAAAGGACATATGCAAAATGATTGTCCAGAACAAAAGAAGAAGACAGATAATGACAAGTTCAAACACAAAACGGACAAGTCAAAGAAACGGGCATTCTCAGTAACTTGGGATGATTCAGATTCATCTTCATCCGAAAGTGAAAGCGACTCAGATAATGAACAAGCAAATGTATGTTTTATGGTAACAGAGGATGAGGTACAAATTCCTACCCTTGAGGATATGCTTGATATTTATGATAAATTAATGATTAAATTTAAAGATACAAAACATCAATTAAAAGAAGTCAAGGCAATGTTGAATAGATCAGAATTAGAACGAGATATGTTAAGAGATGAAAAAAACATATTAGAGGAGGAACTTGAAAAGGCTCAAGAATCATCATCTAATAATAATTCTCAACTATCTCTTCTAAGTCAAGAAATTGAAATTCAAAAAGAGAAAAATGACACTCTTACTGCTGAGAATTATGAGCTTAAAGCTAAAGTAAAATCTCTAGACCTTGAAAAAGCTAGTTTACAAACAAAGTTAGACGACATTTCTAAAAATGTTTCTAACTTTAACAAAGGTCGAGAAAATTTGACAAAAATTATTGAGAGTTCACAATCAGCTACAAACAAGCAAGGATTGGGATATAAGAAACAAGTTATCAAGAAACATCTTAGTAAAAGAAAAAGAAAAAATAAGAAAGTTCAAGAAACTGAAGCTAAGAAAAATCTTAGTTTATTATATTCCAAACCAAAACCGATTGTGAAATCTCAAAAGAAGAATGTCAAATCTATAAAAATATGGGTTCCTAAAACAAATAATAGTGTGATTAGGAACAAGTACATTCAAATTTTTTTGAATACTGTGCATTATAATCCAAATTATTTGTATAAAGGGGATACTGGACCCATATGGGTTTGGACTCCTAAGACCTAACTCTTAGGACCCTATAAAAAGTGGGTACCATGGACTTAATTTTATTTTTTGTAGGTCCCACTTAAGAAAAGAGGAAAGTGGATATTGGACAGTGGTTGCTCAAAGCATATGACTGGAGACAAGAACTTATTAACAAATATTACTTATTCGGATGGTGGCTCAGTCACTTTTGGAGATAATTCAAAAGGCTATATCATCGGCAAAGGCGATGTGAGCAATTATGGTACATCTAACTTACCTCTTATCACAAATGTCATGCTAGTTAAGAATTTGAAACATAATTTATTAAGTATTAGTCAATTGTGCGACAAAGGTTTTACTATTTCCTTTTCAGATAATAAATGTAGTATACTAGATAAAGATCGAAATATAGCTTTTGAAGGAAATAGAGATAGAAACATTTATATTCTGAATATGAATATCAATCATAATTCAGATATGTGTCTTGTAGCAAATGATAATGATCCATGGCTATGGCACAAACGTTTCTGTCACATAAACTTCAAAACTATTGACAAGCTAGCCAAAAATGATCTGGTTAAAGGTCTCCCCAAAATGAGCTTTTCGGTTAATAATATTTGTGATGCATGTCAATTAGGAAAATTGACTAAATCTTCCTTCAAATCCAAGAAAATCATATCAACATTACAACCACTTGAATTATTACATATGGATTTATTTGGACCAACACAGGTTCAGTCAATAAATCATAATAAATATGTGTTTGTAATTGTTGATGATTATTCTCGTTATACATGGGTTATTTTCTTAAAAAATAAAAGTGACACTTTTCATCATTTCAAATCCTTCGTCAAAAGAATTCAAAAGTTAAAAGGACTTAAGGTTAAAAATATTAGAAGTGATCATGGCGGAGAGTTCGAAAATAATGAATTCGAACATTTTTGTACAAAGAAAGGTATCAATCATAATTTTTCGTTTCCTCGAACTCCACAACAAAATGGAGTTGTAGAACGAAAAAATCGGACACTACAAGAATGTGCAAGAACATTATTAAATGGATCCACTCTACCAAAACATTTCTGGGCAGAAGCTGTTGCAACTGCATGTTATGTTTTGAATCGTGTATCTATTCGACCTCTGACTAAAAATACATCATATGAGTTATTTAATCAAAGAAAACCAAATATCTCATATTTCAAAGTTTTTGGTTCTAAGTGCTTTATTTTAAATACGAAAGACCATCTTGGAAAATTTGATCCAAAATCCGATGAAGGTATATTTGTCGGATATTCGGAAAGAAGCAAGGCCTATCGTATATTCAATAAGAGAACCAAATCTATTGAAGAATCACTTCATGTCTCATTTGATGAATTCTTTAAACCATCTCATATAATATCAGATGACGAAGAAACTGTGACGGCCCGCCCCGCACCAGCCTGCATTTCCTCCAAAAGTGCGCTGTACACATGCCCGACTAGCACAAGACGGTCGTCATAAGAAAGAAAAGATGGGAATGAACTAATCAAAGAACCTGTAGAATGCCTCACAGCGCATGGAATAAAATATAATAATAATGTACTTGACATAAAACAGGCGAGACAGTGTATAAGCTAATAACTAAAACCAACATCAATCTCAAAGCAGCGGAAATCCAAATACAGCTTATTACAATTTTCCAAATTTACTGTCTCTAAACAAAAGAAAGCTGAAATAGAAGATACACCAACAATGCCCAAGCAGTGATCTTCAACAACACAGGGAGAATACTAAATATATATCACGTGGAAGCCTCCTGCTCGTCTCCGGATCATCTACCCGTGCATCACCAGCTAACCTGTCTCTAGTCTGCTCGTGTGAGCACCCAGAGTAATAAGAGGAGACATAAAACTCTGGGTCAGACATAAAGCCTGGTATGAGCGATAAGCATCTAAACAGAATAATAACAGGTATACTAAACCATACCTGAACCTGGACCTGCAACCAAAGAGTTAGTACCACATACCGTACAATACTCCAAGGTGCCATAATAAATAGTGTAAGAATACGGGGGTGGGTTGTGCATGTCAAAATGATAGCAAGCAAATCATCCATAGCAACCATCCTCTCATCTCTCACTCAGTGCATAAAGCGTACGGCATCTACCACTTTGGAACACTAGACAAACTGAGGCAACGACGAATCCCGACTTGTAGAAACCCTGCTGTGACCAAGCCAAACACTTGGAGTCATGACCAAACATTTCAATGACCCACTTCATTGGTCATAGCCCTTGGTTCTACCAATGCCATCATGGCCCTGAATCCGCCTTCGTACCTCCTACCATAGTGGTCCAAAGCTATAGGTGTCGATAACTCCTTAGCACGCGTCCCGCAGCAAAGCCCAACCATGAAGCGAACTCGTTGATTCCCATCTGAATCTTGAGCTCTAACTTCACATTTGGACTTCCTTTGCATCTCGGGTTTGGTCGAATTGGAGTGGGTCTTCAGAAAAGTTGTCGTGTAATAGCAGCTCTAGAATTCGGTTCGGTTCGGTCACCCATGCTCGGTTCGGTTCGGAGTGCCACCTTCCTCTTGTCTTCTTTCATTCAATTCGGGTCGGGTACTTCGCTCCGGGTCGGGTCGGGGTCCTCCTCCAGGTCAGGTTGGGTGTCCTTCCTTCCAGCGTTCCGATCCGCCCCCTTGCCATCTGATCCGCGTGGCTTTCCCTCTTGCAAGTTCTCCCGAGTGTTTACTTCCGATCCGAGCCCTGCATCTCCAAGTCGATCCGACCCGGCCTCCAATCACTCTTCCGATCCGATCCGCTCCGCTCCCTAGCTTACTCCGATCCGATCCCCTTGTCCACCCCAACTCTAAGTAAACAGTCTTCCTTTTTGCCAAGCCTTCTTCAGCGACAAGTTCCAATCCAGTTCGAATCCCCTTGGTCAGTTCACAAATCCGATCCGACCCCCTTTCTCCGCTCCGAACCGGTTCGGAACCTGCACACTTCTGCAATTTTCCAGCAAGCTTTCTACGCCATTCGACGACGTTTTCGAGCAGTTTAACTATTCTAATCAATCATGAAACATACCACAGAGTCATAGCAACATGTAATAGCAACCACAAACAACAACCAACGATTCAAATGAATCAAAATGGATCAAAAGTAGCTAAAACTTCATATTTTCTTTTAAGCACTCTTAATCATGTTTAGACATACAATTAACAAAACACATCGAAATTATCTCAAATTTCTAACAGAGCCTTAAAACATTATTTTATAATTTTAAGAATTTTTCCAGAATTTATTTACGTATAAATTCGCTAATCTTCACTAATTACCCTTAATTAACCGTAATTAGTGTCAAAATGATGTTATCACTCACCTTGGCCACAAATGAAATTCTCAGAACTGAAACTCCTCTGATTTGGGGCGAATACTGATGTCTAACAGCAGCTCTAACCTTGCTTTGGTGCTTTTTCTCCTTAATTTGGTGTTGCTAAGCCTAATCTTCAATTAGAGAGTGATTTGGGGTGTTTTAGATGTAGGAAGCCATTACTAAGGTCTCAAGGAGGTTTGTGGCGGCTCAAAACTGAAATGAAAGTGATAACCTAACCCTAATCAGACCTCCTATACCTCTAAACCCGAAATTCCCCTTGGGCCTAGCTGCTAATCACCCGCTTAAGCCCAATTAAGCTGTCTTTCACCATCTGAAACTTGTTTCAGCCATATCTCCCAAACGGTGAGTCCGTTTGGCTAATGTGACCACTCTACGGAAAGAGAAACCATCATTCGAAGCCAATGGAAGTGGTTTCAGGTCAAAATTCCTTTCCAGTCAAAAGTTATGGCCAAAACAGTGCCAACTAGGGGTAAAATGGTCATTTAAAAATCGGGAAAAATCATGAACATGGGAAATGACCCCAATAGTCGTCTCCCAAAGTTACATGACCATACGACTTCGTATGTGAAAGAAATAAATATTCTACGATCCTATGATGCGCAGAATGCGGGTCGTTACACTCTCCCCCCCTTAAGAAATTTCGTCCCCGAAATTCCTTAACCCCAAAACATACACAGGATCCCGCATGCCTAACACCCACATACAACAATCAAACATGCAAAGCAAGCAAACAAGTCTATCCTAGCATGCGGAAAACTAAATCGCTAATAAAATCTTACCAGATAAAGAGTTCTGGATACTTCTTCCTTATGTCCTCTTCTGTTTCCCAAGTACAATCATTCTCGTCTTCGCTCCACTGTACCTTGACTAGCTTCACCGACTTCCTTCGAAGTTGCTTCATGTCGTGTGTGACAATACGGGCCGGCTTGCGGCTTCCAACCGCCTCGGGTTCTACTTCGAAGTCCTCCAACTGATCAGGTGAGATAGTCATATCTGAGTCGTGAACGAACTTCCTTAGTTGGGAAACATGAAATACGTTGTGAACTCCCGCCATCTGCTCTGGTAAGTCAATTCTATATGCCAAATTCCCGACTAGTTCAAGAACAGGGAATGGACCAACAAATCTTGGTGCTAATTTACCTCTCCTGCCAAATCGTATTACGCTCTTCAACGGAGAAATCTTAACAAACACCAAGTCACCCACGGAGAATTTTAAGTCTCTTCTTCTCTTATCAGCATAACTCTTCTGCCTATCTTGGGCTGCCTTCATTCGTTGCTGAATGATCTTGATTTTATCTGAAGTTTCCCTCACCACATCTGGTCCAAGCATAAACTTCTCGCCAGTCTCTATCCAACATGATGGTGAGTTACACGGCCTTCCGTACAAAGCTTCAAACGGAGCCATACCGATACTGGATTGGTAGCTATTATTATATGCAAACTCTACTAGATGCAAATGGTCATCCCATGATCCACCAAAATCCAATATACATGCTCTCAAGAGATCTTCCAAAATACGATTCACCCTTTCCGTCTGACCGTCGGTCTGAGGATGATATGCGGTACTGAGATGTAACTCTGACCCTAGCGCCTCTTGCAAGCTCCTCCAAAACCCACTAGTGAACAACGGGTCTCGGTCGCTCACAATGCTTTTAGGTATTCCATGAAATCTCACTACCCACTTCATATACAATTCTGCTAACTTAGCTGCCGTTCTAGTCGATTTGACTGGTATAAACCTTGCACTTTTAGTCAGTCGATCTACAATTACCCAAATGCTGTCATACCCTGATCTAGTCCTTGGTAACCCATCGATGAAATCCATCGAGACTTGCTCCCATTTCCATTCGGGAATTTCTAAGGGCTGTAACAACCCACTAGGCTTCTTTTGCTCGGCTTTAACTAGCTGGCAATTCATGCACTTGGATATAAACTTCCCAACATCTCTTTTCATCCCTTCCCAGTAGTAGGTCTGCTTCATATTTCGATACATCTTATTACCACCGGGGTGTATAGTCAGCCTTGAGTGATGACATTCTCTAAGCACTTCATCCCTCAATCCATTGACATTGGGTACAACAAGCTTTCCATTCTTTCTAAGCCATCTATCTCGATCAAGCCTATACTTGTTCATCTCCTCATCGATTCCCATTTCTAACTTGGAGATGATTTCCAATAGGTTAGGATCGTCCCTCTGACTAGAGCCGATCCGCTCAATCAAAGTGGGTCTGATCGTCAAACTCGCTAACATTTCTGGATCCAATTCGCACTTTGGTCTGAAATCAAAACTCGCGATAAACTCCAGTTGCTTCCATTCAAGGAACATAGCCCCTAAGCTGGCATGTCTTCTACTCAATGCATCAGCCACCGCATTGCCCTTTCCTGGGGTGTATGCGATGTCAAAATCATAGGAAGCTAAGAACTCTAACCATCTCTGCTGCCGGAGATTTAAATCCTTCTGGGAGAATAGATACTTCAACGACTTATGATCTGTAAACAGCTCAAATCTTTCTCCCAAGAGATAGTGTCTCCACATCTTCAACGCGAACACGATCGCTGCCAATTCTAAATCATGGGTAGGGTATCTTTTCTCGTGCGGTTTCAGTTGCCGACTTGCGTAAGCTACAACCCTACCGCCTTGCATCAATACAGCACCCAGTCCGGTACCACAGGCATCCGTGTATACCGTCATCTCTTCATCTCCCTTAGGAATGACTAACACTGGTGCGCTTGTCAACTTGTCCTTTAGACTTCTGAATGCATTCTCGCACCTTTCATCCCAGACAAAAGCTTGATTCTTCTTGGTCAACTGGGTCAACGGTGCTGCTATCTTGGAGAAACCTTGGATAAACTTACGATAATATCCCGCTAACCCCAAGAAACTTCTTACATCTGTTGCATTCTTGGGCGTAGGCCAATCTTGTACCGTAGCCACCTTTGCTGGGTCCACAGCAATACCACTCTCTGATACAACATGGCCCAAGAACCTCACTTCCCTCTTCCAGAAGTGACACTTAGAAAACTTTGCTTTCAATTGGTGTTTTCTCAACACCTCCATCGCTACTCTTAAATGTTCCTTGTGTTCCTCCTCTGTCCTCGAATAGACCAAAATATCATCAACGAACACAAGGACAGACTTATTCAGCTGATCTATGAATACCCTATTCATAAGGTCCACAAAATATGCCGGGGCATTAGTCAGCCCAAATGGCATAACCAACCATTCATAAAACCCAGACGGCGTTCGAAATGCCGTTTTAGCTATACTCTCAGCTTCCACTCTAAGCTGATGAAAACCTGTCGCGAGATCCAACTGAGAAAATACTCTCGCGCCACTCAACTGATCAAACAAATCATCTATCCGCGGTAGAGGATACTTGTTCTTCCTCGTCACTTTATTCAACTCGCGGTAGTCTACACACAAACGAAGGGAACCATCCGCCTTGGTAGCAAACACAACTGGTGCTCCCCATTCAGAAACACTCCTTCTGATAAATCCCTTCCTCAAAAGATCGCTGACTTGCACCTCGAGCTCTCGCTGCTCCCTTGGTGCCATACGACGAAGTGGCATCACTATAGGTCTGGCATCTTTTACCAAATCAATACGAAACTCAATCTCTCGGTGTGGTGGAAGTCCGGTCACTTCTTCGAAAACATCCGGATACTGGCCAACCACGGGCAAACCTGACAACTCACTATGCGGAATGTCGAGGGAGTTTAGAAAACTAGCCAATACCCCCTTACTGGGTAGACCACCAAACACTATCCTCCGCCCATCATCCGCTCTAGCTGTCACTAAGAAGCCCTCACAGTCTACCACCACCCCGTATCTTTGGAGCCAATCTACTCCCAAAATAATGCCAAACCCAGTAAAGCCCAAAACAAAGCAATCACAAACAAACATGCATCCATGACTCGATAGAACCACATTACGACAAATCATGCTAAGGCTAGTTGAACCACCAATCGGGTTCGTGACTACTAAAGGTCTATCGACAATCTCGGGCTCCAATCCCAACCTATCTACCAGGTCACTAGATATGAAAGAACTGGAAGCTCCGGTATCAAACAAAACTCTAACAGGAACATCATAAACAGAAAGCATACCTTGAATGACGACATTCTTTCCCTTCTCCGCCGCAGTTGGGGCATTCGACGAAGAAGGAATAGCATTAAGGGCATATGCTTTCACCATTTGCTTTTCCTTAGGGGGCTGGGGACACTTGTCCTTGTGATGTCCCATTTGGCCACAGTTGAAGCACTTCCTATCTGCTGGCTTGGCCCGACAATTACTAGCATAATGGCCCTTCTTACCACAGCTGAAGCACTCCACATCTTGCTTATTCTTTTTCTTCTGGCCATCCTTAGCCTGACTTTGCTTTCTCTTATTCTGGGAACCACCTTTGCCTCCACCACTAGCTTGTGGCTTTGGCTCGTCTGCGGATGCAACCTCAGTCTTTGGCTTAGGGTAGAGACTTTCTGACCTTAACGCTTTCCCCACAATCGATTCAAACGTCTCATCGATGTGGTTAATAAGTTTTCCCCCCAAGTACTGATCCAATCCAGTTATGAATTTCTCATTCTTTTTCTCGGCAGTATCTATAAGAGATAACCCATATTTTGACAAAGTGTCAAATTCAGCAATATACTCCGAGACAGCCCTGCCATTCTGCTTGAGCTCCAAGAATTTCTTAAACAACATTGACTTCTGAGCAGCTGGAATGAACTTCTCACTAAAGCGAGCCTTAAACTGCTCCCAAGTAATCTGATCTTCGGGAGTAGCTGCCTTTATAGCATTCCACCAATTCATTGCCCGCCCTTGCAGCTGACGGGACGCTAGCTTTCTTTTCATCGCATCCTCGATACCCAAATCCTCGAAGATACGTTCGCAGCTATCCACCCAATCCTGAACATCCGTAGCCGACTCCGTTCCGTGGAACGGCTTCCCACCAAGGCTAGTATAATCCTTATTCAGCCTGGCGAAGTCGACTCTTGGCGCCTGCACCATTGGACCACCACCATTTCCACCATTGGGAGCTGCCCTCTGAACATCCCTAAGCATCTCTCTCATGAGGTCAGTAAACATCGTCCTCATGTCAGCAGCATTCCCATTATTGGCCCCTCTACCGGTACCTCTAACATATCGGCTCATCGTCAATCTGAAAAAAAAGAAATGATTAACGACTCCATAGTGGTGTTAGTGCAGTACGACTCCATCCTTATACTACTAATAGTATAGATATATAGCTTTTGAAAACCAAAATAATCACAAATACGCTCCCTCGTATACATATATTATCTCTCCCCGATAACTTCCCTAGGTTAACTACGCAACCTAGAGCTCTGATACCAAGTGTGACGGCCCGCCCCGCACCAGCCTGCATTTCCTCCAAAAGTGCGCTGTACACATGCCCGACTAGCACAAGACGGTCGTCATAAGAAAGAAAAGATGGGAATGAACTAATCAAAGAACCTGTAGAATGCCTCACAGCGCATGGAATAAAATATAATAATAATGTACTTGACATAAAACAGGCGAGACAGTGTATAAGCTAATAACTAAAACCAACATCAATCTCAAAGCAGCGGAAATCCAAATACAGCTTATTACAATTTTCCAAATTTACTGTCTCTAAACAAAAGAAAGCTGAAATAGAAGATACACCAACAATGCCCAAGCAGTGATCTTCAACAACACAGGGAGAATACTAAATATATATCACGTGGAAGCCTCCTGCTCGTCTCCGGATCATCTACCCGTGCATCACCAGCTAACCTGTCTCTAGTCTGCTCGTGTGAGCACCCAGAGTAATAAGAGGAGACATAAAACTCTGGGTCAGACATAAAGCCTGGTATGAGCGATAAGCATCTAAACAGAATAATAACAGGTATACTAAACCATACCTGAACCTGGACCTGCAACCAAAGAGTTAGTACCACATACCGTACAATACTCCAAGGTGCCATAATAAATAGTGTAAGAATACGGGGGTGGGTTGTGCATGTCAAAATGATAGCAAGCAAATCATCCATAGCAACCATCCTCTCATCTCTCACTCAGTGCATAAAGCGTACGGCATCTACCACTTTGGAACACTAGACAAACTGAGGCAACGACGAATCCCGACTTGTAGAAACCCTGCTGTGACCAAGCCAAACACTTGGAGTCATGACCAAACATTTCAATGACCCACTTCATTGGTCATAGCCCTTGGTTCTACCAATGCCATCATGGCCCTGAATCCGCCTTCGTACCTCCTACCATAGTGGTCCAAAGCTATAGGTGTCGATAACTCCTTAGCACGCGTCCCGCAGCAAAGCCCAACCATGAAGCGAACTCGTTGATTCCCATCTGAATCTTGAGCTCTAACTTCACATTTGGACTTCCTTTGCATCTCGGGTTTGGTCGAATTGGAGTGGGTCTTCAGAAAAGTTGTCGTGTAATAGCAGCTCTAGAATTCGGTTCGGTTCGGTCACCCATGCTCGGTTCGGTTCGGAGTGCCACCTTCCTCTTGTCTTCTTTCATTCAATTCGGGTCGGGTACTTCGCTCCGGGTCGGGTCGGGGTCCTCCTCCAGGTCAGGTCGGGTGTCCTTCCTTCCAGCGTTCCGATCCGCCCCCTTGCCATCTGATCCGCGTGGCTTTCCCTCTTGCAAGTTCTCCCGAGTGTTTACTTCCGATCCGAGCCCTGCATCTCCAAGTCGATCCGACCCGGCCTCCAATCACTCTTCCGATCCGATCCGCTCCGCTCCCTAGCTTACTCCGATCCGATCCCCTTGTCCACCCCAACTCTAAGTAAACAGTCTTCCTTTTTGCCAAGCCTTCTTCAGCGACAAGTTCCAATCCAGTTCGAATCCCCTTGGTCAGTTCACAAATCCGATCCGACCCCCTTTCTCCGATCCGAACCGGTTCGGAACCTGCACACTTCTGCAATTTTCCAGCAAGCTTTCTACGCCATTCGACGACGTTTTCGAGTAGTTTAACTATTCTAATCAATCATGAAACATACCACAGAGTCATAGCAACATGTAATAGCAACCACAAACAACAACCAACGATTCAAATGAATCAAAATGGATCAAAAGTAGCTAAAACTTCATATTTTCCCTTAAGCACTCTTAATCATGTTTAGACATACAATTAACAAAACACATCGAAATTATCTCAAATTTCTAACAGAGCCTTAAAACATTATTTTAGAATTTTAAGAATTTTTCCAGAATTTATTTACGTATAAATTCGCTAATCTTCACTAATTACCCTTAATTAACCGTAATTAGTGTCAAAATGATGCTATCACTCACCTTGGCCACAAATGAAATTCTCAGAACTGAAACTCCTCTGATTTGGGGCGAATACTGATGTCTAACAGCAGCTCTAACCTTGCTTTGGTGCTTTTTCTCCTTAATTTGGTGTTGCTAAGCCTAATCTTCAATTAGAGAGTGATTTGGGGTGTTTTAGATGTAGGAAGCCATTACTAAGGTCTCAAGGAGGTTTGTGGCGGCTCAAAACTGAAATGAAAGTGATAACCTAACCCTAATCAGACCTCCTATACCTCTAAACCCGAAATTCCCCTTGGGCCTAGCTGCTAATCACCCGCTTAAGCCCAATTAAGCTGTCTTTCACCATCTGAAACTTGTTTCAGCCATATCTCCCAAACGGTGAGTCCGTTTGGCTAATGTGACCACTCTACGGAAAGAGAAACCATCATTCGAAGCCAATGGAAGTGGTTTCAGGTCAAAATTCCTTTCCAGTCAAAAGTTATGGCCAAAACAGTGCCAACTAGGGGTAAAATGGTCATTTAAAAATCGGGAAAAATCATGAACATGGGAAATGACCCCAATAGTCGTCTCCCAAAGTTACATGACCATACGACTTCGTATGTGAAAGAAATAAATATTCTACGATCCTATGATGCGCAGAATGCGGGTCGTTACAGAAACCATAGTTACTAATAACCCTATCATCACAAATAATGACTCTGACTCAGAAATAGTTGATGATAACCCTCAAATTGATGTAATACCTTCTCCACCAAGATTTAGATCTCCTCCAAGAATTTTAAGAGATCATCCAGTTCAAAATATAATTGGAGAAGTATCATCTCAAATAAGAACTAGAAGTCAACTTAACCAAATGGGACATGTTGCATTTATTTCTAATATCGAACCTAAGAATCCTAAAGAAGCTGCTACCGATGAATATTGGATTTTTGCGATGCAAGAAGAACTAAATCAGTTTGAACGCAATAATGTATGGGAACTTGTTCCAAGGCCAACCGATCAATCGGTTATAGGAACTAAATGGGTTTACAAAAACAAGGCTGATGAACAAGGAAACATAATTCGAAACAAAGCACGGTTAGTAGCACAAGGATATAATCAAGAAGAGGGTATCGATTATGAAGAAACTTTTGCACCTGTCGCTAGACTAGAAGCAATTATAATTCTTCTATCATTTGCTTGTCACCATAACTTTAAATTATATCAGATGGATGTCAAGAGTGCATTTTTAAACAGATTTATAAAAGAAAAAGTATATGTTGAACAACCACCTTTATTTAAACATGAAAAACATCCGGATCATGTGTTCAAGCTTAAGAAGGCTTTGTACGGTCTAAAACAAGCACCGCGTGCTTGGTATGAACCGCTACGAAGTTATCTAATTAATTCTGGATTTCAAAAAGGAAAGGTTGATCAAACATTATTTATTAAACATTCGCACAAAGATATACTTGTTATTCAAATATATGTGGACGACATAATCTTTGGATCAACAAATGAGAAACTTTGTAAAGAGTTTGCAAATATCATGACCAAAGAATTTGAAATGTCACATATGGGAGAGCTATCATACTTTCTTGGTCTTCAAATTAAACAACTTCCGAATGGTATTTTTATAAATCAAGAAAAATATTGTGAAAATCTTATTAAAAGATTTGGTCTTGAAATACTTCCGGAAAACCAACTCCGATTAGTACAACTAGTCATCTCGAAAAAGATGAAAGTGGAAAAAGTATAGACCAAAAGACGTATCGTAGTATGATAGGTTCTCTCCTATATTTAACAGCTAGTCGTCCTGACATTATGATGAGTGTTTGTTTGTGTGCACGTTTTCAAGCTAATCCTAAGGAATCGCATCTACGAGCAGTAAAACGAATTATTCGGTATCTTAATAACACCAAAGATTTCGGTCTTTTCTATCCTAAGGACTGTGCATTCGAATTAGTATCATATAGTGATGCTGATTTCGGGGGATCACGAACGGATAGAAAGAGTACAAGTGGTACGTGCCATTTCATTGGAAAATCACTTGTCTCTTGGTTTAGTAAGAAACAAAATTGTGTTTCACTCTCGACATGTGAGGCAGAGTATGTCTCAGCAGCTTTAGCATGTACACAAGTTATATATATGCAACAAACACTTAAAGACTTCAATATTAACTTGTCAAATTCTATTATATATTGTGATAACACAAGTGCGATAAACTTATCCAAAAATCCGGTTAACCACTCAAGAACTAAACATATTGACATCCGACATCATTTTCTTAGAGATAATATTGAGAAAGGAAATATAAAATTAGAATATGTAAGCACAGACAATCAACTAGCTGATATATTTACAAAGCCTCTACTAGAATCAAGTTTTGTCAAGTTACGTAGAGAGCTAGGCTTGGTTTCAAGAAGAGAACTCGAAGGCTAATATTTTTTAATTTATAACAAGAGTTCACATTTTTTTTCTGAAACCAATTCCTTTTCTTTTTACTATATAGAAAAGAGAATTTTTCTACGGTTAAAATACAAACCATCTTTTCTTTTTCTAAAAATAGAAAACTCTTTCTCTATATATACTTTTGCATTTTTGAGTTCTCTCAGACAATCACTCTCTCAAAATCTCCTTTAACTTTTTAAATGCATGGCACACATTTGTGAAAAATGTGCTGAAAACTCCCATATTTCAATCACGAGTTCCGAACCAACGGAATACAACTCCCCGAAAACACCAGAACATCCACCTGGATTTCATCCACCTTTCAAACACCAGGAACCACACCAACTTCTAAGAAAAGCAAGAAAGTTTTGTTTTGCTCTCCACGAACAAAAGAAAAGATCGACGAAATGCATTATTATCAGCAGCAAATGTTCTATGAGCAAAAATTGACGACTTCTCGTTTGACGTATCTCGAACGATGTAACAACCCGAAAATCTGGGCCAGTTTAAAATTTTTATTTTGGCAATTTTAGCGAATTTTGAATATTTAAAATGAATTATTTTAAATAGAATCGACGAGAAATTTATTTTGAATATAACGTATATATTATACGTCGTCGTTAGAATATAAATATTTATATATAATTATAAATAGAATTGAAAATGGCGCGGTAGTTCGATAATTCGATTTCAAACTTCAATTGAACATACCGAGTGCAAAACAATCCGGATTTTAGTGAAACCAAAAACATTAGGATCTAATTGATAATATCTTTCCAACGAATCCGAAAAATCAAAATTTCATAGCGGGAATCAAAAGATATGTCAAATTGAAAATTCTGAATAGTCGCTATGGAATTCAGGCCCTTAAAAATGGGAATTTTGCAAACGACCTCGGATTCTGATGAAACCACTTTTGTTGGATCCGTGATGTTAAATTATTGCTAGATTCCAAATTTCATAATTTTTCGAATCAATATGTGAGCGTGGCAAAGGAAAACGCGATTGACCATTTCAGTTGATTTTAATCGACTGGAAATTGGCCAATTTTCCAACGGTCTCAGAATTCGACGAAACTAGTTTTGTTAGGACCATATCGTCAATACGAAGCTAGAAAATATTTTTCTGCAATTTATAGAGTTCGTATGCGACCCCAGTAATTTGAAATGTACGTTTAAAATTTAATATAGCGATTTAAATGTAAATTCAACGGAAACTAATCGAAACGATCAAATCAGCTTGCGATACATATCCCATTATGTTCGGAATGGGGGTAAAACGCTATGGACGACAGGCGGTGGGTTTGATTTCGACTTCGAAATAAAAAGTTACTTTTTTTAAAAGAGGAATTAAAATAAAATATAAATAATTATATTTATATATACACCCCCCTCGTTTCTTTAAAATCAGAAATCAAAAAAAAAAAAGGAGAAATAGGAGGACGGGGGGAGACTCGTCGCCCCCCCCCCCCCCCCCGATGACCGCCGCCGCGCCTCAGGCGGGCCACCCCGTCGCCCCTCCAGCCTCCTCGCTCCCCTCTCCTCTTCAATCGACAGCCGCACCCCAAGTCGCGCCACCACATCCCCAAGACCCCATCGCCCTCCGCCTCGACGTAACCCCCCCTCCCCCCCCGTGACGAGGAGCAGCCACCACCGCAAGCCCCTCCGACGAATCTCGCCTCCCCTCCTTTCCCCTCCGCCGCTTTCTCCCCCAAAACCGCACACCGACGCCGCTAACCCCCCCTTCTCCGATTCAGAACAGCGACTGCTTTCCCCCTAGCTCTTGGATCCAAAAAGAAAATGACGTGAGTTTTTAATTCACTTATTATTATTATTATTTTGTTTATGCTATGATTTTATGAAATTAATACTATAAAATTTATAGATAAAAGCTTTGATTTTATATATGATTTTTATTAGAAATAACATTATATAAAATATAGGATTTTTAAACTGTATAAGTTAGGAATTTTATCATATGAAAGATTAGATTTTTTAAATGAAAAAGATTTGATTTTTATATTTTTAGAAAGTTAAAAATATGATTTTTATATTTTTAAAGTATTAAAAATATGATTTTTATATTTTTAAAGTATTAAAAATACAGTCTTTAGTGTATAGCGACTATAAAAATATGATTTTTGTTTATGTAGAGAAGTAAAAATATAATCTTTACATGATAGGAATATTAAAAATAGCATCTTTATATGGGTAGCAAAATAAAGATTGATTTTTATAAGGTGATATTTTTAAAAAGGTGAAAAGACGATACTTTTATATAAAGAAAGACGTGATTTTTATAATGTTTTCATAGAAAAAGAATATATTTTGTTCATAGGAAAAATTAGATTTTTATTTGTTTAAAAATTTGATTTTTGTTTGTTAAAGAAAAATGAATTCTTTATTTTTATAAAGGCGAAATCTTTATTTTAGAAAAGGCGAAATCTTTATATGGAGAATAGCGTGATAAAAATATAATCTTTACTATATGAACATCGATGTGAAATTATAATTTTTATCTATATAGTAGAGGTATAAAAATTCGATTTTTATATATTGAAAATCATAATAAAAAGTCGATTTTTATATATTGAATAACATAGTAAAAAATTTGATTTTTATATAAAGTATAACGAAGTAAAAATTCAATTTTTAAAAGGTATGAAGCAATTATAAAGATATGATTTTTAAATTGAAAGTGAACAAATAAAAATATGATTTTTATTTTAAAGACATAAGATAATAAAAATATGATTTTTATTTTAAAGACATCAGCAAATATAAAAATGTGTGATTTTTATATATGTAGTGGCTACGGGCAGCGAAGTTGACAAAGCGATAACGATGAAGATTTCTATCAAAGAAGAGTCAAGATGATTGGATAGCTATATGTGAGAATTTCTCACCTTTCAATTTTTTTTTCTAAGTTTTATATATATACTAGGATGCAGACGGTGCTTAGTAGCACCCGACACAATCGTCCACAGACCATGGACTTGTTTGTTTGGTTGCATAAATTAGTTAGATGATTTGATTTGAATTTGGTTGTTTGGTGAATTTGATTGATGTGTGAATGGCGTGGGCCTTCACTAGACCGGGGATAGGGCTAGGCCTCGTCCCGTTTCTAGTATCGTGCCGTTATGCCGCCGAAATTTTCTAAAATATGTTAGAAAAATAAAAATATCATTTTATTTAAAGAATGAACTGAAAAGAAATTCATATGTTAAAATAAAATGTTTTATCGTTAAAAATATAATTTTTAACGTGAATATGAATAAATAAAATATTCATTTACAAACCAGATGGTTTGTTTATGTACACCTATTTGAAGGACATTGATTGGGTCGATAAATTTTACACATCGCCCAACTGCACGAATAAAAATCTGTGTTTGTTGATTTGAAACCCCACACGGGTGTTGGGATGAAATTTGAAGTTCACTCATCCTGATTGATTTAATATGTCGATCGATTGATTGACAGGCTGTTATAAGCGTTAGATATCTATATTTGATGCTTATACAGTGTAGTGCACTTTGATTGAAGGTTGATTATTTTTCAATGCTATTATATACATGTGATGTATGAAAATCCATATAATTAATTTTATATGGTGATTGATTGGGCCTCATTCCAATTTAGAAAATAAAGAATGTTATAAAATAAAGGTTCATGTGTTGACTGTACTCATTCGTTGAGATTAGTCATGTGTTGAACGAAATATTTTAATAATAAAATTTACATCTTTATCAATATAATATAAAGGTTCATGTGTTGACTGTACTCATTCGTTGAGATTAGTCATGTGTTGAACGAAATATTTTAATAATAAAATTTACATCTTTATCAATATAATATAAAGGTTCATGTGTTGACTGTACTCATCCGTTGAGATTAGTCATGTGTTGAACAAAATAATTTAACAAAAATAGTCACACGTGGACAGTACTCATTCGTTGAGATTAGTCGTGTGTTGACAAAATAAATATTCATTTGTTGAGAATAGGAATATTTGAAAAAGAAATATTTGAAATCGAAATATTTGAAATCGAAATATTTGAAATCGAAATATTTGTAAAAGAAATATTTGAAACAGAACATTTGAAAATAGAAATATATGGAGCCGTGTTGATTAGATTGACGCCATTTTGACGTAAACGATATTTATATCGATTTTATTCATTTTAAAGTGAATATTAAAAAGTGATTTCGAAAATAGAATATTTTGAAATGAAGTGAATTTGATTCAAATAGGAAACGAAGTGAACTTGATTCAAATAGGAAACGAAGTGAACTTGATTCAAATAGGAAACGAAGTGAACTTGATTCAAATAGGAAACGAAGTGAATTTGATTCAAATAGAAAACGAAGTGAACTTGATTCAAATAGAAAACGAAATGAATTTGATTCAAATAGAAAACGAAATGAACTTGATTCAAATAGAAAACGAAACGAATTTGATTTGAATAGAATTTGAATTGAAACGAATTCGAATTGAATATATATAACGAACTGAATTCAAATTGAATATAAAGCGATTTCGAAGTGAATTGAAAACGATTTTGAAATGAATCGAATAGAAAACCAATTTGAAATGAATCGAATAGGAAACGATTTTGAAATGAATTGAATAGAAAACCAATTTGATTTGAATCGAATAGAAAACGACTTAGAAATTTCATTGAAAACGAATTCAAACTAAATTGAAAACAAATTGAAATGAATTCAAATTGAATTGAAATTTGAATTGAATAGAGATGAATTTTAAAACGAATTTATAAAGAAGAATTCAATTTTGATTTGAATTGAAATGGAAGTTGAAATGTTTTTGAAACGAATTTAAAACTATTTATAAAATTCGTTTTAAATAGAAATCGATGAAATATATATTATATATATTATATATATAATATAATGGCCTGAATAGAACGCGCCGCGCCGCGGCAGTTCGCGAATTTCGACCATTTATTTCAAACGGACATTACGGGAGATCCGACCGTCAGATTCTCCTAAAACCGGAACCGTTGGGTTCGTATCGAAAAGAGCTTTCTAACGAATATTAGAAATTTGAAATCTAACGGTGGGATTTTGTAACAACCCGAATTTTTACAACACGTTAAATCAAGAATCAAGGCAGGATTTAATTTTAAATTCTGAATCAAGTAAAACGGGCTATGCCATTGCGTTCGTCTCGGAAAAATACGCGAAATAGAGTCCGAGTTTTCGAGAATCGGAGTCCGTATGACCCGTTAAAGGCCCAAAGAAGATTTCTGAAAATTTGAATTTCGGAAACAGTTTTGGAAAGCAGATCTGGGGCTAGGCGGGAAGTTTCCCCGCCTAGGCCATGTCGACAGGGCTGTCGACAGGCCTGTCGACTTGGGCCCAGACCAAGTCGACAGCCCTGTCGACTTGCCTGTCGACAAAGGGTGGCCGGGGCAAGCTGCCTGGTGCACATGCTTGGCTCACCTGGTCTTGTTCTTGGGCTGGTTCTGGAAGCTTCCGAGATCTGATGGTCCTAATCTATCCTAGGGTTAATCTAAGGGCCTAAAACTATCCTAATCTCTATAAAAACACCCCTAAGCCCCCCCTAAACCCTCATAACTCACCCTCTCCACGAAGTGCTGCCCAAATGCAAGGTGATCATGGCCTCCATCTCAAATCCCTAGAGCCTATGCATTCAAATCGGGTTCAAATCAAAGGATGCAAGCTTGCTACACCAAATAGAGGCCAAATCAACATTTCTATGCGAGTTTTGTGATGGTTCTTCATCAAAGGAGCCACCTTTCTTCGTCATAATGATGCATGATCCCTTTCCTAAGCCTTGCCTAAGTAAGTTCTAGCTACTTTTAGATGGAACGGTAGTTTTGATAATGACATGGGATAAAATGAGGCTAAACATGATTATGCGAACTTATATGAACCTTACCTCGCCCCTTGTGTTCATGGTTATGATTTTAGGCCATGTGAGTGACTTAATCATGCCTCTCATGCTATGCATAGCCTAGTTTAACTTGCAAGTTTGGATCTTTATGCATGAAATGCTAGCATGAACCTTTAGGAACCACTTATGTGTGAAACATTGGCTAAGACAAGATTTTGGGGCTTATGCATGTTTATGAACCCAAACCCCTTATGTTATCATGCAAGTTTGTGGCCAAATCCTTTATGAGATTATGCATGCTTATGGCCAATCCCCTCTTTTAAGTTGTGCATGTTTATGGCCAAACTCTTTTTGATAATATGCATGTTGTGGCCGAATTCCCTTGTGACATTTTGTGTGTTTATGGCCGAAACCCTTTTTAAGACACTATGCATGTTCGAGGCCAATTTGTAGTCGTAGTATTCCTACTATGTTGACTCGTCTATACTTACGTTGGAAACACGTTTTGGGGTTAGGTTAGACGAGCGTGAATATACATGAGAAACTTAACTTGAAGTTCCATGAAATATGATGTGAAACATGATTTGGGTCAAATGGGTATAACATGACAACATGCAACATTGAATATAGCATGTAAGTTAACATGTAAATATGCATAATCATAAGCTTGGGAATTTACCTATTAAGTTAGGTCTACCCATTGGGAATTTACCTATTAAGTTAGGTCTACCCAATTGCTTGAAAACTTGACTATGAACATGACACTAGACTAAACATGAAAGTGGCCAACTCGAGGTTGGGTTGAGTTTGCAACGTAAAACTACCCGGAACCGACCGGCCTAACTAGTAGTTGCAAACAATAGGACTCAATGTGAGAAGTTGGTCATGTTGTGCTTGAACCCGAGGTTAGACCAAGTTGTGGTGTAAATCTACCCGGACCCGCCCGGCTTAACTAGTAACCACAACAAAGTCTAATGTGAGAGGTTGGGGTGCATTAAATAATTAATGCCACATAGTAGGGTTAAGTTAATTTGATTAATGAGGCTTAACCAAATATGACATGGACAAATGGGTTAAGTAATTTGATTAGGCTAATGATACTTAACAAAACATGACAGGGTTGGGTAGGTTAAGTAACTTGATTTGTCTAACGACACTTGACCATTTTTTTATACGACGAGGGGAAGGGATTAAGTTAACCAACACTTAATCAATCCAATACGATAACTTGATAAGGTTAAGTAAATTTTCTTATTGACACTTAACCGTAAAATACAGTTAATGGATGGGGTTAAGATTAGACTTAACTAGTCTAAACATGGTAATCGGATGGGGTTAAGTTAGCCTAGACTTAATTAATCCAACTTGGTAATTTAATGGGGTTAAGATAAACACTTAACTAATTTAACACGATGATTTGATGAGGTTAAGTTAACCTATACTTAACCAATCTAACGTAAAAACATGACAAGGCTAAGTCACGAATCGTTTCGAATACGCTTGACCGATTTGACTCGGTAATTTGATAGGGTCAAATTAATATATATACTTAACCAATCTAAAATGATAATTAGACGAGGTTAAGTCATGGATTGCTTGATATACTTAACCAACTTGACACATGGTCTGTAGGGTTAAGTCTTGGACTCGGACACTTAGCCAGTTTCGACATGTTTTGTAGACGGGTTAAGTTGTGAACTTAAGTGACACTTAACCCATTAGATAAACCCTAATTCGGAGGATTAGGTAAATAACCATAGTTAACAAGGATAATGGAAATAAGGCTAAGTGGTAAACCTTGGTTAAGGGAAACTAAGTAATAATTCTTAGTCAAAGACATTTGGACCACTTCTGAGATAGATTAGTAACCCGATACGTTAGGTCAACATTTAAGTATGCGTGTAGGAGCAGGCTATCTGATTTAGATAAAGGCTCCAACGAACTGGGTAACGAAGCAGCGGCTTCGGGGAACGTGAGGATATTCTTGGGATCCCTCTGTGAGCTGCCAGGTCATTATACTAGGCTCACGAGAGGTTGAGGTCTGCGGTAGAAGAACCAAGAATATGCCTTGGTTGCTATGCGAGCGACCTAAAGACTGGGGTGGATAGCAGTGAGCCGGCGAATACATAAGATGCCCGAGATAGCAAGTTCGTCGATCATCTACCATCTTGAGTCAAGCGTGTACGTACGGAAAGGCAGGGAACACCCAACAGACCATAATTGCTATCTAATTATGGGTGAGGTAGGCCGTAGGATGTGGGCTGGCCGGAGTGTAGTTCTCATGCAAGATTTTCTCTTGTGTTGCCTTTCACTAGTTGAGGGAGGGGTCTCGTGGGACCATAGCCACGTGTAGAAAAGAAGACCTTAGTATCTGCATCGGCAGATAAATCTAAAGCTCCCGACCGAGTCCTGTATTTCTTGTTTTGCCCTGTGACAGGACTCGGATGGCACGATGTGATACATGTGCATACAGTTATAGAAAAACGATTCACGGTGATTGCGTGGGAAAAAGGGCGTGGTTGAGGGTTAGCGTAATCCCTAGTGGCCTAGGTGGTTTAACCCAAACCAAAATACGAAAGCGTGCAATAGGTAAGCGTAATCCGTAGTGGTGCTAGGTGGCGTAAGTCCTAGTAGTTCAAACGATGATTCATATGGAAGAGCCTAGCTAGAACAAGGGTGACAGTCCAAACGATTTCTAGGATAATACGACATGAGGAAGCCCGTACGAGGTACGGCAAAGGACTGAACTTATATACATGGAAAGAAACATATGATTTGAATAACCTATATATGCGATATATTAGGTTGACATGGACCATTACACGACTTTGAGTAAGGGACATTCATGGTTAACACATAACAAGGCTGGGATACTAGTACGGAGGGTGCAGAGCAAATATACATGTTAGATCTAAAATACATAATAGATACCGTGGGATGATAGACGGGGCAGATACCTTGGGATAATGTACTCGATAGAAATCGGACGATGTGATACCTTGACTTATCATAACACCGTAGTTTATCATGATACCTTAGTTTACCTTGCCACAGTAGTTAAACCGGCTAGCCCGGTTTAGTTTATCTGTCTTGTAGTTATCCTTATGTTTACTTTCAGTTTATGCATGTCATGTTACCTTTACCTGTTTTTATACTGGAAGTAGATAGGACTTACTCAGTCTTTTTGACTGACCCGTTTTGTTTCGCCTCTTTTCTTCCGTTTCCCCCCCAGGTTACAGGGAGGAAACAATGCAGTTTAGTTCGGACTTCTTCTGCTTGAAGGTCATCATGGATGGCTTGGACTTCTCTTGGCTATGGCTACTTTACTGTTTTTACTTGGGGAATAACTTATTAAAAAGTCTTTATGCTTCTTTACTATTGCAAGACAGGTTTTGTTGTACTCTGATGTAAAAGGCTTTAGACCTTATTTATTCATGTTATGAAAGTTTGATTTTACTTCCGCTATTTTATATGTTCTGTCTTGTGATATTTCTGTGCATGTTTACCAATAATGCCCCTCTAAAGCTAGTGCATTCCTTTGCGAGTGACCCTAGCGGAGGTGGGGTGTTACATTTGGTATCAGAGCAGAAGGTTACCAGACTGGGCAAAAGTTTTTAAAGACCTTCTGAAAACTATTTGAAAATCGTTTATAAAGAAGCATTTTCAAGAAAATTTTCTTTTAAAAAGAAAAAGGCTATTCCCCAAAGGCCATTAGCATTATCCTTGTTTCCTTGATTGAATCTCTTTTCCTTTCTTTCCTCCATCTGTAGTCACAGTGGTTTTGACTGCGACTAGTCTTTCTAGCTGCGTATGTGTTCCCCGTACGATGGAGGTGGTTCTCGAGAGACCGTTGCAGAGTTATGCATGAAAGGATAGTAAGAACAAGGATAAAGGATACGAGCTCAGGGATAAGCAACATGTTGGTATGGCTGAGTCCTAAAAGGAGGGAGAAAGATGAACAATGAAACCCATGACGAGAGAGTACCTTTGGCATGGTGAAACGGGACGGATAGTTAAGTATCATGGAACAGGGACAAGATCATTCGGAGGGCAATAGTATGCTCTCATTTCTAGGATACCTCAGAAGGAGGGTAACGATCTTGTTAAAGGTTTAGCTTTTCTTCTCTATCATCCTGTCGGGACTTTGTTTTGATCACCGCATCTTTTAAGTCCGCTTCGATAGTTGAGTCTCTGCACCTTAGTACTAGCGTAGAAGTGGATCCCGTTTTTGTCTCAAGTCCTATTGGAAGATTGGTCCATTTACTCATGGCTTGTTTGGATTTGAGAATGTCTATATCAAGTGTTGAGCTTGGAAATAATGCTTATGTTTATAAGTTGTGGATGGATTCTAGGGATGAAGTGGTTATCCAGTAAGGGGTGCCACTCTCGATTTTAGAAGAAGGGTAGTTAGACTCTTGGCTTGTTTTGGTAATACCCTTGAAGTATCGCGTAACCTTTTGGGTTCTGTCATGATTAGTTACTTAGAATCCCTAGAAGCCTTTGTTGGAAATTAGAAACCCGATCGAATGGTGTTCGCTAATAAGACGGATGGTTTACTTCGATTATGTATGGGTTATGGGAATTACCCTAGTAAGTGCGCACGGTAACTTGTTTACTTTCAAGAGAAAGTTTTTCTACGTGGAATACCTTATGGTACAAGGTCCAGGATTCACTAGTGAATTTTGAGGGCTCGCATGGAATAATGTGTACGCAGTCCTGTTTGCGCCAAGTATTCTAGAAGGAGAATAAGTGCAAGTGGAACGAGAGGCGACGAGGAAATGAGTTCCAACTCATGATATGGAAACAGGAAATAAGAAGCTGCGAAATCGTGAAGAAAAAGGGGCGGTCAAGGCACGATGGAACTAAGCTCAAGGTAATGCGACTCAAGAGACTGAAGACTAAATACTTGCATGATATCTCTTGGGAATATATCCTCGATCCCTGTTTTTCTGTTGAGCTTGCTTGTAGGCTATCTTTTATGGATATCCTCTCGGTCCTGTCTCTGTTACAAACCCCGTACGGAGTTTGTTTTGTTTATCTTCTCGACCCTGTTTCAGGGAATCTTAGGTAGAACCCTGTGGATGTAAACATGTATTTGAAACATGTTATGGTTGATATGGTTGCAAATGGTTGCAAGTGGTTGCTCGTGGATGCGCGAATTTACGTTAGACAGTAGCTCGACTCGGTCACATTTCATATTGCATATGCACAAGTATTTGTTTATGGATGAAATTGAATGTGTTATCATGCGGATGTTGCATATGGTTGAATGTTTGTGCACGCATATAGTGTATATGATTAGGACTATTTGCATACATGATGGATTCATAGCACTAAACATGTTTTTGCATTCAAAAGATTTTCAGGCCTGATCATTAGCATTAGCTAAGGAACATGTACACACACGTTTTGCATATATTCATATGGCATTAGAAATCATCTAAGGACAATGGTTGCTTGTGGATGATGTTTTGAGTAGATGGATGATGGATGGTAGGATATGTTCTTCCTAACTTGGAGATTTCGGGGACGAAATCCTAAAAGATGGGGAGAATGTAACAACCCGAATTTTTACAACACGTTAAATCAAGAATCAAGGCAGGATTTAATTTTAAATTCTGAATCAAGTAAAACGGGCTATGCCATTGCGTTCGTCTCGGAAAAATACGCGAAATAGAGTCCGAGTTTTCGAGAATCGGAGTCCGTATGACCCGTTAAAGGCCCAAAGAAGATTTCTGAAAATTTGAATTTCGGAAACAGTTTTGGAAAGCAGATCTGGGGCTAGGCGGGAAGTTTCCCCGCCTAGGCCATGTCGACAGGGCTGTCGACAGGCCTGTCGACTTGGGCCCAGACCAAGTCGACAGCCCTGTCGACTTGCCTGTCGACAGGGGGTGGCCGGGGCAAGCTGCCTGGTGCACCTGCTTGGCTCACCTGGTCTTGTTCTTGGGCTGGTTCTGGAAGCTTCCGAGATCTGATGGTCCTAATCTATCCTAGGGTTAATCTAAGGGCCTAAAACTATCCTAATCTCTATAAAAACACCCCTAAGCCCCCCCTAAACCCTCATAACTCACCCTCTCCACGAAGTGCTGCCCAAATGCAAGGTGATCATGGCCTCCATCTCAAATCCCTAGAGCCTATGCATTCAAATCGGGTTCAAATCAAAGGATGCAAGCTTGCTACACCAAATAGAGGCCAAATCAACATTTCTATGCGAGTTTTGTGATGGTTCTTCATCAAAGGAGCCACCTTTCTTCGTCATAATGATGCATGATCCCTTTCCTAAGCCTTGCCTAAGTAAGTTCTAGCTACTTTTAGATGGAACGGTAGTTTTGATAATGACATGGGATAAAATGAGGCTAAACATGATTATGCGAACTTATATGAACCTTACCTCGCCCCTTGTGTTCATGGTTATGATTTTAGGCCATGTGAGTGACTTAATCATGCCTCTCATGCTATGCATAGCCTAGTTTAACTTGCAAGTTTGGATCTTTATGCATGAAATGCTAGCATGAACCTTTAGGAACCACTTATGTGTGAAACATTGGCTAAGACAAGATTTTGGGGCTTATGCATGTTTATGAACCCAAACCCCTTATGTTATCATGCAAGTTTGTGGCCAAATCCTTTATGAGATTATGCATGCTTATGGCCAATCCCCTCTTTTAAGTTGTGCATGTTTATGGCCAAACTCTTTTTGATAATATGCATGTTGTGGCCGAATTCCCTTGTGACATTTTGTGTGTTTATGGCCAAAACCCTTTTTAAGACACTATGCATGTTCGAGGCCAATTTGTAGTCGTAGTATTCCCACTATGTTGACTCGTCTATACTTACGTTGGAAACACGTTTTGGGGTTAGGTTAGACGAGCGTGAATATACATGAGAAACTTAACTTGAAGTTCCATGAAATATGATGTGAAACATGATTTGGGTCAAATGGGTATAACATGACAACATGCAACATTGAATATAGCATGTAAGTTAACATGTAAATATGCATAATCATAAGCTTGGGAATTTACCTATTAAGTTAGGTCTACCCATTGGGAATTTACCTATTAAGTTAGGTCTACCCAATTGCTTGAAAACTTGACTATGAACATGACACTAGACTAAACATGAAAGTGGCCAACTCGAGGTTGGGTTGAGTTTGCAACGTAAAACTACCCGGAACCGACCGGCCTAACTAGTAGTTGCAAACAATAGGACTCAACGTGAGAAGTTGGTCATGTTGTGCTTGAACCCGAGGTTAGACCAAGTTGTGGTGTAAATCTACCCGTACCCGCCCGGCTTAACTAGTAACCACAACAAAGTCTAATGTGAGAGGTTGGGGTGCATTAAATAATTAATGCCACATAGTAGGGTTAAGTTAATTTGATTAATGAGGCTTAACCAAATATGACATGGACAAATGGGTTAAGTAATTTGATTAGGCTAATGATACTTAACAAAACATGACAGGGTTGGGTAGGTTAAGTAACTTGATTTGTCTAACGACACTTGACCATTTTTTTATACGACGAGGGGACGGGATTAAGTTAACCAACACTTAATCAATCCAATACGATAACTTGATAAGGTTAAGTAAATTTTCTTATTGACACTTAACCGTAAAATACAGTTAATGGATGGGGTTAAGATTAGACTTAACTAATCTAAACATGGTAATCGGATGGGGTTAAGTTAGCCTAGACTTAATTAATCCAACTTGGTAATTTAATGGGGTTAAGATAAACACTTAACTAATTTAACACGATGATTTGATGAGGTTAAGTTAACCTATACTTAACCAATCTAACGTAAAAACATGACAAGGCTAAGTCACGAATCGTTTCGAATACGCTTGACCGATTTGACTCGGTAATTTGATAGGGTCAAATTAATATATATACTTAACCAATCTAAAATGATAATTAGACGAGGTTAAGTCATGGATTGCTTGATATACTTAACCAACTTGACACATGGTCTGTAGGGTTAAGTCTTGGACTCGGACACTTAGCCAGTTTCGACATGTTTTGTAGACGGGTTAAGTTGTGAACTTAAGTGACACTTAACCCATTAGATAAACCCTAATTCGGAGGATTAGGTAAATAACCATAGTTAACAAGGATAATGGAAATAAGGCTAAGTGGTAAACCTTAGTTAAGGGAAACTAAGTAATAATTCTTAGTCAAAGACATTTGGACCACTTCTGAGATAGATTAGTAACCCGATACGTTAGGTCAACATTTAAGTATGCGTGTAGGAGCAGGCTATCTGATTTAGATAAAGGTTCCAACGAACTGGGTAACGAAGCAGCGGCTTCGGGGAACGTGAGGATATTCTTGGGATCCCTCCGTGAGCTGCCAGGTCATTATACTAGGCTCACGAGAGGTTGAGGTCTGCGGTAGAAGAACCAAGAATATGCCTTGGTTGCTATGCGAGCGACCTAAAGACTGGGGTGGATAGCAGTGAGCCGGCGAATACATAAGATGCCCGAGATAGCAAGTTCGTCGATCATCTACCATCTTGAGTCAAGCGTGTACGTACGGAAAGGCAGGGAACACCCAACAGACCATAATTGCTATCTAATTATGGGTGAGGTAGGCCGTAGGATGTGGGCTGGCCGGAGTGTAGTTCTCATGCAAGATTTTCTCTTGTGTTGCCTTTCACTAGTTGAGGGAGGGGTCTCGTGGGACCATAGCCACGTGTAGAAAAGCAGACCTTAGTATCTGCATCGGCAGATAAATCTAAAGCTCCCGACCGAGTCCTGTATTTCTTGTTTTGCCCTGTGACAGGACTCGGATGGCACGATGTGATACATGTGCATACAGTTATAGAAAAACGATTCACGGTGATTGCGTGGGAAAAAGGGCGCGGTTGAGGGTTAGCGTAATCCCTAGTGGCCTAGGTGGTTTAACCCAAACCAAAATACGAAAGCGTGCAATAGGTAAGCGTAATCCCTAGTGGTGCTAGGTGGCGTAAGTCCTAGTAGTTCAAACGATGATTCATATGGAAGAGCCTAGCTAGAACAAGGGTGACAGTCCAAACGATTTCTAGGATAATACGACATGAGGAAGCCCGTACGAGGTACGGCAAAGGACTGAACTTATATACATGGAAAGAAACATATGATTTGAATAACCTATATATGCGATATATTAGGTTGACATGGACCATTACACGACTTTGAGTAAGGGACATTCATGGTTAACACATAACAAGGCTGGGATACTAGTACGGAGGGTGCAGAGCAAATATACATGTTAGATCTAAAATACATAATAGATACCGTGGGATGATAGACGGGGCAGATACCTTGGGATAATGTACTCGATAGAAATCGGACGATGTGATACCTTGACTTATCATAACACCGTAGTTTATCATGATACCTTAGTTTACCTTGCCACAGTAGTTAAACCGGCTAGCCCGGTTTAGTTTATCTGTCTTGTAGTTATCCTTATGTTTACTTTCAGTTTATGCATGTCATGTTACCTTTACCTGTTTTTATACTGGAAGTAGATAGGACTTACTCAGTCTTTTTGACTGACCCGTTTTGTTTCGCCTCTTTTCTTCCGTTTCCCCCCAGGTTACAGGGAGGAAACAATGCAGTTTAGTTCGGACTTCTTCTGCTTGAAGGTCATCATGGATGGCTTGGACTTCTCTTGGCTATGGCTACTTTACTGTTTTTACTTGGGGAATAACTTATTAAAAAGTCTTTATGCTTCTTTACTATTGCAAGACAGGTTTTGTTGTACTCTGATGTAAAAGGCTTTAGACCTTATTTATTCATGTTATGAAAGTTTGATTTTACTTCCGCTATTTTATATGTTCTGTCTTGTGATATTTCTGTGCATGTTTACCAATAATGCCCCTCTAAAGCTAGTGCATTCCTTTGCGAGTGACCCTAGCGGAGGTGGGGTGTTACAGATTTGGAGATACGTCCAAATCAAATTCGAAAAAGGTCGCTATAGGTTCAGTTCGATGGCCGTTGATGGAAATCGACTGTACGGACCTTAATAAAATTATTAAAAATGGTAATAATTAGTGTAAAATCATAAGAAATGATTTGAGAAAAATTGGGGTGAAAAACTCCATATTTGAAAAGATAAAAATAGATTTTTATCGAAATGAACTAGTTTTGAACTAAATTTAAAACCCAATTATTTTTAAATAAATGAATTAGATTTAAAAAGGGGTTTTAAATAATCGGAATTTCTAATACATTTGATTGAATTTGAAATGGGTTTATCGTGAACTGTGTTTTAAATAACACTAGTTCTTTAACCCGATAACAAATAGAATGTGATTTGGGTTTGTCATGAACTGTGTTTTAAATAACACCTAGTTCTTTAACCCAGTAAAAGGAGTTCTAACGAATCTGCAATTAGATTAAAATGCGAATCTATAATCTAAACTTCCAAATTTAGAAAATGAACGAGAATGGAGTATTACCAGTTTTGCTCCAAAGCGATAGTTAAATCTTTAATTAGATTTGAACGCGAAATGGTAATTAATTTTACCGATAACACCATGGTGTTAGATATGGAGTATCACCAGTTTTGCTTCATGGGATGAATAGGTTGGGATTGGGAAATAAAATAAATAATTACTTCGGTGTGATTCGCTAATCTCGACTAGTTTAGAAAAACCATAATTTGGTTTTAAATGACATCCAAAGGAAGATTACAGGATAAATTTTAAAGAATTTATCTTGGATAAAATTAATGGGAACCTTTCCCTAAAAATGTGGAATTTAGAAACTAGCTGTAGGTTGGCTAAGAAGAATGGTTTCCTGGGTATTGATCTGATGTTGGTTTCGGCCTTCGGGGTTAATGTTTGGGAAATTGTTCTCTTGCTAATTTGCGGTTAGTGACTAATGAATTGGAATGAGGCGTATGTTGTGTTTGTGTAACATTTGTTTTTAATATACACGGGTTGTTCGGAAAGTCCGGGTTTATACCCATTCTGAATAACCGATTCGACGATACGTCGAAGATGAAGCCGGTGGTCGAAGACCGGAAGTCTTCACATCGTTTGGATAATTACTGACGATCCTGATTGGGCAGTACACCAGAGAGGATGGAAACAGTTGGTGGTCGTCCAGACGTACTTGGAGATGGATGGATATGCGAGGAAAGTGCCTCCGGTTTCGTTCAGACCCAGAACGGACTTGTAAATGGATTGTGTGTCTGACACTGGATTTTATTTTGTGTTGATTGATTTCTATTAAATATACATCTGTTTGGCGGCGGAGAATTTATTCTTTTGCTTAACGCCCTTCTCTGAGACGTACGAGCTCAGAGGTTGTATATCGATGGACATCAGTCGCATGGCATGAATTGCCTGTGTGGCACGCTAAGATGCAATGATCAAGGCTTCTGTTGAAAAGCAAAGTCTTGTGGTTGATGATCAAAGCACGCCTACGTGGCAGCTTTGTGTATAACGTGAATTCGCGAGCCTCACACCTCGGTATGAGTTAAGAACGGGATACGGACTGCAGGGAGAGCACGACGTTTCTTTCTAGCTTTGGTGGTGTCAGTGACTTGCCAGCCCTGACATTTATATACTTTTCACCTTTGTGGTTGTTGGACGAGGCGCCTCGATTATAGGTCTGTAAGGACCGGGAAACGTGTGTTCAGGAATTGCCAATCCTCTAACATAAGTGAGGACCGGCCCTGAAGATCCAGGGGTTGCCCAGAGTGCGTAGCCCTGGGACATTTGCTAGAGTGTCTCGAACGCGGAGAGGAGCTTGCCCCTTGCCTCGACTCATGACGGAAATCCAATTTCCAATACGTGATATTGCGGTTTTATTTGTAGAGCCTAGTATGGCGACATGATATATGGTACCCATGCCGTCTATGATTTATATTTATGATTGAAATTGTTTTGACACTATACACTTATTATAGTATCAAATGATTTGTTTTAAACGTATCAAGCATGTTTGGCTATTATAAGGGAAAGCCCTATCCTTCGGCTTGCGTTGCATTGTGTGATGGGACCTGGGTCTTATAATAGCTTCATTTTTCGAAAAACCATTGCGTTGTTTATTGATATGCACTTGTATTCTTGGGAGGAAACCCGTTCTGAAACACCCCACCTCCGTTAGGGTCACTCTCAAAGGGAATGCCCTAATTTTGGTGGAGGTTTATAAGTATAAGTCACAGATGTACAAGACAGATATAAGAACACATATTTGTAAAACAGCGGAAAAACAAACAACTTTTTATTTCATAATAAGCAAATATGTGTTACAGCAACATCACCATGATTGTCTTACATCCTTTCCAAAAACATAACATAACACTTTCATAATCTGTCTTGATTACATTATTTAAAGAAGCATAAGGAAAACATAGATAAACTGCAAAAGCCCCATAGTGGTTGTCCAAAGCCATAGTTCAAAAACGGAAAGTTCCAAGCAATACATTTCTCTTCTTCAAGCTGGATGTTAAGGCTGGTCAAGCTGCAGTGTTCCCTCCCTGTGGACCTGGGGGGGGGGGGGGAACGGAAGAAAAGAAGACGAAAGAAAAGTAGAGTCAGACATAAAGCCTGAGTAAGTCTAGTACTATTTTGTCTATGAATAAAGAACTGGGTATGGTAAGTATAATCAAGAAGTGGGAAAGCACTATAAACTTAGTTAAGTTGTCTAGGGTCGAATATACTATCGTACCCCATGTTAATCGCTGAACCCGTATAAACTAGTTTCCAACTGGCACCCCATAATCAGGGTGATGTGATCCATTCTATGATGATCGGCTCCTACTCGCATAGTTACATGTGTCTTACGGCCCCCGATGTTGTAGTTACCTATGCTGGTCCAACCGTGGGGTGTATCAAGTCCCATGGCGGCGGCCCGACACAACCTTAGGATGCACAGGTATGCTACTGGTGCCCAGTGCTTTATTTTTCTGCGCCGGAGTGTGTGCACGCCCGCACCCCGTTAGAACCTACACTGCTACACCACCGCCGTCGATTTGACCTCTTACAATCAGCCCAGTAATTGTGCCCCACCCTGCCTAGTTTCAGGGTATCATGATACACCTTTTAGGGTTACTGCTGAAAAGGGTCCCCCGTTACTAGGTTTTCTATCTCTAGCCAACATGCTAAGTTGGTTAAGTGTTTTCTAACCTAACCCCCACCAGTCCGTTTAGTTTAGCATGTTCCATTTTGATTAAGTCTTTAGTTCACTTAATCCTAACAATCCTGACTCAGCCTTAATTGTCTTATTAAGGCCCTGACCTCTCACATTAGACAGGTATTGTTGTGGCTGCCTGTTGCCGGTTGGTTCCGGGCAGTCTTACGCCACAACTCAGTCTAACCTCCCACATTGGATAGGTATTGTTGTGACTACTGGACAGCCGGGCGGTTCCGGGCAGGTTTACATCACAACTCAATCCAACCTCGGGTTAAACACATCGTATTTTCTACATTTACATATTTTGTCTTTCTTCTTTGTTTATATGTAAATATTTGCGGCCCATTATTAAGTTAATGGTGTAAAGGTTACACCAATCATGGGCCCAACCCATACCTGAATTTGGGCCCTTCTATTTTATATTTTCATTCATTAGTAATTTTAACCCAACGTTATTTTCCCCCGTTTAACACGTCCGTTTATTATATATATATGTTGGGCTTAGCCTATTAAAGCCCAACTTAGCCATGCGAAAAGGGGAGGCTTAAAGCGTGATTATATACACAAAAAGGGGAAGGTGAGCGTATGAACTTGCAATATGACGTTGGAAATACAAAATAGAAACTGGTGTACTTGCCTAGTGGTAACATATACTTTGGTCATAAAGCATAGGTGACATGAATCAAAGCATGTAAACTTGTAGTTGAGATAAGAATCTAAATTGGGTATCATTATTGACACATAGTCATAACTACAACATGAACCTATATTTTTTATTTAGGCATAATGTCAAACATAAGAAAATCATGTTCATAAGACTACTACATGTTTACAAAGGTGTCTACTTTTGTTATTAACACAAAAGTATAGTTCAACTATGGCATAAATATTTCTAACATGAAATCATGATTTTTACTTTAGTCATGCAAACTTGCAAAAGGGATTTTTGAATCTAACCTAGCTATATACCACATATGTCATCATATAATTCTTGTTAACAATATAGACCTAACATAGATTTCAATTATGCAAAATATCAACCATAGCCTAGTCATATTCATAAGTTTGCAAATAGGTTTCTAGTACAAAACATGGCTTAATACATAGATCATGATGCCAAATTTTCACATAATTTCATATGGATTATGATAACCCAAACTTATTCCAATTACTTCACAAAAATGATGTTTGTATAAAAATACACATTATGATGGCATAGTAGCAAAACCCCGAACTTGCATGAGTTTCAATTAAACAACTACATACATGTAGCTTCAACAAGGATTGCATAATTTGCGAATATTCCAAACATATACTTGCATAGAACTACCGCATGTAGTTCTTTATAACATAATATGAGGATATCCAAACGTATACAATATTCCAAATCGATAAGAATCATAGTAACGCACAAATTATGAATTATTTATCACCACAATCAAGTGTACAAACCAACACAGTTATTTGTTCATACCAAAATAATACTCTACTTACAATGGTGAGGTGAATTCTCAAATTTAGGGATTTGAAGATGCGGTTTGATTTGATTGAGTTGCTTTATGCCTTAGAATTTGCCTCCTAATCCTCTCTCCAATTGGTGGCTACCCCTAGTCGTTCCTCAGCAACATGGCGGCTTTGTTCTTATTTTTGAATGAATAGATTAGGGTTAGTCTAGGGTTGTTTTTATAGGGGTAATGAACTGATTAGGGCCATTGATGTTGCTTGGATTGATCGTAGCCATTCATCCTAAGGAGAGACCAATTAGAGCCTGCCACCTAGCCCTAATGACAAAGCAGACCACAGAAAATCGGCCAAACACAGACCTGGCCAGCCAGGTTGGGCTGGGTTCGACCTGGCTCTCGACCAGGTCGACACCCCTGTCGACAGCCCTGTCGACAGGCCTGTCGACCTGGTTAGACCAGGTCGACAGCCCAGTCGACCTGGGTGCGTCAGGCGGGCCTTTTTCCGCCCTGGCCCATTGGGCCCCACTTTGTTTTTCTGAGCTTATTTTATTCTGTTTGAATTTTAAACTTAATTTAAAAACTTCCGAAGGCCATATCTTCTTCATACGGACTCCGTTTTTCGAAAACTCGGACTCTATTTCGCGTATTTTTCCGAGACGAACGCAATGGCGTATCCCGTTTCCCTTAGTTCTTTGATTTGAAATTAATTATACTTTAATTTGTAAATTTCACTGTTATAGAATTCGCGGGGTGTTACATTCTCCCCCACTTAAAAGGATTTCGTCCCCGAAATCTTCAAGTTAGGAGGAATGTATATCCTAACATCCAATCATCCATCTACTCATCCATCAAACACGAGCATCCATTGTCCTTAAGAGACTTCTAATGCTTCATGATCATATGCGAAGTGTGTGTGTACATGTACTTATCTAATGCAAAATCAGGCGGTCTACTGATTCAGTTGACCTCCTTAATGCGAATTATGTAAGTGCCATGAATCCATTATGTATGCAAATTTTCCCTATTCATGATTCTACATGAGTGCACAATCATTCAATCCAAATGCAACATCCATATGACAACACATTAAAGTTCAACCATATACGAATGCAAACATATATGCATATGCAATATGAAGTGACTGAGCCGATCTAAAACCTAGATTGTGTGTGTATATGCAACCACGAGCAACCACTAGCAATCACTTGCAACCACTTGCAACCATCATCCATAACATGTTTCAATTACATGTTTCCATCCAAAGGGTTTCTACCTAAAAGATAAGGTCGAGGAAATATACCTAAAAAGATAGATAAAAGCGCAACTTAAGGAAAATGAAAGATCAAGGATGTACCCTCGAACATAAAAGGGTAGGCAGTGCGTATTCTAGCTTCAGTTTCCCAAGTCGCGTCTCCCTCGGCGTCGCTCCACTGAACTTTGACGAGCTTGACTTCGCGGTTGCGTAGCTTCTTCACTTCCGTTCCTAAGATGCGGGTTGGAACTCTCCTTATGGTTGCTTCGCGCTCCACTTCGGCCTCTTCGAGGATATTTGGCTCTACCACTTCAGTAGACTCATGTAGACATTTTCGGAGATGTGAAACGTGAAAAACGTTGTGGACTCCAGCCAGTTTCTCGGGTAGCTCTAATCTATAGGCCATTTTCCCAATTTTCTCGATGATAGGGAATGGCCCTACGAATCTTGGCGCCAGTTTTCCTGTGGTTCCAAAACGAACAACGTTTCTTAGCGGTGATACCTTGAGAAAAACTCTGTCTCCAACCTCAAATTCAAGGTCGGTCCTCCTCTTGTCGGCATAGGACTTTTGTCTGTCTTGGGCCGTCTTCATCCTTCTTCGTATTAAGTCTACTTTCTCTGTAGTCTCTCGGATCATATCTGGTCCAAGTATGAGCTTATCAGTAGACTCCCACCAACAAGTGGGCGATCGGCACGGTCTTCCATATAAAGCTTCGAAGGGCGCCATTCCGATGGTTGCTTGATAGCTGTTGTTGTAGGCAAATTCCACCAAAGGAAGGTGGTCTTCCCATGTCCCTCCGAAGTCAAGGACGCATAGTCTTAAAAGGTCTTCCAAAACTCTGTTCACTCTCTCTGTTTGGCCGTCGGTTTGGGGATGGTAGGCTGTGCTCAAGCATAACTGCGTTCCTACTGCTTCTTGCAGACTCCGCCAAAACTCACTGGTGAAGATGGGGTCTCGGTCACTAACAATACTAGATGGTATTCCATGGAGTCGAACAATTTCCTTGAGGTAAAACGATGCTAGGGATGAGGCAGTTCTTTTACTTTTGACAGGCAAAAAGTGGGCGCTTTTAGTAAGCCTATCCACTATTACCCAAATGCTAGTGTTGCCTCTCCTAGACCTAGGCAGCCCATCGATGAAGTCCATTGAGATACTATCCCACTTCCACTGCGGGACCTCCAGAGGATGTAGTAGTCCGCCAGGCTTTTTCTGTTCCGCTTTAACCTGTTGGCACACCATACACTTAGAAACGAATTCTGCCACGTCCTTTTTCATGCCGTTCCAGAAGAAAGTCCTTTTTATGTCCTTGTACATTTTATCCCCGCCTGGGTGTATCGTCATCTTGGAGTGATGTGCTTCCTCGAGAACCTTCTTTACTAAATCTTTTGTCTGTGGGACACACAGTCTTCCGTCTCGCCTTAGCAAACCCTTATCGTCGATGGAGTATCTGTTGAGGTGACTTGAAGTCTCACCCCTAATTAGCCTATCAATTATTTCCACAAGCTGAGGGTCTTCGCGTTGTGCTGTCCCTACTGAATCCACTAAGGTTGGGCGCACTTCGAGAGATGCTAGCAAGCCTGGTACGAAATCGGAGGAGGGCCTAAAGTCGAAACTGGCTATAAACTCTAGGCTTTGTCTTTCAACAAACAACGGGCTTAGGGTCAATTTCTTTCGGCTCAACGCGTCTGCAACTACGTTGCCTTTGCCCGGAGTGTAGGAGATCTCGAAATCGTACGAGCCAAGAAACTCCATCCATCTTTGTTGCCTCAAGTTAAGATCCTTCTGCGAGAAAAGATATTTCAACGATTTATGGTCAGTGTAAAGTTCGAACTTCTCACCTAGGAGATAGTGTCGCCAAGTCTTGAGTGCAAAGACGATGGCGGCTAACTCAAGATCGTGGGTTGGGTAGTTCTTTTCGTGCACTTTTAACTGCCTCCCTCCATAAGCTACTACCCTTCCTTCTTGCATTAAGACGGCGCCTAGCCCTGTCCCACATGCATCCGTATAAACAGTGAACATCTTGCTCCCATCTGGCAGCGTCAAAACTGGGGCTGTTGTGAGAGCCCTTTTTCAGTCGTTGGAAAGCAAACTCGCAATCCAAATCCCAATTGAACACTAGATTCTTCTTAGTTAATTTCGTGAGCGGAGCTGAGATTTTCGCGAAATCCCTTATAAACTTTCGATAGAAACCTGCTAGTCCTAGAAAGCTTCGGACCTCAGTCGCATTCCTTGGTGTCTTCCAATCCTGTACCGCTACTACCTTCGCAGGGTCCACCGCTAACCCTTGTTTGGATACTATGTGCCCAAGGAACCTCACCTCTTCTCTCCAAAAGTGGCATTTGGAGAATTTGGCTTTTAATTGATGGACTCGCAAAGTTTCCATGATTGCCCTTAAGTGCTGAGCATGTTCCTCTTCACTCTTTGAGAAGATAAGGATATCATCTACGAAGACCACTACGAATTTGTTGAGGAAATCTCTAAATACCCTACTCATCAGGTCCACGAAGTAAGCAGGTGCATTTGTCAAGCCGAAAGGCATGACAAGCCATTCAAAGAAGCCGTCTGGGGTTCTAAACGCCGTTTTATCGATGCTATCTTCAGCCACCCTTAGCTGATGAAAACCGGTTGCTAAATCGAGTTGGGAGAAAACAGACGCTCCTACAAGCTGGTCAAATAAATCGTCAATTCTAGGGAGAGGGTGCCTATTCTTTTTTGTTAGCTTGTTGAGCTCCCTATAGTCAACACATAGACGGAGTGAACCATCCGCCTTTGTAGCGAACACCACTGGAGCGCCCCATTCTGAAATGCTCCTCCTAATGAACCCCTTCTCTAGAAGCTCTTTAATCTGTTTACTGAGCTCTTTTCTTTCTCGTGGAGCCATGTGTCTAACGGGCAACGCAACGGGCTTTGCATTATCTACAAGATATATGCGGAAGTCTATTTCCCGCTTCGGAGGCAAGCCCTTCACCTCTTCGAAGACATCCGGATATTCCCGGACCACTCTAACTGATTGCAAATTTTCAACAGAGGCATCTAGCGATTCAAGATAACTAAGCATAACCGCATACGAGGGATTACAAGAAATTTCCAAAGTATTACCGAGCTGGGTTAGGAGCCTAACAACCCTTTTCTCACAATCAAGGATGGCCCCATTACTGGATAGCCAATCCATACCCAAAATCAAACCATAACCCGAAAAGCCCAAAACAAAGGCACTACATTGAAATTCTACACTTAGAATAGAAATTTTCAATCCCAAACAGATCATAGACAAATGAGCTGGGCCCCCAATTGGGTTTGAAACAATTAAGGGGTCCTCTACCATACTAGTTTTTAGGTGCAGAGATTCTACTAAAGCAGACGAGATAAAGGAGTGTGATGCGCCAGAATCAAATAAAGTGCGAACGGGGTGATCATAAAGATAAACTACACTTTCTACAGAAGTGTTTGTACCTCGCTGTTGCAAAGGTGGCGCTTCCAGCACATGAACCTGTGCCCCTGAGGTGGATCCAGCCCTCTGCCCCTGTCCTCGTTTCTTTGGGCAGTCCTTAGCCCTGTGGCCCGTCTCACCGCAAGAAAAGCACCCACCATTCTCCTTGGCCTTCTTTTTCCGGCAGTCCTTTACTAAGTGCCCCACTTTGCCACAGAAATTGCACTTCCTCTTCTCTTTGTTGCCTTTCCCGCCTTTCTTAAAGTCTGTCTTCTTAGGCTGCAAACCCTCTTTCTTCCCTTGAGAGCTTTCTGCCTTTGCCTCCTTCTTGCCCTTATCCTCTTCATTCAGCAATGCCATTTGCACCAATCTTTCATACGTGGCTCCCATAGGTATATGGGTCATGGCCAAACTGTGTAATGGCTCATTCAACCCTTTGACGAAACGGAGAGCCTTCTTGTGCGGGGTGTTGACTAGGTCCAGCCCAAACCTAGCCAGCTCATCGAACTGATTCACATACTCTCTGACTGTCTTGTCTCCTTTCTTAAGAAATAAGAATTTTTCCAACTGCAAACTTCTTTCCGCATCTGAGATAAATTTGGTCTCAAATCTTGCCCTAAAGTCCTCCCATGTCTCCACTGGTCTTTCAGCATTAGTGACTTCCCACCAGTAGGAAGCCTCGCCCTTCAATAGCCACACCGCCAATTGCACTTTTTGTCTATCCTCTACCTCAAAGATGATGAATAGGTCCTTAGTTTCTTTCAGCCAATTCCTAGCTGCTACGAAGGACTCAGTTCCATGGAAATCCTTTCCTCCCATGGCTTTAAAATCTTTACATATCTTAGCAAACGTGTTTCCCCGTGGAGGAGGTGGAGGAAAAGGTGCTGCTGCAGCTGGATGATTTCCTGCAGCTGGGGGAGGAGGAACGGTAGGACCTGGCTGAGTGGCCCTTGCTTCTAAGAATCGTCTAAACCATCCAGGTATTGGTACCCCTTCCGGTAAGTTAAGATCTTCGGACATGCTGTAACGAAAAGGATAGGTTCAACACGAAGGATAAGAGATAGTACCTATGGCTTTGGGGAGTGGACTTTGCCTTTTAAAATAAAATAATATTTTTATCTTTTAAAAATGCTTCTTTAAATTTCCTTTTTGAAAATAAATTTTCAAAACTTTTTATCTTATCTGGTAAACCTATGCTCTGATACCAAGTGAAACACCCCACCTCCGTTAGGGTCACTCTCAAAGGGAATGCCCTAATTTTGGTGGAGGTTTATAAGTATAAGTCACAGATGTACAAGACAGATATAAGAACACATATTTGTAAAACAGCGGAAAAACAAACAACTTTTTATTTCATAATAAGCAAATACGTGTTACAGCAACATCACCATGATTGTCTTACATCCTTTCCAAAAACATAACATAACACTTTCATAATCTGTCTTGATTACATTATTTAAAGAAGCATAAGGAAAACATAGATAAACTGCAAAAGCCCCATAGTGGTTGTCCAAAGCCATAGTTCAAAAACGGAAAGTTCCAAGCAATACATTTCTCTTCTTCAAGCTGGATGTTAAGGCTGGTCAAGCTGCAGTGTTCCCTCCCTGTGGACCTGGGGGGGGGGGGGGGGAACGGAAGAAAAGAAGACGAAAGAAAAGTAGAGTCAGACATAAAGCCTGAGTAAGTCTAGTACTATTTTGTCTATGAATAAAGAACTGGGTATGGTAAGTATAATCAAGAAGTGGGAAAGCACTATAAACTTAGTTAAGTTGTCTAGGGTCGAATATACTATCGTACCCCATGTTAATCTCTGAACCCGTATAAACTAGTTTCCAACTGGCACCCCATAATCAGGGTGATGTGATCCATTCTATGATGATCGGCTCCTACTCGCATAGTTACATGTGTCTTACGGCCCCCGATGTTGTAGTTACCTATGCTGGTCCAACCGTGGGGTGTATCAAGTCCCATGGCGGCGGCCCGACACAACCTTAGGATGCACAGGTATGCTACTGGTGCCCAGTGCTTTATTTTTCTGCGCCGGAGTGTGTGCACGCCCGCACCCCGTTAGAACCTACACTGCTACACCACCGCCGTCGATTTGACCTCTTACAATCAGCCCAGTAATCGTGCCCCACCCTGCCTAGTTTCAGGGTATCATGATACACCTTTTAGGTTTACTGCTGAAAAGGGTCCCCCGTTACTAGGTTTTCTATCTCTAGCCAACATGCTAAGTTGGTTAAGTGTTTTCTAACCTAACCCCCACCAGTCCGTTTAGTTTAGCATGTTCCATTTTGATTAAGTCTTTAGTTCACTTAATCCTAACAATCCTGACTCAGCCTTAATTGTCTTATTAAGGCCCTGACCTCTCACATTAGACAGGTATTGTTGTGGCTGCCTGTTGCCGGTTGGTTCCGGGCAGTCTTACGCCACAACTCAGTCTAACCTCGGGTCCTTATTGGGCTCCATGTTTAACCTCCCACATTGGATAGGTATTGTTGTGACTACTGGACAGCCGGGCGGTTCCGGGCAGGTTTACATCACAACTCAATCCAACCTCGGGTTAAACACATCGTATTTTCTACATTTACATATTTTGTCTTTCTTCTTTGTTTATATGTAAATATTTGCGGCCCATTATTAAGTTAATGGTGTAAAGGTTACACCAATCATGGGCCCAACCCATACCTGAATTTGGGCCCTTCTATTTTATATTTTCATTCATTAGTAATTTTAACCCAACGTTATTTTCCCCCGTTTAACACGTCCGTTTATTATATATATATGTTGGGCTTAGCCTTTTAAAGCCCAACTTAGCCATGCGAAAAGGGGAGGCTTAAAGCGTGATTATATACACAAAAAGGGGAAGGTGAGCGTATGAACTTGCAATATGACGTTGGAAATACAAAATAGAAACTGGTGTACTTGCCTAGTGGTAACATATACTTTGGTCATAAAGCATAGGTGACATGAATCAAAGCATGTAAACTTGTAGTTGAGATAAGAATCTAAATTGGGTATCATTATTGACACATAGTCATAACTACAACATGAACCTATATTTTTTATTTAGGCATAATGTCAAACATAAGAAAATCATGTTCATAAGACTACTACATGTTTACAAAGGTGTCTACTTTTGTTATTAACACAAAAGTATAGTTCAACTATGGCATAAATATTTCTAACATGAAATCATGATTTTTACTTTAGTCATGCAAACTTGCAAAAGGGATTTTTGAATCTAACCTAGCTATATACCACATATGTCATCATATAATTCTTGTTAACAATATAGACCTAACATAGATTTCAATTATGCAAAATATCAACCATAGCCTAGTCATATTCATAAGTTTGCAAATAGGTTTCTAGTACAAAACATGGCTTAATACATAGATCATGATGCCAAATTTTCACATAATTTCATATGGATTATGATAACCCAAACTTATTCCAATTACTTCACAAAAATGATGTTTGTATAAAAATACACATTATGATGGCATAGTAGCAAAACCCCGAACTTGCATGAGTTTCAATTAAACAACTACATACATGTAGCTTCAACAAGGATTGCATAATTTGCGAATATTCCAAACGTATACTTGCATAGAACTACCGCATGTAGTTCTTTATAACATAATATGAGGATATCCAAACGTATACAATATTCCAAATCGATAAGAATCATAGTAACGCACAAATTATGAATTATTTATCACCACAATCAAGTGTACAAACCAACACAGTTATTTGTTCATACCAAAATAATACTCTACTTACAATGGTGAGGTGAATTCTCAAATTTAGGGATTTGAAGATGCGGTTTGATTTGATTGAGTTGCTTTATGCCTTAGAATTTGCCTCCTAATCCTCTCTCCAATTGGTGGCTACCCCTAGTCGTTCCTCAGCAACATGGCGGCTTTGTTCTTATTTTTGAATGAATAGATTAGGGTTAGTCTAGGGATGTTTTTATAGGGGTAATGAACTGATTAGGGCCATTGATGTTGCTTGGATTGATCGTAGCCATTCATCCTAAGGAGAGACCAATTAGAGCCTGCCACCTAGCCCTAATGACAAAGCAGACCAAAGAAAATCGGCCAAACACAGACCTGGCCAGCCAGGTTGGGCTGGGTTTGACCTGGCTCTCGACCAGGTCGACACCCCTGTCGACAGCCCTGTCGACAGGCCTGTCGACCTGGTTAGACCAGGTCGACAGCCCAGTCGACCTGGGTGCGTCAGGCGGGCCTTTTTCCGCCCTGGCCCATTGGGCCCCACTTTGTTTTTCTGAGCTTATTTTATTCTGTTTGAATTTTAAACTTAATTTAAAAACTTCCGAAGGCCATATCTTCTTCATACGGACTCCGGTTTTCGAAAACTCGGACTCTATTTCGCGTATTTTTCCGAGACGAACGCAATGGCATATCCCGTTTCCCTTAGTTCTTTGATTTGAAATTAATTATACTTTAATTTGTAAATTTCACAGTTATAGAATTCGCGGGGTGTTACACGTTCCGTGTTATACGGCGTGGTCCCTTGAATTACTCTCTTTTAAAGTAAAATTTTAAATAACTGTTTTAGTTCTCACACCAGTCACATGACTGACCTGGAGTTTATTGTTTTAACCTAAACTCTGGGTGCCCCTATTTTCCGCACGGGCAGCTAGTAGTTCTGGTTTTGCAGATTTATATTCACAGGATCCTGGTTTACAGCTGGAATGATATCCGGAAAGCTCTTGTATCCGTATATCACCTTCAGTTGTGCTTTGTTTTATTTTCCGCTGCTATGTAATTTATTGTAATCTCTGATATTTATCGAATGTAATTTATTCATTTATACTCTGTGTATTCTTGTATCTGATGGAATTGTTGTAATAGCAATGAAATGTTCTTCCGTCTGCGTTCTATTTTGTCCTGTTCTCAACGATCAGGGGTTTCGAACGGTCTAGATCGGTTTAACGACTGATTCGGATCGAGCGAAATTCCTTGGCGTCACATTTGGTATCATAGCTTTGGTTTACGGAGCTCGAGAACAAGACACATTAGAACCATACGAAGAATTCATCAGATATTGGTTTAGTAATATCCAATTAGAATGACTCGTTAGAGATAGGATCAGTAGTATCCTAGAACGAGTGTGAAGAGTATATTTTTCAAATGAAAACAATTTTTGTTTTGAAAATTTAAACCATTTTATACGTATTTGAATATTTATTTATTTTGCATATGGACAATCCGCTATATAAAGATTTTGCATATACGCGTCATGAACGTATATTCAAAGTTTTAATATACCGGATAGATATAGAATTACACTCTAGTCGCCCGGAGATGATGTTGATAATGACCATGGCATATCAATATTTATGTTCGTGTTTCAAAGGTGTGATTTCTATATATTTCCATTAGACTGGTGTGAGAACCAAAACTTATATAGTTAGAACACATTTGTTGTGAATTGGCATCAAAAACATGATTTTCTTTATATGTATCAAAATTATGAATTTGAAACTCTAATTCACTAATTGATTGATGTTTGTGTTGTTGTTTATTTGTTTGATAATTTTGAACCATTATGCCTAATTGCATCAAATATTGAATTATATTGAAAATTGGTCGCATTTGCTTGCATATACATATACTTACATTGAACAGGTCATAGCAAGGAGGCTAGAGCCGAAGAATAAAATTTGTTTGCCCGACAAATAGGTACATGTTTACTACATAATTTACTGTTTTGTTTGGGTGATGATGATTTTATGAGCCTATTGGCTAACCGCTTGGCTTTTTCTTTTTCTTTTTGAGATTAGAAGGACCGGGGAAGCTATTTGAAATTCCCCGATGCTCCCGGTGCAGGGGAGGTTATGGCGAAATTTTTCGAAAATTTAGGGTGTTAGCCAAATTTTTGAAAATTTGAAAATTCTCAGAAACTGAAAAGTTGGAGAATGGAAGCCAGATCGAGCGTAGAGCTAATTAATCAAACCACTTTCGACTTTGTTCCTTTTCGGGGACGAAAAGTTTTAAGTGGGGTAGATTGTAACAACCCGAAAATCTGCGCCAGTTTAAAATTTTTATTTTGGCAATTTTAGCGAATTTTGAATATTTAAAATGAATTATTTTAAATAGAATCGACGAGAAATTTATTTTGAATATAATTCGAACGTATATATTATACGTTGTCGTTAGAATATAAATATTTATATATAATTATAAATAGAATTGAAAATGGCGCGGTAGTTCGATAATTCGATTTCAAACTTCAATTGAACATACCGAGTGCAAAACAATCCGGATTTTAGTGAAACCAAAAACATTAGGATCTAATTGATAATATCTTTCCAACGAATCCGCAAAATCAAAATTTCATAGCGGGAATCAAAAGATATGTCAAATTGAAAATTCTGAATAGTCGCTATGGAATTCAGGCCCTTAAAAATGGGAATTTTGCAAACGACCTCGGATTCCGACGAAACCACTTTTGTTGGATCCGTGATGTTAAATTATTGCTAGATTCCAAATTTCATAATTTTTCGAATCAATATGTGAGCGTGGCAAAGGAAAACGCGATTGACCATTTCAGTTGATTTTAATCGACTGGAAATTGGCCATTTTTCCAACGGTCTCAGAATTCGACGAAACTAGTTTTGTTAGGGCCGTATCGTCAATACGAAGCTAGAAAATATTTTTCTGCAATTTATAAAGTTCGTATGCGACCCCGGTAATTTGAAATGTACGTTTAAAATTCAATATAGCGATTTAAATGTAAATTCAACGGAAACTAATCGAAACGATCAAATCAGCTTGCGATACATATCCCATTGTGTTCGGAATGGGGGTAAAACGCTATGGACGACAGGCGGTGGGTTTGATTTCGACCTCGAAATAAAAAGTTACTTTTTTTAAAAGAGGAATTAAAATAAAATATAAATAATTATATTTATATATACACCCCCCCTCGTTTCTTTAAAATCAGAAATCAAAAAAAAGAGGAGAAATAGGCGGATGGGGGGAGACTCGTCGCCGCCCCCCCCCCCCCCCCCGATGAGCACCGCCGCGCCTCAGGCGGGCCACCCCGTCGCCCCTCCAGCCTCCTCGCTCCCCTCTCCTCTTCAATCGACAGCCGCACCCCAAGTCGCGCCACCACATCCCCAAGACCCCATCGCCCTCCGCCTCGACGTAACCCCCCCCCCCCCGCGACGAAGAGCAGCCACCACCGCAAGCCCCTCCGACGAAGCTCGCCTCCCCTCCTTTCCCCTCCGCTGCTTTCTCCCCTAAAACCGCACACCGACGCCGCTAACCCCCCCTCCTCCGATTCAGAACAGCGACTACTTCCCCCCTAGCTCTTGGATCCAAAAAGAAAATGACGTGAGTTTTTAATTCACTTATTATTATTATTATTATTTTGTTTATGCTATGATTTTATGAAATTAATACTATAAAATTTATAGATAAAAGCTTTGATTTTATATATGATTTTTATTAGAAATAACATTATATAAAATATAGGATTTTTAAACTGTATAAGTTAGGAATTTTATCATATGAAAGATTAGATTTTTTAAATGAAAAAGATTTGATTTTTATATTTTTAGAAAGTTAAAAATATGATTTTTATATTTTTAAAGTATTAAAAATATGATTTTTATATTTTTAAAGTATTAAAAATATAGTCTTTAGTGTATAGCGACTATAAAAATATGATTTTGTTTATGTAGAGAAGTAAAAATATAATCTTTACATGATAGGAATATTAAAAATAGCATCTTTATATGGGTAGCAAAATAAAGATTGATTTTTATAAGGTGATATTTTTAAAAAGGTGAAAAGACGATACTTTTATATAAAGAAAGACGTGATTTTTATGATGTTTTCATAGAAAAAGAATATATTTTGTTCATAGGAAAAATTAGATTTTTATTTGTTTAAAAATTTGATTTTTGTTTGTTAAAGAAAAATGAATTCTTTATTTTTATAAAGGCGAAATCTTTATTTTAGAAAAGGCGAAATCTTTATATGGAGAATAGCGTGATAAAAATATAATCTTTACTATATGAACATCGATGTGAAATTATAATTTTTATCTATATAGTAGAGGTATAAAAATTCGATTTTTATATATTGAAAATCATAATAAAAAGTCGATTTTTATATATTGAATAACATAGCAAAAAATTTGATTTTTATATAAAGTATAACGAAGTAAAAGTTCAATTTTTAAAAGGTATGAAGCAATTATAAAGATATGATTTTTAAATTGAAAGTGAACAAATAAAAATATGATTTTTATTTTAAAGACATAAGATAATAAAAATATGATTTTTATTTTAAAGACATCAGCAAATATAAAAATGTGTGATTTTTAAATATGTAGTGGCTACGGCAGCGAAGTTGACAAAGATGCGATAACGATGAAGATTTCTATCAAAGAAGAGTCAAGATGATTGGATAGCTATATGTGAGAATTTCTCACCTTTCAATTTCTTTTTCTAAGTTTTATATATATACTAGGATGCAGACGGTGCTTAGTAGCACCCGACACAATCGTCCACAGACCATGGACTTGTTTGTTTGGTTGCATAAATTAGTTAGATGATTTGAATTTGGTTGTTTGGTGAATTTGATTGATGTGTGAATGGCGTGGGCCTTCACTAGACCGGGGATAAGGCTAGGCCTCGTCCCGTTTCTAGTATCGTGCCGTTATGCCGCCGAAATTTTCTAAAATATGTTAGAAAAATAAAAATATCATTTTATTTAAAGAATCAACTGAAAAGAAATTCATATGTTAAAATAAAATGTTTTATCGTTAAAAATATAATTTTTAACGTGAATATGAATAAATAAAATATTCATTTACAAACCAGATGGTTTGTTTATGTACACCTATTTGAAGGACATTGATTGGGTCGATAAATTTTACACATCGCCCAACTGCACGAATAAAAATCTGTGTTTGTTGATTTGAAACCCCACACGGGTGTTGGGATGAAATTTGAAGTTCACTCATCCTTATTGATTTAATATGTCGATCGATTGATTGACAGGCTGTTATAAGCGTTAGATATCTATATTTGATGCTTATACAGTGTAGTGCACTTTGATTGATGGTTGATTATTTTTCAATGCTATTATATACATGTGATGTATGAAAATCCATATAATTAATTTTATATGGTGATTGATTGGGCCTCATTCCAATTTAGAAAATAAAGAATATTATAAAATAAAGGTTCATGTGTTGACTGTACTCATTCGTTGAGATTAGTCATGTGTTGAACGAAATATTTTAATAATAAAATTTACATCTTTATCAATATAATATAAAGGTTCATGTGTTGACTGTACTCATTCGTTGAGATTAGTCATGTGTTGAACGAAATATTTTAATAATAAAATTTACATCTTTATCAATATAATATAAAGGTTCATGTGTTGACTGTACTCATCCGTTGAGATTAGTCATGTGTTGAACGAAATAATTTAACAAAAATAGTCACACGTGGACAATACTCATTCGTTGAGATTAGTCGTGTGTTGACAAAATAAATATTCATTTGTTGAGAATAGGAATATTTGAAAAAGAAATATTTGAAATCGAAATATTTGAAATCGAAATATTTGAAATCGAAATATTTGTAAAAGAAATATTTGAAACAGAACATTTGAAAATAGAAATATATGGAGCCGTGTTGATTAGATTGACGCCATTTTGACGTAAACGAAATTTATATCGATTTTATTCATTTTAAAGTGAATATTAAAAAGTGATTTCGAAAATAGAATATTTTGAAATGAAGTGAATTTGATTCAAATAGGAAACGAAGTGAACTTGATTCAAATAGGAAACGAAGTGAACTTGATTCAAATAGGAAACGAAGTGAATTTGATTCATATAGAAAACGAAGTGAACTTGATTCAAATAGAAAACGAAATGAATTTGATTCAAATAGAAAACGAAATGAACTTGATTCAAATAGAAAACAAAACGAATTTGATTTGAATAGAATTTGAATTGAAACGAATTCGAATTGAATATATAACGAATTGAATTCAAATTGAATATAAAGCGATTTCGAAGTGAATTGAAAACGATTTTGAAATGAATCGAATAGAAAACCAATTTGAAATGAATCGAATAGAAAACGATTTTGAAATGAATTGAATAGAAAACCAATTTGATTTGAATCGAATAGAAAACGACTTAGAAATTTCATTGAAAATGAATTCAAACTGAATTGAAAACAAATTGAAATGAATTCAAATTGAACTGAAATTTGAATTGAATAGAGATGAATTTTAAAACGAATTTATAAAGAAGAATTCAATTTTGATTTGAATTGAAATGGAAGTTGAAATGTTTTTGAAACGAATTTAAAACTATTTATAAAATTCGTTTTAAATAGAAATCGACGAAATATATATTATATATATTATATATATAATATAATGGCCTGAATAGAACGCGCCGCGCCGCGGCAGTTCGTGAATTTCGACCATTTATTTCAAACGGACATTACGGGAGATCCGACCGTCGGATTCTCCTAAAACCGGAACCGTTGGGTTCGTATCAAAAAGAGCTTTCTAACGAATATTAGAAATTTGAAATCTAACGGTGGGATTTGGAGATACGTCCAAATCAAATTCGAAAAAGGTCGCTATAGGTGCAGTTCGATGGCCGTTGATGGAAATCGACTGTACGGACCTTAATAAAATTATTACAATTGGTAATAATTAGTGTAAAATCATAAGAAATGATTTGAGAAAAATTGGGGTGAAAAACTCCATATTTGAAAAGATAAAAATAGATTTTTATCGAAATGAACTAGTTTTGAACTAAATTTAAAACCCAATTATTTTTAAATAAATGAATTAGATTTAAAAAGGGGTTTTAAATAATCGGAATTTCTAATACATTTGATTGAATTTGAAATGGGTTTATCGTGAACTGTGTTTTAAATAACACTAGTTCTTTAACCCGATAACAAATAGAATGTGATTTGGGTTTGTCGTGAACTGTGTTTTAAATAACACCTAGTTCTTTAACCCAGTAAAAGGAGTTCTAACGAATCTGCAATTAGATTGAAATGTGAATCTATAATCTAAATTTCCAAATTTAGAAAATGAACGAGAATGGAGTATTACCAGTTTTGCTCCAAAGCGATAGTTAAATCTTTAATTAGATTTGAACGCGAAATGGTAATTAATTTTACCGATAACACCATGGTGTTAGATATGGAGTATCACCAGTTTTACTTCATGGGATGAATAGGTTGGGATTGGGAAATAAAATAAATAATTACTTCGGTGTGATTCGCTAATCTCGACTAGTTTAGAAAAACCATAATTTGGTTTTAAATGACATCCAAAGGAAGATTACAGGATAAATTTTAAAGAATTTATCTTGGATAAAATTAATGGGAACCTTTCCCTTAAAATGTGGAATTTAGAAACTAGCTGTAGGTTGGCTAAGAAGAATGGTTTCCTGGGTATTGATCTGATGTTGGTTTCGGCCTTCGGGGTTAATGTTTGGGAAATTGTTCTCTTGCTAATTTGCGGTTAGTGACTAACGAATTGGAATGAGGCGTATGTTGTGTTTGTGTAACATTTGTTTTTAATATACACGGGTTGTTCGGAAAGTCCGGGTTTATACCCATTCCGAATAACCGATTCGACGATACGTCGAAGATGAAGACGGTGGTCGAAGACCGGAAGTCTTCACATCGTTTGGATAATTACCGACGATCCTGATTGGGCAGTACACCCAAGAGGATGGAAACAGTTGGTGGTCGTCCAGACGTACTTGGAGATGGATGGATATGCGAGGAAAGTGCCTCCGGTTTCGTTCAGACCCAGAACGGACTTGTAAATGGATTGTGTGTCTGACACTGGATTTTATTCTGTGTTGATTGATTTCTATTAAATATACATCTATTTGGCGGCGGAGAATTTATTCTTTTGCTTAACGCCCTTCTCTGAGACGTACGAGCTCAGAGGTTGTATATCGATGGACATCAGTCGTATGGCATGAATTGCCTGTGTGGCACGCTAAGATGCAATGATCAAGGCTTCTGTTGAAAAGCAAAGTCTTGTGGTTGATGATCAAAGCACGCCTACGTGGCAGCTTTGTGTATAACGTGAATTCGCGAGCCTCACACCTCGGTATGAGTTAAAAATGGGATACGGACTGCAGGGAGAGCACGACGTTTCTTTCTAGCTTTGGTGGTGTCAGTGACTTACCAGCCCTGACATTTATATACTTTTCACCTTTGTGGTTGTTGGACGAGGCGCCTCGATTATAGGTCTGTAAGGACCGGGAAACGTGTGTTCAGGAATTGCCAATCCTCTAGCGTAAGTGAGGACCGGCCCTGAAGATCCAGGGGTTGCCCAGAGTGCGTAGCCCTGGGACATTTGCTAGAGTGTCTCGAACGCGGAGAGGAGCTTGCCCCTTGCCTCGACTCATGACGGAAATCCAATTTCCAATACGTGATATTGCGGTTTTATTTGTAGAGCCTAGTATGGCGACATGATATATGGTACCCATGCCGTCTATGATTTATATTTATGATTGAAATTGTTTTGACACTATACACTTATTATAGTATCAAATGATTTGTTTTAAACGTATCAAGCATGTTTGGCTATTATAAGGGAAAACCCTATCCTTTGGCTTGCGTTGCATTGTGTGATGGGACCTGGGTCTTATAATAGTTTCATTTTTCGAAAAAGCATTGCGTTGTTTATTGATATGCACTGGTATTCTTGGGAGGAAACCCGTTCCGTGTTATACGGCGTGGTCCCTTGAATTACTCTCTTTTAAAGTAAAATTTTAAATAACTGTTTTAGTTCTCACACCAGTCACATGACTGACCTGGAGTTTATTGTTTTAACCTAAACTCTGGGTGCCCCTATTTTCCGCACGGGCAGGTAGTAGTTCTGGTTTTGCAGATTTATATTCACAGGATCCTGGTTTACAGCTGGAATGATATCCGGAAAGCTCTGTATCCGTATATCACCTTCAGTTGTGCTTTGTTTTATTTTCCGCTGCTATGTAATTTATTGTAATCTCTGATATTTATCGAATGTAATTTATTCATTTATACTCTGTGTATTCTTGTATCTGATGGAATTGTTGTAATAGCAATGAAATGTTCTTCCGTCTGCGTTCTATTTTGTCCTGTTCTCAACGATCAGGGGTTTCGAACGGTCTAGATCGGTTTAACAACTGATTCGGATCGAGCGAAATTCCTTGGCGTCACAAACGACTAGCCTCTCTTTTCTGCAGCTCTGACATGCATAACGTACATGAGCAAATACCTATACCATCATCTTCGCGAACTCCAAACTCATGGGATAGGAATTACAACAACAATGAAGGAGTAAGTGGAAAATACAATCCTTGGGAACCAAAGAATCCTTGGGAACCAAGAAGATAATTTTTCGTTTATATCGTTTAAATTTTCTGAAAATAAATTTGTATTTAACCTTCTAAGCATCTGTTTTTGAATTCATATTGTTTTGAATAAAATATTTTTTATATATAGTGTTCATTTCATCTCAACAAACCAGAAAAACAAAAGTATTCAGCACCCGTCGACCGCCAAGTTCTATGCTGTCGACCGGTACAGCCCTTTTTTTTCAACCAGAGAATTAACCTGTCGACCGCTCAAAAAACTCCCTGTCGACCGGTCATGATAAAATTATACGTTTATAATTTTCCAGAACTCTTACCTGTCGACCGCCCCATATACTCCCTGTCGACCGATCATGATAAACTTATATGTTTATAATTTTCCAGAACCTTTACCTGTCGACCGCCCCATATACTCCCTGTCGACCGGTCTACATACAAATGGTTGCATATATTCTTCCAGAACTCTTACCTGTCGACCACCCCAAACTTTCCTGTCGACCGGTATCGGGAATTGCTGTTTCCCCTTATGTTAGACACGTCGATTCACTTTTTAAATCCTCACAACCTTTTGTTAAAATCTTATTTATTCTTACTCCTAATTCTCTCAATCCTACCCTCAAAAGGAATTTCAATTTCTCTAAACTCTAAAATGGCTCCTAAGCAAAAGAAATCAAAAACTTCATCCTCTCAAACACCAATCCAACCCATTGATTCTCAAATCAAACAATGGCTTATGGATCCACTAGCGGTGAAAAGGTGGAACAAAATGAAAGACTATACAATTCACCATGGATCTTTCATCAATTTCTCTGATTTTGTCTACTACGAAGTTCGAGAGATATCAAACCGAGCAGGCATTGAATCTCTTCTTTCTTTTGAACACAACAATGTTGAGATTAGTCACATTTTGATAAAGCTATTCTACTCTAATCTCAACTTAGAGAAATTTAAACCCCACAACTCAGAAGATTGCTTATGGTCAGTAATATGTGGACAACACATTTTTCTTTCTAAAGATTGAATGGTAGAAATTCTACGATCTCACAATGATGGTATACAATTCTCTACTGATTTCTGCCCTATTCATATTCGTGATAAACATAGTCACTTATTCATTGAAGACCATAAGTCAAGTACCAAAGGAGTCAATTTGAGACCCTCGGCTAGAATTCTTCATCTTTGTATCATGCATTCTCTACTTCCAAGAATTGGAAATTTTGATGCTGTTTACAGAGAAAACTTTAAGGCATTGTACGCTATCTTTGGGAATATCAAGGTAAATTGGATTGAGATTATTTTTGACGAAATTTCAATGGTAAACAAACGCTCTAGGCCACATCTGTTTTATAACGAGTATATTATGCGTTGTCTCATGGACTGTGGAATAAGATCCCCCGCGTCCAAAATTTCAATACCAAAATGTATTGATAAAGCATCTAAAAAGAGGATGAAGCTACCCGATCCATGTTTTACCATTATTCCTTTTGAGCAATATGTCGAACTAGGTCCTCCGGAGACTTCTTCTTCACAAATCCCTAGGCAAAGGCCTGAAGACGTTACAATTCCACCACATACTTCTTCAACTAAAGAAACTCTTGAACAAATTGCACGTAATCAATTTTTACTCGAAGCAAGACTGAAACGAACCGATAATAAGCTTGACCGCTTGGACACTAAACTTGATAAGCGGTTCAATAAATTAAAGTCTTTCTTCGGAACAATTTGGGAAGCAATCTCCTGTGCCTCGATTTCAGCAACACTTGCACAAGATCCCAGAAAACGTCCTATGCCTCCTACTTTTACATGGTCCTCGTCGAAGAAGGTACTAGTTCTGGAGCAAGTACCCAACATAATCGTGGTCGTGGAATGTCGCATATTGAAGAAGGAGCTCATGACGATGTTGAGAAGGACAATGATGACGGAAACAATGAGGAACAAGAGGAGGAAGGAGACAAAGACGAAGAAGAAGATAGTGATTCGGACTTGCCATCACAATAGTCTTTACGTTTTTATCTCTTTAATCTTCAAAAACTTACTTATGACTGATGTATGTAATTATGCCACTATCTAGTACTTCTGGTGTGTTTGTTTTGGTTTGTAATATGCAGAACAATTTACTTATTATAATGCTAGCCTTATGCAGTTCTTCTGGACACCCTTTTTGTCGATGACAAAGGGGGAGAAAATATTACTAACGACTGTTGTGCAGATTATATATAATTCAGGGGGAGCTTATATACAGGGGGAGCATATATATACAAGGAGAGATAACGGATTAATCCATGTTGTCATCAATCAAAAAGGGGGAGAATGTTGAGTCAAAGCTTCATGGATTATTTTGATTTATGACAAGAAGAAGCTTCTACATCGACAAAAAGAAGACGAGATGCCTTCATAGGTTAGAAGTTGATTATTTAGAGTCATAAATGTTAAAATCTATCCTCAGATAATCATACTTCTTTTTGGCTTTCAAAAATTACTTATAAGACCTTTTTTTATATGCATATCATCAAAAACATGTCGACCTACATTTTTTTATAGGTCAACAGGTTTTCAAAATATAACGGTCGAAAAGAGGTCGACCTATACTTTTTTATAGGTCAACAGGTTTTTAAATTACAACGGCTAAAAACATGTCGACCTATAAATTTTTATAGGTCAACAGCTTTTTGAAATTTTGTGAAAAGTCATCTTCTTTCTTTAAGAGTTACATCCATTTCTTCTCAAGAATAATCACTTCTTTTGAGAGCAACTTTTCACCAACAATTACATCTTCTCGATTATTATAAATATATCGATTTTCATTCATTCAACCTACCGAAATTTCTCTCCATTCTCTTATCTATATCATATTATTCTTAGCATTCTGAAAGCACTCAAAAGCATTCAATTATCGTTTGAATCTCCAAGCATATTTAATACACTTGTGATTCAATTCGATAATCCACTTCCAAATCTTTGCAAACATCAATATATATTTGAGGATAAGATTATAGGAAGGTTGTACTCAATCATTGACTAATCAGTGTTGAAGAAAGAACACATTCAAGGTCAAACTCTTGTTATCGTCTTGTGGGTAAGCTTGTAGCCCGTGAAATCAAGTGGGTAAGCTTGTGGTCCGTGAAATCAAGTGGGTAAACTTGTAGCCCGTAAATCAAGTAGTTGTGAACCTGTTCCTCCGGGTGAAGCGAGGGTGTTGTTTAGTGAAAAGCCGAAGAGGAGCTTCGGGACTGGACGTAGGACGGGAGGTCCGAACCAGTATAAAAATCTAGTGTCATTACTTTACTTTATCTACAGCATTTATATTTGTTAGTGATATATTTCTTGTTTGTGATTTTTTACCTGTGTAACTATTGAATAGCTTAAGTTATCACATACATTCCGCATAGCCATATTATAGATCCTGCACAAGTCGCGTACACACCCGACTTTTCAGTCGTGATCCAAGCAAAAAGATAAAGTCCTAATCTTAGCTGAGTACTATCACCTTGAGGACTTGAGGAGGGGGGAAGAAGAGAGAGAAGAGAAACAAAATAGGTCAGACATAAATCCGGGCGAGTTCTAGTGATTTTCAGTATATGTGTAACACCCCACGTCCGTTAGAGTCACTCATAAAGGGAATGCATTAAGTTTTGTGGAGCGTTGTAAGTAAACAGAACAGAATATTACAAGGTAGATACATAAAATTGTACTTGAAAAATTTATAACTTTATTGCAGCGGAAACAGAAATAAGTTTGGTTACATCTTTAAACCCATTGCATCAAAACCAAGTATGTAATATTAGTCTTGTACAAAAGTCATCAAAGTACATAATTTTTAAAATGATAATCCTCAATCCAAAATGCCATATGAAAGAGAAAAAATGAGCATTACTTTCAGCACTTCAAGCAGGAAAGTCTGAATCAAGCTTCAATGTGCCCACCGTGAGAACCGGGGGAGGGGAGGAAAGAAAAGAGGCGAAACAAAAAGGGTCAGACATAAAGTCTGGTGAGTCCAGTGACTTTAACAATATAATTAGTAAAGCAACATGATAAGAACATAAACTGGATATAAGAGATGACTGTAACATAGGCAGATAAGACAAGGTAACAAGACGAACATGGTGTAGCGTTGACTGCGCTTCTAACCACTATAAGATATTCTCTGCACCACACCAATACTAGTTTCATACAAAAAAATGATCCCTCTTGGCTAAATAGAATGATGATAGTTTCGTGTACTTCTTGATGCCATCATAGGTAATCTTTGTGTGCCTATCACCACTAGACGTACCCACTATCCTCCTTGTTTGATTATGTACTCCTAACTGCTCTCGTAGGTGCCCCACTTGCTCCTACCACCACTAGTTGTACCCTCCCTACTAATCATAATAATGGTAGCTTCGTGTACTCCTAGCTGCTCTCATAGGTTCCCCACTTGCTCCTACCACCACTAGTTGTACCCACTACCCTCCCATTCGATAGGCTACTTAACCTCGTAGATACCTGTGCTGGTCCCACAATAGGGTGTATCACTCCCAAAGGTGGCAACCCCGATACTAATGAAATGCACAGCTTATACCTACACGATGCAACAACGTCATACCTACCAGCCCGGACCCACGCATGCACGTGACTCCGTTGGACTTGCACTGCCATCGCTAAATCTTTATTTACCTCTTACAATCAACCCCGATAAGCGTGTCCCTGTCCTCGACCTAGTTCGAGCTCATACAGATACTTAAATGGGTTACTGGTTGAAAAGGGTCCATACACTTGACACAAGCTTCCCTCCTAAGCTTGGTCTCCATTAGGAATCCCCACTTAACCCCTTTTTTATCCCCATGTCTTATCACATGTCTCATTTTGGTTAAGTGCTTTTATTATGTTTCGCATGCTACCCATGTCACCTACTTAACCCTATTCCCATGTCTTACCACATGTCTTGTCTTGATTAAATGTTCATAATTTACGTTATACGTGCTATCCATGTAATACATGCTATCCATGTCACCCACTTAACCCCTTTACTATTCCCATGTCTTACTACATGTCTCAGCTTGATTAAGTGCTTTAATTATGTTTCACATGCTACCCATGTTACCCAGTTAACCCTTTATTACCCCCATGTCTAATCACATGTCTTATCTTGGTTAAGTGTTCAATAATTCATTATAATCGTAATCTTGCAAGACCTCCCACATTAGATTATCATTTTGCAGTTGCTGGATATGTCAGGTGGTTCCGGGCAGGCTTATACCGCAATCCAAATCTAACCTCATGTCTTTGCATTATTACGCATCTAATTTCTGCCCTTGTCCTCTCATATTAGATTACCAAATTGCGGTTGCTGGATATGCCGGGCGGTTCCGGGTAGGCTTATACTGCAATCCGAATCTAACCTCGTGTCTTAAGTGTTCATTATCACTTTCTTGATTCAAGTCCTTATTTCAAATATATTTACCCATAATTTCCAATCTAATTTATGTTTATACTCTCATGTGCCAAATTATGCCCAAACCCATCTTCATAGTTATTAACAATTTATGCCAAATCTGATGTATACAAGTCACACTCAATTATGCCCAAACCAATTTTCCATATTCATCAACAATTTATGTCAAATTTCATTTCACTGCATATTTCCCAAACTTTTTCCCAATCGTTCCAATGTTATTCGTACGTAAGTCTCAACGCAATATGTTAGGCTCAAAGTTAGCCTAATCTCATAAAGAAAATGGAAAAGAAGAAGGGAAGAGAATCAAAACATCAAAACTGGCATAAACATAAGAACATGCATATGAAATATAAACAGGCATATAACAATAAAATGGATCAGAAAGGCATATGACAGATTTATAGGTATGAATCTAAAAGACAATGATTTACAAGCTTGATAAGATTCATTTTAGTCACAGGCATATACATTAGATCCAATTTACAATTCTATCACAATTACTTTTTTTTTTAATTTAATTATATGTGAAAGCAACATAGACTCACAGCGATAGGATTCTTAGAAAAGAGAATTAGGTGGTGTTGTAGCAATTTTGATCTTGAATAATCTCTACTTTGATTTGTAGATCTGATCTTCTAATTTGAATACTCATATTCTGATTTGCTTTGGTGGAGAAGAAAGGCTAGTTTAGTTTAGAGTAACATGGAGGCGCCATGGATGATAATAATGAGATTAGGGTTAGGTTTAGGTGTTTATTTATAGATGCTCTAGCTGAATTAGGACCCATAGATTAGATTAGGATCCATCTGAACCATCCTGACCAGAAAAACACGTCATCCCGCCAATCCCAGAAGAACATGTCATCGGATCCACCACAAAACACGGCAGGCCAGATCTGAGCCGATGGGGTCGACACCCCTATGGGGGGTCGACACCCCTATGGGTGGTCGACACCCCTATTGACACCCTATGAGGGAGGTCGACACCCCCTGGGGGGCCGACACCCACGAGCGGGAAATTTCCCGCTCATCCCGCTTTGTCTAAATTTTATTTTTTAACAGTTTTTATTATTTAAATAAATTCTGCTTTAAACTGAAATCTTCTAAGCTTCATTACTTCTTCATACGATATCCGATTTACGCAAACTCGGACTCTATCCCAAGCAGAATTCCGAGACGAACGAAATGGTGTAGCCCGTTTCCCTTAATTCTTCTTATAAAAAATAAGTATTCTTTAATTATCTCTTATGTCATGTTTTAAAATTACGGGGTGTTACATTCTCCCCTCCTTAAAGGTTTCGTCCCCAAAATCTTCAAGTTAAAAAGAATGTATCCTACCATCCATCATCCATCTACTCATCCATCATCCACAAGCACCCATTGTCCTTAAAAGATTTCTAATGTTATATGGACATATGCAAAAGTGTGTGAATATGTCCCTTATCTAATGCAAAGATCAGGCGGTCTACTGATTCAGTTGGCCTCCTTAATGCAAAATATGATAGTGCCATGTGTCCATTGTATGCAAAAGAATACCAATGATACAAATCATTTCTATATGAGTGCACAACCATTCATTCAAATGTAGGATCCATATGATAACACATTCAACGTACATCCATTAACCTAAATATGCACACTCATTCACATGAAATATGAAAGTAATTGAGCCGATCTAGTGCCTAATGTGTGTGTAAATGCATCCACGAGCAACCACTAGCAAACACTTACATCCACTTGCATGCACCAAACATAACTTGTCTCAAACACATGTTTACAACCATAGGATTTTCTACCTAAAGATCGAAGATATAATCGAGAGGATACACTAACGGTAGGACAAGTATAAACATAGCGGTAGGAAAAGGAGAAGTTAAGAACATACCCTCAAAAAGGAAAGGGTACGATGCACATATCTTATCTTCTGTTTCCCAAGTCGCGTCTCCTTGATCATCTCCCCATTGGACTTTAACTAACTTGACCTCTTGGTTGCGTAATTTCTTGACCTCCGATCCAAGGATGCATGTAGGAATTCGTCTAACGTGGCATCTCGCTTTACTTCCACTTCTCTTAGCATGTTTGACTCTACTATTTCCGCAGAATCGTGTAAACACTTCCTCAAATGTAACATGTGAAATACGTCATGAACACCACTAAGCTTCTCAGGCAAGTTCACTCTGTAGGCCATCTGTCCAATTCTTTCTGTAATGGGGAATGGCCCTACGAACCTTAGTGCTAATTTCCCTACAGATCTGAAGCGAACTATGTTCCTCAATGGTGATACTTTAATAAAAACCGTGTCTCCAACATCGAACTCAAGATCGGTTTGTATCTTATCAGCATATGATTTTTGCCAGTCTTGTGCCGTCTTCATGCATCTTCGAATCAAGTCTATCTTCTCCAAAGTTTCCCTAACCATCTCGGGCCCAAGAAAAATCTAATCTGTAGATTCCATCAAGGTCGTCCATATAGAGCCTCAAAAGATGCCATGCTAATACTAGTTCGATAGCTGTTGTTGTAGGCAAACTCTACTAATGGAAGATGTTCCCCTCATGTCCCTCAAAGTCCAAGATGCATAACCTCAAATGATCTTCTACAATCCTATTCACTCTTCCTGTTTGGCTGTCCGTCTGAGGGTGATAAGCGATGCTCAAACACAACTGCGTGCCTACCGCTTCTTGCATATCACCCTTTCCTATTGTATCGAAAAATTGCTCTAAGCCCTGGCCCGCACGCATCGGTATATACAGTGAACAGTTTGCTCCCATCTGGCAAAGTCAAAACCTGGGCCGATATCTTAGCAAAGTCCTTAATGAACTTCCTATAATAGTCCACCCGATTAAGAAAGCTTTCGTTGTATTCTTTGGAATCCCCCAATCTTGGATTGCCACTACCTTCGCGGGATTCTATTGCTATCCCTTCTTTAGAGACCCTGTGTCCTAAGAACCTTACTCCCTTTCCAAAATGACATTTGGAAAACATTGCCTGAAGATGATGTAGTCGAAGTGTCTATAAGACTACCTTAAGATGTAAGGTATGCCCTTCCTCACTTATAGAGAATATCAAGATATCATCCATAAAGACTACCACGAACTTGTTTAGAAACTCACTAAATGCCCTATTCATCAAGTCTACTAAATAGGCGGGTGCATTCGTCGATCCAAAAGGCATGACGATCCACTTAAAGAAACCATCTGGAGTTCTAAATGCAGTCTTATCCACATTATCCTCAGCTACCCTCAACTAATTAAAACCTGTAGCTAAGTCCAACTACGAGAAAACCAAAGCACCAACCTATTAATCGAACAAATCACCTATTCTTGGAAATGGGTGCCTATCCTTCTTCGTGAGCTTATTCAGCTCCCTATAGTCCACGCACAATCTAAGCGAACCATCAGCCTTCGTAGTGAAAACAACCGAAGCACCCCATTCCGAAATACTTTTTCTTATGAACCCTTTCTTAAGCAGCTCCCCTACTTGTTTACTGAGTTCCTTCCTCTCTCTCGGAGCCATGTGGCATACTGGCAATGCAACTGGCTTTGCATTATCTACTAAGTATATACAAAAGTCTATCTCGCGCCTCGGGTAAACCCCGAACCTCATCAAAGACGTCATCATACTCACGGACTACTCGTACAAATTGCAATTCATCGATGGATGCATAAAGTGATTCTAGGTAGCTAAGCATCACCGAACCCCTAGGGTCACATGAAATATCAAGGGTCTTTCCACAACGAGTCAACAATCTAACTACCCTCCTTTCACAGTCTAGGATGGCACCATACCTGGCTAGCCAATCCATCCCTAGAATCAAACCATAGCCCATGAAACCAAGTACGTAGGCGTTGCATTCAAACCCAATGCCCAAGATAGACACCCTTAAATCCCGACAAATCATAGATAAATGAGATGAGCCACCAATAGGATTTGAGACTACAATGGGATCCATGACTAAACTAGTATCTAGGTGCACAGACTCAACAACAGAAGCATATATAAATGAATATGAAGCGCCAGAATCAAACATAGTACATACAGGATGATCGAAAAGGAAAATCAAACTTTTAACACAAACTTTTCTACCTCTATCAGGTATGAAAGCCGTGAGAGCACACATTTGTCTTCCAGAAGATCCTATACTTTGTCCTTGCCCTTGCCCTTTGGACAATCACTGATAAGATGTCATGTCTCTCCCCAACGATAACAACTAGTCTTCTTCTTTTTCTTCCTACGGTCTTTGGCTATGTATGACTCGACATACCTTAGTAATGACACTTCCTCTTTTCTCGGGATCTATAGTTCTTTCCACCCTTCTTAGGTTCCACTTCCTTATTCTGTGATTCTTCAACCTTAACCTCCTTCTTTTCTCCTTTATCTTCTTTGTAGGCTATATCCATGAGTTTCTCATCCTTGGGCTGTGCCCCTTAGTCCAAACCCCTTATTCTCATTCTCATTCTCATCCTTGTGAAACATATTAACAAGTCTCTCTAAAACTGCCTCCAACGCGCGGAAAACCCTACAAAGCTGAAAAGAAAAGTAGCCGCAGGTGAAACTACTGTGGCTATAGATGGAAGTTAGGCACTTATTTGCCCTTCGAAAGGCGCCGTAGTCTCATCACACCAACGAAACCATGCCGCGATGAAGTTGCCTCCCAGAAAGCCAGGAGCCTCGGTGAAACACCCCACCTCCGTTAGGGTCACTCTCAAAGGGAATGCCCTAATTTTTGGTGGAGGTTTATAAGTATAAGTCACAGATATACAAGACAGATATAAGAACACATATTTGTAAACAGCGGAAAAACAAGAACTTTTATTTCATAAAAGCAAATACGTGTTACAACATCATCACCATAATTGTCTTACATCCTTTCCAAAAACATAACATAATTCTTTCATAATCTGTCTTGATTACATTATTTAAAGAAGCATAAATAAAACATAGATAAACTGCAAAAGCCCCATAGTGGTTATCCAAAGCCATAGTTCAAAAACGGAAAGTTCCAAGCAATACATTTCTCTTCTTCAAGCTGGATGTTAATGCTGGTCAAGCTGCAGTGTTCCCTCCCTGTGGACCTGGGGGGGAAACGGAAGAAAAGAAGACGAAAGAAAAGTAGAGTCAGACATAAAGCCTGAGTAAGTCTAGTACTATTTCGTCTATGAATAAAGAACTGGGTATGATAAGTATAATCAAGAAGTGGGAAAGCACTATAAACTTAGTTAAGTTGTCTAGGGTCGAATACACTATCGTACCCCATGTTAATCTCTGAACCCATATAAACTAGTTTCCAACTGGCACCCCATAATCAGGGTGATGTGATCCATTCAATGATGATCGACTCCTACTCGCATAGTTACATGTGTCTTACGGCCCCCGATGTTGTAGTTACCTATGCTGGTCCCACCATGGGGTGTATCAAGTCCCATGCCTTATTTTTCTGCGCCGGAGTGTGTGCACGCCCGCACCCCGTTAGAACCTACACTGCTACACCACCGCCGTCGATTTGACCTCTTACAATCAGCCCAGTAATCGTGCCCCACCCTGCCTAGTTTCAGGGTATCATGATACACCTTTTAGGGTTACTGCTGAAAAGGGTCCCCCGTTACTAGGTTTTCTATCTCTAGCCAACATGCTAAGTTGGTTAAGTGTTTTCTAACCTAACCCCCACCAGTCCGTTTAGTTTAGCATGTTCCATTTTGATTAAGTCTTTAGTTCACTTAATCCTAACAGTCCTGACTCAGCCTTAATTGTCTTATTAAGGCCCTGACCTCTCACATTAGACAGGTATTGTTGTGGCTGCCTGTTGCCGGTTGGTTCCGGGCAGTCTTACGCCACAACTCAGTCTAACCTCGGGTCCTTATTGGGCTCCATGTTTAACCACCCACATTGGATAGGTATTGTTGTGACCACTGGACAGCCGGGCGGTTCCGGGCAGGTTTACATCACAACTCAATCCAACCTCGGGTTAAACACATCGTATTTTCTACATTTACATATTTTGTCTTTCTTCTTTATTTATATGTAAATATTTGCGGCCCATTATTAAGTAAATGGCGTAAAGGTTACACCAATCATGGGCCCAACCCATACTTGAATTTGGGCCCTTCTACTTTATATTTTCATTTATTAATTAATTTAGCCCAACGTTATTTTCCCCCGTTTAATACGTTCGTTTATATGTTGGGCTTAACCTTTTTAAGCCCAACTTAGCCATGCGAAAGAGGGGAGGCTTAAAGCGTGATTACATACACAAAGAGGGGAAGGTGAGCGTATGAACTTGCAATATGACGTTGGAAATACAAAATAGAAACTGGTGTACTTGCATAGTGGTAACATATACTTTGGTCATAAAGCATAGGTGACATGAATCAAAGCATGTAAACTTGTAGTTGAGATAAGAATCTAAATTGGGTATCATTATTGACATATAGTCATAACTACAACATGAACCTATATTTTTATATAGGCATAATGTCAAACATAAGCATGGCATAAATATTTTTAACATAAGCATGGCATAATGTCAAACATAAGCATGGCATAAGTATAGTTAAATTTGTTCACATAACTATGGCATAAATATTTCTAACATGAAATCATGATTTTTACTTTAGTCATGTAAACTTGCAAAAAGGGATTTTTGAGTCTAACCTAGCCATGTACCACATATGTCATCATATAATTTTCGTTAACAATATAGACCTAACATGGTTTCAATTATGCGAAATATCGATCATAGCCTAGCCATATTCATAAGTTTGCAAATAGGTTTCTAGTACAAAACATGGCTTAATACATAGATCATGGTGCCAAACTTTTCAATATAATTTCATATGAATTATGATAATCCCAACCTTATTCCAATTACTTCACAAGAATGATGTTTGTACAAAAATACACATTATGATGGCATAGTAACAAAATCCCAAACTTGCATGAATTTCAATTAATCAACTGCATACATGTAGCTTCAACATAAATTACATATTTTGCGAATATCCAAACGTCATACTTGCAATAAACTACCGCATGTAGTTTTTCATAATGAATAACATAATTCAAGAATATCCAAACGTATACAATATTCCAAATTGATAGCAACGCACAAATATGCCACAAATCAAGTATACAAACCAACACAATTATTTGTTCATACCAAAATAATACTCTACTTACAATCGTTGTGGCGAATTCTCAAATTTAGGGATTAGAAGATGCGGTTCCTTGTTGATTTGATTTGATTGAGTTGCTTTAGGCTTTAGAATTTGTCCCCTAGGCTTCTCTCCAATTTGGTGGCTACTCCTAGACGTTCCTCAGCAACATGGCGGCTTTGTTCTTATTTTTGAATGAATAGATTAGGGTTAGTCTAGGGTTGTTTTTATAGGGGTAATGAACTGATTAGAGCCATTGATGTTGCTTGGATTGATCGTAGCCATTCATCCTAAGGAGGGACCAATTAGAGCTTGCCACCTAGCCCTAATGACAAAGCAGACCACAGAAAATCGGCTAAACACAGACCTGGCCAGCCAGGTTGGGCTGGGTTCGACCTGGCTCTGGACCAGGTCGACACCCCTGTCGACAGCCCTGTCGACAGGCCTGTCGACCTGGTTAGACCAGGTCGACAGCCCAGTCGACCTGGGTGCGTCAGGCGGGTGTTCTTCCGCCCTGGCCCATTGGGCCCCATTTTCAAATTTAACTTATTTTATTCTGTTTGAATTTTAAACTTAATTTAAAAACTTCCGAAGGCCATATCTTCTTCATACGGACTCCGTTTTTCGAAAACTCGGACTCTATTTCGCGTATTTTTCCGAGACGAACGCAATGGCGTAACCCGTTTCCCTTAGTTCTTTGATTTGAATTTGATTATACTTTAATTTATGAATTTCACAGTTATAGAATTCTCGGGGTGTTACATTCTCCCCCACTTAAAAGGATTTCGTCCCCGAAATCTTCAAGTTAGGAGGAATGTATATCCTAACATCCAATCATCCATCTACTCATCCATCAAACACGAGCATCCATTGTCCTTAAAAGACTTCTAATGCTTCATGATCATATGCAGTGTGTGTGTGTACATGTACTTATCTAATGCAAAATCAGGCGGTCTACTGATTCAGTTGACCTCCTTAATGCGAATTATGTAAGTGCCATGAATCCATTATGTATGCAAATTTTCCTATTCTTGATTCTACATGAGTGCACAATCATTCAATCCAAATGCAACATCCATATGACAACACATTAAAGTTCATCCATATACGAATGCAAACATATATGCATATGCAATATGAAGTGACTGAGCCGATCTAAAACCTAGATTGTGTGTGTATATGCAGCCACGAGCAACCACTAGCAATCACTTGCAACCACTTGCAACCATCATCCATAACATGTTTCAACTACATGTTTCCATCCAAAGGGTTTCTACCTAAAAGACAAGGTCGAGGAAATATACCTAAAAAGATAGATAAAAGCGCAACTTAAGGAAAATGAAAGATCAAGGATGTACCCTCGAACAGAAAAGGGTAGGCAGTGCGTATTCTAGCTTCAGTTTCCCAAGTTGCGTCTCCCTCGGCGTCGCTCCACTGAACTTTGACGAGCTTGACTTCGCGGTTGCGTAGCTTCTTCACTTCCGTTCCTAAGATGCGGGTTGGAACTCTCCTTATGGTTGCTTCGCGTTCCACTTCGGCCTCTTCGAGGATATTTGGCTCTACCACTTCAGCAGACTCATGTAGACATTTTCGGAGGTGTGAAACGTGAAAAACGTTGTGGACTCCGGCCAACTTCTCTGGTAGCTCTAATCTATAGGTCATTTTCCAAATTTTCTCAATGATAGGAAATGGTCCTACCTAAAGGTATAGTCGAATGATAGAAACAAGTAAAAACTTTGTGCCCATTAGGCAATGTCAAAACTGGAAATCTATGCCACATATATATTGATTAGGAGAAGAACTCCCTAAGCATCAGCCCCGAAGACCGAAATGAACATCAGACTGACACCCAAAGAATTACTCAACCCAACCACCATATATGATTCTAGGAAATTAAACATGATGGACTCCTTTTAGGTCACAAGGGAGTCCCTTCCTAAGACCAATCTGTATCCTATAAAACCCAAAAAGTTTGGTCAATCCAACGAACACCCTCAAGCCCCAACATGTGTTATTAACAGATGAGTCATACTCCCTATAGTCAACACATAGACGGAGTGAACCATCCGCCTTTGTAGCGAACACCACTGGAGCGCCCCATTCTGAAATGCTCCTCCTAATGAACCCCTTCTCTAGAAGCTCTTTAATCTGTTTACTGAGCTCTTTTCTTTCTTGTGGAGCCATGTGTCTAACGGGCAACGCAACGGGCTTTGCATTATCTACAAGATATATGCGGAAGTCTATTTCCCGCTTCGGAGGCAAGCCCTTCACCTCTTCGAAGACATCCGGATATTCCCGGACCACTCTAACTGATTGCAAATTGTCAACAGAGGCATCTAGCGATTCAAGATAACTAAGCATAACCGCATACGAGGGATTACAAGAAATTTCCAAAGTATTACCGAGCTGGGTTAGGAGCCTAACAACCCTTTTCTCACAATCAAGGATGGCCCCATTACTGGATAGCCAATCCATACCCAAAATCAAACCATACCCCGAAAAGCCCAAAACAAAGGCACTACATTGAAATTCAACACTTAGAATAGAAATTTTTAATCCCAAACAGATCATAGACAAATGAGCTGGGCCCCCAATTGGGTTTGAAACAATTAAGGGGTCCTCTACCATACTAGTTTTTAGGTGCAGAGATTCTACTAAAGCAGACGAGATAAAGGAGTGTGATGCGCCAGAATCAAATAAAGTGCGAACGGGGTGATCATAAAGATAAACTACACTTTCTACAGAAGTGTTGGTACCTCGTTGTTGCAAAGGTGGCGCTTCTAGCACATGAACCTGTGCCCCTGAGGTGGATCCAGCGCCCTGCCCCTGTCCTCGTTTCTTTGGGCAGTCCTTAGCCCTGTGGCCTGTCTGACCGCACGAAAAGCACCCACCATTCTCCTTGGCCTTCTTTTTCCGGCAGTCCTTTACTAAGTGCCCCACTTTGCCACAGAAATTACACTTCCTCTTCTCCTTGTTGCCTTTCCCGCCTTTCTTGAAGTCTGTCTTCTTAGGCTGCAAACCCTCTTTCTTCCCTTGAGAGCTTTCTGCCTTTGTCTCCTTCTTGCCCTTATCCTCTTCATTCAGCAATGCCATTTGCACCAATCTTTCATACGTGGCCCCCATGGGTATATGGGTCATGGCCAAACTGTGTAATGGCTCATTTAACCCTTTAACGAAACGGAGAGCCTTCTTGTGCGGGGTGTTGACTAGGTCAAGCCCAAACCTAGCCAGCTCATCGAACTGATTCACATACTCTCTGACAGTCTTGTCTCCTTGCTTAAGAAATAAGAATTTTTCCAACTGCAAACTTCTTTCCGCATCTGAGAGAAATTTGGTCTCAAACCTTGCCCTAAAGTCCTCCCATGTCTCCACTGGTCTTTCAGCATTAGTGACTTCCCACCAGTAGGAAGCCTCGCCCTTCAATAGCCATACTGCCAGTTGTACTTTTTGTCTATCCTCTACCTCAAAGATGATGAATAGGTCCTCAGTTTCTTTCAGCCAATTCCTAGCTGCTACGAAGGACTCAGTTCCATGGAAATCCTTTCCTCCCATAGCTTTAAAATCTTTACATATCTTAGCAAATGTGTTTCCCCGTGGAGGAGGTGGAGGAAAAGGTGCCGCTGCAGCTGGATGATTTCCGGCAGCTGGGGGAGGAGGAACGGTAGGGCCTGGCTGAGTGGCCCTTGCTTCTAAGAATCGTCTAAACCAATCAGGTATTGGTACCCCTTCCGGTAAGTTAAGATCTTCGGACATGCTGAAACAAAAAGGATAGATTCAAAACGAAGGATAAGAGATAGTACCTATGGCTTTGGGGAGTGGACTTTGCCTTTTAAAATAAAATAATATTTTTATCTTAAAAATGCTTCTTTAAATTTCCTTTTTTGAAAATAAATTTTCAAAACTTTTTATCTTATCTGGTAAACCTATGCTCTGATACCAAGTGAAACACCCCACCTCCGTTAGGGTCACTCTCAAAGGGAATGCCCTAATCTTTGGTGGAGGTTTATAAGTATAAGTCACAGATATACAAGACAGATATAAGAACACATATTTGTAAACAGCGGAAAAACAAGAACTTTTATTTCATAAAAGCAAATACGTGTTACAACATCATCACCATAATTGTCTTACATCCTTTCCAAAAACATAACATAATACTTTCATAATCTGTCTTGATTACATTATTTAAAGAAGCATAAATAAAACATAGATAAACTGCAAAAGCCCCATAGTGGTTATCCAAAGCCATAGTTCAAAAACGGAAAGTTCCAAGCAATACATTTCTCTTCTTCAAGCTGGATGTTAATGCTGGTCAAGCTGCAGTGTTCCCTCCCTGTGGACCTGGGGGGGAAACGGAAGAAAAGAAGACGAAAGAAAAGTAGAGTCAGACATAAAGCCTGAGTAAGTCTAGTACTATTTTGTCTATGAATAAAGAACTGGGTATGATAAGTATAATCAAGAAGTGGGAAAGCACTATAAACTTAGTTAAGTTGTCTAGGGTCGAATACACTATCGTACCCCATGTTAATCTCTGAACCCATATAAACTAGTTTCCAACTAGCACCCCATAATCAGGGTGATGTGATCCATTCAATGATGATCGACTCCTACTCGCATAGTTACATGTGTCTTACGGCCCCCGATGTTGTAGTTACCTATGCTGGTCCCACCATGGGGTGTATCAAGTCCCATGGCGGTGGCCCGACACAACCTTAGGATGCACAGGTATGCTACTGGTGCCCAGTGCCTTATTTTTCTGCGCCGGAGTGTGTGCACGCCCGCACCCCGTTAGAACCTACACTGCTACACCACCGCCGTCGATTTGAGCTCTTACAATCAGCCCAGTAATCGTGCCCCACCCTGCCTAGTTTTAGGGTATCATGATACACCTTTTAGGGTTACTGCTGAAAAGGGTCCCCCGTTACTAGGTTTTCTATCTCTAGCCAACATGCTAAGTTGGTTAAGTGTTTTCTAACCTAACCCCCACCAGTCCGTTTAGTTTAGCATGTTCCATTTTGATTAAGTCTTTAGTTCACTTAATCCTAACAGTCCTGACTCAGCCTTAATTGTCTTATTAAGGCCCTGACCTCTCACATTAGACAGGTATTGTTGTGGCTGCCTGTTGCCGGTTGGTTCCGGGCAGTCTTACGCCACAACTCAGTCTAACCTCGGGTCCTTATTGGGCTCCATGTTTAACCACCCACATTGGATAGGTATTGTTGTGACCACTGGACAGCCGGGCGGTTCCGGGCAGGTTTACATCACAACTCAATCCAACCTCGGGTTAAACACATCGTATTTTCTACATTTACATATTTTGTCTTTCTTCTTTATTTATATGTAAATATTTGCGGCCCATTATTAAGTAAATGGCGTAAAGGTTACACCAATCATGGGCCCAACCCATACTTGAATTTGGGCCCTTCTACTTTATATTTTCATTTATTAATTAATTTAGCCCAACGTTATTTTCCCCCGTTTAATACGTTCGTTTATATGTTGGGCTTAACCTTTTTAAGCCCAACTTAGCCATGCGAAAGAGGGGAGGCTTAAAGCGTGATTACATACACAAAGAGGGGAAGGTGAGCGTATGAACTTGAAATATGACGTTGGAAATACAAAATAGAAACTGGTGTACTTGCATAGTGGTAACATATACATTGGTCATAAAGCATAGGTGACATGAATCAAAGCATGTAAACTTGTAGTTGAGATAAGAATCTAAATTGGGTATCATTATTGACATATAGTCATAACTACAACATGAACCTATATTTTTATTTAGGCATAATGTCAAACATAAGCATGGCATAAATATTTTTAACATAAGCATGGCATAATGTCAAACATAAGCATGGCATAAGTATAGTTAAATTTGTTCACATAACTATGGCATAAATATTTCTAACATGAAATCATGATTTTTACTTTAGTCATGTAAACTTGCAAAAAGGGATTTTTGAGTCTAACCTAGCCATGTACCACATATGTCATCATATAATTTTCGTTAACAATATAGACCTAACATGGTTTCAATTATGCGAAATATCGATCATAGCCTAGCCATATTCATAAGTTTGCAAATAGGTTTCTAGTACAAAACATGGCTTAATACATATATCATGGTGCCAAACTTTTCAATATAATTTCATATGAATTATGATAATCCCAACCTTATTCCAATTACTTCACAAGAATGATGTTTGTACAAAAATACACATTATGATGGCATAGTAACAAAATCCCAAACTTGCATGAATTTCAATTAATCAACTGCATACATGTAGCTTCAACATAAATTACATATTTTGCGAATATCCAAACGTCATACTTGCAATAAACTACCGCATGTAGTTTTTCATAATGAATAACATAATTCAAGAATATCCAAACGTATACAATATTCCAAATTGATAGCAACGCACAAATATGCCACAAATCAAGTTTACAAACCAACACAATTATTTGTTCATACCAAAATAATACTCTACTTACAATCGTTGTGGCGAATTCTCAAATTTAGGGATTAGAAGATGCGGTTCCTTGTTGATTTGATTTGATTGAGTTGCTTTAGGCTTTAGAATTTGTCCCCTAGGCTTCTCTCCAATTTGGTGGCTACTCCTAGACGTTCCTCAGCAACATGGCGGCTTTGTTCTTATTTTTGAATGAATAGATTAGGGTTAGTCTAGGGTTGTTTTTATAGGGGTAATGAACTGATTAGAGCCATTGATGTTGCTTGGATTGATCGTAGCCATTCATCCTAAGGAGGGACCAATTAGAGCTTACCACCTAGCCCTAATGACAAAGCAAACCACAGAAAATCGGCTAAACACAGACCTGGCCAGCCAGGTTGGGCTGGGTTCGACCTGGCTCTGGACCAGGTCGACACCCCTGTCGACAGCCCTGTCGACAGGCCTGTCGACCTGGTTAGACCAGGTCGACAGCCCAGTCGACCTGGGTGCGTCAGGCGGGTGTTCTTCCGCCCTGGCCCATTGGGCCCCATTTTCAAATTTAACTTATTTTATTCTGTTTGAATTTTAAACTTAATTTAAAAACTTCCGAAGGCCATATCTTCTTCATACGGACTCCGTTTTTCGAAAACTCGGACTCTATTTCGCGTATTTTTCCGAGACGAACGCAATGGCGTAACCCGTTTCCCTTAGTTCTTTGATTTGAATTTGATTATACTTTAATTTATGAATTTCACAGTTATAGAATTCTCGGGGTGTTACACTCGGAGACTCAGAAAAGAAGGAAACAAGGATTCAAACAGAAAAATCAAAAGATAGTGCATACGGCTTTAATGAATATGTCTTTCAAAACAAACTTTTCTTTTGAAAACATTTTGAAACCAGTTTTCAAAATCTTTTATCTGATCTGGTAACCTTCAACTCTGATACCACGTGTAACACCCCACGTCCGTTAATGTCACTCACAAAGGGAACACATTAAGTTTCGTGGAGCGTTATAAGTAAACAGAACATAATATTACAAGACAGATACTTAAAATAGTACTTGAAAATTTTATAACTTTATTGCAGCGGAAAGAAAAATAAGTTTGGTTACATCTTTAAACCCATTGCATCAAAACCAAGCAGTCTTGTACAAAAGCCATCAACAGTACATAATTTTTAAACCATAATCCCCAATCCAAAATGCCATATGAAAGAGAAACAAAGCTAAGCATTACTTTCATCACTTCAAGCACGAAAGTCTGAATCAAGCTTCAACGTGCCCATCTTGAGAACCTGAGGAGGGGAGGAAAGAAAAGAGGTGAAAAAAGGGTCAGACATAAAGTCTGGCGAGTCCATTGACTTTAACAATATAATTAGTAAAGCAACATGATAAGAACATAAACTGGATATAAGAGATGACTGTAACATAAGCAGATATGTCAAGGTGACAAGACGAACAGGATGTAACATTGACTGCGCTTCTAACCACTATAAGATATTCTCTGCACCGCAGTAATACTATTTTCATACTAAAAGATGATCCCTCTTGGCTATATAGAATGATGATAGTTTCGTGTACTTCTAGCTGCCATTATAGGTAACCTTTGTGCACCTATAACCACTAGAAGTACACACTATCCTCCTTGTTCGATTATGTACACATAGCTGCTCTCGTAGGTGCCTCACTTGCTCCTACCACCTCTAGTTGTACCCTCCCTACTAATCATAATAATGGTAGCTTCGTGTACTCCTAGCTACTTTCGTAGGTGCCCCACTTGCTCCTACCACCACTAGTTGTACCCACTACCCTCCCCATTCGATCGGCTCCCTAACCTCGTAGATACCTGTACTGGTCCCACAATAAGATGTATCACTCCCTAAGGTGGCAACCCCGATACTACTGAAATGCACAGCTTATAACTACACGATGCAACAACATCTTACCTACCAGCCCGGACCCATGCACGCACGTGACTCCGTTGGACTTGCACTGCCATCGCTAACTCTTTATTGACCTCTTACAATCAACCCCAGTAAGCGTGTCCCTGTCCTCGACCTAGTTCGAGCTCATATAGATACTGAAATGGGTTATTGGTTGAAAAGGGTCCATACACTTGACACAAGCTTCCCTCCTAAGATTGGTCCCCACTAGGAGTTCCCACTTAACCCCTTTTTATCCCCATGTCTTATCACCGACTCATTTTAGTTAAGTGCTTTTATTATGTTTCACATGATACCCATGTCACCTGCTAAACCCCTTTACTATTCCCATGTCTTACCATATGTCTTATCTTGGTTAAGTATTCATTATTTACGTTATATGTGCTACCCATGTAGTACATGCTACCCATGTCACCCACTTAACCCTTTTACTGTTCCGATGTCTTCCTACACGTCTTATCTTGGTTAAGAGTTTTTAATTGCATTTCACATGCTATCTATGTCACCCACTTAACCCCTTTACTATTCCCATGTCTTACTATATGTCTCAGCTTGGTTAAGTGCTTTAATTATGTTTCACATGCTACCCATGTTACCCACTTAACCCTTTATTACCCCCATGTCTAATCACATGTCTTATCTTGGTTAAGTGTTCGCTAATTCATTATAATCGTAATCTTGCAAGACCTCCCACATTAAATTATCGTTTTGCGGTTGTTTGATATGCCGGGCGGTTCCGAGCAGGCTTATACCGCAATTCGAATCTAACCTCATGTCTTTGCATTATTATGCATCTAATTTCTGCCCTTGACCTCTCACATTAGATTACCAAATTGCTGTTGCTGGATATGCCGGACGGTTCCGGGCAGGCTTATACCGCAATCCGAATCTAACCTCATGTCTTAGGCGTTCATTATCACTTTCTTGATTCAAGTCCTAATTTCAAATATATTCCAATTACCCATAATTTCCAATCTAAATTATGTTTATACTCTCATGTGCCGAATTATTCCCAAACCTATTTTCATAGTTATTAACAATTTATGCCAAATCTTATGTATACAAGTCATACTCAATTATGCCCAAACCAATTTCCATATTCATCAACAATTTATGCCAAATTTCATTTCATTGCATATTTCCCAAACTTTTTCCTAATCGTTCCAACGTTATTCGTTCGTAAATCTCAACGCAATAGTTAGGCTCGAAGTTAGCCTAATCTCATAAAGAATAAGGAAAAGAAGAAGGGAAGAGAATCAAAACATCAAAACTGGCATAAATATAAGAACATGCATATGAAATCTAAATAGGCATATAACGATAAAATGGATCAGAAAGGCATATGACATATTTATAGGTATGAATCTGAAAGACAATGATTTACAAGCTTGATAAGATTCATTTCAGTCACATGCATATACATTGGATCCAATTTACAATCCTATCAATAATTACTGTTTTTTAATTTAATTATATGTGAAAGCAACATAGACCCACAGCGATAGGATTCTTAGAAAAGAGAAATAGGTGTTGTTGTAGCAATTCTGATATTGAATAATCTCTACTTTGATTTGTAGATATAATCTTCTAATTTTAATACTCCTATTTTGATTTTCTTTGGTGGAGAAGAAAGGCTAGTTTAGATTACAGCAGCATGGAAGTGCCATGGATGATAACAATGGGATTAGGATTAGGTTTAGGTGTTTATTTGTAGATGCTCTAGGTGAATTAGGACCCTTAGATTAGATTAAGATCCATCTGAACCATCCAGACAGAAAAATACGTCATCTCGCCAATCCCAGAAGGACATGTCATCAGATCCACCACAAAACACGGCAGGCTAGATCTGGGCCGATGGGGTCGACACCCCATGGGGGGGTCGACACCCATGTCGACACCGCTTGGAGGGGTCGACACCCACAAGCGGGAAATTTCCCGCTCAGCCCACTTTGTCCAAATTTTGATTTTTGAATAATTTTTATTATTTAATTTTTATTTTAATAAATTCTGCTTTAAACTGAAATCTTCTAAGCTTCATAACTTCTTCATATGATATCCGATTTACGCAAACTCGGACTATATTCCAAGCAGAATTCCGAGACGAATGAAATGGCATAGCTCGTTTCCCTTAATTCTTCATATAAAAATTAAGTATTCTTTAATTATCTCTTATGTCATGTTTTAAAATTACGGGGTGTTACATTCAGTATATGCATAAAACAGAGGTAGCAATACAGATAAATAAAACTGGATGAGAAAGTATAGTAGCATATAAGATAACAGGTAAACAATATAAAGAGGATAGCGAGATAAAATAGCGATCAAGTAAAGTTTCTCATGTATATCCCTAGAACAAGTTTTCTTTGCACTAATATTAGTATAGAAAGATTAGGTATTTACCTAATTACATAACAAGATCAGGATTAAGTGTTACCCTAATTATATAATAAGAACATGATCAGGTGTTACCCTAATTATATAACAGGAACAAGATTAGGTGTTACCCTACTTACATAATAGGAACATGATTAGGTGTTACTCTAATTACATAACAGAAACAAGATAAGGTTTTACCCTAACTACATAACAGGAACATGATTAGGTGTTACCCAAATTACATAACTGGAACATGATTAGCTGTTACCCTAATTATATAACAGGAACATGATTTGGTGTTACCCTCTTTACACAACAGTAACAAGAGTAGGTGTTACCCTAATTACATAACAGGATTAGAAGTTACCTTATTTACATAACATGAATAGGATTAGGTGTTACCCCAATAACATAACAGGAACATGATTAGGTGTTACCCTAAGTACATAACAGGAACAGGATAAGGTGTTACCCTACTTACGTAACAGGAACATGATTAAGTGTTACCCTAATTACATAATAGGAACAAGATTAGGTGTTACCCTAATTACTTAATAAGAACATGATTTGGTGTTACCCTAATTAATACCTATATAGTCGGCTCCCTACTACATAAATACCATGTGTCAGCCCTGGCAGTAGGGTGTATCACTCTCTAACCCAACAACTTATATAACACAGACCTATTTACTGGTGTTACATCGGCTCAGTTTCCCTAATCGGACCCATGCACGCTCATGACTCCGCGAGATTGCGCCCGTACCCACATCTCGTACTCTACGGGGGAAAGACTGACCTTTGTGGCTTTCTAAACTGCTACGAGTGCATATGGACTTCAGTTGGGCTACTGATGCTGTCAAGTACAAATTCTTCCCATTTTTCTTGGAAGGCACAACTTTACTTTGGTTCGCCCGTCTCCCGGTTAATTCTATCTCCACCTTTGACCAACTACCTACGGAAATGGCAGTTCAGGATGCATATTCTTACGCCAAAGAATACTCTCACTCTCTCCAACCTCTATCAGGGCCCAATAGAAACTCTCAAAAGCTACCTCGAGCGTTTCAACACTGCCTTCATAGAGGTTGTCTATCCGGAACCTCGCACAGTCCTTGTCCAGCTTGCCAAAGGTGTCCTCCCTAGCTCCAAGTTTGGAGCATGGATAGACAGAAAGCAACCCAAGACTATGGAAGATTTATAAGAGAAGAACGAACAATTTCTATGCCAAGAAGAAGCTCAGCACAACAGGGTTACCCAAGGTGGCCACCCCAACAACCCACACACTGGCACCGTCGAAGATAGTGTCAAAAGAAAACAAGTCGGAGGATTAGCCGACAAGGGTAAGGGGCGGTCCCATGCAAGCCCAAGACAAACAACGGGAAACCCGATGATCAAAACAACACTCAAGCTTCTGGAGATCCTAAGAAGCACGACCGCTATTCCAATTACAGGAACTACACTCTACTCAACCGAGAGTTAGAGGCCATCTACTTAGAGACTTATAACACTCTTCAATACAAGAAGCCCAACACAAGGGAATCTACCGATTGCGAGAAGAACTCAGGCAAGTATTGCAAATTCCATGACATGTTTGGGTACAACACCAACGATTTTCGCCATCTCAAGGATGCGATTGAAAAACTTATATGCGAGAAACGCATGGAACAAAACGTTTAGAATCATGCTTCTCCCGAAGCAGCCACGGGCCCTTCGACGCCTGCTCTTCCTCCACCCAATGCAGCCCCAAGGCTATCTAATCGGAGACATCGTGGCATCGTGGTTAACACTATTTGCGATGGATCTCACCCCACTCATGACAACTTCCGAAAGAAGAAGGAATATGCCAACTTCATTACGCATGCCAGCTGCGAAGCATGCTCTTCCTTGGACGAATCTATCCCCGCCAAGCTCCAAAAGACAATGCGAGATGATATTGTCCTTCGCGAGGGAGAGTCTACAGGAATTGAAACCCTAAATATAGACTCTCTCATCATCTCTACTCATTTATGCCCTGCTTTTGTTCGAAGGATCCTCATTGATTTAGGAAGCACGGTCAACATCATCCTCAAGTTGGCCTACGACTAGATGAGACTTGAGGCCAAAAACATGAAACCCTGCTATGCCACGATCTATAGCTTCAACGGTTCTTACAAGCAACCCGTGGGTATGGTCGACCTATAAGTTGAACTTGGAGAAGGGGAACAGTGTCAGGTCTGAATCCTCACCTTCATGGTTATCGACGTCATCGCTCCATACAACGCTTTCTTGGGCGTCCCTTACTAGCAGAATTCCGAGTCTACATCTCCCCATGGTCCCTCCTAATGAAATTTTCAACAGAGAATTCGATCGGTACAATCAAGGGTGACCAAGCAACTGCGAGAGGGAGCTATCTAACAGAATGTAAGAACGCCTTCAACAAGGTGAAAGGCAAGACAGTTCCTCCACCTTCCTACGCCAAGACCACCTCCGCATATCAATCAAGGTATCTGAGTCCAGGATCAAGTGCCATAACCATCTTTCTAACAGTCTCGATTCGAGGGTAGACGAAGAGCCCAACTTCGAAGATCATGTCCAACTGCCTATTTACTACATCAGCAAGAGGATGATAGGGGTAGAAAAGAATTATCCAAAGCAATATAAGCTTGCCTACTGCTCGTTGATCTCTTTTCGGAAGCCAAGACCCTACTTTCAGTTTCATCCAATCAAATTTTACACTGACCAACCGCTACAATTGGTCCTGCAACGACCTAAGGCGTTTGGCTGACTTTTGAAGTGGAACATAGAACTGAGCCAATTCGAGGTTACATTCATTCCTCGTCGAGCCATCCTTGGACAACCACTTGCATACTTCATAGCAGAGTTCACAATACTTGAAGAACCTCCTACAGAAGATAATGAGCCTCCGAACATTCAATGGAAACTATTCGTGGATGGATCATCTAACAATCAATGCTCTGGCACCAGAGTCGTACTCATTACTTTCGAGGAATGCTCTTTCTGTTATGCTCTAAAGCTCTATTTCACTACTACCAACAACGATGCAGAATACGAAGGCTTGATCATTGTACTCAGAATTACAATCGAACTTAACATCAAGGCTATTCAGATTCACTCCGACTCCTAGCTCATCGTACACTAGGTGCAGTCTGAATATTTAGCTAATAGGGAACGTCTTGCTCCTTAACTTGCTCGGGTCTGTGAACTACTCACCAACTTCAACCACTACATCATTACGCACATCCCTTGAGAATAAAATGAGAAAGCTGATTCCTTGGCCAAACTGGCAAGTCCTGTGGATATGCAGCTCATGGGATTAAGCCCAATCGAAGTGCTCGGCTCTTCGAGCATCGATCAGATGCAAACTAATTTGGTCGCAACGACAGAGGTCAAGCCCGAGTCCTCGATGACACCGGTCAAGAACTACTTACAACACGGAATCCTCCCTGAGCGCTACAAAGAATGACGAGCACTCACCCACAAATCATCCCGCTACATCATTCATGATGGAGTACTATACTGACAAGGATTCTCTGTTTCATTACTCCAGTGTGTAGCCCACAATGATGCCGACCGTGTGCTACTGGACGTGCATGAAGGCGAGTGCGGTGACCATATTGGGGGACAAAATATGGCAAGGAAGATTCTTAGATACGGTTACTTCTAGCCCACACTCAACCAAGATGCCATGGATTATGGCCACAAGTGCGACAAATGTCAGGGTTTTTCCATGGTTCCAAGGACCCCGCCAACCATTCTAACACAAATGGCCAGTCCTTGGTCATTCGCCACATGGGGAATATATATTATCGGAACTCTTCTGATGGTCATAGGCAGTGCACATTATACTATTGTTGTAGTTGATTACTTCACCAAGTAGGCAGAAGGCAAAGCCCTCACTACAATCACTACCAAGAAGGTGATCAAATTCATCATCCGCAACACCATCACCCGATATGGAGTCCCCCAAGCTATCATTTCCGACAACGGTATCCAATTCGAGAGCAATGAGTTCAAGACCTTCTACCGCCGACACAATATAGAAAGGAGATTCTTGGTAGTATCTCATCCTCAAGCCAATGGGCAAGTCGAGGCTCTAAAGGAAATGTGATTAAATCCATCATCAAGAAGCGTTTGGAAAAAGCCGAAGGATTATGGGTAGATGAGCTCCCTATAGGCCTACCGGAGCACCTATAGTCAGTGATTGGCCATACTCCTTTCGCTCTCGCCTATGGATCCGAAGTAGTCATTATGTAATGACCCGGATTTTCGGCGACTTTGGTTATCGACGTAAGCTCGACGTCGATAACCAAAGTCGCCGAAAATCCGGGTCGTTACAGTTGGTATCAGAGCTTAAGTTTAGAATTACTTGGCTCTGTGGCGTGACTCGTTAGAGATAGGGTTAGTAATACCCTAGATTGAGTTGAGTGTATATATACGAGTGCGTATTTGTATTGGATATAAAAATGGTTTTATATTGTGGAGATTCATTGGCTGAGTTGTTTATGAGTTCTGGTTGATCAGTTTGATCCACTGTATCGGTAGGAGTTTATAAACACTCGAATACGATGGGTCGACACGATATGTTTTGAAAAGAGGGTAAATTAAAATAATTTTACCCAAGGTATATCTTGATATAGAGAAGATATATATATATCAAAATTATAATATAGTGGATATATTGGTTGTTATTATAATTGAGTAAGATTATAAATTAAATGGTTATGTAAATAACCAATCAGAATTCATATAAGTGAAATATATGAAATTGAGATGAATTAAATCCAAAATTTTAAACCAGAAATTGAATTAAAATTCTGGAAAATTGGATAAGTGTTTGCAAATGGATTTGGATTAAAAATAAGGAAAATTTAAGATCCTGGGAGATTTTAAATTTGTTTACAACATTGTAAAAGGATATTGGAATTGATTTCAAAGTGGCAATGTTTAAAAATGGGATTTGAAAGTGCTATAGTATTGAACTCACTTCGGTAGCTGGAAAATAGATTCCGATGTTGATCATGACATCATCGGTGTTCATTTTCGAGTGTGTAAGTGACGGATTACTACCAAAGATTTTGTTTTTGAATTTGTTTTGGGAAAACAAGTTGTGTTGAATTTCAAAAAGGAAAATTTGATTTTTGGAAAGAGATAAACTGTTTAAAAACTTCCAGGAAGAAAAGGTTGTTTGAATTTAAACAAATTAAAGTAAAACTTGTAAAATCCAATAAAATTGAGATTGAATTAAAAGCCAGTAAGTGAAAATCATATTGAAATAGATTGATGTCAAGTGGAATTAGACTTGATTAGAGATAATCTGGAATTATATTGGGCTGGTGAGTTAATGATTGGAAATCATGAATAGTGCTTAAGTTTGAAATGAAATTCGATTTAGGTATAAGCGAATGGTTGTGTTAAAGATAAATTGATTTGGAGTTTGATTGAAATGGCATTAGTATATGCTGAAGTAGTAACAGATGGAAGGGATATAACGATATGCCCGACAAAAAGGTACAAGTTTATATTTGATATCAGTATGAGATTTATGAGCCGAATTGGCAAGCCGCTTGGCTGTTTGATTTTCTTTTGGGTTGAAGAAGGCCCAGAGAGGCGAGTTGGAGTTTGAGCTATTGACCAGTACAAAGGAGGTGCTGGCGAAATTTTTCGAAAGTTTAAAGTGTTAGAAAATTTTAGTTAGTCGGAATAAATTAATATTTTAGTCGATATTAATTGGTTTAGTTAAAATCAGAAATAAGGGGTAAACAAATCTTAGGAATTCAAATAGATAGGGTCGTCCTCTACTTTAGCAATTTCGAGGACGAAATTATTTTAAGTGGGGAAGAATGTAATGACCCGCATTTTTAGAGATATATAATTAATTTATTTAATTATATAATTGGTGATTTAGAGAAGTTAATGATCGTTTAATTAAATAATATTGAATATTTAATTAATAATTATAATATAATAATATATTATAATGTCGAAATAGTCGGAAATAGTGAAATTCACAATATCATGTGAATTGAATAGCATGCGAGATTTGGTGGAGTTTCGATTCGAAATATAATAACGAATATATTCAATCGACGACAGTTTGAACGTATAATTATAATATAATTAAAATAGAGCTTGAAATGGCGCGGCAGTTCGCTATTTGGCGATTCAAACTTCAACTGAATGTACAGGATTCGTTTTAAGCCGGATTTCTGTGAAACAAGAAACATGTGGAGCTGGTGGAGTATATCTTTCTAGTGGAAGAGAAAAATCGGGATTTCGTCATGTAGATTTTGATGTACGTCCAAATCAAATTTCAGAAAAATCGCTGTGGAATTCCTTTATAAATTGCGACGCTTTATTTACGTTATAAATGGATTTTTCGATATGAATTGAATATCGATAAATCTGAAATCTAAAATATCAAACTGTATATTCTGATATGATATTCTAGAGCTGTACGATATCATATGTGAAGATATACGATAATATAAATTTATTTATATTTAATTTAATTATATTTAATTATATTTATATATTTAAATGGGTCATTCAGAACGTTAAAAATAGCCAGTTTTGCAAACGACCTCAGAATTCGACGAAACCTGTTTCGTTGGATCCGCAATACCAAATATTTGTTAGATTTCCAGTTTCGTGATTTTTAGAGTCACTGTGTGGTCGTACGGATTTTTAGAGTGTAAAACAGTCAGTATCTGGACAGTTAAAAATACGCTGTGTGAGCAAACGGAGTCGGAATTTGACGAAACCAGTTTCGTTGGGTTCGTAATGTCGAGCTGAAGGTGCATGTCAATTTTGGTGATTTTTGGGTATCGTATGCGGTCACAGCAATTTTAGAGGACAAATACGTATAGCGTTTGCTTAAAAATGAATATAAAAATATTATAATTTTTCTATATATAACAAACCAATTCCTAAAACCTAATCAAAAAGTCCACAACCTCATTTCTTCAGCCGCCAAATTCTGAAATGAACCGCACAAAGGAAAGCCAAAGTAAAATCAAAGAAAACCAATACTATAGATCGAAATGGTTTTATAATCAGATTCCGATAAATCTGTTCTTCGATCTGGTAGCTTATCAGAGAGTTCGACGCCCATTTTCTGAAGTCGACGATAGCACCGCGAACTAGGGTTGGGGTTTATGGTCACAGCGTGATGTCGGATGGGGATTCGAGGGTTGCTTTGGGTTACTGACATGCGAGGGGGTCGGGTGGTGTAGTCGATGGGGACTCCGATGGCTTTGGGTGATAATCGACAGTGAGATGTCGTGAGTTGTTGGGTCCTGACGTTGAAAAACTGGGACCGACGGAAGTACCATGTGGTGTTCGATCTTGACAAAATTGGTACGGTTTTGTAGAGATTTGTTTGAGGAGTTTAATGACGATTTTAGTTCGGTTGTTTATTGAGAAATGAAGGAGTATAAGGGAGATCGAAGGGAGGAAATTGTCTGTGATGCAAACAGGAGCACGTTGGTTGATTTGGGGAAGGAGAAGTGTCGGTCTGGGCTTGGCAAAGAATGGTGGGCCGTGGTATTTAAAAAGGTTAAGGCCCGCTATTTATAATCCATGTTTTATTTAATCGAAATTGTATACAAACTTCTAGATCGAATAACTTTATCATATATCATCAGAATTTCGAACGGTTGGATCCATTGGGACCGTATGGACGAGTTCTCCACAATGAAACCGACTGGAAGTCCATCGGAGCTCGTTACAATTTATGGCGAAATAAATTGTCCGTCTGAATCAAAGACAGTTAATCGTTTTTAACGATAACAGTCCAATGTGAGTAAATCTCACCAACTCGGAACAGTTTATAATTTCATGTTGTATTTTAGAACTGTTAATTATTGTCTGATTTACTGTGTGTTGATTGTTTGATTGAACTGCTAGTCAGTTAGTTAAATTTCTATATTGATTCTGTTTAACAGAATATATCATATGGAACTGAAAGTGATGTTATATATATTGTCTAACATCTGTGATGCAGGGAAACAGGTTGGAGGAATCCGACTGGATTCCTCAACAGTTATTTTATTGTTTTTCATATAGTTTGATATATGATATGAATTATAACCTGTTGTTGATTGTGTGTGTATGGACGATATTGGACATCGTAATTTGATATGTTGAAACACCGTAACATACCGAAATGTTGATAAGGGGATTTTCAAAGTGATATTGAAAATAGAATATTTATAAAATGGGATATTTATAAATAAGAGATATTTATAAAGTGGAATATTTATAAATAAGAAATATTATAAATTTGAATATTTATAAATAGGAGATATTCGAAAAGAAAATAATTTCAAAACATTTTCTTTTTGAATGGAAAGGCCTGTGTGGCGGGTTTGGGGATTTTCCCGACGCTCCCGATACAAAGGAGGTTATGGCGAATTTTCCCGGGAATTTAAGGAGTTAGAATATTTCAAGAATAAATTTGAAAAGGAAATATTTGTAAACCATTTACAAATAGAATTGGAAAGGGAACATTATAAAAAGGAAATCATTTTTAAAGTGTAGAACCGTTATTTAAAAGTAAATCTTTTCAAATGAATAAAACGTTGTTAAAAAGGAAATCTTTATAAAGTGAATAAAGTAAATCGAATATGGTATTCGAAAGGAGAAATCGAATATGGTATTCGAAGTTAGTTAATCGAATATAGACATTCGAAAGGAGTTAATCGAATATGGTATTCGAAGTTAGTTAATCGAATATGGTATTCGAAGTTAGTTAATCGAATATAGACATTCGAAAGGAGTTAATCGAATATGGTATTCGAAGTTAGTTAATCGAATATGGTATTCGAAGTTAGTTAATCGAATATGGTATTCGAAGTAAGTTAATCGAATATAGACATTTGAAAGGAGTTAATCGAATATGGTATTCGAAGTTAGTTAATCGAATATGGTATTTGAAGTTAGTTAATCGAATATAGACATTCGAAAGGAGTTAATCGAATATGGTATTCGAAGTTAGTTAATCGAATATGGTATTCGAAGTTAGTTAATCGAATATGGTATTCGAAGTAAGTTAATCGAATATAGACATTTGAAAGGAGTTAATCGAATATGGTATTCGAAGTTAGTTAATTGAATATGGTATTCGAAGTTAGTTAATCGAATATGGTATTCGAAGTTAGTTAATCGAATATGGTATTCGAAGTTAGTTAATCGAATATAGACATTCGAAAGGAGTTAATCGAATATGGTATTCGAAGTTAGTTAATCGAATATAGACATTCGAAAGGAGTTCATCGAATATGGTATTCGAAGTTAGTTAATCGAATATGGTATTCGAAAGTTAGTTAATCGAATATGTTATTTCGAAAGGGGTTAGTCAAGTCGAGTTAGTCAAATAGAGTTAACCAGTTAGAGTTAATCAGTTAGAGTTAACCAGTTGGAGTTAATTAGTTAGAGTTAATCGATTAGAGTTAAAACGAACAAGAGTTAATCAATATAGTTATTTGAGACAGAGTTAGTCAAACATAGTATTCAGGGTAAGTTGCCATCTTGTACGACTGCTAGCGTAATTCACAGGGCTGTAAATAGCCTACGGCGGTCGGATGTTTCCTGAGGGAGTCAGGCGTAACCATTGTGATCGCTGCGATCTAGAGTCAAGCGAATGGAGTTTAATCGAATATTAGTTATTCGATAGGAGTTGATCGAGTTGAGAAATAAGTTAAGTTAAATAAGTCAAGTTAGTCGAGCCTAGTTAATCGAATCGAATTGGTCGAACCAAGTAAGTCGAGTTAAGTTAGTCAAGTTAGTCGAGCCTAGTTAATCGAATCGAATTGGTCGAACCAAGTAAGTCGAGTTAAGTTAGTCAAGTTAGTCGAGCCTAGTTAATCGAATCGAATTGGTTGAACCAAGTAAGTCGAGTTAGTCGAGTCAAATCGAGTTAGTCGAGTTAAGTTCGTCGAGTTAAATAAATCGATGTTAGTTTCATTGAAAGGAGTTATCGATGTTAGTTTCATCGAAAGGAGTTATCGATGTTAGTTTCATCGAAAGGAGTTATCGATGTTAGTTTCATCGAAAGGAGTTATCGATTATAGTTTAATCGAAGTGAGATTTTTAAATATGAGATATTTGAAAAGGAAGAGTTATCGAATATTAGTTATTCGAAGAGAGATTATCGAATATCGTTTATTCGAGAAAGAGTTAGTCGAATATAGGTTATTCGAAGTAGAGTTAATCAAATAGTGATTTCTCGAAGAGAGTTAATCGGCGAATTCGATTATATCGAATTCGGGAAAGTGCTTATACTTTCCAGTGTTTAAATAGAGATTTATTTATTTATAAATAAATAAGTGTTAGGTTAATTATTCACTAATAAGAATAGAAGTTATAATTAAAGTTAGATAATTCGAAAGTAGGGATTATAACGTTATCGTTATAAACAATGTTTTAAATATAGAAGTGGATTAGTAAAATTGAATCCGAGAAAGGCGTAAAGAAGTTGTTAAAGATTAAAAGATAAACTTTAACCATTTCGAAGTTTGTAACAACCCGTATTTCAATAACATGTTAAAACGAGAATCAAGGCAGAATTTAATTTTAAATTCTGAATCAAGTAAAACGGGCTATGCCATTGCGTTCGTCTCGGAAAAATACGCGAAATAGAGTCCGAGTTTTCGAAAATCGGAGTCCGTATGACCCGGTTAAGGCCCAAAGAAGTTTTCGGGAAATTTGAATTTCGAAACATGCAGAAATGGGGCCAGGCGGGAAAATTCCCGCCCAGACAAGTCGACAGGCATGTCGACAGGCATGTCGACAGGGCTGTCGACTTGCCCTGTCGGCTGATTCTGATCTGGTGCACCTATTTTCTATCTTGGCTAGGTTTTTGGGCCTGGTTTGAAATCTGACGGTTCAGGTTGGTCCTAGGGTTAATCTAAGGGCCTAAAACTATCCTAATCTCTATAAAAAGACCCTAAACCTACCCCTAAACCCTCATTATTCACTCATATAACTAAACTATGGCCAAATTTCTACTCTCATGGCCTCCATCTCAAATCCCTAGAGCCTATGCATTCAAATCGGGTTCAAATCAAAAGATGCAAGCTTGCTACACCAAAGAGAGGCAAAATCAACGTTGCTATGCGAGTTCCATGACGATTCTTCAACAAAGGAGGCACCTTTCTTAGCCAAGATGATTCATGCTTCTTTCCCTAGGCCTAACTATGTAAGTTCTAGCTACGTTTAGATGGAAACGGTAGTTTTGATAATGACATGGGATAAAATGAGGCTAAACATGATTATGCGAACCTATATGAACCTTACCTTGCCTCTTGTGTTCATGATTATGATTTTAGGCCATGTGAGTGACTTAATCATGCCTCTCATGCTATGCATAACCTAGTTTAACTTGCAAGTTTGGATCTTTATGCATGAGATGCTAGCATGAACCTTTAGGAACCACTTTACGTGTGAAACATTGGCTAAGACAAGATTTTGGGGCTTATGCATGTTTATGAACCCAAACCCCTTATGGTAGCATGCAAGTTTGTGGCCAAATCCTTTATGAGATTATGCATGCTCGTGGCCAATCCCCTCTTTTAAGTTGTGCATGTTTATGGCTAAACCCTTTTTGATAATATGCATGTTTGTGGCCAAATTACCTTATGATACTATGCATGTTTATGTCCAATCCCTTTATGATGTTATGCATGTGGAAGCCAAGCCCTTTTTAGCATCATGCATGTTTTGAGACCAATATGTGACATAGTATCCTTACTATGTTGGCTCGCTTTGCTTGCGTTGGGAAAACACGATTTTGGGTAGTTAGATAAACATGAACATGTCGTGAAATCTTAACTTGATTATGACATATGTTTATACTTGAAAATATGACTTGAAAGATAACATGGAAGTTGGCATGTAAGTATGCATAAAAACATGAGCTTGGGAATTTACCTATTAAGTTAGGTCTACCCTTTGGGAATTTACCTATTAAGTTAGGTCTACCCAAATGCTTGAAAACTTGTAACATGTTTTGGAAACATGATGAACTTAGATAATATAAGTGTGGCCAACTCGAGGTTGGGTTGAGTTTGCAACGTAAAGCTACCCGGAACCGACCGGCCTAACTAGTAGTTGCAAACAATAGGACCCAATGTGAGAAGTTGGTCATGTCGCGCTTAAGACCCGAGGTTAGACTAGGTTGTGGTGTAAATCTACCCGGACCCGCCCGGCTTAACTAGTAACCACAACAAGGTCTAATGTGAGAGGTTGAGGGTGCATTAATTAAATTAATGCCACATAATAGGGTTAAGTTAATTTGATTAATGAGGCTTAACCAAATATGATATGGACAAATGGGTTAAGTAATTTGATTAGGCTAATGATACTTAACAAAACATGATAAACTTGGGTAGGTAAAGTAACTTGATTTGCCTAATGACACTTGACCATTTTTATACGACTAGTGGACGGGATTAAGTTAACCAACACTTCATCAATCCAACACGATAACGTGATAAGGTTAAGTAAATTTTCTTAATGACACTTAACCGTATAATACAGTTAATGGATGGGGTTAAGATTAGGCTTAACTAATCTAAACATGGTAATCGGATGGGGTTAAGTTAAACACTTAACTAATTTAACATGATGATTTGATGAGGTTAAGTGACCTATACTTAACCAATCTAACTCGTTAATTTGATGAGGTTAAGTTAACCTATACTTAACCAATCTAACGTGAAAACATGATAAGGCTAAGTCACGAATCGTTTCGAATACGCTTGACCGATTTGACTCGGTAATTTGATAGGGTCAAATTAATATATACTTAACCAATCTAAAATGATAATTAGACGAGGTTAAGTCATGGATTGCTTGATATACTTAACCAACTTGACACGTGGTCTGTAGGGTTAAGTCTTGGACTTGGATACTTAGCCAGTTTCGACATGTTTTGTAGACGGGTTAAGTTGTGAACTTAAGTGACACTTAACCCATTAGATAAACCCTAATTCGGAGGATTAGGTAAATAACCATAGTTAACAAGGATAATGGAAATAAGGCTAAGTGGTAAACCTTAGTTAAGGGAAACTAAGTAATAATTCTTAGTCAAGGAAATTTGGACCACTTCTTAGATAGATGAGTAACCCGATACGGTAGGTCATCGTTTAAGTATACGTGTAGGAGCAGGCTATCTGATTTAGATAAAGGCTCCAGCGAACTGGGTAACGAAGCAGCGGCTTCGGGGAACGTAAGGATATTCTTGGTATCCCTCTGTGAGGTCGCAGATGATCATCCTGGGCTCACAAGAGGTTAAGGTCTGCGTTAGAAGAACCAAGAGTATGCCTTGGTTGCTATACGAGCGACCTAAAGACTGGGATGGATAGCAGTGAGTCAACGAATACATGATAGTGCCCTAGATAGCAAGTTCGTCGATCATCTACCATCTTGAGTCAAGCGTGTACGTACGGAAAGGCAGGGAACACCCAACAGACCATAATTGCTATCTAATTATGGGTGAGGTAGGCCGTAGGATGTGGGCTGGCCGGAGTGTAGTTCTCATGCAAGATTTTCTCTTGTGTTGCCTTTCACTAATTGAGGGAGGGGTCTCGTGGGACCATAGCCACGTGTAGAAAAGCATACCTTAGTATCTGCATCGGCAGATAAATCTAAAGCTCCCGACCGAGTCCTGTATTTCTTGTTTTGCCCTGTGACAGGACTCGGATGGCACGATGTGATACATGTGCATACAGTTATAGAAAAACGATTCACGATGAATGCGTGGGAAAAAGGGCGCGGTTGAGGGTTAGCGTAATCCCTAGTGGTCTAGGTGGTTTAACCCAAACCGAAATACGAAAGCGTGCAATAGGTAAGCGTAATCCCTAGTGGTGCTAGGTGGCGTAAGTCCTAGTAGTTCAAACGATGATTCATATGGAAGAGCCTAGCTAGAACAAGGGTGACAGTCCAAACGATTTCAAGGATAATACGACATGAGGAAGCCCGTACGAGGTACGGCAAAGGACTGAACTTATATACATGGAAAGAAACATATGATTTGAGTAACCTATATATGCGGTATATTAGGTTAACATGGACCATTACACGACTTTGGGCAAGGGACATTCATGGTTAACACATGACGCGAGTAGGGATACTAGTACGAGAGGTGCAGAGCAAATATACATGTTAGAACTAGGAAGAATATACATAATAGATACCGTGGGATGTTAGACGGGGTAGATACCTTGGGATAATGTACTCGATAGAAATCTGACGATGTGATACCTTGACTTATCATAACACCGTAGTTTTTCATGATACCTTAGTTTACCTTGCCGCAGTAGTTTAACCAGCTACTCTGGCTTATCTATCTTGTAGTTATCCTTATGTTTACTTTCAGTTTATGCATGTCATGTTACCTTTACCTGTTTTTATACTGGAAGTAGATAGGACTTACTCAGTCTTTTTGACTGACCCGTTTTGTTTCGCCTCTTTTCTTCCGTTTCCCCCCCCAGGTTTCAGGGAGGAAACAATGCTGTTTAGTTCGGACTTCTTCTGCTTGAAGGTCATCATGGATGGCTTGGACTTCTCTTGGCTATGGCTACTTTATTGTTTTACTTGGGGAATAATTTATTAAAAAGTCTTTATGCTTCTTTACTATTGCAAGACAGGTTTTGATGTACTCTGATGTAAAAGGGCTTTAGACCTTATTTATTCATGTTATGAAAGTTTGATTTTACTTCCGCTATTTATATATGTTCTGTCTTGTGATATTTCTGTGCATGTTTACCAATAATGCCCCTCTAAAGCTAGTGCATTCCTTTGCGAGTGACCCTAGCAGAGGCGGGGTGTTACATTTGGTATCAGAGCTGAAGGTTACCAGACTGGGCAAAAGTTTTTAAAGACCTTCTGAAAACTATTTGAAAAAAAAACCGTTTACAAAGAAGCATTTTTCAAGAAAATTTTCTTTTAAAAAGAAAAAGGCTATTCCCCAAAGGCCATTAGCATCATCCTTGTTTCCTTGATTTAATCTCTTTTCCTTTCTTTCCTCCATCTGTAGTCACAGTGGTTTTGACTGCGACTAGTCTTTCTAGCTGCGTAAGTGTTTCCCGTACGATGGAGGTGGTTCTCGAGGGACCGTTGCAGAGTTATGCATGAAAGGATAGTAAGAACAAGGATAAAGGATACGAGCTCAGGGATAAGCAACATGTTGGTATGGCTGAGTCCTAAAAGGAGGGAGAAAGATGAACAATGAAACCCATGACGAGAGGGTACCTTTGGCATAGTGAAACGGGATAGATAGTTAAGTATCATGGAATTGGGACAAGATCATTCGGAGGGCAATAGTATGCTCTCATTTCTAGGGTACTTCAGAAGGAGGGTAACGATCTTGTTAAAGGTTTAGCTTTTCTCCTCTATCATCCCGTCGGGACTTTGTTTTGATCACCGCATCTTTTAAGTCCGCTTCGATAGTTGAGTCTCTGCACCTTAGTACTAGCGTAGTAGAGGATCCCGTTTTTGTCTCAAGTCCTATTGGAAGATCGGTCCATTTACTCATGGCTTGTTTGGATTTGAGAATGTCTATATCAAGTGTTGAGCTTGGAAATAATGCTTATGTTTATAAGTTGTGAAGTGGTTATCCAGTAAGGGGTGCCACTCTCGGTTTTAGAAGGAGGGTAGTTAGACTCTTGGCTTGCTTTGGTAATACCCTTGAAGTATCGCGTAACCTTTTGGGTTCTGTCATGATTAGTTACTTAGAATCCTAGATGCCTTTGTTGGAAATTAGAAACCCGATCGAATGGTGTTCGCTAATAAGACGGATGGTTTACTTCGATTATGTATGGGTTATGGGAATTACCCTAGTAAGTGCGCATGGCAACCTGTCTACTTTCAAGAGAAAGTTTTTCTACGTGGAATACCTTGTGGTACGAGGTCCAGGATTCACTAATGAAATTTTGGAAAGCTCGCATGGAATAATGTGTACGCAGTCCTGTTTGCGCCAAGTATTCCAGAAGGAGAATAAGTACAAGTAGAACGGGAGGCGACGAGGAAATGAGTTCCAACTCATGTTATGGAAACAGGAAATAAGAAGCTGCGAAATCATGAAGTAAAAGGGGCGGGCAAGGCACGAAGGAACTAAGCTCAAGGTAATGCGACTCAGGAGACTGAAGACTAAATACGTGCATGATATCTCTTTTGGGAATATATCCTCGATCCCTGTTTTTCTGTAGAGCTTACTTGTAGGCTATCTTTTGTGGACATCCTCTCGGTCCTATTTTCTGTTACAAACCCCGTAAGGAGTTTGTCCTGTTTATCTTCTCGACCCTGTTTCAGGGAATCCTAGGTAGAACCCTATGGATGTAAACATGTATTTGAAACATGTTATGATTGATATGGTTGCAAGTGGTTGCTCGTGGATGCGCGAATACACATTAGATACTAGCTCGACTCGGTCACATTTCATATTGCATATGCACGAGTATTTATACTTGTTTATGGATGAAATCGAATGTATTATCATGCGGTAGTCGCATATGAATGAATGATTGTGCACGCATATAGTATCTATATGACTAGGACTATTTGCATACATGTTGGATTCATGGCACTATACATATTTTTGCATTAGAAAGATTATCCAGGCCTGATCATTAGCATTAGCTAAGGAACATGTACACACACGTTTTGCATATATTCATACAGCATTAGAAATCATCTAAGGACAATGGTTGCTTGTGGATGATGTTTTGAGTAGATGGATGATGGATGGTAGGATAGGTTCTTCCTAACTTAGAGATTTCGGGGACGAAATCCTAAAAGGTGGGGAGAATGTAACAACCCGTATTTCAATAACATGTTAAAACGAGAATCAAGGCAGAATTTAATTTTAAATTCTGAATCAAGTAAAACGGGCTATGCCATTGCGTTCGTCTCGGAAAAATACGCGAAATAGAGACCGAGTTTTCGAAAATCGGAGTCCGTATGACCCGGTTAAGGCCCAAAAAAGTTTTCGGGAAATTTGAATTTCGAAACATGCAGAAATGGGGCCAGGCGGGAAAATTCCCACCCAGACAAGTCGACAGGCATGTCGACAGGCATGTCGACAGGGCTGTCGACTTGCCCTGTCGGCTGATTCTGATCTGGTGCACCTATTTTCTATCTTGGCTAGGTTTTTGGGCCAGGTTTGAAATCTGACGGTTCAGGTTGGTCCTAGGGTTAATCTAAGGGCCTAAAACTATCCTAATCTCTATAAAAAGACCCTAAACCTACCCCTAAACCCTCATTATTCACTCATGTAACTAAACTATGGCCAAATTTCTACTCTCATGGCCTCCATCTCAAATCCCTAGAGCCTATGCATTCAAATCGGGTTCAAATCAAAAGATGCAAGCTTGCTACACCAAAGAGAGGCAAAATCAACGTTGCTATGCGAGTTCCATGACGATTCTTCAACAAAGGAGGCACCTTTCTTAGCCAAGATGATTCATGCTTCTTTCCCTAGGCCTAACTATGTAAGTTCTAGCTACTTTTAGATGGAAACGGTAGTTTTGATAATGACATGGGATAAAATGAGGCTAAACATGATTATGCGAACCTATATGAACCTTACCTTGCCTCTTGTGTTCATGATTATGATTTTAGGCCATGTGAGTGACTTAATCATGCCTCTCATGCTATGCATAACCTAGTTTAACTTGCAAGTTTGGATCTTTATGCATGAGATGCTAGCATGAACCTTTAGGAACCACTTTACGTGTGAAACATTGGCTAAGACAAGATTTTGGGGCTTATGCATGTTTATGAACCCAAACCCCTTATGGTAGCATGCAAGTTTGTGGCCAAATCCTTTATGAGATTATGCATGCTCGTGGCCAATCCCCTCTTTTAAGTTGTGCATGTTTATGGCTAAACCCTTTTTGATAATATGCATGTTTGTGGCCAAATTACCTTATGATACTATGCATGTTTATGGCCAATCCCTTTATGATGTTATGCATGTGGAAGCCAAGCCCTTTTTAGCATCATGCATGTTTTGAGACCAATATGTGACATAGTATCCTTACTATGTTGGCTCGCTTTGCTTGCGTTGGGAAAACACGATTTTGGGTAGTTAGATAAACATGAACATGTCGTGAAATCTTAACTTGATTATGACATATGTTTATACTTGAAAATATGACTTGAAAGATAACATGGAAGTTGGCATGTAAGTATGCATAAAAACATGAGCTTGGGAATTTACCTATTAAGTTAGGTCTACCCTTTGGGAATTTACCTATTAAGTTAGGTCTACCCAAATGCTTGAAAACTTGTAACATGTTTTGGAAACATGATGAACTTAGATAATATAAGTGTGGCCAACTCGAGGTTGGGTTGAGTTTGCAACGTAAAGCTACCCGGAACCGACCGGCCTAACTAGTAGTTGCAAACAATAGGACCCAATGTGAGAAGTTGGTCATGTCGCGCTTAAGACCCGAGGTTAGACTAGGTTGTGGTGTAAATCTACCCGGACCCGCCCGGCTTAACTAGTAACCACAACAAGGTCTAATATGAGAGGTTGAGGGTGCATTAATTAAATTAATGCCACATAATAGGGTTAAGTTAATTTGATTAATGAGGCTTAACCAAATATGATATGGACAAATGGGTTAAGTAATTTGATTAGGCTAATGATACTTAACAAAACATGATAAACTTGGGTAGGTAAAGTAACTTGATTTGCCTAATGACACTTGACCATTTTTATACGACTAGTGGACGGGATTAAGTTAACCAACACTTCATCAATACAACACGATAACGTGATAAGGTTAAGTAAATTTTCTTAATGACACTTAACCGTATAATACAGTTAATGGATGGGGTTAAGATTAGGCTTAACTAATCTAAACATGGTAATCGGATGGGGTTAAGTTAAACACTTAACTAATTTAACACGATGATTTGATGAGGTTAAGTGACCTATACTTAACCAATCTAACTCGTTAATTTGACGAGGTTAAGTTAACCTATACTTAACCAATCTAACGTGAAAACATGATAAGGCTAAGTCACGAATCGTTTCGAATACGCTTGACCGATTTGACTCGGTAATTTGATAGGGTCAAATTAATATATACTTAACCAATCTAAAATGATAATTAGACGAGGTTAAGTCATGGATTGCTTGATATACTTAACCAACTTGACACGTGGTCTGTAGTGTTAAGTCTTGGACTTGGATACTTAGCCAGTTTCGACATGTTTTGTAGACGGGTTAAGTTGTGAACTTAAGTGACACTTAACCCATTAGATAAACCCTAATTCGGAGGATTAGGTAAATAACCATAGTTAACAAGGATAATGGAAATAAGGCTAAGTGGTAAACCTTAGTTAAGGGAAACTAAGTAATAATTCTTAGTCAAGGAAATTTGGACCACTTCTTAGATAGATGAGTAACCCGATACGGTAGGTCATCGTTTAAGTATACGTGTAGGAGCAGGCTATCTGATTTAGATAAAGGCTCCAGCGAACTGGGTAACGAAGCAGCGGCTTCGGGGAACGTAAGGATATTCTTGGTATCCCTCTGTGAGGTCGCAGATGATCATCCTGGGCTCACAAGAGGTTAAGGTCTGCGTTAGAGGAACCAAGAGTATGCCTTGGTTGCTATACGAGCGACCTAAAGACTGGGATGGATAGCAGTGAGTCAACGAATACATGATAGTGCCCTAGATAGCAAGTTCGTCGACCATCTACCATCTTGAGTCAAGCGTGTACGTACGGAAAGGCAGGGAACACCCAACAGACCATAATTGCTATCTAATTATGGGTGAGGTAGGCCGTAGGATGTGGGCTGGCCGGAGTGTAGTTCTCATGCAAGATTTTCTCTTGTGTTGCCTTTCACTAGTTGAGGGAGGGGTCTCGTGGGACCATAGCCACGTGTAGAAAAGCAGACCTTAGTATCTGCATCGGTAGATAAATCTAAAGCTCCCGACCGAGTCCTGTATTTCTTGTTTTGCCCTGTGACAGGACTCGGATGGCACGATGTGATACATGTGCATACAGTTATAGAAAAACGATTCACGATGAATGCGTGGGAAAAAGGGCGCGGTTGAGGGTTAGCGTAATCCCTAGTGGTCTAGGTGGTTTAACCCAAACCGAAATACGAAAGCGTGCAATAGGTAAGCGTAATCCCTAGTGGTGCTAGGTGGCGTAAGTCCTAGTAGTTCAAACGATGATTCATATGGAAGAGCCTAGCTAGAACAAGGGTGACAGTCCAAACGATTTCAAGGATAATACGACATGAGGAAGCCCGTACGAGGTATGGCAAAGGACTGAACTTATATACATGGAAAGAAACATATGATTTGAGTAACCTATATATGCGGTATATTAGGTTAACATGGACCATTACACGACTTTGGGCAAGGGACATTCATGGTTAACACATGACGCGGGTAGGGATACTAGTACGAGAGGTGCAGAGCAAATATACATGTTAGAACTAGGAAGAATATACATAATAGATACCGTGGGATGTTAGACGGGGTAGATACCTTGGGATAATGTACTCGATAGAAATCTGACGATGTGATACCTTGACTTATCATAACACCGTAGTTTTTCATGATTCCTTAGTTTACCTTGCCGCAGTAGTTTAACCAGCTACTCTGGCTTATCTATCTTGTAGTTATCCTTATGTTTACTTTCAGTTTATGCATGTCATGTTACCTTTACCTGTTTTTATACTGGAAGTAGATAGGACTTACTCAGTCTTTTTGACTGACCCGTTTTGTTTCGCCTCTTTTCTTCCGTTCCCCCCCAGGTTTCAGGGAGGAAACAATGCTGTTTAGTTCGGACTTCTTCTGCTTGAAGGTCATCATGGATGGCTTGGACTTCTCTTGGCTATGGCTACTTTATTGTTTTACTTGGGGAATAATTTATTAAAAAGTATTTATGCTTCTTTACTATTGCAAGACAGGTTTTGATGTACTCTGATGTAAAAGGGCTTTAGACCTTATTTATTCATGTTATGAAAGTCTGATTTTACTTCCGCTATTTATATATGTTCTGTCTTGTGATATTTCTGTGCATGTTTACCAATAATGCCCCTCTAAAGCTAGTGCATTCCTTTGCGAGTGACCCTAGCAGAGGCGGGGTGTTACAAAGTTATAACGTTGTTCAGTTAAGGTCTGAGAGGTAATTATACCCCAACTTGAGTGACTTCCTTCTTAACTAAGAAATGGTAAGGTTTGATCGTAAAGGAGTTTTGGAAATGTTTTCCAAACGAGAATCAGAAATGTTTTCTGATAAAAGAAAAATAAGAATTTAGAATATAGGGAAACAGGAGATAAGTAAATAAATGAACTAAAGAGATTAATGTTAAATGATGTTTGTTCGATATAATTTCCATCTGGAAATAATATCATTGTTTGCACATTTGTTTTTCTTTGATAGTTAACTCACAGACTATCGAAGTTTTGACCATTTTAACGTTGGTAATATGGAGAGACCGGTTGGATTATTATCCAAAGAACCACTCTGTATTGGCATAAGCGTTGCGAATCATATATGCCAAAGTTAATTGAAGACGGAGAAAAATGCAAGGACTATCCTGTCTACAGAATAGTGCCTTCGGTTTGTCCAGTCCCAGGACAACTTGTATGGACGAAGGTCTGACAGAGTATATCCAATGGATCGCATAAGTTGATCTGTTCAAACGTATTCACGTTTGGTGGCGGAGGAATTCGTTTCTCTTAGCTGTATACCCGTGTTATTTTTGGATAAGTCAATTTGTGATTTGGCGGTATGACGATGTGACATTTCTAAGTGAATGAAGATGGATGTCTGACATAGTATTTCCAGACGGTCACGTACATTGATTTCTTCAACTATACCAAGAGTGGAAGAGGAGAAGGAAACTTCTTTTAGCTGACACGTAATGTACTGTTGTAGACATCAATTTGTGATTTTCGATGGATCTGACGATGTGGCATTCGAAGTGAATCTGATGTGATGATAAAGCGTAGCTTCTAGCCTCATCAACCAGTAAAAATGGCAGAAATCGGGCAGGCAGCATGGCTAAGTCGGTCGCACCGAAGTAGGGTGTATAATCACCTATCTAGAGAATATTCATTTGTTTCTTAAATCTATCAATGCTGTCCCATATATATACGGGAACGGTTGCTGATCCCAACCGTTGGTGATGTACATTCGATACACTCAAGCGAAATGAGTGGTCGGTCATGTGTGGCTGAGTTACAAGATGTTCTTGTTGAACTCCAGTGTATCGTTCCTAGAGTACACTGATCGGAAGGTGGTTCCATACCTTGTCATAGTTAGAAATCCATTATCCAATACGTGCTTGCGATTTTGATTGTATACTATATATGTAAAACGTGAGATGAAAGCGTTTCTGCTAGTTGATATCCATTTGTACATAGACATTATTATAATATCAAAAGGTTTTTGATATAAAGATATTTTGGATTCTCATAAGGGAAAAACCCGTTCCGTTCTGCGGCGTGGTCTTATGAGATATCGTTTACTTGTTCATATACCTGTTTAAACTGTTTTACTCATACCAGTCCCAAGATTGACCCGGAGTTTATTTGTTTTGTTTTCCCTAAACTCTTGGGTGCCTAATTTTGTATGGGCAGTCAAGTAGTCTGGAATTTACAGATATACTGGAAGAGCGTGGAGCAGGAGCCTTCAAGATCATATAGCTATAGTTATTTCCGCTGTGTTGTAAGTGCTGTACTCTGATAAGTGCTATTGTATACATAACTGTTATATTTCAAAGTTATGTTATCTATTATATGTTATTCGTTCCGCTGTGAGGTTCATGTTACTCTGATGTTGTGTTCTTCTTCTTCTTCTTCTATTCTAAGTTTCTATCTTATCTATTCTCACCTTCTAATTTCTTTCATTAATTACCGGGATTTTTCGATGGTTTGGTTATCGATGTCGAGTTTACGTCGATAACCAAAGTCGCCGAAAATCCGGGTCGTTACACATGACCATTGAGCTCAAGCTCCAATCTCATCGAGTCACTTGCTACGAACCAAGGACCAACCATAATCTTATTTGGAATCACTTGACTTACTCGAAAAGAAAAGAGATGGAGCTAAACTCAGAGCTGCCGCTCGGCGTCAACGAGTAGCCCGATACTTACTCCAAGGTTCGTCCCAAGAACCTCGATATCAGCAACCACGTCCTGTAGCAAATCTTTCCCACGCCGACTGGTTTCAGTCCTCGATGGGAAGGTACATACATCATTTAATGGATGTTGGAGATGGAACCTTCAAGCTAACAACTGTTGATGGCGCCAAACTCCCAAGAGCATGGAACAATGAGCATCTCCATTGTTACTTCACGTAGATTAGTGAACAGATTTACTGCTTTCCAAAATATTTTGTTTTCTTTAAATTCAAGGTATTGTAAAGTAAATGCCATTACTGTCAAAGTTATCAGTAAAGAAAGTTACATTATTCGTGTCTTTACTTTCTGCGTAGTATGTTTGAGCAATTGTTATAACCGTCTTGCATGTACAAGCGCACAACACTAGATCGACACATCAAAGCTAGGAACCAGCCACTGACTTGGGCCCCAAACCAATGACGAGGTCGAGTATATATAATTCGACTCGAGTCTCGAACTAACGGCGAGATCGTGTATAAATAACTCGACTTGAGTCTCGAACCAATGGCGAGATCGAGTATAAATAACTCGACTCGAGTCTAGATTCAACAACGAGACCGAGTGTAAATAACTCGACTTGAGCCTCGAATCAACGACGAGACCGAATATAAACAACCTTGTTCCTTAGTCCCCGGACCTGGAGGCAGCCCATCAGCTGAATAAGTGCGACATCGAAGGCTCGTTAGGCTCCATCCGAACCAAAGGGGCTAGATTTTTGGCAACACTTGGTGAACCGACAAAGCTCTCGAACTCTAACCCAAACGAAAGGACAGGAGAGTCTAAAGGACGAATCAACGACGTCCATGCCTTCTTATGACTCAGGACCAATGACCTCAGGGAGGTCCTGATAGGGGAGACACCAACCTTGAACTCTGCATGACCTAAGACCCACGACCAAAAGGAGGGTCTCGGGAGTGGGGTCAACACACAAGCTTCACACACTCAAGCATCGGGAGTGAAGTCCTGAGATTACGTTTGCTTGAGTGTAACGACAAGTATGTTTGCGTAAGTACAAAAAAGCGTCGATGAACATTTGAACACCTAATACAAAATGTAATGTGAGAAAAGTCAACTAAAACTTTCATTCGCAACCAAAAGCAAACTACATCTAGTTAATTCTTTTTCTAACAACGTGATGTACATGAAAAACAATATAATTAGGACTACATCATCCTCCAAAAATGAGGGAAATACTCGCGTATCCTTTCAACCTACATAACCAAAAGCTTCCTATAATAGTCACTTTGCAGTTTGCCCTCTTCCACTTCATCCGTTTCCTTCTCTTTCTCCTCCTTTTTTTCTTTTTGCTCAAGTCACCACTCGATGGATCATCACCCTTTCTCTTCTTCTTCTTCTTCCTGGAGTTGCTTCCTCCTTTCCCTTTCCACCCATTGGTCGAAGAAGATGACCCGAAGGCCGCCAATGAAGTATCTTCCTCTTCGTCCTCACCACTTGAAATATGTGTGACTTCCTTGCCTCCTTCAAGATCGATTTCAGGGGTTTTGGAGTGATCTCGCTGGAGAGCACGAGTATCGCAGGAGTGCCCTCCCTTATTTTATGACCAGCCTTCTTAACCACCTTCAGCTGTGTCGCTTACATGCTTTAACCTTTTAGGCGTTGCCTCTTATAGCTTCCTATACGTTTCATCAAACCTTTTCTTGGAAGCCTCTACGTCAACCTTTTTCTTTATTTCCTCCTGCACCTTGATTGCAGCTTCCTTCTCCTCCTAAATCTTAGCCGCGGCCTCCTGCTCGGCCTTTTTTCTGGCCTCTATCTGCGCTGTTTGCTAGGGTAACATGTCAGCTATTCTCTTCTCCTCTACCTCCTCAGACTTGATGAGAAGATGAGACCTCTATTCTTCGAATAAATCCTGCATTGTTTGTTCACTTGCCTCAACCGGCTCAACCACCTGCACCTCTTGCCCATCTCCTTCCATCATTTCCTTATAGAATGCTACGTCAGTTTCAAAAAGTGTAAATGTCAGGCAACCTCCTTCAGCAGGCTGCTCCCCTAAACTTTCCATTCCTATCCCGGGTTGTGTGAGCTGTGTCGGTCCAAAGCCTATTTATCACTTTTGCTCCTGACGAACCTGTACGATGAAGAGGAAGGCTAATTAGTCTACTTTATCTTCGTGCAACCAGACTTCTAAGCACTCATGAGAATACAACTTTATGTACCAAAACATGAAGCGCTGCAGCAATAGGCATAGTGCTTCTACTAGTTGGTTGAGGAGGGCTCCCTAGTCCTAACCTCGGTTGATCAGGGTTTTACTCAGTTTCGACAGGGGCTGGGACCTCTGGACCACATGTAGAGATAAATTGCATAGCTTGCTGCTACTGGGAACTATCTCCAATAAACTCATGGGTCACAACCAAACTATCAGTGGACACCATTTTCCCATTTGCAGTAGTGAGCTCCGCCTCCCCTGCCCTATCGGCATCCTCTCTCAGCAATTGCCTTTCCTCCTGCAATACCAAGCGTTCTCTCTCAGTCAAGTGTGAGAACATGAACTCGATTTCACCCACTGCCTCGACCTCCCATAGACTAGCCTCAAATTCCAGTAGCCGATCCCACACCTGAGCCAATGTCCGAGGGTAATCGTCAATCCACGAGATTCCGCGGTACTTAAGCGCTTTGATGTACATTTCCAACACATAAGGCTCCAGATACAACTCTACGTGAGCCTCGTCATCCTCAACCGTGTTCTTGAGCTCCTCTACCTCGTTCTGGTGCTTTGCCCTTATCCCATCCATCTGGGTCAACACCTCTTTAGTGGTAGCCTCAACCTTCTCCTTGTCTCTTTTAGCCTCTTCCAGAAGCCTCTTTAGCTCGGCGTTTTCTTTCATAAGCATTTGGGTCTCTGCAATTTCAGCTTTCAGCCTTTGGTTCTCCTTTGCGAGGGCCTAGTTGTCCAGTGGAGCTGGTGCACTCTATCATTTTCTATAAATAGATGACGATTCTTCTACGCCGGCCCTTGATTCTCTCTTTTGAGAGTTGCATTGTCAGTCACTACCAGAGATACAGTATCTTTGAATGTCGCATCAGCGTGCTGTGCATCTTTCTCCAGCTTCGCGTATTTCTCCTTCCATTAGGTTGTTTTAACAATAAAAGGTTAGCGCTTAATTGTGTTGCCTATACACGGGGAAACAATTGCAATCCACAGGCTTGTCTAACCCAACTTGTTGTCCCGGTTTCAGATGCTAACTCGCTCAGCATCAATGGCCTGCCCCAAGTTTTGGATCTCCACGTTTTTTCGAATATTAGTTTTGAGAGATGCCCAACATATTTGTTGAATTCGTTCACTGGTAGTAGGAAGCATGCACTTTCCTCCACACCAAGTCAACAACCTTACGAGGGACCAGACAAATATCTGGCATCCATTTTAGCTCATTAACATAATACTTGGAAACATCTCTTTCAGGAGTGCCTTCTTATCTTCGGGAGTATGCCTTGGGGGTTCAGACCTTTCCTTCGATGTAGTCGTCCTCGATGTCCTGTGATCCGCTGGCAACGTATCTTTTCTAGTGGGGCTATGAGTAGGCACAACGAGCGGTGCATGAGGGGGGAGTATCAACGCTTGCGACCTTATGCTCGCTATTTCAAATCTTAAGTCTATCCCCGAAGTTCATGTGATAGGTGGTGGGGATTCCAAGTGACTTAGCTATCGATGATCAGCACCGCGACCGTGGGAGCGCGAAGAAAGTTGAGACAAATCGGTTGTTTTCTTAAATTGTCTTATAACCGAGCTCCTTCCCGGCTGTTGACCTCCAGACCTATGGCCTCGATGTATACTGCCACTGCTATTAGGAACCATTTCAACTGCACGGAACATATTCAAGATTAGACTCAAGCACCCTGTACACACAAAATTGTGATTATGCAGTGTTTATGAGTTTGTTCCCTAGGTGCACTCTCCACATACCAGATTGAGGCTCGCTTGGAGGGGTTATCTCCCAACAGTCAATGTTAGACTTCAAGAGCTTGTGCCGTTGGGCCAAGACAAAGGAACACCGATTGGGACCTTATCCAAGTCCTTAAATTGATTTTGTCTCTCCAATGACACAGTGGTCTCGGAGGTGGTAATCGGGGAAACCGGCCTAGCCGATACTCCCGTCCCCATCTCAACAGTCATAGACGAGACTGGAGTGGGTGGTTGACCCTCTTCTCTAGTAATCGTCTCCACATCACCGGCACCGCCTCCACTAATTCCATCCTGAGTATACGCGGCCTTGGGTCACTTAAGCACAACAAGGGGCACTTTCTTTTATGGCCCAGAGTACTCCCATCTCATTCAGATTTTGCCTTCCCCTTTTCCAGCAGTAGTTGACCAGAGCATTGTACGTTTAGCGAGAAGTAAGACCGTCTGGTGGAGAGCCTCCTTATCCAAGATATTCTTTGTAGATCGACCTTCAATGGGAATAGCTTTTAACTGTTCAATGCTCCCCTAGTACGCGGTACCACTACAACAAAATGGGGCTTTCACGGCGTTTGAAAAACGCTATTAAATCCAAACACAACGTTTCAGAGAACTCCATGTAACAACATGCTATCTTAGACCTTCTACTTTGAATAGCAGAAAAAATGCTATGAAAGATGACTTTTATATAGCGTTTTTATTTGCTATCAAACAAAAATGCCATGAAATATACTATCTGATACTGATTTCTCATAGCGTTTGTGTGTATACTTCTATATATTTGTATATTATAGCATTTACTGCGATATTTCTATAATGTTTGTTCTCATAATCATTAGTGTTTCTTATGTGTTTCTATAGCGTGTTTCGTTATACCATAACATTTTCAATGTCTCTTTCTATAGCGTTTCTTACACCTATTGTTTATATTATTAATTTACGGAGTTTTCGATGTTTCAACTTTTTAAGTATATATGCATACATTTAAACATTTCTTGTCTTCATGTAAATATACCAAATTTTCGCAAAAAATATATAAATTACAGCATAATATTCATGCATATCATTCAAAAAAGTTAGTCTTGCATACAACTGTTTGATCGACTTTACCATGTTCACACAAATATGTCATACATGTTTACATTGATTACAAGGTACGTACAGAACAGACAAACGATAGAATTTATCTTGGTTTGCTTCTGACATTTTCTGCTTAACATGAATAATAGGGGTTAAGTTTGTCATATCCTAACAATAAATTCTTATGAGAGGTATCAACCATACCCAGAGGACGAGCATAAGTCATGCTCGGTTTAGAGAAAGGGGTATAAATCATACCAGGCGACGAGCATAAACCATACTCGGTTTCATTAAGTGGGCGAGCATTAACCATACTTGGCTTAAGCAGGTTGGCGAGCATTAACCATACTCGGTTTTTAGGCACTTATCGAATCCCGAAAAGATGCTTACAGCGATCAAACATAATCCATGTTCGACAAAGAAAGTTTATTGCTATAAAGCAGCTATTACAGAAATTAAAACAAATCCTAATAGGTTTATAGCCGAATCTAGAGCATGTCTTGGTAGGGTTGCACACAACCCATATCCAATCCGACCCAACCCACCAACCCGACCCAGCACACATAAACCCAACACAACTCATTCTAGTTCAGGTCGGATATGGGTTACAATTTGTAACCCATACTACATATGCATCGAGTTTGATATTTTGTTCAACCCAACCTTATATTAACCCAACCCAACCTTACATTAACAAAACCCAAACCTATATTGAAAAACTAATTTAATATCAAACCATCTAAATTTAGAATTGTATAATCCTATAATAATATTTACGTATTCTATAGTTAATATACAAAAAATCATATTTTATGTCAATCCAAACTAGATAGAATTTGGAAAATATATTTTAAAAAGCATTTTTATCTATTTTAAAATGAAACACTTATTCTATTGTGTAGTAAATTAATTCATTATGGTGTGTTTTAAAATGAATTTTTAATAAAACATGTCTTATAATGAATCATTTATTTTAAATGCATTATGCTAGCTAAAATTTGATATATTATGTTGAATATTTTAATATTATTTAAAAAATTCCCTCTTGTTCTCATTTTTAATATATTCAAGCATCCTAACCCAACCCTACTAAACCCGACCCAACGCATACTTCAACCCAACCCATATCCAACCTCATATAGGGTCGGATACAGGTTGAACTACCTAAAACCCATACTTGCGCGGGTTGGATGAAGTATTTAGTCTAACCCGACCCAACCCATACTTTGTGCAATTCTATGCCCAGGGATTAAATCTTAACACCATACGAGTGTACTTCAACATAACCATATTATTTAAAATAAAATAAAAGATAAAAGTACATTTCTTATATCCTAAGAAATGAAGTATAACCACAATGATCTAAACCAGATTTGCTGATGATGATGCCACGATTTCTAGGCTCAGGTTCCTTTCTGTTTTGAGGAGCCCGGGGACCGACCTTAGGAGCTTGAGAAGAAGGTTGTGGCGGCACGGCCAGTGCAGATTTCTTAACATACTGGAGTAGCTCTTCATGTCTAACCCTTTCCTTGATGAGATCACGCAAATGCTTACATTCATTGGTGCTGTGACCTGCCATGTTATGATGCATGTAGTGCTTTTATGATTTGGGTTCTCTTTGAGTCGGCTCCCCTCTAGGAGGCTTTTGGAAAGGTAGAGATTCTCGTACGTCGAGGTAGATGTCTAGTAGGGAGGAGTTGAGCTCGGTATATTGATCATACTTGTTCTCTCTGGAATCGTACGTTCCATTCATTCTTTTCTAAGGCTTTTCCTTTTCCTTTGTTCTGGCAGTGGTATTGGATGGACCTCCGTCCTTGGTAGTAAGTACTTCGAGATTTTCCTTCTCAATGCTAGCATCCTCTTACCGGAGGAATCTACTTCTTCGGCACAGAAATCTTCAATATACCTGGGGGGATCTCTAGTCAAGGAGATCTTGAAATTAGTTTGGTTCTGAACACCCACTATGGCGTCCATAAGCACCATCGATGGCTCGGGTCGACCGATTGATGCTACAGCCGCATTGAATTTTCTAAGAAAGAACGTAGGGTCTCGCTGGACCGCCGCTTGAAGGATGTGAGGAACATAAACGCTCTTTGGTTGGGAGATGTGAACTCTGAACTGCTTGATGAAGCGGGTCACCAACATATTCCAACTGTTGATCGACTCGGCTGTTAGCTGCCGAAACCACATGCCATCTATGTCGGTGAGAAAGGGAGGGAATCACTTGGCCATTACATTGGTTGATGCTGATAGTACTTCCATGTGATGCATGTATCGAAGTTGTATGGTCAGGTTAGTTAGGGCTACACAAAGTATGGTTTGGATTGGGTTAGACCAAATACTTCATCCAACCCGCCTAAGTATGGGTTTGAGGTAGTTCAACTCATATACGAACCTATATGAGGTTGGATATAAGTTGGGTTAAAGTATGGGTTTGGTTTAGTAGGGCTGGATTGGATTGCTTGAATATAATTAAAAATAGAATATGATGGATTTTTTAAATAATAATATTGAAATATTCAACATAATATATCATATTTTAGCTAGCATGATGCAATTAAAATAACGGATTCATTATTAGCCATATTTTATTAAAATTTTATTGTAAAACACATCATATGAAATTAATTTACTACATAGCAAAACAAGTGTTTCATTTTAAAATACATTAAAATTCACTTTAAAATACATTTGTCAAATTCTATCTAGTTTGGATTGACATGAAATATGTTGTATATTTACTATAGAATACATAAATATTATTCTAGGATTATACAATTCTAATTTTAAGTGGGCTGATATTAAATTAGTTTTTTAATATAGGGTTCGGTTAAAATAAGAGTGGGTTGAACAAAATATAAAACCTGACCGGTATATAGTATGGGTTAAAATTGTAACCCGTATTCGACCGGAACTAGGATGGGTTCGATTGGGTTTATGTGGGTTGGGTCAGATTGGATATGTGTTGTATGTAACCCTAGGGTCGGTCCTGCTGTTTTAGGGCTTCGGGACGGGAAGCTTGAAGTTTGGTGGATTTCGAGAGATTCTGATCTCCCGTGTGAACGGGCTGCGATGGATGTTATCCACATCTGGTTGAGAAGAGGTTCCTTTGGTGAAGCATTTGATGATTCTTGCAATTTGACTCCCATCCTTAAGGAGTTGTTGCCATGAATCCAATTCTGCATTGGGAATGTTGGTGAGAACACCAGTACTAGGACTAGTTGGAAGCATGCACCGAGCTCTTGGGGTCGGGACGACGCATGAGAGTTGAGTGAACCTAGCCCCAGGCCTTGAATCGGGAGTAACTGGAGTCGGCTAGTTAAACTGAGTGTTGGACCAAACCATGTCTGCTCCGATTGGAAGTGATCTGTTCAAGATAACATTTCCTGTTCGAGATCGGCATTGCCCCCGCCCGGAGCGATGTTAGAGTGGTTTACCGTAGTGTTTTCCTCCATCACATTGGGGACCAGTATGGTAGAGTGGCCTTGGTGGCACAGAGGGTTGCTGCCCCAGCCCTTCTTGACAAGCTGGGAAGGCTGTGTTAGACGGGTTGGTGGTAAGATGTTGGGTCGGACCGGGGGTTGCACCGATCCATGTCCTGGTTGAACCAGAGCTTGCACTGGTTCAAGAGTTGTTTTTCCAGGAAGTTGAGTCGATCCGTGGACCAGAAGCAAAATGGTCGACCGATCTGGATCTTGGCCACGTTCGACCTGAGAATCTTTAGCTACCTCAGCTCCATTTAACACCAGAAATGATGATCTTAACATTGGTTGATCGGGAAATGAAGTTGAACCAAGTGGAAGCATAACTGGAGACCTATCTGGGGCATGGATTTCATTAGGCTGAAGATGGGTTGTTGCCCCAACTTCAGTTCATATAGGAAGTGATGTTTAATTGCTCGGTCCTCATTCCATCCGAATGAGGAAACCCTCTATCATTTCCTGCTACTTCACAACAATTCCATCCTGATGTGCCATCTATGCCCTGTGCTCGGCCAAAACTTTATCCATCTCATCCCTAGTTAGGTATTAGGACGATTCTTCATGGAGGAAGCCTTCTGGCTTGCCTTCGTTGCTGCCCCAACAGGTCGAGATTGAGCGTGACATGGTGCTGAGTCCTTCTTCCATTTAACAATTTCTTCTTTAAGAGTTGCCGAATCGTAGGGTATATCCGTACCTCCATTCCTAGCGCGCCAAAATTTAGACGTCAAAAGCTGGTCTAATGACGGTGAACCCCCAACATGTGTTAATCATACATGAGAATATTCACATGAATGCAAAAAAAGGTAAATAAACACAAAAGACGCAATATTTTATAATGGTTTGGCCTAATCCAAGCCTAGTTCACTTATAATCTTTGTTCATACTGTCGATTACAGGTTACAGTTGTTTTTCAGTGGAAGAAAGTAAAGAAAGGAGAGATCTTTACAAAAAAATCCTTGTGTTGTACTTAGAATATTTAACATACTACTTTTGGGATGCCGAATAGAAGATTTAGAGTGGTGGATTCAAGATGTCTTTCTATCTCTGAAAAGAGTTGTATATATAGGTGATTTGGTCCGCTGAGTTGGTATGTTGTGTAACATATATCTTTTTCTGGCTTGGATACGTGCAGCATGATCCAGTAAAGTAGTTGAAGGCGGCAGGACCCGGTCTTTTGCTGATGAATAATTCTTCTCGGAAATCGTGGCCTACGTATAACAAGTAAGTTCGATATGGTATTCTCGATTCAATATTTTAGGTTTGACCCGATTCTTCAGAAACAACCCAATCGATTGACTAATGACCCGATCGATTTGGCTTTTGAATTTAGGAGGATAGTGACTTTTGAGGGAGAGCCTTTATTTGCTGTGACCTTGTTTCGGATAGTCCCATGGTCGGTCGACCTAAGATGAAAATCATTCCCGAAGGCCTGGAACGGGCCGATATCTGGTAATAAGCTTCAATCTTGAGTTATGACGGCTTTTTACCAAAAAGATGGTCAACGCATACAAATTCATTCAGTGGGTTAGCAAGAAAATATTTAGGGTGGAACCAATTTAAGAATATCCAAAAATAAAGTCAGGTAAAGAAATGACATTTCAAATACATTTCGTAAATATTTGTTGGCCAGTTAATACATGACAGTGGCTGTGATTTGTGATACTAAAGAATCAAAGGACATTTATGTTCACTTAAAAATTGGTAATACAAGTCAGATATCAAACTGGGAAGATGGTCCAAACAATTTCTTAACATAAATTGTATAAAAAAATCGAAATTTCAAACAACTCGAACAATTTGTACTATGAGAAGACACACTTCAATTGGAGGCACAATTATGAAAACTTAGTTAAAAACTCTACTGCCATTTATAGGGCATGCAAATTCCTTAATGAATTTGAACACACACCAACGTTTCTTTAGTCCAAATGAAAGAGTCTTACTTTGACCCAGGGTGTGATGAGCTATTGTTATGGAGAACAGTATACATTTGATTACATATGCTCAACAAGATTAATTCATCTAGTATACTTTTTTTTAACAAAATATAAATATATGTAATAAAAGGGAGAATCTAACCATTCTACAACGGCTCACAAAAATAGATCCAGTAGAATGGCTACGGAATCTGTGCATACACAAAAACAACAGAGAAAAAGAAAATACTACAACATACCAATCAGTCCCATAAAGTAACCAAGAAAACGATCTATGACTGGTATGTTTCCAATCACAAAGAAAACGACCAATCATCTATAGTTTCCCTAATCAAAGCTCAAGCTCAAGGAACCTCCAACACAAGTGTATAAGCCATCTCCCTCCAGAAGCACTAGCTCCAAACAATCCCTTGCCGCACCGCCATCTTCCAATAAGTCGACAAAGATAAGATCCTAATCAAGAGAAAACCTATAAATTAAGGACCTGCAGCAGTAGCAAACAACATAAGAATTAAGGGGGGAGTATGGGTGTAAAGAGAAGGGGGAGTGATAGTGTGAAGAGGTGAGTGGGTGAAACTCCCGCTCTCCCAACAATCAAGAAAGGTATCAACCGATTCTCGCCCTTGGGGTAAGAAGTAAAGTGGTAACAACAAAAATGCTAGCCTACCTCCTCGAATAGGAGCCAACCACTCCCTTTGAAGGCCTACCTCGGAACGCAAGGAAAACATTGTTCCTTACCTGCCGAATGATTGTAGGGGTGTGCTTAGGAATTTTTTCATGTATTGCCAGATAAGACAAGGAATAAGACGAAAAAGAATCGAACGAATAGATTTACCTGAGATACCCTTCCACTAGTTCCTCAGCAAATCAAAAAGAGAAGTGGCATTACCTCGGAAACCAACGAAATTTCCGAAGTAGTTCCAGACTTCTCTAGCAAAAAAGCCATGGAAAAACAAGTGAGCTATGGTTTCCATATACCCTGAGCCATAGCACCAACAACAGGAAATAGAAGGAATGCCAATTCCCCGAGGTTCTCTTCTAGCGGTAACCCATCATATAGGGTTCGCTACATGCGTAGAGACACTTTTGGAGGTAAGCGACTGTCCCAGATGAAAGAAAATAAATGGAGACGTGGGGTCGGGATCCTCAACGAACTCCATGCCGCCTTAATAGAAAATGGACTGCCACCTCATCTGGATCCACCACCGTGTGAGTCCGTAAAGGCCTTAATGGATTGCATACGTTTCCACGTCTCACTAGAATAAGACGGGACTCCGCTGTAATCCGCGCCTATAAGCCTATGGTACTTAGGATGGTGGAACGTTGCCCATGAGGAATCGTTTTCTCCAGAACATTCCCACAAGAAAAGGTAGTACAAATATCCTAAGAATTTCAATGACCCAAACCCCGCTCATTTTTGGGACGACAAATGACGAAGAAATCCAATGGTGCTAAGGAGCATTGTCCTTTCTCCCGCAAAAAAGGGACGAAACCGACGAACGATAAGAACAGAAGAAGAAAGAAGTAGGAGTCATAGCTGCAACGGCATGCGAACCCATCGAGTGTAAGACAAACTTAATGAGAACCAATGTAACAACCCATATTTTTGAATAACCTGTTATAACATAAATCAAGGCAGAATTAAATGTTAAAATCTGAATCAAGGGAAACGGGCTGTGCCATTGCGTTCGTCTCGGAAAAATACGCGAAATAGAGTCCGAGTTTTCGAAAAACGGAGTCCGTATGACCAAGTTATGGCCCAATGAAGTTTTCAGAAAATTCCAAGCCCGAAAACAGTTCAAATTCAAATTCAGATTCGAATTGCAATCAAGGCGGAAAGAGCGGGAATTTTTCCCACCCCAGGCAGGGTCGACACAGGAGTCGACACCCCTTCCCCAATGGGTCGACACCCATGTCGACCCAGGGTTCGACCCCCCTGTCGGACAAGTTTTTCTGGTGCACCATTTGTGACATGCTGAGTCTTGTTCCAGAAGTTTCTGACGGGATTGACGGACCTGATGTGTTCTAGGGTTAATCCTATGGTCTAAACTACCCCTAATCTCTATAAAAGGACCCCTAGACCTAGCCTAAACCCTCATTAATCATTCCTACAACTAAATGCTGCCCAAATGTTTCTTGATCATGGCCTCCATCTTCATATCATGGCCTCCATCCTCTTCATGAAAGTTTGAGTGTCTCAAATCAATCTATGTCATAAAGGAGCCATCTTTCTTAAGTAAAAGAGCCATCTTTCTTTGTCTTTGGGGTTATTCCTTCTTGTTCTCAAGGCTTGAAGTGGAGTTTATCGTCTTTGGTTGCGGATTTGCTAGTGTGGCTTTGTCTCAATCTTATTTCATATTAATTCTAGTCTTCATAGCATTGTAAGCCCTATACTACTCTTAGATTCTAACTATGAAGTTAATATGACATGTTGCAAGTTTGAGTTTGGGCCTAAGTATGATTTGTGCATAGAAAACTATGAGCTTTGATCCTATCATGCTACGCATAGATGCATGTTTGTAAAGCTACCACCTTGACTATGTGCATAGAAAACTTTGTGCTTCGATTCTATCATGTTATGCATTGACTTACCCTATGCAAGTTCGTAAAGCTATCACCTTGACTATGTGCATAGAAAGCAATGACCTTTGATTTGGAATGTTGCATTATGCAACATGAGAACTCTCATAACCTTCATGATAACTTGCATATAATGTTATATGCGAACTTCTAACCACCATCCTATGTCATTTATGATCATGTTTCACCTATTTGCTTAAGTTGATATTATGCATGTTTTGAGGCCCATGATGTGATATGCAAGTTTATGAACATATTTATGCCTCATATGCCACCATGTCTAACTGGTGGCCAAACCTTAACCCCTAATGATATTATGCATGCTTGTGGCCAAATCACCCTTATGCTATTATGCATGCTTGTGGCCAAATCACCCTTATGCTATTTGATATGTTTGAGGCCAAGTCACCTTTTATGCTATCATACATGTTGAGGCCATATGCTAGTATGTTGAACCCCTTTTGGCCTCAAATATCACCATGTTTGACTTGCGATAGACTTTGCCACCTTATGCCCACCTTGTCATATAGTTATGTCCCCTCTTTGATCTATTTGCGTTGAGGTGAATTTACGTGCAATGGGAATACGTTATGGGTAGTGGGGCAAACTTGAATAACATGAAAACATGACTCGAAAACATGAAATGAAAGTTTGACATGTGTTTATGCTTGAGAACACGAACGTGGACATGACATGTAGAAAACATGAAAGTGGCCAACTCGAGGTTGGGTTGAGTTTGTAGCATAAATCTACCCGGAACCGACCGGCTTAACTAGTGGCTACAAACAATAGGACCCAATGTGAGTAGTTGGTCATATCGCACTTAAAACCCGAGGTTAGACTAGGTTGTGGTGTAAAGCTACCCGGACCCGCCCAGCTTAACTAGTAACCACAACAAAGTCTAATGTGAGAGGTTGGGGTGCATTAAGTTAATTAATGCCACATGGTAGGGTTAAGTCATGGATTACTGGAATATACTTAACCAATTAAACACGATGGATTGGTAGGGTTAAGTCATGGACTACTTGAATACACTTAACTAATTGAACACGATGTATTGATAGGGTTAAGTCATGAACTACTTGGACACACTTGACCGACTCAATACATGGTTAGGATAGGGTTAGCCACACTTAACCCGCTTGAAACCCTAGTTACGTGGTCCTTTTCAGCAGTAACCTACTTGGAAGTATCATGGGGACCCTAGACTAGGCTAGGGTGGGGCACGATTACTGACTGATTGTAAGAGACCAAAAGAGACGGCTGAATGGTGCACCGGTTGTTCAGGCGGACCATGGTCGTGCACATTAAGTCCGGAGTTGAACATGGGCACCGGTAGGTTTAGACTGTGCATACTTGAATTGTGTCTTAGGTTTACACTGTAGGGCCGGATACACCCTAGGGTGGACCTTGTACAGTCAACTACATTACATGATTAAGCCGTATGACACCGATACACGACGAGTTAGGCTTATAGGGAGCCGATCGACTAGACCGAGTAGTTGGACCTCGATTTAGGTCATCTCATGATGTGGGCCAGCTTTGGGCCAAGGGATCATTTCCTTGATTATACTTGACATGAATTGGAATACTAGTACACACCTGGTGCAACTTAACCTCGTATATGCAATGCCACGCTTGATCTATCTTGTTAACTTTTCACCATGTCAGTTATCACCCTACAATCATCCCTGTTTACATGTTCAGTTAACTTTATTAGTTTTTATACTAATAGTAGATAGGACTTACCAGTCTTTTTGACTGACCCGTTTTCTTTCGCCTCTTTTCTTCCGTCCCCCCCCCCCCCAGGTTTGCATGGTGGGAACACTGGTATCTAGCTTGGATCTTTAGCTGCTTTTCTGGATAGCTCATGTACGGTTTGGACTTGAGCATGCTATGGCTTTATTCTTCTTTGGGGATAGTTTACTTTATGTTATTTCCAGTTTTCAGTTTATGTTTTTCTAGACTTTGCTTTGTGGAAAATAATGACTCAGTACTTTGATGTAACTTGACTATGGTTTTGAAATACTAGTAATCCGCTGCTTTATTTACTCTGTTTTTACTTATTTGTTCTGACTTGTGATATCTACATGCATGTTTACCTGGTTTAACGCCCCTCCAAAGCTAGTGTCCTTGCAAGAGTGGCACTGGCGGAGGTGGGGTGTTACAACCAATCTACCTGCCTGAGCCAGAAGTGTCGTATTCCACCGAATGATTTTACCCTTTACTTTGTCAGTTAAGGGGTCGAAAATGATGTTGAGCTTCCTGCCTTTGTATACTTGATATTTACACTTGGAATTTGCGCGGGGTTGAAAAGGAAATTAACACACATTTATTTTGAATGCGACTTTGTGTATATCATCTATAAACGTACAATCCTATATGCATAAATGGATATTCCTAAACATAATTCTATTAAAGAAATGGCACAAGCTACTCATTGAAACTAGAAGTAGATGCCCTAAAGCTACTGATTTTTTGAATTTACTGAAGACGTCAATGAATAATGATTGGATGGAAAGAAATGATTAAATTTTAAGTCACTTAAAATTTAAAAAATGTTTCATTAAGATGGGTTTTAATTCTTAGCTGTTTTGAAGAACTTACTTCAACAGTAAACAGTTAATCTTACTACCAAAATAAGATATATGCATGAACGTATCATGCTGACCATACCTACATATACAATATTACTTTAGCATAGATACCATGAACATAATATTTAGTAAACTATTTTTTTAAGAAATATCTTTGGTGTATAACCACGAGGAGTTACTGACTCTTCCGCTACATTTTGTTTACAATTAATATTCAATCAAAAAAATTTGCTAAGAAATGCACTAATAGAATTTGAGTGCATATTTGAATCTTACATTATATCTTATCAAATACTCAGATTCGAATCCTATTTTACATCTTATCAAACGAAAATGTGAGAAATTTTAGTAAAATGATATTCATTATTGTGGCCAACATTTAATATTATAATCTTACATTATATCTTATCAAAAAAGCGAGGATGCTAACTCTGTTCGTCATTACATTTTTAACAGCAATGGCATTGAATGTGGTTAGTGTTTCTTAAGTTTTGAATTTCATATTTTGTCTTATTTGATTTTTTTTAACGCTGTTTCCCTCTAAATGTGTTTATGATAGGTCTAGTAGCAGATCAACAACAATTGATGCTGCTTGCAGGTTTTGGGGAAAGGGACTTGTCCTATTCTAACATCTTACCAATTAGAGCCTAACAGTCTGTACGAGTTTGTTGACACCACAATTTGTGGTGTCAACATGACTCTATTCACCGATTGGTGGATAGAGGGGACCCCATATGGACCTCCTTGAATTCCACCAATCGGTGGATAGTGTTTGGTGGCACCACAAATTGTGGTGTCAACAAACTCGCACTCGCCTAACTGTTATGAATTGAGGCAGAACCAACTTGTATCTTCTACTTAGTTGTTTGATTCAATCCCCTCTATGGGTGGTTCATTCATAAAAATATCCTCAGGGGTAGCTGCAACCATGTTGGGGTCGCATGTCTCATGAGTTTTTGATAGATCAAAGAAGCTTGTGTTAGGATTGTGTCACATATTGTTAAGATAGGAATGCCGACTTGAATAAACAGTCCCACATTACGGAATAAATTGAAGGAATAGAGTACAAATATGAGTTGGTAGGCATGCAACTTCAGGGATTCCTTTTGTTACAAGGATGTGTACGCCAACTCATATACGTGCACCCTATGCAGGAGGATGGAGACCTTTGTTCCGACCGTCGTGACATAACACTGGTATTAGAGCCGAAGGTTATGGATTGGGCCATGTGGACAAGGCAGTGCTCTTAAAATATACTCATAGAATGCGAGTCAAATGAGAGACTATTAGGATTGCCTCATACCTTGTTAAGGTATGAAGGAGGGTTTGAATAAATAGTCTCACATCACAGAATAAATTGAAGGAGTAATTTACAAATATGAGTTGGTGGACATGTAACATCAGAGATTTCTTTTGTTCCAAGGACGTTACGCCAACTCATATGCGTGCGCCCTATATAGGAGGAGGGAGTGCTTTGTTCCGACCGTCGTTACATAACAACTTGCACGAAAAAAATGGCCACAGAAGAAGATTCAATTGGAAAACATTAACAAAAAGTACAAGAAAGATGGGAGTATTAACCCATGTCGCATGCATCCACGTAACTAGAATAAATACGAAGTGTGTTCTTCTTTTAAACTAAGGAATTACGAAATCCCACATTTCCACCTAGGTAGAAGTTAAAGCCAGTAGAAAACAACCACCACTTTACACTACAAGAAAAGCTGTATATAGCGGAAGATTTTTAGCAACAGAAAATTCCATCGCAAATTAACGATGGACTTTGTAAGGGATAATATTTTGGATTTTATATGTCAACTTATTTTAAATTATTACTGTGGAATCTAATTTCTATCACTAAATCATTGGAAATTGCAGCACTTTACCGTCATTGGTAAATTAATGCTAAATTCCGTTGCAAATAGAGGTTGTTTACTATCGTCAAAATAGGGGTAAATCCAGAACTCAGGGGTGGTATACATTGAATTCATAGGGGTACTTGTGTAATTCAGGGGTGGGTTGGGGGGAGGGGGGCCTCTGGTGTATTTTTTGATAAAAATTGTTTTTGTCATGGTAGCAATTTCGATATCAATTGGGTTCCTCTCTTTCCACTCCCTTAGCCGCATCCCTTTCCATTTCCCAAATCACATTCAATAGCCCTTTCACATTCCTTAAAATTAGATCTGCTTTATTTCTCATCCGACTCTACTTCACAATCTAGAATGTAGTCTCATACTCTATCTATTGTTAACTGGGTACCTTTGCTTCGTCTGATACGCTAATGCGATGCTTGCAGCAAATGTCAAATTAGGGGAGGCAAGGGATTGGCAGCGTATAATCAATACGACCAAATCGTAAGAATCCTGTATTTTTAGTGGTTTTCTAATGATTCATGGTTTATCAGTTTAGTTTCCATTCCTTTATCATAAATTTGATCAAATTTTATACTTTAAAACTTATGCTCAAAATTGGATCTAAATTCAGATTTATTGAAAATTTGTTGAGAATATTAGATAATAGAGATAGATATAGGACAAGAAAAAAGAACTGCTCATTTATTCAATAAACAAAGCCTACATATACAGGCCGATACAACCACTTAATAACAAAAAAATAGGATCTAACAACTAAGTAAACACAAGACTCGGTCCATCTCCACTTATTTAGCAAGACACATTCAAACACAACTTCTAACACCCTCCCTTAAACTAGATGTGATAACATCTAGTTTATAAAACAATGAACTGCGGTTCTCATTTTTCTTCGTCGTCTTCTTCGTCGTCTTTGCATAGACGATCTCCGTCTCAACTTTCAACTCTATCTGGTTGGACATGCTCAACTGTTTTATGTTGATTGGTACTTTAACCAACAACAAATACTTTTGGTTTCCTCTTAGGGATCCACTGACCTCTCCATTCGGGTCTTCCCTTGTATATGTCATCTCCCCAACAAGTGAGAACCGCAGCTCTTCTTCCTTACTTGTTGGATGACACAAAACCAAATCTGCTTCACTCGCAGTTTTGCCTACTTCACTTGCAGGCATGTCTGTCTTCTTACAGACATATCACCAAACAGTTTCTAAGCACTCTTCAAATTGGCCAACCTCATTACCGACATCGTCTTCTTCTCTATCGTCATCCGCAACAAACGTTCTACAGAACGTCTTCTTACATAACTCCACTTCATTACAGCAACATCAAAACTCACATTTCATTACCAATCACCAATAGCACAAGTTCCTTTTCCTTGTTACTGCTATAAAACTAGCTGCCGCCATCCACAAACCATCACCTGCCTATCATTCACCAAAACAACAAAAAACACTTCAACTCCTCAATCAAAACCTGCACATTACTCCTCCAACACACAACATCTCCATTACAATCACCATACCATCACCTCAACTATCAACTGCCTCCTCCTACCGTAAACCATAACCATCATTGCTGCATTACAAAGCAGCAATTGATAATCCATCCCCGATCACTGCTAACAAACTGCATCTTCAACTAGCTACTACAGTCATTGCCTCATCAATAGCTTCACAATCACAACCATCCCCGAGTTCATCACCATCCAAACTAATTTTGCATTACATTGTCACTAACATCACCTCCTCAAAACATCGTTTCTGTTCACCTCTCCACAACCATTTTATCCACTGGAACTCCTTTACTGACCACTGACATTTCAACTCTATCACTCATGCACAATACCAATCATCACCCGATCTGAAAATCACTATTATATTTTTCAATCCATCGGACCGCCACAACACTACAATGCTACCTGATCCTTTCCATCATCTCTTTGTCCCACTGTAACTGCGTTTGCACATGCCAATATGCTCACTTGAATTGCCTGTGTTCTATTTCTATACATACAAATCTAGAAAGCAAAGGGTTTTGGAACCATCACCAAGAGGAATAGTACCCGACCCAAAACCTATCACTGTATCACTAACATGAATTCTCAAACTTCTCTTTTCACTTTATCACCACTACATCAGGTCAGCCTCCATACAAAAATTCATCTTCAACTTCCCACTATCCAATCTAATTTCGTTTCTCATCGACATGAAAAATGACAAACGACCCAAACCTTCAAGCTGTTAGGATCGAATCCAACCTGCCAATACTGCCTTCATCAAAGCTCCAAGTTCAACTAAAATAAAAAAGGTCGTGACCGGCCCAATCTTCTCTTCTTGCAAGCTCCTGCAAGCACTCATTTATGCTTATGCACCAATTAAAATTGTCACAATCCCATAAATTTTGCCACTGCATTCAAAGAAAAAACTGCACCAAACCGGCATCTCAACATCATCGCCTGCAACTAGCATCACTAACCCCGACTTTATCAGCTAAACCATCTACAGTGGTCAAACCACTTAATTCAACAACGGTCTCACTCTACACACAACCGACTTCAGCACTGCCTTGCAGGCTATATGCTCACTTCATCGGCACCTATCATACAATATCTCCCGGTTACTTCAGCTAAAAAACTACCCCATGCCGCATCAAATTCAATGTCTCCAATTTAGACCTGGGATCAGCATATATAAGCCTTGGTATATGACTGATAACTTCTTCTCTTATCATTTTGCAAGATTCAAATGCGGGAAGTGCCAACAACATATTATTTCGCTCAGTAAACATAGACATAGTGCCATGCAAAGCTTCATCTTCTTGCTCATGTGTTTTATTGTTCGACACATCCATCCACTATCATTAGCATTGGCATCACCTTTTGTGCATTTTCTTTTAAACTTCAAAACTGTACCGTTTCGCTTTTTCATTGCATTCTCAGAAACATCCATCTTTTCACTCGAATTACTGCTATATTTTCTGGGCCTTCTCGTCTGGATCATCACTGTTCCAGTTCATACCTGCTGCCAAGGTTGCTGCCTTTAGTTTTTCTCTCCAAGCCTTGGCAGTAGATCTGAAACTTTTGCCAGAGGCTTCCATTTTTTCATGGCTTTGGCAAGTCTGTCCTCCTCGTTGCCTCTGCGGCTGTCTCACAATTCTTTTCCAATCGGCAAAAACTGCAGCTTCTTAATCTTCCATGTGCCACTCTATCGAACCTATTCCAATAACAGAGCATGTAAGTCCTTTCTTTCGATTGCCGCTACCTCAGAAAGCTGAACGTTGATATGATACCATCTCCACACCTAGCCCACAAAATCATGCAGACGCATCTCCCTTTTTTCGGGAACTTAAGATCTGAAACGCCGTCGAAAAGAAGTTCTGGTCACTATCTATTTGTTGCCGTTGAGATCTAGATCTGAAGCTGAAATCTGAGTGCCGTAGAATAGAGATTGATGTTTCCGTCGAGTTCCAAACCACGCTGAACTGAGCTAGAGATGCCGAAATCAATGCAAAGCATGCAATGAATACTTCGTTACCATTTTTAAATTCGTTGATGACTTGAACGTTGCTTTTATAGATGAGAACCTTGCGATTGCAAAGCCATCAATGCTACTTTTCCTTCAAGTAAAACAGCAACCCACCGAGATTCAAATTGCTGATTACATTGCCTTTCCATTATCCAAGATGCTCGTATCCATCTGATAAGGGTAAATCGCGACAACCTGAATAACAAACCTAGTTCTGCCACCAACCCCTAAGATTCGGGTTCATTAGTCAACGTTCTCCAACCATAACCGTCGTGTCACCTCGCTTAAGTCATCAACAACAATCAGCAGACAAACTATCATACTTCTCTCTATTCCACAGTCTCTTTCATCAATCACCTTCTTCATGTCACACCAAACAGCCACTTCTTCCACACATCGCCATAAATCATCAAGTGCATCTCATTTTCATCATCATTGCAAATGTACATATATACCTGCATGCACTCGCTCATTGAACTGCTTTGCCAGCTCCGCCCGGCTCATCTTCTTCGCCAACCTTGCCTTTTTGATCTTTGCCCTTCCACATCAGCAACTAAAATTAACTTCTACTATTTTTACGGTCCGGCGGACGACAACCTTTTACGGTGGCTACCGCCGCCGGAAGAGAACACCCCAATCAGAAAAAACTCTTATGAATATTGTGGCTCTGATACCAATTGTTGAGAATATTAGATAATAGAGATAGATATAGGACAAGAAAAAAGAACTGCTCATTTATTCAATAAACAAAGCCTACATATACAGGCCGATACAACCACTTGATAACAAAAAAATAGGATCTAACAACTAAGTAAACATAAGACTCGATCCATCTCCACTTATTTAGCAAGACACATTCAAACACAACTTCTAACAAAATTAATGGTGCACTTGTTTTATATGCTGCTTTATTTCTGTTTATTTTTCAACTGCAGATTTTGTTCATGATAAAAATTTGAATTCTATATATAACAACCTAAGTCTCCATGTTCATATATGTTAGACTTTTACCTTTGAAAACGTTGTTGGTAGCACTTCAATTCAAGAAGTCAATAGTCTGTTGCAGCAGTTTTACTTATACTTGGTTTCTTCTTGATGAATAAATGAAGAATTGGATAATTTAAAAGTTGTTAAATGAAAGGGAGTCTCTTTTAGGTAATAAAGTCTTAGTTCACTTTTTTGGTTTAACACTATAAAGAAAATGGGTAAATATAGGAGTGGAATTTCTTTCCTCATTTTCATATATCATTGTTGATTTCACTAAATCATTATTGTATTATTCCAACTTCTATGTTAAAAATCAATTTTGAAAATGCACAATCTAAAGAAAAATTTGAAGAGGGGAGTGTTATCAAAGGATAGTTTTTATGATGAATTTTCTGTTTTTGTCCTCCCTCTGTCCTACATACATTATTTAGATTTTCTTTAACACAATAAACTCTTGTGATATGAATAATAGTTGAAGAATTGGTTTTAATGTGTGTATGGCAAGCAATTTAATTTAAAGACAGTAATGTTTTTATTAGTTGAAAATTGATCCTCATGTGGAAATATAAAATCAGACAATTTTTAGGTTGTTTAGTTATGTTTAACTATAGTTGTAATGTGAGTAATTTTATGTTCTATGAAAATAGATAAAACCATACTTGGTTAACGTGTATCTACCGTCGAAGTCATAGTTTTTTGTGGAACATGAGCACATATATCAGAGAAAAGCCTGTGCAAATCCTATCTTAATATGAACCACATGAGGCAACTGTTAGATCGAAATTTGGACCTAACACCCAAATTGTTATGAATGTTATAGAATTTCAAATGAAGAACGAGGAAAAAGAAAATAACACTCAGAATTTATAGTGGTTCGACGTTAACGAGCCTACGTCCACTTTATATATTATTGATTATGCTTTGAAAGCTAATACAACATGGATTTCTCTCAATATTTCAGTAGTTTGACAACAATGGCGGATTCAGTACTCAATATTGCCAAAAAAGATCCCAAAAAATGCCAAGCTCTGGGCTATTTATAGCTGATTTTGTCAGGCGGATCGTGGACACGTGGCACGAATCCCGAGAGCATTGGATCGCATCGCCACCGTTGAAGAAACAGTCAAATTAGCCGTTGTGGACAGGTGTCGTGATCTACTTGAAAATCGGATCGTGCAGATGGGGAGAATCGGTCCAGGTGACGGTTGGGGACACGTGTTGCCAGATCCATGCGATTCGGATCGCTGAAGACTAGCTCGCGCTTGAATGAGTCAGAGGGTTCGCCATGCACCAAAGGATCGGATCGGTTCGCCATGGGCAACAATATAAGTTTGGATCGGATCGCCCGGATGCGTCGTTTGCTGATGAGATGGGGGCGATCCGTGGAGACGCGATTCGATATTAGGCGATACGATGGTGCGCGATCCGACGGTGGTCGAGACGATGGTGCGCGATCCGAAATTGGGCGAGACGATGGTGCGATCCATTCCTTCATGTCCTTAGATATCGTGGTTTCCTACTTTCCTCTTACGAATGGTCCTGGGTGGCTTGGTCAAAAAGCGAGCCAACATTTTGCCCCCTCGAAGTATGTTTTATCGATGATGGAACATGCTTCAAAAATTCTGATCTACCTTTTCCTGAATGGACGCAAATCAACAGTCGCCTTGGTTCAAATCAACGTATACACGAATCGGATCGCCATAGAGCGCCACGGTCCGAGTGGTCACGTGCTCGTCTCGAGCTGAGTATCTAGGCTTTTGTGCGAGACGCGGCGAGCTTTTCTTCGAGCCGTGTCGGGCTTCGAGCTTGGTGGGCCATCGTTTGAGGCGGTCCGTGGGCTTCTGTGCGACACAAGCTTTGGATCGTGGCCTGCCTGGCGTTTCGTGGACCGAATAGGACAAAGAAAGGGAGACAAACGGGCGCCCTCTTTGCCTATATAAGCCGACCCTCTCCTCTTCATTCTCCTTCTTCTTTCTTTCTGCCGAATCGTTTCGCTTGCACTATCGAAGAACGAACCCAAATTTCTCAAACCTTCGAAAATCCGAGCATCCTCTCAATCCTTAGAAAGGTAACTCCACAAAAAGTATTCTTATTCGTGAACGCCGCTCTTTCATGAACTTTCTCGACTAGAAACGATGGAAATTTATGTTTTTCTGACGAAATCATCAAAACGCCATGACTAACTGATGTAGAGCTCGGAGTTCGAGGATGGAAAGGAGAGGAGGAAGAAAAAGAAGAAGGAAGGCCGGTTCGGGTCGTGGTCAAGAAGAGAAGACGAAAGCGAGTGGCGAGACGAAAGATCGTGGTGGCAGCAAAGGGACGTATCGTGGGGGTCGCAACGGTTCGTGAAGGAGCGATCCCTTCGCCCGGCGATTCGATGGGGGGCGATTCCTCTACCCTGCGATCCGAAAGGGGCGATCCCTCTGCCATGCGATCCGAAAGGGGCGATCCCTCTGCTTTGCGCTCCGACTCATAGCTGACGATACGAAGAAATTTCAGACTTTAATCAACGCCTTGTCACCATAAAACTCTGAACAGTTAGGATAGAGCCTTGACGTTGGACTTTCTGGACTAAATGACCTCATAACTTAACTGCATACGACGACTAATGTTTTGATGATCCTGATTGCTTTCACGCTTTATTTTAATGCACACACGAGTACACACACCAGTACTTGCACACAAGGGGGACGGGTAGTGTTAATCTTATTGTTCATATTTTCTCGTCCTAGCAGCAATGTCGAATGATCACTCTTCTTCAAGATCCGTGACAGAAGCGGAATCCGAGATTCCTGAACAGTACAACCCTGAAATTCCTCCAATCAATCCGGGAGGTGAAGATTCTGGATCTGAGTACGAAGCCACAGAATCAGATCCGACAGAAAGTACTTCATCCAGCAACGATTCTGAGACTGATGAGCGAGCTCCTGACGAGATCCCAGGCGCACTTGAGATAGATAAATTTTCTGATTCTTTAGCGTCCAAGCTTGACGAGATAAAACTTAAAAGAATCTGCTTAAGACACGGAATTCCTTGGGACGATGTCTTGACGCCTGGAAGCGAAGATAGGCCCCACCTAGCACCGGAAGGATATATGGCGATCAGTCGAACAATGTGTCTAGTAGGAGCTATTCCTCCGTTTCCTCCGATCTCCATCGAAACTTTAAGACGACTAGGTATTGCTCCGATGCAGCTTCATCCAAACGCCTACGCATCTCTATACTCTCTATATGTCGCATATGCGGAGATCCTACACGCCGAACTTAAATTCAGAGATCTGGTGTTCTTCTTTCTTTTCAAGCACCGTTCTTCGGCAACTCCAAATTTCTCTTTCTTTGAATCGGTGGCGAATAGGAAGGTTTTGTACGATGGGTATAGCAATATAGGGGACCCTAAATCTGACTGGTTTTATATAAGGAGACAGGCCGGATGCTCACGAAGATGGCTCAAATCAAGTAAACTTTAAGCTTCTAATCGAATATCTTGTTCAAGAAGTTTAGGCATTAACATTCCCCGCCCTTTTTCTTTGTTTCGAACAGATCATGTCTTCCCGAAAACAGAGGGTCCACTATACAACAACCGGTTGTCCATTCTTTTACAAAGCAGATCCGACTTTTTAAGGATTAAAAAATGCATTACTGATGACAATCTTCATAAGCATCGTCTTCTGGATAGAAGATTTGGACTTGGGACCGGCGACAAACCTTATAAGTATGTGCCCCCAATGGAAGGAGAGGGAACTTCACAAGAAGTAGAAACAACTAAATTTCGCAAGAGTCCTTCTCCGATAGTCATCCAAGACGATGAAGACTTGAACATACACAGAGGGGATGAGGCCCGCGATGACATGTCGAAGGAAATTCCTATCTCTGTTCCAATAGAAACCGTTGCTGCCGATGATTTGACAGAAGAGCAGTTATTTGATGAGCTGAATAAAATCCCTCTACCCGATGTTGTATATACAGAAAAAGACTTTAAAGAGGGGTCTTTCTTCTCTGCTTCCGAAGAGGCGATCGCTTCAACTAGGGGACGAGAAACTGGTCAGATGAGCCTGTCTTCAGGCCCGGGTCTGTTAGGGGGAATTATATGGGATGCACACATCACACACACTGTCTGACCCTGCACGCTTATTTCGCGGGAATTCAAAGTTTTAATACACTCTTTTCTTTTTTGCAGGAACGATGTCCCGCAGGAAATCTTATTCGTATCGTTCTCTTCGTGAGGGCACACCCAGCCTTCGCCCGGATACTGAGCGCTCTCGCGGTCCTTCTCATAGGCCGAGTTCCTCGCAACCTCGATCTCCACCCAAATCAACCTCTACCAGGCCTTCGAGTCATCCGACAATTCCGACAGGGGGAAAGAAACTTCCAAAAGAGTTGACTCCTCCAAAGAGTGCACCTTCCCACAGTCGGTCATCCAAAAGGCATCACGAATCTAAAGGTAGGGACAAAGATTCATCCAAAGAAACTGAGAAGGAGAGAAGCGACATTGTCCCCACCAGCCAACCAGAGTTAGCTGCCCCCGGGTCACGGGATTACGTCCATGGTCCCGAGATCCAAGGTAGACTGGAAAAGCTACGGGAACAATTTCCAGGCATGTTCTTTGACAGGATGGTGTTTGTTCCTGCCTTGGAACCGGTCCCTAAAAATTGGGATAATTAAGTTATCGGGCACATCCAGCACGCAGCCAGGCAATATGAGATGATGAAAAAACACGCAGTTAACCTTTTGGAAGTCATCCGAACACTTGAAATAGAAGCACACAGATCTAAAGCAAAACTTGAAAATAACGAAAGGGCTAGGACAAAATTGGAAAAGGACCTGGAAGATGCTCAGTCCCAGCTTGCTTTAGCATGGAGGGACGCTGAAAATTATAAGATTGAATTAGAGAATGCCAAGCAGCGCTTTCATTCAGAACTGGACTCCAATAGCCAAGAGAAAAAGGCTTTAAAGAAGGAGGTTGAAGATCTCAAAATGGCCAACATCGAGTTGAAAACAGCACAAGGCCATTTTGAAGTTGAGAAGGCTGCTTGGGAGGCGGAAAAAGCGAGTTTAAAAGAAAGTTTGGCTCTGGCAAAAGCAGAAAAGGTGATTTTGAACGACCAGGTCTCGGATGCGGAGAGGAGGGCAGCCCTTGCCGAAAAGAACGTTGAAAGTGCCATTGAATTGGCCACTGCTTCTAACAACAAGCTCCTTGAAAGAGAGAAAGAAATCGAGGGGTTTGAGGAGATGATTTTCGATTTCTTTGGCCAGGTTCTCAAGACTCGCAACATCTTGTGGATCCCGGATTACCATGTTACTTTGGCCAATTTATGGGATGCCATTGTGGAGGGTGAAAAACATAGATTGGGAGTCGAGGAAATCGATGAGGATGTACTGATGAAGAGCATCCTAAGAGACAATGAACCTGAGGACCTGGCAGAGGGTTGTCGCCTGATTCTGGCGGAGATGGAGAAGGAGAGGGCCCTGGCTAAGGGTAAAGGCAAAGCTGATGAAGGCTCGAGTTCGGCCGTGGAGCCCAAGACCTCCGGGGTTGAGGAATACCATCCCGATGATCCGTTAATCCCTTTGGGTCGAACTCCCTTGGTCATTGGAGCCTCTGCAACTACTCAAGAGGGAGCATCTGCTGAAGGTATCTCTCTCTTTTCCCCGCAATTTGTTAAAGCAATTGTGAATTGTCGTCGTCTGGCAGAACAACCAATTGAATTAGTAACGTGTGTCTCTCGTAATGCAGGTGGCAAGCCCGTCGACAAGGATGCTGAAAAAGAGAGAGAAGTGGAGAAGGAGGCTGTCCTGCCGGGTGCTGGTATTGATGTTTCAGAGCAGGCCGAGGTCACAACAGTAGAAAGAAGCATCCCGGCACCTAGTACCGATGTACCCAAAGATGCCGAGACTATCGAAGCTTTGAAAGATATGGATGGCCGCCATGTAGATGACGAAGAGGACATTATCGGTACCAAAAAGGCCGATGATGATGACGAGGAAACCTTGGCCAGCCGAAAAGCCAGACAGGAGAAAGAGTTGGCTTCGAAGAAGGTGGGAGATGAGGCTTTGGACGTAGTCCCTCTTGCAGAATTCGATCCCAAAACTGGGATGATTGTGAAAATCCAGCCCAAATCCATCAGCCGACAGCTTCACTTCGCAAACCCCGATGATTTCCCGGCTTCCCTCTCTAGTAGAAGCAAGAGAAAAGAGGTGGAAGAGGAGACTTCAGAGGAGTCGGATGTTCCCCTCGTAGACAAGCGGAAGAGGAAAAAAGGGGATCCGTCTGATTCCGACAAGGCGAAGCTGGAGAAGCAGAAGCAAGAGAAGAGGCCAAAGCATAAATAGGATTTTTGTTGTTTGTTGATATTTTGTCTTTAGGTTTTCCACTGGCCAGGAAGTGTAATTGTGAGACTGGTCCTCACTTTTGTTTCTAGGTCGTTTTTTCACTTTGTTGATTCGCAGTACATGAACAAAAGTTTATCTCTCCTTGCATCATTGTGTACCTGTATTCAGATAAACTTTCCATGTTTAGTCATTAGCTAACTAATAATAACTACAAACCAGTCAATCAATAGATAGCCAAGGGAAAATTTTCATGCTGCGTTGCTATTTTAAAGCTCAGTATATGTATATGAGTATATGTGCTCCCAATCAGCTGCTATCATAGCACCTGACAGGGGTTTACTTAGGATTGATCAGTACTGTCGGCAGGTTGCCCCTTATTTCTGAATACGGGGGGACTTAGGATGTTTCATGGGATAACAGTAGCGCGATCGGCCCTTATTTCTTCAACAGGGAATGAGTTCTTTCTCAGCGCTCAATCGGAGACACTTTTACACTTTCTCTCTCTCTGGAGAGTTAGAGTTCGAGCTCAGCGACTCATTCGCTCCCCGATCCTTCAGCGGGGAAGGAGCTATTTCTCAGCGCTCAATCGGAGATGCTTTTATACTCTCTCTCTCTCTCTGGAGAGTTAGAGTTCGAGCTCAGCGACTCATTCGCTCCCCGATCCTTCAGCGGGGAAGGAGCTATTTCTCAGCGCTCAATCGGAGACGCTTTTATACTCTCTCTCTCTCTGGAGAGTTAGAGTTCGAGCTCAGCGATTCATTCGCTCCCCAATCCTTCAGCGGGGAAGGAGCTATTTCTCAGCGCTCAATCGGAGACGCTTTTATACTCTCTCTCTCTCTGGAGAGTTAGAGTTTTTGCTTAGGTAGCTCCGATCATGGTACACCGCCGTTATTCGTGAATGTCATCTTCGTGTCCTTTATACTCTCTCTCTGCTCTGGAGAGTTAGAGTCACGGATCAAGCAGTCTGCAATCATGCATGCTCATCAAACTCATCTTAGGTGCGTATTTTAACCCATGCTCCGTGGATTAAAACTAGTCGGACAAGCAGCTGGAGCCTTTGCCAAGGCTTAGGGTTCCTCCGATTAGTCTACGGGAGGAACAGTTGGCACCGGACTTCGGGTACCTGTATTATTCACATTGATTTTCATAAAAATAAATAGACAAATAAATAAAGATGCAATAAAGGCAAACGACACACAGTATTTTTATAGTGGTTCGGTCGAATCATGACCTACGTCCACTTTATAATCTCTTGCTTTAAGGAATCAGACTATTCTAGGCAAGTCATGCCCTGTACATAGTTTTTTAACAAAGCAAAAGAATAAATTTGAAACTCTCATGTTAAATATGGCCGTAAATGTTGGGCATTCCACACTCTGGGAATTTCCTGTCCATCTACGGTTGCCAGCTTGAAGGTTCCATTATCAAGCTTGCTCGGAATGGAGTACGGTCCTTCCCACTTCGCTCCCATATGAGTTGGGGGTGGGAAGACACGCTTCAGAACCAAGTCTCCGGGTTCCCATGTTCGGGCTCGAACCTTTTTGTTGTAATATCGGGCGACCTGTTGTTTGCATCTCAAGGCACGCAGGTCTGCTTCATCCCTCTTTTCTTCGATCATATCCAGGGACTCAAGGAGCAATTCATTATTGGTTATTGGGTCATAATAAGTCACCCGATGAGAAGGTATCTTTATCTCGACCGGGATGACTGCTTCCGTTCCAAAAGCAAGGGAGAACGGGGTATGTCCTATTGCCGATTTATATGTTGTCCTGTAGGCCCATAGTGCCAAGGGCAATTCATCAGCCCACATGGCTCTGGCCCGCTTCATTCTTCTTTTCAGAATGGACTTAATTACTTTATTTGCCGCTTCGACTTGTCCGTTCGATTGTGGGTGCGCCACAGAGGTGTACCGATTCTCGATGTGGTATTTTTGGCAGAAGTTTCTGAATTCAGCACTATCGAACAGAGTTCCGTTGTCTGTTATTACAATCTTTGGAATCCCAAATCGACAGATGATGTTTCTCACAATGAAGTTGATCACTTGTTTAGTTGTGATTGTAGTTAGTGGTTCAGCCTCGACCCACTTAGTGAAATAATCTACGGCCACAATAGCGAACTTTGCTCCGCCCCTTGCTATGGGGAGGCTTCCTATGATATCAATTCCCCACATAGCGAAAGGCCATGGACTCATCATTGTTTTTAACTGACTTGGAGGCGCTCTAGGTATCTTTGAAAATCTCTGGCACGCATCACATCGTCGTGCATATCTTACTGCATCCTTGTTTATGGTAGGCCAGAAATAACCATGCCGCAATACCTTTTTTGCCAAAGTTTGCCCTCCAGTGTGGTCGCCACATTCGCCTTCGTGGACTTCTTGCAGCACACGTTTAATGTCATCGTGGGCTACACACCGAAGGAGGGGCATTGAAAACCCTTGTCTGTAAAGAACTCCGCCCTGCAGAACGTATCGGGCGGCTTTACGAATCACTTTACGCCTCTCGCTTTTCTTGGTCGGAAGCGCTCCATCCATTAGGAAATTCTTTATAGGGGTCATCCAGGACTCCCTTTCTGGTTCCGTCTCTAGTACTAGGTCGATTTCCATCTGATCTATGCTAGGGGACCGAAGTACTTCAACGGGGGCTAGCCCAGTCACTTCAGGATCGTCAGAACTAGCCATCTTTGCCAACTTGTCTACCTGCTGATTCTCTGACCGCGGAATATGAGATATGCTGTAGTGATCAAAATCATTCAGCAGTTCTTTCACTTTCTTTAAGTATAAAATCAATCTTGCACTTTTAGCTTGGAATCTTCCAGTGACTTGATTCACAACTAACTTGGAGTCGTAGAAGATGTTCAGCTTTGTGACTTCTACTTCCTTTGCAATCTTTAATCCGGCTATCAAAGCTTCATATTCGGAATCGTTGTTAGTGGCATGAAACTCCATTCGGATTGCATAGGTTATTAATCGTTTCTCGGGGGTTTCAAGCACTATTCCAGCGCCGGATCTTTCGTCGTTCCTAGCACCATCAGTGTACAATCTCCAGGCATTAGGATCAAAAAGTAACTTTGAAGGATCAACTTCCTCGTTTGCTATATCTTCCTCAGGGACAGTGAACTCTGCTATGAAGTCAGCTATCACTTGCCCCCGAATTGATCGTCTGGGCTGAAAGTTCAAATCAAATTGACTTAACTCAATATTCCATTTAAGTAGCCTTCCAGATGCCTCCGGTCTCTGTAGAACTTTCTTGAGCGGATGATCGGTGTATATGGTGATAGGATGTGCCTGGAAATAGTGCCGAAGTTTTCTAGAGGCAATCAGTAAACTATACGCCAACTTTTCTATCCGTGGATGATTACGCTCTGCTGCTGTCAATTTTTTGCTCACATAATACACAGGTCTTTGGACCTTATCCTCTTCCCTTACCAACGCTGAGCTGATCGCATGGGATGACACTGCCAAATACACGAATAAATCCTCGTGATCTATTGGCTTAGATAAAATTGGAGGTTTCTCCAAGTGTCTGAGCAAATTCTGAAATGCTTCTACGCAGTCAGGTGTCCATTTAAAGTGGCGTTTTCCTCGCTTTATTAATTCAAAGAATGGGATGCACTTATCCGTAGCCCTGGAGATAAATCTGATTAGCGCGGCCACTTTTCCGGCAAGGCTTTGCACATTCCTAATCTGCCTAGGTTCCTGAATGTTCCTTATTGTCGCGATCTGGTCTGGATTAATCTCAATACCATGGGAACTGACAATGAATCCCAAGAATTTTCCAGAAGCAACACCGAACGAACATTTGGTCGGATTGAGTTTCATTCCATACTTTCGAAGAATGCCGAACATCTCTGCCAAGTCAGTAGTGTGTTGAGAAGATTGCTTGGACTTAACCAACATATCGTCGACGTATACTTCCATTGTTTTCCCGATCTGGTTATAAAACATCCTGTTGACCAAACGTTGATATGTAGCGCCCGCATTCTTCAAGCCAAAGGGCATCACCACATAACAATATAATCCCAGATCAGTGATAAAACTAGTCTGCTCTTGATCTGGAACATGCATCGGAATCTGGTTGTATCCTGAATAAGCATCCATAAATGAGAGAAGCTCGTGACCTGCCGTCGAGTCTACCAACTGGTCAATCCGAGGTAACGGGAAACTATCTTTTGGACAGGCTTTGTTCAAATCCGAGAAGTCGATACACGTTCGCCACTTCCCGTTGGCCTTCTTTACCAGGACTGGATTCGAAATCCAGTCTGGGTAGGTCGAATCTCTGATAAATCCATTACTCTTTAGCTTTCCAACCTCTTCTTTCAATGCAGCGGACCTCTCTGGGCCCAGCATTCGCCTTTTTTGCTTTACTGGAGGATGTTTAGGGTCAATGCTCAAGGAATGGCTCATGATTGATGGGGATATCTCACACATGTCCGCGTGGGTCCAAGCAAATACATCCAAATTGTTCTTTAAGAAATCCGTCAATTCTTTAGCAAGATTCGGACTTAACTGGGATCCAATCTTAAGGACCTTCTCCGGGTCACTGTCATCGATCGGTACATCCACAGTTGTCTCGTTGGGAGTTGCCATTCTGCCTCCGGGTTGTTGATCCTCTCTGGGATCTATATCCTCGGGCATCTCTCTGGGCGACTCTCCAACGATTATCCTCTTTGATTGCTATAAGGTCTCTGTCCCCGAAGGGGGAGAGGTGCCTTTAGTTTCGATTTCCCCTCCATTGCGAAGTAACTTTAGTTCGGCAACATAACACGCTCGCGCAGCAACTTGATCCCCTCTGACGATACCAATGCCAGCTTCTGTAGGGAATTTCAACAACAAGCACCAGGGGGCTATACAGGCTCTGAACTTTGCGAGGGCCGGTCGACCCAAGAAGGCATTGTAGGGCGATTCAACATCCAAAACCACAAAGGGAAGGATTCTCACTCTCTGGCGTTCTCCTTCCCCAAGTGTAACTGGTAACTCTACATAACCCATTGGAGCAGTGGATGCTCCGTTGAATCCACGGATCCATCCTTGGCAGGGCTTCAAGTCTTTTATTTCGAGATGCATCTGGTCAAAGGCCTTTTTGAAAAGAATATTAACGGAACTCCCGTTGTCCACCAGAACCTTATGAACAGTGGCTGGCCCAATGGGTACCGTAATTACAAGTGGATCTTCAGTTGGAGCATGGACTCCGATGCTTTCTCGTTCTCGGAAAACAACATCATCGGTCATCATCTTCTGTTGCTTCACCGGGGTACTGTCCTCGGGGTTGCTACATTCCCCTACCTCAAGGTGTTGTTTGGCCGCATTGACGTATTGATCCAATGCTTTGGAACTGTGCCCAGCAAGATAAAGTCCTCCGATCACGGTATTGATAACAATATGCTTTCCTTTTTGCTGAGCAGTCGGCCTAGCAGCAAGTTGATTTTGGTTCTGATTCGGGGCCTGCACTGCTTGCCCCCTGTCCCTGGGCGTTACTCTGTATTCATCTAACTTTCCTTCTCGAAGCAGCCTTTCGACTACATCCCTTAGGTGACGACATTCATTCGTCGAATGGCCGTGAATCTGATGAAAGAGACAAAACTTCCCTGTTTCACGCTCTTTCTCTGTCGATTCTCTGGGAGGTGGCCTATTATTCTGGAGAACTTCGTACGCATCCATGAAGATATTTTCCAGAGTATCACTTATTGGTGTATAACTTTCAAAGGCCTTGGGACGAGTCCTTCTCTGGGAGTCGTTCCCTCGGTTCCTCTTTCGGTTATTGCCGTTACCATTATTATTGTTGTTACCTGGCTGGCATCCACCCTGATTCTGATTTCCGACGTTAACTTCAACTTTCCCCGAGCTGTCTCCCGTATGTTTGATGGCGACATTGCTCTGAATTTCCTCCTTATCAGTTGTTTTAGCCTTTCGGTTAGCATATTCCTCTTCCCGGCGTAATCAAAATGTTGGCTTTTTCGTAGAATAACTCTCTAGTGTGGGGCGGTTTGCCTGCCAGGTACCTCCCAAATTCAGTGTCCTTATCTACTCCGTCAATCAGTGCTGCGACAACGGTCGGTTCATGAGGATCTTTAACCTCAGTAGCGGCCAAATTGATACGATCCAGGTACACCTTTAAACTCTCGCCTGGTCGCTGCTTGACAAGGAATAAATCGATCACACTTTTTGTCTTCTGTGCGTAGATACAGAATTGTTCCACGAACTTCTCGCTCAGCTCCCTGAAGCTAGAAATCGATCTCGCCGGCAGGCGAGTAAACCATAACAAAGCCACGTCCTCCAGGAATATGGGAAACGCTTTGCACTTAACAGCGTCAGAAGCTGCGGCAGCGGTCATCGACCAAGAGTATCTCATTAGGTGCTGGACAGGATCAGATCTACCAACATATCGGTTCATTTGTGGCATATTGAAACGCCTTGGAAAAGTCGCATCCAAAATATCATCAGTGAAAGGGGTGTGATTACGGTCGATCCCCCAATCTTCATTCCGCTGTCCACGGCTGTCTGCCAGAATCTGGTGGACCATGGCTGCAACATTTGCACTGGTCAGAGGAGGTTCAGGGTCAGTGCCTCTGACCCGACGAGGTTCTCTGATATCTCTTCGGGAAGCAGTCACAAAATCCGGGGCTCGGACAGGGCTTCGCTGCCCCCTATTATCATGAGCATGTGTGCGGCGACGGGGCTGAGGTGGTCTGTTATGCACAGGACTGTTCACATCTTGAGTCCTGAGAGCCGTAGCTTGTTCATTCATATTACGGTTTGAGGGCCCCGCCCCTAGCGCTTCTTCTTCCTGTGATGGCAGGGTTCCGAACCGAAGCTGTTCTATGTTTTCGGCTCTCTCATACGGTCGCCGCGGAGGTCTCGGCGATTCTTCAGACGAAGAAGAATATACTGGGGTGAGTGGACGAACCGGCGATGTTCTTTGCCTTGCTAGCTCATCAAGTCTTCTATCCATAGCCGTCAAATTTTGCCGCAAGATGGAACTTTTCTTCCTTTGGGCAGCTAACTCATCAAACAACCTATCCCACATTTCGGCGAAGCGAGAGAGATCCCCCTCAGTGACAGGAGCAGCAGGATCATATTGGTCATCATCACTCTCTCTTATGCGCAAAGAGCTCGAACCGGGTCGAGCAGAGGTTCCAGGATGATAGGAGCGGGTCATAGGTTCCTTTCCAGGTCGAGTTGTAGTTTGATCATCAATTCGGATAGCTGCGGTTCGTGGATGGCGACTCGCTGCGCCCCCCTGAGGTCGACTCGTGGTCGTGGTATGCGGAGGCTGTGAGGCGTTACCTCGGGATCGAGTAACAACCCCTTCAGCGGCCTGGATCGTCTCGTTCTCATCGACTCGGAACGCGGTGTCTTCATCGGATCGGTTCGCCCCCTACGCTCCGCGATCCAGAGTTTCTTCGTTGCCCAGTTCGTGCACGCTCTCTTCAATCGTTTCGTTGGTCTGTGAAACTTTAGATCTTTTTCCAGCCATGATATCCGGATCGCTGGAATCTTCAAAGAAGCGAATAGTGAAACTTTAGGACTGAGCTCTCAGTGAAAGCACCAAAAACGTTAGATCGAAATTTGGACCTAACACCCAAATTGTTATGAATGTTATAGAATTTCAAATGAAGAACGAGGAAAAAGAAAATAACACTCAGAATTTATAGTGGTTCGGCGTTAACGAGCCTATGTCCACTTTATATATTATTGATTATGCTTTGAAAGCTAATACAACAAGGATTTCTCTCAATATTTCAGTAGTTTGACAACAATGGCGGATTCAGTACTCAATATTGCCAAAAAAGATCCCAAAAAATGCCAAGCTCTGGGCTATTTATAGCTGATTTTGTCAGGCGGATCGTGGACACGTGGCACGAATCCCGAGAGCATCGGATCGCATCGCCACCGTTGAAGAAACAGTCAAATTAGCCGTTGTGGACAGGTGTCGTGATCTGCTTGAAAATCGGATTGTGCAGATGGGGAGAATCGGTCCAGGTGACGGTTGGGGACACGTGTCGCCAGATCCATGCGATTCGGATCGCTGAAGACTAGCTCGCGCTTGAATGGGTCAGAGGGTTCGCCATGCACCAAAGGATCGGATCGGTTCGCCCTGGGCAACAATATAAGTTTGGATCGGATCGCCCGGATGCGTCGTTTGCTGATGAGATGGGGGCGATCCGTGGAGACGCGATTCGATATTAGGCGATACGATGGTGCGCGATCCGACGGTGGTCGAGACGATGGTGCGCGATCCGATATTGGGCGAGACGATGGTGCGATCCATTCCTTCATGTCCTTAGATATCGTGGTTTCCTACTTTCCTCTTACGAATGGTCCTGGGTGGCTTGGTCAAAAAGCGAGCCAACAGCAACCATGTGAAAATAAAGTCAAATCAATTATTCTTTGACAGACTTTCAAACTATCACGGTATCACTAAGGTAAAAAGAAGATAAATGTTTACTTCGATATTCACGAACAGCAGTACATATATAAGATATGTATTACTATAATTAATGCATTATTTAATACATGCATGACTATAAAAGAATATTCACTGATTTGTAGATAACTGTCATTTGTAAAAAAGTTTTTAATGGTAATTCTTATATGCTCAAGCCATAATATTTTACCAAAAATGGTAAATGTACATTGAATAAAAATTCATAAATTTTTTTCTATGTACATAAGTTTTCTAATGTCCTTTATATTTGCGTTCATGAACTATGAAATTTTAAAATATTAACGATCAAACATTAGCTAATGTTTGTGATAATATTTTAAAGAGTATCACCATGATCGTGCAAAAAGTCCTGGTTACTTAATATCAAAATGAGGATATAATTGCTGTAACAAAATATCTATTAATTAAGTTCATTTATTATGCAGTGATCTTATATTTAATGTTTTATAAGTTTTGAGTCCATTGAACATTTTGCATGGTAGTATCTGTACTATTATTTCCTACTACCAATGATCAACTGATCGTAATATTCAAATGCACTGGTAAAAATTTGCACTGGTGAAATAATCTCACAAAGCTACACTTATCAAATGGGTCGTTTACAAGCCTAAATCTATACAAAAATTTAAGTTAGTGTTTGCAATTATTTCACAATATTTTGATTTAATTCCATCAAACTATGGAATTATGATTATGATACTGCTATTTGTAGCCGGATCATTTTATGTTATTTAATTTCCAATGTAAGATAAGAAGTTGAAGTTTGTGATTCTACTATGATTTTTGACCTTCTGTAGTTATCAGGTATAAAGGGTCCACAAAAAACTAAACCGCCTTGCTCGTATCTTTTTCTCCATTTCTATTTTTTCATGGTTACGTATTGCAAATGATTGTATAATCTTAAATGTTTTAATCATATCCTTTTATCCATTTCTATTTTATACAGTTTCATATATATGAACCACTAATTGCTTGATTCATAAAAATTAAGTATGTATTGGTACTCCTATCGATCTTCAAACATTGATATTTCTGAATTTTCTGCACATGTAATATATCAGCTTTTTTCCATGTAGGTATATTAAACCAATTTTATGTTAAGATATTCTTTGAGTTGATATAGTAATAGTGACAAATCAGTGGATGATTTCATTTCAGTTCATCCCTGAACTATTTTCTTCTTGTTTACATCGTCAATCTTACTTTCGTTGTATTGGCGACCAGTTTAGCTGATGTCATGCTTTTGTATGAGTAATTATTGGAACTTTAATGGAAGACATTACAGGATAACCAGTCTATGTTGTTTCTCTTACATTCAAGACGAAGCAGTTTAAAACTGGACCATTTTTTCAAATCATTAATAACCACAAAAACTCTGTACAAAAAATATTTGGTTCCATGTATCCTCGCATTGGTTTCAATTAAGTTTTCAATACACTATTATACATTGTAAAGTCAAATTATATGTTTTTAATTGATTTCGTTTATGTTAACTACATTTAACTACCAAGAAAATTCACTTGAGCATTTTGTCGAACAGTACAAGTTCACCAACCTGGGATCGAGCATCATCAGAAAACTGTTCGGATCTTGCTGGTCGAGCTCGAGTCTCTGCTGTGCTCGGTTGGTCCAAGCTTCCACCTCGTCGGTCTCGAGCTCCAGGCGCTGGTCGGTCATGGGAGGAGCACCAATTGGTCGGTCCAAGCTTCCGCCTCGTCGGTCTCGAGCTCCAGGCGCTGGTCGGTCGTGGGAGGAGCACCACCTGGTCGGTCCAAGCTTCCGCCTCGTCGGTCTCGAGCTCCAGGCGCTGGTCGGTCGTGGGAGGAGCACCACCTGGTCGGTCCAAGCTTCCGCCTCGTTGGTCTCGAGCTCCAGGCGCTGGTCGGTTGTGGGAGGAGCACCACCTGGTCGGTCCAAGCTTCCACCTCGTCGGTCTCGAGCTCCAGGCGCTGGTCGGTTCAAGGGGACGCTCATCCATGGTGGTCGGTCACCGGCACAAGCACTCGGTCGAGCAAGCTCCAAAATGAACGAAGCAGGTTCAGGAAATAAAGTATAAATGGCAATGGCATGTTCCATAATTACCAATCCCCATTCTCTACAGTAATCAACAAAAGGAATAAAGGAATGACAGAAGAATAATATTGGATCCCCATTTTGAATAGTGCCCGCACTTGTTTAAATAGAAAAGAGGTCGGTCTCCCAATATAAAGTGCTGGTCGCTCCAAGTGCTGATCGCTCCAGATGCTGGTTGCTCCAACTCTTGCTTGGTGCCAGCCGAGCGCCAACTCAATGCCAACCATGCGCCAACTAATTGCCAACCTAGCGCCAACTTTACACTCTAAATTACAAGTTTGCCACTACCCTTCAACTCCAACTATAAATACCCCTCATAATTCACATGAAAAGGGTGGACTTTCCGGGGAACGACGAGGAGGTGCTGTAAAATAGCTTTTTGGATTTCTCCAAACCTTTCAACATCTCTTCTTCACAATTCATTGAAGATCTAGCAAGCTTTCAATCATGGCTTCTATGGAAGGATTAGCATAATCTCTTCAAGCTCTCTACCATTCTTATGTGGATTCAAAGGCAAATGCATGTAAAAGGAGCTTTTATGAATGTATAAAGGAGCAAATGTTGTAAATCTCATGGTGATTAATGGAATGCTATCTTCAAAGTGGACGTAGACTCGAATAAGAGTCGAACCACTATAAACTCTTGTCTTCTTTTCCTTCTTTTCTTAATTTTGGTATTTTGATGCTTATGGAATATTGGATACGGCCTCATATATAATTCTAAAGGTTTTATAACACCCCGCCTTTGAAAAGGTGACGTGCTTTCCAAGCATCTCGCCTATGATTTGGTAACGTGTTCAGAAACACCTCTTTGGTTGTTATACCAATTTTGGTGTAAACAATTAGGCGCCCACCGTGGGGCCGCATTCGCACTTCTCCCAAACTCGACAAGGTTAAGAACTTTGCACGTAAGATCTAGGCTTGCTTCAACCATAGATCTCGCAAATCTCAGATCTGGGCCAATCGACGAGCTATCTTCCAAAGTCAAATCCATGTCCGAGATAATGGCTAAGTCCAAGAAAACCGCAAGTAAAACCGTTGGAGAAAACGACAACAACGACGACGTCAACAATGTTGCTAACAACGAAGCTACACCTCTTACTAACCGCTTTGAGGTTGGTCAAAATTCCATAACCGGAGCTGGAGTAACAAGGGCCGAGCTAGATGTCGTTGTCGCTAATCTACACCAACGGATGGAAGCTTCCAGTAAAGCCTTGTTGGATGCTAACAAAACTCTTGTGGATGCTAATCAAACTTTGATGGATAAAGTGAGCGCTCTCCTAAACGCTCAAGCCAATCCCGCTCCTCCTCAAAAGGCTCATGTCAACCTTGAGGGAAACACAAGTTCATCAACTTTCAATCATTATTGCAATGATAACATTGAAGGGTTCAACGGAGCCGACATTCATGCTTCCAAGCTGAAAGCCAAAAGCATTTCCAATCGAGATGCCCGGCGAGTCGCAAGTCCTAAAAGGGGAGCACCTTCCCTTGCTGAAGGAAAAGGACCCATACACTCTAATCGCGATCGAGCATCCGGAAAGGAAATCGAGGTCCGCTCTCCCAAGCGACACTACTCAAAAGGGGACATCGAGGACGTGGTGAAGCGGATGATGAAAGACGGCCTAACCCGCAAAGATAGCGAAAGGGAATTGGATTTTTCTCCGAGCAGAAACCCATTCACCAGGAGAATTCGCAAAGCTGAGCTTCCGAAGAAGTTCGCACATCCCACCTTGCCTCCATACGATGGGACTGCTGATCCAAATCACTTCCTATACAGATATGAGTGGCACATGAATGTGGCTAAAGCGACGGATGAGATTAAGTGCTTGTGCTTCCCGCTCTATCTAGAAAGCGTCGCATCGCTATGGTTTACAAGGCTCCCGCCCAAATCCGTCGATCGCTTTGATGATTTGACTCATAAGTTCAAAGAGCATTTCAGGTTGCAGGCCACAAAAGCTAAGGATGTCATCTCCCTCACATCAATGAAGCAGAATCCTGGAGAGTCAGTTAAAGCTTTCCTCAAGAGGTTCAATACCGCTTTAACTGAAGTAGGGAATCCTAACCCCCGCATGATCTTAGCATCTCTAATCGGCGCTATAGACAAGAATAGCGAATTCGGTCGATGGATCAAAATGAAGGAGCCGAACACGCTGTAAAAGTTCCAGAAGAAAGCCGAGGAGTATATGAGAGTGGGAGATCATCCTGTGCTTCATCAGACTGTTGATCCTCCAAAAAGCGCTGACATCCAGCTTAATCAGCACGATATCCAGGGGCAGAAACGAGCCAATGATGGGAAAAACAGCAAGGCAAACAAGAAGTTTCGCTTCTACAACCCATCAGAACTCACTCCTCTGAATGATACCATAGAAAACATTTTCCTTGCCACCAAGGATACCGAGCACTATCCGGAGCCACCAAAGTTCAAGGTTACACAGAAAACTCTGGACTCTGGAAAGTACTGTCGACTCCACAAGCTGCCGGGTCATGATACAAATGAATGCAGAATTCTCCAAAGCATAATTGAGGAAATGATTCAGAATGGCAAACTACAACAGTACATCAAGAATCTACAATCCTCAAACGCCGCTCAGACTCCTCAGGGGCAAGGCTCTCTCTTGGTTCAACCCAATAACAGGCCAATCATCAACTGAGGGCTGATGGGAATCCCATTTCAACAACTCGAAATAAGCGATCATCATCGCCTTTCCTTACTTACTGCTTTGTTACTTGCTTTACTTTACATCTTGCTTTCTGTTACATTCAGAACTTCTTGTAAAAAACTTGTAATATTGCATAAGGATTGTACTAAACAATATCTCTATGGATAAAGTCCTGCATACTTGTGTGAATCTCTTACTTACAAGATCTTCGTTAATTCAAGACTTGCTAAAAGACGATTCTCTATTACAGGTTATAGGACAAATGCTCGCTTCCTCGAAACCCGATGCACTATGGCGAACTCCACAACACTTATTCAAGCATGGGTTGCATAAAGTGTCAACACATCTAAGTGCGATCATAAAAACACCATCTTGAAGGGTGGTTAGAAGGAATGGCCAAAGATGAGACGGTGGAGAGGTCAACAAGCATAACTAAAATCAACGCCGCAGGTTGTAAGTTCCAAGGGGCAACTTGCGCTCAATCATGAACACTTGCCATGATCAAGTGCTTCCAGTACAAGGCCAATGTTCGCTCCACGGAATGACACAAACCCCGCAAATCCCAAAAGAGCACGACTTCTCAATCCGGTTGCAATTGCTTATCACAACCAAGCACATCCAACGCGACTGTTAAAGTCTACTTCATGGGTTCCAAGCTTCACAAAAAAGGGCAGATCCCTGAAAGCTTGATTAAGTCCCTGTCTCCTGATGTGGTGCAATTCACAAGCATGGATCACCCGATACATCAAGAGGGCTCACCAGGTCGAGGACCCATAACGGAACAGCCGACTTCATAAGTCGCAGCTTCCTTAGCGAGGTCCCGCAAGCGTTGAACACACGATTCTTCGAGGTGACTCACTAAGTTGAACAACCCATGAAGGAACAAGCGACTACTTATGGCCCAGATTCCTAAATCGAGATCGTTTGCCATGCCAAAGCATCCAGTAAAGGAACTGGCGTCTATCCCACGGATTCAAATATAAGACCTCCCACGCGGGGGCACAAAAAAGTCTAGCCTCTCTTCGTGAGAGCAACGACGAAAGACCTCCCCATGCTGGGGCATAAAAAAGTCTAGCCCTTCTTCGTGAGAGCAACGGCGAAAGACCTCCCCATGCGGGGGCATAAAAAAGTCTAGCCCCTCTTCGTGAGAGCAACGACGAAAGACCTCCCCATGCGGGGGCATAAAAAAGTCTAGCCCCTCTTCGTGAGAGCAACGGCGAAAGACCTCCCCATGCGGGGGCATAAAAAAGTCTAGCCCCTCTTCGTGAGAGCAACAGCGAAAGACCTCCCCATGCGGGGGCATAAAAAATTCTAGACCCTCTTCGTGAGAGCAACGACGAAAGTCCTCCCAATGCGGGGGCATTAAATCCCAAGTCCTTCCTTTAGCGGGGGCATCCAACATAAAGTCCTCCCCTAGCGGGGGCATCAAATCCCAAGTCCTCCCTTAGCGGGGGCATCAAACCCAAAGTCCTCCCCTAGTGGGGGCACCGTACATAAGACCTTTTCAAGCAAAGGCAGAAAGATACAATGACTTCTCCACGTAGAAGTCCAAATTAATCAGTTAAATACAAAATTCTGATCCATCCAACGTCCACAATCGCCTTGGCATCAGAAGCACAAAGAAAAGTATTGATCCGATCAGGTACACGTTTCATAAAACATAAACCGTCATATGAGATCACGTAATTCATTGCAAAGGTGTAACTTGAAATCTGCAATTCAGAACTCTAGCGCCATTGTGAATTCAAACTCGAATACCATGTCTATGCAAACAGCGTTTGACAAATCATAACTGTTAAATAAAGCAGTTCTGCATAGATATGACATTCAATTTATTATACACCATTCATTAATGATTAACTAACCTGTTATTGATGTGGACGATCAATAACAACGTATAAGTCCAAACTCGTGCAAGTTCTTGTCTTCATTACAGAACAGGTGTTACGAAGCACAAAGTCCAGTCAAAAAGTTCAAACTTGGATCGTCTGGAATCAGCGAGTCAAAGCAAGATTTGCTATAACAAACAAAATGCTACGACCGAATTCCAACGCAGACCATGATAGCAACGCTCTTTTCGAAGCCCGCATTTCTCGCAAGCAAAAAATACAAGCTTCGAGGGGCAAATGTTAACTACTGTTAACTACCAAGAAAACTCACTTGAGCATTTTGTCGAACAGTACAAGTTCACCAACCTGGGTTCGAGCATCATCAGAAAACTGTTCGGATCTTGCTGGTCGAGCTCGAGTCTCTGCTGTGCTCGGTTGGTCCAAGCTTCCACCTCGTCGGTCTCGAGCTCCAGGCGCTGGTCGGTCTTGGGAGGAGCACCACCTGGTCGGTCCAAGCTTCCGCCACGTCGGTCTCGAGCTCCAGGCGCTGGTCGGTCGTGGGAGGAGCACCACCTGGTCGGTCCAAGCTTCCACCTCGTCGGTCTCGAGCTCCAGGCGCTGGTCGGTCGTGGGAGGAGCACCACCTGGTCGGTCCAAGCTTCCGCCTCGTCGGTCTCGAGCTCCAGGCACTGGTCGGTTCAAGGGGACGCTCATCCATGGTGGTCGGTCACCGGCACAAGCACTCGGTCGAGCAAGCTCCAAAATGAACGAAGCAGGTTCAGGAAATAAAGTATAAATGGCAATGGCGTGTTCCGTAATTACCAATCCCCATTCTCTACAGTAATCAACAAAAGGAATAAAGGAATGGCAAAAGAGTAATATTGGATCCCCATTTTGAATAGTGCCCGCACTTGTTTAAATAGAAAAGAGGTCGGTCTCCCAATATAAAGTGCTGGTCGCTCCAAGTGCTGATCGCTCCAGATGCTGGTCGCTCCAACTCCTGCTTGGTGCCAGCTGAACGCCAACTCAATGCCAACCATGCGCCAACTAATTGCCAACCTAGCGCCAACTTTACACTCTAAATTACAAGTTTGCCACTACCCTTCAACTCCAACTATAAATACCCCTCATAATTCACATGAAAAGGGTGGACTTTCTGGGGAACGACGAGGAGGTGCTGTAAAATAGCTTTTTGGATTTCTCCAAACCTTTCAACATCTCTTCTTCACAATTCATTGAAGATCTAGCAAGCTTTCAATCATGGCTTCTATGGAAGGATTAGCATAATCTCTTCAAGCTCTCTACCATTCTTATGTGGATTCAAAGGCAAATGCATGTAAAAGGAGCTTTTATGAATGTATAAAGGAGCAAATGTTGTAAATCTCATGGTGATTAATGGAATGCTATCTTCAAAGTAGACGTAGACTCGAATAAGAGTCGAACCACTATAAACTCTTGTCTTCTTTTCCTTCTTTTCTTAATTTTGGTATTTTGATGCTTATGGAATATTGGATACGGCCTCATATATAATTCTAAAGGTTTTTTAACACCCCGCCTTTGAAAAGGTGACATGCTTTCCAAGCATCTCGCCTCTGATTTGGTAACGTGTTCAGAAATACCTCTTTGGTTGTTATACCAATTTTTGGTGTAAACAGTTTAGTTACCATTTGTCAAAAGTATTGCCTTTTTACTTTCAAAATTAGCAATTATTTATCAATTATTTGTGGTTATATAATTGCACAATTAAAACATTTATTGTAGTTTCATGGTAATATTTAAGTTGCAATACACTAGTGTATCTATTCATATGAGCGCAAAACTCAATTCTACTTAGATGTTTGGCTCCTTAAACAACTTGAAAAATAATCTGTGTTCCATGTCTAAATTGATGGGCTGATAACATCCTAGAATCTATCTATCTATGAAACCACACATTATATAATTGCCACGTGTCCCAATATCAATTCTACGCCCGATCCATAAGAAGTGAGGGTCGGACGGTTTATTTTCTCATGATATCATTATTTTCTCCTCCAGTTTCCTTTTCAAAAACCTAAGGTAGTGTTTGGTTTACCATTTTAAGTTTTGGGTTTTCGTTCATACAAAAATGTGCACAACGCATTTAAATCATGGAAAACAACAATTTTAGAAAACAAAGTTAACATACAAAATAAAAAACAACTTTTATCCATTTTTCATGTTTTGAGAAATGAGAGAAATATGGAGATCAAATCCTCATTTCATGATTGGTACATCCCCTCCGCGGTCCCCTCCATCTTGCTTTCATTCTACCATTCCTCCTTCTACACCTTTAAAGTTTTGTAATTAATTTTGAAAACTAAAAACTAAAAACTCATTTTTAACCAAACACACCCTAATTTTGTACTGAAACAAATTTTAATTCCTCGTAAACCGCTTCTCTCATTCCGTCGTACATAAACTTTAACGAGTTCAAGAAACACATGTCAAGTTGAGATGCTCATTCACTCTCCAAATCGCATGATCCCTATGTTTTTTAAATCTGTTTCATTAGGATATTTGTCTTCAACCAATGATTTTAGCTCTAATATTTATTATCTTACTTTGATTACCATGTTTGAAAATTATAATTTGTTTGTTTTAAATTTTACAATGAGCAATTTAAAGGAAACATATTATCTTCTTCCTCAAGTGGGGATTCACATGTTTTGTATTTGGTAACATGAACATTAAAACATTTTTTTGGTAGATAGTCCATTTTTTAAAAAGACATTTTATGTGAATTAATTTGCGGTATTTCAATTTAGCATCAATTGGAATTTCCTTTACATGGTGTATTTAAATGTTGATTTAAATGATTCTTTTGTTTTGCTTGCACCATATGAATTCAGGTGGCAGCATTGAATACATGTTATTCCTAATAAGAAAATAGGATGTAACAGTTACTTGAATGTGCTTGATTAATTAGAAAAATCAATTATAGTAATACACCGATGGATTCTAATTAAAAATTTGTTAGTGAACACTATAGAAATGTTTTTCATAAATTTTAACACATAATGTATATGCATTAAGCATTAATAGATCAATTTTCTTCATGCTAAGACATTCAGTAATCATGTTACATATGATGGTGCTGAAATTTTATATGAACAGTTTGGCATCAGTTGATTGAATATCGAATCCAGAATTATGTAGTGGTGCCTTTGACGTACTGTTTTTGTTACAAATCCCGTTATATCATAAATGTTCAATCTTGAAACATTGAGTTTAAATCATGAAATAATTAACAAGAAAACCCATTATCAATATGAAACAACCGTGTTTTGCTAGGGAATTTTTTTATTCATGCATCATGCATGGAAACATACATTAAATTGAAGAATTTTGAATAGAAATATGATATTTATTTGAGGTAATTAATAGTTAGTTCTACACTATTTGAAGTTCGGATCATTTTTCTATGTTGTTTTTTTTTTCCTTTTTTTTTTCTTTTCTACGTTTGGTTGGAAAGAATAACTTATTCCTTTGTCTTCAGTAGCGAAATTACCTAAAGATATAACTAACAGAATGGATACTTATTTCGTCCACTAATGTCAAAAGTTCGTGTTTCTTTCTTCAGCTTGATGCAACAATATTTAACAACTTTATGCTTTTAGTGTGTGCTGGTTGGATATATTTATGAATTTGGAGTGATGTGTTCACTACAAAAGGAACAGTGAATAGCGACGGCAAATAGGCGTTGGCGGCCGTCGCTAACCGTCGCACGCCGTCGCTATTTGCCGTCGCTTTTAATGTCGTCGCGAGAGGAAAAAGTGACGGAAAAAGCGACGGTTCCGTCGCTCGTTTAGCAACGGCTTGCAACGGGTACTTGCCACGTGGCACCATCAGAAGTCAAGTGGTTTTTTTTGCCGCGAAGCCGTTGCAAGCCGTTGCAAAAGCCATGACCATTTTTTGAGATAGAGAAATCATCAAATCGAGCAACGGTTTGCGACGGCTAGCGACGGCCGCTTTTTTAGCCGTCGCTAACCGTTGCCCTACCCCGTCGCTATTTTAGCTGCCTTTTGTAGTGGTTTCTCCATAAATTGTTTTTTCAATTTTAGAAAATAAGAAATAATATACAGCTCCTTGTATATGGTTTCTCTATCTCATGCATTTTATTTAGCTACTAACGTGCCTATTCAAAGATGACGTTCTTTTCTGTTAACTTTCTTTGGTATGTGAGAATACTATAACTTATGTTCTTCATTAAAACTTAGAAAACATGCTAGAGTTTTCCTCAGTAAACACTAGCGTTCTAATCATTACATTACACAATATATGTTTTTCATGTTATAGTCATATTGTTCGGTTCTTTATTTTTGATCGTCTCCACGACTGAACTGTGTGCTTTCTGTGACTAAATATTTAATTTAAGTTTATTAAAAACTCTTTTTTTATGAAATATTTGGTACTCTATAATGATTTATGCATTAATTTATCAGAAAGTTAATTTAATGTGTTCTTTCGAGGACCCTTTCAAGTCCAGCAGCTCTATATAAAATCTTACCTTGGCCTGTTATTCCCCATGTCTTATTATGTATCATCAACGTTAACCAGGAATGAAGTTAATATGTTGTTCCTCATGTCTCATGTATAAAGCATATAGGTTTGTGCTGGTTCTTCGGTTCTCTGTTGTACTGATGTTAATGAAGTGCAAAGAATAGAGCTTAAGGATAGTACAAGATGAGAATGTTGTATAAAGTCCTAGAAAAATATGCTCATTGTTGAAACCTTTTAGATTACTGTGTCATTGAGCTAATACTCATATTCAAAGTTAGCTTGGAATGCCAGTCAACTTTGCAAACTCAACGTAATACTAATAAAAACTTAAAGGTGACAACTGTGAATATTTTCAAAGATTCAAAATAAAGCTACAACCAATGGAGATATTTTTGAAGTTCCTATGTTCATGAAGATTGGCGAAACATGGAAGTTATAAGGAATTATAACCACATTACCAACACGTCAGTTTAGTTGGTCTCAACAAAAGAGAGACCGATAGAAGGAAGAGCAAAAGCAAGTTGAGTTGTTCAAATTCAAATCCTTTCTTTCTACCATCATTTTATGAGCAAGTTGAGGCTTTGTAGATAATATGTTTTTTTATTAATAGAATGTATTGATGATTTTTAATCCTTGCATTCTATGTTTGAAACCAGCATGTTTCTTCTATTGCAAATATTTTTCTTTTCCTGTGTTGACTTATTGTATCTTCTCTCTATCCTATTTATTCCGCTAAATTTCACTATTATTTGCTGCTCTTATGTTATTTATTGGCATGTAATGGTCCCACGTGCATTCGCATATATGTATATGTATGCATCGGGAGTCAAACCGATCAACATCTGGAAATTTTACAGTTCAAATGGTTTCTCAGTTTTACCTGTTAGAATAAACGATTTTTGAAAATTCGATCACCTGTTATCAATACCATCGTAAAGATGAAATATATTATTTCAATATTTTTGCCTTTGTTGTTAGTAATGCAGTGAAATACACAATAGAGTAATTTGATAATTTTACTTTTTTGGAATATTGTGTTAAGAATCTTTAGAATTATAAGCAGGGAATTAACGGTGGTTTGATTGCATTCAAGTATTATTTTCTGTTATTATATATGCATGTATTTTAGATATTGAATAGGTATACAGGGCTATAATTATTTTCTGTTATTTTAGATATTCAATAGGTATACACTGATAATGGTAAATTATCGTTTTTCCATTGAAGTTTGAACCTTGACATGTTTTTTTTTGTACATAGTGCATCTTTATTATACAATGTATAGTGTTAGTTAATAAAAAACATAAATGAGAAACAAAATATGTGTATCCGGAAATATTTTACTTGATTATTGAACTAAATATAGTCACTTATTTGGTTTTAAATGCATGTAATAAAACATATCAGATGATTATGCATATGTTTTAAATTTATTGATAAAATTACCGCTATTGCTGATACTGAAGAAACGTTACTTATAATTTACCGCTAAAAGGGGTAAATTCACGTTACCATACCGTTTTAATTGGTATATAAATTTTAATTAGAAATGATTACTGATCGATTGGTAATGGTAAATTTACCGTTACTATAACAGCTTTAAAAGGATGTAAATGCTCTCGCCTTTTTCATCCTAACAAAAACACATTACATAAATAAAAAGAGGTCGATTGATGAAGACATTTTTTTATAAAATTTTCTTTCTAGAACAGATAATAGAGGGAAAATAATCATACAACAATTTTTCTTTCACATAAACTCATAAATCAAAATTAATAGCTTTTATTAAATACCACATTTTCTTATTAACAAGGGATGCTAAAGGTTAAATAATCACAAGACTTTGATTTTTGTTTTAATTATCTAACGTTATGGTGTTGAACATATGTCATATTAATTTGTTCACATAAGACAATTTTTCTAGCAAGATCAATCGTGATGCGTAACACTTGTTATTATAACAAATAATAATTACAACATTATAGGAGATTGATAGGATACCAACCTACTATTATTTTTAAGGTGGACCGTCCAACATATACGAATTTTTATAGTGGGCGGTCAACTACAACCAACAGGTTGTTAATTTAAAGCATTTGAGCTAGACCTAAATATCTAAACTACAAATTACAAATTACAGGCACACCACACAGGGGGCGACAATGCAGCACAGATAACAAGCTATTAAGATAATGTGAGTACAAGAAGCAAAGAACATCACATACTAAAACGAACTGCCTTCAGCAAAATCGCTAACTGACCAACCACATGTAGGCCTATGCAATAGGCATACGAGGAATAATAAAACAAATCATGTTATTTAAAATAATAATAAAACAAATCACTAATAATTATAATTTATTTCAATTATAAATTCAATATATGAAGCATGCTGAAAATTCCACTGTAAATTTCCATTAACAATTATCAAATAAAAGCAACCATTGTTACAAATTATGGGAATCTTTTGCATGCTTCATATATTGAATTTTCAACATCCTTTACTTCACTTGTGGCAAGTTTCTAATTTACTTGTTACAGTCGGGTATACGTTTGTGGTTCATGATCAGGATTGATTAAAGAAGAAGTGGTTGAGGATTTATGATCAGAGTTGTGTGCGTTGAAGAATTTGTATGCTCTGCTTCTAAAACAATGTAAGCATTGAGTTTAACAGCAAGTATAGAATTGAAATTCCCTATTTATTCAACCTATGGTATGCTTCTAAAAGGCGATGTAAGCATTGAATTTATATGGTCTGCTTCTAAAAAGCGATGTAAGCATTGAATTATTTAAGGTATTGACTCTATGGTGTAATAGTGCGGCATTGAATTTGTTTGGCTTTCTTCCATTTTTAGGTCCTTTTCCTTTTATTTGCAACTATTTGTTTATTTTATTATGTATCCAACTGTAATAGTATTTAATGTAAATTACGCAGCAGCATCGTAAGAATTTGGAGTTAACTGGGCTCGGTACACACGATGATATGTATACAGATACCTCCTGATTAAGGTAAACAACCAATAATTTCATTATTTTTTTACCTACATCATTATTATTCTAGTTTTCTGTAATTTCTTCAAAATTGGTTAAACTCAGATAACTAAGAAGAAAAGAACTTGCTAGTGGCATTGAGGAATTGGACAAGGAGATAGCCCGAACAAGCGAGTAGCTTCATCAACATTCTCAACATAATCGCATCGCCTTCAAGGCCGCCATGCTTCGATCTGGAGTTCTTGCGTGAATACAGGCTCCAATATAGGCCTACATACAAACCAAACAAGGTATGACCAACATGAAAATATACTACCCACTTTGCTTCAAAACTAACATTTAGTTTGGCTTATAACTGATGTAATCTTATAAACTCTTTATAGGATGAGTGGGTGGTATGTAGTGTGTTCATGAAGAGGCCAGGAGCGAAAAAGTACACCACCCAGCCGCGAGCAACGAACCAGTACACGATCGACATGTCGACCGCAACGCTGATGCTAAACGAGTTGATGCATGCAACATACCCTTATGGCCACTTTGGTTTAAGTAGATGCCACCACCTGACGCATGCAGATCTGGTTGAGTTGGAAAGGTTCGCAAAAGGGCAATAATGCAGCGAGGTTTGTCAACTTTGATGCTCAATTTTGTCAGGATTTGCATTGTGCAACCTCCATGCAAGGCTATTATGTTGAATTGATTTAGTAAGGTATGGAATTTTGAGGTGCTAGTTTCAGTTATGAGATGATTGGTGTGAGGGCTAGTTGATGATGATGTTCCTGGTGTTAACAACTTTGTGATGGCAAAAAAGAAAGTGAACTTGAGATGTTGACTGTGGCTTGATTGAGAGGAGCTTAGGTTAGAGCATTGGTTATTTAACAGTTGAGAGTACAATTGTATATGTATTGCATTGATTGTAAATGGCATGTACTGTATGTACTATTTGTGTTAAATAGTAATAAATTTGTGTGTTGTATTCATAACTGCATTCTTTATTTTTTTTGTTGGGTTATGTTATTTATTTTATTATTGATAGTTGAACGATAGTATTTGGTAAAGCTATAAGCAAGAAACACAAAAGAACGTTTATTGACAGAATAGAAAAGGAATAGCGACGGATTACATCTAGAAAATGTTTGATTTAAAAATTATTTTGTCGCTAATCCCTTGCTAATTAACAAGGCTTTATCAATGTTTCTGTATAAATAATAAATTTTGATAAATTAATTATCCACCGGTAAATAGTCGGTATATAAATTAAAATAAAATTAATAAATAAAATTTTATTTTTATTGCATAATTAGTAAAATGACGGAAAACTGTCGAAAAACTCATGCTAAATTCCGTCGTAAAATCTGACACAAATACCGTCATGGTTTCTACCGACCACCCCATTATGCAGGAAATCTGTCGCTAAGGTCTGTTTAGCGACGGATTAGAAGCGGATTCCCCCGCTGCTATATGCGGTTTTTCTTGTAGTTACAACTGACATGATAATAATCGCATGAATGACAAGCAATGTAACACCCCGTAATTTTAACAACACTAAAGAGAACAAATTAAAGAATAATTAATTTAATATTCAAAATTAAGGGAAACGGACTATGCCATTGTGTTTGTCCCGGAATTCTGGTCAAAATAGACACTTGGTTTGTGTAAAACGGACAACGTATGAAGTTATTAAGGTTTGAAGTTTGTATACGAGCAAGATAATTATATATATACATAACAGTTCAAACCTATCCAGAAATCGGTTCAAAAATCAAAATTTGGGTGAGTAGCAAAAATCCCGCCTAAGGGTGTCGACTCATGGGTCGACCCCTCAAGGCGGGTGCCGACCCATTGGTCGACCCCTCAAGGGGGGGAGGGTCGGCCCCCCGCGACAGATCTGGGCAGTTAGGGTTTCGGGGTGTAACACCCCGTATTTTCTGTGAACGTATAAGTAACAAATTAAAGTGTACTTAATTTTTAGGAGAAGAATTATGGGAAATGGGTTGCGCCATTGCATTCGTCTCAAAATTCTGCTTGAGATAGAGTCCGAGTTTGCGTAAAACGGATACCGTATGAAGGAGATATGGACGAACGAAGTTAGGCAGAAAAAACGGAAACAGACCAGAAATGCACTGGCGCACTTGTGAAGTGCGCCAGCACAAAAATACACTGGCGCACTTGGGAAGTGCGCCCATGTCGAGGCAGAAACCTGCACAGGGTTCTAGAGAGTTCTAATGACGATTTTTGATGTGCTGGACGGACCTGATGGCTTCTAGGGTGATCTAATGGTTCTGAAACACTCTCTACACCTATAAATATGTGATTAACCTAACCCTAATTCATAGAATATTGTCTATGACACCATTATGCTACCAAACTCTCTCTTAAACCCTAGCCGCCGCCTCTAAAATCTAATCTCAAGTGTTCATTCACAATTCAAATTAAAGTTTAGAGCTGCAACAACAATTGAAGAAGATTAATCAGCGTTTCTGCATCAAATTCGATTTATAATCCTTTTCTTTAGCCACGAAAGGCAAGTACAGTTATTTTTCGATATAAACGTTAATTATGATTGTGGCATGAATTGTAAATCTGAATCTGAGGTTATGTATGTTCTGTTCTGTTTAGATCTATCTTATTCTGTATCTCTTTCTTCTTTCTGTTCTATAGCCAGGCAACTACGAGCCTGCGCCGAATCTCATAAGAGATTAACGCACGAACGCTAAATTTTGGGACAAATAATGAATAATGCATAATTGGACATGAAACTGTTGCCTATGAGACTATTATTGCCTATGACTATGATTCATGCCTATGAGACTATTGCCTATGACTATGATTCATGCCTATGAGACTATTGCCTATGACTATGATTCACGCCTATGAGACTATTGCCTATGACATTGAATAAGAAACTATTGTGATTTGTCTCTCATGACTATTGTAGTTAGTTTCTTACGCCTATTCCCTTAATGATACTAGATCTCATATTTAGTATGTAGCTTTGCTAGTTTATTCTCATTCACTGTTATGTACATCGAGCCTAGTGGGGCCATTATCATTGTATTTGGTTCATTATTTCATGCCTATTCTTTCTTGTGCTTATCTCCTATTCCTTTTGCTAGAGCCATTTCATGAGTTCTTAGAGAACTTGTTGAAACATTGGGCGTAGCTTAATTAAGTTAACAAATATGTTGGCATAATTTGAATTGGCTATGATAGAGAATGATTTACATGCATATTAGTCTTGGACAAAAATGGTAAACTAGAATATTAAATCTAGTTTTGACATGAACTGTAAATGGGAATATTAAGGCTAAGATTTGGGGCATATATTGTATTATGAATTATGACCTTGATTTAGGCATGTAAGTTTAGGCTAAATCTATGATTAGGCAAGATAGGTAAATAGAGTTTAGATATATATATATAATCTGCTGAATCTGTTATCTGCTAAATCCGTTAAATTGCCTAATCCGTTATCCACTAAATTTGTTATATTGCCTAATTTGCTAGTTCTGCTATATTGCCTAATCTGCTAGATCTGTTCATCTGCTAAATCTGTCATCTGCTAAGTCTGCTGAAAATGCCTAATCTGTTATATGCTAAATCTGCTAAATTGCTTAATCTGCTAAATCTGTTAAGTCGCCTAATTTGCGAAATCTGTTATCTGCTGAGTTGATATATTTAGTCTTTTATTGACATAATCTGAATTGGCTATAGTTATGAATAATTGACATGTATATTAGGCATGGGCATAAATGGTAAATTATTAATTAATTGGCCGCAAAGATAAACATGGCTAACTCGAGGTTAGAATGAGTTTGCGGCGTAATCCTGCCCGGAACCGCCCGGCACATCCAGTGGCCGCAAACAATAGGTTCTAATGTGAGAAGTTAGTCATAACGTTCTTGAAACCCGAGGTTAGACTCAGTTTGTGGCAGAAACCTTCCCGGAACCAACCGGCCTAGCCAGTAGCCGCAAATTGTCAGTCTAATGTGAGAAGTCTGGGCATTAATATTTAATTAATGAAAATCTGAGATAAATATGATGTCTAAAACGTTTTGGGTGGATAGAGTTAAACCAACTGGACTAATGAAATTAATAAACCCGTTTCATGAATCTGTAGGCCTAGTACAAAGTTAGACAAGTCTGTAAATCTGTTAAATCTGTATGTCTGATCCGTTAGTCTGAAAACTTATTAACTTGATTTTCTGATCTGTGAACCAGTTGACCTGAACTCTGTATATCTGAACTTGTAAACAAGTTAATCTGAAATCTGTTAGTCTGGAGGCACAAGGTTAGGAGGGAAAAATACTTGTGTCATCTGTTGTTTAGGACCCATATTAGTCGGTAACCCTTTCTGGTATCAAAACTTTGACCCAACAGTAGGTAGGGTCCGGGCACGCTTACTGAACTAATTATAAGTGGTTCATTCTGATAATGGCGAGGGGTGTTGATGGTGCGTTCCAACTGGGTCATGTGCGTGCATGGATCCCGGTCTGCCTCTGAGGATGTAAGACGCCGTGACATCTGTAAATAGGCCTGTGCCAATTGGTTGTCACTTTAGGGAGTGATACACCCTATTGTGGAGCCGACACAGGGTATTTATGTTTAGGGAGCCGATCGCTTGGGGTAGGGTTATAGGGTACACTCAGTTCTGTCTGTCTCTGTTGGTACCGTCTGTTTCTGTTGGGTGGCAACACCTATCTGCGTGGTACCGTCTGTTTGGGAGGTAAAGGCCCATTTACTAGTGTACACCTAATTCTAACATTCTGTTTCCGTAGGGATTATTCTGTTTCCGTTTCTGTCTCTGTTCGGGTGGTAAAGGCCCATTACTAACATTCTGTTTCTGTACTTTCTGTTCGGGTGGTAAAGGCCCATTATTAGCATTATGTTTCTGTACCTTCTGTTAGGGTGGTAAAAGCCCATTATTCTATTTCTGTTTCTGTTTAGACATTAGGGTAACACCAAATCCTGTTATACTAGTATTAGTGCAGAGAAGTGAAAAGTAATATCATCATGTTTCTTCTGTTTAACCTAAGTATATCTGTTATTCATGTTTCCTGTTATCTCTCATCCAATTTTATTTGCATGCCATGACATTATTATCTGTTCATAACTGAAAGTCACTGGACTTGCCAGACTTTATGTCTGACCCTTGTTGTTTCGCCTCTTTTCTTCCGTTTCCCCCCCAGGTTTTCAAGGAGGGAATACTCTAGCTTGATCCGGATCTTTCTTCCTGCTTGGAATGCTTGAAGTGCTTAAAGTATGGCTTGTCTTTTTCTGGCATCTTTGGTGGGGATTATGATTTTAAAGTTTTGTACTCTGATGGCTTTTGAACAAGGCTGATATATATGTACTTGAGTTTTTTTGGTAAAGTTGTAACCAAACTGATTTCTGTCCGCTGCAATAAAGTTATAAAGTTTTTCAAGTATTATTTTTTATATCTGTCTTGTAATATTCTGTTCTGTTTACTAAAATGCTCCATCAAAGTTAAGGCATTCCCTTTGTGAGTGACCTTAACGGAGGTGGGGTGTTACACTCGGTATCAGAGCTGAAGGTTACCAGATTAGATAGAAGTTTTTGAAACCTATTTTCAAAAAGGTTTTAAAAGGAAGTATTTTCAAAAGTAAAGCTTATTTTGAAAAACATAATCCCCAAGAGCCATATATCTTTCCTTCGGTCCTTTTTGTATTGAATCTTTCCATTTTCGTTTCAGCATGTCTGAAGCATCTGAGATACCAAAGGGTGTTCATGTACCCGGTTGGTTTCGTCAATACCTTGAGGCTAGGACCGCCACCGCAGGTCCAGCAAATGATCCCCCTCCTCCGCCGCCTCCTCGTGCAATTGCTTTCTCAAAGATCTGTAAAGACTTTAGGGCCATGGGTGGAAAGGATTTCAAGGGAACTGAATCATTCGTAGAAGCGAGGAACTGGCTTAAAGAAACTGAGGATCTGTTCGTTATCTTCGAGGTGGACGATAGGCAAAAGGTACAGTTGGCGGTATGGTTGCTCAAAGACGAAGCTTCCTACTGGTGGGAAGTCACTAACGCCGAGAGGCCGGTTGAAACATGGATGGATTTCAGAACAAGGTTTGAGACGAAATTCCTCTCGCAAGCCGAACGAAGTCTACAATTGGAAAAGTTCTTATCTCTTAAGCAAGGAAGTATGACGATCAAGGAATACGTCAACCAGTTCAACCAACTGGCTAGGTTCAGACTGGATTTAGTCAACACTCAGCATAAAAAGGCTCTCCGCTTTGTTAAAGGATTGAACGAGCCACTACACAGCCTAGCCATGACCCATGTACCCATGGCAGCGACTTACGAGAAATTGGTGGACATGGCACTAATGCACGAGGAAGACAAGGGCCAGAAAGAGACAAAGAAGGAAGAACCACAAAATAAGAAAGCATGTCCCAAAAAGGAAACACAAAAGAAGGATGAGAAGTCTGAAGATAAGAAGGAGAAAAAGTGCTTTACTTATGGAAGCTCGACTCATCTGAACAAGGATTGCAGAAAAAGGAAGGGCACTTGCTTCAACTGTGGTGAGATGGGACACTTCACTAGGGACTGCCCGAAGAAACGAGGGTAAGGGCAGAGGGCAGAACCCACTTCTGGAGGACAGGCGAATGCTCAAGTGACTGGTAGATAGGGTAGAAATAAGAAAATTTATGTAGAAGGTTTAATTTTCTTATCTAATTTTTGAGTTAAAACTCTTTCTGATTCTGGCATTTTGATTCTGTAATCGATACTCTGCACTTTAATACTAGTATTGTTTCTGATTCCGCTGTAGACTCAAACCCCTAAGGGTTAGGACTCATCTGTTTGTGATAGATTGGGGATTCAGAGATATATGTGTTAGGCGTCAAGTAGGACGCATACATTCTGGTTTTTATCATGCTTAGTTCGGTAATCTGATCTGTACCAGTAATCTGTAAATATCTAAATATTTCTGATAAGGTTAAGATTTCCAGTTTTGACATTGTCTAAAGAGGGTAATCCTCTGGGTGTCAATCTGATGTTGGTTTCGGTCTTCGGGGCCAATACTTAGGGAAATTATTCCTTCAACCATGGTCTAATGGAAACCAAGTTTTTGTTTCATCTGTACTCACTTCCATCATTCGACCGTATCCTATCGATCGAATCTTCGAACTTTAGGTAGAAACCAATGGGTGTAAACATGTGTTTGAGACATGTTATGTTTGATGGTTGCAAGTGGATGCAAGTGGTTGCTCGTGGATGCATATACACACACTAGGCACTAGATCGGCTCAAAAACACCCTCATACTGCATATGGATGTGTGCACATTTTTCAATTTTTGTGGATGCAAAATGATTGACTCAGCACATGGATGTTGCATATGAATGAATGGTTGTGCACTCATATAGAAATGATATGTATCAAATAGGAAAATTTCATACATGTTGGACTCATGGCACTGACATAATTCGCATTAAGGTGGTCAACTGAATCAGTAGACCGCCTGATCTTTGCATTTTATAAGAAACATATACACACACTTTTGCATATGTTCATACAACATTAGAAGTTTCTAAGGACAATGGATGCTTGTGGACGATGGTTGAGTAGATGGGTGATTGGATGGTAGGACACATTCTTCTTAACTTGAAGATTTCGGGGACGAAATCCTTTAAGGAAGGGAGAATGTAACACCCCGTATTTTCTGTGAACGTATAAGTAACAAATTAAAGTATACTTAATTTTTAGGAGAAGAATTAAGGGAAACGGGTTGCGCCATTGCGTTCGTCTCGAAATTCTGCTTGAGATAAAGTCCGAGTTTGCGTAAAACGGATACCGTATGAAGGAGATATGGATGAACGAAGTTAGGCAGAAAAACCGGAAACAGAACAAAAATGCACTGGCGCACTTGTGAAGTGCGCCAGCACAAAAATACACTGGCGCACTTGGGAAGTGCGCCCATGTCGAGCCAGAAACCTGCACAAGGTTCTAGAGAGTTCTAATGACGATTTTTGATGTGCTGGACGGACCTGATGGCTTCTAGGGTGATCTAATGGTTCTGAAATACTCTCTACACCTATAAATATGTGATTAACCTAACCCTAATTCATAGAATATTGTCTATGACACCATTATGCTACCAAACTCTCTCTTAAACCCTAGCCGCCGCCTCTAAAATCTAATCTCAAGTGTTCATTCAGAATTCAAATTAAAGTTTAGAGCTGCAACAACAATCGAAGAAGATTAATCAGCGTTTCTGCATCAAATTCGATTTATAATCCTTTTCTTTAGCCACGAAAGGCAAGTACAGTTATTTTCTGATATAAACGTTAATTATGATTGTGGCATGAATTGTAAATCTGAATTTGAGGTTATGTATGTTCTGTTCTGTTTAGATCTATCTTATTCTGTATCACTTTCTTCTTTCTGTTCTATAGCCAGGCTACTACGAGCCTGCGCCGAATCTCATAAGAGATTAACGCACAAACGCTAAATTTTGGGACAAATAATGAATAATGCATAATTAGACATGAAACTGTTGCCTATGAGACTATTATTGCCTATGACTATGATTCATGCCTATGAGACTGTTGCCTATGACTATGATTCATGCCTATGAGACTATTGCCTATGACTATGATTCACGCCTATGAGACTATTGCCTATGACATTGAATAAGAAACTATTGTGATTTGTCGCCCATGACTATTGTAGTTAGTTTCTTACGCCTATTACCTTAATGATACTAGATCTCATATTTAGTATGTAGCTTTGCTAGTTTATTCCCATTCACTGTTATGTACATCGAGCCAATGGGGCCATTATCATTGTATTTGGTTCATTATTTCATGCTTATTCTTTCTTGTGCTTATCTCCTATTCCTTTTTCTAGGGCCATTTCATGAGTACTTAGAGAACTTGTTGAAACATTGGGCGTAGCTTAATTAAGTTAATAAATATGTTGGCATAATTTGAATTGGCTATGATAGAGAATGATTTACATGCATATTAGTCTTGGACAAAAATGGTAAACTAGAATATTAAATCTAGTTTTGACATGAACTGTAAATGGGAATATTAAGGCTAAGATTTGGGGCATATATTGTATTATGAATTATGACCTTGATTTAGGCATGTAAGTTTAGGCTAAATCTATGATTAGGCAAGATAGGTAAATAGAGTTTAGATATATATATAATCTGCTAAATCTGTTATCTGCTAAATCCGTTAAATTGCCTAATCCGTTATCCACTAAATTTGTTATATTGCCTAATTTGCTAGTTCTGCTATATTGCCTAATCTGCTAGATCTGTTCATCTGCTAAATCTATCATCTGCTAAGTCTGTTGAAAATGCCTAATCTGTTATATGCTAAATCTGCTAAATCTGTTAAGTCGCCTAATCTGCGAAATCTGTTATCTGCTGAGTTGATATATTTAGTCTGTTATTGACATAATCTGAATTGGCTATAGTTATGAATAATTGACATATATATTAGGCATGGGCATAAATGGTAAATTATTAATTAATTGGCCGCAAAGATAAACATGGCTAACTCGAGGTTAGAATGAGTTTGCGGCGTAATCCTGCCCGGAACCGCCCGGCACATCCAGTGGCCGCAAACAATAGGTTCTAATGTGAGAAGTTAGTCATAACGTGCTTGAAACCCGAGGTTAGACTCAGTTTGTGGCAGAAACCTTCCCGGAACCAACTGGCCTAACCAATGGCCGCAAACTGTCAGTCTAATGTGAGAGGTCTGGGCATTAATATTTAATTAATGAAAATCTGAGATAAATATGATGTCTAAAACGTGTTGGGTGGATAGGGTTAAACCAGCTGGACTAATGAAATTAATAAACCCGTTTCATGAATCTGTAGGCCTAGTACAAAGTTAGACAAGTCTGTAAATCTGTTAAATCTGTATGTCTGATCCGTTAGTCTGAAAACTTATTAACTTGATTTTCTGATCTGTGAACTAGTTGACCTGAACTCTGTATGTCTGAACTTGTAAACAAGTTAATCTGAAATCTGTTAGTCTGGGGGCACAAGGTTAGGAGGGTAAAATACTTGTGTCATCTGTTGTTTGGGACCCATATTAGTCAGTAACCCTTTCTGGTATCAAAACTTTGACCTAACAGTAGGTAGGGTACGGGCACGCTTACTGAACTAATTATAAGTGGTTCATTCTGATAATGGCGAGGGGTGTTGATGATGCGTTCCAACCGGGTCATGTGCGTGCATGGATCCCGGTCTGCCTCTGAGGATGTAAGATGCCGTGACGTCTGTAAATAGGCCTGTGCCAATTGGTTGTCACTTTAGGGAGTGATACACCCTATTGTGGAGCCGACACAGGGTATTTATGTTTAGGGAGCCGATCGCTTGGGGTAGGGTTTTAGGGTACACTCAGTTCTGTCTGTCTCTGTTGGTACCGTCTGTTTCTGTTGGGTGGCAACACCTATCTGCGTGGTACCGTCTGTTTGGGAGTTAAAGGCCCATTTACTAGTGTACACTTAATTCTAACATTCTGTTTCCGTAGGGATTATTCTGTTTCCGTTTCTGTCTCTGTTCGGGTGGTAAAGGCCCATTACTAGCATTCTTTTTCTGTACTTTCTGTTCGGGTGGTAAAGGCCCATTATTAGCATTATGTTTCTGTACCTTCTGTTAGGGTGGTAAAGGCCCATTATTCTGTTTCTGTTTCTGTTTAGACATTAGGGTAACACCAAATCCTGTTATACTAGTATTAATGCAGAGAAGTGAAAAGTAATATCATCATGTTTCTTCTGTTTAACCTAAGTATATCTTTCATTCCTGTTATCTCTCATCCAGTTTTATTTGCATGCCATGACATTATTATCTGTTCATAACTGAAAGTCACTGGACTTGCCAGACTTTATGTCTGACCCTTGTTGTTTCACCTCTTTTCTTCCGTTCCCCCCCAGGTTTTCAAGGAGGGAATACTCTAGCTTGATCCGAATCTTTCTTCCTGCTTGGAGTGCTTGAAGTTCTTAAAGTATGGCTTGTCTTTTTCTGGCATCTTTGGTGGGGATTATGATTTTAAAGTTTTGTACTCTGATGGCTTTTGAACAAGGCTGATATATATGTACTTGAGTTTTTTTGGTAAAGTTGTAACCAAACTGATTTATGTCCGCTGCAATAAAGTTACAAAGTTTTTCAAGTATTATTTTTATATCTGTCTTGTAATATTCTGTTCTGTTTACTAAAATGCTCCATCAAAGTTAAGGCATTCCCTTTGTGAGTGACCTTAACGGAGGTGGGGTGTTACACGGGGGTTCGACTATAAATAAGGTCTTATTTCTCTTGTTTTATCACACCAAAAATAATGGAGAACTAGATTCTGCCTCTGCCCAGATCAAATCCAGTCTTTTTCTCCTTCTGCAATCAAGTTATTCAAATGTAGATCTGTGATTCAACATATGTTATTCTTCTTCTATTTTTTTAGATCCAAACACTGTGCGTTTAAGTTACTTCTAAATTTAAATAATTAAAAATTAAAATATGATATGATTATAATTTAGATCTATGCCTATGGCTGCTTGAATCATATTAAATCTGTTATAACTTGTGTATCCATGATATTCTGACATGGCTATGATTTGGATCTTAGCCTTTATCATGTTAGATCTACCTTTGATTATAGATCTAATTCACTGTTTAGATCATCTTATACCTGTTCTATTAGGTTTATGTCCAAATCCGATTTGTTGTTAGTTGGACATCTAAATCATTGTTTAGGTCACATCATGCCTATGCCTATTATGCTAGAATCAGTGTTATTATCACATGTTCATCCTATATGCTTATCTTTCCATTACGCCACTATATGTTTAAGCCATTACATGTCAATCTTGTTAGTATGATCATATCTGTCTTTTTCCCTCTATCTTTTCCCGTTTATTTTTGTATAGCCAGGCTACCTTCGAGCCTAGGCTTGCCGCTGAAATATGCGAATACGTTAGAAGGGAATGAGGGGAAAACAGTGAAAATTGGGCATAACTTGTAATTAGGAATTAGGCATAGCCTGAATAAAATGTAATAATATGAATTTGGGGCATATAGTTTATTATGAACATAACTTGGGAAAAGGGGCAGGGAAACCTATAACGACATAGGTAATTTTGTTAATAATGGAAATGCCAATGATTACAGTAATTAGAAACTATAACCGCACCTAGACACAAGGTTAGATTACACTTGTGGTGGACGTCTGAATGGAACCAACCGACAAATCCAGTGACCACAAGTAGTGAATCTAATGTGAGGCGTCTAGGTGCACAAACACGAGACGTACTAAGATACAAGGTTAAGCCCGACTTGTGGAAGAAGTTTGCCCGGACCCGACTGACATATCCAGCATCCACAAGTGGTAGGCTTAATATGGGAGGACTAGAACATTATAACCATAAATGAACATGGTAATGAATTGGAATACTTAACCTATTTGAATCCATACAGATTGTGTGAAAATGTCAATTTGAATAGGGGCTAAGTAAACTTAGTTGATACAGTGGCAGAATTAAGTATGTCTGGGTTAGGTGGATAATATTTATATATATAGGCCCATAAACTTAACCTATTAGGGTTATGTGATTAAAGACACCTTTAGGTAAGCATAACCTGTGGAAATCCTAGTGGGGATGCAAGACAAAGGGGAGAGCTTGCATCATCTTGTGTGTGGGACCCGTTTTAGTCAGTTACCCATATAACGGTATCAAACAAGTACTCCTCCCTAGGTCGGGGTTGGGGCACCCATACTGGGATGATGGTAAGAGATCCAAACGTGGAGGACGGTGTGGGTATCGCAAACCGATCGGGTCATGTGCGTGCATGGTCCGAGCAGAGGGTGACAAGACGACCGTGACACCAGTAGATATGGTTGTTCACATTTGGAAAATGAAGGGTTGCCACTTTAGGGAGTGATACACCCTACTGTGGGGCCAGCACAGGGTTTCTACGGAGTAGGGAGCCGATCGATTAGAGTAGTAGTTTGGGTACATCTGGATGTATGCCTAAGTACACCATCTTTTTGTTGTTGGGGATCATCTTGTTATAAGACATTAGTATTGGTGCAGAGTAATCATTAGAGAAGCGTATACACTCTATCATGTTTACCTTGTCATACCTGCCTTTTGTGATGTTATCCTTCTCATCCACTTTATATGCCTGTCATGATACTTTTACTTATTTATTTGCTAAAAGTAACTAGACTCGCCAGACTTTATGTCTAACCCTTTTTGTTTCCTCTTCTTTCTTCCGTTCCCCCCGGTTCTCTGGGTGGGAATACTCAAGCTTGATCTTATTCTGCTATCATTTTGTTGGAGTTGCTTAGATGTATTGTTCAAGCTCTTATCTTTGCTACTATGGCTATGTTTTTATTTGGGATTATTCTTCTTTTATTTTTGTACTCTGATGTTTTATGTGCAAGATAGAAGTTTTGATGATGTACTGGGTTTATGTATTTTCAGACATATGATGTTTTGAACCACGATGCTTTATTATTAATAAAGTTTTTAATTCCGCTGCTATTTTATATTTGTCTTATAATGTTTCCGTTTACCTATAACGCTTCACAAAACTTAATGCATTCTCTTAATGAGTTATATTAACGGACGTGGCATGTCACACTTGGTATCAGAGCTGAAGGTTACCAGATTAGATAAATTTTTTGAAAATTATTTTCAAAAAGGTTTTAAAAGAAAGCATTTTCAAAACAAAAATTTGTTTTGAAAAACATATCCCCAAAAGCCATATGTAATATCTTTTGATCCTTTGTCTGAATCTCTTTCATTTTCTTTTCAGCATGTTTGGGGAACCAAATATTCCTGAGGGCGTTACGATACCAGGCTGGTTCCGTAGGTATCTAAAGGCCACGACGCCTACCGATGGTCAAGCTGACGTTCCTCCCCCAGTTGCACCCGTCATTCCTTGTAACACCCCACCTCCGCTAGGGTCACTCACAAAGGGAATGCATTAGCTTTGGTGGAACATTATCTAGGTAACATACACAGAAATATTACAAGACATAACATATAAAACAACGGAAGAAGAACCAAATTTCATTGCTTTAGAAATCTAGAAAGGTCCAAAGCCTTTTACATCAAAATGCTACTAAATCCATTACATCGAAATCTGTCTTGCAATTGTAAAGAAGCATAAAACCATAGTTATAAATCATTCCCCAATAAAGCAGCAAAGCAAGCTATAGCCAAGAGCAATCCAAGCCTTCATGAAATAGCCTTGGAGCTTGGTAAGATCCGAACTAAGCTGTGTTCCCACCCTGTGAACCGGGGGGGGGGACGGAAGAAAAAGAGGCGAAACAAACTGGGTCAGTCATAAAGACTGAGTAAGTCCTAGTGACTTTCAGCACAAAAACAAGTAAAGATAACATGGCATGAATAAACTGAAAGTAAACATAAGCATGATGACAAGATAAGCTACAGGCACGATAACTAAGAATAACATCTTAGGATTTCTGTCATGTATAACATTGCAAGGTTCCCATTCAGGATGAACTAAGTATAGTTTCGCAAGATTTCTATCAAGCATCGCAAGATTTCTCTGCTTCACCATTAAAATGATATCTATTTGCTCTGATTTCCTAAATTCTCTGCACCAACTGTACTAGTATCCCAACCCGTATCATCCTTTTCATGTATATGTACAGTCCATTGCCGTATATCGTACGGGCTTCATCACGTATTTCTATACTATTTCAACGTAGTGCCACCATTCTTGAAATCGTTGGGACCTCCACCCTTGTTCTGGCTAGGTTTCCTTATCATGAGCTATCGCGTGTTCAACTAGGATTTATGCCACCTAGGCCACTAGGGATTATGCTACCTATTGAACGTTTTCTGGATTCGATTAGGGTTTATGCCACCTAGGACCACTAGGGATTATGCTACCTAACGAATTCCACGTAGTGATCTATTAATCGATCGACTCCCTACAAGTCCTAGCTCGTTCATGTGTCTGTGTCATACGACCCAATCACGAAATGTAGTCTCCTGTGCTAGGTCCACCATAGGGTGTATCAAGCCCTAGGGTGCCAACCACCGACACGAATCAAGAACGCACAGTGTGAACCTACGGGTGCCCAATGCCTGCTTTTTCAACTCCGGACTACGTGCATGACCATAGTCCGTCTGAACCTACAATGGCACACCAACTTAGCCGTCGTTCTGGTCGCTTACAATCAGCCCAGTAATCGTGCCCCACCCTGCCTAGTTCCAGGGTACCATGATACATCTAGTGGGTTACTGCTGAAAAGGACCGCGTAACTAGGGTTTTCGTCCAGTAGGTTAAGTGTTGTTATTTAAATTCGAGACTTAACCCGTCTACGTGTCATGTCAAATTGGCTAAGTGTTGTCGTTTAAGTTCATGACTTAGCCCTATGAATCATGTGTCAAGTTGGTTAAGTATATTCAAGCGGTTCATGACTTAACCCTATCAAATCATCGTGTCAAATTGGTTAAGTATATTCAAGCGGTTCATGACTTAACCCTATCAAACCATCGTGTTAAATTGGTTAAGTATATTCAAGCGGTTCATGACTTAACCCTATCAAATCATCGTGTTAAATTGGTTAAGTATATTCAAGCGGTTCATGACTTAACCCTATCAAGTGGCATTAATTCATTAATGCACCCCAACCTCTCACATCAGACCTGTTGTTGTGGTCACTGGATATGCCGGGCGGTTCCGGGCAGATTCACACCACAACTCAGTCTGACCTCGGGTTTTCAGGTGCGATATGACCAACTACCCACATTGGACCCTATTGTTTGCAGTAAATGGATTTGCCGGGCAGTTCCGGGCAGAATTACACTGCAAACTCAACCCAACCTCGAGTTGGCCATTTTCAAGTTCATCCTAAGTGTCATGATCATGTTCAAGTTTCATGTCGAGTTCGTGTCAAGTTTTCAAGGCAAATTTCGTGTCAAGTCGATTTCAAGTTCGTGTCCATATCCAGGTCCAAGTTATAACAGCGTTCATGTTTCAAGTTCTGCCTTTTATCAAGTTCATAATTCATGTTCATAACCAATTCATGTTTTTGCCTATTCTACCCAAATCGTATTCCCATCGCACGTGAACATGAATCGATCTATACTACAAATAAATCCAAATCTCGAAATAGAGGGAATAGCATCAAAACTATGATAGGCAAAAGGGACTAGCATAAAGCAATAAAAGGGGTTACAACACTAGCATGACATAACTTGAGATAATTGGTTACAACATCACTGGCATATAGGATTTCAAATCTACCAAGATAAGGTGATAGTCATTGTAAACGCTGACATAAAAGACTAGGCATGCAAAGGCAAGCCAAATACAAGAATAATGGATCCAATGGTTTTGGTGTACATAATAGCCAATAAACTAAGCAAGTCACACCCTTGGTATGAGATCCAACAAACTGCAAATTCAGTATACAACATGGGTTTCAATCAACTATAATAGTCCCAGGTAATTAACCCCAATAGTCATAGTCTTGGTCATAGGTAGAAATCTCATAATTAAGAATCCTAAGCGATTAATCACAATAATGATGGTTAATTATCCAAAATAGTTTTAGGCAATAGACATAGGCGATTAACAGTAATAGTTTCAAAGTCATGGTCATAGATAATGGTCTTATGTTCATAATCATAGGTAATAATTCTCATAGTCAAGAGTCATAGTTGATTAACCATAATTGTCCTTGTCATAGTCATAGGCAACAGTCTTATGTTTACAGTCATAGGCACGGTCTTATTTTCTGTCATAGGCATAGGTATAGTCTTATGTTCATCGTCATAGTCATACACATAGGCAAAACCTTATGTCCACAGTCATAGGCATATTAAGGTTATAGTCCTGAAAGAATTTGATTTACAGCATGAATAGGCCCTAAATAGAAATATTCTCACAAGTCAAGATCCAAGAATTTATGTTACAATCTAGCGTTTGAATAATAAACTGGGTCCAACAACATGAATGGGCATGATTCAGTCGATAAGAAATAACCCAAAATCATAGATTCAAGAAGAGACAAGAACAGATCCAAATAGATAATCAAGCTTAGGTCCAGTTTCATTTTATCCCATGTCCATATCAAATTTAACAATTTTCAATCTAAAAGTAACTAGAACTTACAGAGCGTGGATCGAGAATTAGAGTGCAAAGATCTGATTCTAGAAACGGTTATTGCAGTTGTTGAATCTCTATTTGTTTAGTCTTGTTCTAGTTGAAAACCCCCAATTTGCAATTTCTAGTTGTTGTCTTAACGAAGAAGAAGTAGTCTCTTTTAATTTAAATATTATCATTTTGATTTTCATAGAGGTAGCATAAGGACAGAATGAAATGGTGTAGAGAGAATGAGGCTAGGGGGCTGTTTAAATAGGATTAGGCAGACGAATCTGGACAGAAAATGTGTCTAAATACATCAGAATGCATCTGGTTCAGAAAAGTGGTTCGGGAGGCAGGTCGACCCCTAGGTCGACACTATGGTCGACCTGGTCCCTAGGAGGTCGACACTATAGTCGACCCCCAGGTCGACCTGGTCCATGGGCGGGAATTTTCCCGCCCTGCCTACTGCGGGGTTTGAATTCGAATTTCGAATTCAAGATTCGAGCTGTCTTTGATTCTGAAAATTTCTGAAACTTCTAGAGGTCATAACTTGGTCATACGAACTCCAATTTTCGAAAACTCGGACTCTATTTCATGTAAAATTTCGAGGTGAACGCAATGGCGTAACTCGTTTCCCCTGATTCTAATTTTAAAATTTAATTTTGCCTTCATTTCTTGTTTTAACAGGTTATTAAAATACGGGTTGTTACATTCCTCATCCTCCTCCCCTGCATGCATACAACTTCTCTAAGATCTGCAAGGATTTCCGTGGTATGGGAGGAAAGCCATTCCATGGAACCGAGACGTTCGTAGAGGCAAGGAATTGGCTCAAGGAGACAAAGGAATTGTTTGGAATTTTCGATGTGGACGATCGTAGGAAGATTCAGCTAGCCGCTTGGCTGCTGAAAGATGAAGCTTTGTTCTGGTGGGAAGTAATCAATCGGGGCATCCGGTGGAAATTTGGGATGATTTTAGATAGAGGTTTGAAATGAAGTTTATTTCTCAAGTTGAGAAAAGCATGCAAATGGAAAGATTCTTGGCACTCAAACAAGGAAACTTGACTGCTAAAGAATATGTTAATAAATTCAACCAGCTAGCAAGGTTTGGGTTGGAATTGGTAGATACTATGGATAAGAAAGCTTTGCGATTTGTTAAAGGGATGAATGAACCCCTTCATGGGTTAACTATGCCCCATATTACAATAGGAGTAAATTTTGAAAGGCTTGTTGATATGGCCTTGATGCATGAGGAAGACAAGAGCGACAAGAAGGAAGTTAAAGTTGAGGAATCACAAAACAAGAAAGTACCACTACACCAAAACAACCAATTTGGTGCACCAGGATGCAGATATTTGATACGGTTTTAAGCCGTATCAAATGTGATTGGGCTTATAACCGTATCAAATTTGATTGGGCTTATAACCATACCAAATTTTCTTTTGCAGTCCACACCATCTCCATTGCTTGAAATCTCACCCTAGATCTTGAAGGGTTCGAATCAATTCTTTTTGACTGTGCTTGGACCCGTATCAAATTCGGATGGGAATTTCCCCTTTCTGTGTCATTCTTTTTTGGTTTCTCCCTCTCCTCTTTTCTATTTCGTCCGAACCAAAATAAATTCCCAAACTAAAAAAGACGAATCCCTAAGTTTATGAAGACACCTCTCGGTTTATCTCTCTTAACCACCTGCAGGCTTCCATCATCTCATCCATCTCAAGCGATGGACTTCTTCCCCAATTTGTCGATTAATTTGCTTTGTTCGCACTACAGCTTTCCAATTGCAAACCCTGATTTCAGTTTCAGAATTTATCCCCAAATTAAGGTTTGGATCTAGTCTCCGCAAAATCAAAATGGGTATGTTATCTATTTTCTATGATTAATTTATCCATGATTGATATTTTTCACTGTTGTTTATAACCCAAATACGGCACTGATAGTTTCATTCTTTGAGAGGAAAAATATATATTCATTGTTAGTATTATATTACCTTATGGTCCTTGCCCGTAGTGTAGTTTGTAGTCGAGGAGGTTGAGGTGCCATAAAAATTGAATAATCAAATGATGAAGTGCTTATAATCCCTGTATATGCTCAGTTAGCAACAAAATTTATTGTTTTTTAACCTGTGATGACAAGTCAGAAGATACAGATGTGCAAGAGATGTTTTTTTGCAAAATCATTGTTGTTGTTGTTACTAATATTATTTATATTTGTTTGCGCGTGCAAGTATAATAAATTTAAGGAAAACTTACTTAATGTTATGCTTAAATAATAAATATAGAAACCAGTTCTTACAGACATCTAGACATGATACATTCGCTATATATTAAGTTCTCTAGATACTGCTTTGAATTAGTACATTAAGTTAGGTTTGTTTTGTTCATAATGTTGCGTGTTTACGCTTACTGGTCTCAACATCTAATTTTAGATGAGCATTTTGTAGTAATTTTAGATAAGATTTAGAAGTAATTTTAGATGAGCATTTTGAATTTGTAAAAAAAGTTCAATTGTTATTTTTTTATAGCTCACAACCATTTCAATATATTATGCTCAAATACAAGTATCTTAGAAATCATGCAATTCTTGTGGGTTTATTTATATTTATACAGACAAAATAACATCTTTCAAATACATTCACTTAAGACGTGAGTTGTGTTTGCAAGATAATATCACGACTTGCCACAACTATACTTCATTGTTTTATTTTAGAGAATAACTAAAGCATTTAAAAGAAAATAAAAAAGATGTAATGGTTCGTTAAGGCATAACTTAGACGACAACAACTATAACGTGAGGAAATAATGAGCACAACATTGAGCAATTGCAAAAAAATAGAGAATAAGGTAAGGCTTAATTAGGAAGTGATGATAGTTTTCATCATGCAAATCAGAAAATTTTTTCCATGTCATCTGCAATGTGTCGAACGTCATTAAGCTACAAAATTTGTTACCTAATTGAAGAGTCATTGAGCAGTGTGGCAGTAGTTTCCTGTTTGATTGAACTTTTATGTAGATTTAGTTTTCTAACCACCAAACTTTCAACGCTTCCAGTTTCGAGTTGGACATGACCATGACTAGCAATGACATTTTCTTCAATTCCCATGTTGGATCCTTTGATTACCGTGTGTTCTGGTTTACCTTATCCGCTTGCAAACGAACAAAAAATCACTGGTGAGTTCTCTGATACCCTGTTCAGTTCCTAGATTTGGACTGTGGTCTGCTACCTCTGACATACCTGTACAAGTTTATGCAATTCTATTTTAAATCAACATACCTAATGTTTAAACGTGCACTAACTATTTGATTATATGTGGTTCTTCCTTTTTATTTTGTAATTGCCTTTAATTTCTACATACATATTACTATGTTATAGCGTTGCTTCGCTGTGTCCACTATAACATAATCAAACTCATTAATATGATGGTTTGATGCAAAACACCACTTTATTAGGCTGATAACTTTCATGACAAGAGGAGTGGCAAGTTGTGATATTATCTTGCAAAGATAACTAGAATGTTTGTTTCTGTTACAAAGAATGAGATCACATATCTACCTGCTATTTTAATATGCCACAGCTAGGACGTTGGAGATGAACAACTCGGCTCAGGTATTGTTAAGAACAAGATTACTGGTAAACATCGCAGTAAATGAGGTTTATCTAATAGCACCGTTCTACACTGCATCTGGCTGCTTTCCTAAGTGGATAATTTTCTTCTGCTGTATTTAGTGCATAACTCATATGAACTTTGACTATATGCTTTGTGCTGGTGAGTTTCTATTACTTGTTCTGATCTTACTACTCATTACTAACCTATTAGTCATACTCTTGTCTTTAATTATATAACACTGATGGTGAGTTTCTCTAGTTTTCTCACACTAAAAAATAATGGAGAACAAGATGTTGCCTCCGCCCAGATCAAATCCAGTCTTTTTCTTCTTCTGCAATCAAGTTATTCAAGTGTAGATCTGTGATTCAACATCTGTTATTCTTCTTCTATTTTTCTAGATCCAAACATTGTGAGTTTAAGTTACTTTTAGATTTAAATAATTAGAAAGTAAAATATGATATGACTATAATTTGGATCTATGACTGTGACTACTTGAATCATATTAGATCTGTTATAACTTGTGTATCCATGATATTCTGACATGACTATGATTTGGATCTTAACCTTTGTTTATCTCTTAAAAACCATACATATATTGGTCTATTAAATCTGTGTAAAACTACAGGATGGGCGTCATTAGGGTTGATCGTGCATAGTCCTATCCAGTACACCCAGACAACTTGCGAAGGGTAAGGGACGATCACATAAAATAAAGTTCAAACACTAACTTAAAGGTTAAACATGGCAAGGAAGGTCGCGGACATCAGAACAAGTTGGGTCGTCTGCTCAACACAGTCAGGATTGGTCATACAGGATAGCACGAACATACAGAGAGGTCGCGCACATGAGGCTTTCTCAAGAATGGCATGGTGCAAAAACAGTAAGGCTCGCACATCCTGTAAAGATCGCCCATGTTAAGGGAAGTCGCTCAATCCTATATCGAAAAGGTCAGTCGTACAAGACAAGGAGAAGAATGGGTTCTGATCACACGTTCAACTATATAGTCGTTCGTTCATACTTCCCCGATCAATCATACATAGCAGGGAACACAAAGATGCCAGAGGTCGCAAACGCATCCCATGTCCGCTCATGGATTGCAACCCAAGTCGCTCGCTCCTCAATCAGTCACTAATACTACAATCATATGCTACCTATCGGTCCGACAGATGTCAACTCCAGAAGTGATCGCACGTATGCCTGATCTACAAGCTTTGGTCGGTTTCCCATCTACAATTAGATACAAATGCTCCAACCCGATACTATCTGCCGGTAAATTATAAAAGGCTTAACATGATGATCTGGTCGGCCGTTCTTGTACTAACCAAGAAGCTTTGGCAAGCCGCCTGTACACTCATCACTTGTCCGCCTATGCAGTGTGCTCAGACCTATGCAGTCGCTCGCTCCCATGAAGTCGCTCATACAGGACAGTTGGATACAACTATCAAAAGTTGGTCACAGATGGGCGATGGCATTTTCGTAGTTAAGGAAACAACTGACCCGTAGCCTGCATATATGAGTTTCAACTCATTTCTTTGAGGGAGCTCACCTATAAATAGGCCATGGCTTCCAGCATATTGGGGATCGACTCCTTGCCACCACGAAGTGTTGCTGAATTCTTTCCTACCATTCCTTAAGAATTTCAACCATCGTCATCATCTCCACTTGAAGGTGATTCATCCATTTGGCCATGGCATCCAATAGAGTCCTATAAGTGAGAAAAGGTCAAAGACATCCTCCTTCTCCGTCGCTCACCCATCCTTTTCTCCTCCTCCACGGATTCCACCATTCCTCAATTGAATTCCATGAATTAAGCGAGATTTGTACGTGAGAATGAGAATATCTTGAGAGAATGAGAAGATGTATGAACAAAGAGAGTTTATATGCTTTGTAATCATTGTCATGATAATACAAACTACCTTCATAGTGGACGTAGCCTACCTTAGGGCTGAACCACTCTAAAAACCTTGTCTTCATTTTACTTTCCTCACATATTTACTCTTAACTTTTATTGAGTGCGGCTCCATTTACTTTCTAACCAAATTGGTGAAGTATGGTTCACGTGCCATTGGTGTTTGAGCCTTCTTTTGGTGAAAACATTTGGCGCCCACCATGGGGCCATGTTCGTATCTCCTTCCTTCACCCTTTTCTCTAATTCCAACAACTTACCATTGAAATCCTAAACCGCCTTCTTCCTCGAAGCCATGGCCGGTTTGAAGAAAAATAACAAGTCCATTAGAGTTACCATGGTTGTTGAGGATGTTCATGGTGATGAAGCCACACCACAAACCTTGAATCGAGAAGTTGAAGAGTCCTCTAGCCATTCGTAACACGTGATGAATTGAATGTGGCTATTACAGTTTGAACGAAAAAATGGATGCTACGACAAAAATGATGATGGAAAGGCTTAATGCCCCCATTAATGCTCAATCCAATCTTCCGCCACTGAATGCTGTAAACAATGTTGACAAAAAAGAGAACTCTTATGCCTTAGACCCTAGTCGATCCCACTTCTTAGTGGAAGACAAGGGAGAGGCTGGTGTTGAGGACTCTAAGGTCAAAGCCCCACAGCACGAGGTGAAACGTGCAACCCAGAGCACTGTAAGTCCCACCAAAGGGACACCTCCCAAAAGAGGTGCAAGGCATTGGAGCTTGAACCGCGATCGCACCGAAAAAAACATCGATGCCAATCCCGTAGAACGAGCGGGTGACGAGAAGCACATTGCGGATATGATCCAACGAATAATCAAAGAAAAACAGCCCGAGAAGATGATGAGAACACCCAGTAAAAACCTGTTTATAGAAAGGGTCCGTCAAGCGAAGTTTCCTAAGAAATTCACACCCCCGACAATAGCACTTTATGGAGGAACTGGAGATCTGAACATCTTCCTATTCAAATATAATCAACACATGAACGGAGCTAGGGCAACTGATGAGATAAAATGCTTGTACTTTCCTGTATGTCTAGAAGGGGTGGCTTCCCTATGGTTCACTAGACTCCCAGCTAAAAGTATTGATCAATTTGCTGACTTGGCAAGAAGATTCCAGCACCAGTTCTATTTACAAACTACCAAAGTGAGGGATGTTATGTCACTCACCGAGATGGAACAAATGTATGGAGAAACTATCAAAGCTTTTCTTACACAATTCCACGCTGCAGCAGCTGAAGTCATAGAAGCAGAACCTTGGTATTTGTTAACAGCTCTAAAAGGTTCTATTGATAAGAAATCAGAATTTAGGAAATGGCTCAAGATGTAGAAACCCAAAACTCTAAAGTAGTTCTATAATAAAGCCAAAGAATATATGAGCGTGGAAGATGATGCGCCGAATATTCAGAAGGTGTAACGGCTGGAAATTTCCGGCTCCTCGAGAGTCGGAAATTCCGCGACGTTAGTGAAAGAATTTAGAAGGTGAGAAAGAAAAGATAGAACTAATAGAATAGAAGAAGAAGAACATCAGAATCATCAGAGTAACACGAATCTCACAACGGAACGAATAACATATAATATATATAACATAACTTTGAAGTAAACAGTTATATATATACAATAGCACTTATCAGAGTACAACACTTACAACACAGCGGAAATAACTATAGCTATAAAATCTTGCAGCCTCCTGCTCCAAGCTCTCCAAGTATATCTGTAAATCCCGACTACTTGGCTGCCCGTACAAATTTAGGCACCCAAGAGTTTAGGGAAAACAACAAAGTAAACTCCGGGTCAGTCATGGGACTGGTATGAGTAAAATAGTTTAAAACAGGTATAGGATATCTCATAAGACCACGCCGTGAATACGGAACGAGTTTTTCACTTATGAGTAACTGAACAACTTTGACAAGCAATATCATTGTGATATTATAATAATGTCTAAGTACAAATAGGTATCAATCTAGCAGAAATGCTTGCATCTCACGTTCTACATACATAGTATAAAATCATAAACTGCAGGGCGCTTATCGGAGAATGGATTCCAACAGACAAGGTATGGGAGCACCTTCTGAATAGTGTACTCTAGAGGTGATACACTCAGGGTTCAACAAGAACGTCTTGCAACCCGGCCACACATGACCGCTCACTCATTTAGCTTGAGTGTCGCGAATATATTGCCACCACGGTTATAGGCCATCAAACCGTCATTCGAAGATACAGAATCAAAAAGAAGTATAAATATGGATATTCCCTAGGTCGGTGACAATACACCCTGCTTGGGGATGACCCAACTAGCCATGCTGCCTAGCCCAACTTTTGTTACTTCCTGGTGTGAGGCTAGAAGCTACGTTTATCTTCAGAACATCTGATCACCGTTCACTTTGAATGCCACATCGTCATACCCGCCAAATCACAAATTGACTTATCCAAAAATAACACGGGTATATAGCTAAGAGAAACGAATTCCTCCGCCACCAAACGTGAATACGTTTGCACAGATCAACTTACGCGATCCATTGGATATACTCTGTCAGACCTTCTTCCATATACGTTGTCCTGGGACTGGACAAACCGAAGGCACTATTCAGTATATCCATCTTAGTCACTGTTATCTAAGACTTATACAACAGCCCTTGCACTTTACTCCGTCTTCAATTTATCTCTGGCATATATTGCTCGCAACGCTTATGCCAATACAGAGTGGTTCTTTGGATAATAATCCAACCGGTCTCTCCATATTAACAACGTTAAAATGGTAAAAACTTTGATAGTCTGTGATTCAACTATCAAATGAAAACATGTCGGTGTACAAACAACGATCTTATTTCCAAATGGAAATTCGATCGATCAATCATCATATATTCATATTTCCTTATTTCATATATTTAGAAAATATATGTTATTAATCATTGGAAAACATTTCCATAGCTTATTTTCACATCACTATTATTTCGCAACTATCAGTCCCTAACTATAACTAGTATGAGAACAATTCTCTAAGTATCAATATGGAAGGTCGAAACCAACATCAGATCGTCACTTAGAAAACCGTTCAACTTACCCTCTCCAGTCAGTTTCTGAATTTGCTTAACTCTATTTCTTAAATTCTTATCATGAAAACATTTCATTTTCTATGTTTAGAAAACATATCTGACTATATTTGGAAAACGTTTCCAAAACTCATTTACGGATTTCCAATGAACGTTGTATAAAACATCGTTACGCTTAATCCATTTATCGCTTATTCCTTTTATCCCTAATCAACCTTTAAGATCGAACCACAACTATTCCTTTGTCAATTCTGAAGTCAATCAAGTTGGGGTATAATTACCTCTCAGACCTTAATTGAACAATGTCCTTTATTGTGAAATAGATGAAGCTCATCACTCACTTTTTACAATCATCTGTTTACGCAAATTCTCGGATTCAGGTTACGAATCCACTTCTTATATGACAGTGTTTGATTATAACTATAACGTTATAATACCTACCTCTGCAATGTCTAACCTAAATTATAACTTTATCCCCTAACTCGAATAATTTAACAGACACCTAATTTCTAAATCAATAACTAAATCTTGATTTAAACCCTGGAAAGTAAATAGTACTTTCCCGAATTCGCTATAATCGAATTCGACGTATAACTCTCTTTCGAGTAATCTCTATTTGATTAACTCTTCTTCGAATAACCTATATTCGATTATCTCTCTTCGAATAACTCATATTGGAAATCTCTCTCTTTCGAATAAACAATATTCGATCTCTTTCTTTTGAATATGCTATATTCGAAAATCTCCTTTCGATTTACTAATCGATAACTCCTTTCGTTCAAACTAAAATCGATAACTCCTTTAACTCTATTTGAATAACTAATATTCGACTAACTCCTTTGGATCAACTCATTTGATTAACTCCTTCGAATAACTAATTCGAATAACTTACCTTCGAATAACCAATATTCGATTTACTCTAACTCGATTAACTTAATTCTAATCGATTTACTCCATTTCGATTCAACTTAATTCAAATCGATTAACTTAACACAAATTGATTAACTCCTTTCAAATAACTAAATTCGATTTAACTCTTCTCGAATAACTAAATTCGATTAACTCAAATTGAATAACTAATATTCAATTAACTCTTACATGTTTAACTCTATTCGAATAAGTAATTCGAATCACTCTAATGTGTTTAACTCTATTCAAATATCTAATTCGAATAACTCATTTCGAATAACTAAATTCGATTAACTCTTTTAACTTTACTCGAATAACTATATTCGATTAACACCTTCTTTCGAATAACTATATTCGATAACTCTACTTCGGATAAGTGATATTCGACAACTCTACTCGATTAACTCTACTTGGATAACTCTAACCGGTCAACTCAACTGGTTTAACCTAACTGGTTAACTCTAACTGGTTAACTCTAACTGGTCAATTATAACTGATTAACTCAAATGGTTTAACCTAACTGGTTAACTCGTCTCGATTAACTGAACTAATCCACTTAGTTTAACTTAGCTAATTCACGTTGATTAACTCTAACCGATTCACTTAGTTTAACTCAACTAATTCACTTCGATTAACCACTTAGTTTAACTTAACTAATTCACATCGATTAATCACTTAGTTTAACTTAACTAATTCACATCGATTAATCATTTAGTTTAACTTAACAAATTCACATCGATTAATCATTTAGTTTAACTTAATAAATTACTTCGATTAACTTAACCCATTTCACTTAGTTTAACTTTAATTACTTAACAAATAAATATCTCTTTTATCCTATCTATTCAAATGGTTCACAATATTTCTCTTCTTATATATTTGACAAATATATTCCTTTATGTTTGATTTACAAATATATATATCCTTTATATTTGTCTTCACAAATATATTTATCCTTTATATTTGATTAACACATAATTTCCTTTATACTCGATTAACAAATATTTTTCCTTTATACTTGATTAACAAATATTTTTCCTTTATACTTGATTAACAAATATTTCCCTTTATACTCAAAATCCCCTTTTCTTTATAATATAAAATCCATCGATTTTATATAAATAAATTATTTTCAAATTATAGTTTGAAAATCTCTTTTCTATATCCTGGTATTTCTTATGGTATTTAACACACCATATAATAACGATGAATATCGTCCAAACCCACATAATCATCATCAGATTATATATCACAATATATAAATCACAGTAAAATAACTGTTGAGGAATCCAGTTGGATTCCCCCAACCTGTTTCCCTGCATCACAGATGTTAGACAATACTGGTATAATATTCTGATAAGCCGAATCAGCATATAAATATTTATCGGTTTATATATATATATATATATATATATATATATATATTTTCCACTAACTGACTAGCAGTTCAATCAAACAATCAACACACAGTCAAACAGACAATATTTTAACAGTTCTAAGAATACAACGTGAAAATAAAACTGTTTAGAGTAATGTGAGATTTACTCACATTGGCGCGTTAACCGTTAAATAACGGTTTGCGTTGACGATTCTGATCATACAATTTATTTCACCATAAATTGTAATGAGCTCCGATGGACTTCCAGTCAGTTTCATTGCGAAGTCCTCGTCCCTACGATCCCAATGCAACTCACGGTTCGTCAATCTGATCTTGTATGACCAAAATATTTATTTTTAAACTTTGAACTAATTTAAATATAATTTAAACTAAATTTTCCTTTATAATTACTTGGGCTTTACCTTACGTTCCGGCCCATCATACCCAATAAAACCCGCACTGTAAATACCTTTCCTTCCCAAATTGAAATCCGCTCACTTCAGTATTATTTGCCGAACTTCTGACCTCACCGTTGACCCCCGTTTTCTCCTCCTTCAACCACTTCCTGAAATCGCTTCCACCTCCATTCTACTCAGCACCTCGGCCGTCTCACCCAACGCCACATCCCTTGTCAAGCTCGACACCCATTTCTGAACTCGGTCCAGGCAAACTCGCAAGCTACCACGAAGGACCACGACACTTTTCTCCCACCGAGCACCACCGAACAGCCTCGAGAGGTACGCCTCCCTCCCAGTACCACGACGCCAGCCTCCATGTTTCCTCCGACCTCGCTATCATCTGAAATCGGCTTGCCCTAGGTCCCTGGGTTCGATGTCGGACTCCATAACTAAGCGTCGTACCAAGCAAAAAGGGTACCAATTGGATGCTGCTACTCATGGGATCCCAGAAATGTGATTTTGGTGATTTATTGTAATATATATGGATTTTTTTTTATGAATTTCCATTGCTGCAATTTGTGTTTGGAAAAGAAGAACGGCAGATTTCTTTCTGAATTTCTTTGCTGCGTTTTGCTTTTGGGAGGAACAAAATTGTGTTCGGCTGATCCTATATGTTTATGTTAGGGGTTGGTAAAATTTGTGGCTGCCCAAGGAAAGGATGTGGCTGGTTTTTGATCACATTTTACTTTGAATGTTTTTGATTTTAGAAGTTGCGATTCGGTTTTGAAGAGAGAAGAAGACTAACGGGTTGGAATTTTTGAGCAGATAATTTAGAACTCCGGTTTAGAGAACTTTAGGGTATTATATACTTTTAGTTGGAAATCCCTTTTGTGGATTTGTTAAAAACCACGATTCCTGTCTTTAGGCCAAGAGAAAAGGGGTTGCTTGAAAAATGAAGTGCGTGGCTCTTTTCTGATCGGTGAAAGGAGTTTTTAGGGAATTTTTGTTTTAAGTTATAACGTTTACCATTGCGTGCTAAAGAATTTCCTTAGTTTACAAACTGTTGTCGACAGAAGTAAACATACCGTTGTAATCAGCTCGGTGCCACGATCCCAAAAATATAATAATACCGGTAGGTGGACTCATATTTTGAAACTTCAAAATGTTGATTTCAGGGTGCGAAATGCTTCAAATAAAAAGTCGCTTATTTAATTAATTTAAAATTACAATAAAATTCTAAAAATTAAATTATCACTATGTCTCTAAAGAACCTTGTCTAAATTCAAACCCGATCTCTAGTTATATCGAATAAACCGATACAGTCGATAAACGATTCTATAGCGACTATTTTAAAATTTGATTTGGACATAACTCAAAATCTACACGACGAAATCCTGATTTTTCTCTTCCACTAGAAAGATATACTCCACCAGCTCCACACGTTTCTTGTTTCACAGAAATCCGATTTAAAACGAACCCTGTACATCCACTTGAAGTCTAAATCGCCAAATAGCGAACTACCGCGTCGTTTCGCGCTCTATTTTAATTATATTATAATTAATACGTTTTAACGTCGATTATTAAATCGATTCGTTATTCAAATTCAATTCTAAACCGAATTAAATATTTTAGCTGATCCAATTCACACAGTATTGCGAATTCGGTGATTTCCGATTATTTCGACATTATAATATATTATTATATATATTACTTTAATTAAATATTCAATATTATTTAATTCAAGTCATCGATATCGCCCAATCGATATTTAATAATTAAATAAATTAATTATTCGACAGCTAACAAAACGCGCCATTACAGACTTCCCCCCTTAAAATAATTTCGTCCTCGAAATTGCTAAGTTAGAGGTTGACCCTATATATTGGAACTCCTAAGATTGGTTTACCCCTTATTTCTGATTTCATCCGAACCACTTAATATCGACTGAAATATTTATTCTTCCGACTAATTAAAATTTTCAAAAATTCTGAAAATTTTCTAACACTTTAAATTTTCGGAAAATTTTGCCATAACCTCCTTTGTACAGCCCTATCGGTAAAACCACAACTCGCCTCTCTAGGCCATCTCCAACCCAAAGAAAATCAAACAGCCAAGCGGCTTGCCGATTCGGCTCATAAATCTCATGCTTATATCAAAAATAAACTTGTACCTTTTTGTCGGGCATATCAACTCTTATCACTTTCAAATGTATCAACATATACAAATGTCATCTCAATCCAATCTTCAACTCAAACACTTGGTTCTATCCAAGTCAAGTTCTATTCAAACTCCAATATCAGATTTCAAACTCTTTACCCATCAACTTAACTCCAATCTAGATTATTCTCGAACCAAATCCCGATTTATTTAACTTGGTTCAAGTTAAATTTTAATTTACTTATTTGTTTTTACCATCTTGATTCATCCAACTTAACAAGTTAAATTTTTAAATTTCAAGATTTAAATTCCTGGGATTTATTTCAAATCAAATTTCAAATCCTAACACCAATTCAAAACTTTTGAATTTTTAAACACTTGTTTTCCCAACACAATTTGAAAACAAAACCCTTGGTAGTAATCCACCACTTAGAAACTCGAAAATCACACCGACGATGTATCGATCCATCCTCGGAATTATTTTCCAGTCATCCAGGTGAGTTCAATACTATATTTATTTCAAATTTGAAAAACATTTTCAAAATCTCCTAGGAACTTAAAATTTCCTTATTTTAAATTCCAAATTCTGATTTAAATTCATATTTAATTCAAACTATTTCATATATTACATTCATATGAATTCTGATTGGTCATTTATAACCATTTCACCCTTTTATAATCTTATTCGATTATAATAACAACCAACACAATCAATATACTATAATAATTTCAAGATATATATTTCTTCTATAAACAAATATATTTGGGGAAAATTATTTCATTTACCCTCTTTCAAAACATACCATGTCGGTTCATCGTATTCGAGTGTTTAGTAACCCTTATCGATACAGTGGATCAAACTGATCGACCAGAATTCATAAGCCACTCAACCAATGAGTCTCCACAATATAAAACCATTTTTATATTGTATAACATATACGCACACATATATATACACTCAAACTCAATCTAGGATATTACTAATCCCATCTCTATCGAGTTATGCCACAGAGCCAAGGTAATCACTTAACTTAAGCTCTGATACCAACTGTAACGGCTGGGAATTTCCGGCTCCTCGAGAGTCGGAAATTCCGCGACGTTAGTGAAAGAATTTAGAAGGTGAGAAAGAAAAGATAGAACTAATAGAATAGAAGAAGACGAAGAACATCAGAATCATCAGAGTAACACGAATCTCATAGCGGAACGAATAACATATAATATATATAACATAACTTTGAAGTAAACAGTTATATATATACAATAGCACTTATCAGAGTACAACACTTACAACACAGCGGAAATAACTATAGCTATAAAATCTTGCAGCCTCCTGCTCCAAGCTCTCCAAGTATATCTGTAAATCCCGACTACTTGACTGCCCGTACAAATTTAGGCACCCAAGAGTTTAGGGAAAACAACAAAGTAAACTCCGGGTCAGTCATGGGACTGGTATGAGTAAAATAGTTTAAAACAAGTATAGGATATCTCATAAGACCACGCCGTGAATACGGAACGGGTTTTTCACTTATGAGTAACTGAACAACTTTGACAAGCAATATCATTGTGATATTATAATAATGTCTAAGTACAAATAGGTATCAATCTAGCAGAAACGCTTGCATCTCACGTTCTACATACATAGTATAAAATCATAAACCGCAGGGCGCTTATCGGAGAATGGATTCCAACAGACAAGGTATGGGAGCACCTTCTGAATAGTGTACTCTAGAGGTGATACACTCAGGGTTCAACAAGAACGTCTTGCAACCCGGCCACACATGACCGCTCACTCATTTAGCTTGAGTGTCGCGAATATATTGCCACCACGGTTATAGGCCATCAAACCGTCATTCGAAGATACAGAATCAAAAAGAAGTATAAATATGGATATTCCCTAGATCGGTGACAATACACCCTGCTTGGGGATGACCCAACTAGCCATGCTGCCTAGCCCAACTTTTGTTACTTCCTGGTGTGAGGCTAGAAGCTACGTCTATCTTCAGAACATCTGATCACCATTCACTTTGAATGCCACATCGTCATACCCGCCAAATCACTAATTGACTTATCCAAAAATAACACGGGTATATAGCTAAGAGAAACGAATTCCTCCGCCACCAAACGTGAATACGTTTGCACAGATCAACTTACGCGATCCATTGGATATACTCTGTCAGACCTTCTTCCATATACGTTTTCCTGTGACTGGACAAACCAAAGGCACTATTCAGTATATCCATCTTAGTCACTGTTATCTAAGACTTATACAACAGCCCTTGCACTTTACTCCGTCTTCAATTTATCTCTGGTATATATTGCTCGCAATGCTTATGCCAATACAGAGTGGTTCTTTGGATAATAATCCAACCGGTCTCTCCATATTAACAACGTTAAAATGGTAAAAACTTTGATAGTCTGTGATTCAACTATCAAATGAAAACATGTCGGTGTAAAAACAACGATCTTATTTCCAAATGGAAATTTGATCGATCAATCATCATATGTTCATATTTCCTTATTTCATATATTTAGAAAATATATGTTATTAATCATTGGAAAACATTTCCATAGCTTATTTTCACATCACTATTATTTCGCAACTATCAGTCCCTAACTGTAACTAGTATGAGAACAATTCTCTAAGTATCAATACGGAAGGTCGAAACCAACATCAGATCGTCACTTAGAAAACCGTTCAACTTACCCTCTCCAGTCAGTTTCTGAATTTGCTTAACTCTATTTCTTAAATTCTTATCATGAAAACATTTCATTTTCTATGTTTAGAAAACATATCTGACTATATTTGGAAAACGTTTCCAAAACTCATTTACGGATTTCCAATGAACGTTGTATAAAACATCGTTACGCTTAATCCATTTATCGCTTATTCCTTTTATCCCTAATCAACCTTTAAGATCGAACCACAGCTATTCCTTTGTCAATTCTGAAGTCAATCAAGTTGGGGTATAATTACCTCTCAGACCTTAATTGAACAACGTCCTTTATTGTGAAATAGATGAAGCTCATCACTCACTTTTTACAATCATCTGTTTACGCAAATTCTCGGATTCAGGTTACGAATCCACTTCTTATATGACAGTGTTTGATTATAACTATAACGTTATAATACCTACCTCTGCAATGTCTAACCTAAATTATAACTTTATCCCCTAACTCGAATAATTTAACAGACACCTAATTTCTAAATCAATAACTAAATCTTGATTTAAACCCTGGAAAGTAAATAGTACTTTCCCGAATTCGCTATAATCGAATTCGACGTATAACTCTCTTTTGAGTAATCTCTATTTGATTAACTCTTCTTCGAATAACCTATATTCGATTATCTCTCTTCGAATAACTCATATTCGAAATCTCTCTCTTTCGAATAAACAATATTCGATCTCTTTCTTTCGAATATGCTATATTCGAAAATCTCCTTTCGATTTACTAATCGATAACTCCTTTCGATCAAACTAAAATCGATAACTCCTTTAACTCTATTTGAATAACTAATATTCGACTAACTCCTTTGGATCAACTCATTTGATTAACTCCTTCGAATAACTAATTCGAATAACTTACCTTCGAATAACCAATATTCGATTTACTCTAACTCGATTAACTTAATTCTAATCGATTTACTCCATTTCGATTCAACTTAATTCAAATCGATTAACTTAACACAAATTGATTAACTCCTTTCGAATAACTAAATTCGATTTAACTCTTCTCGAATAACTAAATTCGATTAAATCAAATTGAATAACTAATATTCAATTAACTCTTACATGTTTAACTCTATTCGAATAAGTAATTCGAATCACTCTAATGTGTTTAACTCTATTCAAATATCTAATTCGAATAACTCATTTCGAATAACTAAATTCGATTAACTCTTTTAACTTTACTCGAATAACTATATTCGATTAACACCTTCTTTCGAATAACTATATTCGATAACTCTACTTCGGATAAGTGATATTCGACAACTCTACTCGATTAACTCTACTTGGATAACTCTAACCGGTCAACTCAACTGGTTTAACATAACTGGTTAACTCTAACTGGTTAAATCTAACTGGTCAATTCTAACTGATTAACTCAAATGGTTTAACCTAACTGGTTAACTCGTCTCGATTAACTGAACTAATCCACTTAGTTTAACTTAGCTAATTCACGTTGATTAACTCTAACCGATTCACTTAGTTTAACTCAACTAATTCACTTCGATTAACCACTTAGTTTAACTTAAGTAATTCACATCGATTAATCACTTAATTTAACTTAACTAATTCACATCGATTAATCATTTAGTTTAACTTAACAAATTCACATCGATTAATCATTTAGTTTAACTTAACAAATTACTTCGATTAACTTAACCCATTTCACTTAGTTTAACTTTAATTACTTAACAAATAAATATCTCTTTTATCCTATCTATTCAAATGGTTCACAATATTTCTCTTCTTATATATTTGACAAATATATTCCTTTATGTTTGATTTACAAATATATATATCCTTTATATTTGTCTTCACAAATATATTTATCCTTTATATTTGATTAACACATAATTTCCTTTATACTCGATTAACAAATATTTTTCCTTTATACTTGATTAACAAATATTTTTCCTTTATACTTGATTAACAAATATTTCCCTTTATACTCAAAATCCCCTTTTCTTTATAATATAAAATCCATCGATTTTATATAAATAAATTATTTTCAAATTATAGTTTGAAAATCTCTTTTCTATATCCTGGTATTTCTTATGGTATTTAACACACCATATAATTACGATGAATATCGTCCAAACCCACATAATCATCATCAGATTATATATCACAATATATAAATCACAGTAAAATAACTGTTGAGGAATCCAGTTGGATTCCCCCAACCTGTTTCCCTGCATCACAGATGTTAGACAATACTGGTATAATATTCTGATAAGCCGAATCAGCATATAAATATTTATCGGTTTATATATATATATATATATATATATATATATATATATATATATATATATATTTTCCACTAACTGACTAGCAGTTCAATCAAACAATCAACACACAGTCAAACAGACAATATTTTAACAGTTCTAAGAATACAACGTGAAAATAAAACTGTTTAGAGTAATGTGAGATTTACTCACATTGGCGCGTTAACCGTTAAATAACGGTTTGCGTTGACGATTCTGATCATACAATTTATTTCACCATAAATTGTAATGAGCTCCGATGGACTTCCAGTCAGTTTCATTGCGAAGTCCTCGTCCCTACGATCCCAATGCAACTCACGGTTCGTCAATCTGATCTTGTATGACCAAAATATTTATTTTTAAACTTTGAACTAATTTAAATATAATTTAAACTAAATTTTCCTTTATAATTACTTGGGCTTTACCTTACGTTCCGGCCCATCATACCCAATAAAACCCGCACCGTAAATACCTTTCCTTCCCAAATTGAAATCCGCTCACTTCAGTATTATTTGCCAAACTTCTGACCTCACCGTTGACCCCCGTTTGCTCCTCCTTCAACCACTTCCTGAAATCGCTTCCACCTCCATTCTACTCAGCACCTCGGCCGCCTCACCCAACGCCACATCCCTTGTCAAGCTCGACACCCATTTCTGGAACTCGGTCCAGGCAAACTCGCAAGCTACCACGAAGGACCACGACACTTTTCTCCCACCGAGCACCACCGAACAGCCTCGAGAGGTACGCCTCCCTCCCAGTACCACGACGCCAGCCTCCATGTTTCCTCCGACCTCGCTATCATCTGAAATCGGCTTGCCCTAGGTCCCTGGGTTCGATGTCGGACTCCATAACTAAGCGTCGTACCAAGCAAAAAGGGTACCAATTGGATGCTGCTACTCATGGGATCCCAGAAATGTGATTTTGGTGATTTATTGTAATATATATGGATTTTTTTTTGTGAATTTCCATTGCTGCAATTTGTGTTTGGAAAAGAAGAACGGCGGATTTCTTTCTGAATTTCTTTGCTGCGTTTTGCTTTTGGGAGGAACAAAATTGTGTTCGGCTGATCCTATATGTTTATGTTAGGGGTTGGTAAAATTTGTGGCTGCCCAAGGGAAGGATGTGGCTGGTTTTTGATCACATTTTACTTTGAATGTTTTTGATTTTAGAAGTTGCGATTCGGTTTTGAAGAGAGAAGAAGACTAACGGGTTGGAATTTTTGAGCAGATAATTTAGAACTCCGGTTTAGAGAACTTTAGGGTATTATATACTTTTAGTTGGAAATCCCTTTTGTGGATTTGCTAAAAACCACGATTCCTGTCTTTAGGCCAAGAGAAAAGGGGTTGCTTGAAAAATGAAGTGCGTGGCTCTTTTCTGATCGGTGAAAGGAGTTTTTAGGGAATTTTTGTTTTAAGTTATAACGTTTACCATTGCGTGCTAAAGAATTTCCTTAGTTTACAAACTGTTGTCGACAGAAGTAAACATACCGTTGTAATCAGCTCGGTGCCACGATCCCAAAAATATAATAATACCGGTAGGTGGACTCATATTTTGAAACTTCAAAATGTTGATTTCAGGGTGCGAAATGCTTCAAATAAAAAGTCGCTTATTTAATTAATTTAAAATTACAATAAAATTCAAAAAATTAAATTATCACTATGTCTCTAAAGAACCTTGTCTAAATTCAAACCCGATCTCTAGTTATATCGAATAAACCGATACAGTCGATAAACGATTCTATAGCGACTATTTTAAAATTTGATTTGGACATAACTCAAAATCTACACGACGAAATCCTGATTTTTCTCTTCCACTAGAAAGATATACTCCACCAGCTCCACACGTTTCTTATTTCACAGAAATCCGATTTAAAACGAACCCTGTACATCCACTTGAAGTCTAAATCGCCAAATAGCGAACTACCGCGTCGTTTCGCGCTCTATTTCAATTATATTATAATTAATACGTTTTAACGTCGATTATTAAATCGATTCGTTATTCAAATTCAATTCTAAACCGAATTAAATATTTTAGCTGATCCAATTCACACAGTATTGCGAATTCGGTGATTTCCGATTATTTCAACATTATAATATATTATTATATATATTACTTTAATTAAATATTCAATATTATTTAATTCAAGTCATCGATATCGCCCAATCGATATTTAATAATTAAATAAATTAATTATTCGACAGCTAACAAAACGCGCCATTACAGAAGGTCATAGAAAATAGTACTACCAAAGAAGGGAAAGGCAACGAGTTCCAAACCGAGCAGAAGAACGACTCTGGGCAGAAGAAAGGAAGTGATAAGAAGGATGCAAAGCCTATAAGAAAACACGACTTTACAAGCATTCAGAATTGACTCTCTTAAATGAAACCCCGGAGAGGATTTACTCTGCTACCATGGATTCTGGCATCTTTCCTCAAACGAAACCTCAGACAATCACAGAGCAGCAAGCCAACTCTGACAAATTCTACTGATTTCATAATCAACCGGGGCACACCACTAACGAATGTCGATACCTTAAAAGTTTGATTGAAGAACTCATCAGAAAGAACCAACTTCAACAATATGTGAAGAATCCTCAAAACGCTCCGACTACCCAGGGACACAATAATTCCACTAATCAATCCGGTTCTGGTGAGAAAGCTAAGGCATCAGCTGATTCGAGACCAGTTATCAACATGATTTTTGGTGGGCCCCACCCAGCCGGAAGTAGCTGGGAAGATATGGAAAGGTATGCTAATGAGCTGAAGGGTGTCTCGAAAGAAGAGAGGTGCATGGTCTTAAGCAACGATCTCCCAATGAAGATATCAAAGACTTCATCCGACGATATGGTATTCAGGGATAGAGATTCTGACGGACTACTTACACCAACTGTTGATGCCATGGTGATCACAATTGGTTTTGGCCTTGCGGTTGTTAAATGAGTCCTAGTTGACACGGGGACATCCATCAATGTGATCTTCATAAATACAATTCAGAAAATGAACCTTTCTATGACAGAAGTGGAAGCGTGTCCAAAAAAAATCCATTGATTTACTGGACAACCCACGCAACCCATTAGTACAATTGACTTGCTCATTGAACTAGCAGATCGGGAACACAAGGTCTCTATGATGCAAACCTTCGTCTTGGTGGATGAGCTCTTTGCCTACAATGCATTCCTCGGGCTACCAACTCTCGTAGGCTTTAAAATTGCGCTAGCTCCATGGTGTTTAACTATGAAATTTCCATCTGAGAAGGGAACTGGAAAAATTAAGGGCGATTAGGCCATTGCAAGGGATTGCTATGTGACAGAGCTGCGTGAGGTAAAGAAGAAAGACTTGGGGAAGAATGTGGAGGCTCCATCCCGCCTTCACAAACACCCCTTATAGCAATTAAGGAGTGGTCCCTGCATAGGCGAACACAGTGAAGCGCAAAAGGAAATCGATCCTAGAAAAGCGTGTGTAGAGGATGAAAGGGCAGTCCCGGCTGAGATCACAATTCTCGTAGTTGTTAATCTGAAAGATCCAAATCGTGTGCTGAATATAGGATCTCAGTTGAGCACCGAATTGAAGAGTCAATTGATTATCTTTTTAAAAGCTAATTTGGACATGTTTGCATGGAACCATTCTGACATGAGCGGCATATCTCCAGATGTTGCAGTCCATAAACTTAATATTAACCCATATGTTCCATCTGCTAAGCAGAAAAGGAGGACCTAGGGGCCAGAAAAATCAAAGACCTTGAAGGAAGAGGTCGACAAGCTATTGGGGAACAATTTCATTTGGGAATCTACCTATCCAAACAGGGTTTCCAATCCTGTACTTGTAAAGAAAGCAAACGGAAAATGGCGAGTCTGCGTAGACTATCCGGATCTTAATAAAGCTTGTCCAAAGGATAGTTTCCCTCTTCCCAGAATAGATCAATTGGTGGATTCCACGGCTGGGCATGAGTTGCTGTCTTTTATGGATGCGTATTCTGGCTACAATCAAATCATGATGTATAGACCAAATCAAGAGGACACAAGTTTTATCACTGATCTTGGTTTATATTGCTACAATGTGATGCCATTTTGGCCTAAAGAATACAGGAGCAACTTACCAGCGATTGGTAAATGCTATGTTCAAAAAACAAATTGGCAGGACAATGAAAGTATATGTTAGCGATATGTTGGTAAAGTCAAAAAGGGCAGTTTACCATTTGGAAGATTTATCCCAGATGTTTGATATTCTACGCCAATATGGTATGAAGCCAAATCCTTTAAAGTGTTCCTTCGGTGTCAGTTCTGGCAAGTTCCTAGAGTTTATGGTCAACGCTAGGGGCCTAGAAGCAAATCCAACCAAAATATCAACCTTGAGAGAAATGTGCGCCCTAGGAACCAAGAAAGAGCTTCAGCGTTCAAATGGAGAATTTTCAGCTTTGAATCGCTTCATATTCAGGCCAACGGACAGATGTCTTCCCTTCTTCGACGCCCTTAGAAGAGGAAAGAAAGAAATACAAACCTCAGAATGTCAGAAAGCTTTCGAAGAACTAATCCAACACATGGCAACACCTCCAATGTTGTCAAAGCCAAGTGACCGAGAAGATTTGTTTGTATATCTGGTAGTATCTACCCATGATCTAAGTGCGACATTCGTAAGGGAGGATTCGAAGGTTCAAAGGCCAGTCTATTACATCAGTAAGAGATTATTTGGGGTAGAACTAAACTACCTAAAACTCGAAAAGCTCGCTTATTGTTTACTTATCGCCTCAAAGAAGCTTCGACCCTACTTTCAGGCTCACCCTATGAAGGTCCTCATGGATCAGCCTCTGAGGCATGTTTTGTTTCATCTAGAGACTTTCGGGAGGTTGTTAAAATGGAATATTGAGCTCAGTCAATATGACATTACATACCCCCTCCCAAAAGGCAATCAACAAACAAGCGCTTGCAGATTTTATCGTATAATTTACCGACCGAGGAGAGATGAAAGAGGAACCTGATACCGAAACCAACATCCAATGGAAATTATTTGTTGATGGAGCATCAAACGATTACTGCTCTGGGGCAGGAGTAGTCCTGGAACCCCTGAAGGAATATCTATATGTTATGCTCTAAGACTAGAATTTCCATCAACAAATAACGAAGCTGAATATGAAGCCCTCATTGCAGGAATAAGGCTAGCAAGAGAGTTACAACAAAAGACCGTACAAATCTCCGGTGACTCCCAACTAGTGGTGTGTCAGGTCCATGGAGAGTTCCAAGACAAAACGGGTAACTTGCCAACTTATCTATCTAAGGCCTTGGAACTACTAGAGAGCTTCGAGCATTATACCATATCTCACATCCCGAGAGAAGAAAATACTAGGCGGATTCTTTGGCAAAGTATGCAAGCACCGGAGATGCACAACTTATAGGATTAGTCCTAGTGGAGGTCCTCTCCAGCCCCAGCATGTAACAAATTGAGATGGATTGGGTCATTGAGGTGGATAATGAGCTAGACTCGTGGATGACACCAATCAAAGATTATCTCATGATCGATGAACTCCCGACAGAAGTTAAGAAGCGAAGGAAAATCTTATGAAGAGCCCTTATGTATCTCTTTCAGGATGGACGGCTATACAGAACAAGATTTTCTATGCTCTTACTTCATTGTTTTACAAAAAAGGAGTCAAAAGCAATCACGACAGAATTACATGAGGGTGAATGTAGAGGTCATACTGGAGGCTGGACATTAGCCAAGAAAATTCTGCGATATGGTTACTTCTAGCAAGACATAAATAAAGATTCTGTGGCATATACCAAAAAATGCGATAGATGTCAGAGATTTGCAAAGATCCCAAGGATGTCATCAACAACTATAACCCAAGTGGTCAGTCCTTGGCTATTAGCCATCTGGGGAACTGATCTCATAGGAGCGCTTCCCACCACGAAATTTGGTTTTAAATACGCTACTGTGGCTATTAATTATTTTACAAAATGGGCTGAAGAGGAACCATTGACAACCATAACCTCAAAAAAGTTATTAACTTTTTCTTGAAAAATATCATTTGTAGGTTCGGAGTGCCGCAAAAAATAATTACAGACAACGGGACCCAGTTTAAAAGCGAAGAGTTCCAAAATTTTTGTGCCAAGTTTAAAATCCAGAAAAGTTTTTCCGTCGTTGCCCATCCGCAAGCAAACGGACAAGTGAAAGCAGTAAATAAAATCATTAAATTGACCATTAAGAAGCGTTTGGAGAAATCCAAAGGTGGTTGGGCAGATGAGCTTCCACTAGCACTATGGGCATACTGTACCACTCATGAAACTGCGATTGGGCACACTCCCTTTTCCTTAGCTTTCGGCTCTGAAGCCATGATCCCTTTGGAACTAGAAGTTCCTACCCATAGGAGGATACACTACAACCAGGAGGAAAATGAGAGGTTACAACTTGAGGCCCTCGACCAACTCGAGAAATAAAGAAAGGAAGCAGAACTCAGGGTGGGTGCACATCAGAGAAGGGCGGCCAGGCATTTTAATTCAAAAGTTAGACACAGAACTTTTGAGATCGGACACCTTGTGCTGAAGAAAGTAATGACCGGAACCAGGGTTTTTGGACCAAATTGGGAAGGGCCCTATGTAACACCCCGTAGTTTCTGAGAATATTAAAAGAACAAATTAAAGACTTATTAATTGAAAAAGAAGAAATAGGTGAAACGGGTGACGCCATTGCGTTCGTCTCGGAATTCTGCTTGAGATAGAGTTCGATTTTGCGTAAATCGGACTCCGTATGAAGAAGATATCTTTGAATTAAATATTGCAGCAAAACATGAAAAAGAAGAATGAGAAAAGAATAATGTTTAGCATTATTCTAAGGTTTGTAAGCAAAAGACTTAGTAGCTCATTTGGTTATAACATGTGACTTGCAAACAAGAGGTACAGAGTTTTATCCCCGCCAGCGCCATATTTTTGTTTTAGGGGAATGGCTAAAAAGTGACTTAGTGTGAATGCAGTTCAAAAAGCGGTTTAGTTTGAAAATGGTTAATTGGGAAGATAGATAATATATATATATGACGTGTATGCATCATGTGGCGCACGTGGTGCAATTTTTTGTTGGTCAAGGATTGTCTTTTTTACGTGGCCTTCTCTGATTGGCGTTGTGACAAATTCTGAGGTGTTAGGGCTTATGTGTCATTCTATGATTGGCTGAGTGACTCAGTGCTTTAGTTGGATGGCTCTGATTACTCCTAGAATGATCTAATGGCTAGAATTAAACTTAGACTTCTATATAATCAACTCAAACCCTAAACCTAAAACACATAAACACATTCTTTGTAGCCACCATGCTATCCAATTCAAATCTTGTCTAGCAACCTTCTTCTTAAACAAATTATAATCTAATTCAACTAAGAGAATTCAACGTCTACAACAAAGGAGAGCTATTCAATTTCAAAAAACAGATCTAAAAAAAATAAGACTTTCTTTTCTTTGTAAGTCCTGTTATTATTTAGATGTGAACGATTAAAAGTTGTGATTTGTAATAAAATGAAAACTAGAGTAATTCCTAGTTGTAAGATAATGATGATGTTGATTTATGCCTATTCTTGTAACGATTCTATCGTATATGCTTGTGAGATTATTGTGGTTAATATGTTAGTGTTAAATCAATCGTATATTATGTAAATTTGGTGACTTTTTCATGTTATGTAACATGCAAGTTGTTTAGATCTACATTTAGATCTATGTTTATTGAATCATGCAAGTTGTTTAGATCTACATTTAGATCTATGTTTATTGAATCATGCAAGTTGTTTAGATCTACATTTAAATCTATTTTTACTGAATCATGCAAGTTGTTAGGCTAAGACATGTATTATGTTTAGATCTATATTTAGATCTATGTTTATTGAATCATGCAAGTTGTTAGGCTAAGACATGTATTATGTTTAGATCATGTTTAGATCTATCTTTACTGAATCATGCAAGTTGTTAGGCTAAGACATGTATTATGTTTAGATCCACATTTAGATCTATGAAAATTGGATTCAAAATTAAAGCTCATATTTACATGCCTTGTTAAACTTGTGTAAAACCATATGCTTAAGATTCATGTTTGTTGGATCCAAGATAAAAGTTCATATTTACATCTAAACCTGTGTATTTCCATATGTTTAAGATTCATGATTACTGAATCCAAGATAAAAGTTCATATTTACATGCCTTGTTAAACCTGTGTAATTCCATATGTTTAAGATTCATGATTACTGGATCCAAATAAAAGTTTACATTCACATGTTAAATTGAACTCGTGCAATTCTACATGTTTGAGGTTTATGTTCATTGGACCCAAAATAAAAGTTTACATTTACATGCCTAGTTGGATTTGGGTAATCTCATATGCTTAAAGACTCATGTTAGTTGGATCCAAAAATGCAAGTTCATTGTATTATGTTTAGTTAGTTCCTTATTATTTTAGGTTGTGTGAATGGTACATGCTCCCTTCTTTCCCTTTTTTATATTAGTTAGGCGAAGTTACGAGCCTAACATTCTATGTGAATTTTGCGAACGTATGACGGGGGTAACGTTGGGAAAACTTTAAATTCATATTAATGGCATAACTTGGCCCATAAATATATGAATGATTAGTGGCATAAAAATTAGCATAATTTATATACCTTAAAATTATGAACATGATTTAGAGAGGAATTGGGTATGACTTGAATGACAATAATTTACATATAAACATAAAGAGATAAACATGTAAATTTAGAAAAGACGAATATGCCCAACCCGAGTTTAGATTGAGTTACGGTGTAAGACTCCCCTGAACCGCCCGGCACATCCAGCAACCGTAACAATATATATCTAATGTGAGAGGTTAGTGCATCACGCCCAAAAGAACCCGAGGTTAGACTGAGTTGCGGTGTAAAACTGCGCAGACCCGACCGGCATATCCAGTAAACGCAACAATACCTGTCTAATGTGAGTGGTTGGTGCTTTAATGAATGAATTAAAGCTAAGACATGAATAATAGGGTTAAGTTAATTAAGGCAACACTTAACCAATACAACATGTTAACTAAACTGATGGGTGGGGTTACGTTAATTTGAACACTTAACTAATATGACTTGATTTGTGGTAAGGTTAAGTTAGAACAAGAGGGCAACACTTAACCAATATGACTTGATTTGTGGTAAGGTTAAGTTAAATCAAGAGGGCAACACATAACCAATATAACTTGATTTGTGGTAAGGTTAAGTTAAAACAAGAGGGTAACACTTAACCAATATGACTTGATTTGTGGTAAGGTTAAGTTAAATCAAGAGGGCAACACTTAACCAATGTAACTTGATTTGTGGTAAGGCTATGTTAAAACAAGAGGGTAACACTTAACCAATATGACTTGATTTGTGGTAGGGTTAAGTTAAATCAAGATGGAAACACTTAACCAGTATAACTTGATTTGTGGTAGGGTTAAGTTGACACAAGAAGGCAACACACATGATAAGTAGGTGGGTTAAGTAACTTGAATTGATTGATGGCACTTAACCAATACAACATGATGAACACATGGGGTTAAGTTAACAAGAAACACTTGACTAATATAACTTGATGGATGAACGGGGTTAAGTTAATAGGAATCACTTAACCAATCCAACATAATAAGTGAGGAGGGTTGAGTTAATTAGAAAACACTTAACAAACATGACATGATGAATTGGTGGGTTAAGTTAACATGAATGTACAACACTTAACCAATATGACTAATGTGCGGGAGGGTTAAGTACATATCAAGTTGGGTGGATAATATTAGTAAATATATGCCCACAAAACCTAACCATTAAATAAACATGCTTGAATCAGTAGGAGGGTTAAGTACATATCGGGTTAGTGGGTAATATTACTAAATATAGGCCCACAAAACTTAACCATTAAATAAACAAGCTTGAATCGGTGGGAGGGTTAAGTACATCTCATGTAGGTGGGTAATATTTGTATATATAAGCCCACAAACTTAACCAGTAGGAAACCCTAATAACGGGTACTCATTTCAGCAGTAACCTACATCGATGTATCATGGTACCCTGAACTAGGCAGGGTGGGGAACGATTACTGGGCTGACTATAAGCGGTCAAAACAGCGGCAAGGGGTACGTCAATGTAGGTTCCGACGGTTTACGGGCGTGCACGCACTCTGGAGTGGGAAAAAGCAAGCACTGGGTACCAGTAGTTATACACTGTGCATCTTGAATCGTGTCGGGTTGCTATCATAAGGATTGATACACCTTATGGCGGGACAATCACATGGTATCTACACGCAAGAGAGGGACGATTGACACAGACACAAGGAAAAATTAATACGAGTAAGGAGCCGATCAATAGAGTAGTAAGGGTACATCTAACATGTTCATGGTAATTAGGCTGTCTGAGGTGGAATCCTCACGATAGATGTACACCTGAAGGCTACCACAACTATGGGTTTGGGATCACGTTACAATATGATCATTTTATATAGGTTACTAGCTGGGACACTAGTTAGGTGGTGTAGAGAAGTGAAATAAGCGCGATAGCATATTCAGCCTTATTATCTTATTTCTAGGGTGTTGTCCTAGATTCAGTTTATTCATGTCATAAGCCTTTTTCTTGTTTACATACAAAATAGTCACTGGACTTACCAGACTCATGTCTGACCCATTTTCTTTCGTCTTCTTTTCTTCCGTTCCCCCCCAGGTCCGTAGGGCGGGAACACTTCGGCTTAGATCGGATCATTTCCAGCTTGAAGAGAGTAGATGTATTGCTTGGAATCTTTTTCCTTGGACTATGGCTTTGGATACTCTCTTATTAGGGATTTATGCTGCCATACTGTTGTTTTAATGCTTCTTTATGTTTTTAAATCAAGACAAAAGTTCTATGTATTACTTTTAAGTATGATTGATACAACTACAGTAAAAGTTTGACTGAACCACATTGTTTATAAAATGACTTTATTTTCCGCTGCTTTATTTGTCTGTCTTGTAATTTATCTACATCTTTTACCTAAAATGCTCCACCGAAGTTAAGGCGTTCCCTTTGTGAGTGACCTTAACTAAGGTGGGGTGTTTAACTTGGTGTCAGAGCTGAAGGTTACTGGATCAGATAAAAGACTTGAAAAATTATTTTCAAAACAGTTTTAAAAGAAGCATGTTCAAAAGAAAAGTTTTGTTCTAAAGGCATATTCTCCAAAGCCATATGCACTATCTTTTGATCCTCTGTTTGAATCATTGTTTCCTTCTTTCCTGAATCTCTGGGGCTCCTAGCTTTCTGGGAGGTAACCTCATCGTGGCATGGTTTCGTTGGCTTGATGAGACTATGACACCTATCAAAGGGCAAATAAGTGACCAAATTCCATCTATAGCTGCAGTAGTTTCACCTACGGCTAATTTTCTTTCAAGCTTTGTAGGATTTTCCGTGCAATGGAGGCAGCTTTCGGAAGACTTGTCAACATGTTACATAAGGATGGTAAAGATGAGAATGAGGGAGTTTGGCTAAGGAGCACAACCCAAGGATGAGAAACTCATGGATATGGACTTGGTTCACAAAGGAGAAAAGAATAGTAAAACCTAAGACAAGAGGAAGTTTCTTTATCATAGTACAACGGGTCATATAATTAAGGACAAGGGCAAGAACAAAGGACATGATTTTTAGGAGGGCAAGTGCATGCTCTCACCGCCAGCGTACCTGAGAGAGGTAGTAACGTTTCTGTTGAAAAAGTTTAGTTTTTCTTTTGATCATCCTGTTAGTACTCTTTTTGATTTTAGCCCTTCACATTCGTTTATATCTGCTTCCATAGTTGAGTCTCTGCACCTTAGTACTAGTATAATAGAAGATCCCATTATTGTCTCAAATCCGGTTGGTGGTTCAGCTCATTTATCTTTGGTTTGTAAGGATTTGAGAATAGCTACGTTAAGTATTGAGTTTAAGTGTAATGCTTATGTTTTTGGTTTCATGGGCTATGGGTTGATTCTAAGCATGGATTGGTTAGCTATTAACTGTGAAAGGAGGGTAGTTAAACTTTTGACTTGCTTTAGGAATACCCTCGAGATTTCGTGCGATCCTAAGGGATCTGTTAGGCTTAGCTACCTAGAATCACTTGACGCATCTATCGACGATTTGCGATCCGCCAGAATAGTCCGCAGATGTTTTTGATTAGGTTAGGGGTTTTCCCCCTAAAACTTGAGATAGACTTCCATATATATCTAGTTGACAATGCAAATCCACTTATACGATCAACGATAGTTTTGGAGCAAGATTGGCGAGGATAGCCAGAGTCGGTTAAGTGCTCAATTGTTTGGTTGTTTTGCTAGTATCATCTCACATAGATCATCCAAATTCAGAGGAGGTATTCCTTTGGTGCTTGTCTAATATTGGTTTAGGCCTTTGGGGCTTGTAATTGAGGTATGTCGAGTTCGACTAGGATGGTTTGCGTGAGAAATAAATGGTTGTGGCAGGCGCCCTAAGTAAGACTGACCTTAAGAGAGGTAAAAAATATATAGCAACCTTTATCTTTAGACCCTCAGATTTGTGACATGATGGATAAGCTAAGTAGAGGGGAGACCTCTAGTCATCTTAGTATATACACTTGGTATCATGGTTAACACCTGTTTGTCTTGGAAAGATAGTTCGACTACATTGGATACCGTCTGGCATGGTAAGTGATCGAGGTCCTATCTTTACTAGTGAGTTTTGGAAATGGAGGTCAAGAAGCTTCGCAACTGTGAAGTTAAATTAGTTAAGGTACAGTGGAGTGAAGCTCAAGAAGACGCGACATGGGAGACTAAAGATAAGACACGCGCATCATACCCTTTTTCTTAAGGGTTTATCCTTGATCTCTTTTTCTAGGAATTCTATGCATGTTTGATTCTATTTTTTTAGGTATATCTTCTAGGTCATATCTTCGATCCTTAGGTAGAAGCCAATGGATGTAAACATGTGTTTGAAACATGTTATGATTGGTGGTTGCAAGTGGTTGCTCGTGGATGCATACACACACATTAGGCACTAGATCGGCTTAGTCACTTTCATATTGCATATGCATGAGTGAATATATATATATATATATATATATATATGAACTGAAACTTGATGTGTTATCATATGGATGTTGCATTTGTATGATTGATTGTGCACTCATGTAGAAGTTATAAAGTACGATTAGGAATAATTGCATACATGATGGACTCATGGCACTATCATAATTCGCACTGAGGAGGTCAACTGAATCAGTAGACCGCCTGATTTTGCATTAGATAAGGACATGTATACACACTATGCATATGATCATGAGAGCATTAGAAATCGTTTTTAAGGACAATGGACGCTTGTGATTGAATGGTTGAGTAGATGGATGTTGGATATGTATTCTTCTTAACTTGGAGATTTCGGGGATGAAATCCTTTAAGGAGGGGGGAATGTAACACCTCGTATTTTCTGAGAATATTAAAAGAATGAATTAAACAATAATTAATTTGAAAAAGAATAAATAGGTGAAATGGGTTGCGCCATTGTGTTCGTCTCGGAATTCTGCTTGAGATAGAGTCTGATTTTGCGTAAATCGGACTCCGTATGAAGAAGATATCTTTAAATTAAATATAGCAGCAAAACATGAAAAAGAAGAATGAGAAAAGAATAATGTTTAGCATTGTTCTAAGGTTTGTAAGAAAAAGACTTAGTAGCTCATTTGGTTTGAACATGTGACTTGCATACAAGAGGTACAGAGTTCGATCCCCTCCAGCGCCATATTTTTGTTTTAGGGTAATGGCTAAAAAGTGGCTTAGTGTGAACGCAGTTCAAAAATTGGTTTAGTATGAAAATGGTTAATTGGGAAGATAGATAATATATATATACATATATAGAAAAAATATATATATATACATATATACATATATATATATACATATATATATATGACGTGTATGCATCATGTGGCGCACGTGGCACATTTTTTTTGTTGGTCAAGGATTGTCTTTTTTACGTGGCCTTCTCTGATTGGCTTTGTGACAAATTCTGAGGTGTTAGGGCTTATGTGTCATGCTATGATTGGCTGAGTGACATATTGCTTTAGTTGGACGGCTCTGATTACTCCTAGACTGATCTAATGGCTAGAATTAAACCTAGACTTCTATATAATCAACTCAAATCCTAAAACTAAAACACATAAACACATTCTTTATAGCCACCATGCTATCCAATTCAAATCTTGTCTAGCCATCTTCTTCTTAAACAAATTATAATCTAATTTAACTAATAGAATTCAACGTCTACAACAAAGGAGAGCTATTCAATTTCAGAAAACAGATCCCAGAAAAACAAGACTTTCTTTTCTTTGTTAGTCCAGTTATTATTTAGATGTGAACGATTAAAAGTTGTGATTTGTAATAAAATGAAAACTAGAGTTTTTCCTAGTTGTAAGATAGTGACGATGCTGATTTATGCCTATTCTTGTAACGATTTTATCGTATATGCTTGTGAGATTATTGTGGTTATTATATTAGTATTAAACCCATCATATATTATGTAAATTTGGTGACTTTTTCATGTTATGTAACATGCAAGTTGTTTAGACTTACATTTAGATCTATGTTTATTGAATCATGCAAGTTGTTTGGATCTACATTTAGATCTATGTTTATTGAATCATGCAAGTTGTTTATATCTACATTTAGATCTATTTTTATTGAATCATGCAAGTTGTTAGGCTAAGACATGTATTATGTTTAGATCTATATTTAGATCTATGTTTATTGAATCATGCAAGTTGTTAGGCTAAGAAATGTATTATGTTTAGATCTATGTTTAGATCTATCCTTATTGAATCATGTAAGTTGTTAGGCCAAGACATGTATTATGTTTAGATCCACATTTAGATCTATGAAAATTGGATTCAAAATTAAAGCTCATATTTACATGCCTTGTTGAACTTGTGTAAAACCATATGCTTAGGATTCATGTTTGTTGGATCCAAGACAAAAGTTCATATTTACATGCCTTGTTAAACCTGTGTAATTCCATATGTTTAAGATTCATGATTATTGGATCCAAATTAAAGTTTACATTCACATGTCTAGTTGAACTTGTGCAATTCTACATGCTTGAGGTTTATGTTCATTGGAACCAAAATAAAAGTTTACATTTACATGCCTAGTTGGATTCGGGTAATCTCATATGCTTAAAGACTCATGTTAGTTGGATCCAAAAATGCAAGTCCATTATAATATGCCACGTTTACATGACACATGTTTAGTTAGTTCCTTATTATTTTATGTTGTGTGAATGGTACATGCTCCCTTCTTTCCCCCTTTTTTATATAAGTTAGGCTAAGTTACGAGACTAACATTCTATGTGAATTTTGCGAACGTATGACGGGGGTAACGTTGGGAAAACTTTAAATTCATATTAATGGCATAATTTGGCCCATAAATATATGAATTATTAGTGGCGTAAAAATTGGCATAATTTATATTCCTAAAAATTATGAACATGATTTAGAGAGGAATTGGGCATGACTTGAATGGCAATAATTTACATATAAACATAAAGAGGTAAATATTTAAATTTAGAAAAGACAAATATGCCTAACCCGAGGTTAGATTGAATTACAGTGTAAGACTGCCCGGAACCGCACGACACATCCAGCAACTGTAACAATATATATCTAATGTGACAGGTTAGTGCATCAAGCCCAAAAGAACCCGAGGTTAGACTGAGTTGCGGTGTAAAACTGCTCGGACCCGACTGACACATCCAGTAATCGCAAAAATACCTGTCTAATGTGATTGGTTGGTGCTTTAATTAATAAATTAAAGCTAAGACAGGAATGGTAGGGTTAAGTTAATTAAGCCAACACTTAACCAATACAACATGTTAACTAAACTGATGGTTGGGGTTAGGTTAATTTGAACACTTAACCAATATGACTTGATTTGTGGTAAGGTTAAGTTAGAACAAGAGGGCAACACTTAACCAATATGACTTGATTTGTGGTAAGGTTAAGTTAAATCAAGAGGGAAACACTTAACCAATGTAACTTGATTTATGGTAAGGTTAAGTTAAAACAAGAGGGTAACACTTAACCAATATGACTTGATTTGTGGTAAGGTTAAGTTAAATCAAGAGGGCAACACTTAACCAATGTAACTTGATTTGTGGTAAGGTTAAGTTAAAACAAGAGGGTAACACTTAACCAATATGACTTGATTTGTGGTAACTTGATTTGTAGTAAGGTTAAGTTAAATCAAGAGGGCAACACTTAACCAATGTAACTTGATTTGTGGTAAGGTTAAGTTAAAACAAGAGGGTAACACTTAACCAATATGACTTGATTTGTGGTAAGGTTAAGTTAAATCAAGAGGGAAACACTTAACCAATGTAACTTGATTTGTGGTAAGGTTAAGTTAAAACAAGAGGGTAACACTTAACCAATATGACTTGATTTGTGGTAAGGTTAAGTTAAATCAAGAGGGAAACACTTAACCAATATAACTTGATTTGTGGTAGGGTTAAGTTGACACAAGAAGGCAACACTTAACCAAAGTAACATGACAAGTAGGTGGGTTAAGTAACTTGAATTGATTGATGACACTTAACCAATACAACATGATGAACACATGGGGTTAAGTCAACAAGAAACACTTGACTAATATAACTTGATGGATGAACGGGGTTAAGTTAATATGAAACACTTAACCAATCCAACGTGATAAGTGAGGAGGGTTGAGTTAACAAGAAAACACTTAACCAACATGACATGAAGAATGGGTGGGTTAAGTTAACATGAATGGACAACACTTAACCAATATGGCATAATGTGCGGGAGGGTTAAGTACATATCAAGTTGGGTGGGTAATATTAGTAAATACAGGCCCACAAAACTTAACCATTAAATAAACATGCTTGAATCAGTAGGAGGGTTAAGTACATATCGGGTTGGTGGGTAATATTAGTAAATATAGGCACACAAAACTTAACCATTAAATAAACATGCTTGAATCGGTGGGAGGGTTAAGTACATCTCGTGTAGGTGGGTAATATTTGTATATATAGGCCCACAAACTTAATCAGTAGGAAACCCTAGTAACGGGGACCCATTTCAGCAGTAACCCACATAGATGTATCATGGTACCCTGAACTAGGCAGGGTGGCGCACGATTACTGGGCTGATTATAAGCAGTCAAAACAACGGCAGGGGGTACATCAATGTAGGTTCCGACGGTTTACGGGCATGCACGTACTCTGGAGTGGGAAAAAGCAGGCACTGTGTACCAGTAGTTATACACTGTGCATCTTGAATCGTGTCGGGTTGCTATCATAAGGATTGATACACCTTATGGTGGGACCATCACAGGTTATCTACACGCAAGAGAGGGCCGACTGACACAGACACAAGGAAAAATTAATACGAGTAAGGAGCGGATCGATAGAGTAGTAAGGGTACATCTAACATGTTCATGGAAATTAGGCTGATTGAGGTGGAATCCTCACGATAGATGTACAACTGAAGGCTACCACAACTACGGGGATTGGGATCACGTTACAATATGATCATTTTATATAGGTTACTACCTGGGACACTAGTTAGGTGGTGTAGAGAAGTGAAATGAGCGTGATAGCATATTCAGCCTTATTATCTTATTTCTAGGGTGTTGTCTTAGATTCAGTTTATTCATGTCATAACCCTTTTTCTGGTTTACATACTAAATAGTCACTGGACTTACCAGACTCATGTGTGATCCATTTTCTTTCGTCTTCTTTTCTTCCGTTTCCCCCTAGGTCCGTAGGGAGGGAACACTTCAGCTTAGATCGGATCATTTCCAGCTTGAAGAGAGTAGATGTATTGCTTGGAATTTTTTTCCTTGGGCTATGGCTTTGGATACTCTCTTATTGGGGATTTATGCTGCCTTACTGTTGTTTTAATGCTTCTTTATGTTTTTAAATCAAGACAGAAGTTCTATGTATTACTTTTAAGTATGATTGATACAACTACTGTAAAAGTTTGACTGAACCACATTGTTTATAAAATGACTTTATTTTCTGCTGCTTTATTTGTCTGTCTTATAATTTATCTACATCTTTTACCTAAAATGCTCCACCGAAGTTAAGGCATTCCCTTTGTGAGTGACCTTAACGGAGGTGGGGTGTTTAACTCTATGTTATAAAACTAAAACTTCGAGATGGTACTTTCAAATTGACCACCATAGATGAAGTCCAGATTCCTCGAGCTTGGAATAGCGGCTACTTCCACTGTTGCTTTTTTATAATGCATCGTTCAAATCTGTTGTAAAAGCTGTAAATATTTGCTAAAAACATCGCATTCGAGCTATGTACATATAAAAAAACATTAGTGAGAAACTCCATTTGCCTACACGGATCGTATATTTGCGAACTTCTGCTAAAAGTTGACTTCTTTATGTAGGCAAACAAGAACAATTTCTGTCTCAAAATCCAACCATAGTTGGAGACTTCCTAAGCGTATCCTAGTTGGAACAATTCAAAAACATCAAGTGCCAAAGCATCATTCAAACTAAGCAATGAGTGGGTGACGAATCAGAAAACTGCATCTTTCATCACAAGAAACACCAAATCCTTAGTGAGCATCCAGCAAAAGGATTGGTGCTGAACTATGAAAATAATGCAAAGGTGGAAGCAGCCAAATTTGTCCCATGGATAAAAGATTGCCAGTCCTAAAAGAGGCACCTTGTTAGGTGCAGGACACAAATTCTTTAAATTGAACTAAAACTCGACAAGATGAACTAGTGTCCACCTCCCGGAATGAAGCATAAAATCGGAAGGACCGACAAAACCTAGGTTGGAAGTACCAGTCCTACTACCAGAAGGACCGGCAAAAAAGCTGGAAGACCAGCAGTCTGAAGGACCGACAAAACTAGGATGGAAACAACAGTCCTAGTGCCAGAAGGACCGACAAACATGCTGGGAAGACCAGTGCAAACAGAAATCCTAGCCGAAAGGGGGTAATAGAAATCCTAGCCGAAAGGGAGTATCCGATTTAATCTTCCCAGTCCTGAGCTAATCAAAACAGGGAAGGTATAAAGTTGGATTAAACTTAAAAGCATTTAAACCCAATCTCCGAAGGACTCGCGTCACTAAGTTAGTGAGAAGTGTGGTTGAATACGCTATAAAAATGTGTATCTAACCAAATCTCTGAAGGGCTTGGGTCACCAGGTTAGTAAGAAATATGGTTAGATACATCAGAAACCAAAGACACATATTTAAACTAAATCTCCGAAGGACTCGGGTCATTGAGTTAGTGAGAAAAACGATTAAATACATCATAAAATTTATAACCTTCTTTAGGGAGCATGCATTCAAGTCCAAATTCTGAAGGACTTAGGTCACCGGGTTAGTGAACGTGTGAATGAATGCATGATCACCAAAAAGAAAGAAAAATGGCGTAAAAACAGTCAACTAAATTGAATTCTAAGAACCTAACTGCTTCCAATGAAATAAAACTATAGCAAGCTACTATAACATCAAAAAGCAAGTTGGTAGCATTAAAGTTACGCACCATAAGCTCAATACTAATGCATGGCCGACAAAGAAAATTGTGATGCAAGGTATGAAAGTGCTGCCAAACAGGATGAAAGACCACAGCGTAACAAAAGAGCATTGTTCCACACTAACAAAGCAAAGCATGGCGACATCACAAAATCCCAAACTAGTCACAGAACCACAAAAACACCAAAATAAGCACAAGATGCATCACAGACCAACATGAACTTAAATACGAGGATCGGCACCCGCTTATACAACCGATCTAAAAGCATAGTTTGCAAAATAAACGACCAAAGGCAAGGTAGGAAAGCTATAGATCCTTGTTCTTCCTAGGCCTACCAAACTTCCTCTTAACCTGGGTAGAGCAGGATAGAGGTTCATCAGCCAATGAACTCTTTGCGCTCTGAAGCTGCCAACTCAACATCTCCTGGAGCAAAGGAGGCAATAACACTATCCGTAGATCTAAGAGCTTGGATCAACTTTGCCTTGTCATCCTCTAGAGCGGAGATACGCTCGAGATTATCCATATGAAGCCTTTGGAGGTCGCAAGCTAGTGTGTGCCAATCGCTCTTTTGTTTTGCAGAACTTCCCAAATTGATACGTAGCAATCTCAAAATGAGCAAGCATCCGAGCCTTCACGGCAATCATATCACCAGAAAAGGTTTAATGGTCAGACGGAGATATGTCCATGTTAGAAGATACTCCCTGCAAACTCCAGCCTTTGAGTCGCTTAGCAAGCTTAGGATTGCACGACCTGGGGGCATAACATGGCCTGCTAATGATTGTTTGAAGTTCTATATGGGAGGGACTAAGGGGAGAGTTCATAGACGGCTGACCGGTCGATTGAACGTCAGTTATTTGAACATCGGAATCAAAAAACCTTTCCAGACGACGTCGCTTCGGAGACGTATCCATCCTGTGTAAGTGAAATAGTAAATAGTCATGCAATTCAGGGATTTAAAGGGTTAGTCAAGATTAAACAAGTAACACAACCAAAAGCAGAACCATGAACGACCAATTCCTCCAACCTTGGCCACACGTAACAAGTTCATGTTATTCTCACATGCTTCACTCAAAACGGTCGCTCATATTTAACCAAGTCAGGGCCATTCAGAATTGACTTAAGGGCAAAAAAAGGGAACGACCCTCTGTCAAATGCACTTGGGAAACCATAGGAGTTAAACAAGAAGTACGAATCATGGTAAAAATATCAAGGTCGCATGATTTAAGCATTTCTTCGAACATCATGTGTGTAAACAGATAATTGGGAGCAAATCGTTGGCACATGGTCATAAGATTAGGAATTGTGCAAGATATGAACTTGTTTTAAGCATTTCAACAAGCATATCATGTGTATGAAGTTTAGAACCATAGAAAAAAGGAATATCGGAGTTAAATGTTCTCAGATAAGTGCATGCACAAAACAAATCAGATCCAGTCCAAAATTCCGACTATTATCATCATGAAGAGATCGACAGCAACACAAATTGAATCCAATGATCATAAGGGTTTCGGATTGCCGTCCAAGAGAGCATAAAAGGACTTATTCCTACTAAAACATATATTATCAATTCAAAAGAGGAATAAGCATAAGCAAGGATTGACAAACCTGCACTTCACAAATTAATGACAGGGAAAAGTATAGAGTATATGGCTGCGAGAATCTAATCGAAAGGAAGTAGAAGTAGAAATTAGGGTTTTTTAAGGAAAAGAAATAACTTCTATCAATGTGTTTTATCTGGAAAATAAGAGTGAATTAAAGAGAGGAGTAAGAAAATGAGGGGGAAGATTAAAAGACATGCATCCAGATCATTTTCGCCATGTCAGCTCAACACTCGATGGTGCAAATATAAGTGGCCTATCAGATCCAGTTGGCTTGCCCGCATCCCCATGATTTGATCGATCATAATGATACTTCAACTCAAGAGAAACAATGTGAGTGACTCAGGCTTTTCGCTCACGAGAAGGAACAATCTCAGCCCTCTTTAGCTAAACAATCCTAAGTTCTGTGTGATCTTCCTTTGGTAAGCCGGATTTAATATACCAAACTATGTTATGTTCAGTTGTTTCGAAGCCTCTATTTTTTTTGCAAAATAAAAATTACAAACTTCGAGGGGCAAATGTTTATCCCTTAAAAACCATACATATATTGGTCTATTAAATCTGTGCAAAACTACGAGATAAGCGTCATTAGGGTCGGTCGTGCATAGTCCTATCCAGTACACCGGGATAGTTTGCGAAGAGTAAGGGACGTCCACATAGAACAAAGTTCAAACGGCAACTTAAAGGTTAAACACGTCGCGAACATCAAAACAAGTTGGGTTGTCTGCTCAACACAGTTAGAATCGATCATACAACATAGCACGACCATACAAAGAGGTCGTGCACACGAGGCTAGCTCAAGAATGGGACGATGCAAAAAACAATACGGCTCGTGCATCATGTAAAGATCGCCCATGTTAAGGGAAGTCGCTCAATCCAATATCGAAAAGGTCAATCGTACAAGACAAGGAGAAGAATTGGTTCCGGTCACACGTTCCACTCTGCAGTCGTTCGTTCATACTACCCGGCCCGATCAATCATACATAGCAGGGAACACAAAGATGCCAGAGGTAACACACGCGTCCCATGTCTGCTAATGGATTGCAACCCTAGTCGCTCTCTCCTCAATCAGTCACTAATACTACAATCATATGCTACCAGTTAGTCCGACAGATGTCAACTCCAGAAGTGATCACACGTATGTCTGGTCTACAAGCTTTGGTCGGTCACCCATCTGCAATCAGATACAAATGCTCCAACCTGATATTATCTGCCATCAATTATAAAAGGCTTAACATGATGATCCGATCGGTCATTCTTATACTAACCAAGAATCTTTGACTAGTCGCTTGTACACTCATCGCCTGTCCGCCAATGCAATGTGCTCAGACCTATGCAGTCGCTCGCTCCTATGCACCTGCTCGCTCCCATGATGTTGCTCGTACAGGACAGTTGGATACAACTATCGAAAGTTGGCCACAGTTGGGCGATGGCATTTTCGTAGTTAAGGAAACAAGCGACCCGTGGCTTGCATATATGAGTTTCAACTCATTTCTTCGAGGGAGCTCACCTATAAATAGGCCATGGCTTCCAGCATAATGGGGATCGACTCCTTACCACCACGAAGTGTTGCTAAATTCTTTCCTACCATTCCTTATGAATTTCAACCATCGTCCTCATCTCCACTTGAAGGTGATTCATCCATTTGGCCATGGCATCCAATAGAGTCCTATAAGTGAGAAAAGGTCAAAGACATCTTCCTTCTCCGTCGCTCACCCATCCTTCTCTTCTCTTCCATGGATTCCACCATTCCTCCATTGAATTCCGTGAATTTAAGCGATATTTGTATGTGAGAATGAGAATACGTTGAGAGAATGAGAAGATGTATGAACAAAGAGAGTTTATATGCTTTGTAATCATTGTCATGATAATACAAACTACCTTCATACTGGGCGTAGGCGTAACTTAGGGCCGAACCACTCTAAAAACCCTGTCTCCATTTTACTTTCCTCAATTTTTACTCTTATCTTTTGTTGAGTGCAGCTCCAATTACTTTCTAATCACATTGGTGAAGCGCAGTTCACGTACCATTGGTGTTTGAGTCATTTTTGGTGAAAACAATCTTTGTCCTGTCAGATCTACCTTTGATTATAGATCTAATTCACTGTTTAGATCACCTTATACCTATTCTATTAGGTTTATGGCCAAATCAGATCTGTTGTTAGTTGGACATCTAAATCATTGTTTAGGTCATATCATGCCTATGCCTATTATGCTAGAATCAGTGTTATTGTCACATGTTCATCTTGCCGTTATGCCACTATATGTTTAAGCCATTACATGTCAACCTTGTTAGTATGATCATCTCTGTCCTTTTCCCTCTATCTTTTCCCTTTTATTTTTGTATAGCCAGGTAACCTTCGAGCTTAGCATGCCCCTGAAATATGCGAATACGTTAGATTGGGAACGAGGGAAAAACGGTGAAAATTGGGCATAACTTGTAATTGGGAATTGGGACCTAACTTGAATAAAGTTTAATAATATGAATTTGGGGTATACTGTTTATTATGAACATAACTTGGGAAAAGGGGCATGGAAACCTATAACGATATAGGTAAATTTGGTTAATAATGGACATGCCTAGGATTACAGTAATTAGAAACTGTAACTGCGCCTAAACACGAGGTTAGATTACACCTGTGGTGGAAGTCTTCCTGGAACCGACTAGCATGTCCAGCGACCACCAGTGGTGAATCTAATGTGAGGGGTCTAGGTGCATAAACATGAGACGTACTAAGACACGAGGTTATGCCCGACTTATGGAAGAAGTCTGCCTGGAACCGACCGACATATCCAGCATCCACAAGTGGTATGCATAATGTGGGAGGTCTGGCGCATTATAACCATAAATGGACATGGTAATGAATTGGAAAACTTAACCTAGTTGAATCCATAGGGATTGTGTGAACATGTCAATACGAATAGGGGTTAAGTAAACTTAGTTCAAACAGTGGGATGGTTAAGTATATCTGGGTTGGGTTGGTAATATTTATATATATAGGCCCACAAACTTAACCTATTGGGGTTATGTAATTAAAGACACCGTTAGGTAAACATAAACCGAGGAAACCCTAGTGGGGATGCAAGACAAAGGGGAGAGCTTGCATCATCTTGTGTGTAAGACCCGTTCTAGTTAGTAACCCATATAACAGTATAAAACGAGTACTCCACCCTAGGTTAGAGTCGAGGCACATTTACTGGGCTAATTGTAAGAGATCCAAACATGGAGGATCATGTGGGAAACCTACCGGGTCATATGCATGCCTGGTCCAGGCAGAGGGGGACAAGAGGACCATGACACTAGTAAATATGGTTGTGCACATTTGGAAAATGAAGGGTTGCTACTTTAGGGTGTGATACACTCTACTGTGGGGCCAACACATGGTATCTACGGAGTAGAAAGCCAATCGATTAGGGTAGTAGTTAGGGTACATCTGGACATATGCCTAGTGTACCATCTTGTAGTTATTGGGGATCATCTTGTTATAAGACACTAGTATTGGTGCAGAGTAATCATTAGAGAAGCGTATACACTCTGTCATGTTTACCTTGTCATACCTTCCTTTTGTGATGTTATCTTTCTCATCCACTTTATATGCCTGTCATGATACTTTTACTTATTTATTTGCTAAAAGTAACTAGACTTGCCAGACTTTATGTCTGACCCTTTTTGTTTCATCTTCTTTCTTCCTCTTCCTCCCGAGGTTCTCAGGGTGGGAATACTCTAGCTTGATTAGGATGCTGCTATCGTTTTGCTGGAGCTGCTTAGACGTATTGCTCAAGCTCCTATCTTTGCTTCTATGGCTATATTTTTATTTGGGGATTATGCTTCTTTTATTTTTGTACTCTGATGTTTTGCGTGCAAGACAGAAGTTTTGCTGATGTACTGGGTTTATGTATTTTCAGACATATGATGTTTTGAACCACGATACTTTATGATTAATAAAGTTTTTAATTCCACTGCTATTTTATATCTTTCTTGTAATGTTTCTATTCTTTTTACCTATAACGCTTCACGAAACTTAATGCATTCTCTTAATGAGTGATATTAACGGACGTGGGGTGTCACAAGCGTTGATCTTCTCAGCTCAAAGGGAGCATCTGGTTGGGAAGTAATCAGATACACTACATCCCCTGGCACACTACAACTACCTATTGCCTTATTGTTAAATCTTATGAAGGATAATGAAGTGATTGTGTGACACAAGAAACTGAAAATCTCTCCACATTAGCTTTACAAATATGATAGGGAAAAAATCATTAACAATACAATCCAACAAATACTGGGAAGAACAAGTTATCTATTATTTTAAATCATGAAAATTGGACTTAGATTTGCTTATCTTGGGTAGATAAAAATTTAATTGTGAAAAAGGTTGTAGCAGATAAACAAGCTGGAAACAAAAGTACATTATGTAGTTTAAAGGAAAAGTCCAGTTTAATTATTATTTGTTTCACATATTGTTTAGTTACCACTACAAAACATAACATTACAAGAAAATGATCAAGAAAAATCTATATCATGCTTCATTTTAAGTAAAACTGGCATATTTTTCACTAACGGGTCACTACCTAAAAGTCTTATGTGACAACCATTATAGTGAAAATATACAGATCCAAGATGTAATGTGAAACCATGACCATGCATCCCAACAAACTCGAAAATTAAAAGACATATCTTAACAACTAATTTGTTACATATTTAACCATGTTAGGAAGAATGGTTTAAGACACGTTGAGACACCGGTATAATATATAATAGTCATTGTAGTCCCTCAAAAAAGTAATAAATGAGTTGTTAAAGTTAATGATTAACGTAAAAGGAAGTTCTACCTTTCATAATCATGCTGGCCATAACTTAATGTTCAAAGAGTAGTAAAAAAAATCATCCATTCATTATGCTATTTCTCATAGTGTTTTTTCATGTGTCTAATTTTAAACTACTTGTCACATTGGATAATCATGTATGATTCTTGATACAAGTAAACTACAATAAATTTCGGTTTCCCAACATACGCCATAGTACCATTTTGATTAAAACTAATAAACATTTAAAATCCAAAACAAATGAATGTCTTGATTAGAATTTGCATCACTAGTGAATGACATTATCATGATACAATGCTATGTATTGCTTAAATTGACGCAGTACACAATACAAAATATGGTGCAAAAACCACATACTCAGGACTTGATAAAAAAACTTTTAAGATATTGGCCAAGTAGATTACACCAATATTTGGGATTCTAAATGCAAACAATGTTTTATGGGAGGAGTTATGAGCTATCCAAAAGGAGATGTTTGCCTTCCGGTGATTATAATAAATAGGGATGGAAGAGTACCTTATATTCATGAGCAACATCCATTTATGAGATATGAAACAAGTGGCAAGCTTAAGAAATGAAGGCAAGCGACAAACAACGAAGGCGACAACAAATGGCAAGCAAAAAATAACGAAGGTAAGTGGTGAATTTCAATGTGGATTGAGTTAGGGTTTAGGTTTTCTGGACGAAACATCGCGATTTAATTTTCTAAATGGAAATGAGGAGGGGGTTTTAATTTAAAAAATCCATAACCATGTTTTTCTGTCAAATAAAATGAGCTTTGAAAGGAAAAGAAAGGAGACAAACCGTAAATATTTGCAAAGTCTACAAATAAACAATGGTCATAGACATATATTACAACTACTGCACAAGTAGATTTGTATAAATTACATTTATTACAACTGCAAAAATAAAACAGTTGTTGCAAAACACCTATTACAACTGCCAGTTTGCGTTGGTTGTAAAGAGAAGGTTGTAATATTGTTGTTTTGTTGTAGTGTCTTCTACTGCAAGTTTGGATTAATCTCGTGTCTACATGTCATTAATACTAAAAACCATTAATATTCACACACATATGAATTTCCTATGAGGATATTTAATTTCTACTTTCATATTTTAACACATTTAATATGCTACCTAATACATATTTAATACCCATTAATAATACGTTAATTACGCTTATAAATAATAGTAAATAAACATAAATCTAGCACACGTTAATAAGTATCCTAATTTGTTTGAAATGTCAATTCTAATAACATAATCACAATATACAAGTTTATTTCTCAAACTGTACTACATGACATAGATTTTCATATTCACATTCAACAAGTAAAAGGGAAATAAGAACTTATACCTAAAACTTGTAATCAGGATTTGAATAATTATCTCAATAAAAAAAGGCTGAAAAGGTTCGATAATCCAATTATATATGTAAAACTTCCCCTTTGGTACTTCTTCACTTTTGTATGATTTTATGTACAAAACTTAAGATTTAGTAATTTTGTGAATAATACATTCAAACAATCTACTAGAACTAGACGCTTGAACTATTAATACCACAATACTCATGTCTCATGCTTTAGTGTATGTTTGACCAAAATATGATGGAAGCACCCACAGATTTTAGGAAGAGATAATAAATAAAGAAATAGTAAATTAAAATGAGGAAAATACAAGAACACACACAATTTATAGTGGTTCGACATTTGAATGGCTTACATCCACTTTATAATTCTCTTAATACTATAAAATTAGAGATACAATGGTGGAGAGTATTTCAATCTCGAATACAATACTATTTTAAAGAATAAAAATACAAATGAGATGCCGAAAGTTTAGTTTTTGTATCCCTTGAAGGCTTTTTATAAAGGTGAGTTGTGCTCGATTTGGTACGACCACGTGGAGGCCGATCCGAAGCTTGTGGAGATGGTGGAAGCGGTTTTCTCGTTGCACTTCTTTAGGAGATATTTGCATGGGTCGACTATCTCAGTTCGACATAGTCGAACCGGATGCTGATCGAACCAAAATATCGCTATCGATGGATTCATCGAGCCAAAGGCTTGTCCTCAACCACTTTGTCAATGTGAGCCCTGGTCGAACTGAGAGTTGTGCCATACAGAGCTTGTCTTGCTTAACTTTGTGATTATCTGAGCGTGCTTCACTTGAGTCCAGAGCATTATGATAGTGAACACTTGAGACATTGATGACCCTTTTGAAAGGCAGGTCAACACTTTGACCCTTAAAGCACATTACGTCGTAAGTGGAATGTGCTTTGAATCTGTTGAGCTACACCTCCCAGTAATGCCATCTGCCTTTGTGGAAAATAAGGATAAGTAGTCATGCCTTCTTTGATATCCATGAAACTTGAATTCTTCTTTTCTGTATAAACAGATGATTATATTCCATATTGTATTTGATAATGATTATCGAGCCAAAGTCTTTGACTGGAGAAGTAGAGATGGATAATATCAATACAAACGTTGTGAATCAAGAAGTCAAATTATTTATCACGATCCATTTCAGGTCATTTGCTTCTACAAGTGATTGTACACATACAGGTCGTTGCCAAACGAAGTCGTCTTCTTGCACAAGTAAAGTGCATGGTCAAGTCAGACTATCTATTACACAGAAGTCAGTGCCAGGAGTCATCAATCAATCCATAAGAGAGGAGAGTCACTTTCCTTTCACCAATCTATTTTTTACTTCAGATCGATAGTCGAACTAATCTTCAGTTAGATATAGCCAACCCGAACCACCTAGGATCGATATAATTGACCCGATCTAGTCAAATCTGACTTGGTCAATTATAAATTTGGATAGAATTCGAAATGCCTTTTGGTTTTTGTTCTATAGGTATAAGGCCCACACGTTTTCTCACTTTTTACTTTTATTATTTCACCACTTCAAACCGATAATTTCCGAAACTCCCTAAACCCAAAACCAATCCAGTTTCTGCCTCCGATCTTTAAACATAAACCAATTTATGTGGGTTTCGATCTATTTTTTCAATGTATTTAATCATAATTTTATACAAAATGAGTCTTGAATTGATGTCTTGTTTCTGCTACCGTAGGGGTGTGATGTGTGAGTATGCCCCCAATCAATCGCAAGTAAAGTGCCTGGCCAGGGCTTGTTCGAGATTGATTAGGATCGACAGTGCATTTCCCCCCATGTCCGGACATGTAGGGCTCGGGATCAGCTTTCACTCTTGCCCCCGATACTATAGCGGGGTAGGAGCCCTTTTATGGCATTTAATCAATATGCCTTTATACTCTCATATCGTATGCCCAGGATAGAGTTCGAACTCAGCTTTCAGTCTACTCCCCGATCCTTTTGCAGGATAGGAGTTCTTGTGGCGCCTGTCCCTAGCGCCTTTATACTCTCCCATCGAATGCCAAAGGTAGAGTGTGGTCAATGTGGTCTTTAGTCGTGGTGCACCTTCACGCCCTGTGGACGTTGTCTTCCCGTCCTTTATACTCTTCCCCAAGTCATGGGGTTAGAGTTATTTAGGTGAATAGTCGCATCATTCTCCCCGGCGCTCCTTCTACACTCTATTTCCAGGAGCGGGAGTCCACCGTATCGAGTGTCGTTCTCAAACTCGATTTTAGTCCTTACTCCATGCTTCACTCTGGCGGATGGAGTTTTTTCGGGCAAGCGGTTGGATCACACTTTCCGAGGCGCTACCTCATAATCACTGATTCATGGGTAGAGGTGGCCATTTGTAACACCCCACACCCGCTAAGGTCACTCATAAGAGGGGAATGCCTTAGTTTCGGTGAAGTATTTTAAGTGAATATAGAACAGTAAAATTACAACAAGACAGATATAAGTAATACTTGAAAATTTAAAACATCATTTCATTGCAGCGGAAAGTAAAACATGTTTGGTTACATCACAAAACCATACAAGAGTCAAGTACAAAATATCCATCTTGATAAAAATAAGTACATAATCCCACTATGTAAACAATAGCCATAAAAGGAAAGATGAACTGAGCTTTACTTCAACGGTCCAAGCTCCAAAGGATAGATACAACAATCTGATCAAAGCCCACTAGCACTAAGCCCACTCTGATAACCTGGGTTTGGGGGAAAAAGATAAAAACAACGGGGTCAGACATAAGTCTGAGTGAGTCCTATAACCCTAACAATACAATCGTTAAAGTAATTAGGGTATGATATAAACAAGGTATGGTACCTCTGGGGATAATGACTACACTACGTAGCCAACTTAACACGGGATGTACTAAGATAACCGGAAAGACGCATTTATCCACCCAAGGATAATTACTAGATTACACCATCCCAGACTTATCCACCCAAGGGTAATTCCTACACTGCACCACACCAGTTCTACCTACCAAGAGTAATTCCTACTTAAAGGTTGATCCCACTAAATGTACTTAGTAACTTTTACCCAGTAGTTTCGTGTACCCCTAGCTAACTACCTAGGTGTACCCACTACTCCCAAGCGATCGGCTCCCTAACGTAGATATCCGTGCTGGTCCCACAATGGGGTGTATCATTTTCCCAAAGTGGCAACCTGATAATATCAGCGGTGCACGGCTTTATACCTACACGATGCAACAACGACTTACTAACCAGCCCGGGTCCACACACGCATATGAAACCCGTTGGTCCTACGTTGCCACCGCTAACCCGTTTTGGCCTCTTATAGTCAAGCCCAATATGCGTGTCCCGTCACTCGACTTGAGTCGAGCCCACAAAGATACGTTTGGGATATTGGTTGAAATGGGCCCCCACAAGCTACCACCTAAGCTTGTTATTTTATCTAGTATATCCCACTTAACCCTTTTTAATAATCATGTCTACCTTCATGTTATAAATCCTGGTTAAGTCATTAATCATATTTTAATTGCCATTCAAGGCACCCACTAGATTTCCACATGCCACCCAAGTCATTTACTTAATTCCCACATGCCAACCAAGGCACTTACTTAACCCTTTAATCATGTTTAATTACATGTTCCACTTTGGTTAAGTATTCTAATCGTATTTTCTATTGCCACCCAAGGCAACCCACTAGTTTCCTCATGCCACCCAAGGCACCCCACTAGTTACCACAAGTCACCCAAGGCACCCACTTAACCCTCATGCCCCACTACATGCTTATATGGTTAAGTGTTTCTTAATTAATTAAGACCGTGATCCTCATAAAGACCTCTCACATTAGACTATCTTTTATGACCGCTGGTTAAGCCGGTTGGGTCCGGGCAGCCTTATGTCATAACCGAGTCTAACCTCGTGTCTTTACCTTAATCACGTATTTAGTTTGTGCCTAAGACCTCTCACATTGGGCTAACATTTGTAGCAACTGGTTAAGCCGGTTGGGTCCGGGCAGTTTTACGCTACAACTGAGTCCAACCTCGTGTCTTAGTCGATTAATTACACCTAATTAATCACCCTCACAATTTATATTAATTATTCCTAACGAATATCAAGTTTTTCATAACATGGGTAGACCTAACTCAATAGGTAAATTCCCATGGGGTAGACCTAACTCAATAGGTAAATTCCCACTTATGTTAATTTATTTTTATAGTATGCTTAATCATACCCAACCATACTTTTATTAACATATTTATTAACCCCATCGTTCCCCACGCAAATCGTTCTCATTTCACGATATAATAAAAGGGAAGATCATCACAAACATCATGGGTTTAACCAAATCTTAGCATATAACTTTGTCATGGGTTAAGAGAATGTCAACTTGCATATATGAGCATATATTAACCCAAACTTGCATATTATCACACACATATCTTGCATAACATGTTGAACTTGCATATAAGCATTCACATAACTTGCATAACATGTTAAACTTGCATATAAGCATTCACATAACTTGCATAACATGTTAAACTTGCATATAAGCATTCACATAACTTGCATAACATGTTTAAACTTGCATATAAGCATTCACATAACTTGCATAACATGTTTAAACTTGCATATAAGCATTCACATAACTTGCATATGAATTTGCATAACAACCTACACATAACTTACATAACATCATACACATAACTTGCATATGAACTTGTTAAACATGCATAAACCCACTTGTTAAACATGCTTAAACCAACTTATTTAAACATGCATAAACCCACTTGTTAAACATGCATAAACCAACTTATTAAACATGCATAATATCACATACTTAGCATGCATAGAATCACATACTAAACTTGCATAATATCATCTACTTAGCATGCATAGAATCACCTACTAAACTTGCATAATATCATATACTTAGCATGCATAGAATCACATACTTAACTTGCATAATATCATATACTTAGCATGCATAGAATCACATACTAAACTTGCATATTATCACATACTTAGCATGCATAGAATCACATACTAAACTTGCATATTATCATATACTTAGCATGCATAGAATCACATACTTAACTTGCATAATATCATATACTTAGCATGCATAGAATCACATACTAAACTTGCATATTATCACATACTTAGCATGCATAGAATCACATACTTAACTTGCATAATAGATCAATGTTCAACTTAGTGTTTTGCATCATAATCATCATGAAACATAGCACCAAACTTGCATATAGATGTCATGACTACATAACATTAAACTTGCATGACATATGGTATATAACTTGCAAAACACATAACATACACTACACAAAGCTTGCATAAACACATTGATCCTCAAACATATCCATACATCATCATATCCTATCTTAATCAATTTAACAATTGATTATTAAGGAGATAGAATCTCACCAAAACAAAATTAGCAACTAATGAAGAAGATTAAGAGGCTAGAAGTTTATTTGGAATGCTATCCCTTCTCTAATTTTGATGGAGGCTCCTTCAAGTTTCATTTTGCCATAGTTTAGTTACTAGATTTAATTATGAATGAATTAGGGTAGGGTTAGGGTCTTATTTATAGGATTAGGTAGTGTTTTTAGGCCCTTAGATTAACCCTAGATTAGATTAGGACCCTTAGATTTCGGAACTCTCTAGAACCAGCCCTAAGACCAAGCCTAAACCCCAAACTGGTGCACCCAACCACAGAACTCTCTAGAAACTGTGCAGGTTTCTTGGCTCGGCACGGGCGCACTTCCCAAGTGCGCAAGTGTATTTCTGTACTGGCGCACTTCACAAGTGCGCCAGTGCATTTTTGTACTGGCGCACTTCACAAGTGCGCCAGTGCATTTCTGGCCTGTTTCGGGTTTTCTGCCTAACTTCGTTCGTCCATATCTCTTTCATACGGTACCCGTTTTACGCAAACTCGGACTCTATTTCGCGTATTTTTCCGAGACAAACGCAATGACGCAGCCCGTTTCCCTTAATTCCCACATCTGGGATTAGTTATTCTTTAATTTGTGAATTTTAGCATTAACCGAAATTCGGGGTGTTACATTCTCCCCTCCTTAAAGGATTTCGCCCCCGAAATCTCTAAGCTAAGGAGAATGCATATCCTACCATCCAAACAACCATCTACTCAATCCATCAAACACGGGCATCCATTGTCCTTAAAACAGTTTCTAATGATGTATGAGCATATGCAAAAAGTGTGTGTATATGTTCCCTATCTAATGTATGAACATATGCAAACCATGATAGTGCCATGCATCCATTATGTATGCGAGAGAACCCTATCGACACATACAATATCTACATGAGTGCACAATCATTCACCAAAATGCATCATCCATATGATAACACAATCATTATACATCCATAAATATAGCTTCCTACACACAATTTTATGCAATATGCAATATGAAGTGATTGAGCCGATCTAGTGCCTAATGTGTGTATACATGCATCCACGAGCAACCACTGGCAACCACTTGCATCCACATGCATCCATCAAACATAACATGTCTCAAACACATGTTTCAACCATAGATTTACCCTATCTAAAGGTCATAGGTACTAGCGAGAGGATATACTAAAGATAAGATAAGTACTAGACAAGCGATAAAGGAGAAGTTAAAAGACATACTCTAAAAAAGAAATGGGTACAAAGAACGCATCTTCACTTCCGTCTCCCAAGTAGCATTGCCCTCGTCTTCTCCCCATTGCACTTTAACTAGCTGAACTTCTCTGTTCCTCAACTTCCCAGTTTCTGACCCAAGGATGCGAGTAGGAGCTCGTCGAATCGTCTCATCACGCTCTATCTCAACTTCTTTAAGCAAGCTCGACTCTACCACCTCAGCGGTCTCATGTAGGAACTTCCTCAAATGTGACACATGGAATATATCATGTACACCATTAAGCCTGTCGGCAACTCCACTCTATATGTCATCTGTCCAATCCTTTCCTTAATAGGAAACGACCCAACAAACCTTGGTACTCACTTCCCAACAGATCCAAAGTGAACCACATTCCGTAACGGAGATACCTTGATAAAACCATATCCCCCAACATCGAACTTAAGCTCTGCTTTCCACTTGTCCGCATAAGATTTCTGTTTGTTTATCTTGCACCGCTTTCATCCTTCTTTGAATCAAATCAATTTTTTCCCGAAGTCTTTCTAACCTTATCGACCCAAGCAAGATCTCATCCGTAGATTCCCACCAACATGTAGGTGATCGACAAGGCTTTCCATAAAGAGCTTCGAAAGGAGCCATGCCAATACTAGACTGAAAGCTGTTATTATATGCGAACTTCACCAAAGGAAGATGTTCTTCCCATGTACCTCCAAAATCCAAGATACAAAGCCTCAAAAGATCTTCTAAGATACGGTTCACCCTCTCGGTCTGACCGTCCGTCTGAGGATGATATGCGGTGCTCAAACACAACTGAGTCCCTACCGCCTCTCGCAAACTCTCCCAAAACACGCTAGTGAAGATAGGATCTCGATCGCACACTATACTGGAAGGTATACCATGTAATCTAATAATCTCTCGAAGGTAAACTGAAGCTAGACATGGAATAGTCCTCTTGCTCTTCACGGGTATGAAATGGGCACACTTAGTAAGTCTATCTACCATAAGCCCGACCCCCGTATTACCCTTCCTTGATTTCGGTAATCCAACGAGACACTATCCCACTTCCCATTACGGAACTTCCAACGGGTGAAGCAACCCTTCGGGCTTCTTCTGTTCTGCTTTCACTTGTTAGCACACCAAGCATCTAGCGACATACTTGGCCGCGTCTTTCTTCATATTGGCCCACAAGAAAATTTGCTTCATGTCTTGGTACACCTTGCCCCTACCGCGATGAATGGTCATCTTCGACCGATGTGTATCATCAAGTATAGCCTTCCTCAAACCCTCGTCTTGCGGTACACAAAGTCTACCGTCTCTACGAACCACCCCTTACCATCTAGGGTGTACCTACTCAAATGGCTGGACAACCCCCTCCTCGTGAGCTTCTCTACTAACTCATCCAACTGTGGGTCGTCTCGCTGTGCTCCGCCAATACGCCCCAAAAGAGTAGGCCTAACCTCCAAGGAGGCTAGAAAACCGGGTACAAAGTTAACGGAAGGTCTAAAGTCAAACATAGAAATAAACCCTAAGCTCCGTTGTTTAACGATCAATAAACTCAAGGACAACCTTTTTCTTCTTAAGGCGTCTGTTACCATGTTTCCCTTGCTCGGGGTATACGCTATCTCAAACTCATAAGATGCTAAAAAAAAATCCCATCCAAAATCATCACAACCGTTCATCTCTCACGCAGACCACCCTAGTCGAATTCGACATCCCCCAAATGCAAGCCCCAAAGGCCTAAACCAATATCAGACAAACACCCAAGGGATATCTCCTTCGAGTTCAGGCGACCTACGTGAGATGATACTAGTAAAAATGGCTAAATAATTAAGCCTTTGACCAACTTTGGATGTCCTTGCCAGTCTTGCTCCAAAACCACCGTTTATCCCATAACTGGCTTCGCACACCCTATTGAGCACATACGAAAACTTATTTCGCTCTTAGAAAAAATACCAAGGTGTCATTACAAAGACCATTACAAACTTATTTAGGTACTCCCTGAACACTCTACTCATCAAATCAACAAAGTATGCAGGGGCGTTTGTCAACCCAAATGGCTTCACCAGCCACTCATAAAAACCATCCGGAGTCCGGAAAGCAGTCTTCTCTATACTGTCCTCCGCCACTCTCAACTGATGAAACCCTGTAGCTAAGTCCATCTGCGAAAACACTGAGGCGCCAACCAACTGATCAAAGAGATCATCTATCCTCGGTAATGGGTGTCTATTCTTCTTCGTGAGCTTATTAAGTTCTCTATAATCCACACAAAGTCTGAGGGACCCATCCGCCTTTGTGGCAAACACTACTGGAGCACCCCTACTCCGATATACTTCGTCTTATGAACCCCTTCTCAAGCAAATTGCCTACTTACTTATGGAGTTCCCTCCTCTCGCGAGGAGCCATGTGGCTCACTGGCCAAGATACTGGTTTGGCATTGTCTAACAGATATATTCGGAAGTCAATCTTCTGCTCCGGAGGTAAGCCCTTCACCTCCTCACACACATCCGAGCATTTCCGGACCGTACTAACAGATCGCAACCTCTCGACCGACGTGTCAAGCGATAACCTAGCATAACAGTCTCTATGGGATTACAAGAGATCTCGAGAGTGTTACCCAAGCGGGTCATAAGCCTAACAACTCTCTTTTCAAAATCAAGAATGGCATCCCTACTGGATAACCAGTCCATGCCCAAACTAACCCATAGCTCGTGAAGCCCAACAAGCATCACATCTAAACTCAACGCTAAGTATAGCAACTTTCAAACCCAAACACATCATGGAGCCCCAATTGGGTTTGAAACAACTAAGGGATCATCTACTAACTGGTGTCTAAGTGCAGTGACTCAACTAACAATGATGAGATAAACGAACTCGATGCGTCAGAATCAAATAAAGTTCGAATCAGATAATATAGAAATCCCAAATTCCAACCTAGACGGTCCTATCCCCATCTGGTACACTAGCCGTGAGGGAATACAACTACCCTCCAGGAGATTCCGTACCTTGCCCTTGCCTCTTTGGACAATCCTAATAAGGTGTCCTATTCCTCCCCAAAGAATAACTACTAACCTTCTTCTTCTTCCTATTCTCCACTCGTAACCTTCCACCAATGAGGTTTCATCCTTTATTAACCAAACAACTATTTGAGCCTTCCTCTCATCGTCTATCCTATAGGTACCTACCAGTCCTCCTCCTTCTTGAACCAACTTCTAATCTGATTAACGTCTAAGTCCCTTGAAGCGGTTTTCCATCCTTATCTATCTTAGAAAGATCGTCTATACGCGGAGGGGAAACTCAAAATGAGGGAGAGGAAGAGATTCAAAACGGAGAATTCGAAAGATATAGATATGGCTACTGGGGATTATGCTTTTCTTTCAAAAACTTTTCTCTTAAAAGACATGTTTTTGAAAATACTCCCTTCAAAAATATTCTTAGAAAATAGTTTTTCTAAAAATTTTATCTGTTCTGGTAACCTTAAGCTCTGATACCACGTGTAACACCCCACACCCGCTAAGGTCACTCATAAGAGGGGAATGCCTTAGTTTCGGTGAAGTATTTTAAGTGAATATAGAACAATAAAATTACAACAAGACAGATATAAGTAATACTTGAAAATTTAAAACATCATTTCATTGCAGCGGAAAGTAAAACATGTTTGGTTACATCACAAAACCATACAAGAGTCAAGTACAAAATATCCATCTTGATAAAAATAAGTACATAATCCCACTATGTAAACAATAGCCATAAAAGGAAAGATGAACTGAGCTTTACTTCAACGGTCCAAGCTCCAAAGGATAGATACAGCAATCTGATCAAAGCCCACTAGCACTAAGCCCACTCTGATAACCTGGGTTTGGGGGAAAAAGATAAAAACAACGGGGTCAGACATAAGTCTGAGTGAGTCCTATAACCCTAACAATACAATCGTTAAAGTAATTAGGGTATGATATAAACAAGGTATGGTACCTCTGGGGATAATGACTACACTACGTAGCCAACTTAACACGGGATGTACTAAGATAACCGGAAAGACGCATTTATCCACCCAAGGATAATTACTAGATTACACCATCCCAGACTTATCCACCCAAGGGTAATTCCTACACTGCACCACACCAGTTCTACCTACCAAGAGTAATTCCTACTTAAAGGTTGATCCCACTAAATGTACTTAGTAACTTTTACCCAGTAGTTTCGTGTACCCCTAGCTAACTACCTAGGTGTACCCACTACTCCCAAGCGATCCGCTCCCTAACGTAGATATCCGTGCTGGTCCCACAATGGGGTGTATCATTTTCCCAAAGTGGCAACCTGATAATATCAGCGGTGCACGGCTTTATACCTACACGATGCAACAACGACTTACTAACCAGCCCGGGTCCACACACGCATATGAAACCCGTTGGTCCTACGTTGCCACCGCTAACCCGTTTTGGCCTCTTATAGTCAAGCCCAATATGCGTGTCCCGTCACTCGACTTGAGTCGAGCCCACAAAGATACGTTTGGGATATTGGTTGAAATGGGCCCCCACAAGCTACCACCTAAGCTTGTTATTTTATCTAGTATATCCCACTTAACCCTTTTTAATAATCATGTCTACCTTCATGTTATAAATCCTGGTTAAGTCATTAATCATATTTTAATTGCCATTCAAGGCACCCACTAGATTTCCACATGCCACCCAAGTCATTTACTTAATTCCCACATGCCAACCAAGGCACTTACTTAACCCTTTAATCATGTTTAATTACATGTTCCACTTTGGTTAAGTATTCTAATCGTATTTTCTATTGCCACCCAAGGCAACCCACTAGTTTCCTCATGCCACCCAAGGCACCCCACTAGTTACCACAAGTCACCCAAGGCACCCACTTAACCCTCATGCCCCACTACATGCTTATATGGTTAAGTGTTTCTTAATTAATTAAGACCGTGATCCTCATAAAGGCCTCTCACATTAGACTATCTTTTATGACCGCTGGTTAAGCCGGTTGGGTCCGGGCAGCCTTATGTCATAACCGAGTCTAACCTCGTGTCTTTACCTTAATCACGTATTTAGTTTGTGCCTAAGACCTCTCACATTGGGCTAACAATTGTAGCAACTGGTTAAGCCGGTTGGGTCCGGGCAGTTTTACGCTACAACTGAGTCCAACCTCGTGTCTTAGTCGATTAATTACACCTAATTAATCACCCTCACAATTTATATTAATTATTCCTAACGAATATCAAGTTTTTCATAACATGGGTAGACCTAACTCAATAGGTAAATTCCCATGGGGTAGACCTAACTCAATAGGTAAATTCCCACTTATGTTAATTTATTTTTATAGTATGCTTAATCATACCCAACCATACTTTTATTAACATATTTATTAACCCCATCGTTCCCCACGCAAATCGTTCTCATTTCACGATATAATAAAAGGGAAGATCATCACAAACATCATGGGTTTAACCAAATCTTAGCATATAACTTTGTCATGGGTTAAGAGAATGTCAACTTGCATATATGAGCATATATTAACCCAACTACATTTAACCCAAACTTGCATATTATCACACACATATCTTGCATAACATGTTGAACTTGCGTATAAGCATTCACATAACTTGCATAACATGTTAAACTTGCATATAAGCATTCACATAACTTGCATAACATGTTAAACTTGCATATAAGCATTCACATAACTTGCATAACATGTTTAAACTTGCATATAAGCATTCACATAACTTGCATAACATGTTTAAACTTGCATATAAGCATTCACATAACTTGCATATGAATTTGCATAACAACCTACATATAACTTACATAACATCATACACATAACTTGCATATGAACTTGTTAAACATGCATAAACCCACTTGTTAAACATGCTTAAACCAACTTATTTAAACATGCATAAACCCACTTGTTAAACATGCATAAACCAACTTATTAAACATGCATAATATCACATACTTAGCATGCATAGAATCACATACTAAACTTGCATAATATCATCTACTTAGCATGCATAGAATCACCTACTAAACTTGCATAATATCATATACTTAGCATGCATAGAATCACATACTTAACTTGCATAATATCATATACTTAGCATGCATAGAATCACATACTAAACTTGCATATTATCACATACTTAGCATGCATAGAATCACATACTAAACTTGCATATTATCATATACTTAGCATGCATAGAATCACATACTTAACTTGCATAATATCATATACTTAGCATGCATAGAATCACATACTAAACTTGCATATTATCACATACTTAGCATGCATAGAATCACATACTTAACTTGCATAATAGATCAATGTTCAACTTAGTGTTTTGCATCATAATCATCATGAAACATAGCACCAAACTTGCATATAGATGTCATGACTACATAACATTAAACTTGCATGACATATGGTATATAACTTGCAAAACACATAACATACACTACACAAAGCTTGCATAAACACATTGATCCTCAAACATATCCATACATCATCATATCCTATCTTAATCAATTTAACAATTGATTATTAAGGAGATAGAATCTCACCAAAACAAAATTAGCAACTAATGAAGAAGATTAAGAGGCTAGAAGTTTATTTGGAATGCTATCCCTTCTCTAATTTTGATGGAGGCTCCTTCAAGTTTCATTTTGCCATAGTTTAGTTACTAGATTTAATTATGAATGAATTAGGGTAGGGTTAGGGTCTTATTTATAGGATTAGGTAGTGTTTTTAGGCCCTTAGATTAACCCTAGATTAGATTAGGACCCTTAGATTTCGGAACTCTCTAGAACCAGCCCTAAGACCAAGCCCAAACCCCAAACTGGTGCACCCAACCACAGAACTCTCTAGAAACTGTGCAGGTTTCTTGGCTCGGCACGGGCGCACTTCCCAAGTGCGCCAGTGTATTTCTGTACTGGCGCACTTCACAAGTGCGCCAGTGCATTTTTGTACTGGCGCACTTCACAAGTGCGCCAGTGCATTTCTGGCCTGTTTCGGGTTTTTTGCCTAACTTCGTTCGTCCATATCTCTTTCATACGGTACCCGTTTTACGCAAACTCGGACTCTATTTCGCGTATTTTTCTGAGACGAACGCAATGACGCAGCCCGTTTCCCTTAATTCCCACATCTGGGATTAGTTATTCTTTAATTTGTGAATTTTAGCATTAACCGAAATTCGGGGTGTTACACCATTTGGAATAATCAAGTCTCTCTTGTCACGTCGACTCGTGGGATGGAGTTTGGTCGGACATTGCAGTATCGTCCTTTAAACGCTCTCTCAAATCATGAGAGTTAGAGTCATGGATCGATTGGTCTTTAATCCTGGAGTGCCCCTCACACTCGTCCTAGGTTCATTCATCTATCTGAGCTCTGAGGATTAGAGTTAGTTGGGCAAACACTCAGGAAATGTTTGCCAAGGCTCAATGTTCCTCCGATCAATCCATGTGAGGAGTGATTAGCACCGAATTTCGGGTACCTGCATCATTCATATCGCATGAGTTAGTTATGTCAATAACTCGAGAAGCATGTAAAAGTAAATTGCATGATTGAAAAGTAAGCATGTCAAGGGGCAGTGCTGCCTCCTTTATTTGAATTCATGTAGTCTGGTGGTATCAAATATAGGATCGAGCCATGTAGACAGTCGAACTGCATCAATCTAAAATCAGATTCTGACTTTGAAGTGCTAAAGTCAATGCATAATTATCTTTAGCTCTGCCACGTGTGAGTCTAGGAGTGGATGGTCATCTTAGATTCACCTTGAGCTATACAACCTCTTTTAGGCGGAGGGCGTGGCCTTGTAAACGAGCGGTTCAGTCAAGCTTGTCATGATATTGCTCCATAACTCTATTATATGGGGGTGTTAAAAGTCTGATCAGTATCAAATCCTAGGTACCTACACCATCCACATATTATTTCATCTGAGTTAATTACATCAATAACTCATAAAGCATGCAAATATAAGAGTTATGGTTAAAAAGTAATCATGTTAAAGGAATGAATATCATTTTATGCGAAAATGGCATTGCATGCTCTTTTCAGGTCTATTTTTCCTCGATAATCTCTATCGGCCATGGCTGCCAAAATCTGTAGCTGGTGATGAACATCTTTTTAAACCATCATGGGATGGCAATCCCAAGAATGAACAGGCCTTGATTTGGGTCTTGGAGCGACAAAGGCCTTTAGGTAAATACTGTAAGCGAATGACGAGGTTGCATCTCCTTTGAATCGCCTTCTTGTCCCCTTCACACTCCATCTCACTGGGAGGGGAAGCGTTTTTGGGTCCCCTGCCGTCTTTGTCACGTAGTATGTTCTATTCATCCAAATAACAGGCTCTCCTAGTAACTTAGTTATCACATATCATTCCCACTCTGGCTTCGGTTGGGGCTTTTAGCTATAGATATTAGGGCGCAATGTAAGCTCTGAATTCTGTTGGAGCTGGTTGATATAGACCATGATCAGCTAAGCTTGAATACGATAGAATAGCTTGTGAGACATCAAGTAATATTCATGCGTTATGTTACAACGGAAATAAGAAGCAGAGAGCTAATGGTTGATTCATATTTGCTTTAATCTCGAGCTCTCATGACTTGACCAAGGTCATATGGTGGCGGGTGAGCGGTCAAGTTGCTATAATCCGGGAGAGGATCCATAGGTCCAATCATGGCGTTTGGTGGTTCAACTAGTACATAATTCTGAGCACTAAAATATGTTGATCTAACCCTTATTCGATGGAAATCAGTCTTCCTCGATGTAGTTTACAGCAAATAACCATTACAAAGGTTAGCCAAGTTCTTCGAGAGGTGAACTGCATAACACATTTCATTCATCACATCATACAATTGAAGTGCAGCTTTGGGATGTCGGGATCCTTAGCTACTTTTTGGCATCCCATTATTGAAAATCATGGTCACTAAGATCATATGAATCATCTGTGGAGTAGTGATCGGACTGTTCCATTTAACCGTCATTCGATGCTCCGCCGATTGGACATGTTTAAGTCACATAAATAAGTTGGTCACTACTCGTTAGGGAACAACATCAGTTGCATTGGTGAAATCTATACATCATCAGTGCCACGGAAGAGGAAGCTGCTATAGGACAAGCATTGTCTCGTATACTATCATTGATAGCAAGCTGAATCTAATCGACGGCTCCTCGCATCGGCTTACTGTTGTAAGTAGCTGTCATGGCTCTAGGAAGAATCCCAGTCATTGCCATCTACTGGGATATTCACAGACTATCCATCTAATCTTCATTGACAAGCTTTGATAACTGTTGTTGGCTAAAATGTATGCCGAGCCGAAGGCGAGCCATGCTCCGAGCCAAAGGCGAGGCCGTCAACGGGTCCGGGCGTAGCGCCGGTGGGGGTCCGGGGCCCTACAGTCCCGGCGGCGATGATCTGAAAATGTATTTTTTCCCAAAAACAGCCATACCGGGTCGGATCGGATCGTGCCTTCAAGTTGCGGTTCATAGATGTCTTCATGTTGGGTCGGATCGGACTAGTTCCTCCAAGCCAGATCGGAGCATCATCAACTGGCTAGTTCGGGTCTTCTCCTGTGGTTCGGGTCGGATTGAATTTTTCATTTTATTGGGGTCGGATTGGACCCCTGGTCATTCTATTCGAACTGATGCTGCTATTCCTAGTTCCAGCGTTTCAGTGTATTACTATGTGGGGTCGGGTCGGACCCGACCCGAACTAAGTGGGGCTATCCGAACCGAAGCCATGCGATTTTGCATCAACTCGATCCGATCTGCTGGTCACCCGCATCCGATCCAGAGACTTCTTTGAACTGGAAAGCCGTTAAAAAAAGTAGAATTTGCAGGATTTCCTCATCGGACTTGGCGATCCAATAGTAGAATGGAGAATCCCTATATGTTGATAATCTTCATTTCTCAGTGAAAGCACCAAAATGTTAGACCAAAAAATGGCTCTAACACCCAATTGTCTAGGATTTGTGAAGAATAACAATCTAAAATGTAGAAAATCAAGCAAAGACACGAGATTAATAGTGGTTCGGCTTTAACAAGCCTACATCCACTTCATAGTTTCTCAATTCATTCAGAAATTATGATTACAATGAGTACAGACACTCAATCACTCGATTACAATGAATAATGCTCTCTAAATTCATTGATTTTGTTGAAGAAGATGGAGGTTCTTCGTTGGCAGCCATGGCCGAAATACATAAGGTTCCCATCGGGCAAAAAACCCCTCCATTTGCTGTAATATGATGTATTTATCGGATGGAATTGGTGAGCAGTTAGTGGTACATGTGGCAGCATCTGGAAGGCTTCGGAGTTGGTTATAAGAGATTGGAGAACGTGGGGAGAAGTGGAGATGGTAGCTCCTCTTTTGCAGGCTAGAAAATAGGCCACATTATGAAGCAGCAGGCAATGGGCGGATCAGATGGGGGGAGGGGCACTCCGATCCGATCCGAATGGGGGATCCGATCCGATCCAAATGGGGGGGATCCCATCCGATTCGATCCGAAAGGGGGGATCCGATCCGGTGACATTTGCATGTATAATTCAAGTTTTCCAACCTTTTATCGCTCCATCCAGGTGATCTCCAATCAATGTAAGTTCGTACTCAAGTCCTTGGCTTTGGGTAGCCTGTTCACAAAGCAGGCTAACACTATGCATGCCCCATCTTTCTTAATTCTCAATCATTGTGAGTAGAAACCCTATAAGTTTCTATTTTCTGTCTTTTGCAGTTTAGGTTTGGAATATCATGCCAATATGGGATTTGGATTATACATAAATAAAATGCTTTAATCCCACCAAATCCTAAATTTTATTTATCGCTGATATGGTCAATCGAAAGTGATATATTGGGGTTTTTATATTTGGATAATGAAAATTGTAATAACTCGCATATTTCATGATAATATATATAAATATAACATCGTTAACCATTAATCAAGTGTGTGTCCAAATACTCACTTTTTGCATATGGATGATTTTGAACTCGAACCACTTCGGTTGAGTTTAAAATCCCGTTCACGACAACAAAAACTGTAAACATCGATATGTTTAGAGTTTGTGAAAATTGGGACCTTGGTTGGGCCTTGGGTTAGGTAACCTATCCCATTCCTTATAACTCCCACAATCCCCATCCCTATTCATTCATTCCTAATACCCTACAAAAATAGAAACGAGGAAGGAGAAATCAAAATTCCCTAAACCCTAGCTTGATCTTAGGAATCCAATTCATGTTGAAATCAAGTGCAAATTCAAGAAGAAGCTTCAGTAAGTTCATATTCTTCTTCTGCAACCCGACAACTCTTCAATTCTTATGATTTCCTAAACCCGACTCTTAGGAATTTTGATATGCTCTTAGATTGGAGATTTAAGAGTATCAATTGAAGAGAGGTTGATCTACTCTGGTTTGAAGCTTCTTCTTCATTCCTATAATCAAAGGTGAGTTCTTTGAGAAATCACACCTATGCCTCAAGCTATAACTTGTTTAGTGTGCCCTTAGCACGTATATGTTGTGTGTGCATTGTATGAGTTGGTCTGTTTGGGTGTTAACTCTCCGATTTATGACTCTTGATCTCATTTATATGAATATCCTTGTGAAAACTCATGAACGAACGTACACACATGTGCTTTAGTGTGTTTGGGAGTGTTTTTAAAATACTCAAGAGTCTAGAGAGAACATGTATCGATCCGAAGCCATTAAGCGATGTTTTCCCCTTGGAAAACATTCACAGAGAAGGTCAAACATCTAAAATAAATTTTAGATGTCTGAACCGATCTACGAAGATTGGTAGAGACCAATTTCAAATGTCTAAAACCTATTTTCAGACAATTGAATCACCTCAGACGTCTGAAAGTAGGTTCAGACGCCTAATTTTGCCTGCTGTTCTACTTTTTTACCATTGACTAGCGGAGACCGTGGTCAACTGTTCATGTACATTCAGGCTTATTCCCGGTCGAGTTTCGGACCGTTTGCTCTTTTCCTTTAAATTTTCAGTTGCTCTAATCCATGTATTTCATTAGCTCAGATAGATAGACTTTCTATTGATTCATGATAAACGAATTTACAATCAATAGTCATGAGACTTAATTTATGTTATTAAAACGTGAATTCTTTGTTCAATCGTTGTTTTAATAGCTATTACACAAGATTTTTCACTTCAAAACTATATAAAGGGATTTTTATATTATTAGTCGACACCAAATTCTTTTACTTAAAATGGTTTCCAAACCTACTTCATTACACGAAGTTATTTTATGAAATTATTTTATAAATTGATTTATAAATCTACTAGTACATATCACTACGCCATAGATGGCCTATCATAACGAAAATGCATGGTGTTGCTAGCTACAATGTTGCCATTGCTATGCTGGTTTTTGTCTATTGCAAGACACTCTTAAATGTGTTAGCATATATATCAACATGTGTTGCAGTAGCCTCGTGAATAAAATTATCAATCCACGTCAACATGATCCAATGGTCCAGATTAACGATCCATGTGAAAAAATGTTTAGTCCAGATTAGCAATCCGCGCGTGAAATAATGTTTATGGCGGGAAGCAAAAACAAAGGTGGGAAGACTAAAAAAATATTGAAAGTTTCAATCGAAATTTAACAAAGTACTCCACTGCTCAACCTCTCACACACTCACTCTCAGGTTCAATTAGGGCTAAAATTTCAAGTTTACAAGCTTAATTAGGGTTCGAGTAAGACAGGTTTGATTTCAAGTTCAATTAAGGCTTCGGTGTTTCAATTAGGTCTTCAATCGGGGTTCGTTTGGTTTTCAGATTTCAGTTAGGATTTGATTTAATCTATTGCTTCTGGTATCACTCAATGTATATTTCTTTTTTTTGATTTGATTGTTGTGTTGCGTAATGTACTGCTTTATTTGTGCCTAATTTATGCTTTAAGGTATCACTCAATGAACGACAAGGAAAAACTATGGGCAGAACTTCCTAAGTTCAGTGAAGGGTATATCAGTGGAGTGAAACGTTTTATTCGAAATACTTTTTCTAGATTTGCGGTAGGTGATGAAATTACATACCCTTGCAAAAAGTGTCATAAACGCAAATGGCATTGTCAAGAAATAGTCTACAACCATCTGATTTGGAATGATCCATCTGAATTGTACATGAAACGGATTTGTGAAGTTTCCTGTTTAGATCCTGAAAGGAGTGATAACAATATGGATTGTGAAGCAAGAATAAATTTTGGAGATAATCTCGATGAGATGTTGCAACATACTCGTGGAAATATGCAGAACAATGAAGATGGATCTTCTGATGGGTTAAACGGATTAGATGTCGATGCTAGAAAATTTCATCAATGTGTTAAAGAGGGAAAATAGCCATTATATCCCGGGTGTAATAAATTTTCGTGATTAAGTTTCATTGTTAGGCTTTATTCTTTAAAATGCCTACATAGAATCACTGAGTCTGCATTCAGCGATTTATTAGAGTTGATGAAAGAAGCTTTTCCAGAAGCCCACATCCCTTTATCTTTCAATGCTACCAAAAATATCATTAAATATTTAGGCCTCGATTGTCATCGAATACATGCGTGTCCAAATGACTGCATGGTATATTAGGCAGAAAATGAAAAGGAAAATAACTGCAAAAGTTGTGGTTTTTCAAGGTGGCTTATACCTGAAGAGAAAGTGGCTATTGACAAAGATTCGGAGAAGCGGATTCACAAAGTACCAGCAAAAGTGATGCATTATTTTCCACTAAAACCAAGGTTGCAAAGGATGTTCATGTCAAAGGAGTACGCAAAACTTATGTTATGGCATGCAGTGGGACAAAAAAATGATGGCAGACTTCGACATCCAGCTGACGGCGAGGTATGGAAGACTATGGATGCCAATTATCCTCATTTTTCAGTAGAAAACAGAAATATCAGGTTAAAAGTAGCATCTGATGGATTCAGTCCTTTTCGTATAACGATTACACAACACCGCACATGGCCGATCGTATTGGTAAATTATAACATCCACCTTGGTTATGCATGAAGACAGAAAATTTGATACTTTCAACACTTATCCCTGGTCCAAAGTCTCCTAACAATTACATTGATGTCTATATGCAGCCTTTTATCGTAGAATTGAAAGAATTATGGGATCTTGTCATATGAACTTATGATGCCTTCACTGGTGATGATTTCACATTACGTGCAAGCGTGTTATGGACAATCAGCGACTTTCCGGGCTATGCAATGTTATCCGGCTGGAGCACGAAGGGTTATTTAGCTTGTCCCGTATGCCATTTCGAGACTTCTTCAACTTACTCGAAACATAGTATAAAAATTTGCTACATGAATAATAGGAAATTTTTAGACCCGCGACACAAGCGGAGGTTTGATAAGAAAAGGTTCAAGTGTGAAATTGAAATGGGAACATCTCCCGGTATTTTATCTGGGACTGACATTGAAGAATTGTTGGCTGGTTATGAAAATATTTTTGGGAAGAAAGAGGTCAAGAAGCATAAAAATGAATCTCCTTTTTTAAAAAAAGTCAATATTTTTTAATTTACCGTATTGGAGTCAAAATGTATGTCAACATAATCTTGATGTTATGCACATAGATAAAAACATTTGTGATAACATACTTAGTACTTTACTAAATATTGATGGAAAGTCGAAAGACCATTTAAATGCACGATATGATTTACAAGAGATAGGCATCAGGGAGGTCCTTCATCCAGTTTTATCAACTGATGCGAATTACCTTGAGATGAGGGCTGCCATATTTGAAACGACGAACAAGGAGAAAGAACTATTTTTCTCAGTGTTGGAGAATGCTAAACTGCCTTATGGTTATGCAACTAATATCAGTCGATATGTGAACAAGAAAGAGAGGAAAATTACAGGGTATAAAAGCCATGATGCTCATTTTCTTCTCCACTACTTACTGCATTTTGCCGTGAAGAAATCTGTAAAACCTGAAGTTGCAATACCTATGATAAAATTAGGTGCATTTCTAAGAAGTGTTTGGTGTAAAAGTATTGATTTGGAAGATATCAAGAGGATACAAAAGGAAATTGTGGAAATTCTTTGTCAATTTGAGATGATAATCCCAAATGCTTTCTTCGACACAATGGTGCACTTGCTAGTTCATTTATGCAAGAAACTTGAATATGGTGGACCTACACATGTTCGTTGTATGTTTCCAATTGAGCATTATCTTTGTAAACTGAAATCATATGTTCGCAATAAAAGTAAACCTGAGGCATCCATTGCTGAAGTTTATTCTGTAGAGGAATGTTTGATATTCTGTTCAAGGTTCTTAGGTGGCGATGGAATAGGAAAAATGCAATTTGAAACATGTCCACAAAATCTGGAATATCATATTGGCACAAGAAGAAACAAAGATGGAAAAACTATCCATCTTAAAAATTCTCAATGGAAGGAATGTCACCGTTACATTCTATCTAATTGTGGTAACAAGGAAATAGAGAGTTTACTTCGATAAGTATTTTTATTTTAGTAAGTATTAAAGTATTATTCCTATCTTTATGAATCCTTTATTAGTTATTTTGTTCCTTTTTTCATAATAAATAATGTTTTCCTTTTTGAACCTAGCAGATGGAATTTTATGTAATTAAAATTTACAGTGGTTTATTTAATTAGAAAAGTGGACAAGTTCAGTTAACATCAGTAATAATATTCTTTGTGTAGCTTGTGAAATGATGTCAACTATTAAAAAAAACTATTTTTGATGTTATCCTTTTGCCAGCAAAATCAATTCTTTTAAACAATCTACAAATATGTTATTGATTCTAGCCTCACGTAGTGTTAGTTGTAAATTCCAAGTTTCAGCACTTTCAGGGATTTTAGGCATGATTTGTACTTAAGCTATGTTCTCATTCATACAAAATTGTTTTCGGTATGGTCAGTTTCGTCTTTAGTATTAGATCCAGCCAAATTTGTTTCTATATTTTATTAACCTAGTCTTTATTCTAGGGAACATCGAGCTTTAATTGATGGTCATGCATCATCAAAAAAATTTACAAAAGAGACAGAGAACATAATGAAGAATTTTCGAAGTGGTTAAAGGAAGAGGTTGGGAAAAAGGAGGACATTTCAAAAGAAGTACAACTGCTTGCAATGGGGCCTCTTCCAACTGCTAAGTGGTTTACTGGATATGTTATCAATGGGTACAGATTTTATACAAGATTCAGAGATGCCAAATGTACAACACAAAACAGTGGTGTATTTTTGACAGCATTGACTACTAGCTTTGCGAGTTCGAAAGGTCAAAATCCATTACTTAGTGAAGTTAATTACTATGGATCAATTGAAGAAATATTAGAATTAGATTATTAAGGAGAATTTAGTGTGTTTTTATTTAAGTGTTGTTGGTACCAAGAAGAGAAAGATTTATATGAGCCAAGATGTGTCAATTTTAATCGATTGTGCCAGAAATCTGATCCTTATGTTATGGATTCTCAAGTAAAACATGTGTTTTATATAGAAGATCCAATTAATAAGATGTGCCACAGTGTTATCAAGAAATTGCCGAAAGACTAGTATGAACTCGAAAGAGAATATGATAATGAAGATTTGAATGATATCCAGCCTGCTTATGGAATGAGAAATCAAGATTTTGATATTCGTTGGTGTAGAGATGATGTCCCAATAAGACGAATCTGCCTTTCACCTAGCAAAGTGAAAAACATGGCTTCTTAATTTCATGTTTTTGTAGTCTAAGCCCTTACAAATTGTGCAAATCGGAGATCGTATACAGACACACACTGCTGGTATGTATTTTTGATTATTTTTATGGTTGGCTGGTGGCATGCTTCAGAATTCTTACAATTTCCGCTTGTTGAAGCATCAGTCTAATTCTTACAATTCTACAGTTCAATGCTGGTATGTAACTGATCATGTACAAGACTGATGCTTCAGTAATGAACTACATAATTTTAAGAATTTTATTTTCTCTTCAGTCAGTAATGATCGTGTCAGTTCGTAATTGATGCAATGGTTGAGTTTGTACTTGTATGAGTCGCGTCATGTCTAAATTTTTAGTGCCTCAGGCATACTATTATATTCCATGATATCGTTTGTTCTTTGAACAAGCTGAGTCATTGCATCAATTTGCAACTCAGCCATAGATTGTGAAATGTAACTCTATTCTAAAAAGTAACTCTGGCCATAGTTTGTGCTGAAATGTCTTTGTGTTGAAGTGCAAGTCAGTTATACTATGGCTATAGTTTGTGCTGAAATGCAACTGAGGCATGCATGTCTTCCATTTTGTGTTGCATTGTAAACGAGGCATTGCGTCAGTTTGTAGCCGGTCCATGCATGACTTTGGTTGTGCTGAAATGCATTGGTTGTACTAAAGGCTTTTGCTGAAATGCATGACTTTTGAAACTGCTTTATTTTGTAGGTGAAGGAGGCAGTAGAGGTACTGAATGCACTGGAGGCTCGTGCTTTATTAATTTGAAACTGTTTTTAGTTTGATGTAAACATGAATTTAGTACTGGCTGTGTTTGTAACTACTCTGTAAAACTTAATTTATTGGCTATTTTTTGTTATTCTGTAGTTGACTAAATAGTAATTGTGTTACTGGTTATTAATTTGAAATGAAAAGTTGTTTATTAATTTCAGTATGTAATGTTAATTGCTGTTATATTGCAGTATGTTATATAATGTTGCAATAGCTATGATATAATGTTGCAGTATGTAATGTTAAATGTTGCCGTAGCTATGATATAGTGTTTCCATAAATTAATGCATGTGGGCCCTATAACAGGATTCTGCGAACCCGACTACAGAATTTAGGGGCACAACAAGATTCCGTGATCCCGGGATTCAGAATTTAGTAGGCCCCGCATTTTATGTAAATTTAGTACCTGTAGCAACACCTGTAGTGATGTTACCTTAGGATAGCAAAGACGTTGCCTTTGACTCTAAGGCAACGCGGCAAAAGGCAACCCCAAAAAAGTGTTGCCAGTGATAATTTTTGGCCTATAACAACAATATTTTGCACTTCCTGCATCACTTCTTGGGGTTGTCGTATGCAATCTATGGCTTAGTGTATATTTATATAAGCCTTTTCCTTGTTCATATGAGAAATCCAATCAAATGCTTCAATAAAAACAAGGACTACGAACCCTTGCGTTTGCTTCGACGGTTAATTATTTGACTTATTCTATTGAAAACTGTGGTAATGATCATTTTTTTTAGTGGACTATATGACTTGTTAGTAAATATTCGAGTAGAGTTAGTGGTTATGGGACATATAGCTCGACTCTATAATTACTAGCTTTGAGTAATTTACACTTTCTTTGATCAAATATTATATTTTGAGATTTCGACTAGCTTTATGTGATGTCACTAAGTTGTGTAATTCATTTCACATGTTTGATGATCTTCAGATTGCCCTAAGAAGCTTCGATTCATTTTAGTTTTGAGGAACTTCGGATCTCATTGAAGAACTTCGGTTTATTTTGTGCGAAATGCACTGCTTTGATTAATTGTGATCTTTTGATGGTTTTGGGTGGATTTAGGCATTTTGACGGCCTTCGGATCGTGTGAGCGGGGTTGCGACCCACAGTCTTTGGACTACCTGAGGAACCTTGGCTCAATACAATGGGCTGGCTGCCAAGAGATCGCGTCTCAACCGAGCTACACGATTTGGTGAGCCTTTAGGCTGCTAGGGAGTTTACAGGCTCCCATCCTAAGTGAGGCCATCCCCCTTGTTTTCTCTGTGATTTATGGATTTTTGGTCTTTTATTTCTAGAATATGAGTTTATTGATATTAATTATCAAATCCGAGTTTATTGGTGTTAACTTATCAGTTTGAGTTTACTGGTATTAATTTATCAATCTAAGTTTATTTATATTAATTTTTCAATCTGAGTTTTATTACCATTTGATTTGTCAATTTTTGCATTGATTTGATATGATTTATCATTTTCGTGAGTAGTTATATAATTTTGAATGAGATACTCCTTTATAGCTCCAATATAGGTTTTTGAGATATGCCATAGACATTTCTGGGCTTCACACTTATGTGTGGCACTATTATTATCATATGCATTTCTAAATTTATTTATATGTCTTATTATATCCTAATTTATGAGATAAGTATAGTTAGATTGATCTGTTTATTGTTTATCTTTGTGTAAATAATACTTAGGTCAAACCTGAGACACCCCACCTCCGTTAAGTTCTCTCACAAAGGGGATGCCTTAACTTTGATGGAGCGTTTTAGTAGACAGAACAGAATATTACAAGACAGATAAGTAGTACTTGAAAATTTATTACTTTATTACAGCGGAAGCAGAAATAAGTTTGGTTACATCTTTCTAAATCACAATACCAAAACTCAAGTACACAATTATCATTCTTATACAAAATCCTTCAGAATGTAAAGTTTCAAGGCCATAATCCCCAACATAAACTGCCATGAAAAGATAGAGTCAAAGCCAAGCAATACTCCAACCACTTCAAGCAGAGAGAATCAGAATCAAGCTCCTATGTTTCCACCCTGAGCACCTTGGGGGGGGGAACGGAAAGAAAAGGGGCAAAAAAAACGAGGTCAGACATAAAGTCTGGCGAGTCCAGTGACTTCCAGCATATAAACAGATAATATTATCATGACATGTAAATAAAGCTGGATGAGAGATTACATCAACAGGAATAACAGATATACTTTAAGTTAACAGAAGAAACAGAATAATGTAATCCCAGTTATGTTCCTTACTTACATCTTACTTCTCTGCAGTAATACTAGTATAACAGGGTTGGATGTTACCCTAATGTCTAAATTGAAACAAAACCGAAAAAGAATAATCTATACAGAAACAGAATGCTATTAATGGGACTTCACCACCCCAATAGACAGAAAGTACAGAAGCAGAATACTAATAATGGGCCTTTACCACCCCAACAGACAGAAGGTACGGAAACATAATACTAATAATGGGCCTTTACCACCCAACTAATGGGCATTTACCATCCCAACAGACAGAAGGTGCGGAAACAAAATCGGAAATGGAATCAGAGAGAGAAACAGAATAACCCCTACGGAAACAAAATGTTAGAATTAGGTGTACACTAGTAATGGGCCTTTACCACCCCAACAGACGGTACCACACAGAAACAGACAGTTGTTACCACCCAACAGAAACAGATGGTATCAACAGAAACAGACAGAACTAAGTGTACCCTAAGTCCTACCCCAAGCGTTCGGCTCCCAAATTCATAAATAGCCCGTGTCGGCCCCACAATAGGGTGTATCACTCCCTAAAGTGGCAAACTATTGGCAAAGACCTATTTACAGATGTCACGGTGTCTTACATCCTCAGACAGACCGGATCCAAGCACGCACATGACCCGGTTGGAACGCACCATCAACACACCTCGCCATTATCAGAATGAACCGCTTATAATTAGTTCAGTAAGCGTGCCCAGACCCCTACATAGCATGGGGTCAAAGTTTTTGATACCAGAAAGGGTTACTGACTAATATGGGTCCCAAACAACAGATGATACAAGTATTTTCCCTTCCTAACCTTGTGTCCCCAGACTAACAGATTTCAGATTAACTTGTTTACAAGTTTCAGACATACAGAGTTCAGATTAACTAGTTCAAAGATCAAACAATCAAGTTAACAAGTTTTCAGACTAACAGATCAGATGTACAGTTTTAACAGACTTACAGATTGTCTAACTTTGTATTGGGCCTACAGATTCACGAAACGGGTTTGTTAAATTCATCAGTCTAGTTGGTTTAACCCTATCCACCCAACACGTTTTAGATGTCATATTTATCTCAGATTTGCGTTAATTAAATATTAATGCACATACGTCTCACATTAGGTCGGTAGCTTGTGGCCTTTGGATATGCCAGGCGGTTCCGGGCAGACTTCTGCCACATGGCAGACCTAACCTCGTGTCTAAGAATATTTTAGTTATGCCTACGACCTCTCACATTAGACTGACAGTTTACGGTCGCTGGTTAAGCCGGTTGGTTCCGGGCAGGCTTCTACCGCAAACGGAGTCTAACCTCGTGTCATAGCCACTTTATTCCATTACAGAAAATATCAGACTAATTATGTCCATTCAGCAGATTTAACTTCTTTACAAGTTACGGCAGATAATCCAAAGTTCTATTAACATGTTTTGCTCAATTTTAGATTGAGCCTCCAAATTACAATTATTCGGCTTTCAACAGATTAAGCAATTCAACAGATTTAGCCGATAACAGATCTAGCGGATTAGGCAATTTATCAGATTAGCAGAACAGGCAATTCAACATATTTATCATATTAAGCAATTCAGCAGATTAGCAGATTTAACATTTCTTAAAAATTCCATTTACATATCTTGCCTAATCATAAATTAAGCCTAAACTTACATGCTCAAATAATGGTCATAATTCATAATACAATATATGCCCCCAAATTTTCGTTAAACTTTGCACAGTACATAACATTCTCTAAAGCCCCAAATCATGAAATGAATTATGCCAATTATAGCCTTTAATGCCAATATCCAAAAATCCATATTTAGGCGCATTTACATTAATAGTTATCCTATTTTAATATAGGTCTTTACGTCTAAGTTTAATATTCCTTTTCCAAGTCGTGAATCGTTATATAAAATATATCCAACAATCTAGATCTTTAAATTATATCCTCTCAAAATCAGATCTTAATTTTTATATGCATTATGTCCCCAAGTTTCAAGTCATATGTTATCATTCAATGATTCCTCTTCTTCCAAATCACAGAATATGCACAGATCTAGATCTAATTTACAACATATGTCCTTTTCTCAAATCAGTCATTGATCAGTCATGTCCAATTATGCATTATTCATTATTTACTCCAAAATTTAGCGTTCATGCGCTAATCTCTTATGAGATTTGGCGCAAGCTCGTAGTAGCCTGGCTATAAAACAGAAAAAAGAAAGAGAATAGTCACAGAAAAATAGATCTGATAGATAAGAATATGCATAACCTCAGATTTTGATTTATTAACCATGTCAAGATCATAATTAAAGTTCATATATGAAAATAACTGTACTCACAAAATGGGAACGATTCTTGTATTCTGGAATCTGTATTCTGACACCGAATAGCTCTCCTTTGGCGTAGACTATCGATTAGATTAGAAAATAGTTGTTCTCTTTTAACTCTATTCAGATTAAGAAGATGCACTAGTTCTAGCTTAGATTTCAACAGAGTAGCGATGCCAGTATTTTGTTTTAATTAGAATAAAGGCAGATATAGGCAGAATAAAATTGTGTGGAGAGAAAGTGAGGTTTGGGGGGTGTTTTTATAGGAAAGTAGGGTGATTTAGAGCCTTCAGATCAGTCCAGAAGTTATCATAACCGTCCAGCTCGAAGATAGGTCATCTTGCCACTCAGAAGAAGACATGTCATCACAGAACACTCCATATTCTGTCCTGGAGCAGTATTGGCGCACTTGGCATGTGCGCCAGTGTATTTTTGTACTGGCGCACTTCACAAGTGCGCCAGTGTATTCTGTCCTGTTTCCGGTTTTTCTGCCTAACTTCGTTCGTCCATATCTTCTTCATACAGTGTCCGTTTTATGCAAACTCGGACTCTATCTCAAGAAGAATTTCGAGACAAACGCAATGGCGCAATTCGTTTCCCTTAATTCTTCTCCTAAAAATTAAGTACACTTTAATTTGTTACTTATACGTTCATAGAAAATACGGGGTGTTACATTCTCCCCTCCTTAAAGGATTTCGTCCCCGAAATCTCCAAGTTAAGAAGAATGTGTCCTACCATCCAATCATCCATCTACTCAACCATCATCCACAAGCATCCATTGTCCTTAGAAAACTTCTAATGTTGTATGAACATATGCAAAAGTGTGTGTATATGTCTCTTATCTAATGCAAAGATCAGGCGGTCTACTGATTGAGTTGACCTCCTCAATGCGAACCATGTTGCTGCCATGAGTCCAATTATGTATGCAAGAAATCCTATTTGATACACATCATTTCTATATGTGTGCATAACCATTCATCCAAATGCAACATCCCTGTGATGAGTCAATCATTTTGCATCCACAAAAATTGAAAAAAATGCGCACACATCAGTATGAGAGTGTTTTTGAGCCGATCTAGTGCCTAGTGTGTGTATATGCATCCACGAGCAACCACTTGCATCCACTTGCAACCCTCAAACGTAACATGTCTCAAACACATGTTTACACCCATTAGTTTCTACCTAAAGGTCGAAGACTAGATCGATAGGATACAACTGAGTGATAGAAGTAAGTACGATTAAAACAAGTTCTCTGTTCCTGTTAGACATCGGTTAAGAAAATAATTCCCTAAGTATCGACCCCGAAGACCGAAATCAACATCAGATTGACACCCAGTGAATTACTCCCATTAAACAATGCCAAACTGGGAATCTACTTCACGCTTCGAGTAAGCACCCCTAACCTTATCAGAAATATTCAGATACTTACACACTACTGGTATAGATCAGATTATCAAATGATTCTTAGGAAACCAAGCATGATAAAAAAAACCAAAATATATGCGTCATAGTCAACTTAACGCCCAACACAGATACCCTCAAACCCCAACTTATCTCAAACGGATGAGTCATAACCCTTATGGGTTTTGAGTCTACAGCGGGATCAGAAACAAGACTAGTATTAAAGTACAGAGTCTCAATTACAGAATCAAAATGCCAAAATCAAAGAGAGTTCTAACTCAATAATCAGATAAGGAAATTAAACCTTCTACAGAAATTTTTCCTATCTCTATCCTATCCACCAGCCACGAGAGCATTCGCTTGCGCTCCAGAAGTAGGTTCTGCCCTCTTCCCTTTCCTTCTGGAGCAATCCTTGATCAGATGTCCTGTCTCACCGCACTGAAAACAACTAGTCATCTTACATGTTAACAAGTCTTTCTCTAAAGTTGCCCCCATCGCACAGAAAACCCTACGAAGCTCGAAAGAGGATTAGCCGTAGGTGAAATTACTGCGGCTATAGATGGAAGTTAGGCACTTCTTTGGCCTTCGACAGACGCCGTAGTCTCATCATGCCTACGGAACCATGTCGTGATGAGGTTACCTCCCAGAAAGCCAAGAGCCCCGGAGACTCAGAAAAGATGGAAACAAGGATTAAACAGAAAATCAAAAGATAGATATATAGCTTTGGGGACTATGTTTTTCAAAATAAACTCTACTTTTGAAAATACTTCCTTTTTAAAACCTTTTTGAAAATAGCTTTCAAAAACTTTTTATCAAATCTGGTAACCTTCGGCTCTGATACCAAGTGAAACACCCCACCTCCGTTAAGGTCACTCACAAAGGGAATTCCTTAACTTTGATGGAATGTTTTAGTAGACAGAACAGAATATTACAAGACAGATAAGTAGTACTTGAAAAATTATAACTTTATTATAGCAGAAGCAGAAATAAGTTTGGTTACATCTTTATAAATCACAATACCAAAACTCAAGTACACAATTATCAGTCTTATACAAAATCCTTTAGAATGTAAAGTTTCAAAGCCATAATCCCCAACATAAACTACCATGAAAAGATAGAGTCAAAGACAAGTAATAGTCCAAGCACTTCAAGTAGAGAGAATCAGAATCAAGCTCCTATGTTTCCACCCTGAGCACCTTGGGTGGGGGGGGGGGGAACGGAAAGAAAAGGGCAAAAACAAACGTGGTCAAACATAAAGTCTGGCGAGTCCAGTGACTTCCAGCATATAAACAGATAATATTATCATGACATGTAAATAAAGCTGGATGAGAGATTATATCAACGGGAATAACAGATATACTTTAAGTTAACAGAAGAAACAAAATGATGTAAACCAAGTTATGTTCCTTACTTACATCTTACTTCTCTGCACTAATACTGGTATAACAGGGTTAGATGTTACCCTAATGTCTAAACTGAAACAGAATCGAAACAGAATAACTACAGAAACAGAATGCTAGTAATGGGCCTTCACCACCCTAACAGACAGAAAGTACAGAAGCAGAATACTAATAATTGGCCTTTGCCACCCCAACAGACAGAAGGTACGGAAACAGAATACTAATAATGGGACTTTACCACCCAACTAATGGGCATTTACCACCCCAACAGACAGAAGGTACGGAAACAAAATCAGAAATGGAATCAGAGACGAAAACAGAATAATCCTTATGGAAACAAAATGTTAGAATTAGGTGTACACAAGTAATGGGCCTTTACCACCCCAATAGACATACCACGCAGAAACAGACGGTACCAACAGAAACAGACAGAACTAAGTGTACCCTAAGTCCTACCCCAAGCGATAGGCTCACTAATACATAAATAGCACGTGTCGGCCCCACAATAGGGTGTGTCACTCCCTAAAGTGGCAACCTATAGGCACAAACCTATTTAAAGATGTCACAGTGTCTTACATCCTCAGAGCAGACCTGATCCGTGCACGTACATGACCCGGTTGGAACGCACCATCAACACACCTCGCCATTATCAGAATGAACCGCTTATAATTAGTTCAGTAAGCGTGCTCGGACCCCTACATAGCGTGGGGTCAAAGTTTTTGATACCAGAAAGGGTTACTGACTAATATGGGTCCCAAACAACAGATGATACAAGTATTTCCCCTCCTAACCTTGTGTCCCCAAACTTACAGATTTCAGATTAACTTGTTTACAAGTTTCAGACATACAGAGTTCAGATTTAATAGTTCACAGATCAGACAATCAAGTTAACAAGTTTTCAAACTAACGGATCAGATGTACATTTTTAACAAACTTACAGATTGTCTAACTATGTATTGGGCCTACAGATTCACGAAACGGGTTTGTTAAATTCATCAGTCTAGTTTGTTTAACCCTATCCACCCAACACGTTTTAGACGTCATATTTATCTCAGATTTGCATTAATTAAATATTAATGCACAGACCTCTCACATTAGGTCGGTAGCTTATGGCCGCTGGATATGCCGGGCGGTTCCGGGCAGACTTCTTCCACAAGCCAGATCTAACCTCGTGTCTAAGCATATTTTAGTTATGCCCACGACCTCTCACATTAGACTGACAGTTTGCGGTCGCTGGTTAAGCCAGTTGGTTCTGGGCAGGTTTCTACCGCAAACGGAGTCTAACCTCGTGTCATAGCCACTTTATTCCATTACAGAAAATATCAGACTAATTATGTCCATTCAGCAGATTTAACTTCTTTACACGTTACGACAGATAAACCAAAGTTCTATTAACATGTTTTGCTCAATTTTAGATTGAGCCTCCAAATTACAATTATTCGGCTTTCAACAGATTAAGCAATTCAACAGATTTAGCCGATAACAGATCTAGCGGATTAGGCAATTTATCAGATTAGCAGAACAGGCAATTCAACATATTTATCATATTAAGCAATTCAGCAGATTTAACATTTCTTAAAAATTCCATTTACATATCTTGCCTAATCATAAATTAAGCCTAAACTTACATGCTAAAATCATGGTCATAATTCATAATACAATATATGCCCCCAAATTTTCGTTAAACTTTGCACAGTACAGAACACTCTCTAAAGCCCCAAATCATGATATGAATTATGCCAAATTATAGCCTTTAATGCCAATATCCAAAAATCCATATATAGGTGCATTTACATTAATAGTTATCCTATTTTAATATAGGTCTTTACGCCTAAGTTTAATATTCCTTTTCCAAGTCATGAATCGTTATATAAAATATACCCAAAAATCTAGATCTTTAAATTATATCCTCTCAAAATCAGATCTTAATTTTTATATGCATTATGTCCCCAAGTTTCAAGTCATATGTTATCATTCAATGATTCCTCTTCTTCTAAATCACAGAGTATGCACATATCTAGATCTAATTTACAACATATGTCCTTTTCTCAAATCAGTCATAGATCAGTCGTGTCCAATTATGCATTATTCATTATTTACTCCAAAATTTAGTGTTCGTGCGTTAATCTCTTATGAGATTTGGCGCAGGCTCGTAGTAGCCTGGCTATAAAATAGAAAAAAAGAAAGAGAATAGTCACAGAAAAACAGATCTGACAGATAAGAATATGCATAACCTCAGATTCAGATTTACTAACCATGTCAAGATCATAATTAAAGTTCATATCTGAAAATAACTGTACTCACAAAAAGGGAACGATTCTTGTATTCTGGAATTTGTATTCTAACACTGAATAGATCTCCTTTGGGTATACTATCGATTAGATTAGAAAATAGTTATTCTCTTTTAATTCTATTCAGATTGGAAGAAGATGCACTAGTTCTAGCTTAGATTTCAGCAGAGTAGCGACGCCATTATTTTATTTTAATTAGAATAGAGGAAGAGTATAGGCAGAATGAAATTGTGTGGAGAGAAAGTGAGGTTTGGGGGTGTTTTATAGGAGAATAGGGTGATTTAGAGCCTTCAGATCAGTCCAGAAGTCATTAGAACCACCCAGCTCGAAGACAGGTCATCTAGCCACTCAGAAGAAGACATGTCATCACAGAACACTGCAGAATTCTGTGATGGATCGGTATGGGCGCACTTGGCAGGTGCGCCAGTGTATTTTTGTAGTGGCGCACTTCACAAGTGCGCCAGTGTATTCTGGCCTATTTCCCATTTTTCTGCCTAACTTCGTTCGTCCGTATCTTCTTCATACGGTATCCATTTTACGCAAACTCGGAATATATCTCAAGCAGAATTTCGAGACGAACACAATGGCGCAACCCGTTTCCCTTAGTTCTTCTCCTTAAAATTAAGTATACTTTAATTTGTTGCTTATACGTTCACAGAAAATACGGGGTGTTACAAGACCGATGTATTTCAGTTCCTTTTGACTCCAGCATGGACTGCCCTCCAATTTTGAGCAAACTACTTTACTGTTGTACTAATTGGGCTATATATATATATATATATATGAGACTCTTTGGTATAAATATTATTTTGAGTAGCCTTGTACCTATTCTTTTGTTGTATAGTAGATCGACCATGGCCACTATCTTATATTTACACTTATGTGTTATATTCATATCTATTTACACCTTGGTGATGTGAATATCTGTGTCTGGATCTGATTATATTGTTATATGATTTTATATTGATTTCTGAATTATATATAGTCGATGTGTAGTGTTTTGGACATGAATTAGATGTGTTAGATTTCCTCATGAGATTTAAAAAGTAAGGCCACATTATCCGACACGTTTAGCACTTGTTCAAAGCCCGAATTAGATGCGTTAGTTGGCACCATTTCTTGCAATGGTGAAACGACCCAAACTACCCTATAAGGAAAAGCCCGAATTGAGTTAAGAACATGACAAATCAGGACATAAACAATAGAACATTTCATTGCTTATTACAATAATTACATCAGAGTACAAGAATATAACTAGGTATGAATAAATGATATACATCAGAAAAATATCAGAGATTAAATTACATTACATAGCAGCGGAAAAATAATACATAACACAATTGAAAGAAATACACATATACAAAGCTTTTTGAATATAGCTCCAGCTATAAATCCAGGATTATGGGAAAAGAAATATCTGCGTAAACCAAAACTACTAGCTGGCCGTGTGGAAAATAGGAGCACCTAGAGTTTAGGTTAAAACAATAAATCCAGGTTCGTCATGGGACCGTTGTGAGAACTAAAACTGTTATTTAAAACTTTACTTTAGAAATAAAGTAAATCAGGGACCACGTCGTATAACATGGAACGGGTTTTATCCCAAGAATACCAGTGCATAAAACAAAAACGCAATGCTTTTTGGAAAAATGAAGCTATTATAAGACTCAGGTCCCATCACACAACGCAACGCAAGCCGAAGGATAGAGTTTTACCTTATAATGGCCAAAATATGCTTAACATGTATAAAACAAATCATTTGATATTAACACTAGTGCATATATGTTTTCAAACACAATTTCAAACATAATGAATCAATCATAGACTGCATAGTACCCCATCCTACTATGTTGCCATATATAGGTTTACAATCAAAACCGAAATGTCGTATTGGAAAATGGATTCCATCATGAGTCGAGGCAAGGGATGTACTCCTCATCGGATTCGAGACACTCTAGCACATTCCCCAAGATCCCTCGTAGTGAACCCTTGGATCTTGCAAGGCCAGTCCATACTTATGTTAGTGGATTGGCAATTCCTGAACACACGTTTCCCAGTCCTATCGGACCTATCAGTCGGAACCGTAGTGACCGATATATCCAAGACGCCCCTCTATACATCATCCACATAGGTAAAAATAAATAAATGTCTGGGCTCCATACCATGACACTACCCATAGCTAGAAAGAAACGTCATGCACTCCCTGCTGTCCTTTATCCCATTTTTGCTCATACAGATGTGTGAGGCTCGCGAATTAAAGCTATATACAAAGCTATGCTATTTAATGCCGTGCTTTGATCATAAACCACAAGACTCAACTTTTCAACAAAAGACTTGATCGTTTGCATCTCAGCATGCCACACTGACAATTCACGCCATGCGACTGATGTCCATTTATATATATATCCTTTAAGCTCGTACATCTCAGAGACGGGTGTTAAGTAAGAGAATAAATTCTACGCCACCAAATACATATATATTTAACAGAAATCCATCAACACAGAATAAAATCCAATTTCAGACACATTTCTATTTACTAGTTCATTCTGGGTCTGAACAAAGCTGGAGGCACCTCGATATTTGTTTTGAATTGGGGTTTCAATTTTGAATGGTTTTGGAGAATTTTCAAATTGAAATTAGGAACGAATCAGCCATTCAAAGAGGACCGATGATAGTCAAACAATAGCCCTAGGGTTTGGAAGAGGAGGGTTATTTATACCTTTTTTTTTAATTTTTTCTCCTTTAAATATTTTGTTGTGAAATTTTATGCACGAACTCCAAACGAGACCCAACGACTGTCGCTCCTAGCCAAATACCCCTATTCTGGTCACGATGGGACATGTTTCGTAAGCCAATTCGACAGTTTTGATGTAACGACCCAGGCAATTTGCGACCTTGCTTATCGACATAAACTCAACGTCGACAACCCAAGCATCAGAAAACACCGGATAGTCCATCAAAGAAATTAGAGGGTGAGAATAGATAAGAAAGATTCTTAGAATAGAAGAAGAAGAACATACAACATAATCAGAGTAACACGAATCTCACAGCGGAACAAATAAAATATAACATAACTTTGAAATAAAACCAGTATATGTATATAATAACATTTATCAGAGTATAACACTTATATCACAGCGGAAATAAATAATAGCTATAAAAACGCTGCTGAAGCCCCCTGCTCTAGCTCCTTCTAGTGCATCTGTAAATCCCGACTACTTGACTGCTCGTACAAATTTGAGCACCTAAGAGTTTAGGGAAAACAAAACAAACTCCGAGTTAGACATGGGACTGGTGTGAGTAAACAATTTAAAACAGTTTGAGAAAATTAAAGATATCTCATAAGTCCATGCCATATAACATGGAATGGGTTTTTCTCTTATGAGAATCCAAAACACTTGATTCAACATTTCAAAATCTTTTTGAATGAAATGATAAACTTTATATCAAACTCATTTGATATTATAATAATTTCTATCAATCACAACTAAATAATCAACTAGCAAAACGCTTTCATCTCACGTTCTACATACATAATATATAATCAAAAACCGCGGGCGCTTGTTGGGTAATGAATTCCAACTGGCAAGGTATGGGACCACCTTCCGACAGTGTATCTCTAGAGAGGAATACACCGGGTTCAACAAGAACATCTCGTAACCTAGGCTAAACATGACCGGTCACTCATTTCGCTTGAGTGTACCGAATGTATTATCACCAACGGTTGGAATCAGCAACCGTTTCCCGGAAGGGACAACATCAAAATAGATTATAAAAGTAAATGTAATTTCTCTAGATCAGGTGACAATACAACCTAATTGGAAGCTAACCACTTAGCCATGCGACCTACCCGATTTTATACCATTTCCTGGTTGTGAGGCTAGAGGCCATAACGTATAGATCACACCTTTATTTACTTTGAGTGTCACATCGTCATACCCGCCAAATCAAAAATTGATTTCCCCAAAAATACTACGGGTATACAGCTACGAGAAACGAAATCCTCCACCACCAAACGTAAATACATTTGAAGAGATCAACTTAAGCAATCTATCAAATATACTATGTCAGACATTCTTCCATATAGGTCTTCCTGGGACTGGATAGACCGAAGATACAATTCTATAAATCCATCTTAGATAATTTCTACCTAGGATTTACTGAACAACCCTTACATCACTCCGTATTCAATTATCTTCATCATCTTTGATTCGTAGTGCTAATGCCATACATAGGGGTTTTCAGATAATATATCTGATCCCGGTCTCTCCGTATTGACAACGGAAAGGGTCATAATCTTTGATAGTCGGTGATTTAACTATCAAAGGAAAACATGTGTACAAATAGCGGTAGTATTCCCAAACGGAAATCTTACCGATCAATCATCATTTCATTCCCCAATTTCCCATTTATCATTTCCCTATATTCATAAATTCCTTATTTTCTAAAATTAGAAATTATACATTATTAACTTTGAAAACATTTCCATTTTTGATTCACGCATCAACATCTTTCCACCTCTATCAGCCTCTAACTGTAAACTAGTAAGAGAACAACTTCCCACGTATAAACCCCGAAGGCTGAAACCAACATCAGATCGATACCCAGAAAGCCATTTAACTCAATTAATTTCCAGTCAGTTTCTAATCTCAGAAATTCCATTTAAATTCTTAATTCAAACCTCAAATTCCTTTATAATATTTTATTTGCAAAATATTTACTTTGATCTGTTTTTTACATAGAATGCGAATAATATTTCTTTATATAATCAAAAGAGTTTGATTTCGTATTTTAAAAACAATATGTCAAACCCAAATTCTATTTATATTTTTATTTGTAGAATTTTTCATACAAATCTCCTTTTTATTTCTAACACTTAAATCCCATTTATATTTCCCTTTATATACTTCTATTCATTCTATATAAATCCTTTTATAAAATTCTATTTATTTTATATAAATCCTTTTATATAATTCTATTCATTTTCCACATATTTCCTTAATTATATTTTCCAATATTTGTTTTCCAAATATTACCTTTTATAATATCCTATTTATTTTATATATAAATATTTCATTTCAATGTTCACTTTGAAAATTTCCTTTTTGCATTCCAGTATTTCATATGGTATTTAAAATACCAAATAACATGACTGGTGTCATCATAACCAACCACACATTATATATCACATCATATATCACAATATATGAAAACAAACAGTATTATAGTATTGAGGAATCCAGTTGGATCCCTCTAACCTGTTTTCCTGCAGCACAGATGTTAAACAATATAAATAACACCGATTTCATTTCAATATGAAATATTCTGATAAACAGAATCAATATATAATTAACGATATATATATATATCGTTATCTACAATTTCAACCAATAAATCAACAGATCAACCAAACAGTCAACAAACAAAAATCAATCATCATTTATCAATACTAGATTATATTTGTAAAAATATAAACTGTACAGAGTTAGTGATATTTACTTACATTGGACGATCATCGTTAAATTACGATAACTGTCAGCTGATTCAGATAGACAATTTATTTCGCTACAAATTTCAACGAGCTCCAATCCATTCCAACTCAGTTCCATCCTGTAGTGTCCGTCCATACGATCCCAACAGATCCTGTTTTGTCCAATTTGGATAACGTGTGCAACAGTTATTGATTTTACAAGTTTTGACCTAAATTAAAATAGTTTAAATTTAAATAATTAGCTATTGGGCCTCACCCATTTTCATTGGCCCGCCCACATGTCTTCAACCCGCAATGAAAAGTATCTCCCTCAACACTTCAGATATTGCTCTCGCGATACACACACCATGACCGAACCAATTCTTCCTTCTAACCCCTTTATTCCTTCACTAATTCAAAACAAACATCACTGAAATCATGCTCTTCAAACCATTAATCCACGTTAAACAGTTAGTCCATCTTCCTCAACCACTACATAGCCCCTCTGCTCAACGAACCACTATCGAACTATATTCCTACAATTCTCCTTCACCTTCTCACTTAAAATCAAAACCAATATTACCATTAAACTTCTCGTCCCTTTCTCCATTACTCTATATCCAAAACATCCAACTCGAGCTCCTTAAATCAAACGCATCGAACCGCATTTCTTCTGTTCTTCAACACTTCGATCAACAAAAAGAAACATCGAATCGCACATAAATCCCCCAAATGATGCTATTTTCCACACTGATCTCAATAACAACAATCCCCTCTTCAATCGAATCCTTATATTCATATAATCGTTAACCCTAATTTGCAAAAACTCACGCTACCTGAACATAGCAACCCCAATATAGTTCGAACCCGACGAAATTAATGTAGGATGGAAGAGAATCACTTCCTGAACTCAAAAACTCTGATTTTGGATTTTATAAAGTTATATTTGAATTTTTCTCCATTTTAGAAGTGGCAAATTTGCTATGAGAGTGAAAAACGTGGCGGTAGGAAATGCTGTTGACTATTAGTAAAATAGTCTTAGGCTTAGTGAGATGGTAGGGTACTTATAGGACGATTTTAATATTTTAATATTTGAATATTATATTTATTTATAATCGACTGCTACTTGTTTTGCTGTTTAAAAATTCGTGTGGTCACATACAACATCCAAAAATCATGAAAATGGGCATGCGGCTACAGTTTGACATTACGGACCCAACGAAACTTGTTTTGTCAAATTCCGACTCCGTTCGCTCACACAATGTATTTTTAAAGCCAAATATTGACTGTATTTCACATTAAAATTCCGCATGGCCATACACTTGACTCCAAAAATCAAGAAAATTGAAATCTAACAATAATTTAATATTCCGGATCCAACAAACTTAATTTCGTCGAAAACGGAGGTCATTTGAAAAAATAGCTATTTTTAAGCTATAAATAAATCCATTTAAATATTAAATATATTTAAAAATAATTAAATTAAATATTTATAAATAAATATTATCGTATATATTCACAATTTAATGTCATACAGCTCCAAAATATTCATGTCTGAATTTATAACTCGACATTTCAAATCCAGATTAAATCAGTATTCAATTTATATTAAAAATCCATTTATAATATAAATAAATTGTAACAACCCGAAAATCTGGGCCAGTTTAAAATTTTTATTTTGGCAATTTTAGCGAATTTTGATTATTTAAAATGAATTATTTTAAATAATATCGACGAGAAATTTATTTTGAATATAATTAAAACGTATATATTATATACGTCGTCGTTAGAATATATAATGATTATATATAATTATAAAAGGAATTGAAAATGGGCGGTAGTTCGATAATTCGATTTCAAACTTCAATTGAATGTACCGGGTGCAAAACAATCCGGATTTTAGTGAAACCAAAAACATTAGGATCTAATTGATAATATCTTTCCAACGAATCCGAAAAATCAAGATTTCATAGCGGGAATCAAAAGATATGTCCAGTCGAAAATTCTGAATAGTCGCTATGGAATTCAGGCCCTTAAAAATGGACATTTTGCAAACGACCTCGGATTTCGACAAAACCACTTTTGTTGGATCCGCAGTGTCAAGTTATTGCTAGGTTTCAAATTTCATAATTTTTCGAATCAATATGTGAGCGTGGCAAAAGAAAACGCGTTTGACCAGTTTCAGTTGATTTTAATCGACTGGAAATTGGCCATTTTTCAAACGGTCTCAGAATTTGACGAAACTAGTTTTATTAGGACCGGATCGTCAATACGAAGCTAGAAAATATTTTTCTAGAATTTTTCGAGTTAGTATGTGACCCCGGTAAATTGAAAAGTACGTTTAAAATTCAATATAGTGATTTAAATGTAAATTAAACGGAAACTGATCGAAGTGATCGAATCAGTTTACGGTACATATCCCATTGTGTTCGGAATGGGGGTAAAACGCTATGGACCACAGGCGGTGGGCCTCGTTTCGAGGTCGTATGAAAAAGTCAACTTTAGATTGAATTAAATAATTAAATAAATAAATAAAACCTTTCTCCCCCTTATTTCCCTCTGGCCCCCCCACGTTCAAATCGACAGATTCAAAAACAAAACAAAACAAAAAAAAGGGGAAAGAAGAGGGCGACGGGGGGGGGGGGGGGGGTGAGCCGCCGCCTCCATCGCGCGCCCCCCCTGGTGTTCGACGCCGCCTAGGGCCACCGTCCTCCCCCTCGTTTTCTCCTTCAGACCGCACCCGAACCCCCCCCCCCAACGGCGCGACAACCGCGAAGCCCCCTAAAACCCCACCCTCGAGCAGTCGCGAGAGCCACCACTGTGCACCCGGAAACCCTTGACCCCACCGTGTAGCCTCCATTTCTCGCATCCGCACCGGTGGCAGCAGCGCCAGGATCGGAGATCTGACAGCCTCTGACATCCGTTCGTCCTTCGCCGGTCATCTCAGGCGTGCCCTCCAGTCTTCGGTGAGCAGCTGCAACGCGCCCCTCTGCAATTCCATCAACGTTTTTCCCTTTCCGCTGTGAGTTTTTAACCTCTTTTGATTTTAATTTTTAGTTTATAAAATTATACGGTTTTTAAATATGTAGAGAAATATGATTTTTATATATGGAACTTCGAAATAAAAATATGATTTTTATATATAGAACTTCGAAATAAAAATATGATTTTTATATATGGAACTTCGAAATAAAAATATGATTTTTATATATAGAACTTCGAAATAAAAATATGATTTTTATATATTGAACTTCGAAATAAAAATATGATTTTTATATATAGAACTTCGAAATAAAAATATGATTTTTATATATTGAACTTCGAAATAAAAATATGATTTTTATATATTGAACTTCGAAATAAAAATATGATTTTTATATATTGAACTTCGAAATAAAAATATGATTTTTATATATTGAACTTCGAAATAAAAATATGATTTTTATATATTGAACTTCGAAATAAAAATATGATTTTTATATATTGAACTTCGAAATAAAAATATGATTTTTATATAAGGAACTTCGAAATAAAAATATGATTTTTAAATATGGAACTTCGAAATAAAAATATGATTTTTATATATTGAACTTCGAAATAAAAATATGATTTTTATATATGGAACTTCGAAATAAAAATATGATTTTTATATATGAAACTTCGAAATAAAAATATGATTTTTATATATTGAACTTCGAAATAAAAATATGATTTTTATATATTGAACAGCGAAGTAAAAATTCGATTTTTACATAGGTAGTGAAAGCGGACAACGAAGGCGAGAACGAAGAAGATTTATATCAAAGAAGAGTCAAGATGATTGGATAGCTATCTGTGAGAATTTCTCACCTTTCAATTTCTTTTTCTAGTTATATATATACTAGGATGCAGACGGTGCTTAGTAGCACCCGACACAATCGTCCACAGACCATGGACTTGTTTGTTTGGTTGCATAAATTAGTTAGATGATTTGATTTGAATTTGGTTGATTGGTGAATTTGATTGATGTGTGAATGGCGTGGGCCTTCACTAGACCGGGGATAAGGCTAGGCCTCGTCCCGTTTCTAGTATCGTGCCGTTATGCCGCCGAAATTTTCTAAAATAAGTTAGATAAATAAAAATATCATTTTATTTAAAGAATGAACTGAGTAGAAATTCATATGTTGGAATAAAATGTTTTATCGTTAAAAATATTTTTTTTTTTAACGTGAATGTGAATAAATAAATATTCATTTACAAACCAGACGGTTTGTTTATGTACACCTATTTGAAGGACACTGATTAGGTCGATAAATTTTACACATCGCCCAACTGCACAAATAAAATCTGTGTTTGATTGTTTGAAACCCCACACGGGTGTTGGGATGAAATTTGAAGTTCACTCATCCTGATTGATTAAATATGTCGATCGATTGATTGACAGGCTGTTATAAGCGTTGAATATCTATATTTGATGCTTATACAGTGTAGTGCACTTTGGTTGATGGTTGATTATTTTCAATGCTATTATATACATGTGTTGTATGAAAATCCATATAATTAATTTTATATGGTAATTGATTGGGCCTCATTCCAATTTGAAAATAAAGAACAATATAAAATAAGGGTTCATGTGTTGACAGTTTCATCCATTGAGATTGGTCATGTGTTGAACGAAATATTTTAGTAATAAAATTTACATCCTTATCAATATAGAATAAAGGTTCATGTGTTGACAGTACTCATCCATTGAGATTGGTCATGTGTTGAACGAAATATTTTGATAATGACAACTATTTTGAAAAATAAATATTCATTTGTTGAATAGAATATTTGAAAATAGAAATATATGAAGCCGTGTTGATTAGATTGACGCCATTTTGACGTGAACGATATTTATACCGATTATTCATTTCGAAATGAATTGAATTGAAAACGAATTCAAATTGAATTGAAAACGAAATTAAATTGAATTGAAAACGATTTCGAAATGAATTGAATTGAAAACGAATTCAAATTGAATTGAAAACGATTTCGAAATGAATTGAATTGAAAACGATTTCGAAATGAATTGAATTGAAAACGATTTCGAAATGAATTGAATTGAAAACGATTTCGAAATGAATTGAATTGAAAACGAATTCAAATTGAATTGAAAACGATTTCGAAATGAATTGAATTGAAAACGATTTTGAATTGAATTGAAAACGATTTCGAAATGAATTGAATTGAAAACGATTTCGAAATGAATTGAATTGAAAGCGATTTCGAAATGAATTGAATTGAAAGCGATTTCGAAACGAATTGAATTGAAAACGATTTTGAAATGAATTGAATTGAAAACGATTTCGAAATGAATTGAATTGAAAACGATTTCGAAACGAATTGAATTGAAAACATTTCGAAACGAATTGAATTGAAAACGATTTCGAAACGAACTGAATTGAAAACGATTTCGAAATGAATTGAATTGAAAACGATTTCGAAATGAATTGAATTGAAAACGAATTCAAATTGAATTGAAAGCAAATTAAAATGAATTCAAATTGAATTGAAATTTGAATTGAATAGAAATGAATTTTAAAACGAATTTATAAAGAAGAATTCAATTTTGATTTGAATTGAAATGGAAGTTGAAATTGCTTTTGAAACGAATTTTAAAACTATTTATATAATTCGTTTTAAATAGAAATCAACGAAATATATATTATATATATTATATATATAATATATTGGCCTGAATAGAACGCGCCGCGCCTCGGCAGTTCGCGAATTTCGACCATTTATTTCAAACGGACATTACGGGAGATCCGACCGTCGGATCCTCCTAAAACTGGAACCGTTGGGTTCGTATCGAAAAGGGCTTTCTAACGAATAGTAGAAATTAGAAATCTAACGGTTGGATTTGTAATTATGTCCAAATCAAATTTGAAAAAGGTCGCTGTAAGTGCAGTTCGATGGCCGTTGATGGAAATCAACTGTACGGGCCTGGATAAAATTATTAAAAATAGTAATAATTTGTGTAAAATCATAAGAAATGATTTGAGAAGAATTGGGATGAAAAACTCCATATTTGAAAAGATAAAAATAGATTTTTATCGAAATGAACTAGTTTTGAACTAGAATTATAATTCTATTTATTTTTAAATAAATAAATTGAATTCGAAAAGGTTTTTAAAAATAACCAAAATTTCCAATGATTGCATTGGAATGGATTTGAATCGAAATTGTCCTCGGAATATTTCGATGTTGGAATTCGTGATTATACAGATGTTGTTATGGAAATTTGAAAGATATATATTTATATCGTTATTTCCAATACGACATTTGTTAATCGTAGAATTTGATATTGAATATAAGCCGAGATATTTTCTATTCAGTGCCTTGTATTGAATATCAAATGTGATTTGGGTTTATCGTGAATGGTGTCTTCACTAACACTGTTCTTGAACCCAGTTGAGAAAAGATTAAATCTTTTTATTTAGATTTAATGAAGTGTACCAATTAAATAATATTTAATTGAAATTGAATTGATATTGATTTTTGGGTTTATCGTGAACAGTGTTTTAAATAACGCTTGTTCTTTAACCCGATAATTAATGAATGTGACCTTGGGTTTATCGTGAACCGCGTTTTAAATGACACGGATTCTTTAACCCAGTTAACGATTAAAACTAAGTGGAGTTTTAATGAATCTTTAATTAGATTGAAATGGTCGAGAATGGAGTATCACCAGTTTTGCTCCAGGCGATAGTTAAATCTTTAATTAGATTTGAACGTGAAATGGTAATCGAATTTACCGATAACATTGAGGTGTTAGATATGAAGTATTACCAGTTTTACTTCATGGGATAAATAGGTTGGGATTGGGAAATTAAAACAAATGATTACTTCGGTAAGTTTCATTAATCCCGACTAGTTTGAATTGAGATTCAAAAATAGAATAAAGAATAAATTCAAGGAATTTATCTTGGATAAAATTAATGGGAACCTTTCCCTATGAATGTGAAATTTAGAAACTAACTGTCGGTTAGCCAAGCAGAAGGGTTTTCTGGATATTGATCTGATGTTGGTTTCGGCCTTCGGGGTTAATATTTGGGGAATTATTCTCTTGATTAATTTACGGTTAGTGACTAATGAATTGGAATGAGGCGTATGTTGTGTTTGTGTAGCACTTATTTAAAATATACGCGAGTTATTCGGAAAGACCGGGTTTATCCCATTCTGAATAACTGATACGACGATAAGTCGAAGATGAAGACGATGGTCGAACACCGGAGGTCTTCACGTCGTTTGGATGATTACTGATGATCTTGATTGGGCTGTACACCCAAGAAGATGGAAACAGTTGGTGATCGTCCAGACGTACTTGGAAATCGATGGATATGCGGGGTACTAGGTGCCTCCGGTTTCATTCAGCCCCAGAACGGACTTGTAAATGGACTGTGTGTCTGACATTGGATTTTAGTCTGTGTGTTTGATTTCTATTAAATATATATCTGTTTGGCGGCGGAAAATTTATTCTCTTGCTTAACGCCCTTCTCTGAGACGTACGAGCTCAGGGGTTATATATTGATGGATATCAAACGCATGGAGTGAATTGCCTGTGTGGCATGCCTAAGCGGCAATTGATCGAGGCTTCTGTTGAAAAGCAAAGTCTTGTGGTGATGATCAAAGCAAGGCCTTGGTGGCGTAGCTTTGTGTAACGTTTACCTCGCGTGTTTCACACCCGGTATGAACCAAAAACGGGAGAGGACGTCAGGGAGGGCATGCGTTTCTTTCTAGCTAAAAAGTGGCGTCAGTGGTTTTACACGCCCTGACGAGTTTGACTTATGTGGTTGTTGCTGTTGCGAGGCGCCTCGGATTGATCGGTCGTTCTCGAACCGATGGAGTCATTTAGTTGGCTCACCTACGCCTCATAGGGCGGGGAAACGCATGTTCAGGCATTTTAATCCACATCGGTGGACCGGCCCTGAGGATCCAAGGGCCCACCTGAGTCTGGGTCCTGAGGGGCGGGCTAGAGCGTCTCGAATCGGTTGAGGACTATCTTTTGCCTCGGTTCATAGACGGAAATCCAATTTCCAAATACGTGACATTTGCGGTTTTATTTGTAAACCTATATATGGCGACATGATATATGGTACCCATGCCGCCTATGATTGATACTTATGATTTGAAGTTGTTTTATACACTATGCACTTATAATAGTATCAAATGATTTGTTTTAAACGTATCAAGCATTCTTTGGCTGTTATAAGGGAAAACCCTATCCCCCGGCTTGCGTTTGCATTGTGTGATAGGACCTGGGTCTTATAACAGCTCCATTTTTCTTTATTTAGCATTGCGCTGTTTGTTTTATGCACTGGTATTCTTGGGAGGAAACCCGTTCCGTGTTATACGGCGTGGTCCCTTGATTTACCGAACATTAAAAATAAAGATTTATAACTGTTTTAGTTCTCACACCAGTCCCATGACTGACCTGGAGTTTATTGTTTTAAACCTAAACTCTGGGTGCCCTTATTTTGACACGGGCAGCTAGTAGTTTTGGTTTTGCAGATTTATATTCACAGGATCCTGGTTTACAGTTGGAACGATATCCGGAAAGCTTTGTATCTGTATATCTCCTTCTAGTTGTGTATTGTATTATTTTCCGCTGCTATGTATTTAAATGTAATTTAAAATCTCTGATATTTCTGTGTAATATTCATTTTTACTCTGTATATTCTTGTAATCTGATGCATTGTTGTAATATACAATGAAATGTTCTTTTATATGCGTTCTGTTGTGGCTTGTTCTCGAACTATCCGACGCTTTCCTTGAGGGGGAAGTTACGGGTTTTCACATAAATCGTTATAAATTATAAAGGAATTCCATAGCGAGTTTTCAAAAATTTGTCTTGGACATAACTCTCCATCTACACGACGAAATCTCGATTTTTCTCTTCCATTAGAAAAATATACTTCACCAGCTCCGAACATTTCTTGTTTCACAGAAATGTGACTTAAAACAGATTATGTATATTCATCTAAAGTTCGAATCGCCAAATTATGAACTGTCGCACCATTTCGAGCTCGATTATAATTATGATATAATTATTATGGTCAACCATCGTTTATATAATATATTCATTAATATAATTCAACTCTAAACTGAAATATATATATATACATTATAAATGATCCAATTCACACAATATTGTGAATTCCACTATTTCTGACTATTTCGGAAATTATATATATTATTCTATTATTAATATTAATTAGATATTCAATATTATTTAATTCTGGCCATTTTAAATTACATAACCATCATTTAAATAATTAAATAAATTATTTGTTATTCGTTAAAAATACGGGTCGTTACATTTGATCAGTTTTTCTTTAAATTAAAATATGAATCTATATATATTGAATTTAAACGTACATTTTAATTTACCGGGGCCTCATACTAACTACAAAAATTACAGAAAAAATCTAGCTATGTTTTGACGATACAATCCTAACAAAACTAATTTCATCGAATTTGGAGACCATTTAAAAAATGGCCATTTTCCAGTCGATTAAATTTAAACTAAAATTACCAAGCGCGTTTAAATTCACCACGCTCACATATTTATTCCAAAAAGTAGGAAAATTGGAATCTAGAAATAATTTGACATTTCAGATCCAATAAAAGTAGTTTCGTCGAAAACAGAGGTCGTGTGCAAAATGGCTATTTTTATAGGTTATATATTATATTAAAATATATATAAATTCCACAGCAACTATTTTGAATTTTTAACTGGACATAACTTTCAATTTATATTATGAAATCTCAATTTTTCACATTCGTTAGAAAGATATAATTAAACAGATTCAAATATTTATGGTTTTACTGAAATCCATTTATATTGAATTTTGTACATTCAGTTAAAATTTAAAACGAATTTTCAAACTATGTGTCATTCCAGGCTCGTTTTATAATTAAAATAAATTTATACGTTCTAACTTTGTTTTAAATAAATTTTTAGTAATTATTATTTAAAATAAATCATTATAAATATTCAAAATCCATTAATATAGCCAAAATAAAATTTTAAATTGGTTCTGAAAATCCGGATTGTTACAAATAGCCTTGGCTAATGCGAGTATTTATGTGGGGTGTTACAGAAATTCAGGCATGAGGTGTTGTGTAATTCTTAGTTTTTGGTTCTGATTCACTAGAATCATATTTTAATGTTCATATATGTTTATGTGCTAAAAGCATGAGATTTGTAAATTGTTTAAATGTCTATTTCGAATATATTGGTTTGAACTTATTATTTACAATATGTTATCTTAATATTTTATACGCAATATAAATATAAAAGTGAAGCAGCTCCAAAATATGGTTTTTGCACATGTATTCGGATTTATTACATCTTCTCTATAATTCTATTATTTAAATAACTATTCAAGCCTAGGTTGCAAGTTTTAGTCATATGTGTTGTTGTTTCCGTTTTATCACTAGTTATGAATATGCATGTTGGCCTATGTTAATTGATAGGGAAATTAACTTGTATACCTTAATTGTGATTGTTAGGATTAACATTTCAAACGTGATTAGGTCGTTGTTCTCGTTCGCATAATTCACACTATTTATTTATATATAATTATAGCGTAACTAAACGTAATATTAAGGCGTATTAAGTGTGTACTGAATACATTTAAATTTGGAAATAGAATTTGAATGTCCACGTAGGAATTTGTATGCATGTGTTTGAGTTAATGGCTCTAATTATAATTAATGACACACAGACACGAGGTTAATCATTACTTATAGTAGAAGTCTACCCAGAATGAATCGGCATATCCAACATCTACAAGTAAGATTGGCTAATGTGAGAGGTCTAGGTGTCATAAGCCATTATAATTAGTACATTAAAATGTGGGGTTAAGCCCAACTTATAGTAGTAGCCTTACTGGAACCACCCGGCAAATCCAACATCTACAAGTGGATGGCTTAATGTGAGAGTTCTAGTGTGTGTATATAATATTTGTGTGTGAAGTTGGCCTGCCTTGCTAAAGTTATTTAGTATCTGACCTACTTTTGGTTGGGTATTAAGTGGTCAGGACTAGGCCTGTTCCTAAGGTTCACTCCTTTGTTCTGAACCAAAGTCAAGGGACTCACCCTTCTAGGTTTCAAGTGGTCTTTGGCTCCTCCTTTCTCGTATAAGGTATTAAATGGTCCTAATAGACGATAACATATGAGCGTGTAGTTCTTAAAGAAATGTGCGCTTCTTATCTAAGGGCTTAGCGAGGGCTGACCTTAGGACGATTTATTAAATGGCCTAAAGGAGACACTGTCTAAGGGAAGTATTAAGTGGCTAGGAGTTTACCCATAGGGACAACTATATAGTAACAAGATGGTCCGTTAGGAGGGTCTTAAATTGTAACAACCCGGAATCTTTGAAAATAAATAGTTATTCAATTAGAAGCTCAAAGATAGGGATTTCTATAAATGATGGAATTTTACCATGAAACAATAGCTGTTACGTTTGTCTAGGAATTCTAGTCAACTTTCATGTTTGGAGTTTCGCGAACGGAGTCCGTATGAAAAAGTTATGGATGAAATACGAAAACAGACAGAAAATAAATAAAACAGAATAATATATATATATATGGAAAATAATAATTCCATCAGCCAACTCACTGCCAGTCGACCAAGCGGTCGACCAAGGTGGTCGACCGTTGGTTGCGGTTGCTTGGTTGAGCCAGGCAGCGGCGACTAGGGTTGAGGGGGATGGTTTAATAAAATATTAAAAAACGGATGGACGGATATAAATTAAAACTAATCCGATGGGTTCCAGGACATTTCCACCTATATAAATAAAGGGGTAGAGCCTCATTCTCTTCCATTCAAATCTATAGAGGCAACGGAACTCTGCCATTTTTCTTCCTCTTCTAACCTAATTTCTAAATAAAATATATTCACACACATAACAAATTAAATCAAATTCATGTGGAAATGGGAAGATTAATAGAATAAATGGAAGAGGTTGCTCAACGATAGTTTTCTTCGCTCTCTTTCCTTTTTCTTACATTTCTACATATCTAGAATTTCCCCCTTTTCTAGATAAACTGTAGATTTGTAAGAATTTGGGGATTGTAAGCGTAAAAAGGTTCAAAATTTAGAAATTGGAAGCTATAAAGTGAGTGGGAAATTTCTAATATAGATATAATGATTTATCTATTTCTGTTGAATCAAATCTATGTTTTATGCCAATCAGATCTGTTATTTAGATAATTGTAAAGTGTGATAACCATCAAATCTAATTATGAATATGTTTGAAATTGGTAAATGATAAACTTGTGATTATGTATAAACATGAATTTTAGGATTTATATATATATATATTCCGACATATTCCTACAAGTTATGTCATGAATTACGAAATATGTTGTGTATGCCATATAGCACTGTGGATCTGGAAATCAGTCCCATTAAACATAAATTTGTTGTAGTTATGTTCTAGATCTTTTGTTCAGTGCTGAAAGATGAAATATGTAAATTTGGGTAAAAAGATGAATTTGTGTATTATGTGATTTTAAGGATAAAAGAACTATTCCTTGTTTACATTTAATATTGTTACGTTTTGGCTCAAGCGTTGTAAATTATGTCGTTTTCTTCAATTTTAAACAAAGAGGCATTATTTTAGAATCACAAGAAGTATGACAAAAAGAATTATAATGGGAAAAGTGGTGCAAAGGTTCATATAAAAATAGATACATTTTTTGTATGTAATTTGCATCAACTATTCTAAAATAAACAAAATAATACACATATTTTTTGAGATTTGGAAATGTGTAAATTCCAAAAAATAGGCATGATTTACAACTATTTTGGCTAATGATCCTGGTGAGACTTGAAACCTTTTTGGCAAAATTGAATGTAAAAAGGGAATATTTGGTCAATTGATTTGACCAAATCATTGATTCAAAAATAAGTATTGCAAATTAATAATTAAAAAAATATAAATATTAATAATTACGTTAACCGCTCAAAAACATAAAAATTAATATATACATTTTATCCGTCCAAATCAGCGTAAAATGATGAAACATAAATTATATGGAATATCTGAATGCTTGGATAAAGTTCAATTATGGAATTATGTGCAAATATTATCCATTTTTAATTAATATACTTGTGGTGACCATTTTTAGCAATAAATACAATTAATTGCCATAAATGACACCGCAAATGAGGGGATAACCATTGTAACCAATATTGATTTGGGGAAATGAATTATGAATAAGAAAATGGTTACAATTCCTAAAATCAATTAGGACAATTGTTGTGTACCCCAAGTAGGAAATTTAAATTATCACCACATTTAGACACGAGGTTAAACTCAACTTGTGGTGTAAGCCTGCCCAGAACCGGCCAGCAAATCCAACGAATGTATCTAGTCAGTTTAATGTGAGGGGTCAAATGCATAAATATAATTGTACTAAGGTACGAGGTTAAGTTCGCTTATGGTAGAAGTCTGCCCGAAACAGATCGGCATATCCAGCATCCACAAGTAGTCCACTTAATGTGAGAGGTCTGGTGTGTAGAAATATATATACATATATATAACAGTCAATAAAAATAAATAAGAACAGGAATTGTCCGTTGGGGTACAACAAATAGATAACTTGGGACTGATAAATAGTTGCCTCGGGGAAATATGACCGTTAGAGTCAATAAGGCAATAAAAAGGAAATAAAAAGAAATGAGTGTCAAAAAAGGGATTAATGGATTTTGATCGACGTTTAAATACTAAGTCCAGATTAGGGAAGAAATAAAATAAATATCATGGAGAAAAGGGAATATAACCTTCCTTATTTATGTCAATAAAACTTATAAATAAAAATATAGTTGGACTTAGTAAGTTAATAATACAAAACATTATTAACCATATAAACCCGTGATACAAATAAATGGTGTATGTATAGTATTTCCGTATGAAGGAATTAAACGGGAATGACTTAATAACGTAGCCTACTTTATCCCAAAAAGGGAAAGGTGTTAAAGGAAAATGGGGGACGAACGAATAACCTTCGCATATAGTCCGCTTTCTTAGGTCTTAAGTGGCTAGGGTTGAGGAGTCCACCTGGGAATAATAGGCCTTTCAGTTTATGGGTCTTAAATGGAAGGTGTGTGTGGGCCTACCCAAACCTGGAAACTAAAAACATTAGAAATGGCTACCTATCCTACGAGAAGTAATAAGCGATTAAGCGGGTTATCTAGTATGGTCATCTAGAAGGTATAACGAAATATAAAATACTCACTCTCACCTTATGCGGGGGAAGAGTATATGCGTTAATGATGGAAGCCCTAACTAGTAGGGGCCATAGCTAGTGCCCTCTAGTTTTATGTTAACATTTATATATTATCGAGGGTTAATAAGTGACCAATAGGTCCGCCTAGGTTCTTAAGTAATCAGAGAGAATCCACCCTATCTATCATTGAGAGTGAGGCGTTAAATAATAAAGAATACAGGATGAGGATATACATAGAAAACCCGAAATTAGGGGCCCGCTCTCGATATAATTAACCAGTTAAAATCTATTATAAAGGCTTCACAAAAATATATGTAAATGTCCTATCTCGGGAATATAATTTGGGAATACTACTTTGGGCTAAGTAGTAAAGTCGTGGGTAAAGCATTTACTAGGTTGTGCTAGAATCACTAACCTGGCTAGGCATACAGCTTGGGTCAAACCAAATAGAATATATCTGTGTTACAGAATGTGTTGTACATTTCTTAGTTACCAAAACTTGTTGTTCATACCCCCTCCTGATTACAACCTCCAGGTTTCATAGAGAGGGTCAGGTTCTCAGAGATGTTTAAGTTTGGCCTTCGATTCTCGTTCTTTCTCATGCTCGGTATTGGCAAGGTGACTTACTTTGAACATGGTAGTTACTTGAGTTAATACTTGTTATCCTATTTTGTTTCCGCTGTATGTTATCTTTATCGTACTCTGATTATACTCATGCTCACTTATTGCAAGTACCAGATTACACGCTCTATGCTTGGTTGTGTTTGAGTTTCGATTTTTGTCGAAATTTGAGCATAGAAAAGTGTGGGGTGTTACATTTGGTATCAGAGCTTAGGTTAAACGAGCATAGGAATTAGTTAACTTAGGAATCGTTAGAGAACGTAATTTGGTTTTCTTTTCTGTTTTTCTCCGTCTTTCTTAGTCAATTTTAATTTATTCTAACTATAGAAAATAGTAGTGGTCCTAATTATATATAATGGGCTTTGAGCGACTAAGAGTTGAAATATGTTGAGACCGGATTTCTAGCCGATTCTGTCTTACCCTACAGTACGTTGCCAATCTCATCGTGAAGAGCATGAGGATGACAAATGGTGGATCCCATTGATTTTAGCTTGTAGACCGGACAAAAATATAGCTACAACCGAGATAGTCATGATTACTAGCTTTTTGATTTGTTTGGTAATTCCGGTTAAGACCATTACTCGATCCAAAACGGGTAAAAAGCCCATGTTAATATGTCGTGTCCATTTTGAAAATATAATTATGAGGTATATCCGTTTGTTACTTCATTAAAATTCTAATTCTACCTTTGTAGAAATATTCAATTGAGTTCTTGGCCTTATATTCGAGGAAATTTACTTTTATAACTATTTGAAAAATAAAAATGGATTTCAACGGTTTTGAAATATGGTTTTGGAAAGTAATTTGTGAAGATATGGTTTTAAATTTTAATTTATTCGTGTTTCAAAATTTTAGAGTTATTGTGTAATTTTAATAAATATAGTCTGATTGATATAAAAGATGGAATTAGGAAGGACAAGGAATATGCCAATACATATGAAAACAATAAATATCTATTCCTTGTGATTTTTAGTACCCATTTTCCTATATATATTGGATAATTTATTGAAATTAGCATGATGAACCCTTAAGATTCTAAAGCTCCAACACTTTTGGACATGAAAAGGTTTTCCCTAGTTTGAAATATAAAACTGGAATATAAATATTAATAATAATATAAATTTATAAATACAAAACTGTTAGTTTAGAATAAAATTCTATTTTTGGAAAAGTTTTAAATCTTCTTCGAAAAGGCTAAGGAGAATCCTTCATTCGGATTTTAGGGTATTTGATTTCCTGAATCGTTTGTTTGTTGTCGGCTAGGTAAGGGGAAAATCAGTTTTAATTATATTACAAATTTCTAGCTAAATTATTTCGGAACTCGTTCGTTCGTTGTGTAGTAGCAGCATCGTTGTTGATACTATAAATCCTTGGAGTTGGTTTGGAGTTTAACTACGGTCTTTAAATACCACGGTGATGAGTATAATTATTTTCTGATCGCTCTAAATCTTAAAAGATGACACGGGTCGATTAATATTTTTATCCGGCCTAACAAGGTCAAGGTCCAACCTCTGTCCAAAGCCCATTTAATAGTTGATCGTTTAGTGATATACTAGGATGTTCAATTGATTGATGAGATTTGGTACAACTTGGACCAAGGAATCAACCGTAAAAGCTGCGTCCAAATTACCCCTTAACTTCTTTTTTGTCCTACATTCCTTATATAGCTGAACCTTGTCTCTATCCTTCTTCTTTCTTTGTTGTCGCCTCATCTCTCTTTTTCACGCTTATTTGCGCATTAGATCTTGCCTCACTAATACTCCAAAATATTATTTCTTCTCTCCGAACATTTCTTGTCCTATAACACCTAGTTGCACTATCCAATCTTACTCATACCATTTAAGTCTCACCCTTAGGGAGAAATCATTTGGTTGGGCTGGGATAAGCAAAAAGGTCTACCGCTTTAGAGTTAAGAAAACTTGTTGTGGAAGTTGAACTTGCACCGGTCCATTGCTCGAGATCTTAGAATAGGATTGTTGTCTGTGATGCATCCGCCTTTGTTATACCTTGTTTAAATAGGTTCTTTCGAAGGTGATCATCATTTCAGAGATGAAGATTTGAGCTATCTTTTGATGGTTTTTTGAGGAGAATCTCGATGAGATTTTAGAGGAATCTGCGTTGAATGTGGACTTATATGGTCTTTTTTTGACCAACTTTGCAGATTTTGCAGCAAATATCTTTTTCTTGATGTTAGTTTTTTGTGTTTGGAATCTACGTTTAAACTACCCACGTAGACGTGTGACCCGTTCAGTACATCGCCCTATAAATGGGAAGTTATAGCTAGATTTGTCTCTTCATGCGGTAATTTAATCTTTTGCTTGACTGGTGGCATAACCTTCAATTAGCACCGCATCATATTCGATTCAGCTTATTGTCTTTGTTTGTGTCTCATGGAGTTACTTTATGTAAGTTAACCTAACCACTTTGTCTTTAGACAATATTAGGTGGATTTCCATGAGAAGCCGTTTTGTGATAGGTTTCTTTTCTCATCATAAATTCTCTCTTAGAAGAGATGGCGATGTGGGAACCTCCAATAACACCAATAGTGTTTGTAATACGAGATTGAGCATTTTACTACCATGATATGGTTAATTAAAGATCATAAATTTTGGTTTGAGCTCCATCCGCGGAGCAAGACATCTCGTTGTTTATAGCCGTTGTTTTGGGAGTTTTGGTGTTTTTTTTTGTTATCTTTGATTTTATCCCTTTTCCAGCATCGGGTTCTTGGCTTTGTGGTGATTTTTGCTTGTAACTATTAGTGTTGTTTAAATCGCACGACTTAGGTTAATGAGATTTCTATGTTCGAAGACGTTTATGTTATTCACGCATACCTGTTTGAATGAAATCTTATTTTTCATATCTAAACTAATAGTTGTCCTAAGGCTGGAAAGAATAGAATTCTGTGTTGGATAAATTTTGGCAAAAGACCATTTTTGCCTTGTTTTCGTCATGGGTATATAAACAAATAAACCACCGTTCCTTGTTAAACGCCGAAATTTATTTTTGGTTTTTTGTGTGTGATTTCAGTTTTTGCAATTTGGCACGACTGACTTCCTTTTTCGCCAACATGTGATGAATCGTTTAAGTTTCCAAAAAATACATTTTTGAAGTTTCTGGAAAATGTGTTTGAAAAAAAAAGATTTTTATCGTTTTCTTGTTTTATAGGAAAATGAAATGGTTTTGAAAGGAAATTTTCAAAATAGACATGATAAGTTTTCAAGCGGGAATTTATTTTTGTGAATTTTTTTGATTTTAGGTCACATGAACGATGTAAGGAAGATACTTGGATGCTTTGTGTGCACATTTTAGCAATTCAATAGGACCAACGATACAATAAAAACGCTAATGACAACAAGGAAAAGGCTGATTTGGCCTTGGAAATATTGTTTCCATACCTTGTCAACGATGCGCGCAAGATATTAATTAAAATCGTTTTACGTTTTAGAGCTTGTTTTAAGCCTCCTTTACAGTCTACAGATAAATTCTTTTGGAGTATTTTGGGTAACTGAGGTGAAAATTCCACTATTGGGCGGGAAATGAAATATTTGTAAGCGGAGGAAATGTTAAAATTCTTCGTTTTGATTTCTTTTTTCTGGTTTAGAAGAAATAAAATAGGAAACGATTAGATTGCATGGCATTTTGAATGGTAGGGTTTGGATGAAAAATTGGTTGCTTCACATTTCTATTCGTAGTCGTGTGAAGGTTATGGATGAAAAAGAATTTTCAAATTTGGCATTTATATAGAATTGCCAGTATATTTAGGATGTTTTGCATTATGTTTTTGAAAGTGTTTTAAAAATCTCAATACATACATATAGAGGACTCGATTTAGAATCATCTTGCATGCATATTTTATGGTTGAATTGCATTATGTACACCATGCACATACACACATGGTTGCAAAGTGGATGCACACAAATTAGTTGTGTAGGTTAGGATAACTAGGTGTCAGAATTTCAGGACGAAATTCCATTTAATGGGGGAAGAATGTAACAACCCGGAATGTTTGACAATAAATAGTTATTTAATTAGAAGCTAAAACCTATGAATTTCTGCAAACGATGGAATTTGGCTACGAAACTTTAACCACTGCGTTCATCTCGGAATTCTGGTCAACTTTCATGTTTGGAATTTCGCGAACGGAGCCCGTATGAAAAAGTTACGGACGAAATACAAAAATGGACGAAAAATAAATAAAATAGAATAGTTATATATGGAAAATAATAAGTCCCCCAGCCACCTCACTGCTATGTCGACCAAGGCGGTCAACCGCTGGCTAGGACCGCTTGGTCGAGCTAGGCAGTGGCGGCTAGGGTTAAGGGGGATGGTTTTATAAAATATTATAAAACAGATGGACGGATATAACTTAAAACTAATACGATGGTTCTAGGCCATTTCCACCCCTATAAATAAAGGGGTAAGGCCTCATTCTCTTCCATTCAAATCTATAGAGGCAGCGGAGCTCTGCCATTTTTCTATCTCTTCTAACCTAATTTCTAAATAAAATATATTCACGCATATACCAAATCAAATCAGATTCATGTGGAATTGGGAAGATTAATAGAATCAATGGAAGAGGATGCTCAACGATAGGTTTCTTCCCTCCTTTTCCTTTTTCTTACATTTCTACAGGTCTAGAATTTTCTCCTTTTCAAGATAAACTGTAGATTTGTAAGAATTTGGGGATTGTAAGCGTAAAAAGTTCAAAATTCGAAGCCATAAGGTGAGTGGGAAATTTACTAATACAGATATAATGATTTATCTTTTTCGTTAGAATCCAATCTATGTTTTATGTCTATCGATCTGTTATTTAAATAATTGTAATGTGTGATAACCGTCAGATCTGAGTATGAATATGTTTGAAATTGGCAAATGATAAAGTTGTGATTATGTATAAACATAAATTGTAGGATTTACATGTATATATTTCTACAAGTTGTGTCATGAATTATGAAATATGTTGCATATGCCACATAGCACTGTGGATCTGGAAGTCAATCCCACTAAATATAAATTTGTTGTAGTTATGGTCCAAATCTTTAGTTCAGTGCTGAAATATGAAATATGTAAATTTGGGTAGAAAGATGAATTTGTCTATTATGTGATTTTAAGAATAAAAGATATATTCCTTATTTACATGAAATATTGTTGGGTTTTTGGCTCAAGCATTGTAAATTATGTCGTTTTCCTCAATTTTAAATATAGAGGCATTATTTTAGAATCACAAGAAGTATGACAAAAAGAATTAAAAAGGGAAAAGTGGTGCGAAGGTACATATAAAAATAAATACATGTTTTGTATGTAATTTACATCAACTATTCTAAAATAAAAAATATAGTACATATATTTCTTATGATTCAAAAATGTGTCAATTCAAAAAAATAGGCATGATTTTCAATTATTTTGGCTAACGGTCCTTGTGAGACTTGAAACCTTTTTAGCAAGATTGAATGTAAAACGAGAAAGTTTGGTCAATTGATTAGACCAAATCATTGATTTAAAAATAAGTATCGCAAATTAATAAATAAAAAAAATATAAATATTAATAACTACGTTGACCGCAAGAAAACATAAAAATAAATATATACATGTTATCCATCCAAACCAGCATAAAACGGTGAAATGTAAATTCTTTGGAATATTTGAATGCTTGGATAAAGTTCAATTATGGAATTATTTGAAGATATATTCCAATTTTAATTAATATATTTGTGGTGACCATTTGTAGCAATAAATATAATTAATTGCCATAAATGAGACCGCAAATAAGGGGATAACCATTGTAACCAATATTGATTTGAGAAAATAAAATGTGAATAGGAAAATGGTTATAATTCCTAAAATAAATTATAATAATAGTTGTGGACCGCAAGTAGGAAATTTTAATTATAACCGCATTTATACATGAGGTTAAACTCAACTTATGGTGGAAACCTGCCCGGAACCGACCGGCAAATCCAGCGACCACATCTAGTCAGTTTAATGTGAGGGTTCTAATGCATAAATATAACCGTACTAAGGTACGAGTTTAAGTTCGCTTGTGGTAGAAGTCTGCCCGGAACCGACCGGCATATCCAGCATCCACAAGTAGTCCACTTAATGTGAGAGGTCTGGTATGTAGAAATATATATACATATATATAACATTCAATAAATAAATAAATAAGAATAGGAATTGCCCATTGGGGTACAACAAATAGATAACTTGGGACTGATAAATAGTTGCCTCAGGAAAATATGACCGTTAGAGTCATTAAGGCAATAAAAAGGAAATAAAAAGAAATGAGTGTCAAAAAAGGGATTAATGGATTTTGATCGACTTAAATACTAAGTCCAAATTAGGGAAGAAATAAAATAAATATCCTGGAGAAAAGGGAATATAACCTTCCTTATTTATGTCAATAAAACTTATAAATAAAAATATAATTGGACTTAGTAGGTGAATAATACAAGACATTATTAACCATATAAACCCGTGATACAAATAAATAGTGTACGTATAATATTTCCGTATGAAGGAATTAAACGAAAGTGACTTAATAACGTAGCCTATTTTATCCTAAAAAAGGAAAGGTGTTAAAGGAAAATGGGGGACGAACGAATAACCTTCGCCTATAGTCTACTTCCTTGGGTCTTAAGTGGCTACGGTTAAGGAGTCCAACTGGGAATAATAGGTCTTTCAGGTTAGGGGTCTTAAATGGTAAGTGTGTGGGCCTACCTAAACCTAGAAACTAAAAACGTCAGAAATGACTACCTATCCGATGGGAAGTAATAAACGACTACGCGGGTTATCTAATAAGGTTGGTTAGAAGGTATAACGAACGATAAAATACTAACTCTCACCTTATGCGGGGCAAGGGTATATGCGTGAATGATGGAAGCGTTACCTAATAAGGCCCTAGCTAGTGCCCTCTAGTTTTATGTTAACATTTAATATGTTATCGAGGGTTAATAAGTGACCAATAGGTCCGCCTAGGGTCTTAAGTGATCAGGGATAATCCACCCTATCTATCATTGATAGTGAGGCATAAAATAATAAAGAATAGAGGATGAGGATATAGATAGGAACCCCGAAATTAGGTGCCCGCTCCCGATATAATTAACCAGTTAAACTGTGGTACAAAGGCTTCACAAATATGTATGTAAATGCCCTATCTTGGTAATATAATTTGGGATTACTACTTTGGGCTAAATAGTAAAGTTGTGTGTAAAACATTTATTAGGTTGGGCTAGAATCACTAACCTGGTTAGGCATATAGCTTGGGTTGAACCAAATGGAATATTTCCATGTTATAGACCATGTTGTACATTTCATAGTCACTAGAACTTGTTGTTATGACACCCCTCCTCATTACAACCTCCAGGTTTCATAGAGAAGGTCCGATTCCCAGAGATGTTTAAGTTTGGCTTTCGGTTCTCGTTCTCTCTCATGCTCGGTATTGGCAAAGTAAATTACTTTGAAAAAGGTTGTTACTTGAGTTAATACTTGTTGTCCTATTTTGTTTCCATTGTGAGTTTTCTTCATCGTACTCTGATTATGCTCATGCTCATTTATTGTCGGTATCAAATTACCTGCTCCATGCTTGCATGTGTTTGAGTTTCAATTTTTGTCAAAGTTTGGGCACAGAAAAGTGTGGGGTGTTACATAAATTAAGTGGTGTTCCTACCTAAACCTAGTATTAAGTGACTTACTATTTCTCGATCTACAAAGAGAGTATATATATATTTAATAATGTTGATGTTAGGGATGAGGTCTTAAGTGGATAGGGGTCCGCCATATGGTATTAAAGGACGTGAGCTTGTTCTCCATTAATAAATTAGAAAATGGCCTTAGGTGACTAGGAATAACCCGCCTCGTCGAGGTATTAAGTGACTGTAAGGATATTCGCCCTTAGGTTTGCATGTAGGCCTTAAGTGACTGTAAGGATATCAGCCTCATATGTTTGGTAATGCATGTTTGTTTCCATAGACATAAGATAAAGAACTTATACGACCAAATATAGGGAATAATCTTTCCTACACTTATGTGTTTTCCATTCACCAGAACTTTATGTTCTGACCTCGCTCCTTTTAACACAAACAGGTTAGTAGGCGAGGACTCTTGGATCTATGATGATTAGTGATTGCTTGGATGTAGAGCCTTACGATGAAGGATTAGTTATATATGGTAGTACTATTGTTATTGTTATTGTTATCATTATAATTTCAACATAATTATTAATGTATCCTTTTATCTTGTGGGACTCGTTTTATCTGACATTGATGATGGTTTTGTTTATGGTACATCTATTTTGAGATATTACATTTTATCCCTTTTGTTATGTGAGACTCTAATTTTGTTTTGACTTCTATGTTATATCTATTTTGAATGGTTCTAACTTCTACTAGGTCTTTTCTTGGTCCAAATTTAAGCTCGTCCTGGGTGGATTGTTACATTTGGTATCAAAGCATATGTTACCTGATTATGGGGAAATATATGTAAGAGAGACGTATTTGTTATTTGAAAATATTTTCAACACTATATATATACATATGTATAGATGTGTGTGTGTGTGTGTACTATACCCTAAAAACACACACAATTATATTAGGCAACATTATCTTTCTTCCTTTTTGGGTCTTGATACTATCTTAGGAAGTCCACTGAAATGGCCGATAACTAGCTCGAGAAGGGAAACCTGGAAGGGCTCAATACTTTCCTGAATGGTTTCAACAATACCTTAGGAGTGTGGAAAAGATCCCTACTTCCAATCCCACCCCCGCGGAACCAGCAGCTTAGCCCACTAAAGGGGTCTTCAACTTTCCTCGTCTTTGTAAAGATTTTGTGAGTTTAGGAGGCAAGCCATTTTTGGGAACCGAGAGCTTCCTTGAAGCTAAAGCATGGATAATCAAGTGTGAACGGATCTTCAAGGTTACTAGATGGGACGAACAGCATAAGCATAGGGTAGCGGCTTGGCAATCAAAGGGAGAGTCCCTAGATGATGGAACATGATTTCAGAAGAGAATATGGGTAGAGTATTTACGTGGGAGGAATTTAGGAGTCGCTTTGAGGTTAAGTTTTTACCTAATACTGAGATGGTCCTATAGATGGAAAAGATTTTTTAGTTGAAGAAAGGGGAGGTAAGTCTGAGAGTATGAAGCAGTATTTACGGAGTTATGTAAGTTTGCGAGAGGTAGTGGACACCCCTATCAATAAATCCCTTAGGTTTGTTAAGGGACCGAATTCTCTGTTAGGGGAAATGTTATTGTCTTAGGTGACATTTTGGCCTTCATTCAAAGCACTTAATGAGATAGCTATCCTGTATAAGAATAAGAAATTAAAGAATAAGAAAGGGGAAGGTGCCTCAAGTTTTGGAAAGAACAAAAAGAAAAGTTTTCTGCTTAAGAAGAAGAAAGGAGTAAAAATTAAGAAGGAGGTCAATGTGTGTTTAAGGTGTCATAGAAAAGACCATATGGCCAAGGACTGTAGGGTAAACCTAGCGAAGCCAGGATTAAAAGGAAAATTCTTTAATTGCCATGCGGATCTGCACTTGGAAAGGAATCTCCTTAAACCAAGAGTAGTGTAGAGTGTGTAAAACTATGCCTTGGAGGTGGCGCTGATTAGAAGTCAATGTCCTAGAGAACAAGGGAAACCAACGTTGGAAGGTACACTATACTAGGAATTTCTTTATATACCCTGTTTGATTCGGGATCAACCGCTCCCTCGTTGCTAGAAAAATTGTTGATCCCTTTAATCTTCCCTTATCCTTTGCTGACCATCCGATAGGGGTGTCCAAATCTATTCTAGGGACTGTGCAACTTTTGATTATGTTTAAAGACCTAGTATTAGATATCGGTGATGTCGACTTCTTCTATGATGCATATGTACTTGAATTCGAGGGGTATGGTCTCATTTTAGGAATGGACTAGCTACCATTATATGGGGCCGTCCTTAACTGAAAAAAGAGAGTTGTTTGCTTAAGCTGTCGTGGAGGCCATAACTTAGAGATCCTTTGTAGGATTGGGAACAGGGATTCGACCTTATTGTATTCCTTATCATCCGATTTAGAAAGACCATCTTCAGTGTCGATTGTATATGAATGTCCAAATGTCTTTGAGGAGGTCGTAGGGCTCCCACCCCATAGAGAAATCTCATTTAGGATAGACCTCGAGAAGGATTCGAGATCTGTAGCATTGCAACTAAGGCACATGGATCCTAAGGAAAGGAGAAAGCTAGATAGACAAATCTCTAAGTTAACACAGAAAGTGTTTATTCGAAGGAGTACATCTGAGTGAGGTGCACTAGTAGTATTTACCACAAAATCTGATGGGGAATTAAGACTTTTTATGGATTATGGGGAACTCAACAAGTCGACCAAGAAAAATAGGTAACCCTTATTGAGGATTGATGATTTGTTTCACCACTTATGAGGATCCCAAGTATTCTTTCAATTAGATCAGATTATCAGATTTCACTAGTTGAGAATTTTGGATGAGAGTAAGCCTACGATAGCGTTTAGGATGCCTGACCGATTGTTTGTGTGGAAGGTTATGTTGTTCGGTTTGATGAATGCTCCCTCTTTCTTTGTAGATCTTCTGAGTATGGTAATTAGGGGCATACTCAATAAGATAGTATTTATGTTTGTAGATCAAATTCTTATTTTTTTTTCCAAGGAATTTAAGGAGCGTGAGGATCTGAGAAAAGCTCTAGGAATTCTAAGGGTAAACTAACTTAAGGCCAAGTTTTCGAAATGTCACTTTTGGAAGAGAGAAGTCAAGTTTCTAAGGCATACTGTTTCGGAAAAAAGATTAGCTGTAAGACCTACTAGGTAGATGATGTTCAAGAATGAAGGATGTCCTGCAATGCGAAGGAGGTCAGGAGTTTTCTTGGGTTGGAAGGCTACTAAAGAAAAGACCATATGGAGTGAGAAGTGTGGTATTGCCTTTAAGACGTTGAAGAGATCCCTCACATGTGTGCCTATTCCTGTTATTCTCGATGGAACGAAGATGTTCACAATTTTCACCGATGCTTATAGGATTGTCTAGGACCGGTACTCATGCAGGAGGGTAAAGTGGTTACCTACGCAAGTAGACAACTTAAGGAATATGAGAAGAGCACCCCATCCACGACTTAGAGTTAGTAGCTATAATTTTTGTCCTAAGGATGTGGAGACATTATCTTTTAGGAGAAAAGTTTGAACCGTTCACTGACCATAAGTCTCTTAGATTTTTGTTTTCTCGGCGAGATCTCAAACTTCGACATCAGAGATAGATGGAATATCTTACATCATTCAATTTTTCCATTCAGTATACCCTTGGGAAGGGTAATATTGTGGCCACTTTGAGTCGGAGGCATGCTACCCTTAGTTCGAACACCGAGTGGAGGCGGTTAGAGTTTCTTTCTAGTTTTAATTTGATATCGCCATTTGTGGAAACTCAAAGGCTTCTTGGAGTTACGGAGGTAATACCAGTTTTGATGGAAAGGATCAAGAGTGAGCAAGACCATGATGATGAGTTAAGGTCAATAAAAAAAACATTTCCGAGGGAGAATCGTTTTCTTATTCGAATAGATATTCTATTGATAGCAACTGTAGTTTGAGGAGAGATAGTCAACTTTGCGTTTCTAGGAGTAAGGATCGTAGGATGATGATTCTTCAAGAGTATCATCGGTTGAGAATGACCATACACCCGGGGGTGGGGGAATATTTAGGGGTATGAGAAGAAGCTTTTATTTGGAAGGAATGAAGAAAGACAGTGCAGAGCTCGTAGTGAGATGTTTGACTTGCCAAAAAAGTTAAGAAGGAGCAAGGTAAGCCTAGAGGACTGTTGTTTCCCTTAGAGATTCCCACTTTGAAACGAGAACACATTTCTATGGATTTTATCGATGGGTTTCCAAAAATTCAAAAGGGAAATGAAGCCATTTAGGTCATTGTGGACCGATTAACAAAGAGCACCCATTTTATCCTTATTAAAAGAATAAGACTATGGCTTTTTTTAGCTCAGTTGTATGTCAAGGGGATAGCTAGATCACATGGGATTCTGACTAGTGTAGGTAGTGATATAGACCCGTTATTTACTAGTGAATTTCAGAGAAGCCTTCGAGTAGCTTTAGGGACGACACGAAGCTTGAGTAGCCTATCACTCGCAAACCAACAGCCAGACAAAAAGGGTCAACAAAGTACTAAAGGATCTGCTTAGAGCCAGCATCACTGACATCAGAGGAGCTTGGGAGTAGCACTTGCCTTTGGTAGATTTTTCATCTAATAATAGTTATCAAGCAACGATTGGTATGGCCCTTTATGAGGCCTTGTATGGGCGACCATGCAAATCACCTACCTGTTGGCGGGAAACTACCATCAAGATTATACTCAGACCAGACATATTAGGGGTCTGATGTACGACTCGGTCCGAAGGGGTAATGTGTCTAGTCTGTGTCTGTATAATTCCCATTTACGACATGATTTAGACAAGAAAAAGTATATGAAAATATGTCCATCCGAAAATGTTCGATGTTTTTCTATTTTCCTAACATTGTCCATCCATTGTCCGGCTCATACGAACAATGTCCGAGCCAACTCTTTATCCGGTCCATATACATCCAAAAGTCTTATGGGACATGAAACGAATACCCTTCTATCCGGTGCGATCTGCCCAATTAACACCCCTAGACATTATCCCTGAATCTACAGAGATTATCACTTTGATTCGGCAGAGGATGAAGGCTGCCTAAGACCGACTAAAGTCATACGCTGATAAAAGGAGGAAGGAATTTGAATTCAATGTTGGAGATTTGGTATTTGTTAAAGTTTCCTATCTTCGGAAGACAGACCGATTTGGAAGACTGTGAAGTTGGGTCCAAGATTTATTGGGCCATTTAGGATTGTGGGTAGGATTGGGAAACCGACTTATCATGTGGATCTTCCCGAGCGCTTATCAGGGTCCATAATGTTTTCCATGTTTATAAAACAATGGTGATGGTTGTTTAGACCGAGTTTGTTCTTCACCCCTTCAAAAGATTTCAAGACGAAATCTCTTTTAGACGGAATGTAACACCCTATAAAATAGACCTAAAATAACATAAGGCACTTTAATTTAAAATAACTAATAAAATGGAATTTTGGATAATTGGGATGTGAGCCACGAAAGTATTATTATTTCGTTCGTGGCGAGATTCTATTCCATTTTCATATTTTATTTATTGAAAACGAAGAATGTATGTAAAAGAGATTAATAAAACAGCTTATGCGTATATATTAACATACATGGTTTGAAATTCAAATAGAATAAATATAAATTTGGAATATATTTAATTACATATTGACATGAAAGAATATTCTGAGTTAATTTGAAATTGTACATAAATATTTGTATGCATAAGGGACAACGATAATCATCATATGGCAATAAATCAAAGCAATCAATTCAGAATTAATAGGAAAACGACGTCATATGAGAAGTAAATTTCCTAGTTCGATCCCATAAAGGGGATGATCTACCCTGTCGAAGGGAGATCGACAACCTTCCTATAGAGGGCGTTGACTGCCCTCGAGTGGAGTGGTAGCGGACGTGTGTTTTGTTAGGGAGATTTGTATAATTTGCATCAGTTGGACTGTTGATAATAAATCTAAGTAATCCAATGGTCTATACTTACACTTGCAATTATAAATATGACTCCCTACCCTCACTTAAACCCCATTCTAATTTCTCTCCACGTCACCATAATTTCCTTCTGCCATTGCTAATTACAGAGATAAGGTTAGGATTTTATTTTATTCCTATAACATCAATTCTATCCTCTCTATTCTAGATTAATATAGATTCATGTTATCGAATTTAGTTTTTATATATGTAAGATTCTGATTTTTCCGATTCTTATATATAAATATTAATAAAAAGATTGATGCACAAATTCGAAGGCTAGATCCAAATCTAATTCTACTAATATCATGTTGTTCTTCATTCTCAAACCATCGTGAGTGGAAACACAATAAGTTTCTATTTTGTATCTTTTGTAATTTAGATTTGGAAAATTATGCATATATGGGATTTGGATTAAACGAAAATAAAATGCTATAAACCCCCCAAATTCTATATTTTATTTATCATTAAAATGGTCAATCAAAAGTGATAAATCTGGGTTTGTGTTATTTGGATAACAAAAATTTAGGCTTAGGGTGTTGCGAAATTCTTGGCTTTTAGTTCTGATTCAGTTGATGCATATTTTAATGTTCATACATATATTTGTACGCTAGAAATATGAGATTCTCTATTGTAAATTAATATGTTTAAATGCCTATTTCAAATAGATTGGTTTAACGTATCATTTACAATATATTATCTCAATATTTTGTATGCAACATAAATATAAAAGTGATGCAGTGCCAAAAGAATTTTTTTTTGCTTATGTAATTGGATTTATTGCACCTTGTCTAGATTTCTATTATTTAAATGACTATTCAAGCCTAGGTTTCAAGTTTTATTCAAACGTGTTGTTATTTCCATATTATTATTAATTGTGAATATACATGTTGGACCATGTTAATTGATAAAGAAATTAACTTGTATACCTTAAATGTGATTGTTAGGACTGACCTTTTAAAAGTGATTAGGTCGTTTTTCTCGTTCACATAATTCACGCCACTTTATTTATATATATTTATAGCATAATTAAACATAATATTTATGTGTATTAAGTACGTACTAAATACATTTAAACTGGGAAATAGAATTTGAATGTCCCAAAAGAAATTTGTATGCGTGTGTGTGAATTAATGGATTTAATTAAAATTAATGACACATAGACACGAGGTTAACCATTACTTGTAGTAAAAGCCTACCTGGGACCGACAGACATATCCAACATATACAAGTAAGACTGGTTAATGTGAGAGGTCTAGTTATAATAGGTTATTACAATTAGTACACTAATACATGATGTTAACCGCAACTTGTAATAGAAGCCTTCCCGGAACCACCCGACAAATCCAAGTGGTCGGTTTAATGTGAGATTTCTGGTGCGTGTGTATATATGTATATTTGTGTGTGAAGTAGTTACGCCTTTTGAAAAGTTAAGTGGTTGGCCTACCTTTTGGGTGGGTATTAAGTGATTAGGACTACGTCCGTCCTAAGGTTCACTCCTTGGCTCTAGACAAAAGTCATAGGACCCATCCTTCTGGTCTCAAGTGGTCTTTGGGTTCATCTTTCACGTATAAGGTATGAAATGGTCCTAATTAACGATAGCGTGTGAGTGGATAGTTCTCCTAGTAACATCTGCTTCTTATCTAGGTGCTTTGTAAGGGATGACCTAGGGACGATTTATATAAATGGCTAAAGGAACCACCGTCTAAGAGAAGTATTAAGTGCACAACACCATAATTGGTATTTATCCTTGGCTAAAAATCGTATCTAAGACCTATAGCTTTGAGCCATATTTGCATATTGCTTCTTTAACAGTTAGATATGGCTCATAGCCGTATCCACTTAATCATATTAGATACGAACCAAGCCTATATCTAATTGAATAATTAGATACGAATCATGACCGTATCTAAATGATCAGTTAGATAGAACCCAAAACCATAACCAATTGACGAATAAGGTGCTCCTATTTGGTCCATTGGATACAACAATTTCCCATTCCTTATGTCATTAGATTTGACTCATGGTCGTATCTAAATGTTCAGTTAGATACGGCTTAAAGCACTAGATATGGATATTGCCTTTACCTAATGTAATTTGATACGGCTCAAGGCCATATCTAAATGATCAGTTAGATACGGCTCAAAGCCGCAACTAATTGACCAATAAGGTGCTTCTATTTGATCCGTTAGATATGGCTCTTAGCTGCACCTAATTCATCAATTAAACTAGACCTAATTGGTCAATCAGATATTGCAATTAAACATATACAATCAAATTATATAATCATAGGCATAAAAATGATAAACATCACATATACACCCAATACCACAACAAATAATATATACATATCAAAAGTTGGCTTGCTTTATTTTAAACATCAATATCCAATATTCATTACCACAACAAATCACATATATATCTAATACATGTATTTTGGCTTTCTTTATTTTAAAACAATTTTGAAAGGCAGGTCATTGCTTGCATATGTATCCAATCACATAAACACACACACACACATATATCTATGTGTGTGCGCGTGCGCGCAATACAGGGATACAACAAAGAAGCAAAGACAATAAACCTACTCAAAGAGCATAACTTGCCCAACTATCACATATCTAGGCTTGTGATAGTCAGCTCATTGCTCTAAGCAAGTAAATCATACTTAATTTTCTTTACGCACTACCAATTTTCCCTGAAGTCCTTTCTTCAACTTGAAACAAATTGAAACCATTTATTAATCAAAATAACATTTACATGATTTATATATTAACACACACATATCCACTTCGAAAACTAAAAGATATTTTTTATCAATGGAACAAATTTGTGAGAAGAAATAAAAGCCTGAAAATTTTTTTTAACAACCTGAATGACAAATGTAAGAGATGGGTTCAAGAGGCTACTTGAGGCTAACCCTATAAGCAACTGCATGATCTAATTTGTTCTATCCGTAAATCTCATTGGATTTTTTCTTCCTCTAAACGGTGCAAAACGCATCATTTATGATTGGAGAAAATGGAACATATTCAAAATGTATTAAACATTTAAGGCCCTTGCTGTTTTTATCAACCTGTAGATACCAATTAACAACTAACATTTTGTGCCAATGCAACAATTATAAGAATGATCAATTAGGCAGAATTAATATGAATACACCGAAAGCTCTGGACTTGTACTTAGTAGTAACAAATTTTGCTAAGGACTATTGGTCAATATACAAGAACAAGAAAATGACCAAGCAGTAATGGTAACATAATAGTTACAATTCATGACAATATAGTAATGGCAAGATGATAGTTACTAGTAAATGACCAAGCAATAATGGCAACATGATAGTTAAATGATAGTAAATGACCAAGTGGCAAACAATGGTTATGTGACTCTAATGTCTCTTGAGTAAAGAAAAATATGTAATAAACTAAAAATATACCTGCTTTAACTTCTAAAGATAGCGAATAATACACCTCATATGGCACACATACCCACCGATCAGTAAAGGTCTCTGCAAATTGATGATTTATTTTGTTGGTTCTCTCATCTGGTAGCAGCAGTATATTGTCCAACACCACTTTTTCACATGTGGATGGTACATATTTCCCATGGACTTTGGACGATGTAGAATCACGACAAATAGTACTTATCGCAACAAAGTTGTCAAAAATCACATAAATAGAAAATAAATAAAATATAAATAAATAGTACTTTTTATAATAATTTTAAATTAAATGTTTTATTTCAATTTTTTTATAAAAATATTTCATATTAAAAAAAGGTTTCAGAAGAATTTTTTAAAAGTATTTATATCAAAAAAATTAAAATTCGAACTCTATGGTGATAATTACAAGCCAAACAGTTGTGGTGTTTGGTTGATGCTATTTGTTATTTTATAGGACCAACACTAAAGGATCATGTAATATTTTGTTTGTTCTTAGTAGAAAAATTTACTAAAAGGTAGTTACTTTTTTCTTTTCTTCGATTTCCACATAAGTGGATATTTTCAACCTTTTCTTTATACTCCTAGTCCTATATGGTGTGCAATGTCAACAGCTAGACTCTACAGAGTAACCTAAAAGAAATAGTTTTTGATAGCTTTGACTTTGGGGTAGAGTAAAATAAGAAAATAATTGCTCTTAAGAAACTAAGAATAAAGAGCTTATAATAAATACTTGTTGCTTTTATATCTAGATCAGAGTTGAGGATTTCACATTTTTGATTGTTCGCTACATTGGTCAAATTTTGGAAGTGAGGAACAACAACTTCAGGAGCATTGAATTGTGTGATGCATCCTCCATCAGAAGAATTGATGTAACATCCTGTAATTTCAACAACATTAAAGAGGATAAATTAAATAATAATTAATTTAATAGTCAGAATTAAGGGAAACAGATTGCACTAGTGCGCTCGTCTCGAAATTCTGGTCAAGATAAACATTTGGTTTGCGTAAAACGGACAACGTATCAAGAAGTTATGAAGGTTTGAAGTTTGTATACGTGCAAGATATATATATATATATATGCATATATATATATATATATATATATATATATATATATGGACCAAGAATTCAAAATTTCAGTTCAAATTTTGAAAATCCCATGGGCGGTAAAATTCCCGCCCCAGTCGTCTCGGCCCCTTAGTAGGGGTGTCGACCCCATGGTAGGAGTGTCGACCCCATAGGGGGGTCGACCCCCCTAGGGCTGAGGTGGCAACCGATTTCTGGGGGCAGGAAGCTATAAATAAAGGTCCATTTCTCTTATTTTCTTCATTGAAAATCAATGGAAGCCAAACGATGCAGGTGCCTGAACAGAATCCTTTTCTTCAACAAAAATCAACTAGAGCTTATAAGTTAGAGATTCAAGTATAGATCTGAGATTCAACACCAATAATTCCCCTTTTATCTTCTAAAGATCAAACACTGTGAGTTTAGTTACTTTTAGATTTAAATTATTAAAAGTAAAACTGATACGACTGTGATTTGGATCTGTTATAAATTGTGAATCTATGATATTCTTGGATCTTAAACGTTATCATGCTATATCTATCTTTATAGACCTAATTCACATGTGGTTAATTTGTCATGTCACATCTGTGGATTTTGACCTTTATCTATGTTTGTGGTCAATTTGGATCTGTCATTAATTGGACAGTTAAATCCTTGTTAAGATCTAATACTCCATCTGGGTCATCTTGTACTTATCATGTTGTGGTTAACTTAGATCTGTCATTAATTAGACATATGGATCCTTATTTCGATCTATTCATGCCTACTATGACATCCTTAGTACGTTAGATCTAGTTTAATTATCACATGTTCTATAGATCTGTTTTTTATATGTCCACCTTATCACAATGCCAATTACATGTTTATGTCACTTTTGTTAGAATAATCACTTTTGTCATCTTCCCATCACCTTTCCCTTTTCATTGATTATGGCCATTCTACTTTCTAGCCTGGGCATGCCGTTAAATATATGCGAATACATCAGTTAGGGAATGGGGGAAAACATTGAAATTGGCATAAGTGAATAATGTTTATGAACATGAATTTAGGCATACAATCCATTATGAATATAATTGGGTAAATGGGCATGAACACCTATAAAGACATAGCTATAATTAATTGGTTAATAATTAAAATGCCTGGGATTACATTAATTAGAAACGGTAATTACACTTATGACACGAGGTTAGATTGCATTTGTGGTGGAAGTCTGCTCAGATCTGACCAGCATATCCAGCAACCACAAATATTGAATCTAACGTGAGGGGTCTAAGTGCACAAATACGAGACGGGCTAAGACACGAGGTTAGGCCCAACTTGCAGAAGAAGTCTCCCCAGACCTAACCGACATATCAAGCATCCACAAGTTGTAGGCCTAGTGTGGGAGGTCTAACCCATTATAAACCATAAATGGACATGGTAAGGAATTGAAATACTTAACCAAGTTGAATCCATAAGGATTGGGTGAACATAAACATGAATAGGGGTTAAGTAAACTTGGTTGAACAATGGGAGAGTTAAGTTAAGTATATCTGAGATGGGTGGGAAATATTTAAATATAGGCCCACAAAACTTAACCAATTGGGGGTTATGTATTAAAGACACCCATAGGTAAGGATATCCGGTAGAAAGATTGGGGTTATATAATTAAAGACATCTTTTAGGGTAAATATAAGATATGGGAAACCTGGTAGGGGATACAAGACAATGGGGAGAGCTTGTATCATGTTGTATGGGACCCGTTTTAGTCAGTAACAAGTAGTAGATATCAAACAAAGTACTTCTAAACTAGGTCGGAGAAGGGGCACGCTTACTGAACTGATTGTAAGAGATCCAAACATGGAGGACGGTGTGAGCGGCGCAAACCAACCGGGTTATGTGCGTGCATGGGCCGGGCAGAGGTGGACAAGACCACTGTGACACCTGTAGATATGCGGCTGCGCATGTCAGCAAAGGGTTGCCACTTTAGGACGTGATACATCATACGGTGGAGCTGGCACAGAGTATCTACATAGGTTGGGGAGCCGATCAATTAGGGCAGTAGTTAGGATACATTTGGACGTATGCCTAAGTCTACCACCTTATAATGGAAGTGATCATCTCATTCTGGTTATACTAGTAATAGTGCAGAGTAATCACTAGGGAAGCGTAAACTCTCTATCATGTTTACCTTGTCATAATTACCTTTTGTGATGTCACCTTTCTTTTCCACTTTATATGTCTGTCATGCTACTTTTATTTATTTACTTGCTAAAAGTAATTAGACTCGCCAGACTTTATGTCAGACCCTTTTTGTTTCCTCTTCTTTCCTCCATTTCCCCCTCCCCCCAGGATCTCAGGGCGGGAATACTCAGGCTTGGCCGTGATTCTGCATTATCTTACTAGGAGCTACTCTTGAAGTATTGCTCATGTTCTTATCTCTGCTATGGCTTTGTCTTCTTTTAGGGAATTATGCTTTTTATGTACTCTGATGGAATAAGACAGAAAGTTTTATATTTTTGTAGTGGCTTTTATGTAGTTTCAGACTTGTGATATTTTAGACCACAATGTTATGATTTATGTTTGAAATAAAAATTTGAATTCTGCTATTGCTCTTATATCTGTATTTTGATGTTTCTGTTTACCTATAACTCTTCACGAAACTTAATGTATTCTCTTAATGAGCGACATTAACGGACGTGGGGTGTCACATTTGGTATCAGAGCTGAAGGTTGCCAGATTAGATAAAAGTTTTTGAAAATTATTTTCAAAAAGACTTTAAAAGAAAGCATTTTCAAAAAGAAAATTCTATTTTGAAAAACATTCCCCAAAAATCAATAAGTAATATCTTTCGATCACTTGTCTGAATCTCTTTCCTTTTCTTTTCCAGCATGTCTAAGGAACCTAATATTCCAAAGGGCCTTATGATACCAGGCTGATTCCGTAGGTATCTGGAGGCCACGACGCCTGTCGAAGGCCAAGGAAACATTCCTCCCCCAACTGTACCCTTTGTTCCTCCACCTCCTCCACATGCAGATAACTTTTCCAAGATCTGCAAAGATTTTCGTGCTATGGGAGAAAAGCCATTCCATGGAACCGAGACATTCGTAGAGGCAAGGAATTGGCTCAAGGAGACCAAGGACTTGTTTGTAAACTTTGAAGTGGAAGATCGAAGGAAGATTCAGTTGGCTGCCTGGCTACTAAAAGATGAATCTTCATTTTGGTGGAAAGTAACCCTAGAAGAATGTCCAGTGGAAACTTGGGATGATTTTAGATAGAGGTTTGAAATAAGGTTTCTTTCCCAAGCTGAGAAAAGCATGCAAATGGAGAGGTTCTTAGCACTCAAATAAGGAAACTTGACTGTTAAAGAGTATGTGTACAAATTCAACCAACTAGCAAGATTTGGACTGGAATTGGTTGATACTCCGCATGAGAAGGCTTTGTGGTTTGTTAAAGGGCTAAATGAACCCGTTCATGGGTTAGCCATGTCTCATATTCCAATGGGAGTTACCTTTGAAAGGCTTGTTGATATGTCCTTGATGCATAAGGAGGACAAGGGAGAAAAGAAGGGGGTAAATGCTGAGGAAACAACACAAAACAAGAAGATATGGCCCAAGAAATGACAACAACAACAACAGAAGAAGGGTTGAAAGAATGACAAGGCTAAGGATAAGAGAAAGTGTCACAATTGTGGATGTGAGGATCACTTGGTGAAGGACTACAAAAGAAGGAAGAATTCTTGCTTTAATTGTGGAGAGGTCCGACACTTTGCTACGGAGTGCCCGTAGAAATAAGGACAAGGTCAAAGGGTAGAATCTTCTGGAGGGAAGGTGCATGCTATCGCGATTAGTGCTCCTGATAGAGATAGTAAAATTTTTGTGGAAGGTTTAATTTATGTTTCAAATCATCCTATTAGAACACTTTTTGATTCTGGCGCTTCACATTCATTTATATCTAGTACTGTGGTTGAATCTCTGCACTTAAATACTAGTATGGTAGTGGATCCCATTGTTGTCTCAAACCCAATTGGTGGTTCGACTCATTTGTCTATGATTTGTTTGGGTTTGAGGATATCTACCTTAGGCGTCGAGTTTGAGTGCGATGCGTATGTGCTCGGGTTTATGGGCTATGGGTTGATTTTAGGGATGGATTGGCTAACCATGCATGGTGCCATTCTAGATTGCGAGAGGAGGGTCGTTATACTTTTGACTTTCCATAGGAGGGCCTTGAGATTTCTTGTGACCCCCAAGGGTCGGTTATGCTTAGTTTCCTAGAGTCTCTTGATGCATCTATCGATGATCTGCAATCTGTTCCAGTAGTCCGAGATTATTCTGATGTTTTTGATATGGTAATGGGTTTACCTCCGAGGCGAGAGATCGATTTTCGTATATATTTGGTGGACAATGCAAATGCAGTTGCATTGTCAGTGTGCCATATGACTCCGAGGGAAAGGAGGGAGCTGAGTAAGCAAGTAGGGGAGCTACTTGAGAAATGATTTATCAGACGAAGCATATCTAAATGGGGTGCTCTAGTTGTATTCGCAACTAAGGCGGATGGTTCACTTCGTTTATGTGTGGACTATAGAGAGTTGAACAAAGTCACAAGGAAGAATAGACACCCACTTTCAAGGATAGACGACTTATTTGACCAGCTTGTTAGTGCCTTGGTATTCTCTAAGTTAGACTTGGCCATGGGGTTTCATTAGTTGAGGGTGGCTAAGGACAGTATAGACAAGATTGCTTTTAGAACTCAGGATGGTTTCTTTGAATGGCTAGTTATGCCTTTTGGGTTGATGAATGCACCCGCTTATTTTGTTGATCTGATGAGTAGGGTGTTTCAGGAGTTTCTGAATAAATTTGTCGTAGTCTTTGTTGATGATATCTTGATCTTCTCTAAAAGCGAAGAAGAGCATGCCCAACATTTGAGAGAAGTTTTGAAAACTCTCTGTGCAAATCAGCTTAAAGCAAAGTTCTCCAAATGCATTTTTGGAGAAAAGAGGTGAGATTCATAAGGCATATGGTCTCCAAAGAAGGGATAACTGTAGATCCCGCAAAGGTAGTTGTCATGCAAGATTGGAAAATTCCGAGAAATGCAACAGTAGTGAGATGCTTTCTTGGATTGGCAAACTATTATTGGAAGTTCATTAACGACATCGCGAAGATATAAGCCCCTCTTACCAGGCTGGCGAAGAAGAACTTGGCTTTTTCATGGGATATAGATTGTGATGTTGCTTTCCAATGTTTGAAGAGGGATAGAGAAGGACTGACATCGAATTTGAAGTGGGAGACTTAGTTTTTATTAAAGTATCACCTCTGAGGAATGTGGTTCGCTTCGGATCTGTAGGGAACTTGCACCCAGATTTGTGGGACCATTTCCCATAACCGAAAGGATCAGCCAAATGGCCTATAGAGTAAAGATACTAGAAAATCTATCTGGCTTTCATGATGTTTTCCACGTTTCTCATCTGAGGAAGTGCTTGCATGAACCTGCGGAAGTTGTTGAACTAAGTATATTAGAGGAAGTAGAAGTGGAGCGGGAGGCGACAGTCAGACGAGTCCCTACCCGTATTCTTGGATCAGAAGTTAAGAAGGTACGCAATAAAGAAATCAAGCTGGTAAAGGTTCAGAGGGGAGATAACACAAAGGATGTGACTCGGGAAACCGAAGACAAGAATCGTGCTTCGTACCCATTCTTTTTCGAGGGTATGTCCTTAACTCATTTTCCAAAGTTTTATCTATGCATGTTTCTATCATTTGAGTATGTCCTATCAATAGTATTTTCGACCGTTAGATAGGAATCCTATGGATGTAAACATGAGTTTCAGACATGTTATGTTTGATGGATGCAAGTGTTTGCTAGTGGTTGCCTATGGATGCATATGCACACACACACATTAGGCACTAGATCGAGTAAATCACTCTCATACTGTATATAGATGTGTGTGCATTTTTCTTTTCTTTTAGTCGGTGAAAATGGATGTATTAGCATATGGATGTTGCATTTGGACGAATGAGTGTGCATACATATAGAACTTACATGTTATAATAGGATTGTAACACCCCGTAATTTTAAAACATTAAAATTCACAAATTAAAGTATACTTAATTTTTAGAAAAGAATTAAGTGAAATGGATTGCGCTATTATGTTCGTTTCAAAATTTTGGGTCAAGATAGACATTTGGTTTGCAAAAACGAATACCTTATGAAGATGTTATTAAGCCTTGAAGTTTGTATGCATATGAGATATATATATATATATATAGATATATATATAAAAAAAATTAAATAAATAAATATGCAAAAAAGTTCAAAACAACGAATTGGGAGGCGAATAACCGAACCGGCCCAGTTTTGAGGTTGACCCGAGCCTCGCTAGGTCGACTAGGGGTTGATTCAGGGTGTTTGGCTATCAACCCGTGGGCCGATTCGCTCAAAGGCAGATGTGGCATCTGATTGATTCTCATGGTTCAGGGTTAATCTAATGATCCTAAATAACTTCCTACACCTATATATTCACCTAAGACCTAACCCTAATTCATAAATATTATCCATGACACCATTATGCTGTCAAACTCTCTCTTAAACCCTAGCCACCGCCTCTAAATCAAATCTCAAGTATTCAACTCAAATTTAAGATTAGAGCTTATACAACAATTCAAGAAGATAAATCAGCAACATCGCAATGTTTCTACACCAATTTCAGTGCATAATTCTATTGTTTAACCATGAAAGGTGAGTACAGTGATTTTCACAATATAATGGTATTAAAAGTAACATGATGAAGTTGTAAAGAGGATTCATATGTATGTATGTAATTTAAATCTCATCCAAGTCTTCACCTTTTTGATTCGTGTCATCATATGCTTATGTTTCTATGTAAAGTTCATACCTTTATCAGTTTATTCATGTCGAATCTGTCATTATGCCTCTATGCCAGTTTACATGCCCCTTTATTTCATGATGTTGTGTTAATTCCAATTTTCTGTGATTTGATTCTCTCTTCTTATCCTTATTCCTTTTATTTATGGATCTAGGCTACCTTCGAGTCTATGTTAAAAATACGCGCGAATGCAAATACGTGGGAACAATGGGAATATGTGGAATATGGAAAACTGGATACTAATTGATATTTTGGATAATTGGATAATATGTGAAATTGGCATATTTGGGTATGAATTACATGGAATTGATGAAATTGCCAATAAATGTAAATTTGTAATTGAGGTTAATTAATATGTAATTAATGACAATTTGGAATAGGCAATATTATAAACATGATTATATGTTTAATTGGATTTACATGACATGAAAATTGGGTATGGGTGAAATACGATTATTAATTAACCTCTGACACGAGGTTAGGTGCAATTGTGGCGTAAGACTGCCCGGAACCGCACGGTAAATCCAACTACTACAATTGGACGTCTAATGTGAGAGGTCAAAGGAATGAATTGTAGGCTCAACGGTTAATGACGCGAGGTTAGACCCGGTTTGTGGCGTAAGACTGCCCGGAACCGCCCGACAAATCCAGCAGCCACAAAGCGTTTGGTCTAATGTGGGAGGTCATGCACCGTTTGTCATAAGAAATGAATTAAGGAATACTAACCATAATAAGACATGAGTATGGTTAGAGGGTTAAGTGGGGTGGCATGTAAATTATGACATGTAAATATGGACTTAACCGGTATAAGATAAGACATGTAAATTATGACATGTAAGTATGGACTTAACCATAGCATGTGTAAGACATGGACATTCAAATTAAAATGGTTAAGTGGGAGAAAAACCTAGTGGGGACCAAGCATAGGTAGGAGGCTTGTGTCAGATGGGGGACCCGTTTCAACCAGTAACCCGTTTGATTATCTAAATGGGCACAGTACTAGGCTGGGGTCAGGGCATGCTTACTGGACTTGAATGCAAGAGATCAAAACGTGAATAGCGGCGGCAACGCGAGTCCAACGGGTTCATGTGCATGCATGGGTCCGGGCCGCTAGGTAAGACATTGTTGCATCGTGTAGGTATGGTCGTGCATTTTATGTTGGTATCGGGGTTGCCACTATGGGGAGTGATACACCCCACTGTGGGGCCAGCACGAGTGCCTACGGGGTTTAGAGAGCCGATCGAATGGGTAGGGTAAGGGTACCTTAGCGGTGGTAGGAGCAAGCCGGCACCTACGATAGCAGCTAGGTACAAGTAACTACCAAGTTTGTCATGTGGGTACAGTTAGTGGGAAGGGATCAACCTTTAGTAAATAGAGACTAGTAGATGTGCAGTGTAATTGAGTAATGTGGTGTAACTTAGCAAAAGTGCGGTGTAACGAAATACATGTTGGTTGAGTTGGATAGTCCTTTGGGTGCTTGTATGATGTTGACTTCGGTCTTCAGGGTTAGTACCTGGAGGGTTGTTCGCTTAGCCAAGGTGTAGGATTGTCTTAGTACTTAGGAACAGAATCATCTTGTCCATCCTTTTTATCTACCTTATCTATGTTACAGCCATATCATGATGCCTATTTATGTCTTGATCATTTATCTTACCTATTTTTTGTTAAAATTACCGGACTCGCAAGACTTTATGTCTGACCCATTTTGTTTCCACCTCTTTTCTTTCCTTCCCCCCCTCAAGTTTGCAAGGAAGGAATACTACAGCTTAGTGCCGATTTTTTTCAGTTGCTTGAAAAGAGTAGATGTATCGCTTTGGACTCTCTCATCTTTATGGCTTTGCTTATGCTCAGTGGGGATTTATGCATTTATGTTATCTAATTATTTGCTTCTTTATGTACTTTGTAATTTTTGGAAAAGATTATTGATCCTGTTGTAATGGTTTTGGAGACTACTTATGTAAGCTTATTCTGAGTTATGATGCTATGAAATAAATTTTATCTTCCGCTGTGTTGTTTTATTTATTTATTCTTGTAATTTATCTGTTCTATACAACAATAACGCTTCATGGACATTGATGCATTCCCTTTGCGAGTGACATTAATGGACATGAGGTGTTACACGTGGTATCAGAGCTATGGTTACAAGAACATATAAAAAGTTTTGAAAAGTGTTTTCAAAGGTATTATTCTCCTAGAAAGTATTTTCAAAAAAAAAACTTGTTTTAAAGAAGCTATTTTCAAGGAAAGTTTACTTTAAAGAGCATAATCCCCGCAAGCCATACATCTCTCTTTCACTTCCCTTGTTTTGAAACTCTTTCTTTTTCTTTTCAGCATGTCTGGAGCATCTAAGATACCAGAGTGTGTTCATGTACCCGGTTGGTTTCGTCAATATCTCGAGGCTAGGGCCGCTGCCGTGGGTCTGGCCGACGTTCCTCCTCCTCCTCCCCCAGCTCCAGTCATTCCTCCACGTGGAGATGCTTTCTCCAAGATATGTAAAGACTTTTGTTCAATGGGTGGAAAACCTTTTAGTAGGTCTGAAACGTTCGTTGGAGCTAGAAATTGGTTGAAAGAAGTGGAGGATCTGTTTGGCATTTTCGATTTGGGAGATTGTAGGGAGGTCTAATTGGCTTCTTGGTTGATGAAGGATGAAGCTTCGTTTTGATGGGAGGTTAATAATGGAGAACGTGCTGTAGAGACATGGGCAGATTTTAGGGGATGGTTTGAGTTGAAATTCCTTTCTCAAGCTGAGGAGAGTATGTACATGGAGAGGTTCTTGACATTGAAGTGGAAAAACTTAACCGTGAAGGAGTATGTGACCGAATTTAATTAGTTGGCGAGATTTGGACTAGAGTTGGTGAATTCGCCTCACAAGAAGGCCTTAAGTTTTGTAAAGGGCCTAAATGAACCGCTTCACTGTTTTCCAATAGGGGCTACATATGAAAAGCTTGTTGATATGGCATACATGCATGAAGAAGAGAAGGGTGTAAGTACTTTTAGGCCGCAAGATAAGGAGGATCCAAAGAAAGCCCAACAACTAAAGAAAGGTGGTAAAGAAAAGAGGAAGTGTCACAACTGTGGGATAACCGTCTATTTGAAGAAAGACTGTAGGAAGAAGAAGAAGTTCGCTTGTTATCATTGTGGTGATCCAGGTCATGCTGTCAAGGACTGTCCTAAGAAGTAAGGGCAGAGGTAGTATCTACTTCGAAAGGGCAGGTTCACGCTCTCATGGCTCCGAGACCGGAAGGAGGTAGAAAAATTTCTGTCAAAAGTTTGATTTTCTTATTTGGTCATCCTATCCGTACTTTATTCGATTCTGGGACATCACATTCGTTTATCTCTACATCATTAGTTGAAACACTGCACTTAAATACTAGTCTCGTTGTGGATCCCATTGTAGTCTCAAATCCTATTGGTGGGTCGGCTCATTTATCCATGGTTTGTAGGGATTTGAGATTTTCTATCTTAGGCGTTGGTTTTGAATGTAATACTTTTGTGCTTGGTTTCATGGGCTATGGGTTGATTCCAGGGATGGATTGGCTAGCTAGACATGGTGCCATCCTAGATTGTGAACGAAGGGTAGTAAAATTGTTGACTCGTAGTGGAAAGACCCTTGATATTTCTTGTGACCCTAGAGGATCGATGATGCTTAGTTATCTCGAGTCACTTGACACATCCAATGATGATTTACATTCTGTTCCTATAGTCCGTGAATATGTTGATGTCTTCGATGAGGTGAGGGGTCTACCCCCAAAATGTGTGATAGACTTTCGTATTTATCTTGTAGACAATGCAAAACCCGTATCTCTGCCAGTACGCCAAATGGCTCCTCGTGAGAGGAGGGAACTCAATAAGCAAGTAGAGGGTTGCTTGAGAAGGGGTTCATAAGACGTTGTATATCGGAGTAGGGTGCTCCAATAGTATTTGCCACGAAGACGGATGAGTCCCTTAGAATTTGTGTGGACTATAGAGAACTTAATAAGCTTACTAAGAAGAATAGGTACCCACTGCCGAGGATTGACGATCTCTTCTATCAGTTAGTTGGCGCCTCAGTGTTTTCACAGTTGGACTTAGCCACTGGTTTCCATCAATTGAGAGTGGCTGAGGATAGCATTGACAAGACTGCCTTTAGGACTCAGGACGGTTTCTATGAGTGGCTTGTGATGCCCTTCGGTTTGACAAACGCCCCCGCATACTTTGTTGACTTGATGAGTAGGGTGTTTTGGGAGTACCTTAATAAATTCGTGGTGGTCTTTGTGGATGACATCTTGATCTTTTCTAAGAGCAAGGAAGAGCATGCCTTACATCTTAGGGAAGTGTTGGAGACCCTTCGAGCGCATAACCTTAAAGCTAAATTTTCTAAATGTCACTTTTGGAGGAAGGAAGTGCGATTCTTAGGGCATGTGGTTTCCAAAGAAGGGATAGCTGTGGATCCCACGAAGGTGGTAGCCATCCAAGATTGGAAGGTCCCTAAAAATGCTCGACGTGAGGAGTTTATTGGGGTTGGCTGGCTACTATAGGAAGTTTTATCAAGGACTTCGCAAAGATATCAGCCCCATTGACACGCTTGATGAAGAAGAACCTAGTTTTCACGTGGGACGTAGATTGTGATGATGCGTTCCAACGTTTAAAGAGAGTTTTGACTACAGCCCCAGTCTTAGTGTTGCCAGATGTGAGTAAGCCATTTACTGTTTATACCGATGCTTATGGAACAGGACTAGGTGCAGTCTCAATGCAAGAGGGGAGGGTAATAGCCTATGGAGGAAGGCAGTTGAGAGTGCATGAGAGAAATTACCCTATACATGACCTAGAGTTGGCTGCTATTGTTTTCGCGCTTAAGTCTTGGCGCCATTATCTTCTTGGCGAGAATTTCGAATTGTTTATAGACCACAAATCGCTAAAATACTTGTTCTCTCAGAAGGACTTGAACTTAAGGCAGGAAAGGTGGATGGAATTCTTAGCATCCTACGATTTCGAGATAGCATATACCTCTGGCAAGGGTAACGTGGTGGCAGACGCATTAAGTAGGAAAAGTTTGTCCTTGAGTCCGTTGTTTGTTGAGCGGCGAAGCTTAGAGTTCATCTCTACGTTTGACTTTAGACCTTCCATTGACTTTGTACCCAGTTTGCTAGCATCCTTAGAGGTCAGACTAATGCTTTTGGGACATATTGGTGCGGCACAACGAGATGACCCACAGTTGGTTGAGTTAGTGGAGAAGCTCATAAGGGGGGAGTCATCAAGCCATCTCAGTAGGTATACCCTAGATGATAAGGGTTGGTTACGTAGGGACGGTAGACTTTGTGTACCACGAGACGAGAATTTGAGGAAGACCATTCTTGGTGATGCACATCGTTCGAAGATGACCATTCGTCCCGGCGGGGACAAGATGTACATGGACATGAGACTAGTTTACTTTTGGGCCGGTATGAAGAGGGATGTGGCCGAGTTTGTCGCTAGATGCTTGGTGTGCCAACCAATAAAAGAAGAGAAAAAGAAGCCCGGTTGGTTGCTTCACCCATTAGAGGTCCCACAATGGAAGTGGGAGAGTGTCTCGATGGACTTTGTTGATGGGTTACCAAGATCGAGGAAGGGTAATACGGGGATTTGGGTCGTGGTAGACAGACTTAATAAGAGCGCCCATTTCATTCCAGTGAAGAATAAGAGGACTGCTCCATGGTTAGCCTCCATATACATTCGAGAGATAGTTCGTTTGCACGATATTCCTTCTAGCATAGTGAGCTATCACGATCCTATCTTTACTAGTGAGTTTTGGAAGAGCTTGCAAGAGGTGGTAGGGACTCAGTTATGTTTGACCACCGCATATCATCCTCATACGGACAGCCAGACCGTGAGGGTGAATCGTATTCTAGAGGACCTTTTGAGGCTATGTGTTTTAGACTTTGGAGGTACATGGGAGGAGCATCTTCCTTTGGTGGAGTTCGCGTATAATAATAGTTTTCAGTCTAGCATTGGCATGGCACCTTTCGAGGCTCTTTATGGAAGGCCATGTCGTTCACCTACATGTTGGTGGGAATCTACGGATAAGATCTTGCTTGGGCTCGGTATGATTAGAGAGACTTCGGAAAAGATTGATTTGATTCGAAGGAGGATGAAGATGGCATAAGATAGGCAGAAATCGTACGCGGACAAGAGGAGGACAGATCTTGAGTTTGATATTGGGGACATGGTCTTTATCAAAGTGTCTCCATTATGGAATGTTGTTCGCTTTGGGTCCGTTGGGAAGTTAGCACCAAGGTTCGTAGGGCTGTTTCCTATTAAGGAGAGGATTGGATAGATGGCGTATAGAGTGGAGTTGCACGAGAGACTTAGTGGTGTACACGACGTATTCCATGTATCACATTTGAGGAAGTGCTTGCATGAGACCGCGGAAGTGGTAGAGCCGAGCTTGCTTAGAGGTGTGGAGATAGAGCGCGATGCGACAATTCGACGAGCTCCTACATGCATTCTTGGGTCGAAGATTAAGAAGTTGAAGAATCAAGAGGTCAAGCTAGCCAAAGTGCAATGGGGAGATGATGAGAGCGACGCTACTTGGGATATGGAAGAGAATATGCGTTCATTGTACCCTTTTCTTTTCGAGGGTATGTCTTTTAATTTCTCCTTTATCGCTTAGCTTGTACTTGTTCTATCTTTAGCATGTCCTCTCGCTAGTATCTTTGACCTTTAGATAGGGTAGTCCTATGGTTGAAACATATATTTGAGACATGTTATGTATGGTGGATGCATGTGGATGCAAGTGTTTGCTAGCGGTTGCTCATGGATGCATATACACACACTTTAGGCACTAGATCGGCTCAGTCACTGTCATATTGCATATTGCATATAAATGGATGTATCTAATAAAATGAATGTACATTGAATGTGTGTATCGTATGGATGTTGCATTTAAATGAATGGTTATGCACGCATGTAGTAATGATTTGTATAGTGTTCTTTACATACATGATGGACACATGGCACTATCATTATTTGCATTAAGGAGGTCGACTGAATTAGTGGACCGCCTGATTTTGCATTAGTATACGGACATATACACACACTATACATATGTACATGAAAAGCATTAGAAATCTTTTAAGGAAAATGGAAGCTTGTGGATGATGGTTGAGTAGATGGATGATTGGATAGTAGGATACATTCTTCTTAACTTGGAGATTTCAAGGACGAAATCCTTTAAGGAGGGGAGAATGTAACACCCCGTAATTTTATAACATTAAAATTCACAAATTAAAGTATACATAATTTTTAGAAAAGAATTAAGTGAAATGGGCTGCGCTATTATGTTCATTTCAAAAAATTTGGTTCAATATAGACATTTGGTTTGCACAAAACGGGTACCTTATGAAGATGATATTAAGCCTTGAAGTTTGTATGCATATGAGATAAATATACATATATACATAAATTAAATAAATAAATATGCAAAAAAGTTCAAAACAGCGAATTGGGAAGGGGAATAACCGAACCGGCCCAGTTTTTAGGTCGACCCGAGCCTCGCTGGGCCCATTAGGGGTTGATTCAGGGTGTTTGTTTGTCAACCCGTGGGCCGATTCGCTCAAAGGCAGATGTGGCATCTGATTGGTTCTCATGGTTCAGGGTTAATCTAATGGTCCTAAATGACTTCCTACACCTATATACACCCTAAGACCTAACCCTAATTCATAAATATTATCTATGACACCATTATGCTGTCAAACTCTCCCTTAAACCCTAGCCACCGCCTCTAAATCAAATCTCAAGAATTCAACTTCAACTCAGATTAATGATTAGGGCTTCTACAACAATTCAAGAAGATAAATCAGTATCACTGCAATGTTTCTACACCAATTTCAGTGCATAATTCTATTCTTTAACCACGAAAGGTGAGTACGGTGATTTTCACAATATAATGGGATTAAACGTAACATGATGAAGTTGTAAAGAGGATTCATATGTATGTATGTAATTTAAATCTCATCCAAGTCTTGATCTTTTTGATTCATGTGATCGTATGCCTATGTTTCTATGTAAAGTTCATACCTTTACCAGTTTATTCATGTTGAATCTGTCATTATGCCTCTATGCCAGTTTACATGCACCTTTATTTCATGATGTTGTGTTACTTCCAATTTTCTGTGATTTGATTCTCTCTTCTTATCCCTATTCCTTTTATTTTTGGATCTAGGCTTCCTTCGAGCCTATGTTAAAAATACGCGCGAATGCAAATACGTGTGAACGATGGGAATATGTGAAATATGGAAAATTGGATATTATTGGATATTTTGGATAATTGGATAATATGTGAAATTGGCATATTTGGGTATGAATTACATGGAATTGATGAAATTGCTTATAATTGTAAATTTGTAATAGAGGCTAATTAATATGTAATTAGTGACAATTTGGAATAGGCAATATTATAAACATGATTATATGTTTAATTGGAATACATGACATGAAAATTGGGTATGGGTGAAATACGATTATTAATAACTTCGACACGAGGTTAGGCGCAATTGTGGTGTAAGACTTCCCGGAACTGCCCGGCAAATCCAGCTGCCACAATTGGACGTCTAATGTGAGAGCTCAAAGGAATGAATTGCAGGCTCAATGGTTAATGACACGAGGTTAAACCCGGTTTGTGGCGTAAGACTGCCCGGAAACGCCCGACAAATCCGGCGGCCACAAAGTGTTCGGTCTAATGTGGGAGGTCATACACCATTCGTCATAAGGAATGAATTAAGGAATACTAACCATAATAAGACATGGGTATGGTTAGAGGGTTAAGTGGGGTGACATGTAAATTATGACATGTAAATATGGACTTAACCGGTATAAGATGAGACATGTAAATTATGACATGTAAGTATGGACTTAACCATAACATGTGTAAGACATGGACATTTAAATTAAAATGGTTAAGTAGGAGAAAAACCTAGTGGGGACCAAGCATAGGTGGGAGGCTTGTGTCGTATGGGGGACCCGTTTCAACCAGTAACCCGTTTGAGTATCTAATTGGGCCTAGTACTAGGCCGGGGTTGGGGCACGTATACTGGACTTGAATGTAAGAGGTCAAAACGTGAATAACGGTGGCAACGCGAGTCCAATGGGTTCATGTGCGTGCATGGGTCCGGGCTGGTAGGTAAGACGTTGTTGCATCGTGTACGTATGACCGTGCATTTTATGTTGGTATCGGGTTGCCACTTTGGGGAGTGATACACCCACTATGGGGCCAGCATGGGTGCCTACGGGTTTAGGGGGCCAATCGAATGGGTAAGGTAAGGGTACCTTAGCAGTGGTAGGAGCAAGCCGACACCTACGATAGCAGCTAGGTACAAGTAACTACCAAGTTTGTCATGTGGGTACAGTTAGTGGGAAGGGATCAACCTTTAGTAAATAGAGACTAGTAGATGTGCGGTGTAATTAAGTATTTTGGTGTAAATTAGCAAAAGTGCGGTGTAATGAAATACATGTTGGTTGAGTTGGATAGTCCTTTGGGTGCTAGTCTGATGTTGACTTCAGTCTTCGGGGTTAGTACTTGGAGGGTTGTTCGTTTATCCAAGGTGCAGGATTGTCTTAGTACTTAGGAACGGAATCATCTTGTTCATCCTTTTTATCTACCTTATCTATGTTACAGCCATATCATGATGCCTATTTATGTCTTGATCATTTACCTTACCTATTATTTGTCAAAATTACTGGACTCGCCAGACTTTATGTCTGACCCCTTTTGTTTCCACCTCTTTTCTTTCCTTCCCCCCCAAGGTTTGCAAGGAGGGAATACTACAGCTTAATGCCGATTTCTTTTAGTTGCTTGAAAAGAGTAGATGTATCGCTTTGGACTCTCTCACCTTTATGGCTTTGCTTATGCTCAGTGGGGATTTATGCATTTTTGTTATTTAAGTATTTGCTTCTTTATGTACTTTGAAGTTTTTGGAAAAGACTATTGATCCTGTTGTCATGGTTTTGGAAACAACTTATGTAAGCTTGTTCTAAGTTATGTTGCTATGAAATAAGTTTTATCTTCCGCTGTGTTGTTTTATTTATTTATTCTTGTAATTTATCTGTTCTATACAACAATAACGCTTCATGGACATTGATGCATTCCCTTGTGAGTGACATTAATGGACATGGGGTGTTACAAGGATTATTTGCATACATATTGGATTCATGGCATTAACTTTCATTTCATTGAGGAGGTCGACTGAATCAGTAGACCACCTAATCTTCGCATTAGTATTGGGACATATACACATACCTTTTCATATGTTCATATATGCATTAGAAGTCTTTAAGGACGATGGATGCCTATGATTGTTGGATGAGTAGATAGGTGATGGATGGCAGGACATACACTCTTCTTAACTTAAAGATTTCGGGGATGAAATCCTTCGAGTGGGGTAAGAATTAACACCCTGTAATTTCAACAACATTAAAGAGGATAAATTAAGTAATAATTAATTTAATAATCAAAATTAAGGGAAATAGACGGCGCCACTGCGTCCGTCTCAAAATTCTGGTCAAGATATACATTTGGTTTGCGTAAAACGGACAACGTGTGAAGAGGTTATGAAGGTTGAAGTTTGTATACGCACAGGATAATTATATATATTATATATTGGGACCAGGAATTCAAAATTTCAGAAAATCCCGTAGGCGGTAAAATTCCTGCCCTAGGGGTGTTGACCCCTTAGTAGGGATGTTGACCCTATAAGGAGGGGTCGACCCCCTAGGGCTGAGGTGGCAGTCGATTTCTTGGGGGCTGGAAGCTATAAATAAGGTCCATTTCTCTTGTTTTCTTCACTGAAAATCAACGAAAGTCAAATGACGCCGGTGCCTGAACTGAATCCTTTTCTTCAACAACAATCAACTTGAGCTAATCAATTAGAGATTCAAGTATAGATCTGAGATTCAACACCAATAATTCCTATTCTATCTTCTAAAATTCAGACACTGTGAGTTTAGCTACTTTTAGATTTAAATGATTAAAAGTGAAACGTGATATGATTGTGATTTGGATCTGTTATAAATTGTGTGTTTATTATATTGTTGGATCTTAAACTTTATCATGCTAGATCTACCTTTATAGATCTAATTCACATGTGGGTAATTTGTCATGTCACGTCTGTGGATCTTGACCTTTATCCGTGTCTGTGGTTAATTTGGATCTATCATTATTTGGATAGTTAAATTCCTGTTTAGATCTAATTCTCTGTCTAGATCATCCTGTACCTAGCACGTTGTGGTTAACTTAGATCTGTCATTAATTGGACATATGGATCCTAATTTAGATCTATTCATGCCTACTATGACATCCTTAGTATGTTAGATCTAGTTTTGTGTAACAACCCGAAAATCTGGGCCAGTTTAAAATTTTTATTTTGGCAATTTTAGCGAATTTTAATTATTTAAAATGAATTATTTTTAATAATAACGACGAGAAATTTATTTTGAATAGAATTCGAACGAATATATTATATACGTCGTCGTTAGAATATAAATATTTATTTATATTTATAAAAGGAATTGAAAATGGCGCGGTAGTTCGATAATTCGATTTCAAATTTCAATTGGATGTAACGGGTGCAAAACAATCCGGATTTTAGTGAAACCAAAAACATTAGGATCTAATTGATAATATCTTTCCAACGAATCCGACAAATCAAAATTTCATAGCGGAAATCAAAAGATATGTCCAGTTGAAAATTCTGAATAGTCGCTATGGAATTCAGGCCCTTAAAAATGGAAATTTTGCAATCCACCTCGGATTTCGACGAAACCACTTTTGTTGGATCCGCAGTGTTAAGTTATTGCTAGGTTTCAAATTTCATAATTTTTCGAATCAATATGTGAGCGTGGCGCAGTTAAACGCGTTTGACCAGTTTCAGTTGATTTTAATCGACTGGAAATTGGCCATTTTTCAAACGGTCTCAGAATTCGACGAAATTAGTTTTGTTAGGACCGTATCGTCAATACGAAGCTAGAAAATATTTTAATGGAATTTTTAGAGACTGTATGTGACCCCGATAAATTAAAATGTATGTTCAAACGGAAATTATAAAGATTTATATTTTGATTTAAGTAAAAACTGATTGTAATGGCCGAATTGGGTTACGAGACATATCCCATTGTGTCCGGAATGGGGGTATTTAGCTAGGGATGTCAGGCGGCGGGTTCGTTTTGGTGGTTGAATGTGAGAGTTATATATATATTTTGAAGGCCACAATTTTCAAAAGAAAAAAAATATATAGAAAAAAAGAAAAACCCTAAATCCCTAACCCATCGTTCCCCCAAATCGATGCCCCGTCACCCTCGATTTCCCGTCGCCACCGCCTTCCAGGCGCCATCGCACCCCAGCGCCGGCCACCCCTACCCTCGCCGCTACCTCCTGACCCCACGGCGACCCCCCTTTTTCCCCCTCTCTCTCCTCTCCGTCCAATAAAGACCCGCGCCCAGAATCAGCCGTTCCGACCACCACTGGCCACGCACCCCCTGCCGCAACCCCCTGCCGTCCTCCTCGACAACCCACGACCTCAGCGCCGCCCCACAGACCACCCAACTCCGACCCCGGGGCCTCCGGCAAATAAAAATCCCATTTTCAATGATTTAGGTTTTGCAAATAACACCCCGCTGATCCCCTTCAACCTCTGACCACCCTCGAACGCTGATGAATGCCTCCTCCCTCTCCGTTGAACGAAAGTAAGTTTTTATTTAATTTATTTATTTTATTTTCTATAGCATTAGTTTTAAAAATCAGTTTTAAAAATATGATGTTGGAAATAAAGATATTGATTTTTATATATTGAACATCGAAGTAAAAATTTGATTTTTATATATTGAACATCGAAGTAAAAATTTGATTTTTATATATTGAACATCGAAGTAAAAATTTGATTTTTATATATTGAACATCGAAGTAAAAATTTGATTTTTATATATTGAACATCGAAGTAAAAATTTGATTTTTATATATTGAACATCGAAGTAAAAATTTGATTTTTATATATTGAACATCGAAGTAAAAATTCGATTTTTATATATTGAATAGCAAAGTAAAAATTCGATTTTTATATATGTAGTGGCTACGGGCAACGAAGATGACAAAGATGCGATAACGATGAAGATTTCTATAAATGAAGTGACGTTGGAATTGGGTTAGCTATAGGTGAGAACTTCTCACTCAAAATCTCTTTTTCTAGTTATATATATATACTAGGATGCAGACGGTGTTTAGTAGCACCCGACACCCGTCATCCACAGACCATGGATGGCTTGTTTGTTTAATTGTTTGGTTGTGTAGTTGGTTGGATTATTTGGTTTGAAATTGAATTGTTTGGTGAAATGAAATTGATTTGATTGATGTGTGAATGGCGTGGGCCTTCACTAGACCGGGGATAAGGCTATGCCTTGTCCTGTTTCTAGTATCGTGCCGTTATGCCGCCGAAATTTTCTAAAATAAGTTAGAAAAATAAAAATATCATTTTATTGAATAAATGAATTGAATAGAAATTCGTATGTTAAAATAAAATGTTTTATCGTTAAAAATATAATTTTTAACGTGAATATGAATATAGTGAATAAAATAAAATATTCATTTACAAACCGGACGGTTTGTTTATGTACACCTATTTGAAGGACATTGATTGGGACGATAAATTTTACACATCGCCCAACTGCGCAACTAAAATCTATGTTTGATTGTTTGAAACCCCACACGGGTGTTGGGATGGAATTTGAAGTTCACTCATCCTGATTGAGTAAATATGTCAATCGATTGATTGACAGGCTGTTATAAGCGTTAGATATCTATATTTGATGCTTATACAGTGTAGTGCACTTTGGTTGATGGTTGATTATTTTTCAATGCTATTATATACGTGTGATGTATGAAAATCCATGTAATTAACATTATATGGTGATTGATTGGGCCTCATTCCAATTTAGAAAATAAAGAATATTATAAAATAAAGGTTCATGTGTTGACTGTACTCATCCGTTGAGATTAGTCATGTGTTGAACGAAATATTTTAATCATAAAATTTACATCTTTATCAATATAAAATAAAGGTTCATGTGTTGACTGTACTCATCCGTTGCGATTAGTCGTGTGTTGAACGAAATAATTTAACAAAAATAGTCACACGTGGACAGTACTCATTCGTTGAGATTAGTCGTGTGTTGACAAAAATAAATATTCATTTATTGAATAGAATAAAGGAATATATGAAGCCGTGTTGATTAGAATGACGCCATTGTGCCGTGAACGATATTTACATCAATTTCATTCATTCTGAAATGAATATTGAAAAGCGATTTCGAAATGAAATGAATATTGAAAAACGATTTCGAAATGAATTGAATATAAAACGATTTCGAAATGAATTGAATATAAAACGATTTCGAAATGAATTGAATATAAAACCAATTCGAATTGAATTGAAAACGAATTCAAATTGAGTTGAATGCGAATTGAAATGAATTCAAATTGAATTGAAATTTGAATTGAATAGAAATGAATTTTAAAACGAATTTATAAGGAAAAATTCAATTTTGATTTGAATTGAAATGGGAGTTGAAATTGTTTTTGAAACGAATTTAAACTATTTATAAAATTCGTTTTAAATAGAAATCGACGAAATATATATTATATATATTATATATATAATATAAAGGCCTGAATAGAACGCGTCGCGCCGCGGCAGTTCGTGAATTTCGACCATTTATTTCAAATGGATATTACGGGAGATCCGACCGTCGGATTCTCCTAAAACCGGAACCGTTGGGTTCGTATCGAAAAGAGCTTTCTAACGAATATTAGAAATTTGAAATCTAACGGTTGGATTTGGAGTTACGTCCAAATCAAATTTGAAAAGGGTCGTTGTAAGTGCAGTTCGATGGCCGTTGTTGGAAATCGATTGTACGGGCCTTAATAAAATTATTAAAAATAGTAATAATTTGTGTAAAATCATAAGAAATGATTTGGGAAAAATTGGGATGAAGAACTCCATATTTGAAAAGATAAAAATAGATTTTTATCGGAATGAACTAGTTTTGAACTAGAATTATAATTCTATTTATTTTTAAATAAATAAATCGAATTTGAAATGGTTTTGAAAATAACCAAAATTTCCAATAATTATATTGGAATGGATCTGAATCGAAATTGTCTTTGGATTATTTCGATGTTGGATTTCGTGATGATACAGATATTGTTATGGGAATTTGAAAGATATAGATGTATATATCGTTATTTCCAATACGATATTTGTTAGTCGTGGAATTTGATATTGAATATAAGCCGGTATATTTTCTATTCAGGGCCTTGTGTTTAATATCAAGTTGATTTGGGTTTGTCGTGAATGGTGTCTTCATTAACACTGTTCTTGAACCCAGTTGAGAAAAGATTAAATCTTTTTATTTAGATTTAATGAAGTGTACCAATTAAATAATATTTAATTGGAATTGAATTGATATTGATTTTTGGGTTTATCGTGAACAGTGTTTTTAAATAACACTTGTTCTTTAACCCGATAATTAATGGAATGATATTTTGGGTTTATCGTGAACAGTGTTTTTAAATAACACTCGTTCTTTAACCCGATAATTAATGGAATGATATTTTGGGTTTACCGTGAACCGTGTTTTAAATGACACTGATTCTTTAACCCAGTCAAAGATTAAAACTAAGTGAAGTTTTAATGAATCTTTAATTAGATTGAAATAATCGAAATGGAGTATCACCAGTTTTGCTCCAGGCGATAGTTAAATCTTTAATTAGATTTGAACGTGAAATGGTAATTGAATTTACCGGTAACACCGTGGTGTTAGATATGAAGTAAGACCCATTTTACTTCATGGGATGAATAGGTTGGGATTGGGAAATTAAAACAAATGGTTACTTCGGTAAGTTTCGTTAATCCCGACTAATTTGAATTGATATTCAAAAGTAGATTAAAGAATAAATTAAAGAATTTATCTTGGATAAAATTAATGGGAACCTTTCCCTATGAATGTGAAATTTAGAAACTAACTGTCGGTTAGCTAAACAGAATGGTTTTCTGGATATTGATCTGATGTTGGTTTCGGCCTTCGGGGTTAATATTTAGGGAATTATTCTCTTGATTAATTTACGGTTAGTGACTGATGAATTGGAATGAGGCGTATGTTGTGTTTGTGTAACACTTTTATAATATATACGCGAGTTATTCGGGAAGACCGGGTTTATCCCATTCTGAATAACTGATATGACGATAAGTCGAAGATGAAGATGATGGTCGAAGACCGGAGATCTTCACGTCGTTTGGGTGATTACCGATGATCTTGATTGGGCTGTACACCCAAGAAGATGGAAACAGTTGGTGATCGTTCAGACGTACTTGGAGATCGATGGATATGCGGGGTACTAGGTGCCTCCGGTTTCGTTCAGACCCAGAACGAACTTGTAAATGGACTGCGTGTCTGACATTGGATTTTAGTCCGTGTGATTGATCTCTATTAAATATATATCTGTTTGGCGGCGGAGAATTTATTCTCTTGCTTAACGCCCTTCTCTGAGACGTACGAGCTCAGGGGTTATATATTGATGGATATCAAACGCATGGAGTGAATTGCCTGTGTGGCATGCCTAAGTGGCAATTGATCGAGGCTTCTATTGAAAAACAAAGTCTTGTGGTGATGATCAAAGAACGACCTTTGTGGCGTAGCTTTGTGTAACGTTTACTTCGCGAGTTTCGCACCCCGGTTGTGAACCAAAAACGGGAGAGGACCTCAGGGAGGGCATGCGTTTCTTTCTAGCTAGGGTGGTGTCAGTGACCTTCCAGCCCTAACATTTATATACTTTTCACCTGTGTGGTTGTTGCTGTTGCGAGGCGCCTCGGTTTGATCGGACGATCCGGGTCCGATGGAGTCATTCGTTGGCTCATTGACGCCCCAATGGGCGGGGAAACGCAGTGTTCAGGAATTTTAATCCACATCGGTGGACCGGCCCTGACTATCCAAGGGTCACTCGAGCTCTGATCCTGAGACACGGGCTAGAGCATCTCGAATCGGTTGAGGACTATCTTTTGCCTCGGTTCATAGATGGAAATCGAATTTCCAAATACGTGCCATTTGCGGTTTTATTTGTAGAGCCTAGTATGTCGACATAGTGGGATGGGGCGCTTATGCCGTCTATGATTGATACTTATGATTTGAAGTTGTTTTATACACTATACACTTATAATAGTATCAAATGATTTGTTTTAAACGTATCAAGCATTCTTGGCTATTATAAGGTAAAAACCCTATCCTCCGGCTTGCGTTGCATTGTGTGATGGGACCTGGGTCTTATAATAGCTTCATTTTTCTTTATTTAGCATTGCGCTGTTTGTTTTATGCACTGGTATTCTTGGGAGGAAACCCGTTCCGTGTTATACGGCGTGGTCCCTTGATTTACCCAACTTTAAAATAAAGATTAACTGTTTTAGTTCTCACACCAGTCACATGACTGACCTGGAGTTTATTGTTTTAACCTAAACTCTGGGTGCCCTTATTTTGACACGGGCAGCTAGTAGTTTTGGTTTTGCAGATTTATATTCACAGGATCCTGGTTTAAAGCTGGAACGATATCCGGAAAGCTTTGTATCCGTATATCTCTTCTAGTTGTGTATTGTATTATTTTCCGCTGCTATGTATTTAAATGTAATTTAAATCTCTGATATTTCTGTGTAATATTCATTTATACTCTGTATATTCTTGTAATCTGATGCATTGTTGTAATATACAATGAAATGTTCTTTTGTATGCATTCTATTTTGTCGTGTTCTCAAACGATAGGGCGTTTCGAACGGTCTGGGTCGGTTTAGCGACTGGTTCGGACCGAGCGAAATTCGTTCCCGTCACAGTTGGTATCAGAGCTTTGGTTTACAAAGCTCAGAGGACAAGGCACATTAGAACCATACGAAAGAATTCATCAGATATTGGATTAGTAATATCCAATGAGAATGACTCGTTAGAGATGGGATCAGTAGTATCCTAGAACGAGTGTGACGAGTATATTTTTAACGTGAAAACAAATTTTGTTTTGAAAATCTAAATCAATTATTCGTATTTGATTATTTATTTGTATTGATTTGGACAGTCCAGTATATAAAGATTTTGCATATGCGCCTTGCAAACGTATATTCGAAGTTTTAATATACTGGATAGATATAGAACCACACTCTAGTCACCCGGGGATGATCCTGATGATGGTGCATCATCATCAGCATTTATATTCGAGTGTCGAAGGTGTGATATCTATATATTTCCATTAGACTGGTGTGAGAACCAAAATTAGATAGGGCCTATTGTTGTGATTTGGCATCAAAAATCTGATTTTTGACTATGTATCAAAGTTATGAATTTCAAATGATAATCAACTAATTGATTGATGTTTGTGTTGTTTGTTTATTTGTTTGCTAATTTTTAGCCATTTAGCCTAATTGAATCACATATTGAATTATATTGAAATTTGGTCGCATTTGCTTGCATATACATGTACTTACATTGAACAGGTCATAGCAAGGAGGCTAGAGCAGCGAATAAAATTTGTTTGCCCGACAAATAGGTACATGTTTACTACATAATTTACTGTTTTGTTTGGGTGATGATGATTTTATGAGCCTATTGGCTAGCCGCTTGGCTTTTTCTTTTTCTTTTTGAGATCAGAAGGCCTATATGGTAATTTCGGGATTTTCCAGTGGCTCCCGGTGCAGGGGAGGTTATGGCGAAATTTTTCGAAAATTTAGGGTGTTAGCCAAATTTTTTAAATTTTTGAAAATTCTCAGAAACTGAAAAGTTGGAGAATGGAAGTCAGACCGAACGTAGTGTTGATTAATCAAACCACTTTCGACTTTGTTCCTTTTCGGGGACGAAAAGTTTTAAGTGGGGGAGATTGTAACAACCCGAAAATCTGGGCCAGTTTAAAAATTTTATTTTGCCAATTTTAGCGAATTTTAATTATTTAAAATGAATTATTTTTAATAATAACGACGAGAAATTTATATTGAATAGAATTCGAACGAATATATTATATACGTCGTCGTTAGAATATAAATATTTATTTATATTTATAAAAGGAATTGAAAATGGCGCGGTAGTTCGATAATTCGATTTCAAACTTCAATTGGATGTAACGGGTGCAAAACAATCCGGATTTTAGTGAAACCAAAAACATTAGGATCTAATTGATAATATCTTTCCAACGAATCCGACAAATCAAAATTTCATAGCGGAAATCAAAAGATATGTCCAGTTGAAAATTCTGAATAGTCGCTATGGAATTCAGGCCCTTAAAAATGGAAATTTTGCAATCCACCTCGGATTTCGACGAAACCACTTTTGTTGGATCCACAGTGTTAAGTTATTGCTAGGTTTAAAATTTCATAATTTTTCGAATCAATATGTGAGCGTGGCGCAGTTAAACGCGTTTGACCAGTTTCAATTGATTTTAATCGACTGGAAATTGGCCATTTTTCAAACGGTCTCAGAATTCGACGAAATTAGTTTTGTTAGGACCGTATCGTCAATACGAAGCTAGAAAATATTTTTATGGAATTTTTAGAGACTGTATGTGACCCCGATAAATTAAAATGTATGTTCAAACGGAAATTATAAAGATTTATATTTTGATTTAAGTAAAAACTGATTGTAATGGCCGAATTGGGTTACGAGACATATCCCATTGTGTCCGGAATAGGGGTATTTAGCTAGGGATGTCAGGCGGCGGGTTCGTTTTGGTGGTTGAATGTGAGAGTTATATATATATTTTGAAGGCCACAATTTTCAAAAGAAAAAAAATATATATAAAAAAAAGAAAAACCCTAAATCCCTAACCCGTCGTTCCCCCAAATCGATGCCCTGTCACCCTCGATTTCCCGCCGCCACCGCCCTCCAGGCGCCATCGCACCCCAGCGCCGGCCACCCCTACCCTCGCCGCCACCTCCTGACCCCACGGCGACCCCCCCTTTTTCCCCCTCTCTCTCCTCTCCGTCCAATAAAGACCCGCGCCCAGAATCAGCCGTTCCGACCACCACTGGCCACGCACCCCCTACCGTCCTCCTCGACAACCCACGACCTCAGCGCCGCCCCACAGACCACCCAACTCCGACCCCGGGGCCTCCGGCAAATAAAAATCCCATTTTCAATGATTTAGGTTTTGCAAATAACACCCCGCTGATCCCCTTCAACCTCTGACCACCCTCGAACGCTGATGAATGCCTCCTCCCTCTCCGTTGAACGAAAGTAAGTTTTTACTTAATTTATTTATTTTATTTTCTATATCATTAGTTTTAAAAATCAGTTTTAAAAATATGATGTTGGAAATAAAGATATTGATTTTTATATATTGAACATCGAAGTAAAAATTTGATTTTTATATATTGAACATCGAAGTAAAAATTTGATTTTTATATATTGAACATCGAAGTAAACTTTTGATTTTTATATATTGAACATCGAAGTAAAAATTTGATTTTTATATATTGAACATCGAAGTAAAAATTTGATTTTTATATATTGAACATCGGAGAAAAAATTTGATTTTTATATATTGAACATCGAAGTAAAAATTTGATTTTTATATATTGAACATCGAAGTAAAAATTCGATTTTTATATATTGAACATCGAAGTAAAAATTCGATTTTTATATATTGAATAGCAAAGTAAAAATTCGATTTTTATATATGTAGTGGCTACGGGCAACGAAGATGACAAAGATGCGATAACGATGAAGATTTCTATAAATGAAGTGACGTTGGAATTGGGATAGCTATAGGTGAGAACTTCTCACTCAAAATCTCTTTTTCTAGTTATATATATATATACTAGGATGCAGACGGTGTTTAGTAGCACCCGACACCCGTCATCCACAGACCATGGATGGCTTGTTTGTTTAATTGTTTGGTTGTGTAGTTGGTTGGATTATTTGGTTTGAAATTGAATTGTTTGGTGAAATGAAATTGATTTGATTGATGTGTGAATGGCGTGGGCCTTCACTAGACCGGGGATAAGGCTATGCCTTGTCCCGTTTCTAGTATCGTGCCGTTATGCTGCCGAAATTTTCTAAAATAAGTTAGAAAAATAAAAATATCATTTTATTGAATAAATGAATTGAATAGAAATTCGTATGTTAAAATAAAATGTTTTATCGTTAAAAATATAATTTTTAACGTGAATATGAATATAGTGAATAAAATAAAATATTCATTTACAAACCGGACGGTTTGTTTATGTACACCTATTTGAAGGACATTGATTGGGACGATAAATTTTACACATCGCCCAACTGCGCAACTAAAATCTATGTTTGATTGTTTGAAACCCCACACGGGTGTTGGGATGGAATTTGAAGTTCACTCATCCTGATTGAGTAAATATGTCAATCGATTGATTGACAGGCTGTTATAAGCGTTAGATATCTATATTTGATGCTTATACAGTGTAGTGCACTTTGGTTGATGGTTGATTATTTTTCAATGCTATTATATACGTGTGATGTATGAAAATCCATATAATTAACATTATATGGTGATTGATTGGGCCTCATTCCAATTTAGAAAATAAAGAATATTATAAAATAAAGGTTCATGTGTTGACTGTACTCATCCGTTGAGATTAGTCATGTGTTGAACGAAATATTTTAATAATAAAATTTACATCTTTATCAATATAAAATAAAGGTTCATGTGTTGACTGTACTCATCCGTTGCGATTAGTCGTGTGTTGAACGAAATAATTTAACAAAAATAGTCACACGTGGACAGTACTCATTCGTTAAGATTAGTCGTGTGTTGACAAAAATAAATATTCATTTGTTGAATAGAATAAAGGAATATATGAAGCCGTGTTGATTAGAATGACGCCATTGTGCCGTGAACGATATTTACATCAATTTCATTCATTCTGAAATGAATATTGAAAAGCGATTTCGAAATGAAATGAATATTGAAAAACGATTTCGAAATGAATTGAATATAAAACGATTTCGAAATGAATTGAATATAAAACGATTTCGAAATGAATTGAATATAAAACCAATTCGAATTGAATTGAAAACGAATTCAAATTGAGTTGAATGCGAATTGAAATGAATTCAAATTGAATTGAAATTTGAATTGAATAGAAATGAATTTTAAAACGAATTTATAAGGAAAAATTCAATTTTGATTTGAATTGAAATGGGAGTTGAAATTGTTTTTGAAACGAATTTAAACTATTTATAAAATTCGTTTTAAATAGAAATCGACGAAATATATATTATATATATTATATATATAATATAATGGCCTGAATAGAACGCGCCGCGCCGCGGCAGTTCGTGAATTTCGACCATTTATTTCAAACGGACATTACGGGAGATCCGACCGTCGGATTCTCCTAAAACCGGAACCGTTGGGTTCGTATCGAAAAGAGCTTTCTAACGAATATTAGAAATTTGAAATCTAACGGTTGGATTTGGAGTTACGTCCAAATCAAATTTGAAAAGGGTCGCTGTAAGTGCAGTTCGATGGCCGTTGTTGGAAATCGATTGTACGGGCCTTAAGAAAATTATTAAAAATAGTAATAATTTGTGTAAAATCATAAGAAATGATTTGGGAAAAATTGGGATGAAGAACTCCATATTTGAAAAGATAAAAATAGATTTTTATCGGAATGAACTAGTTTTGAACTAGAATTATAATTCTATTTATTTTTAAATAAATAAATCGAATTTGAAATGGTTTTGAAAATAACCAGAATTTCCAATAATTATATTGGAATGGATCTGAATCGAAATTGTCTTTGGATTATTTCGATGTTGGATTTCGTGATGATACAGATATTGTTATGGGAATTTGAAAGATATAGATATATATATCGTTATTTCCAATACGATATTTGTTAGTCGTGGAATTTGATATTGAATATAAGCCGGTATATTTTCTATTCAGGGCCTTGTGTTTAATATCAAGTTGATTTGGGTTTGTCGTGAATGGTGTCTTCATTAACACTGTTCTTGAACCCAGTTGAGAAAAGATTAAATCTTTTTATTTAGATTTAATGAAGTGTACCAATTAAATAATATTTAATTGGAATTGAATTGATATTGATTTTTGGGTTTATCGTGAACAATGTTTTTAAATAACACTTGTTCTTTAACCCGATAATTAATGGAATGATATTTTGGGTTTATCGTGAACAGTGTTTTTAAATAACACTTGTTCTTTAACCCGATAATTAATGGAATGATATTTTGGGTTTACCGTGAACCGTGTTTTAAATTACACTGATTCTTTAACCCAGTCAAAGATTAAAACTAAGTGGAGTTTTAATGAATCTTTAATTAGATTGAAATAATCGAAATGGAGTATCACCAGTTTTGCTCCAGGCGATAGTTAAATCTTTAATTAGATTTGAACGTGAAATGGTAATTGAATTTACCAGTAACACCGTGGTGTTAGATATGAAGTAAGACCCGTTTTACTTCATGGGATGAATAGGTTGGGATTGGGAAATTAAAACAAATGGTTACTTCGGTAAGTTTCGTTAATCCCGACTAATTTGAATTGATATTCAAAAGTAGATTAAAGAATTTATCTTGGATAAAATTAATGGGAACCTTTCCCTATGAATGTGAAATTTAGAAACTAACTGTCGGTTAGCTAAACAGAATGGTTTTCTGGATATTGATCTGATGTTGGTTTCGGCCTTCGGGGTTAATATTTAGGGAATTATTCTCTTGATTAATTTACGGTTAGTGACTGATGAATTGGAATGAGGCGTATGTTGTGTTTGTGTAACACTTTTATAATATATACGCGAGTTATTCGGGAAGACCGGGTTTATCCCATTCTGAATAACTGATACGACGATAAGTCGAAGATGAAGATGATGGTCGAAGACCGGAGATCTTCACGTCGTTTGGGTGATTACCGATGATCTTGATTGGGTTGTACACCCAAGAAGATGGAAACAGTTGGTGATCGTTCAGACGTACTTGGAGATCGATGGATATGCGGGGTACTAGGTGCCTCCGGTTTCGTTCAGACCCAGAACGAACTTGTAAATGGACTGCGTGTCTGACATTGGATTTTAGTCCGTGTGATTGATCTCTATTAAATATATATCTGTTTGGCGGCGGAGAATTTATTCTCTTGCTTAACGCCCTTCTCTGAGACGTACGAGCTCAGGGGTTATATATTGATGGATATCAAATGCATAGAGTGAATTGCCTGTGTGGCATGCCTAAGTGGCAATTGATCGAGGCTTCTGTTGAAAAGCAAAGTCTTGTGGTGATGATCAAAGCACGGCCTTTGTGGCGTAGCTTTGTGTAACGTTTACTTCGCGAGTTTCGCACCCCGGTTGTGAACCAAAAACGGGAGAGGACCTCAGGGAGGGCATGCGTTTCTTTCTAGCTAGGGTGGTGTCAGTGACCTTCCAGCCCTGACATTTATATACTTTTCACCTGTGTGGTTGTTGCTGTTGCGAGGCGCCTCGGTTTGATCGGACGATCCGGGTCCGATGGAGTCATTCGTTGGCTCATTGACGCCCCAAAGGGCGGGGAAACGCAGTGTTCAGGAATTTCAATCCACATCGGTGGACCGGCCCTGACGATCCAAGGGTCACTCGAGCTCTGATCCTGAGACACGGGCTAGAGCGTCTCGAATCAGTTGAGGACTATCTTTTGCCTCGGTTCATAGATGGAAATCCAATTTCCAAATACGTGCCATTTGCGGTTTTATTTGTAGAGCCTAGTATGGCGACATAGTGGGATGGGGCGCTTATGCCGTCTATGATTGATACTTATGATTTGAAGTTGTTTTATACACTATGCACTTATAATAGTATCAAATGATTTGTTTTAAACGTATCAAGCATTCTTGGCTATTATAAGGTAAAAACCCTATCCTCTGGCTTGCGTTGCATTGTGTGATGGGACCTGGGTCTTATAATAGCTTCATTTTTCTTTATTTAGCATTGCGCTGTTTGTTTTATGCACTGGTATTCTTGGGAGGAAACCCGTTCCGTGTTATACGGCGTGGTCCCTTGATTTACGCAACTTTAAAATAAAGATTAACTGTTTTAGTTCTCACACCAGTCACATGACTGACCTGGAGTTTATTGTTTTAACCTAAACTCTGGGTGCCCTTATTTTGACACGGGCAGCTAGTAGTTTTGGTTTTGCAGATTTATATTCACAGGATCCTGGTTTACAGCTGGAACGATATCCGGAAAGCTTTGTATCCGTATATCTCTTCTTGTTGTGTATTGTATTATTTTCCGCTGCTATGTATTTAAATGTAATTTAAATCTCTGATATTTCTGTGTAATATTCATTTATACTCTGTATATTCTTGTAATCTGATGCATTGTTGTAATATACAATGAAATGTTCTTTTGTATGCATTCTATTTTGTCGTGTTCTCAAACGATAGGGCGTTTCGAACGGTCTGGGTCGGTTTAGCGACTAGTTCGGACCGAGCGAAATTCGTTCCCGTCACATTTTGTTATCACATGTTCACTAGATCTGTTTTTATATGTCCACCTTATCACTATTCCAATTATATGTTTATGTCACTTTTGTTAGAATAATCACTATTGTCATCTCCCCATCACCTTTCCCTTTTCATTATTTTTGGCCAGACTACTTTCTAGTCTAGGCATGCCGCTAAATATAAGTGAATGCATTAGTTAGGGAACGGGGTAAAACATTGAAATTGGCATAACTTGAATAATGTTTATAAACATGAATTTGGGAATGTAATCCATTATGAATATAATTGGGTAAATGGGCATGAACACCTATAAAGACATAGGTATAATTAATTGGTTAATAATTAAAATGCCTAGGATTACAGTAATTAGAAATGGTAACTGCACTTATGACACAAGGTTAGATTGCATTCGTGGTGGAAGTCTGCCCGGAACCGACCGTCATATCCAGTAACCGCAAATGTTGAATCTAATGTGAGGGGTCTAAGTGCACAAATACGAGATGGGCTAAGATACAAGGTTAGGCCCAACTTGTGGAAGAATTCTGCCTTGACCCAACCGGCATATCCAGCATCCACAAGCTGTAGGCCTAATGTGAGAGGTCTAGCCCATTATAAAGCATAAATGGACATAGTAAGGAATTGAAATACTTAACCTAGTTGAATCCAAAAGGATTGGGTGAACATAAAAATGAATAGGGGTTAAGTAATCTTGGTCGAACAATGGGAGGGTTAAGTTAATTATATCTGAGATGGGTGGGTAATATTTAAATATAGGCCCACAAAACTTAACCAATTGGAGGTTATGTATTAAAGACACCCATAGGTAAGGATATCTGGTAGAAAGATTGGGTTTATACAATTAAAGACACCTTTTGGGGTAAATATAACCTGTGGAAAACTTAGTGGGGGATACAAGACAAAGGGGAGAGAATTTATCATATTGTGTGTGACCCGTTTCAGTCAGTAATCCGGAGTAGGTATCAAACAAAGTACTCCGAACTAGGTCGGAGAAGGGGCATGCTAACTGAACTGATTGTAAGAGATCCAAACGTGGAGGTCAGTGTGGGCGGCGCACACGACCGGGTCATGTGTGTGCATGGGCCGGGCAGAGGGGGATAAGACGACCGTGACACCTGTAGATATGGGGCTGTGCATATCAACAAAGTTTTGCCACTTTAGGACGTTATACATCCTACGGTGGAGCTGGCACAGAGTATCTACGCGGATTAAGGAGCCGATCGATTAGGGTAGTAGTTAGGGTACATTTGGACATATGCCTAAGTCTACCACCTTATAGTGGAAGTGATCATCTCATTCTGGTTATGCTAGTAATAGTGCAGAGTAATCATTAGGGAAGCGCATACACTCTATCATGTTTACCTTGTCATACTTACCTTTGGTGATGTCACCTTTCTTATCCACATTTTATGCCTGTCATGCTACTTTTATTTATTTACTTGCTAAAAGTAACTGGACTCGCCAGACTTTATGTCTGACCCTTTTTGTTTCCTCTTCTTTCTTCCATTTCTCCCTAGGTTCTCAGGGCAGGAACACTCAGGCTTGACCGTGATTCTGCTTTATCTTACTAGGAGCTGCTCTTGAAGTATTGCTCAAGTTCTTATCTCTACTATGGCTTTGTCTTCTTTTAGGAAATTATGCTTTTTATGTACTCTGATGGAACAAGCAGACAGTTTTATATTTTTGTAATGGCTTTTATGTAGTTTCAGACTTGTGATATTTTAGAACACGATGTTATGATTTATATTTGAAATAAAAATATGAATTCCGCTGTTGCTCTTACATATGTCTTGTAATATTTCTGTTTCTGTTTACCTATAATGCTTCACGAAACTTAATGCATTCTCTTAATGATTGACATTAATGGACGTGGGGTGTCACAATTGATCAATACGTTAATTCCTTGTTCAATCCCACCTACCATGTTGATCAGAAGCTCCATTTTCCCAAAGAAATTTCCCACAATATCCTCCAAACTTCCCACCCTCATTTTCAACTCATCATTGTCTCCGTGAGCACGTTCGAGTCGTTTCTGTGTTGTAGAGCAAGTCTTAACTTTAATCTTCGGTATAACAGTCCCAATACTGCAGCTTCTACCCTTTGCAGTCTCACCAAGTACTTGTGATAAGTTATCTTCATCCACTCTCAATTTTCTTCTTCACTATCAGTGATCTTTTCCCACCTTTCTGCAATTTGAGCATGAAATATGATTAAACTTATATGAATAAGGTAATTTTAAAGCATATTAAATACCTCCTGATCTGGTAAATTTTAAGAACATAATTTTAAACTTATGAAGTACGAAGTAGTGGCATCTGATATGCTACCATCTTTTTTCGTGTGTATTTTCTCCCATACTTAGCGACGATTGATATTTTTTGACGGCCTAGAACTGATCTACAATATATAAAATATGTTAGTTGTGTTTTTTTACCATTTTTGAAAGAAAATGAATATAAATTACTATTTATTTTTCTATTTTAGTGTGACTTTTACGTCCTACGGCGACCATAACTAAGCAATGATCTGTTTTTTTTTTTCGAAATCCCTTCTTCCACTTGCTTCAGGCATTGCTTCATTTTTATGAACTCATCCGAATGTACTTGAGCAATTATTGATGGACAATTTTTCTTTTATTCTTCGTCATTGTTGAAAGTGTCATAATAAGTTACTCTCAAGTAATTTTTGTATCCCCTAAAAGCCTCAGCCATTCTCTTTAAGAATGTTTTCTTTAAAAGCGGTTTGAGTGCATAAATTTTCTACAAAAATTATGAGATTTGTCAGACAGCAATTGTGGAAAATGTGAGATAAGCTTATAAAAACTGTAATTGTAGCGAATGTGAGAGAGTCAGACTACAACGTACAACCATTAACTACATTAGTTTAAATAAAAATGAATATATACTAGAGTTATAGTTTTTTTTGAAAACAAAAATGTGTGATCTTCAATAAAGAAGAGAGCACACATATATAAAATAAAATCAGAGGAATACAATATTCTGACGCCAACCCAAATACAGACACAAACAATACAATACAAAACAACAAGAATGTAATGGATAGTACATAGATGAGCTCCGGATAAATCACCGCCCATCAAACTTCAATATCGAATTCTGGCAAAGCCACCACCCGATATAGAAGTATATCTACCCCAATACATGAACAAAATACACAGAGCTAAAAAGCAGACAAACAAAAAGAAGCAACCCAAAAAAACTCTCACAAAAACTCGAGAAAGAAAAAATAAGAATCAATCCAAAATGCTAGCCTCGAAGTACCTCAGTTAAGGACAGCTACCTGGAACCTGAAAGAAACTTGCCAAAAATCATCAGTAATCAACGCATATATAGATGGGTTTATGTGCATATATATATAACAATATATATATATATAAATATGAACATATATCCATTTATATATGAGTAGAGAAAAAGGAAAAGAACTAAAAATAAATACGCAGTCTATTACCACTAAAATAACTATTGAATCTAAAAAATAAACACAAATTAAATCTAACTCTAGTCAGATATCTCTTAAAAAAAATCACCAAAAAACTTATAGTGAGAGATAGACATCCAATTTAAACAGTAATTGACAATCCAAGTAATTAACCCATCTACAGATACCGAACTTGAATTAAAAAATATCTGGTTCCTGTCTAACCAAATGAACCAACTAATGATAGGGACTAAAGAATCCATAATAAATCTCTGTCTAGCATTATAATTAGTTCTATACAAATTCCAATAATCAACACAATTGCTAAAAGAAATAGAACCACCAAAACTAGAGTTATAGTTAAAATTGGTTTTAAATAAAAATATATACTTACCAACAATTCATTCCAAACTTTTTCCTTGTATATTCTTGGTACTTTATCCCAGCTTTTATATGATATCAACACATGATATCATACTAGTTTACCGAGCATAGTAGCGATTTTGTAGCGTTATCTTTGGCTAGAATACCAAGTAAGTTTTGATCAATTTTCTTCATTTCTAAACATGATGAATGTGAAGATGTTGAATTTTGTGACATAGATTCATGTAAAATATAATATTACTAATTGTTCCTTGGAATGCATTTTGGTTAAGTGATATGCATTGATTTCCTCTTTCAACAAGTTCATGACCTAAAACGGTGACTTGTTTCTTTTTCGCAACTTTTTAGATGTGCTTCACAAGTATCAAAACTTGACAACATTCAGATATGCTTCTCTATCGCAACTTTTCAGATTTAAATCTGTTATAAGTATTATGTTATTCTCCCAGATTAATATCATCATAGGACAAGAAGATATTTCATAATTATTAGTGCCTGCCATCATTCTTGTATACAACTGCATTGGTGCCTCGCCGTGCACAAGAAAGGGACTGCATCTGATCATCAGCGTATGTCTCTTGTTTTTCGAATCAATAAATCATTCAAAAAATCAAAAAATTCTTCTAGAAATCCGACTGTGCATTCCTTATCATGCATTTCGATTAAGTAATATGCATACGTCTTTGAATTACTTCGAATGCATTTCGGTTAAGTGAAATGCATTCATTTGAATGCATTTAGGTTCAGAGAGATGCATTACACCAATGCATATAAGTTACCTAATTACACTTCTAAGAATGCATTTCGGTTAGGTAAGATGCATTCCTTTAATGCATATTGATATGTTATTGTCTTATGTCATTGTCCGGAAAATTTCTTGCAAGCCTTTTGGCATGCTAAGAAACTAGTTAATTGATTTCCACTTTCAAGAAGTTCAAGGCCGAAAATAGTGACCTGTTGAGCCACTTTATTAATGGCTGCTTCACTTTTTAAATCAATCAATCAGCCAAGACAAGATTGTAAAATAAATTAAATAAGTGGCACTTTTAGTTTTGTTTCCAATAGTTCATCATTTGCTATTCGTTCTTGTAGTAGTAAACTATGAATGTTTGGATCCTCCTTTGGACATTCTTCAAAACATGTTTTCCCATACTAAAGCCTTTCAAACCGATACTAAAGCTTTCAAATGATAGCACTTCCATCAAAAGTGGTTGATTTAAAAACTGATCTATTGGAACAACATATTTACAACAGTTTAGCACAACTAAAAAAGATTTCGAATGCATTTCAGTTATAGTAATCTTAGGCATATTTTGCTTTTAGCTCATCATATTGTATATATAAAGACAACTTGCTTTGTACATCGTTCCTATGCTTAATAATACAACAACTTCAGTTTCATTTCGATTTCCTCCTTTACATTTCTCTCTACAGTATTCCTCATTACAAATTTTATCATTTTTAACTTCGTATCAGAGCCGTATCAAAGCATAACAAAATTCATATTTGCTTCTCTATCGCAACTTTTTAGATTTAAATATGTTATAAGCTGTATGTTATTCTCCTCAAAGTAAAATCATCATAAGAGAAGAAGAAGACATTTCACAATTATCAGTGCCTCGCCATCATTCTTGTACACAACTGCATTGCTTCCTCGCCATGCATAAGAAAGTGACTACATCTGATCATCAATCCAAGCCTCTTGTGTTTCGGATCAAGAAATCATTCAAGGAATCAAGAAATTCTTCTAGAAATCAGACTATGCATTCATTTTAATGCATTTTGATTAAGTGAGATGCATTCCTTGGAATGCATACATCCCTACATTCCTTCGAACATATTTTGGTTAAGTGATATAAATTCATTTGAATTCATTTAGGTTTAGAGATATGCATTACTCCATTGCATATAAGTTATCTGATTGCATCCCTAAGAATGCACTTCAGTTAGGTAAGATGCATTCCTTCAATGCATATTGATTTATGAACGTCTTATGTCATTTTCCAAGGAATTTCTCGTAAGCCTTTTGACATGCTAAGCACCTAATTGATTGATTTACTCTTTCAACAAGTTCAAGACCTAAAATGGTGACATGTTGATCCACTTTATTAATGGATGATTCACTTTTTAAATCAATTAATATGCCTAGACAAGACTGCAAAATAAATTCAATAAGTGACACTTTTAGTTGTGCTAAATCCTTGTCAATCCACTATTCCAATTGTTCATAATGTGCTATTCGTGCTTGTAGTAGAAAACTAGATATGTTTTGAATCCTACTTATACATCCTTCAAAATATGATTTCTCAAACTAAATTCTTTGAGATTAATATTGAAGCCTTCCAATGACAGCACTTCTATCTAAAGTAGTTGATTTAAAAAGTGAAATATTGGAACAACAGATTGATAGCGATTTAGCACAACCCAAAAAATATGGAATGCATTTTGGTTAAGTGAGATGCCTCCTTTCAATGCATATTGAGCTAAGCCAGCTCAAAATTTATGAAATGGAGAATATGGAAGTTGTCTATATCACCATATCTTTCAATCGGAAAATGATACAACAGAATAAAAATAACAAGTTGAATGTTTCAATTAAACTTCCATCATGCTAGTGTAGTGCCCAAACTTCTACACATAAATCATCTTTATCTCTTTACAATAATAAGTGTTTCCCAAGATCATGAAATTCCATATAAAAATACGTGCATACAATCTTTTGTGGCCTAATATGAGAAATATATAGACCAAGGTATATGTACTTATGATTATGGATGTAGATGTAACTCATAGCCGTAGAACTAGACAACTCTAGTGAAGAAAATGACAAACATGTGCAGATTATGTGTGTGCATGTAGCTATGTACAAAACATAAGACAATGATAAGAAGCTTTAATTTTCACTTGTATATGCAAATACATTAAATTAATTATTTGATCAATTATCATACTAAATAGATGTGTAGCTCTATCCTATGCAAGAAAAAATACAATGAACATTCACATTAACGAAAACTCAATAAATGGTACTTAAGCAATGCTGAATGATAAACACATTAAAAAAAAAAACCTCATGCTAAGATATGGGCTGCACTTAGTGTAACAGGATCAGTTAACAATTCGATTGTAAGCTGTTTTGATAGGATTACTAAAACATCTTTTCTTAACCCATTAAACTGAAATGTAAAGAGCTTAGAGAATCAATCCAACTATCTAGTAGAAACTAAAATTGCAAAGAAGCACTAATAGACCTAAAGTAGGCAGTCATAGCTAAGAAAAACTAAAGTACAATTGCAAAGCAAGGTGTTAGCCTGCTTTATGACCAGGCTACCCAAAGCAAAGGATTTGAGTATGAGCATGCATTAACATCAATCGCTCGGATGAAGTGGCGGAATATGGAAAAATCTGGATTTTGGCATTTTTGAAGATCGGTTCATGACCACCCCCGGGATCGGTTTGTGACCACCCCTGGGGTCGGTTCGTGACCACCCCTTGGGTCGGTTCGTGACCACCTCCTGGGATCGGTTCATGACCACCCCCTAGGGGCGGTTCGTGACTCCCTCCTGAGGGCGGTTCGTGACCCCTGGATCATGACCTGACCTGACCATCACCACCAGATCCTCATCTCAGCTCGCCATCCCGGCTCATGAACAATGACCAGGAACAGCGACCAGGAACTACTACTACACATGTAGATCTTGGCTTATTCTTGAGGCTATGACCGCTGCTACTTTCCCGTATCGGGTGCCATGTGTCCTACCACGACCCGATCACCATATGGGATCTCCTACAGCTATAAATACACCTCCAGAGGGCATTTTCAAGGGACTTTTGACATCTCAACATCAATGATTGCCATGGTTAACACTTCTCCACAGATAATCACTATCTTATTCAGTAAAATTCAATGGATTCAGAGAGAATTATTCATTGAATTCAAGTGATTGAGAGACAATATTCCTTGTAATTGTAATCTTTGAATGAAATGAGAAAATATGAAGTGGACGTAGCCTCATTAAAGCCGAACCAATGTAAAAATCCTGTTGTCTTGCTTTTTCTTGTATTTTTCAGTTATTTCTTCATATTCTATGCTCGAAATACAATAATTTGGGTGTTAGAACCATTTTTTGGTCTAACACAAGGTAGTTAGAATTTGAGATCATTGACATAGGCGTCTAGGAGTCTAGGGCAAGGATTTATGGTAAAGGCAGATTTGCATATTATGTTTTTTATTTTCTTGAGAACAAAACCTTGGTTAAGGAAGGCAAAGGACGAGACCTTGATCGAGGCCAAAAACATCACCAACGAGAGACTGCGAGGTAGATAGATTTGCATGTATTGGTTATTCGAGGGAAAATGGTATTAGGGAAAAAATGGATACGCCTGTAAGAGATGAAGAGGTGTGCGTATTTTTCCTGTAAAATTTTTGCATCGAAAATAGGCACTGAATTAGATACTATACAAGCATGATGTCAGGCACAAATCGATCTAACTCAAAAACTTTTATAATCAAGTTACAATAACAATAATTTTACAAATAATATCATATTTTGAACACTTATAGGGGTTGAAGAAGTAAGAAGGTGTGATATAAAATCACCTTTGGGAGAATTCAAATATTTGCAGTGAAAATTTGAGGACAAGATAGTAACTTCTAGGCTTGAGAAGGCTTTTTAGTAGCTGTAGATTGTTCGATAGTAACATGTTGATGAAATAAACTCCTTATTTTCTACTGAGATTACATATAGCATCTGAGTTTTTTTTTAAAAAAACTTTAAATAAGATTTGGGGTTTTAATTTAAAGTTTGAGGAGGATTTTGAGCTTTCTCTTTACTGTGTTTTTAGTGAGAAGGAGGAACAATGTATCAGGAATAAATGTAATGACTTGTTTCTTTGATTTTATTCATTAATTAAATGGATTTGGGCCAAATGAAAACACATCAGGACTAATTGCTAATCCAGTTAGCTTAATTTAAGCTATGTTACACCATTTTAGCCTATACTAACAACACATACCCTCAAGACAACTTTGCATTTTCATTATAATTTTTTTTTTTTTGGCATGGCCGACGGGGTTAAAGGACCCCGACCTTTTTATTGAAGCAATAAGAGAAAATACAAAAGGACGTTACAGCGCATACACTGAAACGACGAATACATAGAAACAATGCTTCAAGAACAACGAAAAACAAAAGAGAAAAACACAAAAACAAAAAGATCAGCAAGCTAATTTATCCAAAATGCCTGGCTCTATAGCAAAATTAGCGTGCTCCAGTAACAGTTTGATTTCATGCAGTAGAAAAGCGAACAATGCAGTTTCATTTTTGGCCTTTTCAGGTGAGAATATCCTGATGTTTCTTTCCAACCAGATGGTTGTAACAAATTTCTTCAGCACCATCAGAAGCATCCTCCTCTTCGAGTCTCTTAAACCGGTGTCATCTTGAAGTCTGGTCCATTCATGAAGACTGCCAACCGCTATGTAGTTTCGACCAATCCTAGCATTAATGTTCTTCCAAAGCTTCTCAATTAAGTTGCAGTCGAAATAGAGATGGGAGATGGATTCTATATGAAGTCCACAAAAAATACATCCACCATCTACATTCATTCCTCTATTGATCAGTTTTTCTTTGGTCATCAATGCTTCACTAAGCAACTTCCAGAGAAACATGTTTTCTCTAGCAACATTGTCATTTTTCCACACCTTTCTTGACCATTTCCAGTTCGACAGATTAGCATGCATAGTAAAACTGTCGTATGCCGTGCTGATTTTAAAATTACCAGTGGTACTCAACCAGGTGACAGTGGACTGCAGATTAGATTTTTTTCCAGTGTTGCCTGATGTAGTGCCATAATGCTGCGATATTGGTGTTCGACGTTCTCGGGAGTGTGATTCCAGAGTCCTGCATAAGACTGATGAGTTTAGTGTTCCATGGAATAGCAGTTTGAGAGATCTCAGCTTCATTTAGCCTGTTGCAAAGGATATCACCGTAGCCAATCCACGGATCCTGCCAAAAAAGAATTTTGTTATTTTCATTCAGATTGTATGTGATCAATGGCAACAAAACTTCCCTTAGTTTGAATAGGCATCGCCAAGTCCAGCTGCACTTTTGCGGAGTTTGCATGTTCCATATGTTATGATTCCTGATGATGTGCTTTCTCGACCAACAAACCCATAGGCTGTCCTTATTGTTGATGAAGTCATCAAAATGTTTAGCTTGCGCCGCCATGTTCCAAGCTATCATGTCAATGATACCCAATCCACCCTTGCTAATCGGTTTCTCCATAGTTGAAAATGATGTAGGAGCTAAGTATTTGCTCGTCGTGTTGCCTTTCCATAGGAATCTCATCATAGCCGTACGTATGAGCTTTATCAATTTTGTAGGGAGAATGAACGTCCTAGCCCAATAAACTTGCATTGCAAAAGTGACAGATTTCACAATAGTTAGCCTACCTGCTTGGCTAAGAAACCTGTTCGCCCACGTGTCCAACCTGTTTGTGATCTTATCAATTGAGCTAGGAATATCATGTAATTCATTATAAATTTTTTACAGACATGTATAAACATTTCATCCCATTATTTTTAATACAACACACACTAAAAATTTACATTATATTAAAACAAACAATTTACATCTTAATTATTCAAAACTTACATTTTTGTGTTTAAATTAACATAAATTTTTACCTTTGTTAAAATAAACATTATATTTTATCATAATATATTAACAAACTTAAATATTGACTTTTAATCAAAATTTACACTTTTATATTTTATTTACAACCAATATATTTAAATGACATGATTTTACCCTAAAATCATAGTACACACATGTATATTTTAACTTTTTGCAATATAACACAACTAAATAATCTTATAGACTCACATTTTATCATAATTATACATTATATAGTTTTCCCCTACTTTATTCTTCACAAATAAATTTACTTTCTTTAATTAACCACAATTTCAACAAATTATCCCTATACTCCTTATTTAATCATTTTAATGATTACATAACCACTTACTCCAAACTCCCAAAATTAGCCAAACCTAAAATCAAATTTAATTTAGATGATTATTCTAACAATCTTCTCCTAATAGTTTTTACTTTTTATTCAATAAATTATAATCCTCAGTGTAATCTATTAAATGTTATTACAAGTAATCCTTATTTATCATGGAGGCAACTTCCCAATCTAACTGAAGCATACCGCTCCTTTTAAAGGAGATGCATAGATATACATGAAATCACCGATAAGGAACCAAGAGGCTTCCTATAGTTCTCGCGTTGGTTTTCTGGTCACTTTAAGACTCTCTTATCCTTTCCTGAATTAGAACAACCTTCTCAGATGCTTCAGGAACGGTGTCGGAGACTAATATTAGTTTTCCCCTAGAATTAACTAATACGAAAGTGATCGACATGACCTTCTGTACAAGGGTCAGAAAGGAGCCATACCTATATTGATTGGTAGCTATTTTTATAAGTAAGATCGACAAAAGGAAGATGATCCTCACAAGAACAATCAAAGTCCAAAATACATGCATGAAGTAAGTCCTCTAAGATAAGGTTCACCCGCTTAGTATGTCCATCATAGTGTATTTAGTTTGCGGTGCTGAAATTAAGCTTTATTTCTAAAGTTTTCTGAAGTCTCTACCAAAAATGACTAATAAATAATGGATCATAATCGCAGACAATTGAGCTAGGAATATCATGTAATTCATGATTTCCCTAACATAAAACTTGGAAAGGAGAAATTTCATCCTATTAGATTTAATAGGAATGAAGTGTGAATTCTTAGTTGGTCTGTCTATGATAACCCATATGCTGCTATGGCCCAATCTTGAATGAGGTAAGCCGTCAATAAATCCATAGATATCTGATCCCACTTCCATTGTGAAAGCAATAGAGGCTGAAGGAGACCACATGATCGCTGATGTTCAGTCTTAATGAGATGACAAGTCATGCTATTACTCGCTTAATTTGTAACATCTCACTATCTATTCCAGTAATATAAGTGATGCATGACAGCATACATCTTGCTTCTGTCGGGATGGATATTATACTTAGGATGGTGACATTCTTAGAAAGGCAACCATGCATATGCATACTGAAACCTCTTAACTCCTCATCATAGGACCGACTACCAAAGATGAATAAGAGGTACAAGATCTAAAACCGTGTCATTGTGCATTGTTAATACGATCCCTTAGGCTGGTTCATGCATCCATGCTAAATAATAAAACCAGAGAATCTGATGATGGAGCGCGATCTCGAATGTCACAACAAGATAGAGTCATAAAGATGTTCCATTCTATAAGCACCATGGAAACTGCAGTTGATTGCTTACGACTCAATGCGTCAACAACTCGATTCCCCATTCCCGGGGTACTAGATATCTAATTCATTGTAAGCAAGGAATTTTAGCCATTCTTTCTATAGCATGTTGAGCTCCTTCTAAGTTAATAGCTACTTGAGAGACATACAATTGGTATATAGAATAAAATGATCACGCAATAGATAATGATGCCATATCTCTATACGAAAGACAGTGGCAGCTAACTCCAAATCATTAGTAGCGTATCGAACTTCATTTAAATGCAATTGCCTAGACGTGTGGAAACTACTCGATCTTGCTGCGTAAGCACAATACTAAGGCCGCTATGACTAGCATCAATATAAATAATAAAATTTTGGTTCCCTTAGGGAACCACTAGAATAGGTGCATGAGTAAGAAGCTCCTTCGATTTCTGAAATGAAGCTTCACATTTGTTGACCCAAAAAAGTGAATGCATTTTCTTGTAAGGCTAGTGAGAGGAAGCACGACGCGTGGAAGGTTCTTTATGAATTAAACGTAATAAACCACCAATCTAGGGAAACTATGAATCTCTGAGACGTTCTCAGGCCTCTTCCAATTATGGATAGCTTCGATCTTTGAAGGATGAACTGAAGTGCCATTACAAGATACAACGTGGTCAAGAAACTTGATCCTATTTTTCTAAAAATGGCAATTGGAGAAAATGTCCTTGAGTTGATGTTGTTAAAGATACTTTAACACGGTTGTTAATTGTTAAGCGTGATCGATTTTGGACTTAGATACACAAGAATGTCATTGATGAGTACTACAACTAACTTATCAAGATATTCCGAGAGTATTCAATTCATAAGATTGACAAAATAAGATAGGGCGTTCATTAAATCGAATGGCATGACGAGCCACATATATGAACCATATCAAGTGTGAAATTCCATGAGTTGAATTTTGTCTTTAGCAACTTGCTGCCAATGAACTCATGTGGCAAGGTCAATTTGTGAAAAAAACTTAGCGCCACTTAACTAATTGAATATATTGTCAATCGCTTGTAATGAATGATGATTGTTGACAGCCAACTCTTTAAGCTTGAGACAATTAGAGCAAAGCCTAAAAGTGCCATCAGATTTTTTTCAAAATACAACCACGGAACCCCACAATGAAGAGGTAAACCGAATGAACTATTTGGATTCAAGATCTAATAGTTTTTTCTTGAGTTCCATGTTCTTTATGTTCATCTTAATAGGAGGCCAACAAATTAATGTGCACCTGGAATATGGTTGATGTGGAACTTAATGACCCTCTTGGTTAGTAAGCACGGAATAGGCTAAAAAACATCAACAAAACCCCTAACAATTGGAATCCAAGATATTTCTTCCTAATCTCGAGACTCAAAAGCACATAAAGATCCTTCAAACTCATAATCGATGCCACGAAGAGTAGGAGTGAGATAAACCGGTGAGTTGGGACGTCGAAGATAGAAAATCCTCTCAGAACATATAATTTTGGCTTCGTATCGAATGAGCCAATCCATAACCAATGTCATGTCAAAGACAAGATAATGAATAATGTGAAGTTTCACACAGAAAGGAAAGCTATAATAAATATAACAACATCCTCACATTACATATTAAGGGCTGTGGATGCTCTAATAAGATTTGCAACCTGTAAATAGGTCATCAAACATGTCCTTTCAAAGAAATGAGATCAATGAGTTTCTTCGATATGAATGAATGCGACGCACCCGTATCAAATGAAAATCAAATAGGGTGGTCATGGAATAGTAAATAAAACCCAAGGATAGTAGGAGATGTAACTCGAGGCTGAGATGAACCACCAAAGGCATTTGTTACATTAAGATTCTTAGAACTAGAAATGCTTCTTAGGACATGAAGTGATCTAGTGCCCCTCGTGCTTAGAATAATGGCATCTACTTGGTTTAGAACATTCTCTAGCCAAATACTCTTGGGACCTAAAGTTGTAACACTCCAAAGTCTTAGATTGAGGAGGTGCTACATGAGAATGTGAACTAGAGCCAACCAATATCTTTTTCTTTCCAAGCTATAAAGACATAGGCTTACAGAAGGGAAAAACTTTTTGTATGGATCTCTCCAAGTGTCTGACTCTTTATCACCATCCTTCTCATTCTCTATAACTTCAAGATTAAAGGCCTCATCGACAAGCTCCTCAAAGCAATGTAAGTTGCAACATCAAAAGATCTCTTTAAATACTTACTAAAGCCCAAAAAGAAATTGATATTATTCTTATAAAAAGTACTAATATGTTCAAGATCTTACTTGGACATGGCCACGAATGATGTAACATAGTCGGAAATAATTGAATTTACTTGCTTCAAGTCAAGGAAACTTTGGGCTGGGATTTCCTTTTTGAACTTAGGCATGAACTTAAGCTTGAAACGCTCTATAAACTACTTTCTCTCTACGGTGGACTTATCAATCTATTCCATAAATAGCTCATACTGACATAGAGCATATTCTTGTAACATGCTTGATGCTATAAGAATGCGATCGTGGTGGTCAGGTATCTCCATGTGAGAAAAAGTATGCTCGCATATACGAAACCATACCTGAATCTCTAACATTGACTCGAAAACTTTGAATTGCTTGCCTCCAATATGAGTAAAGTGACTACACATAAGCGCAAACATAGATTTGCAGAAAGGAGAAAAGCGAGTTGGTGTTGCATGCTTCATGCTCCAAATATGCTCCAGATCATGTGATTAATAGACATATAGACGCCTTTTGGGCATGGACCGCCGGTCTGCCCAGCACCAGAGATATGTCCCCTGTCCTCTTTAGCCATTAGATGAAAAATTAAAAAAGATAATGATTATTCATATGGGTAAGATTTTTCTAATTGAATTAATAATATGGAATACTATGAAATTAAAGTTGCATTCCTAGACGTATTCCTACTTATATCTACCCCCAAAGGACTAAAAATGGTTAATGACATAATCAAGAACAATTTCAATTAGGGATGATGTTACACTCATATAATACATCGATGTATTGTATCTTGTGCATTGTTCCATGGTTTTGAACTCAGCTCTTATACTAAACTGTGATGTCCTACCCTAAGGCCCATATTAACAAAGACAATTAATAATTAATGTCATCTGCTAATAGGGATAATATGGCAAATTAGGAGTGACCATCTACAAGTATTGGATTAAATAGGTATCAAGTTGATTGATTAATTGTTCATTTTTTTCTCAAGTAGATCGACATACTTGCTTCCTGCATAATGTAATGAAATGGTGGCTAATAGATCAATTCGAAACAAAACACAATGGTAAGGAATGTCACAGATCCCAGAATAACAAGCATAATCATACAGGCATATACATAGAGACAATACAAAAGTGACATACATAAGTGGCTATATAAACCATAATATATACTACATCATGTCCCATAAAAAATATGTACACATATATCACAGTACACTAATTACTAGAGGATAAGATACATAAAATACGCATAAGGATCCCAAAAGGTAGATGGAGAAGTCTGTAGTGATGGAGCTAAGCAAGGACCAGTGATAACCTAACTTGGAACTTGGTCTGACCCGATTACATAAAATACACTGGTCAGGCTAACTTGAATAAGGTGGTTAGCAAGTGATAAGTAAGGTTCAGTGTAACATAAGGGAATGATTCATTTAATAATAAGGGAAAAATATATAAACTCGGATGTACATATAACACATTCGAAATGATCATTGATTCATCTTATAAGTAGCTCATGTAAGTCAAATACGCTAACAAAGATATTTCCATCAATGGGGATTTCTCTGGTTATAAGATTATGATTTATAAGAATTAAAATCATATAAATCGCAGGATGGAAGCTACAGAAATAAAAGAAATCACATAAAAACAAAATATGGGAACTCGATTAGGGGACCAAAATCCGAAAATGTAGTCAATGTATATATAAATCCATAAATAGCTCTAGGCTAGATATATATGGTAAACATCTCATAATGGTGAAAACATTTAGAAATCATAGATTATAGATAATCAAGAACAATAAAATTTTGGAATTGTCATAGAATGGATCAATGTCATAGGTGGCAAGCCGAAGCAACACCCCATGTGCATATCACAGATGGCAGAAGCTTGCCAAGTAATAATCAATATATATTAGGTACCAATCATAAATAACCCAAAGTTCTAGTCGTAGGTGTCCTGAAAGCCTAGCACAGATGCCTTGAAGGTCCAACACAGATGACTTGAAGGTCTAGTATTAAAATTGTTCTAGAATGCGTCATAAGCTCCCAAATTATGATCCAAATAGTGATAATGGTATATCCCATATTGCTCACTTGCACTTAACGATTTATTATCAGTTAGCTAATTACACATTAAAATAGATAATTCAAAATCAGAAAGTAACTTTAATTAGACAAGTCTGGGAATAACGGATATAAGAAAATATATTTAGAAAAATCAGGTTTCAAATGATTTCATAAATTAGTTGGAAATCCCCATTTTTAAATATTCTCTTTCTAATATGAAGTATTGATATGTTATATTTATGAATATTGACAATTATACAAAACAGTATTATAAAATAATTTTCTTAAAACAATCCTTATACATATGTTAAGCTCTTTTTTAAAGTGACTTATACAATAGGCGCATGTGCACACAGAAACACAAAATCTACATGAGATAAACTGTCAACTATGCACACAAAACCTTGTTAATCCGGTGTTCGAATCAAGATTAATATAGGCTTTTCCATTGTATGAAATAGTCTAAATGAATCGATAGAAAAATCAGTTCATGCACCAAAAGAAATCAGTTCAGAAATCACTAAAACATTTACTAAATTAGTATAACATCCCCCGGAAAACTCACATGGGTCGACCCATGCCCATTACAGGTCGACATGGGGATTGACCTTACATGATGTTGGGTGGACGTGGGGGTTGACCCAAGGATAGGCTTGGTCGACCTATGGAATGCAATTCACTATAGGTCGAAATTCAGCTTCTATTGCAACTTCCAGGAAGGTTTTGAACATGTGTAAAGGGCTAATCAGTCCACACTGCCCTAGATCTGATTTCCCTATATGCCCCCTCTCTCAAGGTGTACCAAAATCATGAATATCAATAACCCCTTTACACACGTTTTCAAAGCAGAATCCATCACTATATTGTCTATAAGACTCCAATCCGAAGTCGTCACAATATGGGACTATCCCCGATGTTCATCGTATGTTATAACTTATCATCATGTGTCTCTCATCTCTCTCTCTCACCTCAGTAGTCATCTCAATATAACTTAACGTTGTCATTTCTGCATCATGGAGAAAAACCATCCATTGCAGTGGCTATTGTCCCTATTTTCACCGTCGTCAAATGATGAATCACTGAGTAGGAGCATCACATCATCTTCTCAAACCAAATCCACTGGCCAAAGTTCCATCATGTTGAAATCGTTATCGAGTGAACTTGTGACACCCCATATCCCTTAATGTCACTCATATGAGGATGCATTAAGTTTTGTGAAGCGCAATAGGTATAAAGTAACAATATGGAGACTAAAATTTATAAGATAGAATGTCAAACACGGCGGGAACTTTTTAAAACATTTATTATTAAATATGTATAAGCATTACAATTCAAGACACCATGGAATCTTCATCATAAAACAAACTGTATTATGGAAAGAAAAATATTGGAGTATAGGAATAAAACCACAAAAGTCATCCCCCTTATAAGTCATAACAATAGTCATAGAGCAAGTCCTGAAGCAATACACAAAGTAAGAAATGACCCAAATCCAAGCTGAATAAAAAAGATCAAAAGTCACTACTGCGATCCTCTGCTCTGAAAGCCTAGGGGTAAAGGAAGAGGGAGAGAGAAAACAGTCTAGGTCAGACATAAGTTTGGCAAGTTTCAGTGATTTTTTTGGATGAGCAAAAGAAAAAGAAGTGTTTAGATAGATAAATACTAATGGACATGAAAGCAAAGTAAAGTAGAAAACGAAATAAGATTAACTTTTCATTCATTTATCAAGAATTTGTTGCACCAACTATCAGAATATCATGATTAGGTTTTACCTAATTTGTAACTAGTGACCGACTTCTTTGCAAGATGTAAGTAACCTGTGCTAGCCTTGGCAGTCGGGATTATCAGTCCCGAACCCATCAACTAGATACATAGAATTAATGACAGGCGTTAGAGCATCTTATCTTCCCTATTCAAAACAATGCATGCGCATGGTTCCACGGGAATGCGCCTACACCCTTTTGAATCTCTTACAACCGATATCAGTAAAGCGTGCTCTAACCTCTACCTAGTGCGAGACCCTAATGATAACAATGGAGGTACCAATTGATACGGGTTCCACACAAGCAAGCATTTGACAAAAGTCACCCCTAGACTTGGTCCCTAAATTAACGAGATTTCTATGAGCCTCTTATATCTCCCTGGAATGGATCCCTTTGCTTATTAATCACAGGATTTTGACTTAGCATGTTTAAGTTCATTAATTAGCCTGACATAACCTCGTGTTATACTTCTAGGCTGTAAGTAAAAAATGTAATCTACAACCCTCCCCCATGTCATTTATTGTCTGGTCAAGTCCAATACATCACTGTTCAGATGTTTTACGATTATAAGTTACTTAATGTACAACCAAGTTTATTCTTTCTCAATTCACAAGTCTTTTAAAACATGTCACTTAATGTGTGATTGAGTATAACTTATTCCAATTCACAAGTTTGAATATCCTTCCATTAGAATTTGTACCCATGTTACAGTCCATACTTTGAATGTAATTTTCAAATTCTATACATGCCCAAAGTCCGCTTTTTAATTTTTTTTTCATATTATTTCCATTTTTTACGTAAAAATAAATGGTAAAGGCCTAGGCTTTCGTTTGGATAAGCTCAGTGTAAAAACAATCAAAAAGGAAAAATATGTCTAGGCTACTTGTAAGGCTTAGACTCAGAAATGAACAGAATAAATAAATTGGGCAATTGCAAGAATGTAAATAAAATAATAACCGAGAAGTGGATAAAGAGGAAGAATTTACTTACAAATAAATAACAATTGAAAGGGAAAAACAATGGACAGTAAATGAAATGAACAATAACTTGTAAAAGACAAATCTATAAACACTGTAATTGCCAAACTTTCAGATCCAATCTATTTTACCATCTTAATCCTTTTTATTTAGATTGCTAGTCTAAAAATGACGTAGAACTCACAGAGAATTGTTGTAGATCTAGAAAAAGGCCTTCGAAAGAGAAGAAGAAGAATATCCTTTTAGATCTATGATTTGACAACACCCTTACTTTTCTCCAATTTTATTTTCAGAGGATAATAAAGTGGGGGCTAAGAAGTTGTAGAAGAATAGGTGTATGGAAGATGTGAAGAGTAATAGTCAATTTATAGGTATGGAAGGATAGTTTAGGCAATAGGATATTAGTGTTTTTAATTTGAACCATATAAGACACCTCAATAATGCATCAGCAAATAATTATCGAGAAGCAGACAACATTGGCCAGGCACACGCTCATGCCTAGCTTGTAGTGGGTCGATCCACCTTACATGTGGGTCAACATATGTATCAACCCATGGATCGACACATGGGTCAAAACATATATAGGCTGGGTCGCCTACTTACCATTGTTTTATTCTGATTTATTAATTAAATTATTAATTTTAGCTTCAAACTTTGATGGATCATAACTTGGTCATATTTAGTCTGGTATACGCAAACTAAACATCTATCTGAATTAGAATTTCGTAATTAACACAACGATGAAATCCATTTTACCTAATTCATAATATTATATTAATTAATATTTGATTTATTAATATTCTCCATATAATTATTCTTTATTAAAATTTGGGGTGTTACATTCTCCTTTCCTTAAAGGATTTCATCCCTGAAATCTCTAAGTTAGAAGAATGTTATGACTATTATCAACCATTATCTATACCCATCTACTCAACCATCAACCATTGGCATAAATTGTCCTTAAAAATCCTTTCTATGAACATATGCAAAGGTGTCGTGTATATATCCTTAAGCTAATGCGAAAATAAGGCGGTCTACTGATTTAATTGACCTCCTTAATGCAATTCATGTCTGTGCCATGAATCTAGTATGTATGCAAAAGAATCCTAACGATACATATAAATTTTGCATGCATGCATCAACGATTCACCAAAATGCAACATCTGAGTGATGATTCAATCATTTTTTATCCGGTTTTAAAGTAAATTAAAATGCATACACATCCATATGCAATATGTAAGTGTCCTAATTCAGCCGATCCCTAATTTACTGCCTGGTATGTGTGTATGCATCCACTGCATCCACTAGAAAACACTTGAATCCACGTGAATCCATCCAATCATAACATGGAACATGTTTTAAATCATTCCTATCATCCATAATCTTCTAACTAAAAATCGAGATTCAAACGACAGGAAAAATAGATTCATTTTCAAAAGCTTAGAAAAGAATTAAGTACGTACTCCCAAAGAGAAATGGAAAATAAGAGCGCATCTTATCTTTAGGTTTCCACGTCGCACTTCTGCCATCTTCTCCCTAATGTATCCTAACTATCTTGATCTCCTTTTTCTGTAGTTTGTTAATTTTCGAACCTAGTATCCGAGTATGAATTTTTTGACGGATGCCTCCTTCTCTATCTCAATATTCTCAAGGGTACTCAACTCTACTATCTCTACGGAATCATGTAGGCACTTCCTCAAGTATGAGACATGGAACACAACGTGAACTCCAATCAACTTCTCTGGTAGTCTAACTTTGTAGGCTATCTGACCTATCCTCTCTACCATAAGGAAAAACCCTACAAACCTCGGCGCCAACATCCTTACCGAGCCGAATCGAAATGGATTCCTCAAAGGTGACACCTTAATAAGACCATATCTCCTACCTCAAACTCTAGGTCTGCCCTTCTATGATCGGCATATGACTTCTGCCTGTCCTGACCTACTTTCATCCACCTTCGAATCAAGTCTATCTTCTCTGAAGTTTCTCTAACCATCTCAGGTTAAAGTAGAAGACTGTCTTTAGGCTCCCACCAACATGTAGGTGATCCGCAGGGTCATCAATAAAGTGCCTTGAAGGAAGCCATACCAATACTCGTTTGATAGCTGTTATTGTATGCGAATGCTACCAATGGGAGATGCTCCACCCAAGTCCCTCCGAAATCTAGGATATATTGCCTCAATAAATCTTCAAGAACCCTATTGACTCACTCATAAAGATGGGGTCATGGTTGCTAACAATACTAGAGGTTACCCCACGAAGTCAGACGATCTCTCTGAGATATACCAAACAAACCAAGTTGTCATCCTCTTGCTCTTGACTAGGATAAAGTGAGCATTCTTAGTCAATGTGTCAACTATAACCTAAATACTGGTGTTGCCCCTTCTCGATTTGGGCAAACAATCTATAAAATCCATAGAGACGCTCTCTCACTTCCACTGTGGTATGTCTAAAGGCTGAAGCAATCCGTCGGGCTTTCTCTGTTCAGCCGTCACTTGGTGGCAGGTCATACATCGGGCTACATACTCTGCCACGTCCTTCTTTGTTTTAGTCCAATGAAAAACCCTCCTCATATCTCTGTATATGCTATCACTTTCCGAATGCATATTTATACAAGAGTGATGAGCCTCCTCTAATACCAATCTCACCTTCTCTAATCCGTAGAATATCAAGCAAGGTGACTAGAGGTCTCTTCTCCATTGAGTTGATCCAAGATATCCATTAATTGCTAATCTTCTCGCTGACTAGATCCGATGCACTCTAAAAGAGTTGGTTGCACCTCCACGATGCCAATAATCCGGGCACAAAATCCGTATATGGTCTAAAATAAAATGAGGAGATAAACTCCAAGCTCTGCAACGGTACAAATAATAGACTCAAAGCCATTATCTGCCTACTTTGTGCATCTTTAACCACATTCCCCTTCCCCGGGGTATACGCTACCTCAAAATCATAGGACGCTAGGAACTCCATCTAATGCTATAGTCGAAAATTGAGATCTTCAGCGAGAATAAGTACCTGAGAGATTTATGTTCTGTATAAAGCTCGAACCTTTCACATAGTAAATAGTGCCTCTAAGACTTGAGCGCAAACACTGTCACTGCCAGCTCCAAATAGTGGGTAAGGTAATTCTTCTCATGCACCCTCAATTATCTTTTCCCATAGTAGACAACCCTACCTTCCTACATCAACACTGCACCTAAATCTGTGTGACAAGCATCCATGTAAATGGTAAACATCTTGGTACCATTAAGAAGAGTCAAAAGTGGAGCTTATGTAAAATCCTACTTCAATCTCCATAATGCATCCTCGCAACCAACATCCCAAGCAAAAACTAGGTTCTTCTTCGCCAAACGGGTACGCGAAGATGAGACCTGTGAAAAATCCTTAATGAGCTTATTGTACTAACCCGCCAAGTCCATCCTTCGTCTTTGTATCTACAACTAAGCCCTTGTGCCACTCCGTCTTCAAATCCATTACAGAGCTCTAATGGTGCCCCGTCATCGAGTCCGCCGCCAAGCTCCAATACTACTTCGTAGTAAAATCCGTGCAAGCGCTTTAAAGTTTCTTTGGATATTTATCTCATCTATTCGAGTTTGCCATCCTTATGCACTTAATCAATATACATCGAAATGTGCATTTGGATAAGCGCCTCAAACTCTAAGAACAAGATTTTATAATACTAGATCGCCTACGATTTACGTTTTAAGCTAAATTAAGCAAATGATTCAACCTTGGTACCAATAGTAAAATAAGTTCTAAAACTAACAAAAGCATCCATAAAAGCAGCAATAAAAAAATGGAACCTATCTATAGCTTTCTAAATGAAATAAATATCCATATAACCTGTGTATAGCAATGTTGTCAAAATAGCACGTAAATGGGTAAATTGCGCGTAAATAGATAAAAATGTGACAATCAGATTAAATCTACTTTAGTCACTATCTATTCTATTTATTTATTGTTTATTAGGGTACACTGTCTTAAATATTACATTTTATAGGCAGAAGTCATTTTAAAACATCAAAACTACACTATACGAAAAAAATACGGTCCACTTAAAGATAATATAACCCACCTTAGCTAAATCAGCCCGGAAAGCTCTAAGAATAGAGCTCGTCCATACGAGTCCAACAGAAGAAACAGTGTCTTATTCCGACCTCGTACGCAAAAGATATTGATGTTTAAATTCGACATATTATTACATGGATTAATCAAATAAATCAAGTTCATTTGAAATTTATTTACCTCCTTAATATCATCCTCTTCTTCCCCTGTCTATTTGTACACGCATGCATATGATAGGCAAATAAAACCCATTTCCTTTCTACTTTCTCTCCTTCATTTCTTCCTCTTTAGTTCATGAAATCCAAAAAAAATCATGCTTATGGATTTCACTATGAACAAGCTTCCGAACAAACCTAACTTTGCCACCCCACTCTCCCATATACAAAACGAATCCTCTATGGCTGGGTTCCTATAGCCCAGGTCGTATATCAAAGTAACACCGAGTTTGCCAGAATTTTAGGCATAAGTGTGTCTCTCTTCGAATAACCCAAATATGGCCGTTTCTTTCACCACTGATGATCAAATTGCTCACAAACTTGGACTCTAGTTTATAGCTCGTGAGACCAACCATGATCACACCTATTGAAAATAGGATGGCTATGTAGAGATTTCCTCCACAATCTCAACAATAAAACCTAGCGATTTTTAGAAGAACGTGTAGTGAGATTTTGATTAGAATCAAATATGAATAAGCAAAAATTTATTGTTTCTTAGCAATGAAATAGTAAAGTGAAAAGGGAAAGCAGAGAAAACGAGTCAGGTTTCAAAGGTTAATGTAGCTATTTAGGCTTATGTTATAATATTTTAATTCATTCATTCACAATTGAGGCCCAAAACCGACGAGCACCAATCCACATGTGTCGCCTACCGTCATCTACGTAAAAATGTCTTTTGAAAACAATGAGACTAGTCTCGAGATTTAAATGGATCATATACAGAATTTAACCTCTGAAACATGAATTATATAATGTCAGTTTCTGATAGAAATTGAAACACGATTATTTTACATACATTCGAAAAGTACGTCCGTTCGCTACGAAACTTGATGGCATGCAACTACTGACTATGAAAATTCTAAAAATAAAATGTAGTCGCAATTCGACACTATGCTTCTGAAATGACTATTTACATGTGTTCCAAGATCAATATAACCGCCAAACGGTCCGAACTTGAAATATAACGACCCAAAAATTTATTCTCCATTTATGAACAATCCGAATTTAGTGGGAACTGGTCCCAAGTCCCGATTCTTCGTTTATGAAAAATATCATTTTGGAACCATCAATTGGATAATTAACAATTAATACTTAAATAAAATATTTAAATGTATAATCATTAAAATACAGGTTGTTACATTTTTTCCCCATTAAGGATTTCGTCTTCGAAATCCTCACTGACATAACAACACAACCTAACACTCTTGCACAAGTGACAACACAAGGCAAATAGTCACATAACGCTCTCAACAACAAACATTGAAAGCGATCATGCAATGGAAACAAACTCAAAATTCGGCATGGAGCCAACATTCACATTCCTTTGTACAACCACCATCAAACTCTTTGATCGATATTGCTAAGCCAACTTCTAATTTATACATTTACTTTCCAAACAAATAAATATTGGAAGACAAAAGTGAAAACTTACTAATTTGGAAGACAATTCAATATAGCATCGCAAATTGAATTTCTTTCCAAATTTGGCAAGATTACAGAAAATCTTGTTAAAACCTCTTTTATACGGCTTGATCCGAAAAAACCATAAATTGACGTGTAAGGATCAACCGAACAAATGAAAACAAAATCCAAAAAGTGGCTACCCATACATGGGGCAAAGATCAGTAAAATGCACCAAATGGAAAAAACCACAACTCTACATACACAACATACCTCTTTTTTAAGCAAGCTCAGCATTTAGATGCAAACAAAAGCAAATTATCATCCAAACAAATCAAACCTTTCTTCTTTGTACATAGGCATGTACTCAACAAACAGGATGAAACACAATAATAGAAATAGCAACAAGCGAATAGACTTGTTACATAAATAAAATTTATCTAACACGAGTACGTCAAGTCATGTATGGAATTTATTTAAAATAAATAAACAATACAATAATGCAATTATTTAGCATGCCTAACAATCATATACATATAAATGAACATGTAAAAATCATCAATCAAGCATGCATAAGTAAAGAATAACAATTATGGAAAAGAACATCCATACCTATCCTAGTATGTAGGATACTAACCTAACTAATAAGATACATCAAATATTATATTTAATTCGTAAATGACTTGACATCTTGGTTGCCATTTCAGAAAACAAGAATATTGATCTAGCGTCTCTTGTCAGTGAATTGGGTATGACTCAAGCACTATCATACTATTCCTAACTCGTATGAAAACCAATCGGTGGAAACCATCGACAATCATTCCTACATCCATTCGGGAATCTCAAATAGTTAAATAGAACTATTTGATCCATCTTATTTAGCTATTGCCAGCTGACATCACATTTGTCATAAAACAAATGCGCAACCAATCCCTTCTCATGATGTTGGAAAAACAACTGTCATTCCATATGGAACCAACCATCACCGTCGAGTCCATACTAGCTCCGCTCGAGTTATGGATTTGTATCCAGTAATAAACACAAGCAACGTACACTAATGAAATAACACTTCCTAATGGGTATATCTCCAACTCGACACACACGAATCAACCAAATTTCATGTACATGCCTATAGGAAATAACATAAACGTAGGAGGCCAAGAATTCCAACTACTGCCGCCACCAAAGGTTGAGTTACCTCTCACGGATAAGAAACCGAGGTGATGCAACATTACCAATGACTCTAACCTCTTTGTTAATAAATAGTGCCTCCAACTCACTATAACAAATTCCATTAACATCGACCCCAAATCAGGAGTCACATACTCCTTGCACAATTTTGATTATCGACTAAACACGACAACCCTTCATTCAGAAATAAACCACACCTAAATTTTCCACCCAACCTAGTGTGTGCTATCAGCTTCTCCTTCTTGCTCTAAATGAGAAATCAATATACTCATGGGTCAACCTCAACTTCCAAGCTATCGAGACCTTCGTAGGACTCACAACAATATTCTACTTGGGACGATATGACCCAAGAACTTCAGTTTTATGAACAAAAAAATGAAACACCAAAAAACAGACCATAAAATGTGCTAACATGCTGGTTAGACTGAATAGCACAACCAATCAATTAAGATTAAAGCAGCATGTAAAAAGCTATAATCGGCACATGCCATCCAACAACCCACAATTAGTACATTTCCCTTTGGATTTCCAAACGAAAGAACATCCATAACTAGATCGATAGGGAACTCGAATTAAACATAGTAGCAACCTGGTAAGCTCATCGAATGTGTCTAGATTCTCTCAAACTACAAGCTCAAGTAAGGAATCAATGCTAGAGAACATTCTTAGTTCACTATCGTCCAATCATAAGTGACTCACTGCAGATGATCTAAGTTTCTGCCCACTATTACTAAATCGAATACGACTCACTACTGAAGAGCTTGTTTGAGCACATTTCATCACCAACAACCTCTCTCTACCGGCAATGTTCCGTGTCCTCCTAGTAATTTAACATTTAGCCCAGAAGATTGAATCCATTTAAGTTCGACAATCAACATCACAATTTATCAAACATGCAACCCTGACTCGATAAACTTAAGTTTTGACGAACCATGTGTACTGAAGTATAGATTAACTATTCCATAATGCCCCTTCACCTCGAGGCCCAAAATTAACTGCTATGGATGCTGAAGTCACCCATAGTATTAATTCTTGTCGACTAAACATAGGATGTTACACACACATATAATCTAACTAGACCCTCAACATGGTAAGTCACAATCAAGAAAAGCAAATAATTATAATGAGTCCTAATACTATTCCACCCATCGAACAACAAGATCAAAGGAACTATGAAACCTCGACGTTAAGCTAAAACACATATGCAAATGCCACTAACGAAAATATATATTGTATGGTGGCATCGTTTCCTTTCCCTTTCATGGAAGGAGCCCTCGACGAAACATAAACGACGATAATTATATTTCTCTACAATTTTTCACGGCAAAGCATGAAAACCTTTTATACTGGGAACAAGCTCAAAAATCACGAGCTTACTCTATAGACTCCACCTAGCCATCATTCCCTCGGAATGAAATAATCACCCTCCTAGTCGAGCTCTCAACCCAGCAACAAACCCCAAACTTCAGAGCAACAAAAGAGAGAACTAAACATACTTCGATATCACATCGAGTTCAGTTGTAATAACCTACCCGGAATAGGCCCAAATCTCGACCCAGAAAAAGCCCATTGAATCTTAGAGCCATTCTAAATAGGTCGTTGGTTCCTGTAAGAAATTACATTTGCATTGAATAATATATAGATAGTTTGTTATGGAAATCTCAAACGGCAGAACGAGAAAATATAATACGAAAATATGATGTACCACTTTATTAAAAACCACATAATTCCAACATAATAGTCATGATTACATTTGTTCCATGGTAACATTAATAAATTCATTCTTAAAAGTTTCCAAAAGAAGTACAACAATAACAACTAATAATAGCATAACATCTTCATCTTCAACATCCATCATTATTTCGTCCATAGATTCTACCCCACCTAATGACCTATTGGATATGCTAAGGAGAGGGGTCAGAACATAAAGTTCTGTGTGACTGAAATATGGTATTTACTTAAAGTCCATACCCTAGATTTTAGCAGTTTACATATGTCAAGGTATGTCTACGCAGTACAGAACATTCACACAAACCCAAAGTATCTAACCAATGAGGTGGATATCCAGGTCAATCACTTATTAGTGTTTTTAGGGTAAAGACCCAACAAAGAGGGCATTCTCGGTCACTTATGGCCCAATTAAAGGTGGATTCTAATGATCTCTTAGAACCCTGAGGCGGATCCTAGAATCTTAACACCCCGTCCTAATACATCAATGTTCTTAAGTCTATACTCTCAATTGTAATATGAGAAGTAGTATTGCGAACGTTGCAAATTAAAGGTTACATTCTTCTTGGTCGAAAAGATCATCAACTCTAGGTAAGGGGTACCTATTCTTCTTGGTTAACTTATTAAGTTCCCTATAATGTCTTATAGATCCGTCTGCTTTGGTGGCAAACAGCACAGGTGCACCCCATTCTGAGGTACTTCGCCAAATGAAACCTTTCTGCAATAATTCTAAAATATGCTTATCTAACTCCCTTCTTTTTGGAGGCGCAATATGCCTTAAGGGTAGTGCTACTAGTCTAGTGTCCTCTAGGTCAACACGTAAAGAGATTTCTCTATTGGGTGGAGGTCCCGTGAACTCCTCAAAGACATCCAAGAACTCACATACTATAGGGACCGTCCTTCTGAACTAGGGGATAAGGAATATTATAAGGCTTTATCCTTGTTCCTAACATTGCAAGGAATACTCATACTACATCCTCCTCTGCTCCTAAGATGGACAATTCTCTTTCGCAATCTAGGACAACCCCATAAAATGATAGCCAATCCATACCTTGGATAAGGTCATACCCCATAAAATCCAACGCATATGCTTTGCAAAGGAACTCGACATTTTCAGCCTATAATACTATGTCTTTGCAAAACGGTTCAAGATACTTAGATCCTCCGATAGGGTTTCCACCTCTATCGGACTATCAGAGATAGACACAGTTGGTTCAACGGATTAACTAGTCTCCTAGGGATAAAAGAATGGGTCATTCCGGAATCAAACAAGGTATATGTAGAAATTCCTAAAACTGAAGTTATACCTTCCAGTGTGGGTTGTCCTTTGTCTTTTAGGGTCGGCTTTGAATCGGTGATGCCTCTGTTGCATAATTCTGGCCTCTTTGGATAACTTTAGCCTTTAGGAAATCCGTAGACATGTGTCCTTCTTTGTGCCAGTTGAAACATTTTCCTTGAGTTCTTTCTTTGCCAACGAGGTCCTACAATCCTTGGCCTCACGGCCCTTGCGGTTGCACCTCATACAAGTTTTAGCATCCTTTTTTATTTTTCCCCCTTTCTTCTTCTTCTTCCACCATTCCTTTTTCTTATTCTTGTTGGAACTTCCTTCTCCTTTCTCACTTTCTTTAACCTTCTTGAAGCCTTCAGCCATGTATAGGATAAATGTCTCTACTAGGGTTTCAAAAGTTGTCTCAAATGTTACTTGTGCGAAGAAAGTTTCCTTCAGTGGAGAGTTCAACCCTTTAACAAACCACAAGGCTTTGTTCATGGTAGTGTCTACTAAACCTCTTCGAAACTTACTCAATTTGATTAATTTTGCTACATACTCTTGTAAACTCAAGCTTCCTTGCTTGAGATGGATAAATTTCTTCAACTGGATCATTATTTCTACTCCTGGAAAAACTTTGCTTCAAAACAGGTTTTGAATTCGGTCCATGTAAATATCCAGCCCTCATTCTCTCCAGGTACTGAATTCCACCATTCAAGGGCTTCCTCTTTCAAGTGCTAGGTCATTATTCTTCTTTTTTCTTCATCGAGCCACCTAGTAGCATTGAAAATTCTTTCGCATTCCATTATCCAATATTGGATGTTAGTAAAACCTTCTTTTCTAGTGAATGGTTTTCCTCCAAGGTACGCAAAGAACTTACAGAAGCAATAAAACTCAAAGGCTACCTCAACGGAAGAAGCTGTAGGCACCGCTGGGGCAGGATTAGAAACAGGGACTTGTTCCATAGTACTGAGATACTGTTGGAACCATTCTGGCAAGTATCGAGGCCTTGCCTGGTTTCCCTGCTAAGTAGGATTATCAGTCAATCCACTATCTATAAAGAAAAGACATAATCCTCTTATGAATACTTCTAAGATTGTATTTACGCTGAAAAAGGGAAGAAAACGACAAAGCTTCCTAGTATAGATGCATATGCTTATAGGGGTAAATATGTATTATATATTCATATATAGTTTGGAAAACCTTTCTCAATATATAAATATGTCTCTCATACGTATAATTCCCTTATAATCAGATAACCTAGGCTTTGATACCAAATGTAACAACCCGCCCAGAATGGGCTTAAATTTCAACCTAGAAAAGGCCCATCGAAATTTAGAGCCATTCTAAACGGGTCGTTGGTTCCCGCAAGGAATTATATTTGCACAAAATAATATACAGACAGTTCGTTATGGAAATCTCACATAGCGGAAATATGATGTACCACTTAATTAAAAATCACGTAATTCCAACACAATAGTCAAGATTACATTTGTTCCATATGTACATCAATAAATTCATTCCCAAAAGTTTCCATAAGAAGTACAGCAATAACAACTAATAATAGCATAACGTCTTCATCTTCAGCCTCCATCATTATTTCGTCCATGGATTGTACCCCACCTACTAAACTATTGGATATGTTAAGGAGAGGGTCAGAACATAAAGTTATGTGTGACTGAAATGTAGTATTTACTTAAAGTCCATACCCTAGTTTTTAGTAGGTTACATATGTCAAGGTATGTCTACGCAACACACAACATTCACACAAATACAGAGTATCTAACCAATGAGGTGGATATCCAAGTCAATCACTTATTAGTGTATTTATGGTAAACACCCAATGAAGAGGGGATTCTCGGTCACTTATGGCCCAATTAAAGATGGATTCTTTTGTTCTCTTATAACCCTAAGGATCCTAGACTCTTAAGTCCACATCATAATACATCAATGTTCTTAAGTCTATACTCTCAATTGTAATATGAGAAGTAGTATTGCGAACATTGCTACTTAATTAATATTACGGTAGAACATCAATGTCGCTTAAGACTTCCCTTATACAGTTGGTGAGCATGCTATGGCCATATATCTTTTATATACCAATCCTCTCCCTAGTTGAGCCCCTATAAGCTTCTAGTGGAAGTGAACATTCCCCCGTGAACTACCCTACTCCATTACCGCTTTTTCCTAACCACTTTTAGAGAAGGAGTACCCATGAACTTACTTCTAATTTAATAAGGGTGGGTACCTTGACTTTGGTTCCTCTCTGAGGAATAAACCTTCCGAGGGGATCCTAGTCCTAACCACTTAAGACCCAAATTGGAAAACAAGAGAGTCAACCACTTAACACCTTCTCAAGGTGAAGTAAACCTGCCTATTTTCACATACAATAGACTTATATATATAGTTATATATATATGTATGTATGTATGTATGTATACACTAGACCTCTCACATTAAACCGTATCTCTGTAGATACTGGATACGTCGGGCGGTTCCAGGCAGACTTCTAATACAAGTAGGTTTAACCTCATATCATAGTGTACTAAGTTAGAATGGCCTATGGCACCTAGACCTCTCACATTAGTTGGGCCTACTTGTGCTTGCTAGATCTGCCAGTTGGTTCCAGGCAGGCTTATACCGCAAATGGCAATTAACCTCGTTTTTGTCTGTCACTATTAAAATATGTAAAGCCATTCTATTCACACACAAAAGCAATCAATATATATATGGGGACATTTCAAATTTGAATCCTATCTTAATCGCATTTATTATGTTATTATTACGTTAATTATGATTATTATGGTACATAAGTGTAACATTTAAAACGTTTAAATAACGCTAAAGTTCGTATTAACGAGAGAACGATCTAACGAGATAAAAATTGTCAAATTGTCTTAAATTAAGGAATATAAGTTAATTTCCATATTTTGAGCGCCACATTTTAGGCATGATGGCATAATAGCATAATAACTTATATAGCAGTGAATGGAAAATACAACTGTTACAACCAAAATAGAGCACCAAAACAGGCTGACGTTGAAGGGGTAGCAGACTGCCACAAGCGTAAAAGGATCCTCCGTAAGCAAGAGCCAAGAACAAGGTAAAGCTGAAGGTATAAGGAAATAATCCAAGAACTATACAACCGACACCATCAGTAAAGAAAAGAACTCAGAACCTACACAAAGAAAGGATATCGGCAGGCTGGTTCCACCACGATGAGTAAACACTCGAGGGTCACTCAAATCCGGAAGTCAATGACGAGAGAGATCAAGAATCCTATGAACTGAGACCTAGAAGGATGAAAAGGCTATCAGTATTAACTTGCTTAATACCAATACATAAGGGGACGAAAGCATAAAAATACAGAGTTTGAAGCTTACGGATATTACCCGGGAACTAGCTACTCAGACCCCCATTAGATTGTCACTGAGAGGTTACTATAGTAAGAAACAAACAAAGCACTGAAAGCAAACCTCCAAAAATTCGAGGTGCACTTTATAAATCTACCGACAGGTAAGTCGAAACCTCAAAAAAGACAAGCTATCCACACTAATCTACTTAGTGTCGATACCGACAGGGATAACAGATCTGTTAACCTCCATTTGAATCATGTGGCAAGCTCCACGAAGTGTTAATAGCAAGACCAAACGCTTATATCCAGAAGCCTACATCTGGAAGCTTGTATATGGAAGCCTTCATCCGTAAGCCTAAATCCTCCCTAAACCTGTCCATACTGACAAGCTTGGTATTGATACAAAGAATGTAGAAAAAGCTCCAAAGACTAGGACCATCCTTCCGAGAGCTAGAACCGACACCTTAAAAGGAAACAAGCGAAGCCTAAAAAAGCAGCTGATAGCCAAAACTTCTAGAACCAAAGGGAAGAGCAGCTTATAGAGGCTTCTGCTGACCCAATAGCAATGTAATAACCCAGAAATCTGGGCCAGTTTAAAATTTTTATTTTGGCAATTTTAGCGAATTTTGATTATTTAAAATGAATTATTTTAAATAATATCGACGAAAATTTATTTTGAATAGAATTCGAACGTATATATTATATAGTTCGTCGTTAGAATATATATAATTATTTATAATTATAAATAGGATTGAAAATGGCGTGGTAGTTCGATAATTCGATTTCAAACTTCAATTGAATGTACCGGGTGCAAAAGAAATCGGATTTTAGTGAAACCAAAACTAATAGGATCTATTTGATAATATCTTTTCAACGAATCCGAAAAATCGAAATTTCATAGTGGGAATCAAAAGATATGTCCAGTTGAAAATTCTGAATAGTCGCTATGGAATTTCAGCCCTTAAAAATAGCCATTTTCCGAATGACCTCGGATTTCGACGAAACCACTTTTGTTGGATCTGCGATGTCAAGTTATTGCTAGGTTTCAAATTTCATAATTTTTCGAATCAATATGTGAGCGTGGCAAAGGAAAACGCGTTTGACCAGTTTCAATTGATTTTAATCGACTGGAAAATGGCCATTTTTCAAACGGTCTCAGAATTCGATGAAATTAGTTTTGTTAGGACCGTATCGTCAATACAAAGCTAGAAAATATTTTTCGGGAATTTTTCGAGTTAGTATGTGGCCCCAGTAAATTGAAATGCGTGTTCAAATTCAATATATAGAGTTATATTTTGATTTTGACGAAAACTGATCGAAACAGTCAAATCGGCTTGAGATACATATCCCATTGTGTTCGGAATGGGGGTAATTAGCTATGGACGACAGGCGGTGAGTCTCGTTTTGAGGTTGAAATAAAAGATACTTTTTGAAAATTAAATATAAAAAAAATCAATCAACCCCCTTTTTTCTCCATTACCCCCTCCCCCCCCACCCCCCCCCCCCCCCACCCCGTAAATTCTCAGAAGAAAAAAAAGAAAAAAAACCTAATCCAGTCGCGCGTGTCGCCCCCTTCGTCGACGACTGCCCCTCCACTTCCCCCCCTCCAGCCTCCGCCGTGCCTCATCGACGCGCGCCACCGAACCCCCCGCACCCGTCGTCCAACCCCTCCGATACCCCCCTCCTTCCTGAAGCCGACGCGACGCCCCACCCCCTCTTCCACGAGACCCAAAACCGCCCTAGTCTCCTGAAATCGCCACTGCAACCCCACCGCCGTCGGCCAGAGCTCGATCTCCCCCCCCTAGCGAGCCACTACACCCCGACGCCCTAATCCGCTGAAAAGGCTGTGAGTTCTTTTCCTCTATTTCAATTTATTCTAAGCATTTGGTTTAATTAGTTTGAATAAAAAAAAGGGGGGGCTGATTTCTATGAATTCAAATACGCGTTGTCTTAATTAGGGGAAGGTAGGATTTTTAATTAGTATAGCATAGTAAAAATGTGATTTTTATATATTGAATAGCAAAGTAAAAATTCGATTTTTATATATTGAATAGCGAAGTAAAAATTAGATTTTTATATATTGAATAACAAAGTAAAAAATTCGATTTTTATATATTGAGTAGCAAAGTAAAAATTCGATTTTTATATATTGAATAGCAAAGTAAAAATTCGATTTTTATATATTGAATAGCAAAGTAAAAATTCGATTTTTATATACTGAATAGCAAAGTAAAAATTCGATTTTTATATATTGAATAGCAAAGTAAAAATTCGATTTTTATATACTGAATAGCAAAGTAAAAATTCGATTTTTATATACTGAATAGCAAAGTAAGAATTCGATTTTTATATATTGAATAGCAAAGTAAAAAATTCGATTTTTATATATTGAATAGCAAAGTAAAAATTCGATTTTTATATATTGAATAGCAAAGTAAAAATTCGATTTTTGTATGTGTAGTGGCTACGGGCAATGAAAGTGATAAAAGGCGAACGACAAAGATTTCTACATAAGAAGAGCCGTGGGGGTTAGTTTAGCAATTCGGTGAGAACTTCTCACCTTTTAATTTTGTTTTCTAGTTAAAAAAATATACTAGGATGCAGACCGTGTTTAGTAGCACCCGACACCCGTCATCCACAGACCATGGATGGCTTGTATGTTTGATTGTTTGTTGTGGTGAAAATTGATTGTGTGATGTGATGTGAAATGAAATAAAACATTTATATAGTTGAAATAAAATATTTATATAGTTAAAATATTTTATAGTTAAAATAGAATTTTTAACGTGTATGTGAAATGAAATAAATTAATATAAACAAATCGAACGATTTGTTTATATACACACATTTGACTGAAATTGATTGGGACGATAAATTTTACACATTGCCCAACTGCACAAATAAAATCTGTGTTTGATTGTTTGAAACCCCACACAGGTATTGGGATGATATATGACATACACTAATCCCAATAATTAGTTGTATGTCGATCGATTGATTGACAGACTGTTATGAGCGTTAAATATTTATATTTGATGCTTATACAGTGTAAAATGCACTTTGGATGATGGTTGATTATTCATCGTTGTTATTGTATACATGTGGTGTAGAAAATCCATATAATTAACATTATATGGTAATTGATTGGGCTTCATTCCAATTTTGAATAGAAATATTTGAAAAAGAAATATTTGAATAGAAATATTTGAAAAAGAAATATTTGAATAGAAATATTTGAAAAAGAAATATTTGAATAGAAATATTTGAAAAGGAAATGTTTGAAACAGAATATATGAAGCCGTGTTGATTAGATTGACGCCATTTTGACGTGAACAATATTTATATCGATTTTATTCATTTTATAATGAATATCGAAAGTGATTTCAAAATCTGATATTTTGAAAAGAATTGAAATTCGAACTGAAACTGAATAGAAATGAATTCGAATTAAATTGAAATGAATGGAAATTCGAATTAAATTGAAATTGAATTGAAAACGAACTGAAATTGAATTAAAAATTGATTTGAATTGAAATCAATTTGAAATGAATTTAAAACGAATTTATAAGGAAAGATTCAATTTTGATTTGAATTTGAAAAAGAAGTTGAAATCGTTTTGAAAACGAATTTTAAAACGATTTATATAATACGTTTTGAATTGAAATCGACGAAGTATATATTATATATATTATATATATAATATAATGGCCTGAATAGAACGCGCTACGCCGCGGCAGTTCGCGAATTTCGACCATTGACTTCGAATGGATATTGCGGGAGATCCGACCGTCGGATTCTCCTAAAACTGCAACCGTTGGGTTCGTATCGAAAAGAGCTTTCTAACGAATATGATAAATTTGAAATCTAACGGTTGGATTTGGAATTATGTCCAAATCAAATTTGAAAAAGGTCGCTGTAGGTGCAGTTCGATGGCCGTTGATGGAAATCGACTGTACGGGCCTTGATAAAATTATTAAAAAAAGTAATAATTTGTGTAAAATCATAAGAAATGATTTGGGAAGAATTGGGATGAAAAACTCCATATTTGAAAAGATAAAAATAGATTTTATCGAAATGAACTAGTTTTGTACTAGAATAGTAATTTATTTATTTTTAAAATAAATAAAGTGAGTTTGAAATGGTTTTGAAATATAACCAGAATTTCCAATAATTGAATTGGAATGGATTTGAATCGAAATTGTCTTTGGAATATTTCGATGTTGGATTTCGTGATGATACAGCTATTGTTATGGGAATTTGAAAGATATATATATATCGTTATTTCCAATACGATATTTGTTGGTCGTAGAATTTGATATCGAATATAGGCCGGTATATTTTCTATTCAGAGCCTTGTATTTAATATCAAATGTGATGTGGGTTTGTCGTGAATGGTGTCTTCATTAACACTGTTCTTAAGCCCAGTTGAGAAAAAGATTAAATCTTCTTATTTTAGATTGAATGAAGTGTACCAATTAAATAATATTTAATTGGAATTGAATTGATATTGATTTTTGGGTTTATCGTGAACAGTGTTTTAAATAACACTCGTTCTTTAACCCGATAATTAATGGAATGTGATTTTGGGTTTATCGTGAACCGTGTTTTAAATGACACCGATTCTTTAACCCAGTTAAAGATTAAAACTAAGTGGAGTTTTAATGAATCTTTAATTAGACTGAAAAGGTGTTAGAATGGAGTATCACCAGTTTTACTCTAGGCGATAGTTAAATCTTTAATTAGATTTAAACGTGAAATGGTAATTGAATTTACCGATAACACCGTGGTGTTAGATATGAAGTATTACCAGTTTTACTTCATGGGATGAATAGGTTGGGATTGGGAAATTAAAATAAATGATTACTTCGGTGTGGTTCGCTAATCCCGACTAGTTTGAATTGATATTCAAAAAGGAGATTAAAGAATAAATTTAAAGAATTTATCTTTGATAAAATTAATGAGAACCTTTCCCAAAGTATAAGAATATTTGAATAAAAGAATATTCTGAATTGGAATGAGGCGTATATTGTGTTTGTGTAACACGTATTTATTATATACGCGAGTTATTCAGAAAGACCGGGTTTATCCCATTCTGAATAACTGATTCGACGTGGTGTCGAAGATGAAGACGGTGGTCGAAGACCGGAGGTCTTCACGTCGTTTGGGTGATTACTGATGATCTTGATTGGGCTGTACACCCAAGAAGATGGAAACAGTTGGTGATCGTCCAGACGTACTTGGAGATCGATGGATATGCGGGGTACTAGGTGCCTCCGGTTTCATTCAGACCCAGAACGGACTTGTAAATGGACAGTGTGTCTGACATTGGATTTTAGTCTGTGTGATTGATTTCTAATAAATATATATCTATTTGGCGGCGGAGAATTTATTCTCTTGCTTAACGCCCTTCTCTGAGACGTACGAGCTCAGGGGTTATATACTGATGGATATCAAACGCATAGAGTGAATTGCCTGTGTGGCATGCCTAAGTGGCAATATGATCAAGGCTTCTGTTGAAAAGCAGAGTCTTGTGGTCGATGATCAAAGCATGGCCTGTGTGGCATAGCTTTGTGTAACGTGAATTTGCGAGCCTCACACCCTGGTTGTGAACCAAAAACGGGAGACGGACATTAGGGAGGGAATGCTTTTCTTTCTAGCTAAAAAGTGGCGTCAGTGGTTTTACACGCCCTGACGAGTTTGACTTATGTGGTTGTTGCTGTTGCGAGGTGCCTCGGTTTGATCGGACGATCCGAGTCCGATGGAGTCATTTGTTGGCTCATTTGCGCCCCAAAGGGCGGGGAAACGTAGTGTTCAGGCATTTTAATCCACATCGGTGGACCGGCCCTGACGATCCAAGGGTCACTCGAGCTCTGATCCTGAGTCATGGTAGGCTAGATTGTCTCGAATCGGTAGAGGACTATCTTTTGCCTCGGTTCACAGACGGAAATCCAATTTCCAAATACGTGGCATTTGTGGTCTTATTTGTAGAGCCTAGTATGGCGACATAGTGGGATGGGGCACTTATGCCGTCTATGATTGATACTTATGATTTGAAGTTGTTTTATACACTATGCACTTATAATAGTATCAAATGATTTGTTTTAAACGTATCAAACATTCTTGGCTATTATAAGGTAAAAACCCTATCCCCCGGCTTGCGTTGCATTATGTGATAGGACCTGGGTCTTATAATAGCTTCATTTTTCTTTATTTAGCATTGCACTGTTGTTTTATGCACTGGTATTCTTGGGAGGAAACTCGTTCCGTGCTATACGGCGTGATCCCTTGATTTGCCTAACTTTAAAAATAAAGATTAATAACTGTTTTAGTTCTCACACCAGTCCCATGACTGACCTGGAGTTTATTATTTTAACCTAAACTCTGGGTGCCCTTATTTTGACACGGGCAGCTAGTAGTTTTGGTTTTGCAGATTTATATTCACAGGATCCTGGTTTACAGCTGGAACGATATCCGGAAAGCTTTGTATCCGTATATCTCCTTCAGTTGTGTGTTGTATTATTTCCGCTGCGATGTATTTAAATGTAATTTAAATCTCTGATATTTCTGTGTAATATTTATTCATACTCTGTATATTCTTGTATTCTGATGGTATTGTTGTAATGTACAATGAAATGTTCTTCCGTCTGCGTTCTATTTTGTCGTGTTCTCAAAACGATCAAGCGTTTCGAATGGTCTAGATCGGTTTAGCGACTGATTCGGATCGAGCGAAATTCCTTTTCGTCACATTTGGTATCAGAGCTTTGGTTTACAAAGCTCAGAGAGCAAGACACATTAGAACCGTACGAAAGAATTCATCAGAAATTGGATTAGTAATATCCAACGGGAATGTCTCGTTAGAGATAGGATCAGTTGTATCCTAGAACGAGTGTGAAGAGTATATTTTTGAAAATGAAAACAATTTTTGTTTTGAAAATTTAAATCAATTATACGTATTTGAATATTTATTTGTATTGATTTGGACAGTCCAGTATATATAGACTTTGCGTATACGTCTGATCCGCGTGTATTTGAAGTTTTAATATATTGGATAGATATAGAATCGCACTGTAGTCGTTCGGGGATAATTCTGATGATAGCGATCGCATCATCAGTATTTATGTTCGAGTGACGAAGGTGGGACGTCTATATATTTCCTATTGACTAGTGTGAGAACCAAAATTAGATAGGGCTTATTGTTGTGATTTGGCACCACAAATGTGATTTTTGATTATATATCAAAGTTATGAATTTGAAAAGCTAATCAACTAATTGATTGATGGTTGTGTTGTTGATTTTTGTTTGATTAATTAAAATTTGAACCATTTAGTCAAATTGTATCAAATATTGAATTGTATTGAAAATTAGTCGCATTTGCTTGCATATACATGTACTTACATTGAACAGGTCATAGCAAGGAGGCTAGAGCAGAGAATAAAATTTGTTTGCCTGACAAATAGGAACATGTTTATCATAATTTACTGTTTTGTTTAGGTGATGATGATTTTATGAGCCGATTGGCTTTTTCTTTTTCTTTTTGAGATCAGAAGGCCTGTATGGCAATTTCGGGATTTTCCCATGCTCCCGGTGCAGGGGAGGTTATGGCGAAATTTTTCGAAAATTTAGGGTGTTAGCCAAATTTTTGAAAAATTTGAAAACTTTTTAGAAACTGAAAAGTTGAAGAACTTAAGCCGTAATCAAAATAGCGGAAGTTGAGTTGATTTGTGAAACAACTTTCGGCTTCGTTCCTTTTCGGGACGAAAAGTTTTAAGTGGAGGAGATTGTAATAACCCGGAAATCTAGGCCAGTTTAAATTTTTTATTTTGGCAATTTTAGCGAATTTTGACTATTTTAAATAATATCGACGAAAATTTATTTTGAATAGAATTCGAACGTATATATTATATAGTTCGTCGTTAGAATATATATAATTATTTATAATTATAAATAGGATTGAAAATGGCGCGGTAGTTCGATAATTCGATTTCAAACTTCAATTGAATGTACCGGGTGCAAAAGAAATCGGATTTTAGTGAAACCAAAAATAATAGGATCTATTTGATAATATCTTTTCAACGAATCCGAAAAATCAAAATTTCATAGCGGGAATCAAAAGATATGTCCAGTTGAAAATTCTGAATAGTCGCTATGGAATTTCAGCCCTTAATAATAGCCGTTTTGCAAACGACCTCGGATTTCGACGAAACCACTTTTGTTGGATCCGCGATGTCAAGTTATTACTAGGTTTCAAATTTCATAATTTTTCGAATCAATATGTGAGCGTGGCAAAGGAAAACGCATTTGACCAGTTTCAGTTGATTTTAATCGACTGGAAAATGACCATTTTTCAAACGGTCTCAGAATTCGATGAAATTAGTTTTGTTAGGACCGTATCGTCAATACGAAGGTAGAAACTATTTTTTCGGAAATTTTTCGAGTTAGTATGTGGCCCCAGTAAATTGAAATGCGTGTTCAAATTCAATATATAGAGTTATATTTTGATTTTGACGAAAACTGATCGAAACAGTCGAATCGGCTTGAGATACATATCCCATTGTGTTCGGAATGGGGGTAATTAGCTATGGATGACAGGCGGTGAGTCTCGTTTTGAGGTCGAAATAAAAAATTACTTTTTGAAAATTAAAATAATAAATTAAATATAAAAAAAAAATCAATCAACCCCCCTTTTATCTCCATTACCCCCCCCCCCCCCCCCGTAAATTCTCAGAAGAAAAAAAAACCCAATCCAGTCGCGCGTGCCGCCCCCCTCGTCGACGGCCGCCCCTCCACTTCCCTCCCTCCAGCCTCCGCCGCGCCTCGTCGACGCGCGCCACCGAACCCCCCGCACCCGTCGTCCAACCCCTCTGATATCCCCCTTCCTTCCTAAAGCCGACGCGACGCCCCCCCCCTCTTCCACAAGACCCAAAACCGCCCTAGCCTCCTGAAACCGCCACTGCACCCCCACCGCCGTCGGCCAGAGCTCGATCTCCCCCCCCAGCAAGCCACTACACCCCAACGCCCTAATCCGCTGAAAAGGCTGTGAGTTCTTTTCGTCTATTTCAATTTATTCTAAGCATTTGGTTTAATTAGTTTGAATAAAAAAAGGGGGGGCTGATTTCTATGAATACAAATACGCGTTGTTTTGATTAGGGGAAGGTAGGATTTTTAATTAGTATAGCATAGTAAAAATGTGATTTTTATATATTGAATAGCAAAGTAAAAATTCGATTTTTATATATTGAATAGCGAATTAAAAATTAGGTTTTTATATATTGAATAGCAAAGTAAAAAATTCGATTTTTATATATTGAATAGCAAAGTAAAAATTCGATTTTTATATAATGAATATCAAAGTAAAAATTCAATTTTTATATACTGAATAGCAAAGTAAAAATTCGATTTTTATATATTGAATAGCAAAGTAAAATTTCGATTTTTATATATTGAATAGCAAAGTAAAAATTCGATTTTTATATACTGAATAGCAAAGTAAAAATTCGATTTTTATATATTGAATAGCAAAGTAAAAAATTCGATTTTTATATATTGAATAGCAAAGTAAAAATTCGATTTTTATATATTGAATGTCAAAGTAAAAATTCAATTTTTATAAGTGTAGTGGCTACGGGCAATGAAAGTGATAAAAGGTGAACGACAAAGATTTCTACATAAGAAGAGCCGTGGGGGTTGGTTTAGCAATTCAGTGAGAACTTCTCACCTTTTAATTTTGTTTTCTAGTTAAAAAAATATACTAGGATGCAGACGGTGTTTAGTAGCACCTGACACCCGTCATCCACAGACCATGGATGGCTTGTATGTTTGATTGTTTGTTGTGGTGAAAATCGATTGTGTGATGTGATGTGAAATGAAATAAAACATTTATATAGTTGAAATAAAATATTTATATAGTTAAAATATTTTATAGTTAAAATAGAATTTTTAACGTGTATATGAAACGAAATGAATTAATATAAACAAATCGAACGATTTGTTTATATACACACATTTGACTAATATTGATTAGGACGATAAATTTTACACATCGCCCAACTGCACAAATAAAATCTGTGTTTGATTGTTTGAAACCCCACACGGGTATTGGGATGATATATGACATATACTAATCCCAATAATTAGTTATATGTCGATCGATTGATTGACAGACTGTTATGAGCGTTAAATATTTATATTTGATGCTTATACAGTGTAGAATGCACTTTGGATGATGGTTGATTATTCATCATTGTTATTGTATACATGTGGTGTAGAAAATCCATATAATTAACATTATATGGTAATTGATTGGGCTTCATTCCAGTTTTGAATAGAAATATTTGAAAAAGAAATATTTGAATAGAAATATTTGAAAAAGAAATATTTGAATAGAAATATTTGAAAAGGAAATGTTTGAAATAGAATATATGAAGCCGTGTTGATTAGATTGACGCCATTTTGACGTGAACGATATTTATATCGATTTTATTCATTTTATAATGAATATCGAAAGTGATTTCAAAATCTGATATTTTGAAAAGAATTGAAATTCGAACTGAAACTGAATAGAAATGAATTCAAATTAAATTGAAATGAATGGAAATTCGAATTAAATTGAAATTGAATTGAATTGAAAACGAACTGAAATTGAATTAAAAATTGATTTGAATTGAAATCAATTTGAAATGAATTTAAAACGAATTTATAAGGAAAGATTCAATTTTGATTTGAATTTGAAAAAGAAGTTGAAATCGTTTTGAAAACGAATTTTAAAACGATTTATATAATACGTTTTGAATTGAAATCGACGAAGTATATATTATATATATTATATATATAATATAATGGCCTGAATAGAACGCGCTGCGCCGCGGCAGTTCGCGAATTTCGACCATTGACTTCGAATGGATATTGCAGGAGATCCGACCGTCGGATTCTCCTAAAACCGGAACCGTTGGGTTCGTATCGAAAAGAGCTTTCTAACGAATATTAGAAATTTGAAATCTAACGGTTGGATTTGGAATTATGTCCAAATCAAATTTGAAAAAGGTCGCTGTAGGTGCAGTTCGATGGCCGTTGATGGAAATCGACTGTACGGGCCTTGATAAAATTATTAAAAAAAGTAATAATTTGTGTAAAATCATAAGAAATGATTTGGGAAGAATTGGGATGAAAAACTCCATATTTGAAAAGATAAAAATAGATTTTTATCGAAATGAACTAGTTTTGAACTAGAATAGTAATTTATTTATTTTTAAAATAAATAAAGTGAGTTTGAAATGGTTTTGAAATATAACCAGAATTTCCAATAATTGAATTGGAATGGATTTGAATCGAAATTGTCTTTGGAATATTTCGATGTTGGATTTCGTGATGATACAGATATTGTTATGGGAATTTGAAAGATATATATATCGTTATTTCCAATACGATATTTGTTGGTCGTAGAATTTGATATCGAATATAGGTCGGTATATTTTCTATTCATAGCCTTGTATTTAATATCAAATGTGATGTGGGTTTGTCGTGAATGGTGTCTTCATTAACACTGTTCTTAAGCCCAGTTGAGAAAAAGATTAAATCTTTTTATTTTAGATTTAATGAAGTGTACCAATTAAATAATATTTAATTGGAATTGAATTGATATTGATTTTTGGGTTTATCGTGAACAGTGTTTTAAATAACACTCGTTCTTTAACCCGATAAATAATGGAATGTGATTTTGGGTTTATCGTGAACCGTGTTTTAAATGACACTGATTCTTTAACCCAGTTAAAGATTAAAACTAAGTGGAGTTTTAATGAATCTTTAATTAGATTGAAAAGGTGTTAGAATGGAGTATCACCAGTTTTACTCCAGGCGATAGTTAAATCTTTAATTAGATTTGAACGTGAAATGGTAATTGAATTTACCGATAACACCGTGGTGTTAGATATGAAGTATTACCAGTTTTACTTCATGGGATGAATAGGTTGGGATTGGGAAATTAAAATAAATGATTACTTCGGTGTGGTTCGCTAATCCAGACTAGTTTGAATTGATATTCAAAAAGGAGATTAAAGAATAAATTTAAAGAATTTATCTTTGATAAAATTAATGAGAACCTTTCCCAAAGTATAAGAATATTTGAATAAAAGAATATTCTGAATTGGAATGAGGCGTATGTTGTGTTTGTGTAACACGTATTTATTATATACGCGAGTTATTCAGAAAGACCGGGTTTATCCCATTCTGAATAACTGATTCGACGTGGTGTCGACGATGAAGACGGTGGTCGAAGACCGGAGGTCTTCACGTCGTTTAGGTGATTACTGATGATCTTGATTGGGCTGTACACCCAAGAAGATGGAAACAGTTGGTGATCGTCCAGACGTACTTAGAGATCGATGGATATGCGGGGTACTAGGTGCCTCCGGTATCGTTCAGACCCAGAATGGACTTGTAAATGGACTGTGTGTCTGACATTGGATTTTAGTTTGTGTGATTGATTTCTATTAAATATATATCTATTTGGGGGCGGAGAATTTATTCTCTTGCTTAACGCCCTTCTCTGAGACGTACGAGCTCAGGGGTTATATACTGATCGATATCAAACGCATAGAGTGAATTGCCTGTGTGGCATTCCTAAGTAGCAATATGATCAAGGCTTCTGTTGAAAAGCAGAGTCTTGTGGTGGATGATCAAAGCACGGCCTGTGTGGCATAGCTTTGTGTAACGTGAATTCGCGAGCCTCACACCCCGATTGTGAACCAAAAACGGGAGACGGACATTAGGGAGGGCATGCGTTTCTTTCTAGCTAAAAAGTGGCGTCAATCTAATCAGTATATCTCCTTCAGTTGTGTATTGTATTATTTCCGCTGCGATGTATTTAAATGTAATTTAAATCTCTGATATTTCTGTGTAATATTTATTCATACTCTGTATATTCTTGTATTATGATGGTATTGTTGTAATGTACAATGAAATGTTCTTCCGTCTGCGTTCTATTTTGTTGTGTTCTCAAAACGATCAGGCGTTTCGAACGGTCTAGATCGGTTTAGCGACTGATTCGGATTGAGCGAAATTCCTTTTCGTCACAAGCAAAAGGGGCCCCGATTTGTCTACAAATAAGACCTCAGGGGTCTCAATTTAGGGACTGATTTCTCATTCTTGTATTCTTTTTCTCTAGAGTAAACCCTAATTCCTAAATCCATTGGAGATTGCTATTGTAATAACTTATGTACCCCAAATCGAAGATAAATAAAGAGCATATCTTCACTTAATATATTTTTTTATGAGCCCCTTATGTGATATCTTGGTTATTTCCTACACAACCCATTATAGGTTTTCTACACGGTCATGGGTTTCTACTCGAGCTTAGACCCTTTCACAGAATTCTTTCTTAACCCCTTCCTACAAGACATTTAGCCTCTTTATTGAGACTTTTGTTTAGGGAACCCTTGTCCCAAGATAACTATTGGTTCTTGAGTCGCTTAAGTGTTACGCTTACCCCATTGGGGACTGTACCTTAGAAATAAGAGCAGGGACTTGAGAAGTCTCAACAGAAGAAGCACCCTTGAAGCATGGGTCTTTCCATGTATCTCATGCTTCAGAAGGATTGGGAGGTTCAACCAAAAGAAGATCACCTCCGACGATTTCAGTATCCCTACCACATGCGTCATATCGACTATCATAGGCCGAAAAAGTGCAACCGGCACCAACAGAACCACCATTATGTTCTTCTTCTCCCTCAATAGAATTTATGGACTTGGAATTATCGTCATTAGAGCGAATAGTTTTTGTCACCTCAATAAGATATCCCACAGCATCAGCATGTGGCTGCTCAAAAGTGATGTCTTCAGTAAACAAAAGTTCAGCCATGTTAATCTCCTTCCTCATAAGATCTTTCTCTTTCTTTCTCGTACAGGATACCTTAGACATAAATCATTCCACGAAAGATGGATCGAGAGAAGAAAAACTTAAATCTGAGCATCTGTCTATATTATCCGCATGAATAAGAAGGAAAACGTCTTCAAAAGATTCAACCATAATTCATCCAAGGTGGTCTGGAAAAAACAAGAGATCCTCTATTTAGCATCATTCAGCACTTCAATAAATTTGGCCAGCAAAACCTATTTCCTACTAAGCTCGATCTTAAGAGAATCATTCTCTTTTTCCAAAAGAGAGTTTCGTCTTTCTTAAAGAACAACGAGAATCAAGCACGACAATTTCTTCTTTGGATTTTTCCAAGGTTCGCTTTAAATGCCTAGCTTCTTCAACACAGCTAGGAGGGATTCTTTTTCTGCGATAATTGAATTTTCCACCTCTGTCAGAATATACTCTAGCCTATTTCGCTCTACAACTAAATTTTCTTTAACAAGAACGAAAGCGTCATTTTTTGTCCTCAAAGACACGATTTCTTCTCTAAGTCTCAACAACTCAGAGGGAGGTTCGAAAACATTGCCTTGTACTGCAAACGACTACCTGATAAACTATAAAGGACACAATGGTTATGTATAAGACAATCAAACAAAAGAACAAGAAAACGAGAGAGCAAAGTTCATACCAGAAGTAGTTGCTTAACAAAGCTTGAGAACCACCAGGGGGATCAAATGAAAAATTAACATTGGAAAGAGCGGAAGAAGAAATAATTTTTCCGATTAGTTCACTAAATTTATCACCACTAAAAGAATCGGCAAAGTCAGAAGGAGAAATGTCTTCAGAAGAGGAGGAAATCCATCGCATAATGCGACTCATTAGAAACTTCGTAAGACACGGAAGGACGAATGTTCGAGCAAGGAATCTTCGTTCCTCCAGGGCGTCGAAAGCCACATCAGAATGAAGAGCTGGATTTACCACATCCTTAGACCTCTTCAGCGGGGAATCTTCTAAGCTCCTTTCCAAAAGCTTCCTTTTCACATTTTCCCTAGACTTCAGCGATGCATCCTTAAGAGAAGAAACTCTAGCCCTCGGAACCGAGGAAACAAAGTCGGCCTTACTATACTCAGTGCAGACAATTCCTAACACGCGATGAAAGAAAGATGAATGAAATTCGAATTATGACTCCGTTCTAAAAATATAACATAGAAAGTATACCTGGACTATCAAGAAATAAAGGAGAGTTAGGGGAGAAAGGAGCATTTCTTCCCACGGACAAAGAAAGGGTCCCTTTACTAAGTTAGATCAAAGGTGGCTACCCAATAATTGATTGATCTGCCAACAACAGCAAGTGCCTTCAGAGAATATAGGAAGTGAGCAGTGAAGACTTATTACCATATTTTCTAGAGGTAGTGCCGAGGAGATCAGTTACTCCTTATCTGCGAAACTCGGCAATTTGGATGCAACATCTATAAAAAGTATATACGAGACGTAAGATAACATTTTAAAAAAATAGAGTTCTTTCAGATATGAATATTTGGGGTATGGAAGCTGCCAAAAACACTGGGGGGGACGAACAAAGAAGAGATCTTTAAATCTTTTTGTTCCCTCTGATAACAATTTCTTTGTGGGATTTGCACGAAAGATTAAAGGGTTCATGTCGCTAAGTTTGTAAGGGTGAACCAAGTAATCATGCATAGAAGGACTTAAAGAACCATTGCCCGATTCTAAAATAACAATTCTAAGCCTAACAAATACTTGTAGGTATTGGAGAAAGTTGGATAGGGCGCAATTCCCAAATATTGCAGATACTGATGAAGGAAGCCAGGAAAGGGAATAAAGCCTCCATGTCAAATGTGGATAGCGGAGTAAGAAAAATAACCCACCTGAGGGGAAGAGATTGTATCCATTTCGCAAGGAGGAATGGCTTCGACAACCGAAATGCCAAAATCTTGAAGAATGGCATTAACTTGCTCTCGAGGCGAAATCAAAGAACGCTTCTCGACAACGCTAACCTTCCTGGAAGCAAAAGGGTCATTCGGCAAAGGACTATTCCTATCAGGTTTAAAAGTAATATGCTTCTTTCCCATAGTGCCAAGTATAATCTGTTTAATTTTATGCAGCAAGGTAAGAACAATGCCCGAAAGGGTAGGATCCTTATTACCCTAATAAAAACAGGGGACTATACCGTTGATGCCATCACGAAATGAAATAAAGTAAAAAACACTAATTAAAGCTATCGAGTAAGTTTGGAATCGATTGCCGAGCACTGATAATTAGGAAACTAAGATCAGATTATGGCAAACAAATTCAATAGTTACCATAGCTCGAAATTAGATAATAACATTCTAATCATAAAACAAAGCATAAATGACTTACCGAGATATTTGTTTAAATATTGCTAATGCTTTCCCAAGATATTTTTTTTGGGAAATAATGAAGAAGAGAAAGAGCTAGCAAAGAAAAATAAGGAGGGTATATATACAAGAAGAAAGAAGCGATTAATCCATTCAAAAGTTTGAACTGAAAAGTCGAAAATATCCCTTCACTAGGGGGGTAAATGTTACTACCAAAATAGAAAAACAAAACAGGATGACGGTCAAAGGATAGCGGACTACCACAAGCATAAAAGGTCCTCCGTAAGCAAAAGCCAAGCACAAGGAAAAGCTGAAGGTATAAGGAAAAAATCCGAGAACTTTGCAACCGACACCATCATTAAAGAAAAGAACTCAAAACCTATAAAAAGAAGGGATATTGGTAGGATGGTTCCAACACGATGAGTAAACACCAAAGGGTCACCCAAAACCGGATGTCAATAAAGAGAGAGATCAAGAATCCTACAAACCGAGACCTAGAAGGATGAAAGGGATATCGGTATTAAGATGCTTAATACCGATACACAAGGGGACGAAAGCATCAAAAATACAAAGTTTGAAGCATACGAAGATTATCCGAGAACTAGCTACCGAGACACCCATTAGATGGTCACTGAGAGTGTGACATCCTGCCCTGCACCAGCTAACATTTCCATCGAAATGCGCTGCCTATGCCTGACTAGCACGGAACGGTCGTAAAAAAAAAAGGGTTGAAATGATAAATCACCAAGAACATGTAGTATATCTCATAGCGCATGGAATAAAATATAATAGTAACATAACTTGATATAGCATAGGCGAGACAGTACATAAGCTAAAACTAAACCATAACCATTAGAGTAGCAGAATCCAAAATATAACTTATGATCTAAATCATTATTACAACTTCAAAATACTGTCTCTAAAAAGGAAATGAAGAAGGTGCGCTACTAATGCCCAAAGTAGTGACCATCAACAGCACAGGGAGAATATACGAGCACCTAGAGTAATAAGAAGAGATATAAAATCCTAGGTCAGAAGAAAGTCTGGTATGAGCAATAGCAACAAAATGAAGCAATGAAAGGTATAAATAATCATACCTGAACGTGGACTTGCAACCAAGAGTTAGCATAACAAGATGTACAGTACTCTAAGGTAACATTAACATATAGTGTAAAATGGGAGTGTGTGTCATGGTGATAGAAAACATCAAACATAGCAATTATCCTCACATATCTCACTCAGTGCGTAAAGCATACGATATCCACTGCTTTGATTACAAAATCTATTGGGACTATGACGTGTCCATGCCCTTCCGGACTTCATATAACTATTGCTATGACCATGCCCTTCTGGTCTATAGCCAATAACCCTTCCCTGTCCTAACTTCCTTGGCTCTGGGGTACAGGCCAACTAGTTCATACATCCTCTGGCTCTGGTTCATCTACATGCCCCCTCTCTCAACGGTGAACCAAAGTTATAGATATCGATAACCCCTTTGCACACATACTGCAGCAAAGCCCAACTCATGAAGTTAACTTGTTGGTTCCCATATACATCTTGAGTAATAACTTCCTATTTGGACTCCTTTTGCATCCCGATTTTGGGGTTGAATCGGTATTTGGTTCGGTTCTCCTGTTTATGTCTTCGGTTCGGTTCGTCATGCTCGGTTCGATTCTTCATGCTCGAGCTCCCTATCCGGTCTACTGCTCCACTTCCTGTTCGGTCCACCGATCTGATCCCCATGCCCTCACTTCCGATCAGAAGCCAACTCGCTTAAGTGGCCTTCCTTTTTTCCATGTTTTCTCCTATGCCACGCTCTAGTCTTGTTCGGTCAATCCGATCTAATCCCCCCTTCTCCGATCCGATCCGAAATTCTGGCACTTTACCAACAAGTTTGTATCGCCCATTCTCTATGAAGGCATTTTCAACCATTCTTACTTTACTAAACAATCATAAAACATACCAAACAACGGTAATAGCATATAGGTTCAATCAAAAAAGATCCAAACATCAAGAATGTAGGTTGTTTTAGATCCAACATACCCAAATCTATGATTTTCCCCTTAACCATGTTTAACCATATCTAACAATAGGATTAGCGAACTTAATCAAAATTAACCCAATTTTTAACCAGTAACTTAAAATAATATTTCAGAACTTATGCATATTTTTTGATATTTTTCTGAGTTATAATTTCGCTAATTATCACTAATCACCCCTAATTAGCCATAATTAGAGAATAAACATGCTAATCACTCACCTTAGTCACAAATAAATTATAGATCTGAAAACTCCACTGATTTGGGTTGATTTCCTATGTGTTCCAACAGCTCTATCTCTGATTTGATGCTAATTTGTCTTGATTTGATGTAGTTTTCTTAATTAGTGATAAAAAGGTGATTAAGGAGTGATTTAGAAGATGGAGGCCATTTCTAGGGTTAGAGGAATGTTTGTGGCGGCTAGAAAAATGAGAAGGAACCACTCTCTAACTCCTTTCAGCCCTTCTATAACCCTAATCCTGAAATGGGTTATGGGCCTAGTTGCTAATCACCCTATTAAGCCCGATTATGCTGTTTTTCATCTTCCAAACCTTATTTCAGCCATGTCTCCCAAACGGTAAGTCTGTTTGATTAATGTGACCAATCTACGGAATGGCAAACCATCATCTGAATCCAATGGAAGTGTTTTCAAGTTAAAACTCCTTACCATTCAGAAGTTATAGGTGAAACAAGATTCGCCAGGGATAAAACGATCATTTAAAATCGACAAAAACCGTGAATGTGGGAAATGACCCCAATAGTCGTTTCCCAAAGTTATATGACCATATGACTTCGTACGAAAATTATGACCATATGACTTCGTATGAAAATAAAATAAATATTCTACAATCCTCCGATGTGTAGAATGCGGGCCGTTACACTCTCCCCCCTTGAGAAATTTCGCCCCCGAAATTCCTTAACCAAGAAAACAAACAATGATGTCCCGCATGCCTATCAGCCATTTGTAAACAATCAAACATACATAATAACACAACAAGCCTATCCTAGCATGCAGTTTACTAACAAGGGAATAACTATATCGCTATAAAATCTTACGAGGTAAGGGGTTCGGGATACGACTTCCTCATGCTCTCCTATGTTTCCCAAGTACAATCATTCTCGTTATCGCCCCATTGGACCTTGACTAGTTCCACCGTCTTCCTTTGAAGTTGCTTTGTATCTTGTCCAACAATACAAATCGTCCTACGGCTCCCAACTACCTCGGATTCTACCTCGATATCATCCAACTAATTTTGTGAAATAGTCGTATCAAAATCGTGCACGAACTTCCTTAACTAGGAAACATGAAATACGTCATGAACTCCCGCCATCTTGTTAGGTAATCCAACTTTATACGCTAAATTCCAAACTTTTTCAAGAACTGAAAACGGACCAACAAATCTTGGTGCTAATTTACCTATCCTGCCAAATCGTATCACACTCTTTAACGGAGAAATCTTGACGAATACCAAGTCACCAATAGAAAATTTCAAATCTCTTCGCCTTTTATCAGCATAACTCTTCTACCTATCTTGGGCAGCCTTCATTCGTTGTTGAATAACCTTGATCCCATCAGAAGTTTCTCTTATTACATCTGGCACAAGCGCAAATTTCTCACCGGTTTTCAACCAACATGATGCTGAGTTGCACGGTCTTCCGTAAAATCTTCAAATGGAGCCATACCAATACTGGACTGATAACTATTATTATATGCGAATTCAACCAGATGCAAATGGTCATCCCATGACCCTCCAAATCCAATATACAAGCCCTTAAGAGATCGTCTAATACACGATTCACTCTCTCCGTTTGACCGTCGGTTTGAGGATGGTATGCGGTACTGAGATGTAATTCTGATCCTAAAGCCTCTTGTAAGCTCTTCCAAAACCCACTAGTAAATAACGGATCTCAGTCAGAGGTACTCCATGAAATCTCACTACCCACTTCATATATAGTTCTACTAACTTAGATGTAGTTCTATTCGACTTGACTAGTATAAACCTTGCACTTTTGGTCAATCGATCCATAATCACCCAAATACTATCATGGCCAGTCCTCGATAAACCATCAATGAAATCCATTGAGACTTGTTCCCATTTCCATTTGGGAATTTCGAGCGGTCGTAATAAACCACTTAGCTTCTTTTGCTCTGCTTTAACTAACTAGCAATTCATGCATTTGGATATAAACTTCCCAACATCTCTCTTCATCCCTTCCAAGTAGTAGGTCTGCTTCAAGTCTTGATACATTTTGTTACCACCGGGATGTATAGTTTGTTTTGCGTGATGACATTCTCTAAGCACTTCATCTCTCAATCCATTAATGTTGGGTGCAACTAGTCTCCTAGTAATTCGAAGCCATCCTTCTCGATCAATCCCATACTTGTTCATCTCCTCATCGTCGATACCTGTGTAACGACCCGGGGAGTTTGCGACCTTGGTTATCGACACAAACTCAATGTCGACTATCTAAGCATCGGTAATACCAGATAGTTAATAGAAAGAAGTTAGAGGGTGAGAATAGATAAGATAGAAAATTAGAATAGAAGAAGAAGAAGATCACAACAACGGAACTAGAGTAACACGAATCTCATGGCGGAACGAATAAAATATAACAAAACTTTGAAATAAAACCAGTATATGTATACAATAACATTTATCAGAGTATAACACTTACAACACAGCGGAAATGAAAAATTGCTATAAAATCCTAAAGCTTCCTGCTCCAAGCTCCTCCAAATATCTGTAAAATCCCGACTACTTGACTGTCCGTACAAATTTTGGTACCCAAGAGTTTAGGGAAAACAAAAAAAATAAACTCAAGGTCAGTCATGTGATTGATGTGAGTAACCTCCAAACACTTGGTCTAAATTTTCCAAATCCTTTTCAAAAGCAATGATAACCGTAAGACCGATCCACACATAAATACAGATGGTTTTTATCTTATGATAACCCAAAATATTTCTTAAGATCAATATTTTCAGATATTATAATAATGTCTAAATCAAGTAGATAGTAGAACGCTTTCATCTCATGCTCTACATATATAATATATAATCAAAACCACGGGCTCTTATTGGGTAATGGATTCCAACTATGACAAGGTATGGAACCACCTTCCGATCGGTGCACTCTATAAGCGATACACTGGAGTTCAACAAGATCATCTTGTAACTCAGACACACATGACCGACCATTCATTTCCCTTGAATGTTCCAAATATATTGTCACCTTATGGTTGGTATACCAACATAACCGTTCCCGGAGATACAGAAGCAAAAGAAGTAACAAATATGAATATTCTCTAGATGGTGACAATATACCCTAATTGGGTGCGACCCACTTAGCCATGCTGCCTTCCTGATTTCTATCATTTCTCGGTTAATAAGGCTTGAGGTCATAACGTATCTCGACAGATCACTCCTTTATTTACTTTGAATGCCACATCGTCATACCCGTCAAATCCTAAATTGATTTCCCTAAAAATATCACAGGTATAAGCTAAGAGAAATGAATTCCTCCGCCACCAAACATAAATAAGTTTGAAGCTCTATTCTATAAATCTGTCTTAGGAAATTTCTACCTAGGAATTGCCAGAACAGCCCTTGCACAAAGTCCGTCTTCAATTATCTTCATCATATTTGATTCGCAACGCTACTCCCATTTCTATTTTTTTATATTATAAAACATATATGATTTTATTTGGAAAACATTTCCAAAATTCCTTCATTGGATTTAAACATGTGTTTAAATAAAACATTTCTATGCCAACTCAAACTATTAAACTCATTAACTAAATTCACTTAACCAACCTTCACTGTCGAACCTTAACCATTCCTTAGTTAAAAATGAAGTCAATCAAGCTGGGGTATAACTACCTCTCAGACCTTAATCGAACAACATTTCTAAACTCGAAATAGACAAAGTTCACCTTTTAAATCTTTAACAAACTTCCTTATGTAACTCTCGGATTCTATTTACGAATCCACTTGTTTTACAAAAATCATTTGTTTATAACAACAGGGTTATAATCCCGTGCTTCCAAAATATAATAACTTTATAACTTTTATTTATTAATTTGGATAAATAAACAAACAACTAATTTATTAATAAATAAATAAATCTTAATTAAAAACATAAAGTGAATAGTACTTTCTTGAATTTGATATAATCGAATTTCTACGTGTAACTCTCTTTCAAATAATCTCTATTTGATTTCACTCTCTTTCGAATAACTTATATTCGATTTAACTCTCTTTCGAATAAATTATATTCATAATCTTTCTTCGAATAACTATATTCGATAACTCTTTTCTTCGAATAAACTATATTCAATAATCTCTCTTTCGAATAAACTACATTCGATATTCTTTCTTCGAATAACTATATTCGGTAACTCTTTCCTTCGAATAAACAATATTCGTTAACTCTTTTCTTCGAATAAACTATATTTGATAATCTCTCTTCAAACAACTTTATTTGATTAACTCTATTCGAATAACTAATATTCGACTAACTCTAACTCGGTTAACTCTATTCGTTTAATTATATTCAATTAACTCTGTTCGAATAACTAATACTCGACTAACTCTATTCGATTAACTAATATTCAATTAACTCTATTCGAATAACTAATACTCGACTAACTCTATTCGATTAACTAATATTCAATTAATTCATTTTATTTTTACCCTATTTCCTATCTTATTCAAATTCCCATTTGAATTCCTATTCAAAACCCAATTATCCTTATAAATGTTTTAATTTATAAAATATTCAATTTAATCCATTATCCACATCGAATGTGAAAAATATTTCTTTTACATAATCCATAAGTTTGATTTTGTATTTTAAAATAATATCCCATTTCCAAATTCTATTTATAGAATTATTCATACGAAATCTCCTTTTTGTTTGTAACACTTTAATCCCATTTATAATTCCCTTTATAAATGCTAAGTTCACATTCTATTTAAAATATTGGTGTGAAAACCGATTTCTACTTCTCTATATAAGTTCAAACTTATATATTCCATTTATCACATGTTAAATATTTTATTTAATTTATAAAACATTATTTATAAATTAATCTTCCCAATTTATCTGTTAAAACAGAGTCTATTAAAATCTACTTTAAATTAATCTTTTCCATTAATTTTATCAAGATAAATTCTTCTAAATTTATTCTTTAATCTTCCTTTGGATATCTTTTCAAACCATGTTAAGATTTTCCAAACTAGTGGGGATTAGCGAACCATACCGAAGTAGTTATTTATTTTATTTCTCAATCCCAACCGATTCATCCCATGGAGCAAAAACTCCATATCTAACACCACGGTGTTATCGGCAAATATTAGTTAAATTTCACGTTCAAATCTAACCAAAGATTTAACTATCGCTTTGGAGCAAAACTGGTGATACTCCATTCTCGATCTTTTCAATCTAATTAAAGATTCATTAAAACTCCACTTAGTTTTAATCTTCTCAAAAATCAATATCCTGTCTTTAACTGGGTTAAAGAACCAATGTCACCTAAAACACGATTCACGATAATCCCAAAATCATTTTCTATTGTTAATCAGGTTGAAGAACAGGTGTTATTCAAAACACCGCTCACGATAAACCCCAAAAACCAATTCAAATTCAATTCCAATTAAATACTAATTAACTGGGAAATTTCACTAAATCTTAATTAAAAGATTTATTCTTTTATAATTGGGTTCAAGAACAGCGTTATTTTAGACACCATTCACGACGAGCCCAAAATCCCACTTGATATTAAATACAAGGCTCTGAATAGAAAATGTATCGGCTTATATTCAATATCAGATTCTGAAACCAACAAATATCGTATTAGAAAGAACGATATGTATATATCTTTCAAATCTCCACAACAATATCTGTATAATCACGAAATCCATCATCGAAATATTCCGAAGATAATTTCGATTAAAATCCATTCCAATTCACGTATTGGAAATTCTGATTATTTTCAAAACCATTTCAAATCTAGTTCAAAACTAGTTCATTTCGATAAAAATATATTTTTATCCTTACGAAAGTGGATTTTTTTCATCCCATTTCTTTCCAATTCATATATTGTGATTTTGCACAAATTAGTAATATTTTTAATAATTTTATCAAGGCCTGTACAGTCGGTTTTCAATAACGGCCACCGAACTGCACTTTCAGCGACCTTTCCCAAATTTGATTTGGACATAATTCCAAATCCAACCATTAGATTTCAAATTTATAATATTAATTGGAAAGCTCTTTTCGATACGAACCCAACGGTTCCGGGTTCAGGAGAATCCGACGGATGGATCTCCCGCAAAGTCAATTCGAAGTCAATGGTCGAAATTTGCGAACTGTCGCGGCGCGGAGCGTTCTATTCAGGCCATTTAATATATATAATATGTATATTATATATAATTCGTCGATTTCAATTCAGAACGTATTTTATAATTCATTTTACATTCGTTTTCGAAACAGATTCAAATTCATATTCAATTTTAAATCAAAATTGAATATTTCATATCACTAATATATAAATGATAATATTTCAAAACGTTATATTTTGAAATCACTTTCTTTTTCTATAATCTTTATAAAAACGAATATAATCGATATAAATATCGTTCGCGTCAAAATGACGCATATGTAATCAACACGGCTTTATATATTTCAATAACTTCGTTATTCTATTCAACAAATGAATATTTATTCTATTCAACACATGAATATATATTTTTCTTTCAACACATGAATATTTATTTTTCTTTCAACACATGAATATTTATTTTTCTTTCAACACATGAATATTCTCAACAAACGAGCATTGTCAACACATGATTATTTATTCTATTCAACACATGAATCTTCATTTTATAATATTCTTTACTTTCCCATATGGAATGAGGCCCAATCAATTACCATATAATGTTAATTATATGGATTCCATACAACACATGTATATAATAGCAACGATAAATAATCAACCATCACCCAAAGTGCACCACACAACTGTATAAGCATTAAATATAAATAATTAACGCTTGCACAATCTGTCGATCAATCGATCGACATACAATTAAATAATTCGGATTAGTGTACTCCAAATATCATCCCAACACCCGTGTGGGGTTTCAATCCACAAACACTGAATATTATTTGTGCAGCTGGGCGACGTGTAAAATTTATTGTCTCAATCAATGTCCTTCAAATAGGTGTACATAAACAAACCGTCCGGTTTGTAAATGAATATTTATTTATTCACATTCACGTTAAAAAATATATTTTTAACGATAATTAATTTATTTCAACACATAAATATTTTATTATCCATTTCACATCAACATCACAAACAAACTTCACAACACAACAAACAAGCATACAAGTCGTCCATGGTCTGTTGACGACGGGTGTCGGGTGCTGCTAAGCACCGTCTGCATCCTAGTATATATTTTAACTAGAAAACAAGATTTAAAGTGAAAAGTTCTCACCGACTAGCTAAACCAATACACCGCGACTCTTCATATGTAGAAATCTTCATCGTGCTCACCTTTTGTCAATTTCATTGTCCGTAGCTACTACATACATAAAAATCACATTTTTATATTGTTGCCATGTATATAAAAATCACAATTTTTATAATCACTCTATATGGATAAAAATCACATTTTTATACCGCTACTATATAAATAAAAATTCCATTTTTATCTCGTTAGTAATATAATAAAAAATCAAATTTTTATTTTGCTACATATACAAAGATCAAATTTTTACTAGTTATATAATATAAAATCGTATTTATATTCTTCACATCTAATAAAAATCAAATTTTTATTGTCATACTTATATAAAAATTATATTTTTAACTTTCGATTCAACCAAAGAAAAATCAAAATTTTCCTTTGCTACTTCATATAAAAAGAATATTTTTATGTTCTCTACTATATAAAAATGTAATCTTTCCATGAATAAAAATATAATCTTTACATTTTATAATTTAAAAATCTCATCTTTTTCTATAAACCATATAAATAAAAATGAAATCTTTATCCTAAAATCATCTAAATAAAGATCCAGTTTTATTTATTAATTCAAAATCATATTTGCTCCATTTTATAAACTAAATCATTAAATAAAATAAAGAGAAATCAGTGAAAAATCACCGTTTGAAGGGGAAGGAGGGCTGCTAGGGTTCGTCGGAGGGTGTGTGGGCGCGCCTGAGCGTCGGCGGTGGGGCACCATTGGCCGGAGGTGGTGCTAGCGTCGGTTTTGGGGACATAAGGGGGGGGGCGGCTTCAAATCGAGAGGGGGAATGAAACACCCCACCTCCATTAGGGTCACTCTCAAAGGGAATGCCCTAATTTTGGTGGAGGTTTATAAGTATAAGTCACAGATATACAAGAAAGATATAAGAACACATATTTGTGAACAGCGGAAAACAACAACTTTTATTTCATTAAAATACGTGTTACACCAACCATACCATAATTGTCTTACAATACTTCCAAAAACATAACATCTTCATAACTGTCTTGATTACATTATTTAAAGAAGCATAAAGAAAACATAAATAAACTGCAAAAGTCCCATAGTTATTGTCCAAAGCCATAGTCCAAAACGAAAAGATCCAAGCAATACATTCTTTCTCTTCAAGCTGGATATGAAGGCTGGTCAAGCTGCGGTATTCCCTCCCTGTGGACCTGGGGGGGGGGGGGGGGGACGGAAGAAAAGAAGACGAAAGAAAAGTAGAGTCAGACATAAAGCCTGAGTAAGTCTAGGACTATTCAGTCTATGAATAAAGAACTGGGTATGATAAGTATAAACTAGAAATGGGAAAGCACCATAAACTTAGTTAAGTTGTCTAGGGTCGAATATACTATCGTACCCCATACTAATCTCTGTACCCATATAAACTAGTTCCCAACAGGCACCCCATAATCAGGGTGAAGTGATCCATTTTATGATGATCGGCTCCTACTCGCGTAGTTACATGTGTCTTACGGCCCCCGATGTTGTAGTTACCTATGCTGGTCCCACCATGGTGTGTATCAAGTCCCATGGTGGCGGCCCGACACAACCCTAGAATGCACAGGTATGCTACTGGTGCCCAGTGCCTTATTTTTCTGCGCCGGAGTGTGTGCACGCCCGCACCCCGTTAGAACCTACACTGCTGCACCACCGCCGTCGATTTGACCTCTTACAGTCAGCCCAGTAATCGTGCCCCACCCTGCCTAGTTTCAGGGTATCATGATACACCTTATAGGGTTACTGCTGAAAAGGGTCCCCCGCTACTAGGTTTTCTATCTCTAGCCAACATGCTAAGTTGGTTAAGTGTTTTATAAACCTAACCCCCAATCAGTCTGTTTAGTTTAGCATGTTCCATTTTGATTAAGTATTAATATAATTTACTTAATCCTATCAATCCTGACTCAGCCTTAATTGTCTTATTAAAGCCTTGACCTCTCACATTAGACAGGTATTGTTGTGGCTGCCTGTTGCCGGTTGGGTCCGGGCAGTCTTACGCCACAACTCAGTCTAACCTCGGGTCCTTATTGGGCTCCGTGTTTAACCACCCACATTGGATAGGTATTGTTGTGACTACTGGACAGCCGGGCGGTTCCGGGCAGGTTTACATCACAACTCAATCCAACCTCGGGTTAAACACATCGTATTTTCTACATTTACATATTTTGTCTCTTTTCTTTTTATATGTAAATATTTGCGGCCCATTATTCAAATTCATCTTTATTGGTTAAGATTTATTTATGCCACTTAATTGTTTTTCAAAGTTATTGGCGTGCGTCAAACAAGCCAACACATATCTTCTATATTTTTAACCCAAACGTCATTTCCCCCGTTTTATTCGTTCGTTCCAAATGTAAGGTGTGTTGGGTTTAATACTTAAACCCAATTTAGCCATATGAAAAGGGGAGGCTATAACATGGTGTTTATAAGGTGACATAAAAAGGGAGTGTGAACGCATGAACTTGCAACATACGATCTAATTATCATAAGATAGGCATATGTGAACTTGCAATTGTAACAACATATAATATAAGCAGTACTTAAACATGAATCATTCTATTCACAAAATCATGGTGTAAACGAAACATGTAGTCTTGGCATAAATAGTACTAGAACATGAACCACTCTAATCATATAATTATGGCATAATCATAATTGAACATGAGTCCTTATATGGTCATGGCATAAACATAATTGATTATGAATCCTATTATTCATATAATCATGGGTTTTTGTCCAATCTATGTAACTTGTAAGGGGATGCAATTCTAGTGTAAATTTCTAATGTAACTTATGCGCCAAAAATATATTATCATATGATTAAGATAACAACATAAGCTTAGAAAACATGTTTTTAACTAGGCATAATAACAAACATAGCTTAGACATGTTCATAAAATTAATACAAGCTTACAACGACGTTTGCTTTTGTCACTATCACAAAATCATGATTTTTATACTTGAACTATGATGCCAATTTCAACATAACCTTCATATGAATCATAATACTTAGGTGAATCAAATTACACTAAAGATGACCATAGAATTTTACATCATGTTGTCATAACAATAGATCATAGACTTGCATGAATTTCAAAATAAACTATTACAACATATAGTTGTTGTTCAACATGAATCTTATACTGGCATTTACCAAATGGGTGTTGTAAATAACTACCACAAACATGTAGTTTTTAATATGAATCTTATGCTTGCATAAGTCCCAATCAAAATTCCACAACATGTGGTTGTCAACATAAGCCACATACTTGTATGAATCAAACAATAACATTGCCAAATCGTTTAGAATCAAAATAACATACAAATATAAGTCATTATCGCCACAATTCCATTTCGTTTCCAACGCAAATTGCGTACTTGCAAATATCCAATCGTATACCATAATATTCCCAAATCGTTTTGCATCAAAGCAACATGCAAATATAGATTATTATCGCCACAATTCCATTTCTTACATTACACGAATCAACACAATTATTTAATTCATACTGGAATAGCACTCTACTTACAGCGTATGGCGAATCTTCAATTCAGAAATCTGAATTATGAATTTGGAGACGCTATTTTTTTGTTGTAGGCGTTGCTTTGATTGATTTGATGTTGCTTTAAGCTTTGAATTATCTCCTAGTTGTCTCTCTATTTCTGACGTCTATCTTCAGTCTCTCCTCAGCAGCATGACGGTCTCATCTCCATTTTAGTTTATGTGAATTAGGGTTAGCCTTAGGTCCTTTTTATAGAGTTTGTGAGTTGATTTAGACCGTCGATGAAGCTTGATTCAATAATAGCCGTTCGTTTGAAGGAGATACCAACCAGTAGCTGACACCTAGCCTAGTGACAAGGCAAGGCTCAGAAAATCGACCAAACACAGACCTGGCCAGCCAGGGTGGGCTGGGTTCAACCTGGCTCAGGGGCCAGGTCGACACCCCAGTCGACACCGTGTCGACTTGGCAGTCGACACGGGTTACCCAGGTCGACTGCCCAGTCGACCTGGCTAGCCCCAGGTCGACTGCCAAGTCGACCTGGGTGCTTTGGGCGGGAATTTTCCCGCCTTGGCCAATTGGGCCCGATTTTGAATTTTGAATTAGTTTTTCTGAGCTGTTTTCGTCTGTTCGAATTTTAAACCTAATTCTGAAACTTTCGGAGGCCATATCTTGGTCATACGGACTCCGATTTTCGAAAACTCGGACTCTATTTCGCGTATTTTTCCGAGACGAACGCAATGGCGTATCCCGTTTCCCTTAATTATTTGATTTGAAATTAATTATACTTTAATTTATGAATTTCACGGTTATAGAATACACGGGGTGTTACATTCTCCCCCACTTAAAAGGTTTTCGTCCCCGAAATCTTCAAGTTAGGAAGAATGTATATCCTAACATCCAAACATCCATCTACTCATCCATCAAACACGAGCATCCATTGTCCTTAAAAGACTTCTAATGCTTCATGATCATATGCGAAGTGTGTGTGTACATGTACTTATCTAATGCAAAATCAGGCGGTCTACTGATTCAGTTGACCTCCTTAATGCGAATTATGTAAGTGCTATGAATCCATTATGTATGCAAATCCTCCTATTCATGATTCTACATGAGTGCACAATCATTCATATAAATGCAACATCCATATGACAACACATTAAAGTTCAACCATATACGAATGCAAACATATATGCATATGCAATATGAAGTGACTGAGCCGATCTAAAACCTAGATTGTGTGTGTATATGCAACCACGAGCAACCACTAGCAATCACTTGCAACCACTTGCAACCATCATCCATAACATGTTTCAACTACATGTTTTCATCCAAAGAGTTTCTACCTAAAAGATAGGGTCGAGGAGATATACCTAAAAAAAGATAGATAAAAGCGCAACTTAAGGAAAAGGAAGGATCAAAGTTGTACCCTCGAAAAGAAAAGGGTGGGCAGCGCGTATTCTAGCTTCAGTCTCCCAAGTTGCATCTCCTTCGGCGTCGCTCCACTGAACTTTGACGAGCTTGACTTCGCGGTTGCGTAGCTTCTTCACTTCCGTTCCTAATATGCGGGTTGGAACTTTCCTCACGGTTGCTTTGCGTTCCACTTCAGCTTCTTCTAGGATATTTGGCTCTACCACTTCAGCAGACTCATGTAGACATTTTCGGAGATGTGAAACATGAAAAACGTTGTGAACTCCGGCCAGCTTTTCGGGTTGCTCTAATCTATAGGCCATTTTCCCAATTTTCTCGATGATAGGGAATGTCCCTATGAACCTTGGTGTTAGCTTTCCTGTGGTTCCAAAACGGACAATGTTCCTTAGCGGAGATACCTTAAGAAAAACTCTGTCTCCAACCTCAAATTCAAGGTCGGTCCTCCTCTTGTCGGCGTAGGACTTTTGTCTGTCTTGGGACATCTTCATCCTTCTTCATATTAAGTCTACTTTTTCTGAAGTCTCTCGGATCATACCTGGTCCAAGTATGAGTTTATCAGTAGACTCCCACCAACAAGTGGGCGATGGGCACGGTCTTCCATATAAAGCTTCGAAGGGCGCCATCCCGATGGTTGCTTGATAGCTGTTATTGTAGGCAAATTCCACCAAAGGAAGATGGTCTTCCCATGTCCCTCCGAAGTCAAGGACGCACAGTCTTAAAAGGTCCTCCAAAACTCTATTCACTCTTTCTGTTTGGCCGTCGGTTTGGGGATGATAGGCTGTGCTCAAGCATAACTGCGTTCCTACTGCTTCTTGCAGACTCCGCCAAAACTCACTGGTGAAGATAGGGTCTCGGTCACTAACAATGCTGGATGGTATTCCATGGAGTCGAACGATTTCCTTGAGGTAAGAGATGCTAGAGATGAGGCAGTTCTTTTACTTTTGACAGGTAAAAAGTGGGCGCTTTTAGTAAGCCTATCCACTATTACCCAAATGCTAGTGTTGCCTCTCCTAGACCTAGGCAGCCCATCGATGAAGTCCATTGAGATGCCATCCCACTTCCACTGCGGGACCTCTAGAGGATGTAGCAGACCGCCAGGCTTTTTCTGTTCCGCCTTAACCTGTTGGCACACCATACACTTAGAAACGAATTCTGCCACGTCCTTTTTCATGCCGTTCCAGAAGAAAGTTCTTTTTATGTCCTTGTACATTTTATCTCCGCCTGGGTGTATCGTCATCTTGGAGTGATGTGCTTCCTCGAGAACCCTCTTTACTAAATCCCTTGTCTGTGGGACGCATAGTCTTCCGTCTCGCCTTAGCTAACCCTTATCGTCGATGGAGTATCTGTTGAGGTGACTTGAAGTCTCACCCCTAATTAGCCTATCAATCGTTTCCACAAGCTGAGGGTCTTCGCGTTGTGCTGTCCCTATTGAGTCCACTAAAGTCGGGTGCACTTCGAGAGATGCTAACAAGCCTGGTACAAAATCGGAGGAAGGCCTAAAGTCGAAGCTGGCTATAAACTCTAGGCTTTGTCTTTCAACAAACAGCGGGCTTAGGGTCAATTTCTTTCGGCTCAACGCGTCTGCCACTACGTTGCCTTTGCCCGGAGTGTAGGAGATCTCGAAATCGTACGAGGCAAGAAACTCCATCCATCTCTGTTGCCTCAAGTTAAGATCTTTCTGCGAGAAAAGATATTTCAACGATTTATGGTCAGTGTAAAGTTCGAACTTCTCACCTAGGAGATAGTGTCGCCAAGACTTGAGTGCAAAGACGATGGCAGCTAACTCAAGATCGTGGGTCGGGTAGTTCTTTTCGTGCACTTTCAACTGCCTCCCGCCATAACCTACTACCATTCCTTCTTGCATTAAGACGGCGCCTAGCCCTGTCCCACATGCATCTGTATAAACAGTGAACATCTTGCTTCCATCTGGCAACGTCAAAACTGGGGCTGTTGTAAGAGCCCTTTTAGTCGCTGGAAAGCAAACTCGCAATCCAAGTCCCAATTGAATGCTAGATTCTTCTTGGTCAATTTCGTGAGCGGAGCTGATATTTTCGAAAAATCCTTTATGAACTTTCGATAGAAACCTGCTAGTCCTAGAAAACTTCGGACCTCAGTTGCATTCCTTGGTGTCTTCCAATCCTGTACCGCCACTACCTTAGCAGGGTCCACTACTAACCCTTGTTTGGATACTATGTGCCCAAGGAACCTCACTTCTTCTCTCCAAAAGTGGCATTTGGAGAATTTGGCTTTTAGCTGATGGACTCGAAGAGTTTCCATGATTGCCCTTAAGTGCTGAGCATGTTCCTCTTCACTCCTTGAGAAGATAAGGATATCGTCTACGAAGACCACTACGAACTTATTGAGGAAATCTCTGAATACCCTACTCATCAGGTCCACGAAGTAAGCAGGTGCATTTGTCAAGCCGAAAGGCTTGACAAGCCATTCAAAGAAGCTGTCTGGGGTTCTGAATGCCGTTTTATCGATACTATCTTCAGCCACCCTTAGCTGATGAAAACCGGTCGCTAAATCGAGTTGGGAGAAAACAGACGCTCCTACAAGCTGATCAAACAAATCGTCAATTCTGGGGAGGGGGTGCCTATTCTTTTTCGTTAGCTTGTTGAGCTCCCTATAGTCAACACATAGACGGAGTGAACCATCCGCCTTTGTAGCGAACACCACTGGAGCGCCCCATTCTGAAATGCTCCTCCTAATGAACCCCTTTTCTAGAAGCTCTTTAATCTGTTTACTGAGCTCTTTCCTTTCCCGTGGAGCCATGTGTCTAACGAGCAACGCAACGGGCTTTGCATTATCTACAAGGTATATGCGGAAGTCCATCTCCCGCTTCGGAGGCAAGCCCTTCACCTCTTCGAAGACATCCGGATATTCCCGTACCACTCTAACTGATTGCAAATTTTCAACAGAGGCATCTAGCGATTCAAGGTAACTAAGCATAACCGCATACGAGGGATTACAAGAAATTTCCAAAGTTTTACCGAGCTAGGTTAGGAGCCTAACAACCCTTTTCTCACAATCAAGGATGGCCCCATTACTGGATAGCCAATCCATGCCCAAAATCAAACCATATCCCGAAAAGCCCAAAACAAAGGCACTACATTGAAATTCTACGCTTAGAATAGAAATTTTCAATCCCAAACAGATCATAGACAAATGAGCTGGGCCCCCAATTAGGTTTGAAACAATTAAGGGGTCCTCTACCATACTAGTTTTTAGGTGCAGAGATTCTACTAAAGCAGACGAGATAAAGGAGTGTGATGCGCCAAAATCAAATAAAGTGCGAACGGGGTGATCATAAAGATAAACTACACTTTCTACAGAAGTATTTATACCTCGCTGTTGCAGAGGTGGCGCTTCTAGCACATGAACTTGTGCCCCTGAGGTGGATCCAGCCCTCTGCCCCTGTCCTCGTTTCTTTGGGCAGTCCTTAGCCTTGTGGCATGTCTCACCGCAAGAAAAGCACCCACCATTCTCCTTGGCCTTCTTTTTCCGGCAATCTTTCACTAAGTGCCCCTCTTTGCCACAGAAATTACACTTCCTCTTCTCTTTGTTGCCTTTCCCGCCCTTCTTAAAGTCTGTCTTCTTAGGCTGCAAACCCTCTTTCTTCCCTTGAGAGCTTTCTGCCTTTGTCTCCTTCTTGCCCTTATCCTCTTCGTTCAGCAACGCCATCTGTACCAACCTTTCATACGTAGCTCCCATGGGTATATGGGTCATGGCCAAACTGTGTAATGGCTCATTCAACCCTTTGACAAAACGGAGAGCCTTCTTGTGCGGGGTGTTGACTAGGTCCAGCCCAAACCTAGCCAGCTCATCGAACTGATTAACATACTCTTTGACTGTCTTGTTCCCTTGCTTAAGAAATAAGAATTTTTCCAACTGCAAACTCCTTTCCGCATCTGAGAGAAATTTAGCCTCAAACCTTGCCCTAAAGTCCTCCCATGTTTCCACTGGTCTTTCTGCATTAGTGACTTCCCACTAGTAGGAAGCCTCACCTTTTAGCAACCATACTGCCAGTTGTACTTTCTGCCTATCTTCTACCTCAAAGATGATGAATAAGTCCTCGGTTTCTTTCAGCCAATTTCTAGCTGCCACGAAGGACTCAGTTCCATGGAAATCCTTTCCTCCCATAGTTTTAAAATATTTACATATCTTAGCAAACGTGTTTCCCCGTGGAGGAGGTGGAGGAAGAGGTGCTGCTGCAGCTGGAGATTTCCTGCAGCTGGGGGAGGAGGAACGGTAGGACCTGGCTGAGTGGCCCTTGCTTCTAAGAACCGCCTAAACCAACCAGGTATTGGTACACCCTCTGGCAAGTTAAGTTCTTCGGACATGCTGAAACAAAAAGGATAGATTCAAAACGAAGGATAAGAGATAGTACCTATGGCTTTGGGGGGACTTTGCCTTTTTTTTTAAAATAAAATAATATTTTTCTTTTAAAAATGCTTCTTTAAATTTCTTTTTTTGAAAATAAATTTTCAAAACTTTTTATCTTATCTGGTAAACCTATGCTCTGATACCAAGTGAAACACCCCACCTCCGTTAGGGTCACTCTCAAAGGGAATGCCCTAATTTTGGTGGAGGTTTATAAGTATAAGTCACAGATATACAAGACAGATATAAGAACACATATTTGTGAATAGCGGAAAACAACAATTTTTATTTCATTAAAATACATGTTACACCAACCATACCATAATTGTCTTACAATACTTACAAAAACATAACATCTTCATTACTGTCTTGATTACATTATTTAAAGAAGCATAAAGAAAACATAAATAAACTGCAAAAGTTCCATAGTTGTTGTCCAAAGCCATAGTCCAAAACGAAAAGATCCAAGCAATACATTCTTTCTCTTCAAGCTGGATATGAAGGCTGGTCAAGCTGCGGTATTCCCTCCCTGTGGACCTGGGGGGGAACGGAAGAAAAGAAGACGAAAGAAAAGTAGAGTCAGACATAAAGCCTGAGTAAGTCTAGGACTATTCAGTCTATGAATAAAGAACTGGGTATAATAAGTATAAACTAGAAATGGGAAAGCACCATAAACTTAGTTAAGTTGTCTAGGGTCGAATATACTATCGTATCCCATACTAATCTCTGTACCCATATAAACTAGTTCCCAACAGGCACCCCATAATCAGGGTGAAGTGATCCATTTTATGATGATCGGCTCCTACTCGCATAGTTACATGTGTCTTCCGGCCCCCGATGTTGAAGTTATCTATGCTGGTCCCACCATGGGGTGTATCAAGTCCCATGGTGGCGGCCCGACACAACCCTAGAATGCACAGGTATGCTACTGGTGCCCAGTGCCTTATTTTTCTGCGTCGGAGTGTGTGCACGCCCGCACCCCGTTAGAACCTACACTGCTGCACCACCGCCGTCGATTTGACCTCTTACAGTCAGCCCAGTAATCGTGCCCTACCCTGCCTAGTTTCAGGGTATCATGATACACCTTATAGGGTTACTGCTGAAAAGGGTCCCCCGCTACTAGGTTTTCTATCTCTAGCCAACATGCTAAGTTGGTTAAGTGTTTTATAAACCTAACCCCCAATCAGTCTGTTTAGTTTAGCATGTTCCATTTTGATTAAGTATTAATATAATTTACTTAATCCTATCAATCCTGACTCAGCCTTAATTGTCTTATTAAAGCCTTGACCTCTCACATTAGACAGGTATTGTTGTGGTTGCCTGTTGCCGGTTGGGTCCGGGCAGTCTTACGCCACAACTCAGTCTAACCTCGGGTCCTTATTGGGCTCCGTGTTTAACCACCCACATTGGATAGGTATTGTTGTGACTACTGGACAGCCGGGCGGTTCCGGGCAGGTTTACATCACAACTCAATCCAACCTCGGGTTAAACACATCGTATTTTCTACATTTACATATTTTGTCTCTTTTCTTTTTATATGTAAATATTTGCGGCCCATTATTCAAATTCATCTTTATTGGTTAAGATTTATTTATGCCACTTAATTGTTTTTCAAAGTTATTGGCGTGCGTCAAACAAGCCAACACATATGTTCTATATTTTTAACCTAAACGTCATTTCCCCCGTTTTATTCGTTCGTTCCAAATGTAAGGTGTGTTGGGTTTAATACTTAAACCCAATTTAGCCATATGAAAAGGGGAGGCTATAACATGGTGTTTATAAGGTGACATAAAAAGGGAGTGTGAACGCATGAACTTGCAACATACGATCTAATTATCATAAGATAGGCATATGTGAACTTGCAATTGTAACAACATATAATATAAGCAGTACTTAAACATGAATCATTCTATTCACAAAATCATGGTGTAAACGAAACATGTAGTCTTGGCATAAATAGTACTAAAACATGAATCACTCTAATCATATAATTATGGCATAATCATAATTGAACATGAGTCCTTATATGGTCGTTGCATACACATAATTGATTATGAATCCTATTATTCATATAATCATGGGTTTTTGTCCAATCTATGTAACTTGTAAGGGGATGCAATTCTAGTGTAAATTTCTAATGTAACTTATGTGCCAAAAATATATTATCATATGATTAAGATAACAACATAAGCTTAGAAAACATGTTTTTAACTAGGCATAATAACAAACATAGCTTAGACATGTTCATAAAATTAATACAAGCTTACAACGACGCTTTCTTTTGTCACTATCACAAAATCATGATTTTTATACTTGAACTATGATGCCAATTTCAACATAACCTTCATATGAATCATAATACTTAGGTGAATCAAATTACACTAAAGATGACCATAGAATTTTACATCATGTTGTCATAACAATAGATCATAGACTTGCATGAATTTCAAAATAAACTATTTCAACATATAGTTGTTGTTCAACATGAATTTTATACTGGCATTTACCAAATGGGTGTTGTAAATATCTACCACAAACATGTAGTTTTTAATATGAATCATATGCTTGCATAAGTCCCAATCAAAATTCCACAACATGTGGTTGTCAACATAAGCCACATACTTGTATGAATCAAACCATAGCATTGCCAAATCGTTTAGAATCAAAATAACATACAAATATAAGTCATTATCGCCACAATTCCATTTCGTTTCCAACGCAAATTGCGTACTTGCAAATATCCAATCGTATACCATAATATTCCCAAATCGTTTTGCATCAAAGCAACATGCAAATATAGATTATTATCGCCACAATTCCATTTCTTACATTACACAAATCAACACAATTATTTAATTCATACTGGAATAGCACTCTACTTACAGCGTATGGCGAATCTTTAATTCAGAAATCTGAATTATGAATTTGGAGACGCTATTTTTTTGTTGTAGGCGTTGCTTTGATTGATTTGATGTTGCTTTAAGCTTTGAATTATCTCCTAGTTGTCTCTCTATTTCTGACGTCTATCTTCAGTCTCTCCTCAGCAGCATGACGGTCTCATCTCCATTTTAGTTTATGTGAATTAGGGTTAGCCTTAGGTCCTTTTTATAGAGTTTGTGAGTTGATTTAGACCGTCGATGAAGCTTGGTTCAATAATAGCCGTTCGTTTGAAGGAGAGACCAACCAGGAGCTGACACCTAGCCCAAGTGACAAGGCAAGGCTCAGAAAATCGACCAAACACAGACCTGGCCAGCCAGGGTGGGCTGGGTTCGACCTGGCTCAGGGGCCAGGTCGACACCCCAGTCGACACCGTGTCGACTTGGCAGTCGACACGGGTTACCCAGGTCGACTGCCCAGTAGACCTGGCTAGCCCCAGGTCGACTGCCAAGTCGACCTGGGTGCTTTGGGCGGGAATTTTCCCGCCTTGGCCAATTGGGCCCGATTTTGAATTAGTTTTTCTGAGCTGTTTTCGTCTGTTCGAATTTTAAACCTAATTCTGAAACTTCCGGAGGACATATCTTGGTCATACGGACTCCGATTTTCGAAAACTCGGACCCTATTTCACGTATTTTTCCGAGACGAACGCAATGGAATATCCCGTTTCCCTGAATTCTTTGATTTGAAATTAATTATACTTTAATTTATGAATTTCACGGTTATAGAATACACGGGGTGTTACAGGGAAGGAAGGGGGAGGAGGCTGGAGGGAAGGAGAACGGCTAGAGGAGGAGGAAAAAGAATCGGCGGCGGCGGCAGATGGGGGGGGCGACGCGATTTCCCCCTTTTTTTTCTTTTCCATGGGTTCCGAAAGAAAAGGGAAAGGGAGTGAGTATAAGGGGGGCTCCATTATATAATAATATATATTTTATTTATTTTTTATTTCAAAATTTTACTTTTTATTTTGAACTCGAAATCGAACCCACCGACTGTCGTCCATAGCTAATTAACCCCATTCCGAACACAATGGGATATGTATCGTAAGCTGATTCGATCGTTTTGATCAGTTTTTGTCAAAATCAAAAAGTAACTCCATATATTGAATTTGAACGCGCATTTCAATTTACCGGGGCCACATACGGACTCTAAAAATTCCCAAAAAATATTTTCTAGATTTGTATTGACGATACGGTCCTAACAAAACTAATTTCGTCAAATTCTGAGACCGTTTGAAAAATGGCCATTTTCCAGTCGATTAAAATCAACTGAAACTAGTCAAACGCGTTTTCTTTTGCCATGCTCACATATTGATTCGAAAAATTACGAATTTTGGAACCTAGCAAAACCTTGACATCCCGGATCCAACAAAAGGGGTTTCGTCGAAAACCGAGGTCGTTTAAAAAAATTCCATTTTTAAGGGCCAAAATTCCATAGCGACTATTCTGAAATTTCAACTGGACGTATCTTTTGATTCCCGCTATGAAATTTCAATTTCTCGGATTCGTTGGAAAGATATTCTCAAATAGATTCTAATATTTTTGGTTTCGCTAAAATCCGGTTTATTTTGAATCCTGTACATTCATTTGAAATTAGAAATCAAATTTTCAAACTACCACGCCATTTTCAATTCCTTATTTAATTAAAATAAAATATTTATATTCTAATGACGATTCAAATAAATATATACGTTCTAATTCTATTCAAAATAAATTTCTCGTCGACATTATTTAAAATAATTCATTTTAAATATTCAAAATTCATCAAAATTGCCAAAATAAAAAATTTAAACTGGCTTAGATTTTCCGGGTTATTACAATCTGCCCCACTTAAAACTTTTCGTCCCTGAAAAGGAACGATGATGAAAGTTGTTTAACTAATCAACTCAACTTCTATTATTTTCATTACGGCTTAAGTTCTTCAACTTTTCAGTTTCTAAGAACTTTTCAAATTTTCCAAAAATTTGGCAAACACCCTAAATTTTCGAAAAAATTCACCATAACCTCCCCTGCACCGGGGACTTCGGGATATTTCAAATAGCCTCCCATGGCCCTCACCAATCCAAAAAAAAAAAGAAACAACCAAGCGGCTTGCCAATCGGCTCATAAAATCATCCAAACCCAAAGAAATAGAATAAACATGTACCTATTTGTCGGGCAAACAATTTTATTCTTTTGCTCTAGCCTCCTTGCTATGACCTATTCACACATATATATATGTACATGCATGCAGTCGTAAATAATTTGCAATACAGTTCAATATTCGGTTCAATTAGGCTAAATGGTTCAAAATTTTAATTAATCCAAACAATAATCGTACAACACAACCATCAATCAATTAGTGAATTAGAATTTCAAACACATAACTTTGATACATATGCAGAAAGTCATGTTTTGATGCCAAATCACAACAATAAACCTATCTAGTTTTGGTTCTCACACCAGTCTAATGGAAATATATAGAAATATCACTTTCGAAACACGAAAATAATTACTTATGATGACGCGTCAATCATCAGAATCAGGCCCGAGCGACTAGAGTGTGATCTATATCTATCCAGTATATTAAAACTTTGAATATACGTTCGTGACGCGTATATGCAAACTCTTTATATACTCGATTGTCCAAATTCAATACAAATAAAATATTCAAATACGTATAAACTGGTTTAAATTTTCAAAACAAAACTTGTTTCCATTTGAAAAATATATTCTTCACACTCGTTCTAGGATACTACTGATCCTATCTCTAACGAGCCGTTCTCATTGGATATTACTAATCCAGTCTCTGATGGATTCATTCGTTCGGTTCTAATGTGTCCTGTTATCGAGCTCTGTAAACCAAAGCTATGATACCAAAATGAAGTGACCCGAACTTCCACAGTCTCCGAAGAGAAGAGAAAGGATGAATTACTGTGAGGACAAGACCAATCAGAACACAAACAGAAGAACATTTCATTGTTTATTACAACCATTCCATCAGAATACAAGAATATACAGAGTATGAATAAATATTACATTCGACAAATATCAGAGATTACAATAAATTACTTAGCAGCGGAAAAACAATACAAAAACACAACTGAAAGTAATACACGTATACAGAGCTTTCCGAGCATCGTTCCAGTTGTAAATCAGGATCCTATGAATATAAATCTGCAAAACCAAAACTACTAGCTGCCCGTGTGGAAAATAGGGGCACCCGGAGTTTAGGTTAAAACAATAAAATCCAGGTCAGTCATGTGACTGGTGTGAGAACTAAAACAGTTATTTAAAACTTTACTTTAAAAGAGAGTAATTCAAGGGACCACGTCGTATAACACGGAACGGGTTTCCTCCCAAGAACACAAGTGCATAAAACAAAACAGCGCAATGCTTTTTGGAAAAATGAAGCTATTATAAGACCCAGGTCCCATCACACAATGCAACACAAGCCGAAGGATAGGGTTTTCCCTTATAATAGCCAAACATTCTTGGTACGTTTAAAACAAATCATTTGATACTATTATTAGTGTAAAGTGTCAAAACAATTTCAATCATAAATATCAATCATAGATGGCATAGGTACCATATATCAGGTCGCCATACTAGGCTCTACAAATAAAACCGCAATATCACGTATTGGAAATTGGATTCCCGTCATGAGTCGAGGCAAGGGGCAAGCTCCTCTCCGTTCGAGACACTCTAGCAAATGTCTCAGGACCACACACGGCGATCCTTGGATCTTCAGGGCCGGTCCTCTCTTACTTTTGAGGATTAGCAATCTTGAGCACACGTTTCCCAATCCAATAGGACCTATATAATGGTCTGTACGTCGGCTCACATATTGCCAGTTATCGACCATATATTCGAGGCGCCTCGCATTCCAATAACCACACAGGTGAAAAGTATATAAATGTCAGCCAGTTTAAGCACTGACACCACCACTAGCTAGAAAGAAACGTCGTGCTCTCCCAGTAGTCACTATCCCGTTTTTGACTCATACCGAGGTGTGAGGCTCGCGGATTCACGCTATACAAAAAGCTACGCCACACAGGCCGTGCTTTGATCATCAACCACAAGACTTTGCTTTTCAACAGAAGCCTTGATCATCTGCCAATTAGGCATGCGACACAGGCAATTCACTCCATGTGACTGATGTCCATCAATATACAACCTTTGAGCTCGTACATCTCAGAGAAGGGCGTTAAGCAAGAGAATAAATTCTCCGCCGCCAAACGGATGCATATTTAATAGAGATCAATCAACACAGAATAAAATCCATTGTCAGACACACAGTCCATTTACAAGTTCATTCTGGGTATGAACGAAACCGGAGGCACTTTCCTCGCATATCCATCGATCTCCAAGTACGTCTGGATGATCACCAACTGATTCCCTCCTCTTGGGTGTACAGCCCAATCAAGATCATCAACAATCATCCAAACGATGTGAAGACTTCCGATCTTTAACCACTGTCTTCATCTTCGACTTATCGTCGAATCGGTTATTCACCCAGCCTTTCCGAATAACCCGCGTATATAATAAACAAATGTTACATAAACACAACATACGCCTCATTCCAATTCAGAATATTCTTTTATTTATATTTTCACACTCTTAGGGAAAGGTTCCCATTAATTTTATCAAGATAAATTCTTCTAAATTTATTCTTTAATCTTCCGTTGGATATCTTTTCAAACCATGTTAAGGTTTTCCAAACTAGTCGGGATTAGCGAACCACACCGAAGTAATTATTTATTTTATTTCCCTATCCCAACCTATTCATCCCATGGAGCAAAACTAGTAATACTCCATATCTAACACCACCGTGTTATCGGTAAATATTAGTTACCATTTGACGTTCAAATCTAATCAAAGATTTAACTATCGCTTTGGAGCAAAACTGATGATACTCTATTCTCGATCTTCTCAATCTAATTAAAGATTCATTAAAACTCCACTTAGTTTTAATCTTCTCAAAAATCAATATCCTATCTTTAACTGGGGTTAAAGAACCAATGTCACCAAAAACACGATTCATGATAAACCCAAAATCATTTTCTATTGTTAGTCGGGTTAAAGAACATGTGTTATTCAAAACACCGCTCACGATAAACCCAAAAAACCAATTCAAATTCAATTCCAATTAAATACTAATTAACTGCACAATTTCACTAAATCTTAATTAAAAGATTTATTCTTTTCTAAACTGGGTTCAAGAACAGTGTTATTGTAGACACCATTCATGACGAGCCCAAAATCCCATTTGATATTAAATACAAGGCTCTGAATAGAAAATATATCGGCTTATATTCAATATCAGATTCTGAAACCAACAAATATCATATTGGAAATAACGATATGTACATATCTTTCAAATCTCCACAACCATATCTGTATAATCACAAAATCCATCATCGAAATATTCCGAAGATAATTTCGATTCGAATCCATTCCAATTCATGTATTGGAAATTCTGATTATTTTCAAAACCATTTCAAATCTAGTTCAAAACTAGTTCAATTCGATAAAAAATATATTTTTATCCTTACAAAATGGGATTTTTCATCCCTGTTCTTTCCAATTCATATATTATGATTTTACACAAATTATAAATATTTTTAATAATTTTATCAAGGCCCGTACAGTCGGTTTTCAATAACGGCCACCGAACTACACTTACATCGACCTTTTCCAAATTTGATTTGGACATAATTCCAAATCCAGCCATAAGATTTCAAATTTCTAATATTCGTTGGAAAGCACTTTTCGATACGAACCCAACGGTTCCAGTTTCAGAAGAATCCGACGGTCGGATCTCCCGCAACGTCAATTCGAAGTCAATGGTCGAAATTCGCGAACTGCCGCGGCGCCGCACGTTCTATTCTGGCCATTATATATATATATATATAATATGTATTATATATATTTCATCGATTTCAATTCAAAACGTATTTTATAATTCGTTTTAAATTCTTTTTCAAAACAGATTCAATTTCATATTCAATTTTAAATCAGAATTGAATATTTCATATCATTAATATATAAATGATAATAATTTCAAAACGTTATATTTTGAAATCACTTTCTTTTTCTGTAATCATTAAAAAAACGAATATAATCGATATAAATATCGTTCGCGTCAAAATGGCGCATATCTAATCAACACGGCTTTATATATTTCAATAACTTCGTTATTCTATTCAACAAATGAATATTTATTCTATTCAACACATGAATATATATTTTTCTTTCAACACATGAATATTTATTTTTCTTTCAACACATGAATGTTTATTTTTCTTTCAACAAATGAATATTCTCAACACATGAGCATTGTCAACACATGACTATTTATTCTATTCAACACATGAATCTTCATTTTATAATATTCTTTATTTTCCCAATTGGAATGAGGCCCAATTAATTACCATATAATGTTAATTATATGGATTCCATACAACACATGTATATAATAGCAAAGATAAATAATCAACCATCACCCAAAGTGCACCACACAACTGTATAAGCATTAAATATAAATAATTAATGCTTACACAGTCTGTCGACCAATCGATCGACATGCAATTAAATAATTGGGGTTAGTGTACCCCAAATATCATCCCAACACCAGTGTGGGGTTTCAATCCACAAACACTGAATATTATTTGTGCAGTTGGGTGATGTGTAAAATTTATCGTCCCAGTCAATGTCCTTCAAATAGTTGTACATAAACAAACCATCCGGTTTGTAAATGAATATTTATTTATTCACATTCACGTTAAAAAATATATTTTTAACGATAATTAATTTATTTCAACACATGAATATTTTATTATCCATTTCACATCAACATCACAAACAAACTTCACAACACAACAAACAAGCATACAAGTCGTCCATGGTCTGTGGACGACGGGTGTTGGGTGCTGCTAAGCACCGTCTACATCCTAGTATATATTTTAATTAGAAAACAAGATTTAAAGTGAGAAGTTCTCACCGACTAGCTAAACCAATACACCACGACTCTTCATATGTAGAAATCTTAGTCGTGCTCGCCTTTTGTCAATTTCATTGTCCGTAGCTACTACATACATAAAAATCACATTTTTATATTGTTGCCATGTATATAAAAATCACATTTTTTATAATCACTCTATATGGATAAAAATAACATTTTTATACTGCTACTATATAGATAAAAATTCCATTTTTATCTCGTTAGTAATATAATAAAAAATCAAATTTTTATTTCTTTACATATACAAAGATCAAATTTTTACTAGTTATATAATATAAAAATCGTATTTTTATTCTTCACATCTAATAAAAATCATATTTTTATTATCATACTTATATAAAAATTATATTTTTAACTTTCGATTCAACCAAAGAAAAATCATATTTTTCCTTTGCTACTTCATACAAAAAGAATATTTTTATGTTCTCTACTATATAAAACTATAATCTTTCCACGAATAAAAATATAATCTTTATATTTTATAATTAAAAAATCTCATCTTTTTCTATAAACCATATAAATAAAAATGAAATCTTTATCCTAAAATTATCTAAATAAAGATCCAATTTTATTTATTAATTGAAAATCATATTTGTTCTATTTTACAAACTAAATCATTAAATAAAATAAAGAGAAATCAGTGAAAACTCACCGTTTGAAGGGGAAGGAGGGCTGCTAGGGTTCATCGGAGGGGGTGCGGGCGCGCTTTAGCGTCGGCGGTGGGGCCCCATTGGCCAGAGGTGGCGCTGGCGTCGGTTTTAGGGACATAAGGGGGGCGCGGCTTCAAATCGAGAGCGTGAGGGAAGGGGGAGGAGGCTGGAGGGAAGGAGAACAGGCGGAGGAGGAGAAAGAAGAAGAAGTGGCGGCGACAGCAGATGGGGGATGGGGGCGACGTCATTTCCCCCTTTTTTTTATCTTCCGCGGGTTCTAAAAGAAAAGGGAAAGGGAAGTGAGTATAAGGGAGGGGGGCTCCATTATATAATAATATATATTTTATTTATTTTTTATTTCAAAAAGTTACTTTTTATTTCGAACTCGAAATCGAACCCATCGACTGTCGTCCATAGCTAATTACCCCCATTCCGAACACAATGGGATATGTATCGTAAGCTGATTCGATCGTTTCGATCGTTTCGATTAGTTTTTGTCAAAATCAAAATATAACTCTATATATTGAATTTGAACGCGCATTTCAATTTACCTGGGCCACATACGGACTCTAAAAATTCCCGAAAAATACTTTCTTGCTTCGTATTGACGATACGGTCCTAACAAAACTAATTTCGTCAAATTCTGAGACCGTTTGAAAAATGGCCATTTTCCAGTCGATTAAAATCAACTGAAACTAGTCAAACGCGTTTTCCTTCGTTACGCTCACATATTGATTCGAAAAATTAAGAATTTTGGAACCTAGCAATAACTTGACATCCCGGATCCAACAAAAGTGGTTTCATCGAAAACCGAGGTAATTTGCAAAATTTCCATTTTTAAGGGCCAGAATTGCATAGCGACTATTCTGAAATTTCAACTGGATGTATCTTTTGATTCCCGCTATGAAATTTAAATTTCTCGGATTCGTTGGAAAGATATTCTCAAATAGATTCTAATAATTTTGGTTTCGCTAAAATCCGGTTTATTTTGAATCCTGTATATTCATTTGAAATTATAAATCGAATTTTCAAACTACCGCGCCATTTTCAATTCCTTATTTAATTAAAATAAAATATTTATTTTCTAACTATGATTCAAATAAATATATACGTTCTAATTCTATTCAAAATAAATTTCTCATCGATATTATTTAAAATAATTCATTTTAAATATTCAAAATTGCCAAAATAAAAATTTTAAACTGGCTCAGATTTTCCGGGTTATTACATATAAACTGGCAGAATTAGTGAATTTTACTCACATTGGACGATCATCGTTAAATAACGATAACTGTCGGTTGATTTGGACAGACAATTTATTTCGCTATAAATTATAATGAGCTCCAATTCATTCCCAATCAGTTCCATTGTGTAGCCGTCATCCATACGATCCCAACGGATCTTGTTTCGTTGATTTCTAATATCTTATGAGCCAGTTATAAAAATTATTGGTTAATACACATTTTATATACAAATTGTTTTTATTTCATCTGTTATCGTGCCTCACCATTCTAACACTTGGCCCATCTACATCCTTAAAACCCAGAACACCTCTTCTTTCTTCTCTGATCGATCAGGAAAAAACCCTTCTCCACCAAATGCCATTCTCGCAAGTTTTCAACCCCGTTATCTTCTTCAATGCACCATTGGAAATCGCACCAATTATACCACTATTTTTCTCTTCAGCAACTCTTCCTCCTGATGCCAATATCGAAGAACTTGGATCCCTCCGCCTGCAAACGTGTCAACAACCCTATCACGATATCATCAGTAGAAACATCGAACTCTAACTCCATGAAACCACTACAAACTTTCATGAAATCACAAACAGAAATCATCAAACTCATCCCCTTCACGAGTGCTCCGATTTCATCACCGTTTGGTAAAGCTCGACCCCTAGATCTGCATTGCAACGAAACAAGATACCTCACTATTTCCAGAAATAGTGCGACACTCATGATCATTACATTGCACAAAAACCCGTGTACGTATGCTAAACAATCCCAGAATTTCAAAAATGAACTTCATTTCTGCCCTCGATGCTTCAAAACTCTCGAACACTGTTACCCTAGTTCGCAAACCCAAAATGAGCGTCGACAAAGCATGATCGAACACCATAGAATGGGTACCAAATCGAAGAGCTACCCCATGCAAACCCAAAGAAACAGGATTTGTAATTCATTGGAATTAGTTTTGATTTTCAAATGAGAATGTTTTCACAGTAAAATGAAAAACTACGGCTACCCTAACTTTGACCAGAGAAAATAGATGGAATTAGGTTTTGGTAAAACTATGGGTATTTATAGGGTATGATGGCTTATGTTAGAAGCTTCATATACATTTAAATATTTATTTATATTGTTCTGCTACTTGTATTTGTATTCTAAAAATTGCATGATCATGCACAATATCGTAAAATCATGGAAATTGTCATGCAGCTACAGTTCGATAGTACGAACCCAACGAAACTTGTTTCGTCAAATTCCGAGTTTGCTTGCTCACACAACTTATTTTTAAAGTTAAATTATCGACTGTTTTTCACATTAAAATCCCATACGGCCACATACTGACTCCAAAAATCACAGAAATTGAAATCTAGCAATAATTTAATATTCTGGATCCAATAAAATTAGTTTCGTCGAAAACGGAGCTCATTTGCAAAAACGGCTATTTTAAAGCTCTAAATAAACCCATTTAAATAATAATATATTTAAAACAATTTAATTAAATGTTAAAAAATTAATATTATCGTATATATTCACATAGAATATAATACAACTCCAAAATATTCCTATCTGAATTTATAACTCGACATTACAAAAATCCACTTTAATCGGTATTCTATTTATATCAAAAACCCATTTATAATATAAAAAATAGTTATAAATTATAAAGGAATTCCATAGCTACTTTTCGAAAATTGTATTTGGACATAACTCACAACCTACACGACGAAATCTCGAATTTTTTCTTCCATTAGAAAAATATACTTCACCAGCTTCGAACATTTCTTGTTTCACAATAATCCGGCTTCAAACGAATTCTGTATATTCGTTTAAGTTTGAACTGCCAAATTACGAACTACCGCGCCATTTCGAGCACAATTATAATTGTAATATAAATTATACGTTCAAATGACATTTATAAATAAATTCTTAATATAAATCAAATTCTATACTGAATTATATCTTATAAATAACCCAATTCACACAATATTGTGAATTCTACCACTTCCAACTATTTCGAAAATTAAATATATTATTTAATTATTTATATTAATTAAATATTCAATATAATTTAATTAAATAACCATTTAAATTTCTAAATCACTATTTGAATAATTAAATAAATTAATTATTATAGCGTAAAATACGGGTTGTTACATTCTTCCCCCTTAAAATAATTTCGTCCTCGAAATTGCTAAGGTAGAAAACAAACCCTATTAACTGGGTTAAAAATTATTTGTTTACTTTTTAGCTTCTGTTTCAACTGAACAAATAAATTTCAATTAAAATATTAATTCATTTTTTATTAACGAAAATTTTCAAAAATTCTGGAAATTTTCTAACACCTTAAAATTTCGCCAGCGTCTCCTTTGTATGGCTCAATTGGTGCAACTACAACTCGCCTCTCTAGGCCTTCTCCAACCCAAAAGAAAATCAAACAGCCAAGCGGCTTGCCAAACAGGCTCATAAATCTCATCAAACTCATATGAATATAAACGTGTACCTTTTTGTCGGACATTCAACTATGCTATCAGTTAAGCATGTACCAATGTCATCACAATTAACCCCCAATCAAGTTTATCCTCAAAACCAAATCGTTTGCTTATACAAGAAAAATTCCATTTCAAACTCAAGTTTCATTCTTGATTCCAAATTCTTAACTAACCAATCCAATATAGTTAACCGAGTTAAGATCCATCCATATATTTCATTAACTTGTTAATTTCTCTAATCAGTTATCATTATCTCATAACTCAAATCTGCTTTTTAATCCAGAAATCAATCCATTTACTCACTTCAGTCTATTTATATTTCAACATCCAATTTTACCCAAAATTACTCTGCTCTAATTCAATATAAATTTGCTTTACCCCATTTCTTTCAATTCGTTTTTAATTCGAATAGTCTCTTCCTGGGAGTATTTTTACCATATCAAAAACCAAACCTTCCTTTTTAGGATTCTAAACAACTTGTTTCCTCAAAACAATATCTTTGGCAGTAATCCATCACTTAGAACTCGAATATGAACACTGATGATGTGGCCAGCATCATCAGGGTTATTTCCCAGCGATTGAAGTGAGTTCAATACTATATCACTTTCAAAACCCATATTTAAACATTTATATTTTGAAATATATTCCAAAACATCCATATCAATGTTTGTAAAACAATTTAAAATCTCCTAGGATTTTAAATTTCTCATAATTTTAATCCAAATCCATATATAAACACTTTTTCAACTTTCCAGAGTTGTAATTTCAATTCTGATTAAATTCATTTTATAGCACTTGTCGTAATTCAGATTGGTTATTTACATAACCATTTCAATTATAATCGCATTGGGTTATAATAACAACCAACACCTCTGCTATACTCTAATAATTCCAATGTCAATCATTCTTTATATCAAAATATAATACGGGTAAAATTATTTCATTCACCCTCCTTTCAAACCATACTGTGTCGGTTTATCGTATTCAAGTGTTTAGAAACTCCTACCAATACAGTGGATCAAACTGATCGACCAGAATTCATAAACCACTCAATCAATAAATATCCACGATATAAAACATTTTTCGTAAATCTACGAATGCGTTCTCTCATATATACACACTCAAGTCAATCTAGGGGATTACTAACCCCATCTCTATTGAGTTACGCAACAGAGCCAAGGTAATTACTTAACCTTCAGCTCTGATACCACTGTAATGACCCGGGGAATTTGAGACCTTGGTTATCGACATAAACTCAATGTCGACTATCCAAGCATCACAAATACCGTATAGTTAATAGAAAGAAGTTAGAGGGTGAGAATAGATAAGATAGAAAATTAGAATAGAAGAAGAAGAAGAAGGTCACAACAGCAGAATCAGAGTAAATCGAATCTTACAGTGGAACGAATAAAATATAACATAACTTTGAAATATAATCAGTATATGTATATAATAACATTTATCAGAGTATAACACTTACAACATAGCGGATATAAACAATAACTATAAAATCCTGAAGCCTCCTACTCCAAGTTCCTCAAAATATCTGTAAAATCCCGACTACTTGAATGTCCATATAAATTTGGGCACCCAAGAATTTAAGGAAAACAAGACAAAATAAACTCTGGGTCAGTCGTGTAACTGGTATGAGTAACCTCCAAACACTTGGTTTAACTTTTCCATATCCTTTTCAAAGCAATGATAATCGTAAGACTGATCCACACATAAACAAGCATGGATTTTACCTTACGATAACCCAAAATATTTCTTAAGATTGATATTTTTTGATATTATAATAATGTCTAATCAAGTAGATAACAATCTAGTAGAACGCTTTCTTCTCACACTCTACATATATAATATACAATCAAAAACCACGGGCTCTTATTAGGTAATGGATTCCAACTATGCCAAGGTACGGAACCACCTTCCAATCAATGTACTCTAGAAGTGATAAATTGGAGTTCAACAAGAACATCTTGTAACTCGGCCACACATGACCGACCATTCATTTCGTTTTAACATTCTGAATATATTGTCACCTTATGGTTGGTATACCAACATAACCGTTCATGAGAGACACAGTAGCGAAAGAAGTAACAAATATGAATGTTCTCTAGATGGTGAAAATATACCCTAATTCGGTGCGACCCACTTAGCCATGCTACCTGTTCGATTTCTGCCATTTCTCGGTTGATGGGTCTTGAGGTCATAACATGTCTCGACAGATCACTCCTTTATTTATTTTGAATGCCACATCGTCATACCTGTCAAATCATAAATTGATTTACCTAAAAATACCACGGGTATAAGCTAAGAGAAACGAATTCCTCCGCCACCAAACGTAAATACGTTTGAAGAAATCAACTTATGCGATATATATACTCTGTATGACATTCTTCCATACAGGTTGTCCTGGGACTGGACAAACCGAAGGCACTATTCTGTAAATCCATCTTAGGCAATGTCTACCTAGGATTTGACAGAACAGCCCTTGCACAAACTCCGTCTTTAATTATCTTCATCATATTTGATCCGCAACGCTAATTCCCATACAGAGTGGTTTTCAGATAATGAATCTGATCCCGGTCTCTCCGTATTGGCAACGGAAATGGTCAAAAACTTTGATAGTCGGTTATTTAACTATCAAAGGAAAACATGTGTACAAACAACGACCGTATTTCCAAATGGAAATCTTACCGAGTAAATCATCAATCACCACTGATCCCCTTTAATTTAATTTGTCATTCAATTATCCATTTCCCTATTCCTGTTTCCAAATATTCATATATTCTTATTTTCTAAATTTAGAAAATATACATTATTAATCATTAGAAAGCATTTCCATATCTACTCTCATTTCTATTTTTTTATATTAGAAAACATTTCTGATTCTTATTTGGAAAACATTTCCAAAACTTCTTCATTGGATTTAAACAGATGTTTAAATAAAACATCGCTATGCCCACTTAAACCATTACACTCATTAACTAAATTCACTTAACCAACCTTCACTATCGAACCTTAACCAATCCTTAGTTAAAAATGAAGTCAATCAAGTTGGGGTATAACTACTTCTCACGCCTTAACTGAACAACATTTCTAACCTCAAAATAGACAAATTTCACCTTTTAAACCTTCAAAAAACTTCCTTACGTAACTCTCGGACTCTACTTACGAATCCACCTCTTTTACAAAAATCATTTGATTATAACAACAGTGTTATAATCCCATGCTTCCAAAATGTAATAACTTAAATATAACTTTTATTTATTAATTTAGATAAATAAACAAACAACTAATTTATTAATAAATTAATAAATCTTGATTAAAAACATAAAATGAATAGTACTTTCCCGAATTTGATATAATCAAATTTCAACGTATAACTCTCTTTCGAATAATCTCTATTCGATTTAACTCTCTTTCGAATAACTTATATTTGATTTAACTCACTTTGTAATAAGTTATATTCAATAATCTTTCTTCAAATAACTATATTCGATAACTCTTTTCTTCGAATAAACTATATTCGATAATCTCTATTTCGAATAAATTATATTCGGTAATATATCTTTGAATAACTATATTCTATAACTCTTTTCATCGGAAAAACTATATTCGATAATTCTTTCTTCGAATAAACTATATTCGATAATCTCTCTTCGAATAACTATATTTGATTAACTCTATTCGAATAACTAATGCTCAACTAACTCTAATTCGGTAAACTATATTCGATTAACTCTATTCGATTAACTAATATTCGATCAACCCTATTCGAATAACTAATACTCGACTAACTCTATTCGATTAACTAATAATCGATTAACTCTGTTCGAATAACTAATACTAGACTATCTCTATTTGATTAACTAATATTCGATTAACTCATTTTATTTTTACCCTATTTCCTATCTTATTCAAATTCCCGTTTGAATTCCTATTTCAAAACCCAATTTTCCTTATAAATGTTTTAATTTAAAAAATATTCATTTTAATCCATTATTCACCTCGAATGTGAAAATTATTTCTTTTACACAATCTATTAAGTTTGATTTCGTATTTTAAAATAGTATTCCATTTCCAAATTCTATTTATACTTCTATTTATAGAATTATTCATATGAAATCTCCTTTTTATCTCTAACACTTAAATCTCATTTATAATTCCCTTTATAAATGTTGAGTTCAGATTCTATTTAAAATACCGGTGTCAAAACCGATTCTACTTCTCTATGTAAGTTCAGACCTATATATTCCATTTATCACAAGATAAATATTTTATTTAATTTATAAAACATTATTTAGAAATAAATCTTCTAAATTTATCTATTAGAACAGATTCTATTTAAAATCTACTTTAAATTAATCTTTTCCATTTATCTATTAAAAGTGATTTCCATTTAATATTTATTTTCCACATATTTCCTTTTACAAAATTCTATTCATTTCCCAAATATTTCCTTTTATAAAATTCTATTCATTTTCCAAATATTTCCTTTTAGATTTCTATTTATTTTCTAAATAAATATTCCTTTTATAGTTCTATTTATTTTCTAAATAAATATTCTTTGATTTTAGAAATATTTCCTTTTATAAAATCCTTTGATGTTTTGGATATTTCCTTTTATGAAATCCTTTGATTTTATAAATAATTTCTTTTATAAAATCCTTTGATTTTATAAATATTTTTTTTATAAAACCCTTTGGTTTTATAAATAATTTCTTTTATAAAACCCTTTGATTTTATAAATATTTCATTGTCAATATACACTTTGGAAATTCCCTTTTTACTTTCTGGTATTTCTTATGATATTTAAAATACCAAATAACCATATCATCTAAACAGACATAATCAACAACAAATTATATATCACATCATATATCACAATATATGGAAAAACGGTATTACAAATAATGAGGAATCCAGTTGGATCCCTCCAACCTGTTTCCCTGCATCCACAGATGTTAAAAAATATAATTAACATCTACTCCATTTCAATATGAAATATTCTGATAAACAGAATCCATATTTGATTAACGATATATAAATATATCATTATCCATAATTTTAACCACTAAATCAGCAATTCAACCAAACAATCATCACACAACAATCAATCATCATTCATCAATACTAGATTATATTTATAAAAATATAAACTGGCAGAATTAATGAGTTTTACTCACATTGGACGATCATCGTTAAATAATGTTAACTATTGGTTTATTAAGACAGAGAATTTATTTTGCCATAAATTATATTGAACTCCAATTCACTCCCAATCAGTTCCATTGTGTAGTCGTTGTCCATACGATCCTAATGGATCTTGTTTCATCGGATTCTGATATCGTATGAGCTAGTGATAAAATTTATTGTTTGAACACATTTTATATAGAATTTATTTTTATTTAAACTGTTATCGGGCCTCACCATTCTAACATATGGCCCATCTGCATCCTTAAAACCCAGACCACCACTTCTTTCTTCTCCCATTGACCAGGAGCAAACCCGTCTCCACCGAATGCCATTCTCAAGAGTTTTCGACCCCATTATCTTCTTCAATACACCATCGGAAATCACACTAATAATACCACTATTTTTCTCTTCAGCAACTGTTCCTTCTGATGACAATATCGAAGAACTCGGATCCCTGCTCATGCAAACGCGTCAATAGCCCTATCACGATATCATCAGTAGAACCACCGAACTCTAACTCCATGAAATCACTCCAAACTTTCAAGAAATCACAAACAGAAATCATCAAAATCATCTCCTTCGCGAGTGCTCCGATTTCATCACCGTTTTGTAAAGCTTGGCACCCAGATCTGCATTGCATCGCAACAGGATACCTCACTATTTCCATAAACAGTGCAACACTCATGAGAATTGAATTGCAAAAAAACTCATGTGCGTATGCTAAACGATCCCAGAATTTCAAAAATGAACTTCATTTGTCCCCTCGATGCTTCAAAACTCTCGAACATTGTAACCCTCGTTCGCAAACCCAAAACGAGCGTTGACCAAGCATGATCGAACACCACAGAATGGGTACGAAATCAAAGAGCTACACCATGCGAACCCAAAGAAACCGACTTTGTAATTTATTGGATTTTTCAAAGGAGGATGTTTTCAGTATAAAATGAAAAGACTACGACTACCCTAACTTTGACCAAAGAAAATAGATGGACTTAGGTTTTGGTAAAACTATGGGTATTTATAAGGTATGATGGCTTATGTTAGAATCTTCATATATAACAAAATATTTATTTATATTGTCCTGCTGCTTGTATTTGTATTCTAAAAATTCGCATGATCACACACAATATCCAAAAATCATGAAAATTGGCATGCTGCTACAGTTCGACATTGCGGACCCAACGAAACTTGTTTCGTCGAATTCTGAGTCCGCTTGCTAGTACAGCGTATATTTAAAGTTGATTTATCAACTGTTTTTCATATTAAAATCCCGTACGGCCACATACTAACTCCAAAAATCACGGAAATTGAAATCTAGCGATAATTTAATATTCTGGATCCAACAAAATTAATTTCATCGAAAACGGAGCTCGTTTGCAAAAACGGCTATTTTAAAAGCTCTAAATAAACCCATTTAATTAATAATATATTTAAAACAATTTAATTAAACATTAATAAATTAATATTATTGTATATATTCACATAGAATATAATATAGCTCCAAAATATTCCTATCTGAATTTATAACTCGATGTTATAAAAATCCAGTTTAATCGATATTTGATTTATATTAAAAACCCTTTTATAATATAAATAAATCATTATAAATTATAAAGGAATTCCATAGTGACTTTTCAAAAATTTGATTTGGACATAACTCACAATCTACACAATGAAATCTCGATTTTTCTCTTCCATTAGAAATATATACTTTACTAGCTCTGAACGTTTCTTATTTCATAGAAATCCGGCTTAAAACGGATTTTGTATATTCGTTTAAAGTTTGAACTGCCAAATTACGAACTGCCGCGCCATTTCGAGCTTCATATAATTATAATATAAATTATACGTTCAACTGACATTTATAAAAAAATTCATTAATATAAATCAAATTATAAACAGAATTATATCTTATAAATAATCCAATTCACACAATATTGTGAATTCTACTATTTCCGACTACTTCGGAAATTAAATATGTTATTTAACTATTTATATTAATTAAATATTCAATATAATTTAATTAAACAACCATTTAAATTTCTAAAACACTATTTAAATAATTAAATTAATTAATTATTATACCGTAAAAGTCGTTACAACCGTCTCTAACCCGAAGATGATTTCCAATAGGTTTGGATCGTCCCTTTGATTGGAACCGATCCGCTCAATCAGAGTCGGTCTGATCGTCAAACTTGCAAGCATCTCTGGATCCAAGTCGCACTTAGGTTTGAAATCATATCATGCGATATTCTCAAGTTGCTTCCATTCCAGGAACATAGCTCCCAAACTGGCATGTCTCTTACTCAATGCATCGGCTACCGCATTGCCCTTCCCAGATGTGTATGTGATATTGAAATCATACGAAGCCAAGAACTCTAACCATCTCTGCTGATGAAGATTTAAATCCTTTTAAGAGAAAAGATTCTTTAATGACTTATGATCTTTAAAAAACTCGAATCTTTCTCCCTAGAGGTAATGTCTCCACATCTTTAACACGAACACGATCGCTACCAATTCCAAACCATGAGTAGGATATCTTTTCTCATGCGGTTTTAGTTGTCGACTAGCATAAGCTACAACACTACCTCCTTGCATCAATATAGCTCCTAGTCGGATACCACAGGCATCCGTGTATACCATCATCTCTTCATTCCCTTTAGGAATGATTAACACTGGTGCACACGTCAACTTCTCCTTTGGACCCTTAAATGGATCCTCGCACCTTCCGTCCCAAACAAAAGCTTAATTCTTTTTGGTCAACTGAGTTAACGGTGCCATTATCTTGGAGAAGTCTTGAATAAACTTACGATAATATCCAGCCAACCCCAAGAGACTTCTTACGTCCGTTGCATTCTTGGGCATAGACAAATCTTGCACTGTAGCCACCTTCACAGGGTCCACAACAATACCATTATCTGAAACAACATGGCCCAAGAATCTCACTTCCCTCCTCCAGATATGACACTTAGAAATTTTTTCTTTCAATTGGTATTTCCTCATCGCCTCCATCACTGTCCTCAAATGTTCCTTGTGTTCTTCCTTTGTCCTTGACTAAACCAAGATATCATCCACGAACATAAGAACAAACTTATTCAATTGATCCCTGAATACCATATTCATAATATACACAAAATATGCGGGTGCGTTGGTCAACCCAAATTGCATGACCAACCACTCATAGAATTCAGACGGCATCCGAAATGCCGTTTTAGGAATACTCTCAGCTGCTACTCGGAGCTGATGAAATCCCTTTTCGAGATCTAAGTGGGAGAACACTCTTGCTCCATTTAGTTGATCAAACAAATCATCTATCCATGGAAGAGGATACTTATTCTTCCTAGTCACTTGTTCAACTGACGGTAGTCTACACATAAGCGAATGGATCCATCGGCCTTAGTTACAATTGGTGCCCCCCACTCGCAAACACTTCTTCCGATAAATCCCTTCTTCAAAAGATCGCCTACTTTCACTTCGAGCTCTCGCTAATCCCTTAGCTCCATACGACGAAGAGGCTTCACCATAGGTCAGGCATATTTCACTAAATCAATCCGAAACTCGATCTCTCGGTATGGTGGAAGTCCGATCAATTCCGCGAAGATGTTCGGATACTCGCCAGCAATAGGCACATCTGATAACTCATCATGCGGGATGTCGAGGGAATTTAGAAAACTATCCATTACCCCATCACTAGGTAGGCTACCCAACACCACCCTCCGCCCATCGTTCTGCTCTAATGGTCACTGAAGACCCCTCACATTCTACCACCACCCTATACCTTTGGAGCCAGTCGACTCCCAAAATAATGCCAAACCCAATAAAGCCCAAAATAAAGCAATCACAGTCAAACATACATCTATGACTCGATAAGACCAAATTACGACAAATCTTACAAAGGCTAGTCGAACCACCGATCGGGTTCGTTACAACTAAAGGTATATCGATAATCTCGGGTTTCAATTCCAACCTATCTACCAGGTCACTAGACACGAAGGAATGGGAAGCCCTGATATCAAACAATACTCGAACAGGAACATCATAAATGGAAAGCATACCTTGAATAACGACACTCTTTCCCTTCTCCACCGCAGTTGGGGCATTCGACGAGGAAGAAACAGCGTTGATAGCATATGCTCTCACAATCTACTTCTCTTTAGGGGGTTGTGGACATTCATTCTTAAAGTGTTCCACTTGGTCATAGTTGAAGCACTTCCTTTGCCCCTTCTTCGCTCGACAGTCTTTGATATAGTGGCCCTTTTTTCCGCAGCTAAAGCACTGGGCATCTTTCTTACTCTTTTTTTTATCATCCTTGGTTTGGTTCTGTTTCCTCTTATTCTGAGAATTATTCTTGCATCCATAGCTTGCCTCCAGTTTTGGCTCCTCTGCATATGTAATAGCAACCTCGGTCTTCGACTTAGGGTAAAGGCTCTCTGATTTCAATGCCTTCCCCATAATAGATTCGAATGTCTCATCGATACAGTTTATAAGTCTTTCCCCCAAGTACTCATCTAGGCCAGTTATGAACTTCTCGTTCTTCTTCTCGACAATATCGATAAAGGATAACCCATATTTCGATAAGGTATCGAATTCTGCAATATATTACGAGACTGCCCTACCATTCTGCTTAAGCTGCAAAAATTTCTTGAACAATTCTGACTTCTTTGCAGCTGGAATAAACTTGTCACTGAAGCAAGTCTTAAACTGATTCCAGGTAATCTGATCCTCGAGAGTAGCCGCTTAATAGCATTCCACCAATTTATTGCTCGTCCTTGAAGCTGACGCGATGCTAACTTTCTCTTCATTGCATCATCAATCCCCAAATCCTCGAAGATGCGCTCACAACTATCAAGCCAATCTTCAACCACCACAATCGGTTCCGTTCCGCGGAACGGCTTCCCACCAAGACAAGTACAATCTTTTTTAAGCTTGGTGAAATCGGCTCTAGATACCTGCACTACTTCACCACCACCATTAGCAGCATTAGAATTGCTCCGTGAAGATCCCTAAGCATTTCCCTCATGAAGGTAGTAAACATTGTCCTCATATCTGGGACATTCACGTTGTTAGCTCCTGAACCCATACTCCTCGTAATTCTTCTCATCGTTCAATCTGTAAAGAGAAAATGATTAACCATCTCCTTAGTGATGCCAAGCAGTGCGACTTCATCCTTAGGTATGCTAATTGTATATATATATATATATATATGTATATAGTTTTTTAAAACCAAAATATCACAAATACTCGCTCTCACATATGTATAATATCTCTCCCTGATGTCTTCCCCCAAGTTAACTACGCAACCTAGGCTCTGATACCAAGTATGACGGCCCGCCCCGCACCTGCCGACGTTTTCCTCGAAATGCGCAGCCAATGCCCGACTAGCACAGAACGGTCATCAAAAGAAAACTGTTGGAACGATGAATCACCAAGAACTTGTAGTATATCTCACAACTCATGGAATAAAATATAATAGTAACACAACTTGATATAGCATAGGCGAGACAGTACATAAGCTGAAACTAAACCATAATAATCAGAGTAGCGGAATCCAAAATACAGCTTATGATCTAAATCATTGTTACGACTTCAAAATATTGTCTCTAAAAAGGAAATAAATAGGTGCACTACTAATGCCCAAAGCAGTGACCATCAACAACACAAGGAGAATATACGTATATAGTACTTGGAAGCCTCCTGCCCATCTCCGAACAACTACTCCTGCATAACCACCTAACCTATCTCTAGTCTGCTCGTTTAGGAGCACCTAGAATAATAAGAAGAGACATAAAACCCTGGGTCAGACGAAAGTCTGGTATGAGCGATAGCAACAAAATGAAGCAATAACAGGTATAAATAATCATACCTGAACCTAGTCCTGCAACCAAAGAGTTAGCACAACAAGATGTACAATACTCTAAGGTAACACTAGCATATAGTGTAAAATGGGAGTGTGTGTCATGGTGATAGCAGACATCAAACATAGCAATCATCCTCGCATCTCTCACTTAGTGCATAAAGAATATAATGTCCACTGCTTTGATTACCAAATCTATTGGGTCCATGCCTTTCTAGACTCTGTACAACTATTGCTATCACCATGCCCTTCTGGTCTATAGCCAATAACCCTTCCCAGTCCAAACTTCCCTGACTTCGGGGTATGGGCCAACCAGTCCATACATCCTCTGACTCTGGTTCATATACATGCCCCCTCTCTCAACAGTGAAACAAAGTTATAGATATCGATAACCCCTTTTCACACATCCTGCAGCAAAACCCAACTCATGAAGTTAACTCATCCTTTGCATCAGGGGTTTTGGGTTGAATTGGTGTTCAGTTCAGTTCTCCTAGTCATGTCTTTCGATTAGGTTCATCATGCTCGGCTCATTTGGTCATGCTCGGTTCGGTCCGTCATGTTCAGTTTGGTTCGTCATCCTTGGTTTGATTCGTCATGCTCAGTTCGGTTCATCATGCTTGAGCTCCCTATCTGGTCCCCTGCTCCACTTCCTGTTCGGTCCACCGATCCGATCCCTATGCCCTCACTTTCAGTCTGAACCCAACTCAAACAGGTCACCTTCCTTTTTTCCATGTTTTCTCCTATGCCACACTCTGGTCTGGTTCGATCCATCCGATCCGATCTGATCCCCCTTCTCCAATCCGATCCGATCCGATACGGAATCCTAGCACTTTACCAACAAGTTTGTATCGCTTATTCTCGCTGCGTTTTCAAACATTCTAACTTTACTAAACAATCATAAAACATAACAAACAGTGGTGACAACATATAGGTTCAATCAAAAAGATCAAAACATCAAGCATATAGGTTGGTTTAGATCCAACATACCCAAACCTATGATTTCCCCTTAACCATGTTTAACCATATCTAACAATAGAATTAGCAAACTTAATCCAAATTAACCCAATTTTTAACTAGTAACTTAAAATGGTATTTCAGAATTTATGCATATTTTTCCATATTGTTCTGAGTTATAATCGCAAATTATCAGTAATCACCCTAATTAGCCGTAATTAGTGAATAAACATGCTAATCACTAACCTTAGCCACAAATAAATTATAGATCTGAAAACATCACTGATTTGGGTTGAATTCCTATGTGGTCCAGCAGCTCTATCTCTGATTTGATGCTAATTTGGCTTGATTTGATGTAATTTTGCTTAATTAGTGATAAAAAGGTGATTAAGGAGTAATTTAGAAGATGAAGGCCATTGTTAGGGTTAAAGGAATGTTTGTGGCGGCTATAAAAATGAAAAGGAACCATTCTCTAACTCCTTTCAGTCCTCCCATAACCCTAATCCCGAAATGGGTTATGGGCGTAGCTGCTAATCACCATATTAAGCCCGATTAGGCTGTTTTTCATGCTCCAAACATTATTTCAGCCATATCTCTCAAACAGTAAGTCCGTTTGATTAATGTAACCACTCTATGGAATGGCAAACCATCATTTGAATCCAATGAAAGTGGTTTCAGGTCAAAACTCCTTACCAATCAAAAATTATAGGCGAAATAAGATTCGCTAGGGGTAAAATGGTCATTTAAAAATCGGCAAAAATCGTGAATGTGGAAATGACCCTAATAGTTGTTTCCCAAGTTTACACGACCATATGACTTCGTATGAAAGTAAAATAAATATTCTGCGATCCTCCGTTGCGTAGAATGCGGGTCCTTATAGAGAGGTTACTCTAGTAAGCAACTAATAAAGCACCGAAAGCAACCTTCCGGAAAATCAAGATATGCTTCAGGAATCTACCGACAGGTAAGCCGGAACCTCAAAGAAAGATAAGTTATCCACACTAATCTACTTACTGTCGATACCAACAGGGACAGCGGATCTGTTAACCATCCGCTTGAATATGAAGGCAATCTCCATGAAGTGTTAATAGCAAGACCGAAAGCTTATATCCGGAAGCCTACATCCGGAAGCTTATGTCCGAAAGCCTTTATCCGGAAGCCTAAAAGTTTCCCTAAACTTGTCCGTACCTACAAGCTTGGTATTAATACAAAGAAGGTAGGAAAATCTCCAAAGACCGGAACCATCGTTCTAAGAGCCAGAACCGACACCTTAAAAAGCAACGAGGAAAGCCTAAAAAAGCGGCTGAAAGCCAAACCTTCCGAAACCAAAAGGAAAAGCGGCCGACAAAGGCTTCTGCTGACCCAGTCGCAAAAGGGGACCCCGATTTTTCTATAAATAAGACCCCAGGGGTCTCATTTTAGGGATCGATTTCTCATTTTTCATTCTTGTATTCTTTTTCTCTTGAGTGAACCTTAATTCCTAAATCAGTTGGGGGATTTCTATTGTAATCACTTATGTACTTCAAAACAAAGATCAATAAAGAGCAGGTCGACACTTAGCATATTTTCTTATGAGTTCCTTATGTGATTTCTTAGCTATTTCCTACATAACCCATTATAGGTTTTCTACACGATCACAGGCTTCTACTCAAGCTTAGACCCTTCCGCAGAATTCTTGCTAAACCCCTTCCTACAAGCCGATTAGAAACTTTATCGAGAATTGTGTCTAGGGACCCTTGTCCTAAGATAACTATTGGTTCTTGAGTCGCCTAAGCTAGATGCTTAGCCCATTGAGGGAAGAGTGTTCGCTAAACGGATATTCAATTAAATTAGAAAACCGTTAACACGAAATATTGTGATAATACCGCAAGCGCACGACGTACAATCGTAGTACGTGGCGAATACGGATCGATCCACAGGGAAAGAGTTAATTCTCAAATTACTCAATCAAATTAAACTGAAAGCGAATGAGAATGTTAACTAACTAGCTAAAAATTAGCAAAATCTAACAAACTATTAACTACAAATGTTGGTTGGAAAATAAGAGATCAAAAGATAACTTAGGAGCAAATTCACTCTCAAGATCACATGAACCAATATTAAATGAAACCATGATCTCTCTTTTTCGTCAATAGTTAATTTAATTAATGTGACTATTCTAAGTATGGCCTATTTGTGCTATTGATTAGCCCAACTTAAGCCATCAAATTTTGTCACACCTCTTAAACAACTTTACTAATTTTATGAAGAATGATAACAAGTTGAAATTGAATCATACTTTAAGCATGGCCTATCCCCTATTAATTAGGAGTATAACCCATCAAATTTAGATTTCAATCTCCACTTAATTACCATAGTCATATGTGGATGAAGAGGTAATTAGTGAGCATATGAACACGCATAGCCTACGTAGTGTCAACACTATAGGCTATCGAACTCGGTAATGAACACAAAAACCATAATCGTCGACATGAATTAAAGCACAAAAAGAGATCATGAATAAACAGTATATTGAAACTACATGAATAAAGAGAGCTTCATTATCCCTAAGTTGTAGGGATTTAGCCTCTCATCTTTGTTGTTTTAACAGCAAATGTAGTTTGCAACATGAAAGAAATAAAAGAAAATGCAGCCTAAATAACTAAAACTACAACTAACCTACTAGCATAAAAGAAAATAAAATGTAAATAAAAGACGACAAATTAAGATTGCATTAAAACGAGAATTACAAAAACAAATGGCTAAGAAGCCATGAAAGAAAAATAGAGGTTTTTATTTCACCCTCCACTCTAAACTAAAAATCCAAGATCCGCTTTACCTTATCATACATGGGTAATTTATACATGAGAGAAAACCCTAAATTAACTTTTTGCGTGCTACCAAGAATGCCCCCTTTTTAAGCTTCATTTTTTTAGCAATAATGATTCATGAAGCCCTAATTTTGTGTCACCACTAAAGAAGGAAGGAGAGTGAATAGGGTCCACCATTAATTCTCTATTTGAATTGATTTCCTCTTTCATGTTTTTTTGGTAAGGTATTGATTTCCTCCTTTTGAATTGATTCCCTTTCCATTGATTGATTTCCCTTTTTTGTATGCATATATGTCTTTATGAAGTCCTCTTCTACATGCATCCAATTTCTGCAAAAATATGAAAAATGTCCAAGTAAACATTCTCGAAATAATATAAGCACACAAATGACCATTTTCCTCCTATGTGATGATAAATGCGTGATGTTTTGAAATCAATTCAATTATTGTTTAAACATGATAAAATACCTATATATGACATTTATTAGCACTAAAAAGGAATAAATATGTGAATATAAATGTGCATTTTTACGTGCACGTCAAATACCCTCACACTTATCTTTTTATTCGTCCTCGAATAAAGTAAAAACTAAGCTAAACCCATTTTCGTAGGGAGCACGATTGCATTGAGCGTATGCAACAAGCCATTAAACCTCTAGGTGTCCCCGGTAGGAGGAGTGTTGTCTCGTGAGGGTTTTCAGCGGATATTACCGACAAAATCCAAAAGTTAAATGAAAAAAATATTTACAAAATGCAAGATTCAAAAATATTTACAATGTGAATGCAAGATTTTAAAGAAATATTTACAAATGGATAATTTACTTTCAAATATTACACGAATGAGTTAACACAAATTTGGGTCGTCACTATGAAATTTAAGTTCATTACTAATCAAAAATTCAAACAACAGTCATGTTATCGCTACAAACTCCTCCGGCTTGGCCAATTGTTTTGATAAAAACATAATGCAAATATGAAATGAATTCTATAATCGATATCTATAATCACAAAACGGCGTCTCAACTTCCTTTTTGTTAACAAGTTAGGTCGAATAAGTGAAGAGTGTGCTTGGCTTTTAAGTGCTAACTCTCTCTTTATTTTGAAAATTATTTACATTATTATTATTATTATTATTATTTACAAACACCTAATTGAAAAGACCAAGGTATACTACTCATGCACTGCCTCGCGGACTGACGTGAGAGTTTGGGACTGAGCTTGGCGGATTGTGCAGACCAACGCTGACTTTGTCAACAAGATGTTGGTAATCCTTAGGTGCCCAACTCATAAAATGAGACCAAGATATATTGACGCTGACTTTGTCAACAAGGTGTTAGAAAGAGCTTGGCGGGTTTGCACACCAACGTCAGATGTACCAGCAATGTTAGATACCTTTGGATAATTATATATATATACTTCTTTTTTTCTTTCTTTTTTTCTTTTCTTTTTTAACATGAGAGAGAGAGAGAGATTTAAGCAAGAATATCTTAACACAACTTCACTTAAACGATCTAAAATGTTATCACAAGTAGTCTAAATCAACCATTCATTTAATCGGATTACAATTCAAAAAAAAAATTCATACTCATCACCCACGAATCTCCCAATATAACAATTACACCAAATTTGCTCATAATTCAAACTTTCCTTTCGTTATCCGCTAAGAGAAGTAAATTTCCAAATATTTAAATCGAACGACCAAAATTATATGCTAACTCCATTATGTCTTATTTAAATGTAAATAGAAGTGCGAATTTTTTTTAAGAAAAAGAAAAAAAATGCAAAAAGAGAAAGGAAAAAAATGCTAACTTAAACTATGCAAAGTAGAATGAAAAGGAAACTCCCCCACACTTGATTTCGACTGTGTCCCCACAGTCAAGTGAAAGGAGAAAAAGAAAAGAAAATTTCGAAAATATTCCCTATACTTACAAAAAAGGAAAAACAAAATATTTACAAAATATCAAAAAATATATTGATAAGAAGTAAATGAAACGGTCTTCTAAAGACCGATTCACTTGTCTCTTTAAGTATGAGAGACACAGCTTAAGCACATAAAACCAAATCATAAAAATAAATTAAATCACGTTTCAGATTTGGAAAAACAAATGTTGTTTTTTCAAAAGTTTGAGTTGCTAACTATAAAATTTTGAGCTTACAGTTGATCCTAAAATCAAATTGAATTTCTGTAGCAACTAAAGAGAGGTCAGTGGGTTGGAGTTCGGTAAAAGTTTCAAAAACAAAGTTTGATTTATTCAGATGATGTACAAATTGAGAGACGTTGCATCACTCTCACCCCCAAACTTTTTTTGAGAAATATTTTTCAGTTTTTCTTTGATGTTTGAAATTTTGTTGACTAAACGTTCATTCGTAAACCTAAAGCCGAAACTAAACACATGAATTTTCAGTAAATTTCGAAATCGTGTTTTCTCAAAAATAGTGTTATTCCAAAAAGAGTTCATATACTGCAGAAATTTATCATTGAAAAACATGTGATCACAGTGAGGTTTAATTGAAATGATTAATTCGCAAGGAGTTTAAATAGTTTCAGAAAAATCGTTATTGTGCTTAAGATCACATTCAGCAGTTTAGTTGTTTTCAACCTCAAGAATTTCAAAGTTTTCAAATTTTTCATTTTCAGTTTCAGACCCAACAACATTATCGTCAATCAGTTCAAGAAGTTTTCGCTCATCAAATTCGTCCTCACCTAAACAGTTGTTAACAACTTCATCATTTTTTTCATGTTGACAATCTAAAGTTGCTAAATTTACAAAATTTTCAAAATCTGAGAGGGGAAGGTCGAATTGAATATTGACGTCTTCATTTTCAAGAGAATTCAAATTTAGATCAATTACAGAGCTTTCAACAACTTCATTAAGATTTTCATCAATTTCAAAAGTTGTTATTTGATAATCGTCGATTGTGGACAAAGGTGGATTTTTATTCGAATCGTCACAAGTTTGGATTCGATTTTGTTTCTCACGAAACTTCAAGTAATCGTCAAGTATGTTCGTTTGCTCAACAAAATCAAATTTATAATTATTTACATGAGAATTTTCAATTTGAAATTGTTGAGAACAAAAGTTTTCAGTTGCACCATAATTGAAATTATTCCCATTGCCAAAACCATTTGAAAAGTTATTCACATTTCCATTTTGAATTTGCAATTCATTTTGGAGTTCGAAATTGGGTTCACAAGGGTTATAATCAAATCATTTGAAGTTGAAGTTGAATTTTGATTATTTTGAAAACTTTGACTTGAATTGTTGCACATGAATTACCTTAATCTTTGACTTGATTCATTGAATCTTTGACTTTCTTCAAGTAAAGCTTGAATATTTATTTCAAGATTTAAGTGTTGTTCATCATTTTGAAAATTTGGTGGTGTAAAATCAGAATTATTTTGAAAGTTATTTGTACAATAGTTGTTATTAAAATATCCATATGAATTTGATGTAAAATTATATGGATTATATTGATTTTCACAACTATCATAAAATTCATAGGAATAGGGAAAATGGGACATTTTCAAGATTTTTTTTTAAGATTTTGGATTTTTGTATTTTTTTTGGTTTTTTTTATATATGCTTGAACCTAATGCAACTATATGAATGCAAATTACGTATTTACTGTTTTTCAAAAATTATATAATAATGGTTTGATTAATTTCAACAAAAGACTTCTCAGCCAGTTAACGCACAGGAGTAATCGGTGCACCAGGAATCACCCTAGCAATGCAGCCGAAGGTTTAAGTACCTTCAGAGGAACAACCGCTATAATATTTACGAATCACTGTAATATTTATAACCGATTATTACTCTGCCGTAGTCTAGACATCGAGAAATAATTCGTTAGAAATAAACCAATTTGTCAAAATATAACAATGTCCTTAGAAAATAAAAATAAAACGAGATGAATGCAAAACAGAAATTAAACGTGCATTAACAATGCAGCTAAGAAAGAATTTCTATTTTGTTTTTGGATTTTTTTTCCGAATGTAAATGCAAGCAAACAACAATGAAATGAAATAAAAACAAGGGAGAAGAGCACAATACCAGAGCGTCTGAATTTATTAGCAAATTTTTTTAAACAAGCAATTAGCGCATTTTTTTAGCGAAACCGAGCAAAGTAAGTGATCCTTGTCCCTTCTGCAACCTGAAAGAGATTTGAAGACAGTATATACACTTGGAGAAAATGAAAACAAAATGATCTATTTTTTTAATGAAACTAAAAGCAAAATGGACTAAAAATAAGATGAGTGAAAAATAAAATGAAAACTAAACTAATCTAATCCTAATTAAGCAAAAGAAAGACGAATTTTTTTGGCTTTTTTTGTTAAGAAGAACTATAAACTATGAACTAAATAGAAAAGAAAAAGTGAAAGAGCACAAACAAAATAAACTAGGCAGTCCAAAATAGTAACAACCCACAAGTTTGAATTAATTTACTAGCCAACGCAGCCCACCAACAAGCCCACTGACCTAATCAAAATAAAACCGCACCCAACACCAATATGATCCCTCAATTTCCTTATATCTTGTAATCTAATCAAAAGATCAAACACATAAATAATCTTGAACTCGCAAATCACAGATTATTGAAGATAGCTGTCAAATTTGGTTTCTACGTTGCTAATTGGAGGTGTGTTGGCGATTTTGGAGTTGAAGTGGTATAAACTGGGATGATGTGGTGGTAGCTTATGGACGTAAGATGTGGTGGAGTGAAGGTTTGTGGTTGCAGTGGGAATTTTGCGTCTTCAATTTGAGGTTGCGGGATGCGAACTGTTTTGGTAAAAAAAATTTCGATTGAATTAATGTTGTGGTTTGTGGCTATAGCAAAGGATCAGGAAGAAGTCTAGAAGAACTTTTAGGTAGAAGAATTGCTGTTGTGCGTGGCTTGTAGGAAGGAGGAGGTTAATTGATGAGGGTTGGTTGGAATTTTGTATGAAGTGGTAATGGCAGATGGATTTGGAGAATTGGTTGTGAATGAGATTTGTTTTGATGGATGTTTAGAAAATGGTGTAAGAAATGGTAGAGAGAATAGAAGGTTAAGCGGAGGTTGGTTTATAAAAGATTGTGAATGGAATAAGGCAGAGAAGGGAGGGAGATTATAGAGAGAGGACAAGAAAAAAGAAAGAGATAAATGAGAGAAGGAGAAAGGGAAAGAAGTAAAAGAGAAAAAATGGAAAGATATAATTTTAATTAATTACAAGAAAGAAAAAGTAGGAAGGCAGTCAAGAAATAATTGAAAGAAGGGAAAGGAAAAATAAAATAGGGAGTAAAAATGAGAGGTGATGTAAGAATTGTATGAAGAGGTGATGTAGGAATTGAAGGATGTTTGTGTTTGGGTATGGAGTAGGAGATAGTGAAGATGAGAAGGAAGGAGGACTTGTTTCAGGAGTAAGAGACTGAGAAGCAGAAGATGGTGAAAGAAAAATGATAGAATTGGTGGTGATGAAATGGTGTAGAGGTTATGTGGTATAGAAATAAGGCAAAGAGAGAAAATTTAGGAAGAAAAGGAAAGCAGTAATTTTTTTAATTATTTGTAAGAAAATGAAAAAGGAAAGAAATAAATGAGAGAAAGAGAAGGAAAGAAATAAATGAGAGAAAGAAAAAGGGAAAGAAATAAAGGAAATTGAAAACACAAAAATAGGAAAGAGATTGAAGACAAAAGGCAAGTGTATATTTCTTTTTTTTTAAGAGAGAGGAAATAGAAGAACTAACATAATATGAAATCTATCAACACACATACACAAAATAAAAACACACAAACGAAAAGAAAAAACATGCAAACAAAAGTAAAACAAAGCACAAACGCAAAATGGAACAAAACACACAACTTTTTTTTTAACTTCTTTTTTTAATGAACACACAAACAAGAACACACAAAATGAAATAACAAAAAATCAAAAACAAAACAGACAAACCATGAACAACACACATTTTTTTTTAGAAAAACAAACAAGAAAATTAATTTGAGGAATAAAATTAAAATTAAATTCTTTCCTGGCAACGGCGCCAAAAACTTGTTCGCTAAACGGATATTCTACTAAAATAGAAAACCGTTAACATGAAACGTCGTGATAATACCGCAAGCGGACGGCATACAATCGTAGTATGTGGCGAATACGGATCGATCCACAGGGAAAGAGTTAATTCTAAAATTACTCAATCAAATTAAACCGAAAGCGAATGAGAATGTTAACTAACTAGTTAAAAATTAGCAAAATCTAACAAACTATTAACTACAAACGTTGGTTGAAAAATAAGAGATCAAAAGACAACTTAGGAGCAAATTCACTCTCAAGATCACATGAATCAATATAAAATGAAACCATGAACTCCCTTTTTGGTCAATAGTTAATTTAATTGATGTGACTATTCTAAGTATGACCTATTTGTGCTATTGATTAGCCCAATATAAGCCATCAAATTTTGTCACACCTCTTAAACAACTTTACTAATTTTATGAAAAACGACAACAAGTTGAAATTGAATCGTACTTTAAGCATGGCCTATCCCCTATTAATTAGCAGTATAAACCATCAAATTTAGATTTCAATCTCCACTTAATTACCATAATCATATGTAGATGAAGAGGTAATTAGTGAGCATATGAACAAGCATAGCCTATGTGGTGTCAACACTATAAGCTATCGAACTCAATAAAGAACACAAAAACCATAACCATCCGATCCCGAAAGTCATGGCAACACCAGAACTCATCCGATCCCGAAAGTCATGGAATGGAGGACACGTGCACCCGATCCAAACCGAATTCTAGAGAAATTTCCACCTATAAATAGACCCCCAAGGGTTGTTTGAAAGGATCTTTTGGCTTTCTGAGAGTTCAAGCATCTGTGAAAACCGAATTCCATCATTCTCAAACAATTCAAATCTTCATTCAAAGTACATTTTGAGATAATTGAGTGAATGTATATGAAAAGTAAGAGAGATTGAGCGAATATCTTATTGTATTTTCATCTACATCATCAAACAAAGTGATATAAAGTGGATGTAGGCTCTTTAACGGCGAACCACTATAAATCCTGTGTCTCTTTTTTATTTTCGATCTCATTTCATTTTTATTTTAGTCAATTTTGGTGTTAGAACCACTTTTTGGTCTAACATTTTGGTGCTTTCACTGAGAAGAATTTGAATTCTCTGTTTTTCTGGATTATCGTTCTACTTTTTGGACCGTTGAGTTCAAAGAAGTTAACCCCCAATTTTTGATGCTTTTGAATACTTGTTGGTTGATTGTTGATGAATTATGGCCAAAGGAAAAGGCAAGGAAGTTCAAACTAGTCGAGGGAACGAAGTTGGTGAAGATCAGCAAAATCCGATCGTGACGAGGTCTTATGGGCAGAGTTCGGGAGCGGATTAGATAGGTTCAGGAAATCCGAACCGATCACATAGGGAGAGCTCCGATCCGAACCGGGTGGAAGACGTTGGAGAGGTGCACTCCCCCAACCCGAACCGATCCGGCCAGGGTACTTTGCTCCGATCCGATCCGACTCTAGGTGATGCTGGAACCTCTACTTGAGCCCCTCCAACTGCTCCGACTCCAGCCACCAGGACCAATGACCAGATCAATCCATCTGCGCCTGTCACCCAAGGAGATTTGTTGTGCCTTCTTGACATGCTTGAGAGCACTAGGGAGGCTATGAGAACCCACGAGCGCACCAATCTTATGATGCAAGAGAATATGAGAATCATGAGTAGGGAAATTGGCGAACTCCGCAGACAAAGAACTCCATCCCCAGTTCATCATACTGCAATGGATCAGTCTTCTTCTTCTGAGGAAGAACGGCTCCGTGAAAGAAGGCCGCTCGTACGACCTCAAAATTTGGAGCAAATGACTTTCGGATATTTGGGATCCCGCGAGGACGCTGCTAGTGTACTAGGACCAATGATCCGAGCTTGAGAGAGCCTATGCTATTACCAATGCGAGGATCCCATGTTTTGCTTAGAGACCCTAACCTCACCAATCCCACTCAGGGACAAATGCTTCAGCCCCTTCCTTCCGAGATCGACCGGGAGCGTAGGGAGCAAAGCAGAGTAGAAGCCGCTAGAAGAAGGAGGGCGTCCCCTGATCAGGAGCCCAGAGGAAACCCGAACATCAGAGCCAGGGAGCCTGAACGGCCCTTGACCAATGCTGACGTATGGGCTATGGTACGCCAGATCATGTCTGAGAGTCGAAACTACACCAATGAAGATTATGGCATTGAGCGAAGCCATACTCCCTTTACTGATGACATTCTTGACTTTCAGTTCCCCCGACGTTTTAATCTGCCGTAGATGGACAGATATAACGGGAGAACCGACCCGGGACAACGTTTGATGCGATACGCATGGCATGAATGCTGCCGCTGCCCTTGACGCTGTGAAGTGTAAGGCTTTCCCGATTTACTTAGAAGACGTAGCATTACTATGGTTTACTCGACTTCCTCCTCGATCGATATCGAACTTCAAAGAACTAAATGAACGTTTTATGAATCAATTCCGACTTCATGCCTGAAAGTCTAAGAATGTTATTGAACTATTGAGAATTATGCAAGCGCCAGGTGAGTCCTTGAAGTCGTATCTAGACCGCTTCAATTTAGCTGTAACAGAAGTCAGTGACAGGCATGAGCCTACCATCTTGATGGCCTTAATGGAAGGAGTTGATCCTGATTCAGAGTTTGGAGATTATCTTTCTGGGAAGCCGCCTCCCACAAGAGATTTGTTTTATGAGAAGGCCAATATTCAGTTAAGACGGGAGGAAGCAAGGGCAAATAGAAAGAGGAAGTCCAGAGCGACCTCAAAAGAAGCTGTTCAGAGTAATGTCGTCGTAAAGCAGTCTGGAGAAAGCTATGGGAAAGTCGAAGTGAATGTGGGAAAAAAGAATGGAAATAATAATAATGGAAACGGGGGCAACAACAACCGCAGTGGGAACGGTAATAGGAGAAACAGGAATCGAGGAAGTAATTCTGACAAAAGACCCCGGTTCCATACATTTGAAAACTATTCACCGTTGAATGACACGTTAGAGAACATTTATTTGGACACGTATAATGTTTTGCAATATAAAAGACCGCCGCAACGAGATTCGACAGAAAAAGAAATTGCTACCGGAAAGTTTTGTTTATTTCACGGAACTCACAGACATTCAACAAACGAATGTCGACACTTGAGAGATGTGGTCGAGAAGTTGTTGCATGAAGGCAAGTTGGATGAGTATAAGGCTGCCCCAAGGGACAAGGGGCAAGGAGGATAAGCTACAAACCAGAGTCAGTCTGCTCCCAAGCCTACAGCGCAACAGAAAGGCAAAGAGATTGTCATTAATACCATAGTAGGTGGACTCCATCCAGCTATCCACAGTTTCAGAGCAATGGACCAATACGTTAATGCAGTTAAGCACATAGATGTGGACGAGTGCGATGATTTGGAAGACATCACCACTGTGAAATAGCAGAAAATAATGTTCGATGATGTAGTGTTCCGTAGTAGAGACGATACCGAAATCCAGTCACCTACCGAAGATCCGTTGGTCATTACCACTACCATTGGACCGACACTGGTTCATAAGGTACTAGTGGACAATGGAAGCTCTGTCAACATTTTGTTTAAGAAGTCGTTTGATCAGATGAAACTTGAGTTTGGAGATTTGAAGCCCTGTGAAGGTTAGATCCGAGGCTTCAATGGGGCATCGACAGCTCCAATGGGGCATATAGAATTGCCCATAACATTGGGGCAAGGGGATCGTCGAAGAGTACGAATGCTTCAGTTCGTAGTGCTAGATATCGATTCGCCCTACAATGCATTTTTGGGAAGGCCTGCCCTTGCAGAGTTCAGGGCTTGTATTGCACCGTGGTGCTTATTACTAAAGTTCCCAACTGAAGCCGGAACATGAGTAATGAGAGGAGATCAAGTCTCCGGACGAGCTTGTTATATTGCCGAATTAAAGATGTTGATGAAGGGACTCAACATCGAGACTAAAGGTGCCTCACCTCCTCCAAAGGAGGGTTCGGCGTAGCAATTAGAGGGATCAACCGCGAAGGAGTTGCCCAAGGGAATGCCCGAAGACCTAGATCCTAGAGAAGATGAGGAACTTGAGGATAGAAATGAAACTCCTAACGAAACGACAATGGATATACCCATTGACGAAGCTGATCCAGCAAAGGTTTTGAAGATTGGATCCCAGTTGGATCCGCACCGAGCCAAAGAACTGACTGACTTCCTGAAGGTAAACCTGGATGTGTTTTCCTGGACCCACGCCGACATGTGTGGGATATCGCCATCCATCATGAGTCATTCGCTGAGTATAAACCCAAAACACCCGCCTGTAAGGCAAAAGAGACGTGTGCTGGGCCCAGAGAGGTCGGCAGCTCTGAAAGAAGAAGTGGAGAAGCTGAAAGAGAACGGATTTATTAGAGATTCGACGTATCCCGACTGGATATCGAATCCTGTGTTGGTAAAGAAGTCAAACGGAAAGTGGCGGACATGCATTGATTTTTCAGACTTGAACAAAGCCTGCCCGAAAGATAGCTTCCCACTCCCCAGAATAGACCAGCTTGTGGATTCGACGGCGGGACACGAGCGTCTTTCTTTCATGGATGCATATTCCGGATATAACCAGATTCCCATGCATGTGCCCGATCAAGAGCACACGAGCTTCATTACAAATTTGGGGTTATATTGCTATGTGGTCATCCCGTTCGGATTGAAAAACGCTGGAGCTACCTACCAACGCTTGGTGAACAGGATGTTTTATAACCAAATAGGGAAGACTATGGAGGTTTATGTGGAAGATATGCTTGTCAAATCGAAACAGTCCTCCAGCCATACGCAAGACTTGGCAGAGATGTTCGGTATTCTGCGAAAGTATCAGATGAAGTTAAATCCTTTGAAGTGCTCGTTTGGAGTGGCATCTGGAAAGTTTCTAGTTTTCATCGTGAGCTCTCGAGGGATTGAAATCAATCCCAGTCAAATAGCAGCGATAAGGAACATTGAGGAACCAAGGAGAATCAAAGACGTCCAAAGTCTTGCGGGGAAAGTGGCTGCGTTGAGTAGATTTATCTCCAAAGCAACGGACAAATGCATCCCATTTTTTGACTTGATAAAAAGGGGAAAGAAAAATTTCGAATGGACCCCGGACTGTGTTGAGGCCTTTCGAAATCTACTGGACTTACTAGAGAGACCACCGATTTTGTCGAAGCCAGTGGATCATGAAGAGCTGTTTGTTTATCTAGCAGTATCGGCTAACGCCGTTAGCACCGCCTTAGTCCGGTAAGAAGACAAGGTGCAGAGGCCGGTATATTACGTAAGTAAGAAATTGGCAGCTGCAGAACGTAACTACCCAAGGATTGAGAAGCTTGCTTACAGCCTTCTAATCGCCTCTCGAAAACTTCGCCATTATTTTCAAGCTCATCCAATAACCATATACACTGATCAGCCTCTGAGGCATGTGTTGCAAAGACCCGAAGCATCGGGACGGCTGATCAAATGGAATATTGAATTAAGTCAGTTTGATTTAAATTTTCAGTCGCGGAGATCGATCAGGGGGCAAGCCCTGGCTGACTTTATAGCAGAGTTCACAATTCCGGAGGAGGAGATGATCAATGACAAGGTGGTCAAGTCAGAGGAGGAATTAAAATTAGATCCATGGAAGTTGTATACAGACGGAGCCAAGAACGACCAAAGGTCCGGAGCTGGAGTCATCTTAGTTACTCCTGAAGGACGATCGTTATATTATGCTCTGCAACTAGAATTTTCAGCGACTAATAATGACTCTGAGTATGAAGCCCTGATTGCCGGGCTGAAACTTGCTAAGGAATTCAGAATAAAGGCATTGGATATATTCTGCGACTCCAAAATAGTCATCTGCCAAGTGTGGAAGGAGTTTGTGGCTCGGGGACCTCGACTTATTGCCTATCTCCGGAAAGTGGAGGAGCTGTTGAGCAACTTGGAACGGTATAACATAACGCATATCCCCAGAGCTGAAAACCAGAAGACAGACCGGCTAGCAAAGCTGGCTAGTTCTGACAATCTGGAGGAAATCGAAATGATTCCAATTGAAACATAAGGATCTCCAAGCTTTGAGTCGATGGAAATTGAATTAGCTTTCGAAGCAGAACCAGAGAGGGAGTCGTGGATGACCCCAATCAAGAATTTCCTTAGAAATGGAATACTCCCGCCAAAGAAGAGTGAGAGGCGAGCCATAGTTCGTAAAGTTACCAGATATATCCTTCAAGATGATACCCTTTATCGGCAAGGATTTTCTATGCCCCTGTTACGATGTATAGTGCAAGACGACATCAAGCGTGTATTAAGAGAAGCACACGAAGGTGAGTGTGGAGATCATACGGGAGGTCAGACCCTAGCAAAAAAGGTATTGCGGTATGGGTATTTCTGGCCCACAATTAATAAAGATGCGGCTGATTATTCACGATGCTACGACAAATGCCAGAGGTTCGCCAAGATCCCCAGAGCACCACCGACCCATCTTAAGTCGATGGTGAGTCTGTGGCCATTTGCCATGTGGGGAATCGACATCATCGGAGTTCTACCGATTGCCAAAGGAGGAGCGAAATATGCAATAGTCGTCGTGGACTATTTTACGAAGTGGGTGGAGGCTGAGCCCTTAACCAAAATCATAGCGAGAAAGGTGATAAGTTTCGTGGTTAGAAATATCATATGCCGATTTGGAATTCCAAGGACCATTATAACTGATAATGAAACCTAGTTCGATGGTGCTGAATTCAGAAATTTCTGCCAGAAATACAAGATCGACAAGCGGTATACTGCAGTCGCCCATCCACAGTCGAATGGGAAAGTAGAAGCAATAAATAAAGTCACAAAGTCCATCCTTAAGAAACGATTGGAACGTGCAAAAGCAAAATGGGTGGATGAATTGCCCTTGGCTTTGTTGGCATATCAGACAACATATAAGACAGCTACCGGTCATACTCCTTTCTCTCTCTCATTTGGCTCAGAAGCAGTAATCCCAGTAGAGCTTGAAGCCCCCTCTCACAGGGTAACGTATTATGACCCGATGACGAATCGGGCACTCCTCCTCGAGTCCCTTGATGAAATCGAAGAGAAAAGGGACGAGGCAGACTTGCGTGCGTCAAGACATCGACGTCAGATGGCACGCTATTATGACAAGAAAGTTCATTTTAGAAACTTTGAATCAGGAGATTTGGTGCTAAAGCGAGTTTTTCCATCCCTTCCACACCTCGATCCAAAGTGGGAAGGACCATTCGTCATCCAACGGAAACTTGAGACAGGAGCCTTCAAGTTAACGACCGTAGATGGAAAAGAAGTGCCTAGGGCTTGGAATGCCCAACACTTGATGCGATATTTGAATTAGGGGTGTTGTATTTTCTTTTGTTTTCTTATGAACTCTGTAAAAAGGCACGACTTGCCTTAGAAAAGTCTGTTGATATGAACAAAGAACTATAAAGTGGATGTAGGCTACGACTTAGCCGAACCGCTATAAAAATATCGTGTGCCATTTACTTTCCTGCATTATTTATATCTTCAACTATTATTCTATTGTGACTGTGGGATATGAGATGTTAATTTAAAATCTGAAAAGTTGAAGATGGCTTATATGCAGGAACAAACACAACGACTGTTTGTGCAATAAGACATAAAAGAATGGGAAGATGACATTCTTAACTCTAACTCTCAAGAATTGAGAGAGAGTATAAAGGACGGGAAGACGTCCTCTGAGGCGTGAAGGTGCACCCAGACAAGAGACCGCCTCAGCAAGAACTCTAACCTGAATATAAGACAGGAGAGTATAAAAGATGCCAGAAAAGAATAGGCATCGATGACACAAGGAATGTGACCCCCATCAGAGAATCGGGGACATTCGGACTTTTTAATTTAATCTTGAATAGTTTTTCAAGACCGACTGGGGGTATATATGTGCATACATATTCCCCCCCCCCCCACTATGACTCCATTATACGACTTTAGTAGGACATGCATTTGCATTTTTACATAAGTAATGAATGGACGACTAACAGGCGTTACAAGAAATGAATTATTTGTAGTTATTTACAAACGCATGAATTTGTACAGGAAAATAGGCAAAAAGAAGATGCGAGGGCCACACTCGCTACAACAATTGTTGGCCAATTAAATGCTAAAATGAAGCAAAGCATTTCATCACTTAGACTTGGAGGTGGACTTGGATTTCTTAGCGGCCTTCTGAGCATCCTTCACCTCTTTTTCAGCATCAATTAAGATGCGCCTTGGTTTTTTCTTCCCTGAGGCTGAAGTGCTGGAATCGGTCGACTTTTTCCCGGGAGGCGGAACGCTGGAATCAAGAGAAGACTTTTTAGCAAGTTCTTCTGTAATAGATCTAGTCGAAAGCTTAACAACTAACCTTGATCCAGCATCCACTACTGCGAGAGGCTTAAGACTTTCGGGGTCTAGGTCTTCAACTTTAAGCTGCATGCGTTTGTCTTGTTCGGCTTTCAGTGCAGCTAAAGTATTGTCATCGGCGCTTTTTGATTCCCTAACTATAGCCACCTCAGGGTCCTCCTCATGTCCCTCATCGCCACTATCGTCCTTTAAGGCGTCTATCATCTCGCCGTCGTGAGGAGCATCAGCCTTACCCTTGTCTCCTTCATCCTTCTCCACTGGCTTTATTTCGGCAGTGGTTCCCTGGGGCACGTCTGCCTTCTCGGCCGGTTCAGCACCTGCGGAATGAGAAGTAACAGTTATCAACTCGGGAGAAAATAAAGGGTCCTTCATTGATTGTCCGACTATGCGATGGAAAGTGGAGACAACTTTGACGAATTGGGGTGAAAAGGTAGAAATACCTTCCGATGATTTCTCAGCCGGAGTAGTTTCCGCCTCTGAAGCCGATTCAGGAATAGGAGATAAAAGAGATGTCTAAGGGATCACCGGGTTTTCGGGGTCGTATTCCTCTACTTCAGGAGTTTTAGCGGCAGTGGAAGAAGAGCCAACCTCCAAGATGTCCTTTTGTTTAGCCTTCCGCTTTTCCTCATCCATGGCGGCAGCAATCAGGCGACGCCCCTCGGCTAGACTCGCCGACTCGTCATCTCTTAAATTTTATTCCATAAGTTTGTCCTCGTCGATCGAATCTACCTTGAGTTCTTCTTTTTCCCATTCAACAATTTGGCTCCATACATGAACCAAGGTAGTCGGATAATCATCGATCCAAGAGATGTTTCTATGGCGGATTATATGTGCAAAAAATTCAATCAGTAATTCACCAAAGACCTGCACATCCCCCTGAGCCTCCGCTAGCTGCTTGCGGGATTCTTCGGCCGATTTGATGACGCTTTCAACATTACCCTCCGCCAGGGCAGCCCTGTTCTCGGTCTCCATCAATTTGGAAGCCAAGTCAGCATTTTTCTTCTCCAATTCAGCGTTCTTCTTCGCCAACTCGGCCTTTTCTCGCTCAAGGTCAACATAAGCAAGTTGCATTTTGGCAGCATCTGACTTGGCATCTTCCGCTTGCTTTTTCAGCTTCGACTGCTCTTGAGTATGGGACTCGAGCAAGTCATGATAGCGTTTTTGTAAATCTTCAAATTGTTGCTTGAAGCTAGCAGCGTCCCTTTGAGCGATAGCAAGTTGAGCCAGTGTATCCTCGAGCTCTTTTCCTAAATTTTTTAAGGCCCTTGCATCATCTTCTGCAGTCTTCTGCATCGAGTTAGTATTCGTGATTAAAGTTCGGATGATTCTGGAAAGGTTGCGCGAATACTTGAACATCTCTGAATATTGTTTCTCGACCGTGTCTATTTTTTCTTTGGCATCATCAGCCCACCTCGAGGAAATAGGCTCAAGAGCAGGTAAGAAAGTTAAGTTTTCAAAGTAGTGATCGGGAAATTGCTCCTCCAGATATGCCCGCTTAACTGCAGTTTCAGCATCCAACGGTGGAGGTGCAGGGAATGTCAGCTCGGTATCCTTATGTGTGGAGGGCTCAATGGCCTCCTCATCCCTTCTAGGCCGTTTAGCGGGAACCTTGCACTTGCTTCGCGATTCGGTATCTCTTGGCGGGCTCCTTTCCCTACTGCGCTTTTCTTGAGAAGAAGTTGAGTCTTTTGATTGCGGCCTATCATCTTCTCGACGACCTTGGTTGCCCTTATATCGCTCTGGATTTGACCGAACGGGAGAGCGAGAGCGCGAGGACCGCGAATGATAAGAATCATAAGGCCTCCTATCCTCCCTACCGCGACCTTTGCGACGATCATACTCAACATCGTGAGGGGCCGTGTCATGCTGCGACGTAGCTTCTTGATGTCATAGTAAGCACGAGACATTGTACCTGCACAATAATGCAAGTGGAATTCAGAATCAGTATTCTCATAAGACGTAAGTGCTGCAAAGTGGGGTGCAATTGTGTTAAGTGCATCCTAAATAGTGTCCCCCCTCCAACAAACCAGAGTCTGAAGTCGAGCCAGTGCGAGAGGGCTCTTTGGCTTTAACAGGAGTAGTCTCCTCCGAAGAAGTAAAAACTAAAGGATTTGTGCCAAAATCCTCGGAAGTGTAAATAATGTCAGGAAGAGGGAGATCTCCCAAGCCCTGAAATGTAGGATCATCAACAGTAGGGGCATCTCTTTGGGAAGCGCCTGTTGGCTGATCTTTGGGAGATAGTGATTTCTCAAGAGAAACCACATCCCCAGGAGTGATGTACCCCTCTCGGTGCTTCTCAGGTAAATTAGCCAACTCATCATCTTGAGTCGAACTTGGAGAAGGTGAAGTTCGAAGTGGCATGGTGGGACCTTTCGATCTCTCGCCTATTTCTGGAATTACATTCACCTGAGGGATATACACATATAGACCTAGCCCGTGACCTATACTACGGGTAATGGATAGCAGTCCGTGGTGATGAAGATATTCGTCCTTGAGGACCTCGTCGATAGTTAAAAACTTTTGATCACCATTAAGGAGCCGATGCATCCGATCAAAGAACACTTGACCCGATATCTGTTTTGGATTGTCAACTACAAACAAAAAGAAAATGGATTAGTGTGGTGGCGTGGACATTCAAAGTCGAGGTTTAGAAAACCAGTGTCTTACTCGATTTTGTCCATCTCCTATCACACCCCGGTTGTTGCCTTACATAAAACCATTCCAGCTTGGAGCCACCGGCCTTGCTACTGAATGGCGCTGAAATTATTATTTTTTGGGACAGACTCGAAGTAAGAGAAAGAAGGAGTTTCTCGAGTCCGGTGCTTGAAGTTATAAAAGAAATGAACGTCATAAAAAGTGAGCTCTATGCCTAAGATCTCGCGGTATGCTACATATAAGGTATGCAGGTAAGCATAGGAGTTGGGATGCAACTGCATGGGGGCAATCCGCATTTGTCTTAGAAAATCGACGACGAAAGGAGAAAATGGAGGGATAGCCCCAACCATGCACATTAATCGGGTGATAGCCATAAATCCCTCCGGAGGATTATGAGGATGGTCGGTTTTAGACGGCACCAGAGTATCTTTTTTATGTATCCCGTACTTCAAGCATATTCGAAGGAGCCTGTCATAGTCAATTGTCGATTCAACAGAATCTTGAGGTGATTCCAATATGACGGCAGATTCAAATTCTTAGGAGCTCGAGTATCTCCAACCCCTCCTTCCTCTTCATAACCCAGAGAAACTTCACTGTCAGAAGACGTTCTGCTGCTATGCGCCCCCACTTCATAATCAGATCCTTCGTCACCCCATTCAGGGTCTGAGGAAGAAGATATGTCGTCAAGAGTTACTTTGTTGGATGTCTCGGAGACCTCTTTCTTTTCTGCCAATCTAGAAGAATGTCTTTTGGCCATGATCACTAAACTATCGAAGAAGTAATAACAGAAGTTAGAGTAAATTAGCCCATGTCCCCCTGTTCACGTGTGTGAACTAAAGTGTGTACGGTGTGTGCAGAAGAAGTAAAGTTAACACTCAAAAGTGTGATGCAAAATCTGGGCAAAGCAATGATGTTCAGAGCAGTTCTTGATGTTCATGTATGTTCGCGGGGCACTATCCTAACTGTTCATGAAGGTGGAGGTTATGTAAAATATTGATTTTAGCAAAATGGACAAAGTATTGTGCTTTTAGTTGGGTGGCCTCGGTTCGGTTCGGGTATACGTGATGGGATCGGATCGGAGGCAAAGTCGTGCTTCGGTCAGAAGTTAACATCCAACTGGATCGGTTCGGGAGCATGATTTTGGAGCAGATCGGATGGGTTTAAATGTCAACACCCCTTTCTCCTTTTTCTACCTTCCGAACCGATCCAGTCAAATAAGCCTCATTTCACTTTTTTGCTTTTCGCTCCGACCCGACCTGGTAGAGTAAGCCTCGCCTTCCCTCTTTTCCGACCCGATCCAATCTTGTGAGCTCCTCCCTCCTTTCTTCTCCTCCATCTCCCGTACTTCCTCGCGCGAACTGACTCCCTATGCCCTTCGTCTTCCTCCTCCTCCTCAGTCACAACCGAACTCAATCCCATCTCCAAAACCCTAGTTAGAACCGAACAAGTACCATCTTCCACCTCCCAGCGCTTCGAGGTGATGGCGGAGCCACCAACGACGACGGCGAAGGAGGAAGGAATCACGGCGTCGAAGCCGAGCAATAACCACACCCAAATAATTCAAATCGACTGCAAATTTCAGTTGAAACCAATTATTATGAAGTTAATCGAGGATTTAAACCTACCAAGGTGTTTGATTTGGAGATCAGCGCGAGAATTGTAAGAACTTTCTTTTTGGGACCTAGGGTTTCGGAGTAAGAGAAATATCAAACGAATGCGATGAAAGAAAAAGAAAGTGAAAAGAAGATGGAGGCTAAGTTTATATAAGTATGTATGTGGTGACCATTCGTATCCCTCTCCTCCTTTCCCACTTGGACCGGATCGTAGCCCACCAACTCATTTTTTGGCTTGCTAGCCCAGTGTTAAGCAAAAAGAAAGAGGAGACTACACGGATCGGGATCCGGGCCGAATGGATTGAATGCAATTGCTTTACGAATAAATTGAACTCAAAAGAAATCAAGAAGAAAATCACCTGGAAGAATAAATAGATGTTAACAAGTATTCTCCAAATTGTTTGAAAATAAAGAAAGGGATCCACACACTATGCAACATATATATAGACATCAGAAATAACTTTCTGAAGCAACGTATCTTTATGTATTAGTAGAAACGACTTCTTAATGATTCAAAATGAAAGATTGATGTACAGATAACATCAAAGCACGCTTCGTCTTCAACAGAAGCATCCTTTGAGGGGGCAAAATGTTAGCCTACTTTGTAAACTAGGCTATACAAAGTCAAGAAGTCAGAAGATCAAGTAAACAGAAGACACTCTGTCGCACATCCGGTTCGGATCGGAGTTACAGAGGTAAGAACAGAAGCATCACAAAGCTAAAAGATCAAGTCGGATCAGATCGGGTGTAATCAAAGAAAAGCAAAGCGAGACAAAGTGAGGAAGGCAAAATTCAAGCCGGATCGGATTGGATGGGATGATCCGATCCGAACCCCATTTATTAGCCAATCCGAACCGAACCCAGTGTACCCTGCTACTTCACTCCATGATCTCTTGGATATTTGGGGCAGTTACACCCACTTTCTACCCACGATGGCCACTTACCTGATGTGCTGGAAACACCAGAACTGATCTGATCCCGAAAGTCATGGAATGGAGGACACGTGCACCCGATCCGAACCGAATTCTGGAGAAGTTTCCACCTATAAGTAGACTCCCAAGGGTCGTTTGAAAGGATCTTTTGGCTTTCTGAGAGTTCAAGCATCTGTGAAAACCGAATTCCAACATTCTCAAACAATTCAAATCATCATTCAAAGTACATTTTGAGATAATTGAGTGAATGTATATGAAAAGTAAGAGAGATTGAGCGAATATCTTATTGTATTTTCATCTACATCATCAAACAAAGTGATATAAAGTGGACGTAGGCTCTTTAACGTCGAACCGCTATAAATCTTATGTCTCTTTTTTTTCCGATCTCATTTCATTTTTATTTTAGTCAATTTGGGTGTTAGAACCACTTTTTGGTCTAACAATTATCATACATGGGTTATTTATACATGAGAGAAAACCCTAAATTAACTTTTTGCGTGCTGCCAAGAATGCCCCCTCTTTAATCTTCATTTTGTCTTTTAGCTATAATGATTCATGAAGCCCTAATTTTGTGTCTCCACTAAAGAAGGAAGGAGAGTGAATAGGGTCCACCATTAATTCTCTATTTGAATTGATTCCCTCTTTCATGTTTTTTGGCAAGGCATTGATTTCCTCCTTTCGAATTGATTCCCTTTCCATTGATTGATTTCCCTTTTTTTGTATGCATATATGTCTTTATGAAGTCCTCTTCTACATGCATCCAATTTCTGCAAAAATATGAAAAATGTCCAAGTAAACATTCTCAAAATAATATAAGAACACAAATGACCATTTTCCTCCTATATGATGATAAATGCATGATGTTTTGAAATCAATTCAATTATTGTTTAAACATGACAAAATACCCATATATGACATTTATTAGCACTAAACAATAATAAATATGTGAATATAAATGTGCATTTTTGCGTTCACATCAAAGAGTAATTAATATTTTGGGTTCTAAACCGTGATATCTATGAAACGGTGAACTAACTCAGACTTGTGAAAGCTAAATAACCTCATTTTCCCCTTAGGCCCACTTCCGTAGACATATCTCCAATGTTAACAAAAAATATCATTAACAGCTAGGGGTGAGCATTATTTGGTTAAACCAAATAAACCAACCGAACCAATTTATTTTGGTCGGTTTGGTTTGGTTTCAAAATTAAATCGGTTTGTAATCGGTTCGGAAAAATATTTAGTTTGGTTATCGGTTTAACCAAATTAACCGAACTTTTATTATATTTTAAAAATTATCAATATTATAGTAAATATTTTAAGTTAGATTAGTTCTCAAAGTAAATTTTAATCACCATGCATGTGTCAAAATTACTTTTAGAAAGCATAAGAATCATAAATAATAATACTCTAATCATATACTTATGATTTATTTCAAATTATAGTTAATATTACAACTATAAGGTCTAAAATATTTTTAGTTCGGTTAAATCGGATAACCAACCGAACCAATCAAACTTAATTTGGTTGGTTTGGTTTGGTTTTCATTTTTATCGGTTCTAGTTTGGTTTGACTATTTTCATCATCGGATAAACCGAACCAACCAAACGCTCACCCCTATTAACAGCAACATACATACAAATTTCAGCTTGCATCCTAGGCTTACTGGAATGATTTTAATAATGGAACAAGAATATAATATAATATACATATATACACATATATTCATAAATATATATAGGTATATTTATAGGCTCCACTTTCTCTAATTCACCCCTTTTTGGTGTTGCACATAAAAACGTTAATATTTGATAGACTTCAAGTATGAACACATTTGGATTCAAAATAGAAACCAAACCTAATCAAATCATGAATCAAACAAAATCTAAACCCTTTTAGGTTAAAATCAAATATTTAGATAAGGATAAACTACATAAAGTTGAAACACGCCACCCCTTTTATTCTCAATTCAATATTAAGACCAAGATCCACAAGCCCAATAAATTGACAATTCTTGCGCAAAACATAAAATAGAGGAATTGGGGGTTTTTGTACTGATATTATCGTTGTGCCAAATCTCCTTAGGCATACTAATCAATATGTTAATCTGCAAAAAAGTAGAATATGCCTAAGAAATACAATATTCCACTCACATCGATTTGAAGAGCGTAAATCAAATGTTGTTGTGCCTTTTGAATGAAATTCCCAACTCTACAAAACTATATATAAAAAAGAATAGATTAATCAAATTCTTATATATATATATATTTCATATGAATTACAGAATATATTTCTAATTTAAATCTATTGGAATAGATTTAAAGAGAAAGAGAAGTAGACTAGAAGAAGATAGGTAAACCTAATTCTGGATTTTAATGGAGGAAAAGTGGCAGCACACTGTAGAAAAATGGCTGGGGTCTAGCTACGAGGTCTATAGGTCTATACATAGTCGCTTGTGTAAGCTCGGGACGTTGGATTATTTAGATATAATCCCGGTCATCCATTTGTATATATTAACCCTAAGAACATAGCCAAACATAGTCTTATTAGGTGTTTCAGTCGTCAGGCGGTCGACCTACCCCCTAGAATGGGGTCGACCGATGGTCGACACCCCTTCTAGGGGGCCGTCGACCTCCAGGTTGCTGATTTGCCCAATAAATACATATGGGGTTGAGGTGTTTAATTATATATTACGTTACTTTATTTGTTTTATCTCTTGTCTTGTTTAAAATATTCTTTGTCCCCACTATCTTATCTTCTGTTTGAAATTCAAACTCATCCATATTTATTTTAAATATATTTTGGACATATATAAATATATATATTACTCGTCCGATTATATATATATTTGCGTTTTACTGTCCGATTTCATTTGCATGTAACTTCTTCATACTTTTACCGTTTTCAGCATATTATATGTTAGAACGATTCAGAATTTCGCCATGAATCCAAATAAAAGATTTTCGTAGCCAAAATCTTAAAGCTATGAAATCTCATTTTCCAGCCTTATTATTTAATTGTTTATTTTTATTTATTGTTAATATTTATGCCTTTAGGTATATTTTACGGGGTGTTACATTCTTCCTCCCTTAAAAAAGAATTCATCCCGAAATCTGTTTGAAGGGGCAAAAAACACAACTCGTTCAAAACATCCATGTTAGATTTTCATTCTTACACAAAAATCCATGACTCGCAGTGGTTATGAACTGCAGACCCACTAAAATGAGCTCAATCCTAGCGTGTATGTGTAATAAGTGATGCAATATGTATGCAAACAACGTAATTATGCATATATTTCTATATGAGTATGCTTTTGCAATGGTGTACCATCCATTTCCTAACACCCATTCTTGGAATCACGATGCATCCATAAACGTTATTTTAAGGAAAAATTTCCTCAGAAAAGCTCTGGGTGAGTCTTTCTCATCTTGTCTTGGTCTCTCATGTGCTTTCCGCAGGATCATTTCCTCATTGTACTCGGACAAGCGAACGACCTTATAGTGGATCCTCTTGACTTCATGCTATATAATCCTTGTAGTGGCATGGGGCATCCTGGAGTCCAACTCGAGTTTTTCTATGTCCCCGATTTCATCAAGCTCAAGTCTGATCGCAGAATCAAGAAGGCATCTCCTTAGATGAGACACATGAAAAACATTATGGATTCCCGATAGACGTTCTGGGAGATCCACTCAATAAGCCAAGGATCCTGTCTTCTCGATGATGCGAAAAAAGTCTAATAAATCTGGCTGTTGACTTCCCAGTTTTCCCAAACCGAACAACCTTCTTGAGAGGGGATACTTTTATGAATACCAAATCTCAAACAATAAACTTAAGCTCCCTTCTTCGTTTATCAGCATACAATTTCTAACGATCTTGGGTTGCCTTCATTTTCTGCCTAATCAAGGATATCTTCACCATGTAATCATGGACAAAGTCTGGTCCATGTAGAACCATGTCGGTAGTTTCCCACCAATAAGTTAGCGATTTGCATGGCCTCCCATAAAGCACTTCAAAAGTGGCTATACCAATCATCATTTGAAAACTTTTTTTATAAGTGAACTCTACAAGTAGTAGGTGCTGCTCCCAAACTAGTCTGAACTCGATGAAGCAAGATCTGACCAAATCTTCCATAATTCGATTTAATCTTTCCACTTGGTCATTAGTCTGCCGATGATAGATTATGCTTAGGTTGAGAGTCGTTCCAAGTGCTACTTGTTGGCTTCTCCAAATTTCGCTTGTGAACAAGGAGTCTCTATCACTCACAATACTTGACGAGGTACCATGTAATTTGACTAGTTCTTTGACATACAGTTAGGCTAATGATGTTGCAGTCCATGTCTTCTTGATTGATATAAAATGGGCGCTCTTGGTCAAACGGTTATCACAATCCAAATGGTGTCATTACCCTTTTTCTTCTAGGCAATCCATCTACAAAGTACATAGAAATGTATTCCCACTTCCACATGAGGATCTCTAAAAGTAGTAATAACCCTGCGAGCTTCCCTTGCTCCGCTTTTACTTTTTGGCATGTCAAGCATTTGGCCACGAACTTGGCTACATCTATCTTCATTCCTTCCCAATGGAGATTCCTCTTCATATCTCTGTACATTTTTTACCTATGACACTCCTCTAGAATTTCTTTCCTCAACCCTTCATTCTTAGGAATATAAAGTCATCCATCCCTACGCAAAATTCCATCATTGCCAATTGAATATCTAATAAAATAGGGAAAGATCTTCTTCTTTACCAGTTTCTCCTTTAAGCTTCTTAATTCTTTATCAAGGTCTTCTGTACTTCAAATCCTCTCTTTTAGAGTAGGTCTAATAATCATAGCTTCAAGAAAACCATTAGAAGTTATAGGTGAAGGTTGCAAATTAAAATTAGAGAGAAACTCTAATTGTTTCCATTTTGACATTACATTCAAGGTTTGCATGTTTCCTACTTAACACATCCACCACAGCATTTCCCTTTCCCGTGGTATATTGGATCATGAAATCAATTGAGGCAGTATATTCCATCCACCGTTGTTGTTTCAAGTTTAAGTCACGTTGAGAAAATAAATACATTATGGACTTGTGGTCGATAAAATGTTCAAATTTCTCCCCTAAAAGATAATGCCTCTACATTCTAAGGGTGAACACTACTGCGGCTAACTTAAAGTCATGAATTAGGTATCTCTTCTCCGTATCCTTGAGTTGTCTACTAGCGAAAGCAACTACTCTTCTTTCTTGCATAAGGACCGCTTCTAACCTAGTCCTGCATGCACCAGTGTAAACTGTAAACAATTTTGAACCATCGGGTACAATTAGGACTGGCACGCTAGTTAATACTTCCTTTAATCTCTTAAAGGCTATGTTATATTTATTACTCCAAGAAATACAAAATTCTTCTTTGTTAGTTGGGCTAAAGGAGTAGCAATCTTTACATAGTCTTTAATGAATTTCCGATAATATACAACCAATCCAAGGAAGCTTCCCACTTCTGTTGCATTCCAAGTTATCCTCCACTCCTTTATTTCCTAGATCTTCGTGGGGTCTACGGCCAAAACCCTCACTTGACACAATATGTCCTAAAAATCTAACTTCTTCCCTCAAGAAATGGCACTTCGAGAATTTTTCTTTCAATTGGTTCTTCCTTAATATGTCTAGAACTTGTCTTAAGTGTTTTTCATGCTCTTTATGGTCTTTTGAAAATATAAGGATATCATCTACGAAGACTACCACAATCTTATTTAGAATGCACCTAAATACTTTGCTCATATGGTCAACAAAGAAGGCGGGTGCATTCGTCAATTCAAAGGGAATAGCTTCCCATTAGAACAGTCCATCCAGTGTCCTAAACGCCATTTTATCCTTACCGTCATCCATTCTCAACTGGTGAAATCCAGTGGCAAGGTCTGATTGGGAAAATACTCGGGCTCCTCCCAAGTGGTTGAAAAGATCATCAACTCTAGGTAAGGGGTACCTATTCTTCTTGGTTAACTTATTAAGTTCCCTATAATCCATACAACGTCTTAAAGTTCCGTCTGCTTTGGTGGAAAACACAATAGGTGCACCCCATTCTAAGGTACTTTGCCAAATGAAACCTTTTTGCAATAATTTGGAAATCTGCTTATACAACTCCCTTCATCTCGTAGGCTCCATATGCCTTAAGGGTAGTGTTGCTGGTCTGTGTCCTCTAGGTCAACACGTAAAGAGATTTCTCTATAGGGTGGAAGTCCCATGACCTTCTCAAAGACATCCAAGAACTCACATACTACGGGGACCATCCTTATGAACTAGAAGATAAGGAATATAATAAGGCTTAATCCTTGTTCCTAATATTACAAGGAATACTCAGACTACATCCCCCTCGGCTCCTAAGATGAACGATTCTCTTGTCGCAATCTAGGACGACCCCATAAAATGATAGCCAATCCATACCTAGGATAAGGTCATACCCCATAAAATCCAACACATATGCTTTGCAAAGGAACTCAACATCGTCGACCTCCAATACTAGGTCTTTGCAAAACGACTCAAGATGCTTAGATCCTCCGATAGGGTTTCCACCTCTATCGGACTATCAGAGATAGACATGGGAAGGTTCAACAGATTAACTAGTCTCCTAGAGATAAAAGAACGGGTCGCTCCGGAATTAAAAAGGTATATGCAAAAATACCCAAAACAGAAGTTATACCTTCCAGTGTGGGTCGTCCTTCGTCTTTTGGGGGTCGGATTTGAATCGTTGATGCCTCTATTACATAATTCTGGCCACTTCAGATAACTTTGGCCTTTAGGCAATCCTTAGACATGTGTCCTTCTTCATGGAAGTTGAAACACTTTCCTTTAAATTCTTTCTTTGCCAACGAGGTCCTATAATCCTTGGCCTCATGTCCCTTGCGGTTGCACTTCATACAAGTCTTAGCTTCCTTTTTTAATTTCCCCCCTTTCTTCTCCTTCTTCCACCATTCCTTTTTCTTATTCTTGTTGGAACTTTCTCCTCCTTTCTCACTTTCTTTATCCTTCTTGGAGCCTTCAGCCGTGTATAGGATAAATGTCTCTACTAGGGTTTCAAAAGTTGCCTCAAATGTAACTTGTGCTAATAACGTTTCCTTCTGTGGAGAGTTCAACCATTTAACAAACCTCTAGGTTTGTTTATGGTGGTGTATGCTAAACCTCTTCATAACTTACTCAATTCGATGAATTTGGGTACATACTCTTGTAAACTCAAGCTTCCTTGCTTGAGATGGATAAATTTCTTCAATTGGATCGTCATTTCCGCTCTTGGAAAAAACATTGCTTCAAAACGGGATTTGAATTCAGTCCATGTAAATATCCAACCCTCGTTCTCTCTAGGTACCAAATTCCACCATTCAAGGGCTTCCTCTTTCAAGTGCTAGGTCACTATTCTTCTTTTTACTTCATTTGGCCACCTGGTAGCTTGGAAAATTCTTTCGCAGTCCGTTATCCAAGATTGGATGTTAGTAAACCCTTCCTTTCCAATGAATGATTTTCCTCCAAGGTATGCAAAGATCTTACAAAAGCGCTAAAAGTCAAAGGTTACCTCAGCGGCAGGAGCTGTAGTCACCGACGGGGCGGGATTAGCAACATGGACTTGTTCCATAGTACGGAGATGTTGGAACCATTCTGGAAAGTATCGAGGCCTTGCCTGGTTTCCTTGCTCAGTAGGATTATCAGTCAATCTACTATCTAGAAAAAAGGAAAAATCCTCTTATGAATATTTCTAAGATTGTATTTACGCCCGAAAAGGGAAGAAAATGACAAAGGTGCCTAGTATAGATGCGTATACTTATAGGGGTAAATATGTATTATATATTTATATATTTTGAAAAACCTTTCTCAATATACAAATATGTCTCTCAAACGTATAATTCCCTTATAATCGGATAACCTAGGCTCTGATACCAAATGTAACAACCCACCCAGAATGGGCCTAAATTTCAACCCAGAAAAGGCCCATCGAAACTTAGAGCCATTCTAAACGGGTTGTTGTGTAACAACCCAGAATTTCAGAACCAATTTAAAATTTTTATTTTAGCTATTTTAAGGGATTTTGACTATTTAAAATGATTTATTTTAAATAATAATGTCTAAAAATTTATTTAAATCAAAGTTAGAACATATAAATTTATTTTAACTATAAAATGATCTTGAAATGGCGTGGTAGTTGAAAATCCAATTTTAAATTTCAAATGAATATACATGTAATGGCGCGTTTTGTAAGGTATAATAATTGAGTTATTTAATTATTTAAATAACGAATATATTAAATAAACGATAGTTGAACGTATAAATTATAATAATAATTATAATCGAGCCCGTAACGACGTGGCAGTTCGTTATTTGGCGGGTTGAACTTCAACTGAATATACAAGATTCGTTATAAGTCGGATTCTGTGAAACAAGAAACGTTTGAATCTGTTAAACTATATTTTTCTAATGGAAGAGAAAAATGAAGATTTCGTCGTGTAGATTTTGATGTACGTCCAAATCAAATTTCAGAAAAGTCGCTGTGGAATTCCTTTATAATTTGCGACGCTTTATTTACGTTATAAAAGAGTTTTCAATATATCTGAATATCGGGTTTGAATTTAGACAAGGTTCTTTTGGGAAGTAGTGATAATTTAATTTTTAGAATTTTACTGTAATTTTTAATTAATTAAATAAGTAACTTTTTATTTGGAGTATTTTGCACCCTGTAATCAACATTTTGAAGTTTCAAAATATGAGTCCGTCTACTGATATTTTTATATTTTTGGAACCGTGTCACCTTGCTCGTCATAACGGTATATTTATTTCAGTCGGCAACAGTCCGTGAAGTAACGGTAATTATATAAATTAGTAAAAGAGGATATTATCATACCCTTAAAAATATCCTAACCCATTTACAAGACCAAAAACAAGGCCACACTACATTCTTCTCAGCCATCCGTTCTTCATGGCCTAAAAACAAAGACGTGGCCTTTAATAATCCACAAGAAGATAAGTACAAAATGATATAAAACCCTTAAAACCGTTGAAACCTAATCCTTGATTTGTTTCAACAAGCTGCCAAAAACTTCCTCTATCTCCAGCAAAAAATAAAATCGTGCTCCTCTAAAATTTCGTTCCTCAAACCGAAAATCAAAACAATCAAAATCCAAACCCCATCTAAAAATCCGAAAATATACTAATACGGGATCGCAAGAGGATGGCTTCGGTTTTATACCATTTTGGTTAAACTCGAAGCAGTTTTCTTCATCCTAGAAAAGCAACAGTAGACTAGGCTCATGGTCCTGGAGTTTTGGCGCCGTTCCACTCTTCCGTGATGGACTGGTGGCGTGCCTGTGTCAGATGCAGCGCCGGAGGAAGAAAGGATGCAGAAACAAAAAGGGGTGCGAGCTAAGAATCAGGATGTTGGAAACGGAGAGGTTGCTCTTGAGAAGGGATGCTCGTTAGTGGGGCTCTAGTGAAGTTAAAGTTGGCGGTAGGCAGTAAACAAGAGGAGTGGTTTTGGTTTAAGAGGGGAGGGAGTATGTTGGAACCATGCGGTTTAAAAAAGGAAAGAAGAAACATTTTTCTGGGGGTAGGCGATGTACATCGAACGGTGCATGTTGAGAGGGGATGGCCAGCGTTGCATGCGGTTTAAATATGGGCGCAGTATAAGTTGTGGAAGTACAAAATGGCGGTAGTGATTCTTTAGAGGCTAGTGTCTGCTCTACGGTGTACACTATTTGGTAAGATCTCGTTGTGTTCTTTCAGCGTGTTGGGTGTACACTTCATACCGAAGTCACGAAGCAAATAGTTGAGTAGGGATTTCGCACCATATAGCGTGTGTCAGTAAAGAATTTGGTAAAAAGGGGGAGCAGCTGTTTGGTCCAACAGCAGGTAACGGTTAGAAGTTGATATAAATTAAAAATGGTAGTGAAGTGATGTGGAACAAGGTGCGTGATAAAATGGACCGTGTAACGTTAGAAAATAAATAGTAAAAGGGACGTGAATGGCCAAATAAATGCGGGAGTTTGTAGGCTATACAGTGCGTAAGGGGTATACAGTGAAGAACGACAAACGAGGAAATTTATATATGGAGCATCGGTCCTGTTATGGTTTAGACGCTGCTTATAGCGGTAAAAATGAGAAAGAGATTACGGAACGGATCTGAAGGTTTTAGGCCACGAAGAAAATTGAATTTCGGACGGTCTAATACATTGGAACCGTATGAAGGCATGCTACACTTTGAAGATGGTTCGAAATCATTTGAAGCACGTCACAGTTTTAGGCAATTAAAGCGCCAGATTTAACCGACTGATGCAAATCGTTATTTAACGGTTAACGCGCAAAGGTGAGTAAATCTCACAAACTCTAACAGTTTTATTTTCACGTTGTATTCTTAGAACTGTTAAATATTATCTGTTTGACTGTTTGACTGTGTGTTGACTGTTTTATTGAACTGCTAGTCAGTTAGTAGAGATTTTATATATATATTTACGTATATATATAAACTGTTAAATAGTCATATGTTGATTCTGCTATCAGAATATTTCACAGTGAAGTGAAATCGATGTTGTTGTATTGTCTAACATCTGTGGTGCAGGGAAACAGGTTGGAGGAATCCAACTGGATTCCTCAACAGTTATTTTACTGTGATTTTTATATTGTGAGATATAATGTGATGTATATAATCTGTGTGATTATGTGTGGTGGGACGATATTTATCGTTGTTATATGGTATGTTAAATACCATGAGAAATACCAAAATGTAGGAGAGGGGTTTTCAAAGTATATTTTGAAAATAGTTTATTTATATAAAATCAAGGGATTATATATATATATATAAGAAAAAGGATTTTTGAATATTAAGGAATATAGTGGGTAAAACAAATATAAAAGAGTTTTATTTGTAAATCAATATAAGGGAATATATATGTTAATCGAATATAACAGGATATATTTGTTAGTCAAAATATAAAGGAATTATATTCATTAGAACAAATATAAAGGATATTTATTTAGAGATTAAATAAATAGAATATTATAAAGGGTATTTATTTAGAGATTAAATAAATAGAATTAAACTAAAGGAGATATTTATTTGTTAAATAAATAGGAGTTAACTAAGTGAATTAGTTGCGTCAAACGAAGTGAATTTGTTAAGTTAAACTAAATGATTAATCGATGTGAATTAGTTAAGTTAAACTAAAGGATTAATCGATGTGAATTAGTTAAGTTAAACTAAAGGATTAATCGATGTGAATTAGTTAAGTTAACTAAGTGGTTAATCGAAGTAAATTAGTTGAGTTAAACTAAGTGAACCGGCTAGAGTTAATCAACGTGAATTAACTAAGTTAAACTAAGTGGATTAGTTCAGTTAATCGAGACAAGTAAATCAAGTTAGGGTAAACCATTTGAGTTAACCAGTTAGAGTTAACCATTTGAGTTAACCAGTTTGAGTTGATCAGTTAGAGTTGACCAGTTAGAGTTGACCAGTTAAAGTTGACCAGTCAGAGTGTATCAGTTAGAGTTATCCGAGTAGAGTTAATCGAGTAGAGTTGTCGAATATCACATATCCGAAGTAGAGTTATCGAATATAGGGTATTCGAGAGAAGAGTAATCGAATATAGTTTATTCGAGTAAAGAAAATCAAATGTTATTCATTTGAGAAGAGTTATCGAATATTTTTCATTCGAAGAGTTAATCCGAAGGAGTTATTCGAAGTTAGTTAATCCAAAGGAGTTATTCGAAATTAGCTAATCCAAAGGAGTTATTCGAAGTTAGTTAATCCAAAGGAGTTAGTCGAAGAGTTAATCGAATATAGTTATTTGAAAGAAGGTGTTAATCGAATATAGTTATTCGAGTAAAGTTAAAAGAGTTAATTGAATTTAGTTATTCGAAATGAGTTATTCGAATTTGATATTTGAATAGAGTTAAACACATTAGAGTGATTTGAATTACTTATTCAAATAGAGTAAACACGTAAGGGTTAATTGAATATTAGTTATTCAATTAGAGTTAAATCGAATTTAGTTATTCGAAAGGAGTTAATCAATTTGAGTTAAGTTAATCGATTTGAATTAAGTTGAATCAAAATGGAGTAAATCGATTAGAATTAAGTTAATCGAGTTAGAGTAAATCGAATATTGGTTATTCGAAGGTAAGTTATTCGAATTAGTTATTCGAAGGAGTTAATCAAATGAGTTGATCCAAAGGAGTTAGTCGAATATTAGTTATTCGAATAGAGTTAAAGGAGTTATCGATTTTAGTTTGATCGAAAGGAGTTATCGATTAGTAAATCGAAAGGAGATTTTCGAATATAGCATATTCGAAAGAAAGAGATCGAATATTGTTTATTCGAAAGAGAGAGATTTCGAATATGAGTTATTCGAAGAGAGAAAATCGAATATAGGTTATTCGAAGAAGAGTTAATCAAATAGAGATTACTCGAAGGAGAGTTATACGTCGAATTCGATTATAGCGAATTCGGGAAAGTACTATTTACTTTCCAGGGTTTAAATCAAGATTTAGTTATTGATTTAGAAATTAGGTGTCTGTTAAATTATTCGAGTTAGGAGATAAAGTTATAATTTAGGTTAGACATTGCAGAAGTAGGAATTATAACGTTATAGTTATAATCAAACGTTGTCATATAAGAAGTGGATTCGTAACCTGAATCCGAGAATTTGCGTAAAACAGATGATTGTAAAAAGTGAGTGACGAGCTTCATCTATTTCACAGTAAAGGACGTTGTTCAATTAAGGTCTGAGAGGTAATTATACCCCAACTTGATTGACTTCAGAATTGACAAAGGAATAGTTGTGGTTCGATAGAAAAGGTTGATTTGAAATATAGTTAAGTAATAAGCGATTAATGGATTAAGCGTAACGATGTTTTATACAACGTTCATTTGAAATCCGTAAATGAGTTTTGGAAACGTTTTCCAAATATAGTCAGATATGTTTTCTAAACATAGAAAATGAAATGTTTTCATGATAAGAATTTAAGAAATAGAGTTAAGCAAATTCAGAAACTGACTGGAGAGGGTAAGTCGAACGGTTTTCTAAGTGACGATCTGATGTTGGTTTCGACCTTCCGAATTGATACTTAGAGAATTGTTCTCATACTAGTTACAGTTAGGGACTGATAGTTGCGAAATAATAGTGATGTGAAAATAAGCTATGGAAATGTTTTCCAATGATTAATAACATATATTTTCTAAATATATGAAATAAGGAAATATGAACATATGATGATTGATCGATCTAATTTCCATTTGGAAATAAGATCGTTGTTTGTACACCGACATGTTTTCATTTGATAGTTGAATCATAGACTATCAAAGTTTTTACCATTTTAACGTTGTTAATATGGAGAGACCGGTTGGATTATTATCCAAAGAACCACTCTGTATTGGCATAAGCGTTGCGAGCAATATATGCCAAAGATAAATTGAAGACGGAGTAAAGTGCAAGGGTTGTTGTATAAGTCTTAGATAACAGTGACTAAGATGGATATACTGAATAGTGCCTTCGGTTTGTCCAGTCCCAGGACAACGTATATGGAAGAAGGTCTGACAGAGTATATCCAATAGATCGCGTAAGTTGATCTGTTCAAACGTATTCACGTTTGGTGGCGGAGGAATTCGTTTCTCTTAGTTGTATACCCGTGTTATTTTTGGATAAGTCAATTTTTGATTTGGCGGGTATGACGATGTGGCATTCAAAGTGAATGGTGATCAGATGTTCTGAAGATAGACGTAGCTTCTAGCCTCACACCAGGAAGTAACAAAAGTTGGGCTAGGCAGCATGGCTAGTTGGGTCATTCCCAAGCAGGGTGTATTGTCACCGATCTAGGGAATATCCATATTTATACTTCTTTTTGATTCTGTATCTTCGGATGACGGTTTGATGGCCTATAACCGTGGTGGCAATATATTCGCGACACTCAAGCTAAATGAGTGAGCGGTCATGTGTGGCCGGGTTGCAAGACGTTCTTGTTGAACCTGAGTGTATCACCTCTAGAGTACACTATTCAGAAGGTGCTCCCATACCTTGTCTGTTGGAATCCATTCTCCGATAAGCGGCCTGCAGTTTATGATTTTATACTATGTACGTAGAACGTGAGATGCAAGCGTTTCTGCTAGATTGATACCTATTTGTACTTAGACATTATTATAATATCACAATGATATGCTTGTCAAAGTTGTTCAGATACTCATAAGGGAAAAACCCGTTCCGTATTCACGGCGTGGTCTTATGAGATATCCTATACTTGTTTTAAACTATTTTACTCATACCAGTCCCATGACTGACCCGGAGTTTACTTTGTTGTTTTCCCTAAACTCTTGGGTGCCTAAATTTGTACGGGCAGTCAAGTAGTCGGGATTTACAGATATACTTGGAGAGCTTGGAGCAGGAGACTTCAAGATTCTATAGCTATAGTTATTTCCGCTGTGTTGTAAGTGTTGTACTCTGATAAGTGCTGTTGTATATATATAACTGTTTACTTCAAAGTATGTTATATATTATATGTTATTCGTTCCGCTGTGAGATTCGTGTTACTCTGATGATTCTGATGTTCTTCTTCTTCTTCTATTCTATTAGTTCTATCTTTTCTTTCTCACCTTCTAAATTCTTTCACTAACGTCTCGGAATTTCCGACTCTCGAGGAGTCGGAAATTTCCAGCCGTTACAGTTGGTATCAGAGCTTAAGTTAAGTGATTACCTTGGCTCTGTGGCATAACTCGATAGAGATGGGATTAGTAATATCCTAGATTGAGTTTGAGTGTATATATACGAGTGCGTATTTGTTATTTAATATAAAGTGATTTTATATTGTGGAGACTCATTGGTTGAGTAGTTTGTGAATTCTGGTCGATCAGTTTTGATCCATTGTATCGATAAGGGTTACTAAACACTCGAATACGATGAACCGACATGGTATGTTTTGAAAGAGGGTAAATGAAATAATTTTTCCCAAAATATATTTGTTTATAGAAGAAATATATATCTTGAAATTATTATAGTATATTGATTGTGTTGGTTGTTATTATAATCGAATAAGATTATAAAAGGGTGAAATGGTTATGAATGACCAATCAGAATTCATATAAGGAAATATATGAAATAAGATGAATTAAATATGAATTTAAGTCAGAATTTGGAATTTAAAATAAGGAAATTTTAAGTTCCTGGGAGATTTTGAAAATGTTTTTCAAATTGAAAATGATATAGTATTGAACTCACTTCGATAGCTGGAAAATAGATTCTGATGATGAATCTAGACATCATCAGTGTTCAGTTTCGAGTTCTAAGTGACGGATTACTACCAAAGGTTTTGTTTTTGAATTGTTTTGAGAAAACAAGTTGTTTAGAAATTCAAAGGTTTTGAATTGGCATTATGATTTCAAATTGATTTGAAAGAAACCCAGGAACATAAGTTCTGGAATTAAAATTTAACTAATGAAGTTAAATAAAATGAGATGGTAAAAATAAATTGAAATTTAACTTGAACCGAGTTAAATAAAATTGAATTGGGATTAGAGATAATCTAGAATGGAACCAAATTGATAAGTCAATAATTTGGAATTTGATATTAGAGTTCGAATGAAATTCGATTTGGATTTGAGGATATAAACTGAGTGGAATGACCATGATATATGCAGAAGTGATAACAGATCAAAAGGATATAATGATACGACCGACAAAAAGGTACAAGTTTATATTATATATGAGTTTGGATTTTATGAGCCGAATTAGCAAGTCGCTTGGCTATTTTGATTTCTTTTGAGGAGGCCTAGAGAGGCGAGTTGTGGTTTGACGTATTGAGCCGTACAAAGGAGGTTATGGCGAAATTTTTCGAAAATTTAAGGTGTTAGAAAATTTTCAGAATTTTTGAAAATTTTAGTTGGTTGGAAATGAATTAATAATTTGATTGCAAATTTAATGGTTCAGTTGAAACTGGAGTTGAGAAGTAAACTAAAAGATATTTGAATCTATTTAGTAAAGTTGGTAGCATTTTCCTAGCTTAGCAATTTCGAGGACGAAATTATTTTAAGGGGGAAAGTCTGTAATGGCGCGTTTTGTAAGGTATAATAATTGAGTTATTTAATTATTTAAATAATGAATATATTAAATAAACGATAGTTGAACGTATAAATTATAATAATAATTATAATCGAGCCCGTAACGACGCGGCAGTTCGTTATTTGGCGGGTTGAACTTCAACTGAATATACAAGATTCGTTATAAGTCGGATTTCTGTGAAACAAGAAACGTTTGAATCTGTTAAACTATATTTTTCTAATGGAAGAGAAAAATGAAGATTTCGTCGTGTAGATTTTGATGTACGTCCAAATCAAATTTCAGAAAAGTCGCTGTGGAATTCCTTTATAATTTGCGACGCTTTATTTACGTTATAAAAGAGTTTTCAATATATCTGAATATCGGGTTTGAATTTAGACAAGGTTCTTTTGGGAAGTAGTGATAATTTAATTTTTAGAATTTTACTGTAATTTTTAATTAATTAAATAAGTAACTTTTTATTTGGAGTATTTTGCACCCTGTAATCAACATTTTGAAGTTTCAAAATATGAGTCCGTCTACTGATATTTTTATATTTTTGGAACCGTGTCACCTTGCTCGTCATAACGGTATATTTATTTCAGTCGGCAACAGTCCGTGAAGTAACGGTAATTATATAAATTAGTAAAAGAGGATATTATCATACCCTTAAAAATATCCTAACCCATTTACAAGACCAAAAACAAGGCCACACTACATTCTTCTCAGCCATCCGTTCTTCATGGCCTAACAACAAAGACGTGGCCTTTAATAATCCACAAGAAGATAAGTACAAAATGATATAAAACCCTTAAAACCGTTGAAACCTAATCCTTGATTTGTTTCAACAAGCTGCCAAAAACTTCCTCTATCTCCAGCAAAAAAGAAAATCGTGCTCCTCTAAAATTTCGTTCCTCAAACCGAAAATCAAAAAAATCAAAATCCAAACCCCATCTAAAAATCCGAAAATATACTAATACGGGATCGCAAGAGGATGGCTTCGGTTTTATACCATTTTGGTTAAACTCAAAGCAGTTTTCTTCATCCTAGAAAAGCAACAGTAGACTAGGCTCATGGTCCTGGAGTTTTGGCGCCGTTCCACTCTTCCGTGATGGACTGGTGGCGTGCCTGTGTCAGATGCAGCGCCGGAGGAAGAAAGGACGCAGAAACAAAAGGGGGTGCGAGCTAAGAATCAGGATGTTGGAAACGGAGAGGTTGCTCTTGAGAAGGGATGCTCGTTAGTGGGGCTCTAGTGAAGTTAAAGTTGGCGGTAGGCAGTAAACAAGAGGAGTGGTTTTGGTTTAAGAGGGGAGGGAGTATGTTGGAACCATGCGGTTTAAAAAAGTAAAGAAGAAACATTTTTCTGGGGGTAGGCGATGTACAGCGAACGGTGCATGTTGAGAGGGGATGGCCAGCGTTGCATGCGGTTTAAATATGGGCGCAGTATAAGTTGTGGAAGTACAAAATGGCGGTAGTGATTCTTTAGAGGCTAGTGTCTGCTCTACGGTGTACACTATTTGGTAAGATCTCGTTGTGTTCTTTCAGCGTGTTGGGTGTACACTTCATACCGAAGTCACGAAGCAAATAGTTGAGTAGGGATTTCGCACCATATAGCGTGTGTCAGTAAAGAATTTGGTAAAAAGGGGGAGCAGCTGTTTGGTCCAACAGCAGGTAACGGTTAGAAGTTGATATAAATTAAAAATGGTAGTGAAGTGATGTGGAACAAGGTGCGTGATAAAATGGACCGTGTAACGTTAGAAAATAAATAGTAAAAGGGACGTGAATGGCCAAATAAATGCGGGAGTTTGTAGGCTATACAGTGCGTAAGGGGTATACAGTGAAGAACGACAAACGAGGAAATTTATATATGGAGCATCGGTCCTGTTATGGTTTAGACGCTGCTTATAACGGTAAAAATGAGAAAGAGATTACGGAACGGATCTGAAGGTTTTAGGCCACGAAGAAAATTGAATTTCGGACGGTCTGATACATTGGAACCGTATGAAGGCATGCTACACTTTGAAGATGGTTCGAAATCATTTGAAGCACGTCACAGTTTTAGGCAATTAAAGCGCCAGATTTAACCGACTGATGCAAATCGTTATTTAACGGTTAACGCGCAAAGGTGAGTAAATCTCACAAACTCTAACAGTTTTATTTTCACGTTGTATTCTTAGAACTGTTAAAATATTATCTGTTTGACTGTGTGTTGACTGTTTGATTGAACTGCTAGTCAGTTAGTAGAGATTTTATATATATATTTACGTATATATATAAACTGTTAAATAGTCATATGTTGATTCTGCTATCAGAATATTTCACAGTGAAGTGAAATCGATGTTGTTGTATTGTCTAACATTTGTGGTGCAGGGAAACAGGTTGGAGGAATCCAACTGGATTCCTCAACAGTTATTTTACTGTGATTTTTATATTGTGAGATATAATGTGATGTATATAATCTGTGTGATTATGTGTGGTGGGACGATATTTATCGTTGTTATATGGTATGTTAAATACCATGAGAAATACCAAAATGTAGGAGAGGGGTTTTCAAAGTATATTTTGAAAATAGTTTATTTATATAAAATCAAGGGATTATATATATATATAAGAAAAAGGATTTTTGAATATTAAGGAATATAGTGGGTAAAACAAATATAAAAGAGTTTTATTTGTAAATCAATATAAGGGAATATATATGTTAATCGAATATAAGAGGATATATTTGTTAGTCAAAATATAAAGGAATTATATTCGTTAGAACAAATATAAAGGATATTTATTTAGAGATTAAATAAATAGAATATTATAAAGGGTATTTATTTAGAGATTAAATAAATAGAATTAAACTAAAGGAGATATTTATTTGTTAAATAAATAGGAGTTAACTAAGTGAATTAGTTGCGTCAAACGAAGTGAATTTGTTAAGTTAAACTAAATGATTAATCGATGTGAATTAGTTAAGTTAAACTAAAGGATTAATCGATGTGAATTAGTTAAGTTAAACTAAAGGATTAATCGATGTGAATTAGTTAAGTTAACTAAGTGGTTAATCGAAGTAAATTAGTAGAGTTAAACTAAGTGAACCGGCTAGAGTTAATCAACGTGAATTAACTAAGTTAAACTAAGTGGATTAGTTCAGTTAATCGAGACAAGTAAATCAAGTTAGGGTAAACCATTTGAGTTAACCAGTTAGAGTTAACCATTTGAGTTAACCAGTTTGAGTTGATCAGTTAGAGTTGACCAGTTAGAGTTGACCAGTTAAAGTTGACCAGTCAGAGTGTATCAGTTAGAGTTATCCGAGTAGAGTTAATCAAGTAGAGTTGTCGAATATCACATATCCGAAGTAGAGTTATCGAATATAGGGTATTCGAGAGAAGAGTAATCGAATATAGTTTATTCGAGTAAAGAAAATCAAATGTTATTCATTTGAGAAGAGTTATCGAATATTTTTCATTCGAAGAGTTAATCCGAAGGAGTTATTCGAAGTTAGTTAATCCAAAGGAGTTATTCGAAATTAGCTAATCCAAAGGAGTTATTCGAAGTTAGTTAATCCAAAGGAGTTAGTCGAAGAGTTAATCGAATATAGTTATTTGAAAGAAGGTGTTAATCGAATATAGTTATTCGAGTAAAGTTAAAAGAGTTAATTGAATTTAGTTATTCGAAATGAGTTATTCGAATTTGATATTTGAATAGAGTTAAACACATTAGAGTGATTTGAATTACTTATTCAAATAGAGTAAACACGTAAGAGTTAATTGAATATTAGTTATTCAATTAGAGTTAAATCGAATTTAGTTATTCGAAAGGAGTTAATCAATTTGAGTTAAGTTAATCGATTTGAATTAAGTTGAATCGAAATGGAGTAAATCGATTAGAATTAAGTTAATCGAGTTAGAGTAAATCGAATATTGGTTATTCGAAGGTAAGTTATTCGAATTAGTTATTCGAAGGAGTTAATCAAATGAGTTGATCCAAAGGAGTTAGTCGAATATTAGTTATTCGAATAGAGTTAAAGGAGTTATCGATTTTAGTTTGATCGAAAGGAGTTATCGATTAGTAAATCGAAAGGAGATTTTCGAATATAGCATATTCGAAAGAAAGAGATCGAATATTGTTTATTCGAAAGAGAGAGATTTCGAATATGAGTTATTCGAAGAGAGAAAATCGAATATAGGTTATTCGAAGAAGAGTTAATCAAATAGAGATTACTCGAAGGAGAGTTATACGTCGAATTCGATTATAGCGAATTCGGGAAAGTACTATTTACTTTCCAGGGTTTAAATCAAGATTTAGTTATTGATTTAGAAATTAGGTGTCTGTTAAATTATTCGAGTTAGGAGATAAAGTTATAATTTAGGTTAGACATTGCAGAAGTAGGAATTATAACGTTATAGTTATAATCAAACGTTGTCATATAAGAAGTGGATTCGTAACCTAAATCCGAGAATTTGCATAAAACAGATGATTGTAAAAAGTGAGTGACGAGCTTCATCTATTTCACAGTAAAGGACGTTGTTCAATTAAGGTCTGAGAGGTAATTATACCCCAACTTGATTGACTTCAGAATTGACAAAGGAATAGTTGTGGTTCGATAGAAAAGGTTGATTTGAAATATAGTTAAGTAATAAGCGATTAATGGATTAAGCGTAACGATGTTTTATACAACGTTCATTTGAAATCCGTAAATGAGTTTTGGAAACGTTTTCCAAATATAGTCAGATATGTTTTCTAAACATAGAAAATGAAATGTTTTCATGATAAGAATTTAAGAAATAGAGTTAAGCAAATTCAGAAACTGACTGGAGAGGGTAAGTCGAACGGTTTTCTAAGTGACGATCTGATGTTGGTTTCGACCTTCCGAATTGATACTTAGAGAATTGTTCTCATACTAGTTACAGTTAGGGACTGATAGTCACGAAATAATAGTGATGTGAAAATAAGCTATGGAAATGTTTTCCAATGATTAATAACATATATTTTCTAAATATATGAAATAAGGAAATATGAACATATGATGATTGATCGATCGAATTTCCATTTGGAAATAAGATCGTTGTTTGTACACCGACATGTTTTCATTTGATAGTTGAATCACAGACTATCAAAGTTTTTACCATTTTAACGTTGTTAATATGGAGAGACCGGTTGGATTATTATCCAAAGAACCACTCTGTATTGGCATAAGCGTTGCGAGCAATATATGCCAAAGATAAATTGAAGACGGAGTAAAGTGCAAGGGCTGTTGTATAAGTCTTAGATAACAGTGACTAAGATGGATATACTGAATAGTGCCTTCGGTTTGTCCAGTCCCAGGACAACGTATATGGAAGAAGGTCTGACAGAGTATATCCAATAGATCGCGTAAGTTGATCTGTTCAAACGTATTCACGTTTGGTGGCGGAGGAATTCGTTTCTCTTAGCTGTATACCCGTGTTATTTTTGGATAAGTCAATTTGTGATTTGGCGGGTATGACGATGTGGCATTCAAAGTGAATGGTGATCAGATGTTCTGAAGATAGACGTAGCTTCTAGCCTCACACCAGGAAGTAACAAAAGTTGGGCTAGGCAGCATGGCTAGTTGGGTCATTCCCAAGCAGGGTGTATTGTCACCGATCTAGGGAATATCCATATTTATACTTCTTTTTGATTCTGTATCTTCGGATGATGGTTTGATGGCCTATAACCGTGGTGGCAATATATTCGTGACACTCAAGCTAAATGAGTGAGCGGTCATGTGTGGCCGGGTTGCAAGACGTTCTTGTTGAACCCTGAGTGTATCACCTCTAGAGTACACTATTCAGAAGGTGCTCCCATACCTTGTCTGTTGGAATCCATTCTCCGATAAGCGCCCTGCGGTTTATGATTTTATACTATGTACGTAGAACGTGAGATGCAAGCGTTTCTGCTAGATTGATACCTATTTGTACTTAGACATTATTATAATATCACAATGATATGCTTGTCAAAGTTGTTCAGATACTCATAAGGGAAAAACCCGTTCCGTATTCACGGCGTGGTCTTATGAGATATCCTATACTTGTTTTAAACTATTTTACTCATACCAGTCCCATGACTGACCCGGAGTTTACTTTGTTGTTTTCCCTAAACTCTTGGGTGCCTAAATTTGTACGGGCAGTCAAGTAGTCGGGATTTACAGATATACTTGGAGAGCTTGGAGCAGGAGACTTCAAGATTCTATAGCTATAGTTATTTCCGCTGTGTTGTAAGTGTTGTACTCTGATAAGTGTTGTTGTATATATATAACTGTTTACTTCAAAGTATGTTATATATTATATGTTATTCGTTCCGCTGTGAGATTCGTGTTACTCTGATGATTCTGATGTTCTTCTTCTTCTTCTACTCTATTAGTTCTATCTTTTCTTTCTCACCTTCTAAATTCTTTCACTAACGTCTCGGAATTTCCGACTCTCGAGGAGTCGGAAATTTCCAGCCGTTACAATACATAATTCAAAATAAATCGGATTTCAATAAAACAAGAAACCTATAAATATGTTTAACCATGTCTTCCAAATGAATCTAAGGAACAGAGATTCCACTTTATAAATTGTAAGTTATGTCCATTATAAATTTAAAATAGTCGTTATGGAATTTATAAATATTTTAATTGTAAAGACCCCCAAATTCCCACCCTTTGAATCGACCATAAACCACACAGGTCTGACCCAAAAAGTGAAAATCTACGAATACTTTAACTTTGGGTATACAACACATTACAACAGGTAACAGAAGACTTTTATAACACTATAATAAATGTTACATCAGAGTACAGAATATACATATCAGAGTACAATGGAATATAATTACAGCGGAAGATAAATACAAAAAAAATGTAATATACTACAACGGAAGAACACAGCGGAAGACTCTCTATCTCTGCACACAGCTTTAAGCTTCAACCCAGAATCCTGTTTAATATATCTGCAAAAATAGCTACTCGACTGCCCGTGTGGAAAATATGGGCACCCGAGTTTGCCAGTGGACAAACTACAGGTCAGTCATGGGAATGGTGTGAGAATTCTACTTAACCTATATAATATAAAAAGGCTAATCACAGGACCACGCCAGTTTCACGGAACGGGTTTTCTCCTATGAATTGCCAGTGCAAGACTAAAGTAAATAGTCGAAATAACGCAATGCTTTTTAGAAAAATGAAACCATTATAAGACCCAAGTCCCATCACACAATGCAACGCAAACCGGAGGATAGGGTTTTACCTTATAATGATCAAAAGATGCTTGATACGATAAACACGGCATTATATAATAATAGTGTGCAACCAATTTGAAATACATCAAAGTAAATGTATTAATCCTAGACGACATGAGTGCCCCATCCCACTATGTCTCCATATATAGGTATACAATCAAAACCGCGTGATGTCGTATTGGAAATTTGGGTTTCCATCTGAGTCAAGGCTAGGGAGGAGATCCTTATCGATTCGAGACACTCTAGCAATGCCCCAGGATTGGTACTCTGTCCAACCCTTGGATCCTGCAGGGCCGGTCCATACGTTAACGCTTAATGGATTGGCAATTCCTGAACACACGCTTCCCGGTCCTTTTGGACCTATAATACGGCCAGTGGCGACCGCATAAACCGAGGCCTCGAAAAATCCAACAACCACAATGTATAAATGCCAGCGCTGGTAGGTCCTTGGCACCACTCTAGCTAGAAAGAAAGGTGTGCACTCCCTGCGTTCCCTTCTCCCGTTTTAGACTCTACCGGGCTGTGAGGCTCGTGAAGTCACGTTACACAAAGCTATGCCTAAATAGACTATGCTTTGATCATCCCACAAGGCTCTGCTTTGCAACAATAAGCCTTGTTCAAGTGCAACTTGGCATACCACATCAACAACTCATATCATGCGATTGGTAATTATTTACCATACAAAAGGGTGTTAAGCAAGAGAATAAATCCTCCGCCACCATGCATTTATATATTAAATAAAAACCAATTTAATTACATGAAATAAATTTCAATGTCAGGCATGCTATCCATTTATAAGCTTATGCTCTGGGTCCGAGCGAAAGCCAAATCCGTACGAATCAACACTACGTCCGGATAACTACCACTTTATCCCTGTCCTGGGTGCAAATCAGTCCAAGGCATCAGTAATCCTTACCCATTTGATGTGAAGACCGTCGGTCTTCAATCACCGTCTTCAACTCTTCGACTTAGATCGTCGTAATAATTATTTGAAATGGGTTAAACCCGGTTTTTCCGAATAACTTGCGTATTTTATAATTGAAAATCAAGTGTTATAAAACACGTCCAACGTCTCATTCCAATTCAAGATATTCTTTTATTAGAATATTCATATTTCTAGGGAAAAGTTCCCATAAATTAAATCAAAGATAAATTCTTATAAATTTATTCTTTTTAAACATTCATTTAAAACTCCAATTTGATTTTAATATCAAAAATCATTATCAAATGATTATTCAACTTTTTAAGAAATAAATCTTATCTTTAATTGGGTTAAAGAATCAATGTCATTTAAAAACACTGTTCACGATAAACCCAAAGTCATTTTCCACTTCATATGGAATTTTCACAGAAGTTAAGTCAAAATATAATCGATATATATTTCTGTATCGGATCATTAATATAAATGGAATAACGGCAAAGCCTTTTAAATTCCATATATATTATCAGTCTTCTTTTACAGAAACCTATCTCGATTATTATCAAACCGAATTTCCACTCAATTCCAATTTAATATATATTAAATTGGAAAACTTGTCTTTAGAGAATTTCTTTTTAAATCTTGATAAAAGATTTATAATTTCTAAATCATATTATCACTGTAAATTGGGTTAAAGAACAAATGTTGTTTAAAACACAGTTCACTGTAAACCCAATTCACATAACATTTTATTGCCATTATTAAATATAATTGGAATTCTAAAAATCTTAATTGAAAGATTAATTCTAATTAACAACTAATTCACTTCAATAGAAATATCTTTTATCTTTTGTCCATTCAAGAACGGACAAAGAAATCATTATTTTATTCTTGGTTAAATATTATTTAAAATATTCATTATCTTAAGATTGTTCTTTATATAAAATGTCCTTTATGGTGCATTAATCTTTATTTTAAAAGATATTATTATTACAGTGTTCTTTATTCTAAACATTCATATTTTAGAATATATTCTTTATTTAAAAGAAATTCTGAACTGGAATGTGACTCAATCAGTTACCATATAACTTTGGTAATATGGATTTCACACATCTTATGAATATGACAATAACATAAATAATTATCAGACATCCATTCACAGCCAGAGTGAAGTTTATAACTGTGTGAGTATTAAAATGAAATAATAATACTCATCGCAGCCTGTCAATCTATCGATCGACATATAACTAGATATTGGGACTAGTGTATGCAAATTCATCCCAACACCCGTGTGGGGTTTTCAGCCAACAACCATACTTATAAATAAATGATTAGTTAAAGAATTTAACCAATTTAATTCTACTGGCATGTTGGTGACAATGGACTAACATGTTATAATATTTCTAATATCGAGTACAAGTATATTTTTACTCGTATAATTTCCTTATTTATTTCTAAGGTCCAATAAACTGTAATCTATTTATATGGCATTACTGTGGACGACCAATAAAAGATAATTTTCTATTTTCTTTTATTTGTATGCAAATATATTTAACTTTTAATGTGTAACAACCCGAAAATCTGGGCCAGTTTAAAATTTTTGTTTTGGCAATTTTAGCGAATTTTGAATATTTAAAATAGATTATTTTAAATAATATAGACGATAAATTTATTTTGAATAGAATTCGAACGTATATATTATATACACCGTCGTTAGAATATAAATATTTATATATAATTATAAATGGAATTGAAAATGGCGCGGTAGTTCGATAATTCGATTTCAAACTTCAATTGAATGTACCGGGTGCAAAACATTCCGGATTTTAGTGAAACTAAAAACATTAGGATCTAATTGTGAATATCTTTCCAACGAATCCGACAAATCAAGATTTCATAGCGGGAGTCAGAAGATATGTCCAGTTGAAAATTCTGAATAGTCGCTATGGAATTCGGACCCTTAAAAATGGAAATTTTGCAAACGACCTCGGATTTCGACGAAACCAGTTTTGTTGGATCCGTGATGTAAAGTTATTGCTAGGTTTCAAATTTCATAATTTTTCGTATCAATATGTGAGCGTGGCATAGGAAAACGCGTTTGACCAGTTTCAGTTGATTTTAATCGACTGGAAATTGATCATTTTTCAAACGGTCTCGGAATTCGACGAAACTAGTTTTGTTAGGACCGTATCGTCAATACGAAGCTAGAAATAATTTTTTTGGAATTTTCTGATTCAGTATGTGGCCCCAGTAATTTAAAATATACGTTCAAATTAAATATTATAAAAATAAATAAACAAGGGTATAAATTGGAATTTTGAAACCCTAATTTTCATTAATCATTCAGCCGCCACTATCGCTCCTACGGTGGAAATCGTTCCAGAAAACAATCCCCAAATTCTTTCAATCAGTTTAATGAATTTAGATTTTCTAAAGCGAAATTTGGAGTGCTAAGAAAGGGCTTTCGATCTATATAAGGTTGATGGTTTATCGTGGAAGGATTTGGGAGTATTTCCTGGCCAAAGTCACTTCGTTGGGGGCGGATTTCCAAGCAGGTGGGGGCCGCGAGCTGGCCATGCTCGCTGGCGGTGGAAGCTCCGGTTGAGGCGCACCTCGTGGCGCAATTAGATCGTGTTCCGGGATGAAGATGGAGGTGCGAAATTCAAGGTCGACGTCGGTGGAAAATGGGTTCAGCGGGATCGTGTTTTCCAGAAAGAAGATGAAAGGGGTAATCCCCTTAATTATTTAGTTAATTATGCTTAGTGAATTTTATTTTTCAGCCTTTAAAATTCTGAATAGAAAATGTTTTAGAAATTATAAAAAAAAATTATTGTTTTAAAAGTAATTTTCATATATTTTAGCATTAGTGTACAAATGTAAATTTTGAAATGAAATTGCTTTGTAAATAATAATAAAACAAAGAATTGAATTTTATCGAAACAAAGAATTGAATTTTATCGAAACAAAGAATTGAATTTTATCGAGACAAAGAATTGAATTTTATCGAAACAAAGAATTGAATTTTATCGAAACAAAGAATTGAATTTTATCGAAACAAAGATGCGATTTTTACTGTAGGAAAAGCTTTGATTTTTAGATAGTAAAAATATGATTTTTATATATTGAACATCGAAGTAAAAATATGAATTTTATATATTGATCATCGAAGTAAAAATTCGGATTTTATATATGTAGTGGCTACGGGCAACGAAGATGACAAAAAGGCGAGGACGACGAAGATTTCTGCAAAAGAAGAGTCGAGATAGTTGGATAGCTATCGGTGAGAATTTCTCACCTTTCAATTTCATTTTCTAGTTATATATATATACTAGGATGCAGACGGTGCTCAGTAGCACCCGACACAATCGTCCACAGACCATGGACTTGTTTGTTTGGTTGCATAGATTAGTCAGATTATTTGATTTGAATTTGGTTGTTTGGTGAATTTGATTGATGTGTGAATGGCGTGGGCCTTCACTAGACCGGGGATAAGGCTAGGCCTTGTCTCGTTTCTAGTATCGTGCCGTTATGCCGCCGAAATTTTCTAAAATATGTTAGAAAAATAAAAATATCATTTTATTGAATAAATGAACCGAATAGAATATTCATAGGTTGAATAAAATGTTTTATCGTTAAAAATATAGTTTTTAACGTGAAGTGAATAAAATAAAATATTCATTTACAAACCGGACGGTTTGTTTATGTACACCTATTTGAAGGACTTTGATTGGGTCGATAAATTTCACACATCGCCCAACTGCACAAATAAAATCTGTGTTTGATTGTTTGAAAGCCTACACGGGTGTTGGGATGAAATTTGAAGTTCACTCATCCTGATTGATTAAATATGTCGATCGATTGATTGACAGGCTGTTATAAGCGTTAGATATCTATATTTGATGCTTATACAGTGTAGTGCACATTGGTTGATGGTTGATTATTTTTCAATCCTATTATATACATGTGTTGTATGAGAATCCATATAATTAATTTTATATGGTAATTGATTGGGCCTCATTCCAATTTAGAAAATAAAGAATATTATAAAATAAAGGTTCATGTGTTGACAGTACTCATCCATTGAGATTGGTCATGTGTTGAACGAAATATTTTAGTAATAAAATTTACATCTTTATCAATATAAAATAAAGGTTCATGTGTTGACAGTACTCATCCATTGAGATTGGTCATGTGTTGAACGAAATATTTTAGTAATAAAATTTACATCTTTATCAATATAAAATAAAGGTTCATGTGTTGACAGTACTCATCCATTGAGATTGGTCATGTGTTGAACGAAATATTTTGATAATAACAACTATTTTGAAAAAGAAATATTTGAAATAGAATATTTGAAAATAGAAATTTATGAAGCCGTGTTGATTAGGTTGACTCCATTTTGACGTAAACGATATTTATATCGATTTTATCGATTTCGAAATGAATTGAATTGAAAACGATTTCGAAATGAATTGAATTGAAAGCGATTTCGAAATAAATTGAAAGCGAATTGAAAACGAATTCAAATTGAATTGAAAGCGAATTGAAATGAATTCAAATTGAATTGAAATTTGAATTAAATAGAAATGAATTTTAAAACGAATTTATAAAGAAGAATTCAATTTTGCTTTGGATTGTAAATGGAAGTTGAAATTGTTTTTGAAACGAATTTAAAACTATTTATATAATTCGTTTTAAATAGAAATCGACGAAATATATATTATATATTATATATATAATATAATGGCCTGAATAGAACGCGCCGCGCCGCGGCAGTTCGCGAATTTCGACCATTTATTTCAAACGGACATAACGGGAGATCCGACCGTCGGATTCTCCTAAAACCGGAACCGTTGGGTTCATATCGAAAAGAGCTTTCTAACAAATATTAGAAATTAGAAATCTAACGGTTGGATTTGGAATTATGTCCAAATCAAATTTGAAAAAGGTCGATGTAAGTGCAGTTCGATGGCCATTGATGGAAATCGACTGTACGGGCCTTGATAAAATTATTAAAAATAGTAATAATTTGTGTAAAATCATAAGAAATGATTTAGAAAGAATTGGGATGAGAAACTCTATATTTGAAAAGATAAAAATAGATTTTTATCGAAATGAACTAGTTTTGAACTAGAACTATAATTCTATTTATTTTTAAATAAATAAATTGAATTTGAAAAGGGTTTTAAAAATAACCAGAATTTCCAATAATTAGATTGGAATGGATTTGAATCGAAATTGTCTTCGGAATATTTCGAGATTGGATTTCGAGATGATACAGATATTGTTATGGGAATTTGAAAGATATATATACATATCGTTATTTCCAATGCGATATTTGTTAGTCGTAGAATTTGATATTGAATATATGCCGGTATATTTTCTATTCAGAGCCTTGTATTGAATATCAAATGTGATTTGGGTTTGTCGTGAATGGTGTCTTCACTAACACTGTTCTTGAACCCAGTTGAGAAAAGATTAAATCTTTTTATTTAGATTTAATGAAGTGTACCAATTCAATAATATTTAATTGGAATTGAATTGATATTGATATTGGGTTTATCGTGAACAGTGTTTTAAATAACACTTGTTCTTTAACCCGATAATTAATGGAATGATTTTTGGGTTTACCGTGAACAGTGTTTTAAATAACACTTGTTCTTTAACCCGATAATTAATGGAATGATTCTTGGGTTTATCGTGAACAGTGTTTTAAATAACACTCGTTCTTTAACCCGATAATTAATGAATGTGATTTTGGGTTTATCGTGAACCGTGTTTTAAATGACACTGATTCTTTAACCCAGTTGAAGATTAAAACTAAGTGGAGTTTTAATGAATCTTTAATTAGATTGAAATGATCGAAAATGGAGTATCACCAGTTTTGCTCCAGGCGATAGTTAAATCTTTAATTAGATTTGAACGTGAAATGGTAATTGAATTTACCAATAACACTGTGGTGTTAGATATGAAGTATTACCAGTTTTACTTCATGGGATGAATAGGTTGGGATTGGGAAATTAAAACAAATGATTACTTCGGTAAGGTTCGCTAATCCCGACTAGTTTGAATTGATATTCAAAAATAGATTTAAGAATAAATTCAAGGAATTTATCTTGGATAAAATTAATGGGAACCTTTCCCTATGAATGTGAAATTTAGAAACTAACTGTCGGTTAGCCAAGCAGAAGGGTTTTCTGGATATTGATTTGATGTTGGTTTCGGCCTTCGGGGTTAATATTTGGGGAATTATTCTCTTGATTAATTTACGGTTAGTGACTAATGAATTGGAATGAGGCGTATGTTGTGTTTGTGTAACAATTTTATAATATATACGCGAGTTATTCGGAAAGACCGGGTTTATCCCATTCTGAATAACTGATACGACGATAAGTCGAAGATGAAGACGATGGTCGAAGACCGGAAGTCTTCACGTCGTTTGGGTGATTACTGATGATCTTGATTGGGCTGTACACCCAAGAAGATGGAAACAGTTGGTGATCGTCCAGACGTACTTGGAGATCGATGGATATGCGGGGTACTAGGTGCCTCCGGTTTCGTTCAGACCCAGAACGGACTTGTAAATGGACTGTGTGTCTGACATTGGATTTTAGTCCGTGTGATTGATCTCTATTAAATATATATCTGTTTGGCGGCGGAGAATTTATTCTCTTGCTTAACGCCCTTCTCTGAGACGTACGAGCTCAGGGGTTATATATTGATGGATATCAATCGCATGGAGTGAATTGCCTGTGTGGCATGCTTAAGTGGCAAATGATCAAGGCTTCTGTTGAAAAGCAAAGTCTTGTGGTTGATGATCGAAGCAAGGCCTTTGTGGCGTAGCTTTGTGTAACGTTTACCTCGCGAGTTTCACACCCGGTATGAACCAAAAACGGGAGACGGACCTCAGGGGGGACATGCGTTTTCTTTCTAGTTAGGAGTGGCGTCAGTGCTTGAACTGGCTGACGAGTTTGACTCATGTGGATGTTACTTACTATTACTTGCTGAAAAGCGAGGCGCCTCGTGATATCGGTTTCGGCCGATGCTTCTGGTCGGCTGACGGGCCAGACTTACGCCCCAAAGGGCGGAGAAACGTATTGTTCAGGCATTACAATCCACATCGGTGGACCGGCCCTGACGATCCAAGGGGCAGTTGCGGCTGTTCCTGAGGGGCGGACTAGAGCGTCTCGAATCGGTGAGGATCTTGCCCCTAGCCTCGGTACATACCATAAATGATAACCCAATTTCCAAATACGTGATTCTGCGGTTTTATTTGTAGAGCCTAGTATGGCGACATAGTGGGATGGGGCACGTATGCCGTCTATGATTGATACTTATGATTTGAAGTTGTTTTATATACTATGCACTTATAATAGTATCAAACGATTTGTTTTAAACGTATCAAGCATTCTTTGGCTGTTATAAGGGAAAACCCTATCCTCGGCTGCGTTGCATTGTGTGATGGGACCTGGGTCTTATAACAGCTTCATTTTTCTTTATTTAGCATTGCGCTGTTTGTTTTATGCACTGGTATTCTTGGGAGGAAACCCGTTCCGTGTTATACGGCGTGGTTCCTTGATTTACCTAACTTTAAAAATAAAGATTAATAACTGTTTTAGTTCTCACACCAGTCACATGACTGACCTGGAGTTTATTGTTTTAACCTAAACTCTGGGTGCCCTTATTTTGACACGGGCAGCTAGTAGTTTCGGTTTTGCAGATTTATATTCACAGGATCCTGGTTTACAGCTGGAACGATATCCGGAAAGCTTTGTATCTGTATATCTCCTTCTAGTTGTGTATTGTATTATTTTCCGCTGCGATGTATTTAAATGTAATTTAAATCTCTGATATTTCTGTGTAATATTCTTTTTACTCTGTATATTCTTGTATTCTGATGCGTTGTTGTAATATACAATGAAATGTTCTTCTGTATGCATTCTGATTTGTCGTGTTCTCAAACGATAGGGCGTTTCGAACGGTCTGGGTCGGTTTAGCGACTGGTTCGGACCGAGCGAAATTCCTTGCCGTCACATTTGGTATCAGAGCTTTGGTTTACAAAGCTTAGAGAACAAGGCACATTAGAACCATACGAAAGAATTCATCAGATATTGGATTAGTAATATCCAATTAGAATGACTCGTTAGAGATAGGATCAGTAGTATCCTAGAACGAGTGTGAAGAGTATATTTTTCAAATGAAAACAATTTTGTTTTGAAAATTTAAATCGTTTTAAACGTATTTGATTATTTATTTATTTTGAATATGGACATTCCAATATATAAAGATTTTGCATATACGCGTCATGAACGTATATTCGAAGTTTTAATATACTGGATAGATATAGGACCGCACTCTAGTAGCCCGGAGAGGTTCTGATGGTGGTTCGAAACATCATCAGCATTTATTTTCGAGTGACGAAGGTGTGATACCTATATATTTCCATTAGACTGGTGTGAGAACCAAAACCTATATATATAGCTAGGACACATTGTTGTGAATTGGCGTCAAAAACATGATTTTTGTATATGTATCAAATTATGAATTTGAAACTCTAATTCACTAATTGATTGATGTTTGTGTTGTTTGTTTAGTTGTTTGCTAATTTTTAACCATTAAGCCTAATTGAACCAAATATTGAACTGTATTGAAAATTGGTCGCATTTGCTTGCATATACATATACTTACATTGAACAGGTCATAGCAAGGAGGCTAGAGCAGAGAATAAAATTTGTTTGCCCGACAAATAGGTACATGTTTACTACATAATTTACTGTTTTGTTTGGGTGATGATGATTTTATGAGCCTATTGGCTAGCCGCTTGGCTTTTTCTTTTTCTTTTTGAGATCTGAAGGACCGGGGAAGCTATTTGAAATTCCCCGATGCTCCCGGTGCAGGGGAGGTTATGGCGAAATTTTTCGAAAATTTAGGGTGTTAGCCAAATTTTTGAAATTTTGAAAATTCTCAGAAACTGAAAAGTTGGAGAATGGAAGCCAGATCGAACATAGAGTTGATTGATCAAACCACTTTCGACTTTGTTCCTTTTCGGGGACGAAAAGTTTTAAGTGGGGGAGATTGTAACAACCCGAAAATCTGGGCCAGTTTAAAATTTTTGTTTTGGCAATTTTAGCGAATTTTGAATATTTAAAATAGATTATTTTAAATAAAATAGACGAGAAATTTATTTTGAATAGAATTCGAACGTATATATTATATACGCCGTCGTTAGAATATAAATATTTATATATAATTATAAATGGAATTGAAAATGGCGCGGTAGTTCGATAATTCGATTTCAAACTTCAATTGAATGTACCGGGTGCAAAACAATCCGGATTTTAGTGAAACCAAAAACATTAGGATCTAATTGTGAATATCTTTCCAACGAATCCGACAAATCAAGATTTCATAGCGGGAATCAGAAGATATGTCCAGTTGAAAATTCTGAATAGTCGCTATGGAATTCGGGCCCTTAAAAATGGAAATTTTGCAAACGACCTCGGATTTCGACGAAACTAGTTTTGTTGGATCCGTGATGTAAAGTTATTGCTAGGTTTCAAATTTCATAATTTTTCGAATCAATATGTGAGCGTGGCATAGGAAAACGCGTTTGACCAGTTTCAGTTGATTTTAATCGACTGGAAATTGATCATTTTTCAAACGGTCTCGGAATTCGACGAAACTAGTTTTGTTAGGACCGTATCGTCAATACGAAGCTAGAAATAATTTTTTTGGAATTTTCTGATTCAGTATGTGGCCCCAGTAATTTAAAATATACGTTCAAATTAAATATTATAAAAATAAATAAACAAGGGTATAAATTGGAATTTTGAAACCCTAATTTTCATTAATCATTCAGCCGCCACTATCGCTCCTACGGTGGAAATCGTTCCAGAAAACAATCCCCAAATTCTTTCAATCGGTTTAATGAATTTTAGATTTTCTAAAGCGAAATTTGGAGTGCTAAGAAAGGGCTTTCGATCTATATAAGGTTGATGGTTTATCGTGGAAGGATTTGGGAGTATTTCCTGGCCAAAGTCACTTCGTTGGGGGCGGATTTCCAAGCAGGTGGGGGCCGCGAGCTGGCCATGCTCGCTGGCGGTGGAAGCTCCGGTTGAGGCGCACCTCGTGGCGCAATTAGATCGTGTTCCGGGATGAAGATGGAGGTGCGAAATTCAAGGTCGACGTCGGTGGAAAATGGGTTCAGCGGGATCGTGTTTTCCAGAAAGAAGATGAAAGGGGTAATCCCCTTAATTATTTATTTAATTATGCTTAGTGAATTTTATATTTCAGCCTTTAAAATTCTGAATAGAAAATGTTTTAGAAATTATAAAAAAAAATTATTGTTTTAAAAGTAATTTTCATATATTTTAGCATTAGTGTACAAATGTAAATTTTGAAATGAAATTGCTTTGTAAATAATAATAAAACAAAGAATTGAATTTTATCGAAACAAAGAATTGAATTTTATCGAAACAAAGAATTGAATTTTATCGAGACAAAGAATTGAATTTTATCGAAACAAAGAATTGAATTTTATCGAAACAAAGAATTGAATTTTATCGAAACAAAGATGCGATTTTTACTGTAGGAAAACCTTTGATTTTTAGATAGTAAAAATATGATTTTTATATATCGAACATCGAAGTAAAAATATGATTTTTATATATTGATCATCGAAGTAAAAATTCGATTTTTATATATGAATGGCTACGGGCAACGAAGATGACAAAAAGGCGAGGACGACGAAGATTTCTGCAAAAGAAGAGTCGAGATAGTTGGATAGCTATCGGTGAGAATTTCTCACCTTTCAATTTCATTTTCTAGTTATATATATACTAGGATGCAGACGGTGCTTAGTAGCACCCGACACAATCGTCCACAGACCATGGACTTGTTTGTTTGGTTGCATAGATTAGTCTGATTATTTGATTTGAATTTGGTTGTTTGGTGAATTTGATTGATGTGTGAATGGCGTGGGCCTTCACTAGACCGGGGATAAGGCTAGGCCTTGTCCCGTTTCTAGTATCGTGCCGTTATGCCGCCGAAATTTTCTAAAATATGTTAGAAAAATAAAAATATCATTTTATTGAATAAATGAACCGAATAGAATATTCATAGGTTGAATAAAATGTTTTATCATTAAAAATATAATTTTTAACGTGAAGTGAATAAAATAAAATATTCATTTACAAACCGGACGGTTTGTTTATGTACACCTATTTGAAAGACTTTGATTGGGTCGATAAATTTCACACATCGCCCAACTGCACAAATAAAATCTTTGTTTGATTGTTTGAAACCCTACACGGGTGTTGGGATGAAATTTGAAGTTCACTCATCCTGATTGATTAAATATGTCGATCGATTGATTGACAGGCTGTTATAAGCGTTAGATATCTATATTTGATGCTTATACAGTGTAGTGCACTTTGGTTGATGGTTGATTATTTTTCAGTCCTATTATATACATGTGTTGTATGAGAATCCATATAATTAATTTTATATGGTAATTGATTGGGCCTCATTCCAATTTAGAAAATAAAGAATATTATAAAATAAAGGTTCATGTGTTGACAGTACTCATCCATTGAGATTGGTCATGTGTTGAACGAAATATTTTAGTAATAAAATTTACATCTTTATCAATATAAAATAAAGGTTCATGTGTTGACAGTACTCATCCATTGAGATTGGTCATGTGTTGAACGAAATATTTTAGTTATAAAATTTACATCTTTATCAATATAAAATAAAGGTTCATGTGTTGACAGTACTAATCCATTGAGATTGGTCATGTGTTGAACGAAATATTTTGATAATAACAACTATTTTGAAAAAGAAATATTTGAAATAGAATATTTGAAAATAGAAATTTATGAAGCCGTGTTGATTAGGTTGACTCCATTTTGACGTAAACGATATTTATATCGATTTTATTGATTTCGAAATGAATTGAATTGAAAACGATTTCTAAATGAATTGAATTGAAAGCGATTTCGAAATAAATTGAATTGAAAGCGAATTGAAAACGAATTCAAATTGAATTGAAAGCGAATTGAAATGAATTCAAATTGAATTGAAATTTGAATTAAATAGAAATGAATTTTAAAACGAATTTATAAAGAAGAATTCAATTTTGCTTTGGATTGTAAATGGAAGTTGAAATTGTTTTTGAAACGAATTTAAAACTATTTATATAATTCGTTTTAAATAGAAATCGACGAAATATATATTATATATTATATATATAATATAATGGCCTGAATAGAACGCGCCGCGCCGCGGCAGTTCGCGAATTTCGACCATTTATTTCAAACGGACATAACGGGAGATCCGACCGTCGGATTCTCCTAAAACCGGAACCGTTGGGTTCGTATCGAAAAGAGCTTTCTAACGAATATTAGAAATTAGAAATCTAACGGTTGGATTTGGAATTATGTCCAAATCAAATTTGAAAAAGGTCGCTGTAAGTGCAGTTCGATGGCCATTGATGGAAATCGACTGTACGGGCCTTGATAAAATTATTAAAAATAGTAATAATTTGTGTAAAATCATAGGAAATGATTTAGAAAGAATTGGGATGAGAAACTCTATATTTGAAAAGATAAAAATAGATTTTTATCGAAATGAACTAGTTTTGAACTAGTACTATAATTCTATTTATTTTTAAATAAATAAATTGAATTTGAAAAGGGTTTTAAAAATAACCAGAATTTCCAATAATTAGATTGGAATGGATTTGAATCGAAATTGTCTTCGGAATATTTCGAGATTGGATTTCGAGATGATACAAATATTGTTATGGGAATTTGAAAGATATATATACATATCGTTATTTCCAATGCGATATTTGTTAGTCGTAGAATTTGATATTGAATATAAGCCGGTATATTTTCTATTCAGAGCCTTGTATTGAATATCAAATGTGATTTGGGTTTGTCGTGAATGGTGTCTTCACTAACACTGTTCTTGAACCCAGTTGAGAAAAGATTAAATCTTTTTATTTAGATTTAATGAAGTGTACCAATTCAATAATATTTAATTGGAATTGAATTGATATTGATATTGGGTTTATCGTGAACAGTGTTTTAAATAACACTTGTTCTTTAACCCGATAATTAATGGAATGATTTTTGGGTTTACCGTGAACAGTGTTTTAAATAACACTTGTTCTTTAACCCGATAATTAATGGAATGATTCTTGGGTTTATCGTGAATAGTGTTTTAAATAACACTCGTTCTTTAACCCGATAATTAATGAATGTGATTTTGGGTTTATCGTGAACCGTGTTTTAAATGACACTGATTCTTTAACCCAGTCGAAGATTAAAACTAAGTGGAGTTTTAATGAATCTTTAATTAGATTGAAATGATCGAAAATGGAGTATCACCAGTTTTGCTCCAGGCGATAGTTAAATCTTTAATTAGATTTGAACGTGAAATGGTAATTGAATTTACCAATAACACTGTGGTGTTAGATATGAAGTATTACCAGTTTTACTTCATGGGATGAATAGGTTGGGATTGGGAAATTAAAACAAATGATTACTTCGGTAAGGTTCGCTAATCCCGACTAGTTTGAATTGATATTCAAAAATAGATTTAAGAATAAACTCAAGGAATTTATCTTGGATAAAATTAATGGGAACCTTTCCCTATGAATGTGAAATTTAGAAACTAACTGTCGGTTAGCCAAGCAGAAGGGTTTTCTGGATATTGATCTGATGTTGGTTTCGGCCTTCGGGGTTAATATTTGGGGAATTATTCTCTTGATTAATTTACGGTTAGTGACTAATGAATTGGAATGAGGCGTATGTTGTGTTTGTGTAACAATTTTATAATATATACACGAGTTATTCGGAAAGATCGGGTTTATCCCATTCTGAATAACTGATACGACGATAAGTCGAAGATGAAGACGATGGTCGAAGACCGGAAGTCTTCACGTCGTTTGGGTGATTACTGATGATCTTGATTGGGCTGTACACCCAAGAAGATGGAAACAGTTGGTGATCGTCCAGACGTACTTGGAGATCGATGGATATGCGGGGTACTAGGTGCCTCCGGTTTCGTTCAGACCCAGAACGGACTTGTAAATGGACTGTGTGTCTGACATTGGATTTTAGTCCGTGTGATTGATCTCTATTAAATATATATCTGTTTGGCGGCGGAGAATTTATTCTCTTGCTTAACGCCCTTCTCCGAGACGTACGAGCTCAGGGGTTATATATTGATGGATATCAATCGCATGGAGTGAATTGCCTGTGTGGCATGCTTAAGTGGCAAATGATCAAGGCTTCTGTTGAAAAGCAAAGTCTTGTGGTTGATGATCGAAGCAAGGCCTTTGTGGCGTAGCTTTGTGTAACGTTTACCTCGCGAGTTTCACACCCGGTATGAACCAAAAACGGGAGACGGACCTCAGGGGGGACATGCGTTTTCTTTCTAGTTAGGAGTGGCGTCAGTGCTTGAACTGGCTGACGAGTTTGACTCATGTGGATGTTACTTACTATTACTTGCTGAAAAGCGAGGCGCCTCGCGATATCGGTTTCGGCCGATGCTTCTGGTCGGCTGACGGGCCAGACTTACGCCCCAAAGGGCGGAGAAACGTATTGTTCAGGCATTATAATCCACATCGGTGGACCGACCCTGATGATCCAAGGGGCAGTTGCGGCTGTTCCTGAGGGGCGGACTAGAGCGTCTCGAATCGGTGAGGATCTTGCCCCTAGCCTCGGTTCATACCATAAATGATAACCCAATTTCCAAATACGTGATTCTGCGGTTTTATTTGTAGAGACTAGTATGGCGACATAGTGGGATGGGGCACTTATGCCATCTATGATTGATACTTATGATTTGAAGTTGTTTTATACACTATGCACTTATAATAGTATCAAACGATTTGTTTTAAACGTATCAAGCATTCTTTGGCTGTTATAAGGGAAAACCCTATCCTCGGCTGCGTTGCATTGTGTGATGGGACCTGGGTCTTATAACAGCTTCATTTTTCTTTATTTAGCGTTGCGCTGTTTGTTTTATGCACTGGTATTCTTGGGAGGAAACCCGTTCCGTGTTATACGGCGTGGTTCCTTGATTTACCTAACTTTAAAAATAAAGATTAATAACTGTTTTAGTTCTCACACCAGTCACATGACTGACCTGGAGTTTATTGTTTTAACCTAAACTCTGGGTGCCCTTATTTTGACACGGGCAGCTAGTAGTTTCGGTTTTGCAGATTTATATTCACAGGATCCTGGTTTACAGCTGGAACGATATCCGGAAAGCTTTGTATCCGTATATCTCCTTCTAGTTGTGTATTGTATTATTTTCCGCTGCGATGTATTTAAATGTAATTTAAATCTCTGATATTTCTGTGTAATATTCTTTTTACTCTGTATATTCTTGTATTCTGATGCGTTGTTGTAATATACAATGAAATGTTCTTCTGTATGCATTCTGATTTGTCGTGTTCTCAAACGATAGGGCGTTTCGAACGGTCTGGGTCGGTTTAGCGACTGGTTCGGACCGAGCGAAATTCCTTGCCGTCACATAATGTTTTGTTTGCAACTAAATTCATAAACAAAAATGTATATTCCTATTTCTAATTAAAAATACCAAAATAAAAATGTAATATTGGTTTGCATCTAAAATCGCAAACAATATGCAACTCTTTAAACCATATTTTGTTTTCAACTCATATAGATTTACCAAAGTGTTTATTTACAATAGTGGATAAAAGAACAATTTTTATTTCATTTGTACATTTGCACATTTGCATTTGTGGATTTGCATTTGCCGTCACATAATTTTTATTTTCTTTGTACATTTGCATTTGTGGATGCAAATAAAAGAACAAGTTTATTTTCAGTGTATATTTGTATTTGTGAATACAAATAAAAAGTGGACTTTAGTTTTCAATGTTTTATTTGTATTCGAGGATATAAATAAAAGGACAAATTTCCTTTTTGTGTTTTATTTGCATTTGTAAATGCAAATAACGGAACAAATTTCATCTCAATGTTTTATTTGTATATGTGAATACAAATAAAAAGGACAAACTTTATTTTCTATGATTACTTGTATTTGTGAATACAAATAAAAAGGACAAATTTTATTTCAATGTTTTATTTGTATATGTGAATACAAATAAAAGAACAAATTCCATTTCAGTGTTTATTTGTATTAGTGAATATAAATAAAAAGGACAAATTATATTTCAATGTTTTATTTGTATATATAAATGCAAATAAAAGAACAAATTCTATTTTTAAAGTATATTTGCATTGTAGAGTGCAAATAAAAGAATAAACTTTAATTTCAAAATATATTTATATTTGTGAAGGAAAATAAAAGAACAAGTTTTATTTTTAATGTATTTGCATTGGTGGATGCAAATAAAAGAATAAATTTCATTTTCAATATATATTTGCATCGGAGAATGCAAATAAAAGAATAAATTTTATTTTCAATGTATGTTTGCATTAGTGAATGCAAATAGAAGATCAAACTTTAATTTCAATTCTAGAATAACACAAAAAGGGTATTTTATGTTTTACACTTTTCTATGTGAACTAATAACAAATAAAAGAAATCCTTTTATTTGTTTATACTTTTCTATACGTTCTAACAACATATAAAAGAATATTTTATATGTATATATTTTTCTATGTATTTAATGTCAAAAAGTGAATTTTATTTGTATAATAAATTCTAATTTTCAAATGACAAATAAAAAGTAAATTTTTATTTATCTCATAAATTCTGAGTTTCAAATGACAAAAAAAATGAATTTTATTTGTGCAACAAATCCTAAGTTTCAAGCGACAAATAAAAGTGAGTTTTATTCCACTAATCATGCTTTAACCAAAATGTGATCTTTATTTGACCAGAGGATGTGATTTTTATCTCAATACTATGTTTTAACCAAAAATTTATATTTTATTTTACTTAATAAAGTTCTAACCAACAATGTGTTTTTATTTATAATGCAACCTTTCTAGCAAAATGGAGTTTTAAATCTAACGTTACATTTTATAACAAAAATGTACTTTTAATCTCATGTAACATTTTATACGAGAATGTACTTTTAAAGCTAATGTAACATTATCAAATTAAAATGATGTATATATTTTCAATCTTAAAATGAAAACATAACCACATTAAAAATGTAGACTTTTTAATGAAAACAAATTATACAAAAATGTCATCTTTTAAATGGAAACAAATTACATTTTTTTTTAAATGTGGTCTTTCTGTTGAAAACAAATTGACATAAAAAAATGCAGTCTTTTATGCCTACTCCTTATATTACTTCTAATATGTCAATACAAATGCAACCTTGAAATCAATTTTTTTTATTGTCTTTAATTGGACAATAAAAATACATCTTTAAAATCTATTCCCTTTATTGTCTTTAATTTGACAATAAAAATGTATCTTTAAAATTTCTACTTTTTATTGTAAGCAATGTTACAAAAAAAAGTCATCTTTTAATTCCGTCCCTTTTAATGTAAATAATATTACACAAATATATATATTCATATTTTTTTGTTGAAAAACTAGTTCAACAAAAAGACATAAAAATGTTTGTTCTATTTTGTTGAAAATCTAGTTCAACAAATATAACAACAATGTTTGTTTTCAATTTTGTTGCAAATCCTGTTTTAACAAATATCACAAAAATGTTTGTTTCCATTTTTGTGTTACAAATTCTGTTTTAACCAATTTACCACAATTCTGTGTTCCACATATGTTGAAAATTCTAATTCAACAAATTTACAAAATTTGTTGTCTTATACAGTTGACCATTTATATAAACAAAAATTATACATTTTTGTTTAATCAAATTCTAATTAACAAAAATGTTAATTTTGACAATTCTATCGCCACATAACATCATCAAACAAACAGAGGTATATATTATATTCGACATAGAATAATAACAACATGAATTAACTGTAGATTAACAACAATAATTTCAGGATTATTTATAATTATAAAGGAAAGAAAATAAATAGATTTCTCACAACATACACACAGAATCCACATAGCAATTCATAATTTAATTTTAAAAATTAAATATAGAAATTCTCACCAATAGCTTTCCATTTCTCCAAAATTTAGACGAGCTCTAAATCTTGTTCAAAGTGGTCTCATTGCGTAGATCAGGCCAAAATGATTCCAACTTATTTTGTTTCATCAAATTCTGATTCGATTTGCATAGGATATGTACATTTAAATTTTTGATTACATTAATTAATTAAAATAATAACTAAAATCAGTTAAGGCCTTAATTACATTTGGAGAAAATAGTGGCCGCCCCTTTTTGGTTTCTTCTTCTTCGTTGTATTTCTATCACGAGAAAACCCATCTGCTCGCATCTGACTTCGACACCCCGCGCCTTCCATGTCTTGATTCCACGCAATTCAGGCAAAGAAAAAAAAGGATCCCCATCGTTGAATGATTAGAGCTCATTGAGGTCTTTATGTTTGTCGCTGAACGATTTGCAAATCGAGGAATGGATTGAGAGAGATTTGAAGGGGAAAAGGAGGGTGTTTCTGGCCATTCATGAAAGATGGAGGCGGCGGCTATGAAATGATTTAGGTTTTAGAGAAGGCTAGGATGTTATAGTAGAGCCAATGTATATATATTTGTATTTATCTATTTTTATTTTACTATTTGGTTATATATTTGATCTTATCCTTCACTTGTGTCCCTACATATGTAGTAGGTTACAAATGAAATGAATTAGCTGACTAGGCAGGAGTTAATCTACTCAATGTTTTTCTCTCATTCAAAAATTCAAAAAGGAAAACATAGGGAGAGAGAAACGGGAATGCAATTAATGCATGATTTATGGTATGATGTCAATTGTTAGAACGTTTAACTTTTAAATTTCAAAACACATGACATTAAGTATCATCATTTAAGTAACATATTCAATGAGTTGGAAAGAATAAATAGAAGAGAAATATATATATATATATATATATATATGTTTATTCATTTATATATATATATTTAGGTGATTTGTTTGTGAAGGAAAAATAACAACAAGGAAAAACAAAAGGAGGAAAGATAAATGAATGCATGGTTAAGTAACATAAGGAATGAAACATGATGAGAAAAATAAAGTAATTAATAGAATAAAGGATAATAAATTGCATAAAGGAGAGAGGTGAATGCATGGTTAATGCTAATTGTGACAAGTTTGTGAATATAAAATTTCAAAATATATAACATTAAAATTGTAGAATTTAAGGAACATATTCAATTGGACATACAAGAACAAGACAACAAAAATAACTAGAAATGCACATAAATAATATAAACAAAAAATATATATATATATAAGGGAATAATATATATATACATGTGGGAATTGTTTGTTTTTGTAAGAATAAATAATAATAATGGGAATAGGAAAACAATGGGATAAAAATATAAGGAACGAGAGCATGCAAATGAAATAAGATGCATGAATGGAGAAGTAAGGAAATAAATGAATGCATAGGTAATGTGAACTAGGATGCATGAATGTAGAGAAAAGAAAGAAAAGAAAAAGAAAAATAAAAAAAAGAAATGTGAGCATGCAAATGCATGAACGTAGAAATAAAGAAAGAAATGAGTTATTAATGAAAAAGTGAAGAGAAAGGAACCAATGATTTTGGGGAAAATGGAAAAAGAAGAGGAAAAGAAAAAGAAATAATAATAAATAATAAACTTCATAAAATGTGAATGAGCAAAGAAATTTTGTGCATGATTTATTTGATTATTAATGTCAACATTAATTTTCGTTAACTGCTAGTTATAACATGCGTTGACACTCTATCTCTTTACAATTTCTCTTATACAATTCAAACTAGAAACATAGTTTTATTATCAATATATTATTAATAAATCAACTTATCAATATATAAATTTTATTTAAAAACTTTTTTTTATTTAATAATGGAATTTATTAAATTCTGGTACGTTTTCTAACCAAATTATTAAAAATAAAAAATTTAAATTGGTTCAGATTTTCCGGGTTGTTACAATCTCCCCCACTTAAAATCTTTTCGTCCTCGAAAAGGAAATGAGCTAAAAGTTGTTTATTTAACTAATTTAATTTTCATTCTTTTATTGTTTTCAATATTTTATTCGTTGAATTAATATTCACACAACACAACCAGCAATCAATTAAGTGATTAAATTTTCAAATATATATAACTTTTATATACTAAAAATCATATTTTCTAAAATCCAACTATATATATAATTACAAATACGTTAATTATAAACTCTGAACTCATTCTAGGGTATTGCTAACCCTATCTCTAATGAGTATTCTTATTGGATATTACTAATCCAATCTCTGATGAGCCTTTTGTTCAGTTCTAACGAGTTGTACCCCAAAGATTGAGCAAACCTGAGCTCTGATACCAAATGTAAAGACCCGCAAATTCCCACCCTTTGAATCGACCATAGACCACACAGGTCTGACCCAAAAAGTGAAAATCTACGAATACTTTAACTTTGGGTATACAACACATTACAACAGGTAACAGAAGACTTTTATAACACTATAATAAATGTTACATCAGAGTACAGAATATACATATCAGAGTACATTGGAATATAATTACAGCGGAAGATAAATACAAAAAAAATGTAATATACTGCAACGGAAGAACACAGCGGAAGACTCTCTATCTCTGGACACAGCTTTAAGCTTCAACCCAGAATCCTGCTTAATATATCTGCAAAAATAGCTACTCGACTGCCCGTGTGGAAAATATGGGCACCCGAGTTTGCCAGTGGACAAACTACAGGTCAGTCATGGGACTGGTGTGAGAATTCTACTTAACCTATATAATATAATAAGGCTAATCACAGGACCACGCCACTTTCGCGGAACGGGTTTTCTCCTATGAATTGCCAGTGCAAGACTAAAGTAAATCGTCGAAATAACGCAATGCTTTTTAGAAAAATGAAACCATTATAAGACCCAAGTCCCATCACACAATGCAACGCAAACCGGAGGATAGGGTTTTACCTTATAATGATCAAAAGATGCTTGATACGATAAACACGGCATTATATAATAATAGTGTGCAACCAATTTGAAATACATCAAAGTAAATGTATTAATCCTAGACGGCATGAGTGCCCCATCCCACTATGTCGCCATATATAGGTATACAATCAAAACCGCGTGATGTCGTATTGGAAATTTGGGTTTCCATCTGAGTCAAGGCTAGGGAGGAGATCCTTACCGATTCGAGACACTCTAGCAATGCCCCAGGATTGGTACTCTGTCCAACCCTTGGATCCTGCAGGGCCGGTCCATACGTTAACGCTTAATGGATTGGCAATTCCTGAACACACGCTTCCCGGTCCTTTTGGACCTATAATACGGCCAGTGGCGACCGCATAAACCGAGGCCTCGAAAAATCCAACAACCACAATGAATAAATGCCAGCGCTGGTAGGTCCCTGGCACCACTCTAGCTAGAAAGAAACGTGTGCACTCTCTGCGTTCCCTTCTCCCGTTTTAGACTCTACCGAGCTGTGAGGCTCGCGAAGTCACGTTACACAAAGCTATGCCTAAATAGACTATGCTTTGATCATCCCACAAGGCTCTGCTTTGCAACAATAAGCCTTGTTCAAGTGCAACTTGGCATACCACATCAACAACTCATATCATGCGATCGGTAATTATTTACCATACAAAAGGGTGTTAAGCAAGAGAATAAATCCTCCGCCACCATGCATTTATATATTAAATAAAAACCAATTTAATTACATGAAATAAATTTCAATGTCAGGCATGCTATCCATTTATAAGCTTATGCTCTGGGTCCGAGCGAAAGCCAAATCCGTACGAATCAACACTACGTCCGGATAACTACCACTTTATCCCTGTCCTGGGTGCAAATCAGTCCAAGGCATCAGTAATCCTTACCCATTTGATGTGAAGACCGTCGGTCTTCAATCACCGTCTTCAACTCTTCGACTTAGATCGTCGTAATAATTATTCGAAATGGGTTAAACCCGGTTTTTCCGAATAACTTGCGTATTTTATAATTGAAAATCAAGTGTTATAAAACACGTCCAACGTCTCATTCCAATTCAAGATATTCTTTTATTAGAATATTCATATTTCTAGGGAAAAGTTCCCATAAATTAAATCAAAGATAAATTCTTATAAATTTATTCTTTTTAAACATTCATTTAAAACTCCAATTTGATTTTAATATCAAAAATCATTATCAAATGATTATTCAACTTTTTAAGAAATAAATCTTATCTTTAATTGGGTTAAAGAATCAATGTCATTTAAAAACACTGTTCACGATAAACCCAAAGTCATTTTCCACTTCATATGGAATTTTCACAGAAGTTAAGTCAAAATATAATCGATATATATTTCTGTATCGGATCATTAATATAAATGGAATAACGGCAAAGCCTTTTAAATTCCATATATATTATCAGTCTTCTTTTACAGAAACCTATCTCGATTATTATCAAACCGAATTTCCACTCAATTCCAATTTAATATATATTAAATTGGAAAACTTGTCTTTAGAGAATTTCTTTTTAAATCTTGATAAAAGATTTATAATTTCTAAATCATATTATCACTGTAAATTGGGTTAAAGAACAAATGTTGTTTAAAACACAGTTCACTGTAAACCCAATTCACATAACATTTTATTGCCATTATTAAATATAATTGGAATTCTAAAAATCTTAATTGAAAGATTAATTCTAATTAACAACTAATTCACTTCAATAGAAATATCTTTTATCTTTTGTCCATTCAAGAACGGACAAAGAAATCATTATTTTATTCTTGGTTAAATATTATTTAAAATATTCATTATCTTAAGATTGTTCTTTATATAAAATGTCCTTTATGGTGCATTAATCTTTATTTTAAAAGATATTATTATTACAGTGTTCTTTATTCTAAACATTCATATTTTAGAATATATTCTTTATTTAAAAGAAATTCTGAACTGGAATGTGACTCAATCAGTTACCATATAACTTTGGTAATATGGATTTCACACATCGTATGAATATGACAATAACATAAATAATTATCAGACATCCATTCACAGCCAGAGTGAAGTTTATAACTGTGTGAGTATTAAAATGAAATAATAATACTCATCGCAGCCTGTCAATCTATCGATCGACATATAACTAGATATTGGGACTAGTGTATGCAAATTCATCCCAACACCCGTGTGGGGTTTTCAGCCAACAACCATACTTATAAATAAATGATTAGTTAAAGAATTTAACCAATTTAATTCTACTGACATGTTGGTGACTATGGACTAACATGTTATAATATTTCTAATATCGAGTACAAGTATATTTTTACTCGTATAATTTCCTTATTTATTTCTAAGGTCCAATAAACTGTAATCTATTTATATGGCATTACTGTGGACGACCAATAAAAGATAATTTTCTATTTTCTTTTATTTGTATGCAAATATATTTAACTTTTAATGTTTTGTTTGCAACTAAATTCATAAACAAAAATGTATATTCCTATTTCTAATTAAAAATACCAAAATAAAAATGTAATATTGGTTTGCATCTAAAATCGCAAACAAAATGCAATTTTTTAAACCATATTTTGTTTTCAACTCATATAGATTTACCAAAGTGTTTATTTACAATAGTGGATAAAAGAACAGTTTTTATTTCAAAGTATATTTGCATTTGTGAATGCAAATAAAGAACTAATTCTATTTTCTTTGTACATTTGCATTTGTGGATGCAAATAAAAGAACAAGTTTATTTTCAGTGTATATTTGTATTTGTGAATACAAATAAAAAGTGGACTTTAGTTTTCAATGTTTTATTTGTATTCGAGGATATAAATAAAAGGACAAATTTCCTTTTTGTGTTTTATTTGCATTTGTAAATGCAAATAACGGGACAAATTTCATCTCAATGTTTTATTTGTATATGTGAATACAAATAAAAAGGACAAACTTTATTTTCTATGATTACTTGTATTTGTGAATACAAATAAAAAGGACAAATTTTATTTCAATGTTTTATTTGTATATGTGAATACAAATAAAAGAACAAATTTCATTTCAGTGTTTATTTGTATTAGTGAATATAAATAAAAAGGACAAATTATATTTCAATGTTTTATTTGTATATATAAATGCAAATAAAAGAACAAATTCTATTTTTAAAGTATATTTGCATTGTAGAGTGCAAATAAAAGAATAAACTTTAATTTCAAAATATATTTATATTTGTGAAGGAAAATAAAAGAACCAGTTTTATTTTTAATGTATTTGCATTGGTGGATGCAAATAAAAGAATAAATTTCATTTTCAATATATATTTGCATCGGAGAATGCAAATAAAAGAATAAATTTTATTTTCAATGTATGTTTGCATTAGTGAATGCAATTAGAAGATCAAACTTTAATTTCAATTCTAGAATAACACAAAAAGGGTATTTTATGTTTTACACTTTTCTATGTGAACTAATAACAAATAAAAGAAATCCTTTTATTTGTTTATACTTTTCTATACGTTCTAACAACATATAAAAGAATATTTTATACGTATATATTTTTCTATGTATTTAATGTCAAAAAGTGAATTTTATTTGTATAATAAATTCTAATTTTCAAATGACAAATAAAAAGTAAATTTTTATTTATCTAATAAATTCTGAGTTTCAAATGACAAAAAAAATGAATTTTATTTGTGCAACAAATCCTAAGTTTCAAGAGATAAATAAAAGTGAGTTTTATTCCACTAATCATGCTTTAACCAAAATGTGATCTTCATTTGACCAAAGGATGTGATTTTTATCTCAATACTATGTTTTAACCAAAAATGTATATTTTATTTTACTTAATAAAGTTCTAACCAACAATGTGTTTTTATTTATAATGCAACCTTTCTAGCAAAATGGAGTTTTAAATCTAACGTTACATTTTATAACAAAAATGTACTTTTAATCTCATGTAACATTTTATACGAGAATGTACTTTTAAAGCTAATGTAACATTATCAAATTAAAATGATGTATATATTTTCAATCTTAAAATGAAAACATAACCACATTAAAAATGTAGACTTTTTAATGAAAACAAATTATACAAAAATGTCATCTTTTAAATGGAAACAAATTACATTTTTTTTTAAATGTGGTCTTTCTGTTGAAAACAAATTGACATAAAAAAATGCAATCTTTTATGTCTACTCCTTATATTACTTCTAATATGTCAACACAAATGCAACCTTGAAATCAATTTTTTTTATTGTCTTTATTTGGACAATAAAAATACATCTTTAAAATCTATTCCCTTTATTGTCTTTAATTTGACAATAAAAATGTATCTTTAAAATTTCTACTTTTTATTGTAAGCAATGTTACAAAAAAAAAGTCATCTTTTAATTCCGTCCCTTTTAATGTAAATAATATTACACAAATATATATATTCATATTTTTTTGTTGAAAAACTAGTTCAACAAAAAGACATAAAAATGTTTGTTCTATTTTGTTGAAAATCTAGTTCAACAAATATAACAACAATGTTTGTTTTTAATTTTATTGCAAATCCTGTTTTAACAAATATCACAAAAATGTTTGTTTCCATTTTTGTGTTGCAAATTCTGTTTTAACCAATTTACCACAATTCTGTGTTCCACATATGTTGAAAATTCTAATTCAACAAATTTACAAAATTTGTTGTCTTATACAGTTGACCATTTATATAAACAAAAATTATACATTTTTGTTTAATCAAATTCTAATTAACAAAAATGTTAATTTTGACAATTCTATCGCCACATAACATCATCAAACAAACAAATGTATATATTATATTCGACATAGAATAATAACAACATGAATTAACTGTAGATTAACAACAATAATTTCAGGATTATTTATAATTATAAAGGAAAGAAAATAAATAGATTTCTCACAACATACACACAGAATCCACATAGCAATTCATAATTTAATTTTAAAAATTAAATATAGAAATTCTCGCCAATAGCTTTCCATTTCTCCAAAATTTAGACGAGCTCTAAATCTTGTTCAAAGTGGTCTCATTGCGTAGATCAGGCCAAAATGATTCCAACATATTTTGTTTCATCAAATTCTGATTCGATTTGCATAGGATATGTATATTTAAATTTTTGATTACATTAATTAATTAAAATAATATCTAAAATCAGTTAAGGCCTTAATTACATTTGGAGAAAATAGTGGCCGCCCCTTTTTTAATTCTTCTTCTTCGTTGTATTTCTATCACGAGAAAACTCATCTGCTCGCATCTGACTTCGACACCCCGCGCCTTCCATGTCTTGATTCCACGCAATTCAAGCAAAGAAAAAAAGGATCCCCATCGTTGAATGATTAGAGCTCATTGAGGTCTTCATGTTTGTCGCTGAACGATTTGCAAATCGAGGAATGGATTGAGAGAGATTTGAAGGGGAAAAGGAGGGTGTTTCTGGCCATTCATGAAAGATGGAGGCGGCGGCTATGAAATGATTTAGGTTTTAGAGAAGGCTAGGATGTTATAGTAGAGCCAATGTATATATATTTGTATTTATCTATTTTTATTTTACTATTTGGTTATATATTTGATCTTATCCTTCACTTGTGTCCCTACATATGTAGTAGGTTACAAATGAAATGAATTAGCTGACTAGGCAGGAGTTAATCTACTCAATGTTTTTCTCTCATTCAAAAATTCAAAAAGGAAAACATAGGGAGAGAGAAACGGGAATGCAATTAATGCATGATTTATGGTATGATGTCAATGGTTAGAACGTTTAACTTTTAAATTTCAAAACACATGACATTAAGTATCATCATTTAAGTAACATATTCAATGAGTTGGAAAGAATAAATAGAAGAGAAATATATATATATGTATATATATATATATGTTTATTCATTTATATATATATATATATATATGTAGGTGATTTGTTTGTGAAGGAAAAATAACAACAAGGAAAAACAAAAGGAGGAAAGATAAATGAATGCATGGTTAAGTAACATAAGGAATGAAACATGATGAGAAAAATAAAGTAATTAATAGAATAAAGGATAATAAATTGCATGAAGGAGAGAGGTGAATGCATGGTTAATGCTAATTGTGACAAGTTTGTGAATATAAAATTTCAAAATATATAACATTAAAATTGTAGAATTTAAGGAACATATTCAATTGGACATACAAGAACAAGACAACAAAAATGACTAGAAATGCACATAAATAATATAAACAATATATATATATATATATATATTTAAGGGAATAATATATATATATACATGTGGGAATTGTTTGTTTTTGTAAGAATAGATAATAATAATGGGAATAGGAAAACAATGGGATAACAATTTAAGGAACGAGAGCATGCAAATGAAATAAGATGCATGAATGTAGAAGTAAGGAAATAAATGAATGCATAGGTAATGTGAACTAGGATGCATGAATGTAGAGAAAAGAAAGAAAAGAAAAAGAAAAAGAAAAAGGAAAAAAAAGAAATGTGAGCATGCAGATGCATGAATGTAGAAATAAAGAAAGAAATGAGTTATTAATGAAAAAGTGAAGAGAAAGGAACCAATGATTTTGGGGAAAATGGAAAAAGAAGAGGAAAAGAAAAAGAAATAATAATAAATAATAAACTTCATAAAATGTGAATGAGCAAAGAAATTTTGTGCATGATTTATTTGATTATTAATGTCAACATTAATTTTCGTTAACTGCTAGTTATAACATGCGTTGACACTCTATCTCTTTACAATTTCTCTTATACAATTCAAACTAGAAACATAGTTTTATTATCAATATATTATTAATAAATCAACTTATCAATATATTAATTTTATTTAAAAACTTTTTTTTATTTAATAATGGAATTTATTAAATTCTGGTACGTTTTCTAACCAAATTATTAAAAATAAAAAATTTAAATTGGTTCAGATTTTCCGGGTTGTTACATTAATATAACATACAACCCTTAAAAATAGTCATTCTGCAAACGACCTCTGTTTTCCATGAAACCACTTTTTTTGAATCTGGAATGTCAAATTATTGCTAGATTCCAAATTCCATTATTTTTGGAATTAATATGCGAGTTTGATAAATTTAAACGTACTTTGGCAATTTTAGTTTGAATTTAATCGACTGGAAAAATGGTCATTTTTCTAGTGGTCTCCAAATTCAATGAAATTAATTTTGTTAGGACCATGTCATCAAAACATAGCTAGATTTATTTTTCTGTAATTTTTGGAGTCAGTATGTGGCCCCGGTAAATTAAAATGTGCGTTCAAATTCAATAAATATTGATTTATATTTTAATTTAAAGAAAACCTGATCAGTTCAGTTGAATTAGCTTACAAAACATACCCCATTGTATTCAGAATGGGGGTATTTGGTTAGGGATGATAATCATTGGCTTTGTTTTGGAGTTCGGATTGATAAACATGTATTTTTGAAATAAAATAAAATATAATTATTAAATTAGAAGTAAACTTTCTGTCCTATATAATACCTTTTCCACCCCCTACCCCTTTTCTTTGTTTTTCCTGTGGTCAAAGAGAACACAACGCCTCCAGATAATAAAATACGTAGGAATGAATGTTTAGAAAAATCTAAACAATTCAAATAAAATACCATAAATCGAGATACATATATATTATGTATCCTTGTATGTTTCGCTTCAATCCTATATGGGCTTTGATGCGATTCAAGTCATTTCTGTTTGATGGATACTCACAGCGAAGCTAGGGTTAAGGTGTTTGGAGAAATGGAGATTTAAATCAACTTATGGATATTTTATTTGTGTTCGTAGCATCGATTACAGCTTGTATGCAAAATTGGGTAGGAATTTATGTCAAAATTATTTGAGACCTGTATAGTATCCGTGCGTTTGGAGCTTGAGGACGCATTTTGATGTCGTTGTTCGAGTTTGGTAAAATGGATATGTGATTGAAGAGAAAAAGGAGAGATGAATATGGTGATTTTAGTTTGAATTTAAAGTGTGTGGTGAAGGAGGCATGAGGGGAGGAAGTTTGCGTTAATGGTAGGGAGTTCACGGTGGAATCCTGGAGCGAAGAAGAAGGATGATGAGGATAGGTAATTAAGAAGGAAAGTTTAAGTAATAAATAATTAATTAAAAAAATTATATATTTAATTGTCCAAATGTATAATTTGTCCTATCTTGGTCATATGGAATCAAAATTAAATGAAATCAGTTTTGTTGGGATTGTGAAAATATGAGCTTCGCAATGGAACCGACTAGAACAGAAATGGAGCATATTTGAATTTGAGGTGAATTTAAATCCGAAGAGTACAAAATTTAGAAATAAAGAATGGCGGAGTGGAACCCAATGTGAGAACTTCTCAATAAAATTATTGTACAATTATTTATTTTATAACTGCATATATGAACTGCCAGTATTAATTTTTATCAGCTTTTGATTATCACAAATGTTGTATGGTGCCTGTTTGCTCACCTCACTCGTCCACAGACCATGGACGATTCAATTGATTGTATTGTGTTTTGTTGTGATGTTGAAATGTAAAATAAATATATATGCGATGAAATATATATATGCGATGTGAAAAATAAATATATATGCGATGTAAAATATTAATATATATATATATATATGCGATGTGAAAAATAAATATATATGCGATTTAATATATATATATATATATATATATATATGCGATGCGAAAAATAAATATATATGCGATGTAAAATATATATATATATATGCGATGTGAAATATATATATATATGTGTGTGTGTGTGTGTGTGATGTTATATATATATATATATATATATATATATATATATGCGATGTGAAAAATAAATATATATGCGTTATAAAATATATACATATATATGCGATGTGAAATATATATATATGCGATATATAACATGGTCATGTAATGGAATAAATAATTGTTCGCTAAAAATATTATTCTTAGCCTATATATGCGAGATATAAAATGGTCGTGTATTGAAATAAAAATTGGTTTGTTAAAAATATAATTTTTAACATATGTATGCACTGTATAAAATTGTCATGCAATGGAATATTCAATTTTGATTTAAAATTGAAATGGTAGTTGGAATTTAAAAACGATTTATAAAATACATTTTGAATAAAAATCGATGATATATATATTATATATATTTAATGGCTTGAATAGAACGCGCCGCGTAGCGACCGTTTGCGAATTTCGACCATTAACTTCAAATTAATGTAACGGGAGATCCGACCGTCGGATTCCCTAAAACATGAACCGTTGGGTTCTTATCGAAAAGAGGTTTCCAATGATAACAAAAGATTTGAAATCTAATAGTTAGATTTTAAAATATGTCCAAATCAATTTTGGAAAATGTTGGTATAAATGCAGTTTGGTAGCCGTTATTGGAAACCGACTATAAGAGCCTTAATAAAATTATTAGTAATATGAAAAAATTATGTAAAATCATAATAATTGTTTTGGAAAGATTTTGGATGAAAAATTCCAAGTTTGGAAAGATAAAAATAGATTTTTATCGAAATGAACTAGTTATTAACTAGAATAATAATCCAATGTTTATAAATAAATTAATTGGATTGAAAATGGTTTTAATATAACCAAAATTTTCCAATGTACGAATTGGAATGGATTTGAATGGAAATAATCTTCGGAATATATCGATATTGGATTCCGTGATTATACATATTGTTGAGGAATTTGGAAGATGTAGATATTTTTATTCCCAATACGATATCCGTTGGTTTCAGAATTTGGTGTTGAATATAAGCCGATATTATTTCTATCCAGAGCCTTATATTTAATATCAAATTGGATTTTGGGGTTTATAGTGAACAATGTTTTAAATAACGGTCATTCTTTTACCCGATTAACAGTGAAGATATGATTTGGAATTAATAAATCTTTTAATTAAGATTAATGGAATTTTCCAAAGAAATTTTTTCCAATTTAATCTATTAAATTGGAATTGAATGGAATTTGGTTTGGTAGATGAGCTTCAGTAAAGGAAGACTGTTACTATATATGGAATTTAAAAGGCTTTGTCGTTATTCCGTTTATAGTATTGATTTGATACGGAAATTTATATCAATTATATACTGTTATGATTTCCGTGAAGATTCCATTTTGATGGAAGATGATTTTGGGTTTATCGTGAAATTTGTTTTTATATGACATTTGTTCTTTAACCCAGTTAAAAGCAGGATTAATTTCTAGAAAGTTAAATAATAATTAAGTAATGTTTTTGAAGATTAAAGCTAAGAAGAGTTTTAATAAATCTTTAATTAGATTAGAATGAATGAATGGTAATTAAATTTACCATGAGATGTGATATAAACCAATTATTCTTGGTTGTTGATATTGATTGTGATTGACTGATTGTTTGAATTGTGCTCGACCAGTTGATGAGCAAAATATGCTTTTACATTTAGCATTGGGTTGGGTAGAAATATTTGTATGCTAACATCTTGTGAAACACTTCACGATTTGACTATGAGATGTGTAGCGATGTTGTTGAGTCCATTTCAAATTTAATGAATGATTTTGAAATGATATTTTTCTTAAGTGAAAAGAAAGGTATTCCTGATTCAGGACAGGGAATGTTTTATAAAAATGTTTTAAAAATAGAAAGGATTTCGAGGGCTAAACCTGATGTTTCTAAACTGATTTAGAAATGTATTATGTTTTGACATCGGAGTTCATCGCATAACCGATTACTAGCTATTGATGATATATCTATTTGGTGGCGGAGAATTTATTCTCTTGCTTAACACCCTTCTTTGAGACGTACGAGCTCAAAGGTTATGTGATTAATAACGACTGATCATATGTGTGAATTGCTAATGTAAAGTACTATATTTTGGAAAGTACTTGTGATTATTATGTTGGGAAATGATTTTCCCTACTTCGGGATATAAAAATGATTTAGTATGTGGCTAAAGATTCTGGTAACCCGGACAACTAAAAGTATGGGTGAGATGGCGGAGTAGTCCCCGAGGACGTGGGATTGTGCATCGTTAGTGTAGCCTGCTCCATCATGGGAGGTGTACACGCACACACACATACACACACACACACATATATGTATATATATATATATATATATCAAGTTGGTGAGGTATGTACCCTTTGCTTTGTCTAAGGGGAGCCTGATATTATGTTGCATACTTGTTTGTATGCATTGTGATATTTTGGAATTCATATTTCCAAAGATTTTGGTATGAGATCCCGAAGTGAAATCTACTTTATTATGAAAGCTAGATATGTATTTCAAATGATTTGAAATAAGAATTCGGGAATAAAGTCCAAAGGAATAATTTCTATTAAGTGAATTGGATTTCGAAAAATTTAAATTTGGGGTTTAAACCTAAATGGGTAGATTGGAAAATTGCATGTTGTGTGATGCACTGTAGATCCATATGACTATTATTAGTTGTTGTTTATGCACCGGTATTCATGCGGGTAAACCCGTTCGGTGTTATACGGCATGGTGCCTTGATTTACCTAACTTTAAAGTAAGGTTTTAATAACTGTTTTTAATTCTCACACCAGTCCCATGACTGACTCAGAGTTTATTGTTTCTTCCTAAACTCTGGGTGCCTATATTTTCCACATAGGCAGCTAGTTGTTTTGGTTTTGCAGATTATTCCATTTAGCAGGATTCTGGATCGAAATCTAAAGCTGTGTCCAGAGCATTGATAGTCTTCGACTGTGTTAGTTTATTTGTTTCCGCAGCGTTGTATTACATTTATTGTAAATTTATTTTCTATTGTATATCATTTTCGATAATCTAAAATTTTGTACTCTGATGTAACATTATTATGATGTTTATAAAAGTATTCTGTTGTTTGTTCTAATGTGTTGTGCAGCCAAAGTTAGCGTATCCTCCTTTTTTGTTCGATTTAAGTCGGTTTAACGATCGATTTGGACCGACCGAGATGGAGGGTTGTTGCACGTTGGTTCCCGCAAGGAATTATATTTGCATCGAATAACATACAGGCAGTTTGTTATGGAAATCTCACACAGCGGAAATATAACAGTGAAATATGATGTACCAATTTCTTAAAAATCACATAATTCCAACACAATAGTCAAGATTACATTTGTTCCATGGGTACATCAACAAAATCATTCCTAAAAGTTTCCATAAGAAGTACAAAAATAACATAATAATAGCATAATGTCTTCGTCTTCAGCCTCCATCATTATTTCGTCCATGGATTGTACCCCGCCTAATAACCTATTGGATATGTTAAGGAGAAGGTCAGAACATAAAGATCTATGTGACTGAAATATAGTATTTACTTAAAGTCCATACCCTAGTTTTTAGTAGGTTACATATGTCAAGGTATGTCTACGCAACACACAACATTCACACGAACACAATGTATCTAACCAATGAGGTGGATATCCAAGTCAATCACTTATTAGTGTTTTCAGGTTAAACACCCAACGAAGAGGGGATTCTCGGTCACTTATGGCCCAGTTAAAGATGGATTCTTATGTTCTCTTATAACCCTGAGACGGATCCTAGACTCTTAAGACCCCATCCTAATACGTCAATGATCTTAAGTCTATACACTCAATTGTAATATGAGAATTAGTATTGCGAAGGTTACTACTTAATTAATATTACAGTAGAACATCTATGTCGCTTAAAACTTCCCTTAGACAGTTGATGAGCATGCTATGGCTATCTATCTTTTATATACCAATCATGTCCCTTGTTGAGCCCCTATAAGCTTCTAGAGGAAGTGAACATCCCCCGTGAACTACCCTACTCCGTTATTGCTTTTGCCTAACCACTTTTAGAGAAGGAGGACCATAGACTTACTTCGAATCTAGTAAGGGTGGGTCCCTTGACTTTGGTTCCTCTCCAAGGAATAAACCTTCTGAGGGGATCCAAGTCCTAACCGCTTAAGACCCAAATTGGATAACAAGAGAGTCAACCACTTAAGACCTTCTCAAGGTGTAGTAAACCTGCCTATTTTCACACACAATAAACTAATATATATATAGTTATATATATGTATACACTAGGCCTCTCACGTTAAACTATATACCTATAGATGCTGGATATGCTGGGCAGTTCCAGGCAGGCTTCTACTACAAGTAGGTTTAACCTCTTGTCATAGTGTACTAAGTTTGAATGACCCATGGAACTCAGACTTCTCACATTAGTTGGGCCTACTTGTGGTTGCTGGATTTGCCAATTGGGTCCAGGTAGAATTATACCACAAATGGAAATTAACCTCGAGCTTTTGTGTCACTATTAGTATACGTAAAGCCATTCTATTCACACACAAGCAATCAATATATATGGGGACATTTCAAATTCGAATTCTATCTTAGTTGCATTTATTACATCATTATTAACTTAATTACATTAATTACGCTATATAAGTGTAATATTTAAAACGTATAGATAACGCTAAAGTTCGTATGAACGAGAGAACGGTCTAACGAGATAAAAATCGTTAAACATACCCTTAACTAAGGTATACAAGTTAACTTCCATATTTTGACCACTACAATTTAGGCATGATGGCATAATAGCATAATAACAGATAATAGTGAATGGAAAATACAAAATACATACAAAATTCAACTTGCATCCTAGGCTTATTGGAATGATTTTAATAATGGATCAAGAATAGAGTATAATATACATATATACACATTTATTCATAAATATATGTATTTATAGGCTCCACTTTATCTAATTCACCCCTTTTTGGTGTGTTGCACAAAAAAACATTTATATTTGATAGACTTTAAGTATGAATACGTTTGGACTTAAAATAGAACCCAAACCTAATCAAATCATGAATCTAACCAAATCTAAACCCTTTTAGGTTACAATCAATTATTTAGATAAGGATAAATTACATAAAGTAGAAACACACCACCCCTTTATTCTCAATTCAATATTAAGACCAAGATCCACAAACCCAATAAATTGACAATTCTTGCGCAAAACATAAAATATAGGATTTGGGGGTTTTTGTACTAATATAATCGTTGTGCCAAATCCCCTTAGGCATAATAATTAATATGTTAATCGGCAAAAAAGTAGAATATGCCTAAGAAACATAATATTCCACTCACATCGATTGGAAGAGCGTAAATCAAAAGTTATTGTGCCTTTTAAATGAAATTCCCAGCTCTGCAAGCCTATATATACATAAGAATAGATACATAAAATTCTTACATATATTTCATATTAATTCCAAAATATATTTCTAATCTAAATCTATTAGAAGAGATTTAAAGAGAAAGAGAACGATTAGAAGAAGATAGAAAAATTAATTCTGGATTTCAATGGAGGCAGAAGCAGAGTGGCGGCACACTGTAGAAAAATGGCTAGGTTTAGTTGTAACGTCTAAGAGTCTATATATAGTCGCTTGTGTAAGCTTGGGCCATTGGATTATTTATATATAATCCTGGTCATCCATTTATACATATTAACCCTAAAAACCTTGTCAAACCTAGCCTTATTGGGCGTTTCTGCCGCCAAGCGATCAACCTACCCCCTAGAAGGGGTGTCGACCTCCTGGTCGCTGAAGTGCCCAATAAACACATATGGGGCTAAGGTATTTAATTATATATTACCTTACTTCATTTTTCTTATCTCTTACCTTGTTTACAATATTCTCTATCCCTTCTATCTTATCTTCTGTTTCAAATTCAGACTCATCCATATTTATTTTAAATGTATTTTGGATATATATATATATATATGCGTTTTACTATCCAATTCATTTGCTTGTAACTTCTTCATACTTTTATCGTTTCAGCATATTATAAATTTAAACGATTCAGAATTTCCCCACGAATCCGTATAAAAGATTTTCGCAACCAAATTTTTAAAGATGTGAATTCTCATTTTTCAGCCTTATTATTAAATTATTTATTTTTATTTATTGTTAATATTTATGCCTTTAAGTATATTTTACGGGTGTTACGTTAGTCACATTCTCCCACATAGACATATCACCTAAATCTGCAAAATTCTCATCGACTCATAAGAAACTGATACAAACCTCTTCAGAGTGAATCATGAACTGGTCTCGATTGAATCAATTTCGGGAACTCGAAATGATAAAGGCTAGCGACCAATTCTGGATCAATCTTTGAGTTTCTTAGGAGAAAATTCCTAATTTATTCAATTCTAACCCCAAGCCATCGAAGAAAACCCTTGCTAGAACCCAAACAATTCTCGTACTACAACAGTTGATTACGTTCTAAAGAATGATATACCATATCGACACATAGGCATCCACACAATGCGGCATAGTGGACTCGCAACAACACTAGAGCGCCATAACTAATTAGAGATTTATAAAGCATTTTGGATCATACCATTACTGAATCAAAATTGTAAATCGAGGATAGTAGTTCTTGACTCTACTCGACTCTCAACCTAGAGATGGAGAAATTAGAAGTATCTCTCCTTTGATAGATCGTCAAGGATAAGTGGTTAGAACGATCAGTCGCTAATAGTGAAAACTATACAAATAGCACTCGTATGCAAAACATATTAAAATAAATAGATTTCTAAAAGCAAAATATATACAAATACGCATTCTCTCTCATGTATATTAACTCTCGAATTTAGTACTACTTATGTTAAATAACACAACCTAAGCTCTGATGCCAAATGCGATGACCACTATACACCACGGAGGCTCAGAACTAATAATTCAGGCTATACAAGCACCTGATTGATGCACAATGATGGTTAATAGAAAGAAATAGCAAGAAAGGAAGAGAAACGAGAAAGAAAAGAAGGAAACAGAAGAGAAGAGAAAGAAAAGAATATAAAAAAATTAATTGTAGAAGTTTTTGTTTATCTCATAGTGCATCAGATAATATTTAATAGTAATAATCATATATATATAATAGACGAGATAGTAATAACTCTATAAACCAAAGAATCAGAGTACATAGTCTCATAAAGTTATATGGAACAGTAATAAAGTTATACAAGTGATAAATTAACTAAAAACAAGTAAACTATCTAAAATAAGAACACATAACACTATCAAGGATTTACAATGCTATACAGCAGAATAAACGATAAGGATACAAATATAAATAGACAAAACGTCGCCTCCTACGAATCCACCTGTGAAGCTTCAAATAATACCCATTGTAACGCCCTTGTTTTTTTAAATTTAAAATATGGATTTAAGTATATTTAAAAGGACTTTTTTTGGCAAGGCAGACCGGTATTTATAGTGATCCGTGACACTTTATTATAAAAATAAAAATAAAAAGATACAACTCATACAGGTGATATTCATCATGTATATCAACTACAAAATACATGCTCCCATTAACAGAAAGCCAAAATAGATTTTCTAATCACCCCAGCCACGTCATTACATATTCATTTTGGTTATTTGTGTCAGTAAATAGAACTGAAGAATTTCATACAATCTAACCATTATCAAAAGGGGTATTCCTGCTCTTGTCATGCTACGAGTTTGCGGCAATCTACCAGTGCTGCAACTAGCAACAGTAGTAGAGGCCGCAGAATTAGCAGCAATAACGTCAGGAGGTCTCGCTTTGTATCCCAGCGGCGGAGGAATATGTGCATAAGGATTTGATTTTGGTATCTTACCAGTCATGTTCTCCATTTTCCTACTTTGAAACGTAGCAAAATTGTTGGCCATCAACTCCATTAGTTTCTTCTTCTCATTACATATAATTGGGTCTAACTCACCACTCTCGATTTCGATTCCAATATTTTCAATTGTTTGGAGCACTGTTTTTCCAATATTTATCTTCTTTTTCTCTTTTACTTTTGGATTCTTCTTCTTGTTGTTAGCTGCTGCAGCTATATCGAAATTATTCAGTAGAAAACCATCGAGGATACCATCAGATTCATGCATTGTCACTGCTGCGGTAGACTATATTGTTTCATTGTGAAGGCTCAAGGTTTTCTCTTGCGACAGAGCATGTTTTCCAGAACTGAAAAGGTGCACGTTCAATAGTACAGTACCTTGCAGGAACCCGGGCGCGAAGCCAAAATTGTTACACGCTAATTGTTCACTAACAGTATCAGGATAGGATACATCAAAACCTCCAAATTCCAAAGTGTTCTTGAAATCTATGACATCATCTAAAATAGTTTGCATCACACTTTCATTACTCGTGCTTTCAATACCATAAGTTAAAGCTGCGGTGGAGCTGCTCGCATTATTCATTTTCTTTGTTTGAACACCAATGTTGGCTCCCGCAATTTGATTCTCAATTGTTAAGACACATCCATTCCCAATTTCAACAACAGCATTTCGACCCATTACCTGATTGTCTAGATTCATTCCCATTTCAGATTTAACATTCTTGCTCAATTCACTATCTTTAGGTACAACAAGAATTTCCCCTTCTTCAATGTCTTGTACGTCAGCACTTGAGTTGTTGTTGTTACACATGAAGTCTAAAATACCATACTTATTGGATGTTATGAAGGCAGTGTCAACTCTAGTACTTGGTTTGGATTTAACCCCAACGACTTGCCTCTATACACATTGATTAGCAGCAAGGTTCCCTCTTACTTTTAAACCGGAACTAGCTAGTGCTACAGAGATTTTCCTCTTTATTGTAGCCGAGTTGCTAACATCCCCTTTTCTATGATCACTATCACCATTCACTACTTTCAAACAGAGTACATTGGTCCGAGGTTTTACATTGTTTTTGAAAATAGTACAATTAGAAATTAGATGGCCAAAGACCCTACAAACACTACAGATATCTGGTTTCCACATATAGCTTACATTAATGGCATGCTTAGTACCATCAGGTAGGAGCACAGTTATCTTATCAGGCATGTCACTCTCAGGGGAAATCTCAACCAAACATTTAGCAAAACCCAACCAGTCAAGAGATTCAGTAGCCTGGTCCATACATAGGAATCTGCAAATGTGAGATGCAAGCCAACATATGCCTATCTTTGACCAGGCCACCATCAACAAGTATGTCATTTTCACCTAAACAGGCACTTTCCATGCACCTTTTCTTGATAAACCCATGATTACATCCCAGTTTTGTATAATAAAGACTTTGCTCCCTATCACAATCGGATTAGCCTCAATTATTCTTTTCCTATCATCCTTATCTTCTACAAAGAAGAAGAAGACAAAGTCATTGTATTTAACCTTAATCGAGCCTTTCGGTTTCCACTGCTTGAGGAGATGAGTGTAAGTTGCAGTATAGGATAAGGGGGAATCCAGAAAAAAAACTGCTAAGTAAATCATGCCATTAAGTCACACTAGCTTCAACTATCTCTTCAGTAGGAATCAGTCAATGAAAGGACTTTTAAATATACAAGTCTATCCGAATTTCAAATTTTGTTAAATATTGAATCTCCTAGGTTTAACTTGATGTAATCGGCATGAAATTTAAACAAATTAAAAACATAATAATAGACCTATGAAAAATTACGTAAATCAAACATTATACCTTTTATCGCTTTCGTGGATTGATAAAATCGGATTATATCTGACGTTGGTTGAACCCTAGCGCTGTAAAAATACACTGCCTCTAGAGGAGTCCTGAGCATATGCCTGGCGATGTCAAACGATGCCATGGAAGAGGAGCAACGTATTAGTCGAAAATCTCACGCAAGTACCCATTACTTTTGTGGCAACCCAAACTTCACCGTGAAGGAAAGCCAGGATTGCTTTGAGAACACGACAAATCAGAACACAAACAGAAGAACATTTCATTGCTTATTACAACAATTCCATCAGAATACACTAATATAACAGAGTATAAATGAATAAATGTTATACAACAAGAAATATCAGAGTTTTAAATTACATTTAAATACATAGCAGCGGAAAAACAATACAAAGCACAACTGAAAATAGATACACGGATACAGAGCATTCCGAATATCGCTTCAGCTGTAAACCAGGATCCTATGAATATAAATCTGCAAAACCAAAACTACTAGCTGCCCATGTGGAAATAGGGGCACCCAGAGTTTAGGCTAAAACAATAAACTCCAAGTCAGTCATGTGACTGGTGTGAGAACTAAAACAGTTATTAATCTTTATTTTAAAGTTAGGTAAATCGAGGTACCACGCCTATAACACGGAACGGGTTTCCTCCCAAGAATACCAGTGCATAAAACAAACAGCGCAATGCTAAATAAAGAAAAATGAAGCTATTATAAGACCCAGGTCCCATCGCACAATGCAACGCAAGCCGGAGGATAGGGTTTTACCTTATAATAGCCAAATAATGCTTGATACGGGAAATTTAATCTTTTATTATTACTATAAGTGAAGAAAACAATTTCAAATATAAATGTATCAATCATAGACGGCATGGGCACCATATATCATGCTGCCATACTAGTTCTACAATTAAAACTGCAAAATGTCATATTGGAAGTTGGATTCCATCTGTGAACCAAGGCAAAGGGAATGTCTTGTGCAAATTCGAGACACGCTAGCCTGTGCCTCAGGATCAGAGCTTGAGTGACCCTTGGATCATCAGGGCCGACCATCCGTCGATGGTTATAAATGCCATAAACTATATGCTAGCCAATTCTATCAAACCTCATGGTGATCTAGGGCCCGTAAGCCTCTGCAACCACCGTATATCCGAGGAGACTCTCTCTATCCATCAAGTAATCATAAGCAACATTCACATGAGTAAAATGTCAAGGCGTGAAAAACGCTGACATCCCTCCTAGCTAGGAACCAGCATATGTCCATTTCCCGGAGTTCCTCCCCGTTTCTGGTTCACACCGAGGTGTGAGATTCGCAAATTAACGCTACACAAAGCTATGCTATATTAAAGCCATGCTTTGATCATCTACCACAAGACTCTGCTTTTCAACAGAAGCCTTGATCATTTGCATCTCAGCATGCCACACAGGCAATTCATGCCATGCGACTGATATATATCGATATATAATCTCTGAGCATGTACGTCTCAGAGAAGGGCGTTAAGCAAGAGAATAAATTCTCCGCCGCCAAACATATATATATTTAATAGAAATCAGTCAACACAGAATAAAATCCAATGTCAGACACACCATCCATTTAAAAGTTCGTTCTGGGTCTGAACGAAACCGGAGGCACCTTATTCCTCGCATGTCCATACAATCAACAAGTATGTCCGGACGGCTACCATTGTATCCCCTTCAAGGTAGCTACTCCAATCATGGGCATCAGTAGCACCCATCCATTCGATGTGAAGATCGTTGGTCTTGCACCGTCTTCAATCTCTTTGACTTATCATTGAATCAGTTATTCAGAATGGGTTAAACCCAGCCTTTCTGAATAACTCGCGTATCTTATAATCAAGTGCTATAACAACACATCATACGCCTCATTCGAATCCAGAATATTCTTTTATTCAAATATTCTTTTCCTTTGGGAAAGGTTCCCATTAATTTTATCAAAGATAATTCTTTAAATTTATTCTTTAATCTTCCTTTGGATATCAAGCCATATTAAGGTTTTCCAGACTAGTCGAGATTAGCGAACTATGCCGAAGTAATCATTTATTTTATTTCCCAATCCCAGCCTATTCATCCCATGGAGCAAAACTGGTAATACTCCATATTTAACACCACGATGTTATCGGTAAAACTAATTACCATTTCATGTTCAAATCTAATTAAAGATTTAAATATCGCTTGGAGTAAAATGGGTGATACTCCATTCTCGGTCATTTTATTGAATTGATAATTTTAATTATCACGTTCACTTTTCAATCTAATCAAAGATTCATTAAAACTCCATTTAGTTTTATTCTTCCCAAAAATCAATATTAATGGTTATTCAAAGCTAAGAAATTAATCTTATCTTTAACTGGGTTAAAGAACCAATGTCATTTAAAACCCGATTCACGATAAACGCAAAATCACATTCCATTAATTATGGAATCTTTACGGAAAAACAAATCAATATATAATCGATATCAATTTCCGTATCCAACCAATAATATAAATGGAATAACGACAAAGCCTTTTAAATTCCATATGTATTAACAGTCTTCCTCCACAGAAACTCATTTCGATTATTACCGAATCGAATTTCATTCAATTCCAATTTAATATATTAAATTGAAAATCTTTACATTGGAAAATACCATAATTCTTAATTAAAAGATTATAAATTCCAAATCTTATTCTTCACTGTTAATTGGGTTAAAGAACAAGTGTTATTTAAAACACCATTCATGATAAACCCAAAAATCCCATTCTTTTATTCCATTCCAATTAAATATTAATTAATTGGAAAACTTCATTAAATCTAAATAAAAAGATTTATTCTTTCCTCACCTGGGTTTAAGAACAGTGTAAATGAAGACACCACTCACGACAAACCCAAAATCCAATTCGATGTCAAATACTAGGCTCGGAATAGAAAATATATTGGTTTATATTCAATATCAAATTCTGATATCAATAAATATCATATTGGAATAATGATATTTATATATATCTTCCAAATTCCTCCACAACGTCCGTATAATCACGGAATCCAATATCGAAATATTCCGAAGATAATTTCGATTCAAATCCATTCCAATTCGTTTATTGGAAATTCCGGTTGTTTTTGAAAACCATTTCAAATCCAATTTATTTATTTAAAAAAATAATATTATTCTAGTTAATAACTAGTTCATTTCGATAAAAATATATTTTTGTCTTTTCAAAACTAGAAATTTTCATCCCATTTCTTTCCAAATCATTTATTATGATTTTACATAATTTTTCCATATTTTTTCCAGATTTTATTATCGCCCGTACAGTCGGTTTCCGATAATGGCCACTGAACTGCATCCATAGCGACCTTTTCTGAAATTGATTTGGATATATCTCCAAATCGAACTATTATATTTCAAATCTCTTGTATTCGTTGGAAAGCACTTTTCGATACGAACCCAATGGTTCTGGTTTTAGGAGAATCCGATGGTCGGATCTCCCGTAATATCCATTCGAAATCAATGGTCGAAATTCGCGAACTGTCGCAGCGTGGTGCGTTCTATTTACGCCATTATATTTTATATATAATATATATATATATATTATATATTTCGTTGATTTCCATTTAAAACAAATTTTATAAATCGTTTTAAATTCATTTCAAAAACAATTTCAACTTCCATTTCAAATTCAAATCAAAATTGAATAGTCCAATATAAATTCGTTTTAAATTCATTTCAAATCGATTTCAATTCAATTCCATTTCAAACCGTTTTGAATCCATTTTAAATCAATTTCAATTCAATTCCGTTTCAGTTCAATTTGAATTCATTTTAAATTGATTTCAATTCAATTCCATTTCGATTCAATTTGAATTTCAATTCACTTCAATTCTATTTTCAAATTCAAATCAAAATTAAATTTTCCATATCATTTCAATATTAAAACGATAATATTTTCAAAATATTCGATTTTGAAATCACTTTTCGATATTCATTATCAAACGAATAAAATCGACAAAATTCTCGTTCGTGTTAAAATGGCGTTTAACTACTTAACATGGCTTCACATTTAAATATTCACTAAATATTATTTTAAAATATTCGATAATTCTGAAATGGAATCAGACATAGTCAATTAACATATAATTTAATTATATGGATTACATACAATACATGTACACAATAATAATCGAACACAGTCGACAATCATCCAAAGTGCATTCTACACTGCATAAGCATCAAATATTAATATTTAACGCTTACAACAGCCTGTCAATCGATCGATCGACATATGACTAATTATTGGGATTAGTGTATGTCCAATTTCATCTCAACACCCGTGTGGGGTTTTCAAACAACAAACACAGGTTTATTTGTGCAGTTGGGCGATGTGTAAAATTTATCGCCCCAATCAGTATCAGTCAAATGTGTACACATAAACAAATCATCCGATTTGTTTATAAATATTTATTTAATTCACATACAGGTTAAAAATTATATTTTTAAGTATAAAATATTTTATTCTATTCCACATCACACAATCAACTTTCACAACAAAATCAACCAAACAAACAAGTCGTCCATGGTCTGTGAACGATGGGTGTCAGGTGCTGCTAAGCACCGTCTGCATCCTAATATATATTTTAACTAGTAAACAAATTAAAAGTGAGAAGTTCTCACTTTTGGGATCCACTCCTCCATTCTCTATTTCTGAACGGTTCAGATTTGCCCGAAATTCCAATGCGACCTTTTCCCGCTGTTCATAGAAAAAATCGCATTTTTATTATGATGTTTATTTTTAAAAATCACATTTTTACAATGGCACTTCTTATATAAAAATCATATATTTTTACAACGCTTCTTCCTATATATAAAAATTATATTTTTATATTTCTACCTCTTATACAAAGGTCGAATTTTTATTTCGCTTCATATATAATAATAATCGAATTTTAATCTTAATGATGCCCGTATAAAGATCGTATCTTTATCATAATGAAAACATTATAAAAATCGTAATTTTATCTATAAAAATGACATTTTTATAATTCTTCCTACAAAATAAAAATTATATTTTTATCGCGATTCTACGTATATAAAAATCGAATCTTTATATTATTACATACATACTATAACATTTATTTTTATCTAACTAAAAATAATATTTTCATATCGTTATTTATATTATAAAAATCATATTTTTATTCCCTCTACAATATAAAAATAATAATTTTATTCTCTCTACAATATAAAAATCATATTTTTATTCTCTCTACAATATAAAAATCATATTTTTATTTAAATTAAAAATCAAATCTTTATCCTTCATTCGTATAAAGAAAAATCCAATCTTTTCTTTTATGAATTAAAAACCTTAACATTACTTAAACTAATTAAACATTTAAAATAAATTAAAACAAAACAAATAAAACAAAACTTACAGCGAATTGGAGGGGAGGGGGTGTTTCACGTTGCTGAGGGAGGGAGGAGGAGTTCCGGCGCGCAGGGGGTCGGGGCAGAAGTTGCTGGTGGTAGCAGGGCGGCGGCGCCATCAATATGGTGCTGGTTTGGGCGATGGGAGTTTTGGGGGTAACGGTTTAGGTCGAGGAAGTGGAAGAGGGGGTGTCAGAGCTTAGGACATGGCGGCAGTGGAAGCTCGATGGCGGAGGGGGCGGGGCACCTGGGATCGATCGCGATTTTCGTCTTTTTTTTATTTGAGAGAATAAGGAAAAGGGGGTGTAGGTTTATATATTTTTATTTTATTTTATTCCAATAAAAAGTTGACTTTTAATTCGAACTCAAAATTGAGCCCACCGACTGTCGCCTCTAGCTAATCACCCACATTTCTAACATAATGGGATATGTATCATAAGCCAATTCGGTTGTTTCGATCAGTTTCATCAAAATCAAAATATAAATCTATATATTGAATTTGAACGTACATTTCAATTTACCGGGGCCACATACGGACACTAAAAATTCTTGAAAAATATTTTCTAGCTTCGTATTGATGATACGATCCTAACAAAACTAATTTCGTCAAATTTGGAGACCGTTTGAAAAATGATCATTTTCTGGTCGATCCAAATTGATTGGAACTGTTAAAACACATTTTACTTCGCCTCGCTCACTATAGATTTAGAAAATTATGAATTTTGGAATCTAGCAATAACTAGACATCCCGGATCAAACAAAAGTGGTTTTGTCGAAAACGGAGGTCGTTTGCAAAATTCCCATTTTTAAGAGCCAAAATCCCATAGCGACTATTCTGAATTTTCAATTGGGCATAACTTTTTATTCCCACCATGAAATTTCAATTTTTCGGATTCGTTGGAAAGATATTTTCAAATAGATTCTAATATTTTTGGTTTCGCTAAAATTCAGTTTATTTTGAATCCTGTACATTCATTTGAAATTTGAAAATCGAATTTTCGAACTACCGCGCCATTTTCAATACCTTTTATAATTAAAAATAAATATTTATATTCTAACGTCAATTCAAATAAATATATACGTTCTAATTCTATTCAAAATAAATTTCTCGTCATTATTATTTAAAATTAATCATTTAAATATTCAAAATTCATCAAGATTGCCAAAATTAAAATTTTAAATTGGTTCGGATTTTCCGGGTTATTACCATCTCCCCCACATAAAATCTTTTCGTCCCCGAAAAGGAACAGAGCTGAAAGTTGTTTTACATACCAACTCAACTTTCATTCTTTTTCATTATGGCTTAAGTTCTTCAACTTTCCAGTTTCTAAGAACTTTTCAAATTTTTCAAAAATTTGGCGAACACCCTAAATTTTTGAAAAATTTCGCCATAACCTCCCGTGTATGGGAGCACTGAGAAAATCCTGAAATTACCATACAGGCCTCTCCAATCCAAAAAGAAAAAGAAACAGCCAAGCGGCTAGCTAATCGGCTCATAAAATCATCCAAAACCCAAGAAATACAATAAACATGTACCTATTTGTTGGGCAAACAATTTTATTCTTCTTCTCTAGCCTTATTGCAATGACCTGTACATACATATGTATGTACATGCATGCATTTACAAACAGTTTTCAATACAGTTCAATATTTGGTTCAATTTGGCCTAAATTTACTTTTCTTTCACTTGTTGGTTTAAATAAATAATCACACAACATAACCATCAATTAATTAGTGAATTATCATTTCAAATTCATATTTTGATACATATACATAAAATCATGTTTTTGATGCCAATTCACAACAATAAGCCCTATCTATTTTTGGCTCTCACACCAGTCAGTTGGAATCATGTAGAAATCCCACTTTCATCGCTCGAACATTAATTCTGATGACGAGTACTCAGTCATCAGAATCATCTTCGGGCTACTAGAGTATGATTCTGTATCTATCCAGTACATCAAAACTTCGAATATACGTTTGCAAGACATATATGCAAAATCTTTATATATTGGATTGTCCAAATTCAATACAAATAAAATATTCAAATACATTTCATAATGTTTAAATTTTCAAAACAAAAATTATTTTCATTTTTATTTTAAAAACACTACTCTTCACACTCGTTCTAGGATACTACTGATCCTATCTCTAATGAGTCATTCTCATTGGATATTGTTAATCCAATCTCTGATGAATTCTTTCGTTTGGTTCAAACGTGCCTTGTTCTCGAGCTCTGTAACTAGAGCTCTGATACCAAATGTGGCGACCCAAACTTCCCCGTGAAGGAAAGCCCAGATTGTTTTGAGAACACGACAAATCAGAACACAGACAGAAGAACATTTCATTGCTCATTACAACAATTCCATCAGAATACACGAATATAACTGAGTATAAATGAATAAATGTTATACAACAATAAATATCAGAGTTTCAAATTACATTTAAATACATAGCGGCGGAAAAACAATACAAAGCACAACTGAAAACAGATACATGGATGCAGAGCTTTCCAAATTTCGCTTCAGCTGTAAACCAAGATCCTGTGAATATAAATCTACAAAACCAAAACTACTAGCTGCCCGTGTGGAAATAGGGGCACCCAGAGTTTAGGTTAAAACAATAAACTCCAGATCAGTCACGTTCCTGGTGTGAGAACTAAAACAGTTATTAATCTTTATTTTAAAGTTAGGTAAATAGAGGGACCACGCCGTATAACACGGAACGGTTTTCCTCCCAAGAATACTAGTGCATAAAACAAACAGCGCAATGCTAAATAAAGAAAAATGAGGCAATTATAAGACCCAGGTCCCATCACACAATGCAACGCAAGACGGAGGATAGGGTTTTACCTATAATAGCCAAATGGTGCTTGATACGGGAAATTTAATATTTATTATCACTATAAGTGAAGAAAACAACTTCAAATATAAATGTATCAATCATAGACGGCATGGGCACCGTATATCATGCCGCCATACTAGTTCTATAATTAAAACCGCAAAATGTCATCTTGGAAGTTGGATTTCATCTACGAACCAAGGCAAAGGGAATATCCTGTGCAAATTCGAGACATGCTAGCCCGTGCCTAAGGATCAGAGCTCGAGTGACCCTTGGATCGTCGGGGCTGGCCATCCGTCAATGGTTATAAATGCCATAAACTATATGCTAGTCGGTTCTATCGAACCTCTTGGTGATCTGGGGCCCGTAAGCCTCACCAACCACCGTATGTCCGAGGCGCCTCTCTATCCATCAAGTAATCATAAGCAACATCCACATGAGTAAAATGTCAGGGCGTGAAAAATGCTGACACCCCTCCTAGCTAGGAACCAACATATGTCCATTTCCCGGAGCTCCTCCCCGTTTCTGGTTCACACTGAGGTGTGAGGCTCGCGAATTAACGCTACACAAAGCTATGCTATATTAAAGTCATGCTTTGATCATCAACCACAAGACTCTGCTTTTCAACAGAAGCCTTGATCATTTGCATCTCAGCACGCCACATAGGCAATTCATGCCACGCGACTTATATCTATCGATATATAACCTCTTAGCTCGTACGTCTCAGAGAAGGGCATTAAGCAAGAGAATAAATTCTTCGCCGCCAAACAGATATATATTTAATTGAAATCAATCAACACAGAATAAAATCCAATGTCAGGCACACCCTCCATTTACAAGTTCGTTCTGGGTCTGAACGAAACCGAAGACACCTTATTCCTCGCATATCCGTACAATCAACAATTACGTCCGAACGGCTACCACTGTAGCCCCTTCAAGGTAGCTACTCCAATAATGGGCATCAGTTCGGCCCATCCATTCGATGTGAAGATCGTCGGTCTTTCACCGTCTTCAATCTCTTTGACTTATCGTCGAATCAGTTATTCAGAATGGGTTAAACCCGGCCTTTCTAAATAACTTGTGTGTCTTATAATCAAGTGCTATAACAACACATCATACGCCTCAATCCAATCTAGAGTATTTTTTTATTCAAATATTCTTTTCCTTTGGGAAAGGTTCCCATTAACTTTATCAAAGATAAATTCTTTAAGTTTATTCTTTAATCTTCCTTTGGATATCAAACCATATTAAGGTTTTCCAAACTAGTCGGGACTAGCGAACTATACCGAAGTAATCATTTATTTTATTTCCCAATCCCAGCCTATTCATCCCATGGAGCAAAACTGGTAATACTCCATATTTATCACCACGGTGTTATCAGTAAAACTAATTACCATTTCACGTTCAAATCTAACTTAAGATTTAACTATCGCTTGGAGTAAAACGGTTGGTACTCCATTCTCGGTCATTTTCTTGAATTGATAATTTTAATTATCACATTCACCTTTCAATCTAATCAAAGATTCATTAAACCTCCATTTATTTTTAATCTTCCCAAAAATCAATATTAATGGTTATTCAAAGCTAAGAAATTAATCTTATCTTTAACTGGGTTAAAGAACCAATGACATTTAAAACACGGTTCATGATAAACCCAAAATCACATTCCATTATTTATGGAATCTTTATGGAAAAACAAATCAATATATAATCGATATCAATTTCCGTATCCGACCAATAATATAAATGGAATAACGACAAAGAGTTTTAAATTCCATATGTATTAATAGTCTTCCTCCATAGAAACTCACTTCGATTATTACCAAATCGAATTTCATTCAATTCCAATTTAATATATTAAATTGGAAATCTTTACTTTGGAAAATACCATAAATCTTAATTAAAAGATTATAAATTCCAAATCATATTCTTCACTGTTAATTAGGTTAAAGAACAAGTGTTATTTAAAACACCTTCATGATAAACCCAAAAATCCCATTGTTTTATTCCATTCCAATTAAATATTAGTTAATTGGAAAACTTCATTAAATCTAAATAAAAAGATTTATTCTTTCCTAAACTGGGTTTAAGAACAGTGTAAATGAAGACACTACTCATGACAAACCCAAAATCCAATTCGATATCAAATACAAGGCTCTGAATAGAAAATATATCGGCTTATATTCAATATCAAATTCTGATATCAATAAATATCGTATTGGAGTAACGATATATGTATATATATATATCTTCCAAATTCCTCCACAACGTCCATATAATCACGGAATCCAATATCGAAATATTCCGAAGATAATTTCGATCCAAATCCATTCCTATTCGTATATTGGAAATTCTGGTTGTTTTTGAAAACCATTTCAAATCCAATTTATTTATTTAAAAAAATAAAAAAATAATAAAAATTATTATTCTAGTTAATAACTAGCTCATTTCGATAAAAATATATTTTTATCTTTTCAAAACTGGAATTTTTCATCCCACTTCTTTCTAAATCATTTATTATGATTTTACATAATTTTCCATATTTTGTCCAGATTTTATTATCGCCCGTACTAGCGACCTTTTCTGAAATTGATTTGGACATATCTCCAAATCTAACCGCTAGATTTCAAATATATTGTATTCATTGGAAAGCTCATTTCGATACGAAGCCAACGGTTCCGGTTTTAGGAGAATCTTACGGTCGGATCTCCCGTAATGTCCGTTCGAAGTCAATGGTTGAAATTTGCGAACTTCCGCAGCGCGACGCATTCTATTCAGGCCATTATATTATATATAATATATGTATATCATATATTTCATCGATTTCCATTAAAAACGAATTTTATAAATCGTTTTAAATTCGTTTCGAAAACGATTTCAACTTCCATTTTAAATTCAAATCAAAATTGAATAGTCCAATATAAATTCCTTTTAAATTCATTTCAAATCGATTCCAATTCCATTTCAAACCGTTTAGAATGCTTTTTAAACCGATTTCAATTCAATTCCATTTCAGTTCAATTTGAATTCATTTTAAATCGATTTCAATTCAATTCCATTTTGATTCAATTTGAATTTCAATTCATTTAAATTCTATTTTCAAATTCAAATCAAAATTAAATTTTCCATATCATTTCAATATTAAAACGATAATATTTTCAAAATATTCGATTTTGAAATCACTTTTCGATATTCATTATCAAATGGATAAAATCGACAAAATTCCCGTTCGTGTTAAAATGGCGTTTAACTACTTAACACGGCTGCACATTTCAATATTCACCGAATATTATTTTAAAATATTCGATAATTCTGAACTGGAATCAGACACAGTCAATTACCATATAGTTTGATTATATGGATTTCATGCAATTCATGTACACAACAATAATCAAACACAGTCGACCATCATCCAAAGTGCATTCTAAACTGCATAAGCATCAAATATTAATATTTAACGCTTACAACAGCCTGTCAATCGATCGATCGACATACGGCTAATTATTGGGACTAGTGTATGTCCAGTTTCATCCCAACACCCGTGTGGGGTTTTCAAACAACAAACTCAGATTTATTTGTGCAGTTGGGCGATATGTAAAATTTATCGTCTCAGTCAGTATCAATCAAATGTGTGCACATAAACAAATCGTCCGATTTGTTTATAAATATTTATTTAATTCATATACACGTTAAAAATTATATTTTTAACTATAAAATATTTTATTCCATTCCACATCACACAATCAACTTTCACAACAAAATCAACCAGACAAACAAGTCGTCCATGGTCTGTGGACGACGGGTGTCAGGTGCTGCTAAGCACCGTCTACATCCTAGAATATGTTTTAACTAGAGAACAAATTAAATGTGAGAAGTTCTCACTTTTGGGATCCACTCCTCCATTCTCTATTTCTGAATGGTTCAGATTTGCCCAAAATTCCAATGCGACCTTTTCCCGCTGTTCATAGTAAAAATCGCATTTTTATTATGATGTTTATTTTTGAAAATCACATTTTTACAATGGCACTTCCTATATAAAATCATATATTTTTACAATGCTTCTTTCCATATATAAAATTATATTTTTATATTTCTACCTCTTATATAAAGATCAAATTTTTATTTTGCTTCATATATAATAAAAATCGAATTTTTATCTTAATGATATCCATATAAAGATCGTATCTTTATCATAATGAAAAAATTATAAAAATCGTAATTTTATCTATAAAAATGACATTTTTATAATTCTTCCTATAAAATAATAATTATTTTTTTATCGCCATACTACGTATATAAAAATCGAATCTTTATATTATTACATACATATGACAACATTTATTTTTATCTAACTAAAAATAATATTTTCATATCGTTTTTCATATTATAAAAATCATATTTTTGCTCTCTACAATATAAAAATCATATTTTTATTCTCTCTACAATATAAAAATCATATTTTTATTTAAATTAAAAAATCAAATCTTTATCCTTCATATAAAAAAAATCCAATCTTTTCTTTTATGAATTAAAAACCTTAACATTACTTAAACTAATTTAAACATTTAATGTAAATTAACACAAATAAAACAAAACTTATAGCGAATCGGAGGGGAGGGGGTGTTTCACGTTGCTGACGAGAGGGAGGAGGAGCTCCGGCGCGCAGGGGGTCGGGGCGGAAGTCGCTGGTTGTAGCAGGGGGCGGCGTCGTCGATCTGGTGTTGGTTTGGGCGATGGGAGCTTTGGGGGTCACGGTTTAGGTTGAGGAAGGGGAAGAGGGGGCGTCGGAGCTTGGGGAATGGCGGTGGCGGTAGTGGAAGCTCGACGGCGAAGGGGGCTGGGTACCTAGGATCGATCGCGGTTTTCCTCTTTTTTTTATTTGAGAGAATAAGGAAAAAGGGGAGTATAGGTTTATATATTTTTATTTTATTTTATTTTATTCCAATAAAAATTTGACTTTTAATTCGAACTCAAAATTGAGCCCACTGACTGTCGCCTCTAGCTAATCACCCCCATTCCGAACATAATGGGATATGTATCGTAAGCCAATTCAGCTGTTTCGATCAGTTTCATCAAAATCAAAATATAAATCTATATATTGAATTTGAACGCACATTTCAATTTACCGGGGCCACATACGGACTCTAAAAATTCTCGAAAAATATTTTCTAGCTTCGTATTGACGATATGGTTCTAACAAAACAAATTTCGTCAAATTTGGAAACCGTTTGAAAAATGGTCATTTTCTGGTCGATGCAAATTGATTGAAACTGTTAAAACACATTTTACTTCGCCTCGCTCACATATTGATTTAGAAAATTATGAATTTTGGAATCTAGCAATAACTAGACATCCTGGATCCAACAAAATTGGTTTTGTCGAAAACAGAGGTCGTTTGCAAAATTCCAATTTTTAAGGGCCAAAATCCCATATCGACTATTCTGAATTTTCAACTAGGCATAACTTTTTATTCCCGCCATGAAATTTCAATTTTTTGGATTTGTTGGAAAGATATTTTCAAATCGATTCCAATATTTTTGGTCTCGCTAAAATTCGGTTTATTTTGAATCCTGTACATTCATTTGAAATTTGAAAATCGAATTTTCAAACTACCGCGCCATTTTCAATTCCTTTCATAATGAAAAATAAATATTTATACTCTAACGTCAATTCAAATAAATATATACGTTCTTATTCTATTCAAAATAAATTTCTCGTCGTTATTATTTAAAATAAATCATTTTAAATATTCAAAATTCATCAAAATTGCTAAAATTAAAATTTTAAATTGGTTCGGATTTTCCGGGTTATTACAATCTCCCCCACTTAAAATCTTTTCGTCCCTGAAAAGGAACGGAGCTGAAAGTTGTTTTACAAACCAACTGAACTTTCATTCTTTTCATTATGGCTTAAGTTCTTCAACTTTCCAGTTTCTATGAACTTTTCAAAATTTTCAAAAATTTGGCTAACACCCTAAATTTTTGAAAAATTTCGCCCTAACCTCCCTGTACGGGAGCATTAGGAAAATTTTAAAATTGCCATACAGGCCTCTCCAATCAAAAAAAAAAAAAGAAACAGCCAAGCGGCTAGCTAATCTGCTCATAAAATCATCCAAAACCCAAGAAATACAATAAACATGTACCTATTTATCGGGCAAACAATTTTATTCCTCTTTTCTAGCCTTATTGCATTGACCTGTTCATACATATATATGTACATGCATGCATTTCCAAACAATTTTCAATACAGTTCAATATTTGGTTCAATTTGGCCTAAATTTACTTTTCTTTCACATGTTGGTTTAAATAAATAATCACACAACATAACCATCAATTAATGAATTATCATTTCAAATTCATATTTTGATACGTATACATAAAATCATGTTTTTGATGCCAATTCACAACAATAAGCCCTATCTAATTTTGGTTCTCACACCAGTCAGTTGGAATCATATAGAAATCCCATTTTCGTCACTCGAACATTAATTCTGATGACGAGTACTCAGTCATCAGAATCATCTTCGGGCTACTAGAGTATGATTCTATATCTATCCGGTATATTAAAACTTCGAATATACGTTTGCAAGGCGTATATGCAAAATCTTTATATATTGGATTGTCTAAATTTAATACAAATAAAATATTCAAATACGTTTCATAATATTTAAATTTTCAAAACAAAAATTGTTTTCATTTTTATTTTAAAAACACTACTCTTCACACTCGTTCTACGATACTACGGATCCTATCTCTAACGAGTCATTCTCATTGGATATTGCTAATCCAATTTCTGATGAATTCTTTCATTTGGTTCTAACGTGCCTTGTTCTCGAGCTCTATAAACTAGAGCCCTGATACTAAATGCGGCGACCCAAACTTCCCCCAGAAGGAAAGTCCAGATTGCTTTGAGAACACGACAAATCAGAACACAGACAGAAGAACATTTCATTGCTTATTACAATAATTCCAGCAGAATACACGAATATAACAGAGTATAAATGAATAAATGTTATACAACAAGAAACATCAGAGTTTTAAATTACATTTGAATACATACCAGCGGAAAAACAATACAAAGAACAACTGAAAACAAATACACGGATACAGAGCTTTCCAAATATCGCTTCAACTGTAAACCAGGATCTTGTGAATATAAATCTGCAAAACCAAAACTACTAGCTGCCCATGTGGAATAGGGGCACCCAGAGTTCAGGTTAAAACAATAAACTCCAGGTCAGTCATGTTCCTGGTGTGAGAACTAAAACATTTATCAATCTTTATTTTAAAGTTAGGTAAATCAAGGGACCACGCCGTATAACACGGAACAGGTTTCCTCCCAAGAACACTAGTGCATAAAACAAACAGCGCAATGCTAAATAAAGAAAAATGAAGCTATTATAAGACCCAGGTCCCATCACACAATGCAACGCAAGCCGGAGGATAGGGTTTTACCTTATAATAGTCAAATAATGCTTGATACGGGAAATTTAATATTTTATTATTACTATAAGTGAAGAAAACAACTTCAAATATAAATGTATCAATCATAGATGGCATGAGTACCATATATCATATCGCCATACTAGTTCTACAATTAAAACCGCAAAATGTCGTATCGGAAGTTGGATTCCATCTGTGAAACAAGGCAAAGGGAATATCCTGTATAAATTCGAGACACGCTAGCCCGTGCCTCAGGATCAGAGCTCGAGTGACCCTTGGATCGTCGGGGCCGGCCATCCGTCGGTGGTAATAAATGCCATAAGCTATATGCTAGCCGTTTCTATCGAATCTCTTGGTGATCTGGGGCCAGTAAGCCTCTGCAACCACCGTATATCCAAGGAGCCTCTCTATCCATCAAGTAATCATAAGCAACATCCACATGAGTAAAATGTCAGGGCGCGGAAAACGCTGACACCCCTCCAAGCTAGGAACCAGCATATGTCCATTTCCTAGAGATCCTCCCCGATTCTGGTTCACACCGAGGTGTGAGGCTTAATGCTACACAAAGCTTTGCTATATTAAAGTCTTACTTTGATCATCACCACAAGACTCTGCTTTTCAATATAAGCCTTGATCATTTGCATCTCAGCACGCCACACAGGCAATTCATGCCATGCGACTTATATCTATCGATATATAACCTCTGAGCTCGTACGTCTCAAAGAAGGGCGTTAAGCGAGAGAATAAATTTTTTGCCGCCAAACAAATATATAATTAATAGAAATCAATAAACACAGAATAAAATCCAATGTAAGACACACCATCCATTTACAAGTTCGTTCTGGGTCTAAACGAAACCGAAGACACCTTATTCCTTGCATATCCATACAATCAACAAGTACGTCCGGACGGCTACCACTGTAGCCCCTTCAGGGTAGCTACTCCAATCATGGTCATCAGTAGCGCCCATCCATTCGATGTGAAGATCGTCGGTCTTGTACCGTCTTCAATCTCTTTGACTTATCGTGGAATCAGTTTTTCAGAATGGGTTAAACCCGGCCTTTCTGAATAACTCGCATATCTTATAATCAAGTGCTATAACAACACATCATACGCCTCAATCCAATCCAGAATATTCTTTTATTCAAATATTCTTTTCCTTTGGGAAATGTTCCCATTAATTTTATCAAAGATAAATTCTTTAAATTTATTCTTTAATCTTCCTTTGGATATCAAACCATATTAAGGTTTTCCAAACTAGTCGGGATTAGCGAACTATACCGAAGTAATCATTTGTTTTATTTTCCAATCCCAGCCTATTCATCCCATGGATCAAAACTAGTAATACTCCATATTTAACACCATGGTGTTATCAGTAAAACTAATTACCATTTCACGTTCAAAGCTAATTAAAGATTTAACTATCGCTTGGAGTAAAATCGGCGGTACTCCATTCTCGGTCATTTTCTTGAATTGATAATTTTAATTATCACATTCACTTTTCAATCTAATCAAAGATTCATTAAAACTCCATTTAGGTTTAATCTTCCCAAAAATCAATATTAATGGTTATTCAAAGCTAAGAAATTAATCTTATCTTTAACTGGGTTAAAGAACCAATGTCATTTAAAACATGGTTCACGATAAACCCAAAATCACATTCCATTAATTATGGAATCTTTACGGAAAAACAAATCAATATATAAACAATATTAATTTTTGTATCCGACCAATAATATAAATGGAATAACGACAAAGCCTTTTAAGTTCCATATGTATTAACAGTCTTCCTCCACAGAAACTCATTTCGATTATTACCAAATCGAATTTCATTCAATTTCAACTTAATATATTAAATTGGAAATCTTTACGTTGGAAAATACCATAAATCTTAATTAAAAGATTATAAATTCCAAATCATATTCTTCACTGTTAATTAGGTTAAAGAACAAGTGTCATTTAAAACACCTTCATGATAAACCCAAAAATCCCATTCTTTTATTCCATTCCAATTAAATATTAATTAATTGGGAAACTTCATTAAATCTAAATAGAAAGATTTATTCTTTCCTCACCTGGGATTAAGAACAGTGTAAATGAAGACACCACTCACGACAAACCCAAAATCCAATTCGATATCAAATACAAGGCTCTGAATGGAAAATATATTGGCTTATAATCAATATCAAATTCTGATATCAATAAATATCGTATTGGAATAACGATATATATATATATATATATATCTTCCAAATTCCTCCACAACGTCCGTATAATCACGCAATTAAATATTGAAATATTCCAAAGATAATTTCGATTCAAATCCATTCCAATTTATATATTGGAAATTCTAGTTGTTTTTGAAAACCATTTCAAATCCAATTTATTTATTTAAAAAAAATAAAAAAATAAATTATTATAGTTTATAACTTGTTCATTTCAATAAAAATATATTTTTATCTTTTCAAAACTGAAATTTTTCATCCCACTTCTTTCCCATCATTTATTATGATTTTACCTAATTTTTCCATATTTTTTCCAGATTTTATTTTCGCCCGTATAGTCGGTTTTCAATAACGGCCACTGAACTGCATCCATAGCGATCTTTTCTGAAATTGATTTGGACATATCTCCAAATCTAACCGCTAGATTTCAAATATCTTGTATTCATTAGAAAGCTCTTTTCGATACGAACCCAATGGTTCGGTTTTAGGAGAATCCGATGGTCGGATCTCCTGTAATGTCCGTTCAAGTCAATGATCGAAATTCGCGAACTGCCGCAGCGCGGCACGTTCTATTCAGGCCATTATATTATATATAATATATATATTTTATACTTCATCGATTTCCATTTAAAATGAATTTTATAAATCGTTTTAAATTCGTTTCAAAAACGATTTCAACTTCCATTTCAAATTCAAATCAAAATGAATAGTCCAATATAAATTCGTTTTAATTTCATTTCAAATCGATTTCAATTCCATTTCAAATCGTTTTGAATTCATTTTAAATCTATTTCAATTCAATTCCATTTCAATTCAATTTGAATTCATTTTAAATCGATTTCAATTCAATTCCATTTCGATTCAATTTGAATTTCAATTCTATTTTCAAATTCAAATCAAAATTAAATTTTCCATATCATTTCAATATTAAAATGATAATATTTTCAAAATATTCGATTTTGAAATCACTTTTCGATATTCATTATCAAACGAATAAAATCGACAAAATTCCCATTTGTGTTAAAATGGCGTTTAACTACTTAACATGGCTTCACATTTCAATATTCACTAAATGTTATTTTAAAATATTTGATAATTCTGAACTGGAATCAGACACAGTCAATTACCATGTAGTTTGATTATATGGATTTCATACAATACATGTACGCAACAACAATCAAACACAATCGACCATCATCCAAAGTGCATTCTACACTTCATAAGCATCAAATATTAATATTTAATGCTTACAACAGCCTGTCAATCGATCGATCGACATACAGCTAATTATTGGGATTAGTGCATGTCTAGTTTCATCCCAACACCCTTGTGTGGTTTTCAAACAACAAACACAGATTTATTTGTGCAGTTGGGCGATGTGTAAAATATATCATCCCAATCAGTATCAGTCAAATGTGTGCACATAAACAAATCATCTGATTTGTTTATAAATATTTATTTAATTCATAAACACGTTAAAAATTATATTTTTAACTATAAATATTTTATTCCATTCCACATTACACAATTAACTTTCACAACAAAATCAACCAAACAAACAAGTTGTCCATGGTCTGTGGACGACGGGTGTCAGGTGCTGCTTAGCACTATCTGCATCCTGATATATATTTTAACTAGAAAACAAATTAAAAGTGAGAAGTTCTCAGTTTTGGGATCCACTCCTCCATTCTCTGTTTCTGAACGGTTCAGATTTACCCAAAATTCCAATGCGACTTTTTCCCGCTGTTCATAGTAAAAATCGCATTTTTATTCGGATGTTTATTTTTAAAAATCACATTTTTACAATGGCACTTCCTATATAAAAATCATATATTTTTACAATGCTTCTTTCTATATATAAAAATTATATTTTTATATTTCTACCTCTTATATGAAGATCGAATTTTTATTTCGCTTCATATATAATAAAAATCAAATTTTTATCTTAATGATATCCATATAAAGATCGTATCTTTATCATAATGAAAACATTATAAAAATCGTAATCTTATCTATAAAAATGACATTTTTATAATTCTTCCTACAAAATAAAAATTATTTTTTTATCGCCATACTACGTATATAAAAATAGAATCTTTATATTATTACATACATGCGATAACATTTATTTTTATCTAACTAAAAATAATATTTTCATATCGTTATTCATATTATAAAAATCATATGTTTATTCTCTCTACAATATAAAAAACGTATTTTTATTCTCTCTACGATATAAAAATCATATTTTTATTCTCTTCACAATATAAAAATCATATTTTTATTTAAATTAAAATCAAATCTTTATCTTTCATTCATATAAAGAAAAATCCAATCTTTTCTTTTATGAATTAAAAACCTTATCATTACTTAAACTAATTTAAACATTTAAAATAAATCAAAATAAAACAAATAAAACAAAACTTACAGCAAATCGGAGGGGGGGTTGTTTCACGTTGCTGAGGAGGGGGAGGAGGAGCTCCAGCATGCAGGGGTTCGGGGTGGAAGTCGCTGGTGGTAGCAGGGGGGCGGCGCTGTCGATCTGGTGCTGGTTTGGGCGATGGAAGGTTTGGCGGTCGCGGTTTATATCAAGGAAGGGAAAGAGAGGGCGTCGGAGCTTGGCGCATGGCGGCGGCAATGGAAGCTCGACGGCGGACAGGGCGGGGCACCTGGGATCGACGCGATTTTCCCCTTTTCTCTTCTGATTTGAGAGAATAAGGAAAAGGGGGGGTATAGGTTTATATATTTTTATTTTATTTTATTCCAGTAAAAAGTTGACTTTTAATTCGAACTCAAAATTGAGCCCACCGACCGTCGCCCTCAGCTAATCACCCCCATTCCGAACACAATGGGATATGTATCGTAAGCCAATTCGGCTGTTTCGATCAGTTTTCATCAAAATCAAAATATAAATCTATATATTGAATTTGAACGCACATTTCAATTTACCGGGGCCACATACGGACTCTAAAAATTCTCGAAAACTATTTTCTAGCTTCGTATCGACGATACGGTTCTGACAATACTAATTTCATCTAATTTTGAGACAGTTTGGAAAATGGCCATTTTCTAGTCAATCCTAATTGACTGAAACTATTAAAACACATTTTACTTTTCTCCGTATTGATTCAGAAAATTATGAATTTTGGAATCTTGCCATAACTAGACATCCCGGATCCAACAAAAGTGGTTTCGTCGAAAACGGAGGTCATTTGCAAAATTCCCATTTTTAAGGGCCAAAATCCCATAGCGACTATTCTGAATTTTCAACTGGGCATAACTTTTTATTCCCGCTATGAAATTTCAATTTTCCGGATTCATTGGAAAGATATTTTCAAATAGATTCTAATATTTTTGGTTTCGCTAAAATTCGGTTTATTTTGAATCTGTTTCAAACTACCGCGCCATTTTAAATTCCTTTTATAATTAAAAATAAATATTAATATTCTAACGTCGATTCAAATAAATATATACATTCTAATTCTATTCAAAATAAATTTCTCGTCATCATTATTTAAAATAAATCATTTTAAATATTCAAAATTCATCAAAATTGCCAAAATAAAAATTTTAAATTGGTTCGGATTTTCCGGGTTATTACAACTTTTCTTTTGGAGATGTAATCAGTGTAGAAGAAAAAAATGGACTGGTACCTTTTGTTAAATGACAGAATAATAATCATACCCATTTATTGCATGGCTTTTATTTCAAAAATAAATCAACTGTACGATTTATATTTGAATTATTCTCCTCTTTTCAAATGCTCTAATTGTGTGACCCTATAAGTTACTATAACATTGGCAATGATTTTAAACGTATTTAATCATAAACAGTGATTGACGTCTAGTAATAAGTCACTGTTACCAAGGTATAATAAGATCAATCATTCAATACAACCTTTTCTATTACTAGTGTCTCAATGTAATATAATCTTTTTAACCAGTGTATCCAGGATTAAACTCGAGGCATGGAACACATCACCCTCTTTATAGTTTAATCCTTTTATCTTGATTGTTAGGAAGACCATATAAAACAAATCAATATTTGAGCATGATCATGCATTTCATATTCTCACTTAATCAAGAAGCCCATGGATATCACTACTTATATATTGTAAATTTAAATTCCATCTAGATCATCTATAATTTTCAATTGATTCGAGATGTATCCAATAATCATGTTAATCGTCTACTCGGTTAAAAGTAACTTTTGATGATATCAAAACAAAAATATCCCCAAATAAAATTATAATGATTTCAAGTCTGAGGACTATTACATCACTGTCACTATGAGAGTAAATTATGATACTATTAATTATATTCCATGCAGTTTTCTCATGTTTGGTCAGTCTAATACACTATTCTTCAATACATATTTATGTATTGACATTAATATCACGTATATTAGTGATCATTGAGATGTGGTCATCAGTCAATCAACATACTAGTCTCTATGTTTTATTGTTTTCCTTTATAAACAATAAAACTTGACTAGGGACATCTTATGTCAACTATATGTCATATGTACTTTTGGGTAGCATAATGAACAATTTTTTTCATTTTAAATATCAAATATTTAATGCTCCTTGTCTTTAAGGCCATAATCTTATTATATGGCCTAGTTAAGTCAGACCCAATTATACTGTAAAGTATCACATCCACTCCTTCGCATATAATAAAAGTAAAAAGTGCACAATGCTTTGGCATTACCTAAATCCACTGATTCTAGCATTGATGAGTGTATTTATTGGAAGACGTCGAGGTGGCAAGTCATATCTAGTGTTATTTACATATCTTAAAATATATGTATTTCATATTCATAATATTAATTGGATTTAAATAAAAATATATGAAACATATATATATATATTTATTAAAATTCAACGATATATAGGAATCATGCCTACAATTTATTTTGAACATTTCAAAACAACAGGTCACCAATATTTTGTGCAAATCGAATAGGAATGACACTAAATTGTCACACTGCTTTATATGGGAAAAACTATAGATATAACATTTAATTTCAAGTACAAGTGCATACAAAAGGCATTCTCATTTTTAAAGAAACTAATTTCTTCTTGTATTCCAAAATTTGCAGCCCTACTGTTTATAGAATTCATGCCCTATATATAAACACTATAATAAGCGTAATTATTAGGCCCATACTGGAAGAATTAAAACAAAACTCTGGCCCACTAAATTAAAAATTAGGCCTTGAACTTTACCCAGATTGACATATATAACCATAAGTGCATTTTATTCTTTACATACATAGGTTACTAAACAAACACAAAAACATGATTTTCAGAAACAAAGAGGGTCATACCCTTTCGCATGCATTAACATTACAAGATTCGAAAGACTATCTATCATCTTGCATCTATTAATATACATATTTGCACACATCATTAGATATTACGTATATGTGTAACAAATTATACATTTATACAACCCAGTTCATTCATTACACAGCAACTCATATATATATATACACAAACACACACACACACACACACACACACACACACACACACATATATATATATATATATATATATATATATATATATATATATATGAATGACACATCCAGATTTATACTCTTATAAATTTTTACATTATCCAAACAAGTCAAACTTGCCTTTCTTCCTGATTTCACTACTGCATTCTTTAATAACCCATTTACTGCAAATCGAATTTGCATAAAAAATGTATTAAATTGAACACATTAGAATCAAGACAACCTTGATATCAATAGATGTTTTTATCCAATTGTTATTCTTGATTTTGTTCATAAACACTAAAGTGTACACATAACTATTACGTGCATAAGTCATGGCATTTTATGAACTTCACGCAGACAACGTTAGAAAAGGAATAAGAATGAAATTAATACTACCTGCATATCTATCTATAGTGTACTATAATTAGTGAGTTAGCAATCGTGAGCTCATACGCATTCTCCTAATTTGAACTGAATTATCTCGCATATTTAATTTATTTTCTATCGCATTTCTTTTCTCCATTTCTTCCTATTTTTTCCACCCTAAATAATCAGCTTCCACCCCAATTATGCCTACCCCGGTCGGTCATGGTCTTCTGTTCAGTCCGCTCTTTTTAGATTGACTTCTTGTAATTCTTGGATCCATAGATGAGTTTTCTAGCATTATTTATAATACAATAGATAGTAAATAAAGATGATGGAGTAGTTAAAAGAAACAAACAGAGAGCGCGCACTTGAGAGAAAAGACTTTCTTTGTTTGATCGAATACTTGACTAAATAACAGCCGAACGTTTGTTAGAGTAAACTCTCATACAAATATCAACACACTTTTACTTGTGACATAAATCTCCTGTTTATAAAAAATAGACTCCACAAAATACAGGCCAACTCAAGTATTAAGCCCATTAAATATCCACCGTATTATCTATAATGGCTACTTTGCATAACGTGCATCTATGCACATGCACAGCCCATTTACATGCCTAATTAGCATTCTCGCAACATTTCTTTAACCATGAGATCTTCCTCCTTGAAATTATGCTGCTTGTTGACCCATATAGTAGTTGTTGACGTATCTTTCTTGTTTGACTTAGTTTGTATCCAGCTGTTCGATGAATTGTCAGATCTTCCTTTATTTGTACAAACAACATTGAAACCCCATTTCTTCCCTGTTGGCTTCCATGAATCAATAGGTGATCGATGTAAAGGCATAACATTCCCTTCCCCTTCAAAATTTGACCTTGTCTCAAGGTCAAAAGTTGGAAATCGTTTTACTAGCTGCCAATAATCTTCCCACATCATTTCTTCATAACTTCTTTGCTTCCACTTGATCAGAACTTGAGTCACAGCCTTGTTATTTTTTGGAACAATCCTTATATCTAGAATACACTCAGGCTCATCCACGATTTCTTCTATGAATGAGGGATTACTTTGCTGTTTAATTGTATTCGTCCCCACTTTTTTCTTTAATTGAGATACTTGAAAAACTGGGTGTATACATGCACTAGTAGGTAATTCCAATCCATATGCCACTTCTCCGATTCTTCGAATGATTCTGTATGTCCCGAAATACCTAGGGGATAATTTACTAGTCCTTGTGTTGCTTACAGTAATTTGATGATAGGGTTGCAGTTGAGGTATACCCAATCATCCACTTGGAATTGCCTCTCGGTTCTCTTAGTATCAGCATGCCTTTTCATTCTTTCCTGCATTACCTTCAAGATATCTTTAAGCAATTGCATAACTATATCTTTGGAATATAATTCCTGTTCCACCAATGGGTTGCGAGCCGTTCCAGGTACATATGACAACAGTGTGGGAGGTGGCATGCCATAAACAGCCATAAAGGGAGTCATGTTGATAGAGTTATGCCAACTTGTGTCATACTAATACTCGGCTACTGTTAACCATTTTGACCATTCTTTGGGTTTATGACATACAAAGCATCGCAAATATCCTTCCAATATCTTATTGATGGCCTCCGTTTTCCCATATGATTGCAAATGATATGCCAAGCTCATTTTGAGAGTGCTGCCTTGAAGCTTTAATAACACTTGTCAAAACATGCTAGTGAAAATAGTGTTGTGGTCACTCACTATGCTTCGAGGCATTCCATGTAACTTGAATAACCCATCAAAAAATATTTGAGCTACTTGTTGGGCTGTGTATGGATGCTGCAGAGGGAAAAAATGTGCGTATTTTGATAGTCGATCCGCTACAAAGATTGCTGTATACCTGTTAATTTTTGGCAAGCCTCTTATAAAATCCATCGAAATATCATTCCATATTGTTTCTGGAATTGGTAAAGGCTGCAACAGTCCAGGAATGGAGATGTTTTCATATATTTTTTTGTTGGTAAACATCACACACGAATTTCTCTATATCGGTCATCATTCCATGCCAATAGAATGCTTGCTTTAATTGATGTCTTGTCTTTTTTGTTCCAACATGACCACCAAGGGGGTGTTGAGTGATGCTCCTTTACAAGAATATGGATAATATCCTCGTGGTCTCTAGTCAAAAGTAATTTGTTTTTGTAGCATAATAACTGGTTTGTCAAATGGTACTTGCTATTTAATTTTCCCTCTTGAAAGTGGTCTTCATAGTTTGATATTCATCAGACTTATTCAATGTTTCTTTAAGTTCAGTCAACCGGTTTCCTTCCAAAGTCAAGATTTCTTGATACTTCATTGAAACTACTTTCTTTGCTTGTTCTTCGGGTAGTCTAGAAAGAGAATCTACAGCAGTATTTTCTTTCCCCTTCTTGTATTCTACCTTATAATCAAAACCATGCAATTAGCAAGCCATCTTCCTTGTATTCTATTAGATAACCTTTGGGATAATAAATGTATTAAGCTTTGATGATGGTTTTAATTACAAATGTTCTACCCAACAATTACTGCGTCCATTTTTCGGTTGCTAATAATACAACAAGCAACTCTTTTTCATAGGTGGATAACATCGGATTTTTCCCATTCAAAGCTTGGCTAAGGTAAGCTATAGGTTTATCTTCTTGCAATAATACAAAACCAATTCCCACCCCGCTTGCGTCACATTCAACTACAAACTCTTTATCAAAGTCTGGCATATTCAACACCTTATCAAAGTCTGGCATATTCAACACCAGAGGATTAAGCAGGCAGTTTTTGAGCTTGTTAAAGGAGACAGTGGCTTGCTTGCTCCAATAAAAGGTGGTTTTCTTCAATAATTTGGTAAGGGGTTTAGTGATCGAACCATAGTGCCTGATAAGCTTCCTATAATACCCTGTAAGCCCCAAAAACCCATACAATCCTTTTGTATTAATAGGTTGTGGCCATTCTTTTATAGCTTTAACCTTCTCTGGATCAACAGATATTCCATTTTCTGTTATGACGTGTCCTAAATAGTTGACTTGGGTCTATGCAAAAGAACATTTGGATAGTTTGATCACCAGTTGATTGTCTTTTGTCAAACATATCTGGTGCATATGCTCAGACCAAGTCTGTCTATAGATTTGCATATCATCGAAGAGTACTACTCAAGTAAGGTTTAGAGATGCTATTCGTAAGTGCTTGAAATGTAGAATGGGCGTTTGACAGGCTGAATGGCATAACTAGAAACTCATAATGACCCTCATGAGTTTTAAATGTTGTTTTACGAATGTCATTATGATGCATTCTAATTTGATGATAGCCTGACCTGAGATCTAGTTTAGTAAAATAAATAGAACCATGTAATTCGTCTAATAAATCATCTATTAATTGTATAGGATACTTGTCTTTGATAGTTTGATTGTTAAGAGCTTGGAAATCCACACACATTCTCCAATTTCCGTCTTTTTTTCCTCACCATTACAACTGGTGATGAATACTCGCTGGTGTTAGGCTTGATAATTCCATTGTCAAGCATTTCCTTCACTAGTTTCTCGAGTTCATTCTTGATGTGATAAGAGTGTCTATACGGTCTTAGGCAGACTGATTTTGATGATGGAAGCAATGGAATTTTACGGTCAAAATCTCTAGGTGGTGGTAAACAATTTTGTGTAGTTGTAATAGTAGGAAACTTAGCCAATATTTGCTGCACTTCAAAAGGTAACTGGGTGATGTTGTCGGTTTGCATCAATGACTTCTTCATGGTGTTTATCTCTCTGGAGCACAATAATAGTGAGACTGGCCAATGTCTACCTTATTTGTAAATTCATTTACTATCTATGAATTTGTTGCCATCTTTAATGCCTTGCCAAGTGTAGCTCTTACCCTTCCACTAAAACGCAATTCTAAGAAATTAAATGAAATTTCACTTACTGATTTCATCCACTGAGCATCCAAGATAATTTGGCAACCCATAAGTGGTACGATCAATAAATCAACAGGCACTAGACAACCTTGATACTTAAAAAGAACTTCTTTGCAAATGCCCTTGCCGTGGAATTTCTCCCCATTGGCTACTGGAACGGTGTATTCTGGGGTTTCTTGCACGGTCAAATTTAGCCTTCTAGACATTTCTGAATTAACAAAGTTGTGTGTAGAACCCAAGTCTGTGAGTACTTCCACCAACTGCCTATTGATGTATCTGCGTACTCTAATTATAGATAATCTGGGTATACAGCACATAACAGTGATAGTGATGGCATACGCTTGTTCTTCCTCTGTTTTGCTGGAAGTAGTGTCTGTGTTAACTATTGTGTCATCATCAATCACCTTTTGTTCATCTATATCTTGCATTGTTTCTTGGGTTTCTTCAGTATTTTCATCCTGTAATGACATCACTCCTTTTATGATATATATGTGCTTAGTTTTGCACTCATGGACAGGGTGCCATTACACATTACATCCAAAGCATAGATTCTTTCTCCTTCATTCCAGTATTTCTTAAAGGGTAAGGCCTTTCTTTTTAGCAATTATATCTTTACTAATTGTATCTTTATTAACAGTTCTTGACACCCCAGAATTCTTGAAAGACTTTCTCAGTTTAACCTTATTTTTATTCATTCTCTTACATTCCAATACCTTAGACTTGTTTGAAATCGACAGGATGCAATGCAAGAACATCAAACTTAATTTCATCTTTAAGTCCATCCACAAACTTTTCTAACATAAACTGGTCAGACAGTACATAACACATGCCTTGCAAATGTTCATATTGCGTTAAGTAAGCTATAATAGTGGACGTTTGCTTAAGATTGGAGATTGCACTATACGGTTTCAGAAATCCTTCAGGGGAAAATCTCACTAGTATTTCATCTTTAAAGATATTCCAATTTTCATAATCTTTAACCTTTTTCACCAACCAACTATACCATTTCCTGCGTCTTCTCTTAAGTGAAACGAACATGTAGGGACCCATTCAGATCCAGGGGTTTGATGGTATTTAAATAAGTGTTCTACTTGGTTAATCCATTCAACCTCCTCACTATCCCCATTATATGTCGGAAAATCTAATTTAATGACTGTATTTTGAAGCAATTTGGGGGGTTTTATGAATTCAGTGGCACAAGATGAATATTCCTATTATTATTGTTATGATTAACAAGAGAATGATCACCATGTACCTGAATGGTAGCTGCAGAAGAAGAAGAAGCATCATGATTTTGCCTTGTTTGATTTCGCTGCGCAGGGGGCACATATGGAATTCTAGGGTTTACTGCTTGATTCCTCATATCCTTGAATTCCTTTGCTATATTATTCAGGGTTTCCTACATTGAATCCATCTTCATATTGATATCGTGTAGAGATTCCTGCAACTCTCGAATGTTTATGGCAGTTTACGCATTGATCAGATCTTGCTTGGAATCATCAATTGGGGATTCATTGTCAGTGCCGCCTGTTCCATCGCCTTGATCTTCTTCTGAATTATCGTGTAGTTCGGATCCGTCTCGCTCTAATACCAATGTGTTAAGCCCAATCTTTTTAGATTGACTTCTTGTAATTCTTGGATCCATAGATGGGTTTTCTGGCATTATTTATAATACACCAGATAGTAAATGAAGATGATGGAGTAGTTAAAAGAAACAAACAGAGAGCGTGCATAAGAGAAAAATTGGGGGAAAAGACTTTCTTTATTTGGTTGAATACTTGACTGAATAACAGCTGAAGGTTTGTGAGAGTAAACTCCCATGCAGGTCTCAACATACTTTCACTTGTGACATAAATCTCCTATTTATAGAAAACAGACTCCACAAGATACAGGCCAACATGAGTTAAGCTCATTTAAATATCCACAGTATTATCTATAATGGCTGCTTTGCATAACGTGCATCTGTGCATGTGCACAACGCATTTCCATGCCTAATTAGCATTCCCCCAACATTGCTTTAACCATTAGATCTTCCTCCTTAAAATTATGATGCTCATTGATCCTCACAGTAGTTGTTGACGTGTCTTTCTTGTTTGACTTAGTTTGTATCTAGTTGTTCAATGAATTGTCAGATCTTCCTTTATTTGTACAAACACCATCGAAACCCCACTTCTTTGCTGTTGGCTTCCATGAATCAATGGGTGATCGATGTAAGATCATAACATCTTCATTTCCTTCCTTTCACATCGTTTCTCTTCCCTTTCGTTCTATGCTTCCTACCATGATTTTTTACATCCATGCCCTACCCTTTCGTCATGTTCATTATCTCCTGCGCCGTATGGAAGAAAATCTCCCCAAACCACTTAACCTAACGTCATCTCTTTCTCCATATTTCTTCCCTTCACCAACTGAATAGCAAGATGCATCTAATTTTTGTTGATTCCCACAAATACTGTCTCCGTATAGGCTCCATCTTATGGATGCTATTGGGCTAGATCCAATTTCTAGATTTGATTACAAGTCAAGGTAATTGTATATTCACTACAACAAAAACACCATATTACAACTTTAATTTTACAACGGTGGTTAAAGCACCATTGTAATAAATGTTTTTTACAACTGTCATTTCCCTAAAGTTGTAATAAACATATTTTTCACAACTTTTCATTTTGTTAGTTGTAATTGATGGCTATTACAAACTTCATGTTTATAATGGCTATATTTAATAACTAATTATTTAATAATAATTAATAGTTAATAATAAACTTAGGAATCAATAATATTTATTAATCATTATTAGATAATTAATATTTAATAAGTAGTAATTTATTTTTAATAGTTAATGTATGTTAACTGCTTATTAATCAATAATTAGTAACATACATTATAAGCTTTTAATAATTATTAATAAATTATATCTAAGTAATAATAAGTAAAATTTAAATAATAACTATTATTAATAAGTAATATTTGATTTGGTAGTAACTATTTTAGCAGTTTTAATAAATATAATTTTGGCAACTAATAATAATTTTGGCTACTAAACAATAATGATTAATTCGAAATATTAAATAATTAATTATAAATATAAAAATTAAAATTAATAAAGAATAATAATTAACAAATAACAATTATTTTTAGTAATTACGTTTAAGTACGAGTTAATAACCAGTAGCATATTACAACTCTAATTTTACATCTGTCATAGAATGCCAGTTGTAATAAAGGTTTGTTACAACAGTCATTTCTTGAAAGTTGTAATAAACATATTTTTAACAAATTTTTAGTTTTGTTTGTTGTGATAGTTTCCTATTACAACTGACATTTTGTGCCAGTTGTAATAAACATAATTAGTAAATAATTTTTAATATTCAATAATTAGTATAATAAATTATTATTATTAATTATTTAATAATTAATGTTTAACAATTAATTAATAAGAAGTAATCATTAATATTAATAATTAAAAAATAATAATCAAGAATTAATATTTAGTTGTTAATTTTTGTTAATTAATAATTAAAACGATTTTATTGTAAAGTTGTATAAATCTATTTTCAACTATTCTTTTTCTACTTATTGTAGTAAAGGCCTGTTATGTATTAATAATACCTAATATTTAATGATTAATAATATTAATATTAAAGAATAATTAACAATTAGCAATAACTTTAGGAATCATTAAAAAAAATACTATTAAATAGTTAGTACTTAATAATTAGTAAATTGTAATTATTTTTTAATAGCCAGTGTTATGTGTTTAATGATTAATAATTAATAATTAGCAACATATACATAATAAACTTTTAATAATTAATATTCAGTTATAACTAAGAAGAAATAAATAATAATTAATAATAACTATTACTAATTATTAAGTAATATTTAATATTTTAATAAAAATAATTCTCAAGAAATCCATATCATATTTAATATATGTTTTTATTTATTAATTCAACTTATAACATTTAACTCTATGTATTTTGGTGAAATTTTTATTATGATCAATGAAAAATTTACGGACATTAACTGTCAGCGCAGAAGAAAGTAGGAAACTTAAGGTGGAAAAATCAAATTTTTGCTCTCGTACTACACCTAGATCAAAATTTAAGCGGGAAGATTGAAAATTTTGGTGGGCCGCGTCTAGCGTGCTAGATCCTAGATCAAAATCGAAAGTGTTTCATCTGATTAACACTAAACAAAATCACTTTTCGATTCGATGACCGCCTAATCTGAAATGATTCCTCCTTCTCCAAATTAGATCCAAAAAAAAAAAATCTCGACTTCTTGCCCATGCCAGTGGATCCGATTAGGTCCTTTTATGCCTCCGCAGCCGTCCTGAGAACGGTCCATCCATCGTTGAAGAGACATCGAGCTCCTCTGACATCTTCCTTTTCTAATTAACCCACTTCAAGCTCCTTTTTCAGACATGGTCTTTTCAATAGCATTGAGTCTACCTTGCCAATTTCCATTCACTTTTGCCTCTTTTCCTGATGATCTAGAACGTGATTTGCCTTTCTATGATAATCTTTTATCTCACAATTTAATAGTCCTCTTATTCGCTTTTTCACTACCTCTATCCTTTTCGCCTTCTCAGCTTCTCGAGTGGTCTTTTGTTCGTCAACTGCAAACCCTAGGTTTCCATTGTTTGTGAGCCATCACTCTCTATGTTTTACCCTGCTTTGTTTGGTCTTGGGTATGACCTTTGGCACGCAATATACTGTACATGCTACAATATGTCTGTTTTTCTTTTTTCGATGTGTTTTTTGCTTGTTGAGTGGATTTTGGAATTGTTTTATTGAGTTTTTGAGGAGTTTAGGAACTATTAGTTGGTTGTAGGTTTTGAGGAAGTTTCGAAGGGATTGTTGTGGTTCTATGGTTTTGCAGCCTTTTGGTTGCTGGAGCTGCTTGTTTCCTTTTGGGCCATTGTCTTGCTGCTTGGGATTATTGTAGTCTATTCTTGCAAGTTTTATTTTGGTTCGTCTGTACATTTTTTGTTCTAATTCAAGGCACAAGAGGCTATTTTGCTTATAAACTTGATGAACATGTTGTTCATTTTCTCCTAGATTAAACAACATTAAGAGTTGCTGCAAATGAAATGATAGTAAGTTTTACTTTAATTTTGTGTTCTGAATCACCATATATAATTGAATTAAAAATTGGCTAGGATTCACAACCCATTGGTAATCACGTTCATTATTGAATTGTTAAGAATTCAAGGTAAAAACCAAGCAACATTATTGTCAAAGCCGTCAGATTATTGACCAATAACATTATTGTCAAAGCCGTAGATTATTGGAGTCACCTGAAAATGCTGTTGTGACAATATGTGAATAGGTTAGCTCTTGCAAATCATCTATCCCTTATTTAGTAAATTTCATTAATAGGCAATGAATTATTTCCTTATTTAGATTTTTATTTTACTTTATATCTTCATAACGTCTTATTCATTTGTGCAACAATGTGAAATGGATTGGAAATGAGTAGTATGTTACCATTTTTAGTAGGAAAGATGAATAACCGTTGCCGTTAAAATAATTTAAAATAAGAACTTTTTATGCTCAAACATAATGAAAACCTTTCCATTCTCTATCATGCATAACACTTTAATTTTCTGGTAGTTCAAATCCCATATTTTATAGAATAAATCCCCAACAAAATTTGACTAATCCATGTCAAGAACCACTAACTCAACTGGTTAGTGGTATGATGCTCTAAACGTAGCATCATTTTTACTAGAAAAATAATGACTAAACCGTGAATAATTGTTAATCATCAAATTTTATAAAAGGACATTAACAGTATTCGAAAAAATTAGGATAGTGTATCCTTTTGAACAATGAATTCAACCACTGATTATAAACAATGAGTAGTGATGTTTTCTTTGGCTCATTACACTTTATAAATTCGTCATATCCATATAATCTAGTAAAAAATAAATAGATATATTTACTAAGTCATATCAGGTACAGTTAATTTGATATTCTCTTTATTTAAAATGAAATAACTACAACTTACTGAAAGTTAAACTTGCATGTAGTGTAGGTAAATGAGAATGTCTGGTACCACTAATGACTGCACTTTATGTTTTTGTAGGATACGTTGATTAAGGTATTTGACAAAGCCATAGAAAGTAGGTTTGATCGGCGTTCAACATTCATGGCTCTAGATGGCGGATTGGTAGGCGATATGTGGATTTGCTATTGCCGCTTTTCCTTATGGTATTAATTTCATTCAAATTCCAACAACTTTGATGGCTCAGGTGTGTTCTATTTGGACGGATGGCTTTAAAAGGTTACTTATTCCTTTTTAAATACATGGAAAAAAGAGAAGATTTATGCAAATGAGCTTTGTAGATTTCATAGACAAATAAGCTTTGTAATTGGATTGAAGGCTTTCTGAGGCAAATAAGGACAATTGTAATTTTATATTTTTTTATGTGGTATATGATTTATAATTTGTATTCTAGATATAAAGTTGTGATTTTTATCAATGAATGGATTATAATGCCTTTAAACTTAGATCTGTTTTTTATGTTATTTATCTATTTATTGTTGCACAAATAAAATAGATAATTTGTAGATATATTACAACTGTAAAATAAAAGTTGTAATAAACTATATCACAATGGTTATAAATAGTTGTAAAAATTACAACAACGGTGCATAAATGTTGTAATAAAGTTTATTACAACGGTGGAAAATAGTTGTAAAATATATATATTACAGCAGTGTTGCAACGGTGCAAAAAAGTTGTAAAAGATTTTAGTCTATTACAACTTCTTAATACACGACGGTTAGCCCACCATTGTAAAATGTATATTACAACGGTGTTCCGCCGTTGTAATGTGGTCGTTTTGTTGTAGTGATTTTTTGAGCATAACTATTAGATTTTGTTCGGAATTTGGTCTTTGTAGATTTATTTTTAACTTGAAGTTTAATTAAACATAAATGGTATAAATTGGTACATTTTACATATATTTAAGGTGTTTTATTATAGATATATGTTCCAGTATTATTAAAAAATATAAAAAAAACATGGTTCATACTTATTAGACATATGGAATGCGTATTTACATTTTTCATGCTTTACCCAATTTTTTTAATTAGATGATTTCCTAAATTAGTATAATATGTTTTGCTTCATAGTAAGTTACATTAGTTTTCACTCATTGTTTAACTTTTGCTAAATTGATGTGACTTTCAGCGATTAATCTTTCTCCTTGTCTACGGACTTTGTAGATCTTGATTTAGCTATTTGAAAACTAGTGCTTTTCGAGGTTTTAAGTTCACTTTCTTTAATCGATAATTTGTTGTTTATGCAGTTTACAAAATATACTGGCTAATTATGCATTTAATTTTATATGTTCATGTGGATTTTTGCATTGTTTATGCAGTGATGGGTTTTAATACTGATATAATTGATACCCTTATAATATATGCCAATACGTTTACTAACTACATGTTGTTTTCCCCAAAAAGGTACTCAAGTATTATTCGTGAAACTTTGTACATCGGACGGTTTTTTATTCAACAATCAATTTAATATAGTAAAATTCTAATTTTTTATAGTGCTTTTCTTATATTTTGTTTGGTCATTTGGAAAACATATGCATCTGTAATACATCTGATTGGATTATTAGAAATATGGAAAATACATTAACATTTTTCCATCCTAATTTGAATTTCTGAAATTAGTTAGCCTCCTAAATTTGTCTCCTTGACGAATGGTGCTTTTCAAAGGTTTTAACTTCCCTCTTTTTGATTGATTTGCAGTTTATGCATTTCACAAAATATACTAACTTATTATGTTATATTAATGTTCACATGTATTTTTTGCATAGTTTATGCAGAGATGAGTTATAAAATAGTATAATATAACTAAAGCTCTTATAATGTGTCTTAATACTAACTACCCCCTATTTTTACAAATGTGTACAAGTATTATTCTAACAACTTTATGCAATTGTGCTTTTCTTTTCTAATATTAACTTTGTATACTGTAGTATATAATTTAGTTTCTTTCGCAGTTTACTCCTATTCTATTTAGTCATTTGATCAACATATGCAACTCCAATTTTTCTGATTTATAAGCATCTCCTATTATATTATATGTAATTTTAATTTGTGGACTTAGGTGAAATTTAACCTCCAACTTCTAAATGTTGAATCGCGGATTATTGAGGGAGAGTATCTATGAAAGTGTTCTTCACAGCAAGCTCGACCATTCCGCACCTTCTCTTACACTCCAAATAGAAGGAAAATGCCGGCTATCCCGCGCTTGCTCAGGCTACAAACGAACAACTATCATTTGGGTAAATCTTTACTTCCCAGTTACATGTTTCTTATTTGATTATCGATCATTTTTCTTCCATTATGGTTAGAGATTATATGCTTTCCATAATTTTTATGGAAGAGTTTCTATCTATTCCACTACTGTAGTTTACAAAATAATTAGACTCGATGTGTTATACCCTTTTTATAACACTAAATTAACCAAAATTTTGGCATTTTTCTAACCTTGGCAGTGTAAGTACAATTGAGTTACAAATTTTCAATAGCTAGCCTGGTTTCAAATATCAATCAGTGCATAAAATAAGATTAATTTTTAGTTAACTTTCAGTGGCAGTTGCTTCTTTAAGTTTATGGTGTCGATTATTCAAATTTGGTCTACATTTCGTATGAATACTTGTTTCAAGTACTACGATCAGTATTATATTTCTTTTTTCTTTCATATCATGTGCATTTTTCTCCTTAGTTACTTAATTTTGCATTTGGAATTGCACTAGACGTTTTATTATATCAAGTGTAGCTTAGAACTGTGTGTTTCTGTTAATATACATACGAATTATGACAATTAGCACCATATTTTTTGTTATTTCGCTCTAAATATAGAAGTTAATTTACATATACTTGCTCACTGAGCGGTTTCCATGATTTTATTTTCATTTACTAATTTTGACATTGCATCATTTTATTGGTAGAGAAATAGAAAAAATTCACTTTATGTAATTGTTATGATAATGAGTTCTTGTTTCTCAATTTGAATGTCCTAATTGCCTTGGTGTCCTGGATTCTACATTGTTTTGATCATGGCTGATTGGCTTGAATAATCATATTCTGATCCTGAGCACATATATTCCATACAACCATTTTCTTTACAAATATTCATATCTATTCCTTTTTTCCATGATAGTGATAATTTTTTGGATCCAATTAGTAACCTTTATTGTTCATCCTTTTGAATTCATCCAGAATCAGACTATTGAATGCTGACTTACTCGGCATGTTGGTGTAGCAGACTATTGTTATTTATATCATCTGCTCTTATATCTAATGTCGATTTTTCATTCATACCAAGAAAAAAACTATAATATATAAGTTTCTTACTATACCTCAAACCGCTACTACATCCTTATCGACAGTCACAACAATAAAAATAGTTGGCCCTTGGTTTGTAACATGCACTTTGTTTTTTGGTTAGTACTTTGATAATAGCGAGCCATATCAAAATTAATTAGGTTATACCAAGACTCAATCATCCTCTCTTCTGCTCCTTTATTCTCTAAAATCCATAAAAGACAAACTAGGACTTCTTTGTAATTTCGACCTAACCTTAGCATTGCTACATGAAAATGTGCATTTTTCACACAAATGCAAGCAGAGCTCCACAAAAAAATAATCCCCTTTTTCCATTTTACGTTTCCGTTAAAATTTGCTCAAAACTCACATTTTATTTCTTTCTCAAGATTAAAATACGCTTTGGCTTGAATGAGTTTTGGTGTATGTTTTGCTCAAATCTTTGCCAAAATCAACATTAATGCTTGGAATGTTAGCTTATTAGTTGTAATAAAAGTTTTCTGATATTTTTTTATTAGTCAGGCTGATTCACATTTTTCTGTGTCACTAACGAAATTTATCGTAATATGTGTTTCATTGGTTTTCTAGATAATCCATTTCACCTTTTTACTAATTAGCCAAAATAATAGAAATTTTCCCAAACTTAAGAGATGTAGAGCAAAACATTCATGGTAATATACTTATTACTCAAGAATACTTCATGGTTACCAATTTGTATATTTGTAGAACTTTGTTATTGAAGAAGAAATATTGTTGTCTATCATTCATGTTGTTCAATAGTCTAGATGCGTATGATTAGGTGTGGAAATTACTATTTTTCCAAGTTATTGTTAACGATTATTTCTAAACTGACCTCTGCATTGACTATGGTATTTTTTTCACATTTATTATAATGTAACATGCACTTTTCTTATTGTGGAGGCTATCATCGGCTAAACGCATTGTCCAGTATAAATGGACGATAAATATATTTCGTTTTATCTTCACTATAAGTACTATGTCTAACATAAACATTTCCAACTAATAATAATTTTAGGCAATACAATGAGAAAAAACTGTGGAAGAAAATTCCATACTTAATTTTCAATTTTTATTCTCTTAATTGTTTTGCATCATCATAACGTGGAATGTCAATCTATCTTTTAAATCAATGAAGATTTTTTTTAAAGGCTCTCATAATCTTTTTAGCATAGATAGTAATTTACAATGATTAAGGTTAACTCATTTTGATATATATATATATATATATATATATATATATATATATATATATATATATATATGTATATTGTTAGGATTGCCTCGCATGTTGTTAAGGAGGAATGACGGGTTGGAATTAATAGTCCCACATCATGGAATAAATTGAAGGAACTGGGTACAAATATGAGTTGGTAGGCACGTAACAACAGGGATTCTTTTTGTTATATGGGAGTTGTGTGCCAGCTCATATGCGTGCAAGGAAGGGGGGCTTAGTTCCGACCGTCGTTACATAACAGTGGTATCGGAGCCGAAGGTTCGGACTGGGCCATGCAGGCAAGGCAGTGCTCTCAAAAGATACTCGTAGGATGCGAGTCAAGGGGGAGACTGTTAGGATTGTCTCGCATGTTGTTAAGGAGGAATGACGGATTGGAATTAATAGTCCCACATCATGGAATAAATTGAAGGAACTGGGTACAAATATGAGTTGATAGGCACGTAACAACAGGGATTCCTTTTGTTATATGGGAGTTGTGTACCAGCTCATATGCGTGCAAGGAAGGGGGACTTAGTTCCGACCGTCGTTACATAACATATATATATAGTTTTGGGAAATTGGTTACATAAGTGTAATATATGATGGCATAATTTATGGTTATTAACCTTTATTCCCTATTTTATGTTTAATCACATATGTAATAAATAGGTGAAATACAGTCAATATATTATTATTACGCTTTCCACTTCAAATGTTTAGTCCTCACTGATTAATTTATTAACCTATCTTTGTATAGAGTGATTGGAATAAAGAATGAGCAGAATACAGATGACGTTAACTGCAATTTGACATTTGTTTGTAATAATATGAACTTTTACTTCCGAAGCTGACATAGAGGTAAGATCTTGACATATATTTCCTTATGACTTTGTGATATACCGGTGTTTAAATATGACATATTACTTTTTAAAACGTGGACCTTTTTGACTCTTCAAATATGGTAATCTAACATCATTTATAAATATTGTTGAAGAATTAATTAGTAATGGATAAATAAATGATACTTTACTTTTGTTTCTGTTTATATGTCATGTAGATGGGACCTAATCTTTACGTTGTTCATTGCCCAACTCTATCTTTCACTTGACCTATCTAATTTTTAGTGTATTTTTAACGTGGTGCTAAGGGCACCCCAATATGTATTTCCTAATACCATGACTAAAAAATACCACAAGATTTTGTATTATACTCTTCTTAATACCACACACTTAAAAAATAGGGGCTACCACACTGTTTTACCCTATTTCTATTTTGTCCGATGTTCGTTCGTCCTCATTTGTAAAACCGATTAATGAGCAAAACCCTAGATCTATATCCGATCAACGAATTTAACGCCCAATATACAAAATCCGTGAATAAGGTTTGAATAAGAAAAGTAGAAAAGAAATTGAGAGATTAGGGTTTTCATATCACTAAACAATTGAAAGATTACAGTACAAATTTGAATTTTTCCGCGTGAGTTGCGAAGAAGACAATGATTACGAGAGATTAGGGTATTTCGATTAGTTTAATACGTGATTATTTTGATAAATAATGATTGAATGAAAGATTAAAGTGGAGAGGTAATGTGGTATTAGGAAGCATGCAAAATTTAATGAGTTTTATTTTTTTAATTGCGGTATTAGGAAGAACATATTGAAGTGCCATTAGAACTTATATTTAGCAAGAGAATTATAAAGTAAGAATCACACAATTTGATAAATTTTGGGGAAATGAAGGCAAAGAAACACATTTTGAAACCTATATTCATTAGTTTCATTTCCAGAGCCACTACAAACAAACTTTAGTAATGAAACTTTCTACTATTGACTTATCATGTGACAACTTTTGCCGACATATTTCCCTTAATTTTTAATTTTTTAAGAACTATATATCATACTACAATGATGACAATTAAGAGTCGAAAAATGGCCAATTCAACATATTGTTTTGTCCAAATAATCACACGGTGTTAGTGACATTGATTAATAAGCATCGTATTATAGGTAACCACCGTAGCAGAATGTTTTTTGCAACTTATAGATCTTCTTCCATTTGCAATGCAAAGGTTTTTTAATTAACTTGGAAGCTACTACACTGGCTATATGGTCAGATTATTTAATCCTGCAATGCACATTTTTAAACACATGGATCCACTCATTAGTTTCTACAGGGAAGCAAGGAATACCTAATTTTAGAATAACAAAGTAGTACCTACTATCATGTCATATTATTTATGTTCAGATTAAGAAGGTCTAATCCCATAAATTGTTGTATATCTGGTATGTTTAGATCTTTTTCCCCTGTTGCTTTTTACATATTTTATGTCATCTTCCGTTTCTCTAACAACCGCCGACCTAATTGTTGATTATTCTTCTATTTTATATGCATCTTGCCATGAACACCTGTTCTACTATTGTTGTTTCATCTTCAAACTTAGGTTTCATAGTTCCTTAATATTTAAGGTAATTTTCGACTAGCCAATACCAGATTAGTTCTAATCCCAACATATGCTTGCTAAGCAATAAGACTCCCAATGTTATTATTTGTTGTTTCGCTTAAATCATTTTGTTTTCTCTTCCTTACAAATACTTATATTTTGTTTCCAATAGAAGTTGGCAAAAAGCAACCTTAGTTAGATGTTGTTATTGAACATTTTATTTCATCACATGTTTCTTTATCATGGTTTTTCTACGTAACACACAAAAAAGGTTGAAACTAGCACATCTCTTTGATGGTTAAAATTACTTTAATTAAGTGGGAAAATATGTGATGTGTTTCGTCACTCAAATTTTCTTCCTCGGATTTATCATATATTTTCAGTATCAAAATCAATATTTTTTAGACCCAAAAAAATGCAAATGCAACAAGCAAGGTTCCTTTTTGATAATTGACAGTTTAGGTCCTTTGGCTAAAAATAGATTAGTAGCTAAGAACATCGCCATGTTTCGGCTTTTCATAATATTTAGCAAAAAAAATTTGAAAACACGTGAGAAAATCATGTTGTCAAAAATACTCATACCGTGCTTTTTATCATCTAATTCACATTTTTAGAGCCATTGGTTTAAATTAAGGTAAATAACAACGAGCCCACCCCTACCATGTTCTCTTTTTTATCGTAATAATAATTGTAATAAACGATGCACTAAAAATGCATTTTTGGGAAATTATGATCATAAATACTCATTTCAGATTATTTTTATTTGATATTTTCGATGAAAGAACCAATATTATTTGCACATTACGATGTTTTCTCCATATATCATAATGTTGTAGTAAAACATAAACTAAGATGCAATTTTGGAAAATTAATATACCATAACAGCTCACTCTGGATATTTTTCTGTGCTATTTTCGATGTAATAGCCAATATGATTTGTGCACTACCATGTTTTCTCCTTTCATCATAATGATAATTGTAATATAACATACACAAAAAATGCATTGTCAGGAAATTATGACATTGTAAATACTCACTTTAGATAATTTTCATATAATGTAGCAACTAACTTGGTTTTAACATTTCTTCTCCATATTTTAGCTATCATCATCGGTTACCTCTTTAAATATATTTCTTCTCCATGGATTAAACAAATTTAATGAAATTATGAATAGAAGGTGTACAAAATATTTCACCCATGATTATGGTGTTGGGTTCAAAGAGGTAATAGCCTAATGCGCAATGTTATAACTACATACTTGGAAAGACACAATGCTTCCTTTAATTAAAAAACCCTCTAAAATTAGTTTATCTCATAATATATAGGATTAATTGTCAAGAATAATCCGAAGTTCAACGTATCTTCCCATAATAATCCCAATTTTGGATTATTCCTGAATAATCCAAAGTTTGGGGTGTCTTCCCATATTGATCCCGATGACGCGTTGACGTGTTATTTTGGGATCAATGTGGGAAGACAACACCAAACTTCGGATTAATACGGGAAGACACCAAGTAAATGGGATCAATATGGGAAGACATTCCCAAACTTCGGATTATTCACAAATAATCCAAAATTTGGATTATTATGGGAAGACACGTTAAACTTTGGATTATTCTTGACAATTAATCCTAATAAATAATTGCACGTACCTCTGTCTTTGTTATTATGTAAAAATGTGTGATTCTCATAAATCTGTAACATCTCATGTTTTTCGATCATTTGAATTTTAAAATGTAATAAGATTTATTTATGATTATTATTGGAATTTGATAATTTAATGATTTGACTGTAATTTAAAATTGTAATATTTAAAACATTAATTTATTCTGAATGGAACGAAATAAACAATTTGAATATGGTAAATAAACAATAATAAATACCATTTGAATAGTGAGATGTAACAACAGTCTAATTTGAATTTAATTGTTAATTGACCAATTGTGTTATTTGAATTTAAGTAAACTTAAAAAAATTAAATTTAAATGATGAAATTAAATTAATGAATGTTTTAAATTACCAAATTTATTAAAATGCAAAAGTTTCTGAAAAAGCCATTTCTGGTCAAATTAGAATTTAAATTTGAATTCAAGCTTAAATTTAAAAAATAAACTTGAATTCAACTAATTTTTTTATGAATCTATACCTAATTCCAGGCATTTATCTTTTTCAATTTGTTGGAATTCAATATTGTTTTTCTAGAATTCACTTTTGTAAGTTTAAAAAAAGGACGATGTTTGTTATATGTGTATATCTTTGGCTATTGTCTTTAATACATTCCCTGTCTATTCAAAATGTAATGTTTAGGTATTTGGAATGAGGATTAGATGTTCAAACCTCATAATTGATTTATTTTGAAAAGTGAACAGTGTAGCAGTTTCAATGCCCTTCCCTCTTTGTTGTTTTCTTAATGTAGCATTCATTTCTTTCCTTAATTCTATTATATTTGTACCCTTCATTATATTAATTTCTTTCCCTTCGTTCTATTTTTATGCATCTTGTTTACGTAATTTTGTTCCTTAAGTTTACATCCCCTTATTTCTCCTTTCCCTTTTTTCCTTCATTAGTTTTCTCCTGAAACTAACTGTCTCCAAGTATATATATATATATCCCCTCTTTTTTAATATCATGTTATCTATATTTAAAAAAAAATTGATTAAAAAGAAAAAACCTGTAACGTCCCTCCTTTTTGACCACTTCAAATTAGTAATTAAACCAACTTAAAACGTTCAAACCGACAGATCGTTATTTAGCTTACATAGTTTAAAATGGGACCAACGCAGAAAACATTGAATAAATGGATAATATTAAACAACAAAATAAATCTTTTATATATATTCAGAATTTTGATACAAAATTTTCTACACAGTAGAATTTAAAAACAATTTGAATACAAGAAAAATCTTTACTGCTTTAAATTTTTAGAGTGTGCACGTCTTCGGAATTCCCAAGGTTCGCCAATTTTTGAATCTTAAGATGTAATCTCTAAATCTGTAACACTCGGGTCTGGCCTGAGCATTTCATGCAAACACAAAACACCCAGGTCAGGACTAAACTTATTTTAAGTCAGTCAACTTCGAGTAAACACTACAATACAATGAATGTATCCAAGCAACTTGTTAATACATCGAGTATATCAACCTATGACTGCCTAAATATATACCATAATGGATCGAATACTTGCATGCATCAACAATAGGATGGGCAACAGCGGACAAGTGGCATGGAAAGAATACAAAACAACAGCATGTACACTCAAGTCAGGCGGAAAAACAGCTCAAACATGATGAATACATCAAAGCAATTGTCCAAAAAAAAAACCCAGACTTAGTAGGTTGTCAATTCCTGTTATTATGCCAAGGGAAATGTAATATCAATGTGACGACCACCCACAACTCACGTACTTAACAAGGGAAATAATTTGTAGAAAGATGTGTTAGCCAGCTGTGGACGATCATCAGAGTAAGATAACTCAAGCGGAACCTGTCGTATAACTCACAATGCAAGGATAAAATATAATAGAACATATATAACACACAATAATAGTGAAGCATATTTGAGCAGAAACTTGAATTTTTATAACAACTAGAAAGAATATCCATACATCATTGGATTACGACATAAGTTATAACGACCCGAACTTCCCCGTAAAGGAAAACCCGGATTGCTTTGAGAACACGACAAATCAGAAAACAATAGAAGAACATTTCATTGCTTATTACAACAATTTACATCAGAGTACAAGAATATACAGAGTATGAATAAATATTACATCAGAAAAATATCAGAGATTCAAATTACACTTAAATACATAGTAGCGGAAACATAATACAAAACACAACTGAAAGAGATAAAAGGATACAGAGCTTTCCGAATATCATTCCAGCTGTAAACCAGGATCATGTGAATATAAATCTGCAAAACCAAAACTACTAGCTGCCCGTGTGAATATAGGGGCACCCAGAGTTTAGGTTAAAACAATAAACTCCAGGCCAGTCATGTGCCTGGTGTGAGAGCTAAAACAGTTATTAAATCTTTACTTTAAAATGGTGCAAATCAAGGAACAATGCCGTATAACACGGATCGGGTTTCCTCCCAAGAATACCAGTGCATAAAACAAACAACGCAATGCTAAATAAAAATAATGAAGCTATTATAAGACCTAGGTCCCATCACACAATGCAACGCAAGCCGGAGGATAGGGTTTTACCTTATAATAGCCAAATAATGCTTGGTACGTTTAAAACAAATCATTTTGATACTATTATAGGGTAAAGTGTATGAAAACAACTTCAAATATAAATGTATCAATCATAGACGACATAGCATCCCATGCTACTATGTCGCCATACTAGGGTCTACAAATAAAACTGAAATGTCACGTATTGGAAATTGGATTCCCGTCATGAGTCGAGGAAAGGGATATACTCCTCGCCGACTTCGAGACACACTAGCAAATGCCTCAGGATTCCCCGCAGAGAACCCTTGGAAATGGCTGGGCCGGTCCACACTTACGTTAATGGATTGGCAATTCCTGAACACACGTTTCCCGGTCCTATCGGACCTTTCCATCGGCTACGAAGAGACCGATATATCCGAGGTGCCTCGCATTCCAACATCCACAAAGGTATAATAATCAACAATGTCAGGGCTAGAAAAACGATGACACCACCCATAGCTAGAAAGAAACATCGTGTTCTCCCAATGGTCCTTATCCCGTTTTTAACTCATACCGAGGTGTGAGGCTCGCGAATTAACGCAATACACAAAGCTATGATGTATTAAAGACATGCTTTGATCATCAACCACAAGACTTTGCTTTTCAAAAAAAGCCTTGATCACTGCATCTCAGCATGCCACACAGGCAATTCATGTCATGCGACCGATATCTATCGATATATAATGTAACACCCCGCCTCCGCTAGGGTCACTCACAAAGGGAATGCACTAGTTTTGGTGGAGTATTATCTAGGTAAACATGCACAAAGATATCACAAGGCAGAATATAAATAAAGCAGCGGTAGAAATTAAAAACCAACTTTTTATTATTTTCCAGAAAAGAGTCAAAAGCTCATATATCCAAGATACAAATTATTCCATTACATCAAGTTCATAATAAAGAAGCATAAACTTAAAACAAAAGTAAATTATTCCCCATAAATAGTAGAAGTAGCCATAGCATAGCCCAAGACTAAACCGTACATGAGCTGTCAGAAAGCAAGCTAAATCCAAGCTAAGAGCTAGTGTTTCCTCCCTGAGAACCTAGGGGGAAGAAACGAAAGAAAAAGGGGCGAAAGAAAAAGGGTCAGTCACAAAGACTGGTAAGCCCTAGTGACTTTCAGTATGAAAACTAGTAAAGGTAACATAATATGTGAAAACTGGAATTAAACATAAGGATGATAACAGAACTAGTAGGATAATTAAGATAACAAGATAAGTCAAGTCTGGCATCGCATATTCAAGGTTCGCTGCACCAACTGTACTAGTATTCTAACCCATGTCAAGTATTAACCGTGAAATGATCCCTTAGCCCAGTGTCATGAAGTGACCCATTACGGGGTCCTACGGTACGATCTATTAATCGATCGGCTCCCTACAAGTCCTATCTCGTCATGTGTCTGTGTCATACGGCCCTATCCTGAAATGTAGTTACCTGTGCTAGGTCCACCATAGGGTGTATCAAGTCCAATGGTGCCAACCACCGACACGAATCAAGCACGCACAGTGAAAATCTACGGGTGCCCAATGCCTGCCTTTTCAACTCCGGACTTGTGCACGACCATAGCCCGCCTGAACCTACAATGGCGCACCTACTCAGCCGTCGTTCTGGTCGCTTACAATCAGCCCAGTAATCGTGCCCCACCCTGCCTAGTCCCAAGGTATCTTGATACATCTAAGTGGGTTACTGCTGAAAAGGACCGCGTAACTAGGGTTTCTAATGGGTTAAGTGTTGTCATTCAAATTTGTGACTTAACCCTATCCAGATCGTGTATCAAGTTGGTTAAGTGTGTTCAAGCAGTTCATGACTTAACCCTATCAAGTCATCGTGTCAAGTTGATTAAGTATATTCAAGTGGTTCATGACTTAACCCTATCATGTGGCATTAATTCATTAGTGCACGCCAACCTCTCACATTAGACTAGCTGTTGTAGTTACTGGATTTGCCTGGCGGTTCCGGGCAGATTTACACCACAACATAGTCTAACCTCGGGTTTTTACGTGCAATACGACCAACTACCCACATTGGATCTTATTGTTTGCAGCCACTGGATTTGCCGGGTGGTTCCGCGCAGATTTACACTGCAAACTCAACCCAAACTCGAGTTGGCCATTTTCAAGTTATCTAATTGTCATGCCCACGTTCAAATTTTCATATCTAGAATCATGTCAAGTTTTCTGGTCATGTTTCATGTCAAATCGTGTCAAGTTCATGTCCATATTCAGGTTCAAGTCATAATAACGTTCATGTTCAAGTTTAAAGCTAATTTATGTTTTACCTAGTCTACCCAAATCGTATTCCCAAAGCACATAAGTTCGAATTGATACAAATAAATCTAATAGGGAATAACATAAAAAGGAACGGGTATAATGTGGCAAAAGTCATTACTAGCATAACATGATATGACTTGAAATAAAAGATTAAAACATTACTGGCATATGAAATATTGGCCTCAAACATAAAGATTCCAAATCTAGCAAGATAAGTTACTAGTCAAAATAACAGTTGTCACAAGGTGATAGTATAGTCATGGTAACGACTGTCATAAGGTGATAGTATAGTCATGGTAACGACTGTCATAAGGTGATAGTATAGTCATGGTACGGCTGTCATAAGGTAATAGTCATAAACTTTTCACTAATAGCAGGTTCAACATGATAATATAAGGGGTTTTTCTTTTTTATTTACAACAGGCCCCAAATCAATGTCATAGTAATATTCAAGAGTCAAGATCCAAGATGAACGAGAATGAATGTTAACAGTCATCATACATAGGTCCAATTTCAATTTACATCATATTCATAATAGATTTATAGTTTAAATCTGAAAATAACTGGGGCTTACAGATCGTGGTTTGAGAATTAGAAAAAGAGAGTCGATGTTGAATATGCTTAGTCAAGTCCTAATAGAAGTCCCCAAATCAGCAATTCCCTTAACGCAGTCTCAACGTAGAAGAAGCAGTCCCTCTCTCAAGCTTTTCAACCAGAATTAGAGCAGCATAAAGTCAAAAAGAATTTTGTGTAGAGAGACTGGTGTTAGGGGCTGTATTTATAGGGTCAGGTTAACGAATGTGGACAGAAATGAGGCCAAATACATCAGAGTGAATCCAGCTTCAGAAATGGGCTCGGGCACCAGGTCGACCCCCAGGTCGAAACTATGGTCGACCTGGTCCTGGGTAGGTCAACTACATAGTCGACCCCCAGGTCGACCTGGTCCTGGGCGGGAAATTTCCCACCCAGTCCATTTGGAGGTTTGAAATTCGAATTTTGAATTCGAATTGAGTCTGTTTTGAACTTGAAAATTTCTGAAAACTTCGAATGGTCATAACTTGATCATACGGACTCCGATTTTCGAAAACTCGGACTTGTTTCCAAGCAGAATTTCGAGACGAACGCAATGGCGTAACCCGTTTCCCTTGATTCTGATTTTAAAAATTAATTCTGACCTGATTTATGGTTATTACACGTTATAAAAACACGGGTTGTTACATTCTCCCCCCTTAAAGGATTTCGTCCCCGAAATCTCTAAGTTAGGGAGGATGTGTCCTACCATCCATCATCCATCTACTCAAAGCATCATCCACGGGCAACCATTGTCCTTAAGAGATTTCTAGTGTTGTATGAACATATGCAGTAAGTGTGCAAAAGATCAGGCGGTTACTGATTCAGTAAACCTCCTTAATGCAAAATATGTTAGTGTCATGAATCCAACATGTATGCAAATTCCTAGCATAGTTCATAATCTCTACATGAGTGCACAACCATTCATCCATATGCAACATCCAAGTGATAACATAACAAGTTCCATCCATGAACAAGTATAAGCACTCATGCATATGCAATATGAAAATGTGCCTGAGCCGATCTAGTGCCTAATGTGTGTCATGCATCCACTAGCAACCACTTGCGACCACTTGCAACCATTTGCAAACATCAACCATAACATGTTTCAATCACATGTTTACATCCATATGGTTCTACCTAAGGTTCTCAAGATAAGATCGAGAAGATAACAAGACGAACATAGATAGTAGAAGCATGATACAAAAAGGTTTTCAAGGAAAAAGAGATCGAGAATGTACCCTCAAAAAGAAATGGGTAAAGCGCGCGTACCTTTTCTTCGGTTTCCCAAGTTGCGTCCTCTTGGGCTTCACTCCACTGCACTTTAACTAGCTTGACTTCTCGATTCCTTAGCTTCTTAATCTCCGTTCCTAAGATACGAATCGAAACTCGCCTCAATGTCGCTTCTTTTTCCAGTTCTACGTCTTCAAGGATGTTTGGCTCAACCACTTCGGCTGACTCATGCAAGCACTTCCGGACATGCGAGACGTGAAAGACATTGTGTACTCCAGATAACTTCTCGGGTAAGTCTACCTTATAGGCCATCCGTCCAATCCTCTCAACGATAGGGAACGGTCCTACGAACCTTGGTGCTAGCTTTCCAACTGTCCCAAAACGAACTACATTGCGTAACGGAGAAACCTTTATAAAGACCATATCTTCGACTTCGAATTCTAGGCATGTCCTTCTCTGGTCCGCATAAGATTTCTATCTATCTTGGGCCGTTTTCATCCGTCTTCGTATCAACTCAATCTTCTCAGAAGTGTCCCTTATCATGTCGGGCCCAAGTATAAGTCTGTCTTTCGTCTCCCACCAACAAGTTGGTGACTTGCACGGTCTTCCATATAGGGCTTTGAACAGTGCCATTCCGATGCTATCTTGGTAACTATTGTTATATGCAAACTCCACGAGAGGAAAATGGTCTTCCCAAGTACCACCGAAGTCAAGAATACATAGCCTCAGGAGATCTTCTAGTACCCTATTTACCTTTTCAGTTTGTCCATCCGTCTGTGGGTGATAGGCCGTGATCAAGTTCAGTCGTGTTCCCATTGCTTCTTGCAGACTATTCCAGAACTGGCTAGTGAAAATCGGGTCACGATCACTAACTATACTAGAAGGAACTCCATGCAATCGTACTATCTCTCGAAGGTAAATAGACGCTAGCCCTGATGCGGTCCTTTTGCTATTCACCGGAATGAAGTGAGCACTTTTCGTGAGTCTATCAACTATGACCCATATGCTAGTATTTCCCTTCCTTGACCTAGGCAGTCCATCCACGAAATCCATCGAGATACTCTCCTATTTCCATTGCGGAACTTCCAAAGGGTGTAATAGTCCACCGGGCTTCTTCGACTCGGCCTTTACTTGTTGGCACACCATGCACTTTGAGACGAACTCTGCCACGTCCTTTTTCATTCCAGCCCAAAAGAAAATGCGTTTCATATCCCTGTACATCTTATCCCCTCCTGGATGTATAGTCATCTTCGAGTGATGCGCCTCTTCGAGAACTCTCCTTACTAAGTCTCCCACTTGTGGGACGCATAGTCTTCCATCGCGCCTTAGCCATCCCTTGTCATCTATGGCATACCTACTGAGGTGACTTAATGTCTCACCCCTAATCAACTTGTCCATGATTTCGACTATCTGTGGGTCTTCCTTCTGTGAAGTCCCCACTTGATCTAGAAGTGTAGGTCTTAGCTAAAGAGATGCTAACGTAGCAGTCAATGACTCAACAGTAGGTGTAAAATCAAAGGTTGCTATAAACTCAAGGCTTTTCATTTCAACAAACAAGGGGCTCAAAGTCAACCTTTTTCTACTTAGCGCGTCCGCCACCACATTACCCTTGCCAGGGGTATAAGCTATATCGAAGTCATATGATGCCAAGAACTCCATCCACCGCTGTTGTCTCAAATTCAAGTCTTTCTGTGAGAAGAGGTACTTGAGCGATTTGTGGTCGGTATACAGCTCGAGCCTCTCCCTAGAAGATAATGGCGCCAAGCTTTAAGTGCAAAAATAATCGCGGCCAACTCCAAGTCATGCGTGGGATAGTTTTTCTCATGAACTTTAAGTTGTCTGCCCCCGTAGCATATTACTCTTCCTTCTTGCATTAGGACAACGTCTAATCCCGTGCCGCACGCATCTGTGTATACGGTAAACATCTTACCTCCATCGGGTAATGCCAAAACTGGAGCTGTGGTGAGGGCTCTCTTAAGTCTCTGAAAAGCAGCATCACATTCTATGTCCCATGCAAAAGGTAGGTTCTTCTTTGTTAATTTAGTAAGATGGGCTGAAATCTTAGCGAAGTCCTTAATGAACTTCCTGTAGTAGCCCGCCAAGCCGAGAAAGCTCCTCACTTCCGTTGCATTCTTAGGAATTTTCCAGTCCTGTACCGCAACTACCTTTGCAGGGTCCACGGCTATGCCTTGCTTAGAAACTACATGTCCAAGGAACCGAACTTCCTTCCTCCAAAAATGGCATTTGGAGAACTTAGCCTTTAACTGGTGTGCTCTAAGTGTTTCCATGACTTCCTTGAGATGCCTAGCATGCTCTTCTTCATCTTTTGAGAAGATCAAAATATCTTCCACGAAAACTACCACAAACTTGTTAAGGAACTCCCGAAACACCCTACTCATCAAATCTACAAAGTACGCGAGTGCATTTGTTAGCCCAAACGGCATGACGAGCCATTCGAAGAATCCGTCCGGAGTCCTAAACGCAGTTTTGTCAATGATATCCTCAGCCACTCTGAGCTGATGGAATCCTATGGCAAGATCGAGTTGAGAGAAAACAGATGCTCCTACATGCTTTGTCAAACAAATCGTCGATTCTTGGTAGCGGGTGCCTATTTTTCTTTGTCAGCTTGTTTAACTCACGATAATCTACGCACAGACGAAGCGATCCATCCGTCTTAGTAGCGAATACTACCCGAGCACCCCATTCAGAAATGCTTCGTCTTATGAAATTTTTGTCAAGCAACTCGTTGATTTGTTTACTGAGCTCTCTTCTTTCTCGCGGGGCCATGTTCCTAATAGGCAATGAAACTGGCTTGGCATTATCAACAAGATAAATTCGGAACTCTATCTCGCATTTAGGAGGTAATCCCCTCACTTCATCAAAGACATCTGGATATTCTCGGACCACTCTTACAGATTGCAAATTATCATCGGACGAGTCAAGAGATTCAAGATAACATAACATGACCGGACCCTTAGGGTTACAAGAAATTTCAAGGGTATTACCAAGGCGAGTCATGAGCCTCACTACCCTTCGTTCACAATCAAGAATGGCTCCATAATCGGACAGCCAATCCATACCTAGGATCAAACCGTATCCCATGAATCCGAGAACATAAGCATTACACGTGAATTCTACGCTTAAGATAGAGATCCTCAAATCCACACACATCATAGATAAATGGGCGGAGCCCCCAATTGGATTTGAAACTATAACAGGATCCTCAACCAGACTAGTACATAGGTGCAGATTTTCAAAAATATCAGAAGAAATAAAAGTACGCGCTATGCCAGAGTCAAATAAGGTTCGAACAGGAAAGTCAGAAATGTAAAAAAGGCTTTCTAAGGAAATATTACTACCTCGGTCAAGAGCTGGAGTGGTGTTGAGAGCATGCAACTGCCCTCCAGAAGGTCCTGCTCGCTGGGTCTACCCTTGCCCCCGCCCTTGCTTCTTAGGGCAATCCTTGTTGATGTGTCCAGTATCTCCACAATGAAAGCATTCACCCAACTTCCTCTTCTTCTTTCTACTGTCTTTTGCTAGATGTCCAGTAATACCACAGAAGTTGCACTTCCTCGTCTCACGTGATTTGTTGTTGCTCTTGTTATTCTTATTATTCTTGTTGTTCCCCTTCTTGAAATCAGCTTTCTTATTTTGAGTCTCGTTAGGCTTAACCTCCTTCTTTCTATTCTTGTCTTCCTCATGAAGTAGAGCCATATCCACCAAGCTTTCAAAGGTCGCCCCCATGGGTATATGAGTTAGGGCCAAGCTGTGTAGTGGCTCGTTCAATCCTCGAGCAAAGCATACAGCCTTTTTTTGGGCTGTGTTGACCAAATCTAAACCGAACCGAGCAAGTTGATTAAACTTATTCACGTACTCCCTCACAGACATATCCCCTTGCTTGAGCGCTAGGAACCTCTCCATCTGAAGGTTCTCCTCTGCTGACGATAGGAATTTAAGCCCAAACCTCTCTCTAAAGTCTGCCTAAGTCTCAACTGGCCTGGTAGCGTTGGTGACTTCCCACCAAAATTCAGCTTCCTCTTTCAACAACCATGCTGCCAACTGAACTTTCCTATGGTCCTCCATATAAAAGATAATGAACAATTCTTCTGTCTCCTTTAGCCAGTTTCGTTCCTCAAAAAAGGTTTCAGTTCCAACGAAGTTCTTGCCGCCCATTGCTTTAAAGTTTTTGCATATTTTGGCAAAGGCGGTACCAGGAGGAGGAGGGACCGCAGCCACTGGGGGAGGAGGAGGAGGGATGTCAGTCGTGCCCATGTCGTTGGCCCTGGCTTCTAAGTACCTTCGGAACCATCCAGGCACGGGTATTCCCTCAGGAAGGTTAAGATCGGCCATGCTGAAAAACGAAAAGGAAAGATTCAAACGAGGAAACAAAGGAAAGTGCTAATGGCTTTTGGGGAATAGCCTTTTTAAACATAAATCTTTTCTTGAAAAATTCTTCTTTATAAATGGTTTTGCAAACAGTTTCGGAAGGTTTTTAAGACTTTTGCCCAGCCTGGTAACCTTCTGCTCTGATACCAAATTGTAACACCCCGCCTCCGCTAGGGTCACTCACGAAGGGAAAGCACTAGTTTTGGTGGAGTATTATCTAGGTAAACATGCACAGAGATATCACAAGGCAGAACATAAATAAAGAAGCGGTAGAAATTAAAAATCAACTTTTTATTATTTTCCAAAAAAGAGTCAAAAGCTCATATATCCAAGATACAAATTATTCCATTACATCAAGTTCATAATAAAGAAGCATAAACTTAAAACAAAAGTAAATTATTCCCCATAAATAGCAGAAGCAGCCATAGCATAGCCCAAGACTAAACCGTACATGAGCTGTCAAAAAGCAAGCTAAATCCAAACTAAGAGCTAGTGTTTCCTCCCTGAGAACCTGGGGAGAAGAAACGAAAGAAAAAGGGGCGAAAGAAAAAGGGTCAGTCATAAAGACTGGTAAACCCTAGTGACTTTCAGTATGAAAACTAGTAAAGGTAACATGATATGTGAAAACTAGAATTAAACATAAGAATGATAACATAACTAGTAGGATAATTAAGATAACAAGATAAGTCAAGTCTGGCATCGCATATTCAAGGTTCGCTGCACCAACTGTACTAGTATTCTAACCCATGTCAAGTATTAACCGTGAAATGATCCCTTAGCCCAGAGTCGTGAAGTGACCCATTACGGGGTCCTACGGTACGATCTATTAATCGATCAGCTCCCTACAAGTCCTAGTTCATCATGTGTCTATGTCATACGGCCCTATCCTGAAATGTAGTTACCTGTGCTAGGTCCACCATAGGGTGTATCAAGTCCTATGGTGCCAACCACCGACACGAATCAAGCACGCACAGTGTAAAACTACGGGTGCCCAATGCCTGCTTTTTCAACTCCGGACTATGTGCACGACCATAGCCCGCCTGAACCTACAATGGCACACCTACTCAGCCGTCATTCTGGTCGCTTACAATCAGCCCAGTAATAGTGCCCCACCCTGCCTAGTCCCAGGGTATCGTGATACATCTAAGTGGGTTACTGCTGAAAAGGACCGCGTAACTAGGGTTTCTAATGGGTTAAGTGTTGTCATTCAAATTCGTGACTTAACCCTATCCGGATCGTGTATCAAGTTGGTTAAGTGTGTTCAAGCAGTTCATGACTTAACCCTATCAAGTCATCGTGTCAAGTTGGTTAAGTATATTCAAGTGGTTCATGACTTAACCCTATCATGTGGCATTAATTCATTAGTGCATGTCAACCTCTCACATTAGACTAACTGTTGTGGTTACTGGATTTGCCGGGCGGTTCCGGGCAGAATTACACCACAACATAGTCTAACCTCGGGTTTTTACGTGCAATATGACCAACAACCCACATTGGATCCTATTGTTTGCAGCCACTGGATTTGCCGGGCGGTTCCGGGCAGATTTACACTGCACACTCAACCCAACCTCGAGTTGGCCATTTTCAAGTTATCTAATTGTCATGCCCACGTTCAAGTTTTCATATCTAGATTCATGTGAAGTTTTCAGGTCATGTTTCATGTTAAATCGTGTCAAGTTCATGTCCATATTTAGGTTTAAGTCATAATAACGTTCATGTTCAAGTTTAAAGCTAATTTATGTTTTACCTAGTCAACCCAAATCGTATTCCCATCGCACGTAAGTTCGAATTGATACAAATAAATCTAATAGGGAATAACATAAAAAGGAACGGGTATAATATGGCAAAAGTGATTACTAGTGTAGCATGATATGACCTGAAATAAAAGATTAAAACATTAAAGGCATATGAAATATTGGCCTCAAACATAAAGATTCCAAATCAGGCAAGATAAGGTACTAGTCAAAATAACAGTTGTCACAAGGTGATAGTATAGTCATGGTAACGACTGTCATAAGGTGATAGTATAGTCATAGTAACGACTGTCATAAGGTGATAGTATAGTCATGGTACGGCTGTCATAAGGTGATAGTCATAAACTTGTGACTAATAGCAGGTTCAACATGATAATATAAGGGGTTTTTCTTTTTGATTTACAACATGAATAGGCCCCAAATCAATGTCATAGTAATATCCAAGAGTCAAGATCCAAGATGAACGAGAATGAATGTAAACAGTCATCATACATAGGTCCAATTTCAATTTACATCATATTCATTTACAGATTAAATCTGAAAATAACTGGGACTTACATATCGTGGTTCGAGAATTAGAAAAAGAGAGTCGATGTTGAATATGCTTAGTCAAGTCCTAATAGAAGTCCCCAAATCAGCAATTCCCTTAACGCAGTCTCAACGTAGAAGAAGCAGTCCCTCTCTCAAGCTTTTCAACCAGAATTAGAGCAGCATAAAGTCAGACAGAATTTTGTGTAGAGAGACTGGTGTTAGGGGCTGTATATATAGGGTCAGGTCAACGAATGTGGACAGAAATGAGGCCAAATACATCAGAGTGAATCCAGCTTCAGAAATGGGCTCGGGCACTAGGTAGACCCCCAGGTCGACCTGGTCCTGGGTTTGTCGACTACATAGTCGACCCCCAGGTCGACCTGGTCCTGGGCGGGAAATTTCCCGCCCAGTCCATTTAGAGGTTTGAAATTCGAATTTTGAATTCGAATTGAGTCTATTTTGAACTTGAAAATTTCTGAAAACTTCGAATAGTCATAACTTGGTCATACGGACTCCGATTTTCGAAAACTCTAACTCGTTTCCAAGCAGAATTTCGAGACGAACGCAATGGCACAACCCGTTTCCCTTGATTCTTATTTTAAAAATTAATTCTTCCCTGATTTATGGTTATTACACATTATAAAAACACGGGTTGTTACATATAACCTCTGAGCTCGTACGTCTCAGAGAAGGGCGTTAAGCAAGAGAATAAATTCTCCGCCGCCAAACAGACATATATTTAATAGAAATCAATCGACACATAATAAAATCCAATGTCAGACACATAATCCATTTACAAGTTCGTTCTAGGTATGAATGAAACTGGAGGCACCTTATTCCTCGTCCCGTAAGTCTAATACATGAGAGAGGGTGTTAAGCAAGAGAATAAATTCTCCGCCACTAAACAGATATATATTTAGCAGAGATCAACCATACAGTTCAAAATAAAATGACAGACATGTAATCCTACCTTTAACTGGGCTAAAGAACTAATGTCATTTAAAACACAGTTCACGATAAATCCAAATCACATTCCATTAATTATGGAATTTTCACAGAAAAACAAATCAATATCTAATCGATATCAATTTCTGTATCCGAATAATAATATAAATGGAATAACGACAAAGCCTTTTAAATTCCATATGTATTAACAGTCTTCCTCCACAAAAGTTCACTTCGATTATTATTAATCAAATTCCATTCAATTCCAATTTAATATATTAAATTGGAAAGCTTTACTTTGGAAAATCACATTAAATCTTAATAAAAGATTTATAAATTCCAAATCACATTTCACTGTAAATCTGGTTAAAAAACAAGTGTTATTGAAAACACCGTTCACAATAAACCCAAAAATCAATTCTAATTCAATTCCAGTTAAATATTAATTAATTAGTATACTTCATTAAATCTAAATAAAATGATTTAATCTTTTCAAACTGGGCTTAAGGACAGTGTTAATGAAGACACCATTCACAACAAACCCAAATCCCATTTGATATTAAATACAAGGCTCTAAATGGAAAATATATCGACTTATATTAAATATCAAATTCTGAAATCAACAAATATCGTATTGGAATAACGATTTATATATCTTCCAAATTCCTCCACAATATCCATATAATCACGGAATCCAATATCGAAATATTCCGAAGATAATTTCGATTCAAATCCATTCCAATAATTATATTGGAAATTCTGGTTATTTTTAAAGCCATTTCAAATCCAATTTATTTATTTTAAAAATATTGGCTCTAATAATTCTAGTTCATAACTAGTTCATTTAGATAAAAATATATTTTTATCCTTTCAAATATGGGATTTTTCATCTCAATTCTTTCGAAATCATTTACTATGATTTTACACAAATTATTAATATTTTTAATAATTTTATCAAGGCCTGTACAGTCGATTTCCATAAATGGCAATCGAACTGCACTTACAGCGATCTTTTCCAAAATTGATTTGGACATAACCGCAAAACCATCTGTTAAATTTCAAATATCTAATAATCTTTGGAAAGCTCTTTCCGATACGAACCCAATGGTTCCAGTTTTAGGAGAATCCGATGGTCGGATCTCTCGTAATGTCTATTCGAAGTCAATGGTCAAAATTCGCGAACTGCCGCGGTGCAGCGCGTTCTATTCGGTCCATTATATATATATATATATATATATATATTTCATCGATTTCCATTTAAAACGTATTTTATAAATCATTTTAAATTCATTTTCAAAACGATTTCAACTTCATATTCAATTTCAAATCAAAATTGAATATTCCATATCATCGATATATAAATGATAGTATTTTCAAAACATTAGATTTTGAAATCAATTCCTTTTCGAATAAAATCGATATAAATATCGTTCACGTCAAAATGACGTTAATCTAATCTACACGGCTTTATATATTTGAATATTTTCTTGTCCATCCCAAATCGAACATCAAAATCAGATTTTGATCCATTACTGAATATTATTTTAAAACATTCATCATTTCGAAATAATCGTTATTTTAAAATATTTATTCTTTTTGAACTGGAATCTGACACGGTCAACTACCATATAATGTTATTTATATGGATTTTATACACACATACATACAACAACAATCAAACACAGTCAACCATCATCCAGAGTGCATTCTACACTACATAAGCATTAAATATGAATAGTTAACGCTTACTATAGCTTGTCAACCAATCGATTAACACACAACTAAATATTGGGATTAGTGTATGTCCAATATCATCCCAATACCCGTGTAGGGTTTTCAAACAACAAACACATATTTATTTGTGCAGTTGGGCGATGTGTAAAATATATCGTCCCAATCAATATCAGTCAAATGTGTGTACATAAACAAATCGTCCGATTTGTTTATAAATATTTAATTTATTCATATACACGTTAAAAATTATATTCTTAACTATAAAATATTTTATTTCTACACAAGAATATTTTTCATTCAACACATGAATATATTTTATCATTCCACATCACAATCAATTTTCACAACACATCATAATCAAACAAACAAACAAGTCGTCCATGGTCTGTGGACGACGGGTGTCGCGTGCTACTAAGCACCGTCTGCATCCTAGTATATATTTGAACTTGAAAATAAAATTAAAGTGAGAAGTTCTCACCATTGGGATCCACTCCTCCGTGCTTTGATTGTCGATCTATGTAGTATTCCTAAGTTAAAATTATATTTTTAACCAGTCAATAATTATTTCTTTGTATGATTATTTTATAAATAACATACATATGATAAAAATTATATTTTTATCTTTCTAAAAATAATTTCATATTTTTATAACAACGCTACATAGATAAAAATCACATTTTTATACTTCTACCATATAGATAAAAATCGAATCTTTCTACTGCAAATGAATATATAAGAATAACATTTTTACATTGCCATTCAAATGATAAAAATCATATTTTTACTTTGCTAACTTCATAATAAAAATCGTATTTTTATTTACCTTTCATACATATAAAAATCCTATTTTTACTTCGCTTCCTAGATAATAAAAATTATATTTTTATTATCTCTATAATATAAAAATTATATTTTTATTCATTACTTCATAGTAAAAAATCTCATCTTTTTATTCAAAATCATAGACATAAAAATAGAATTTTTATTTCAAAATCCTATATATAAAAATCAAACTTTTATATCATTAAAAAAATCAAATCTTTTCTTAAATAAAAATTCTCTTTTTATATACTTAAAAATCATAGCTTCCTATCATTAAAAATCCTATCTTTTTATATTAAAAAAAAATCAAACCCTTATCATGTTAAAAATCACAACTTTTCTTAAATAAAAATCACTACTTTATAAAATGTTTTCTATAAATTCAAACTGATTTAAATACTTTAAAACTGATTTCCTATAAACTTTTAAAACTGATTTATAAATAAACTAATAACCGATTTAATAAAATAAAAACCACCTTGGTTCGATTTTTCTAAGGAGGGAAGGTTCATTAGGAACTGACGGTCGGAGGAGGGTGGCACAAGGCCTGAACGCGGCGGAAATGGGTGGTTTGGGGTTAGCCTGAGGGTTTGGGGTTGGGTTCTTCAATGGAGAAGAAGAGGGGGCATCGCGCGAGAGAGAGGGGGGTTGATCGGAGTGGGGGGTCTAGGGATGGGGGCGTCAACCAGGGAAGGTAGTGGCAGCTTGGGTGGCCGGCGATGGGGTAGGGTTCGATCCCAATCCCCCTTTTCTTTTTTTCTTTTTTTAAAACTGACAGTTATGAGTGGGGAGAGAGAGTGAGAGAGATATAATTATGTATATTTTTTATTATTTTCAAAAAGTAACTTTTTATTTTGAACTCAAAATCAAACCCACTGACTGTCGTCCCTAGCTAACTACCTTCATTCCGAACACAATGGGATATGTCCGGTAAGCTGATTCGACTGTTTCGATCATTTTCCATCAAAACCGAAATATAAATCTATATATTGAATTTGAACGCACATTCCAATTTACTGGGGTCACATACTAACTCTAAAAATTCTAGAAAAATTATTCCTAGCTTTGTATTGACAATACGGTCCTAACAAAACTAATTTCGTCAAATTTGGAGACTGTTTGAAAAATGACCATTTTCTGGTCGATCCAAATTGACTGAAAACTAACAAAACATGTTTTCTTCCGCCACGCTCACATATTGATTTAGAAAATTATGAATTTTGGAATCTAGCAATAACTAGACATTCCTGATCCAACAAAAGTTGTTTCATCGAAAACGGAGGTCGTTTGCAAAATCTCCATTTTTAAGGGCTACAATTCCATAGTGACTATTCTGAATTTTCAACTGGGCATAACTTTTTATTCTCGCTTTGAAATTTCAGTTTTTTGGCTTCGTTGGAAAGATGTTTTCAAATAGATTCTAATATTTTTGGTTTCTCTATAATCCGGTTTATTTTGAATCCTGTACGTTCATTTGAAATTTGAAATCGAATTTTCAAACTTCCGCGCCATTTCCAATTCCTTTTATAATTAAAATAAATATTTATATTCTAATGTTGATTTATATAAATATATGCGTTCTAATTCTATTAGAAATAAATTTCTCGCCATTATTATTTAAAATAATTCATTTTAAATATTCAAAATTCATTAAAATTGCCAAAATAAAATTTTTATATTGGTTCTGATTTTCCGGGTTGTTACAATCTCCCCCACTTAAAATCTTTTCATCCTCGAAAAGGAACGAAGCTGATAGTTGTTTAACTAACCAACTCAACTTTCTGTTTGGTGCTTATTCTTCAACTTTTCAGTTTCTAAGAATTTTTCAATTCTTCAAAAATTTGGCTAACACCCTAAATTTCCGAAAAATTTCACCATAACCTCCTTTGTACGGGAAAATCCCCAAACTGCCACACAGGCTCTCTCATCTCAAAAAGAAAAAGAAAAAGCCAATCGGCTCATAAAATCATCCATACCCAAGAAATTAGTAAACATGTACCTACTTGTCGGGCATACAATTTTATTCCTCTTCTCTAGCCTCCTTGCAATGATCAGTTCACACATATATATGTATATGCATGCTTTTCCAAATAATTTTCAATACATTTCAATATTTGGTACAATTTGGCCTAAATTTACCTTTCTTTCACATTTTGATTTAAATAAATAATCACATAACACAATCATCACTAATTAGTGAATTAACGTTTCAAATTCATAATTTTGATACATATACAGAAAATCATGTTTTTGATGCCAATTCACAACAAGTAACCCTATCTAGTTTTGGTTCTCACACCAGTCAATTGGAATCATATAGACATCCCACTTTCTAAACTCGAACACAAACTACTGATGCTATATAGTCATCAATAGTTTCATCCCCGGGCGACTGAGTGTGATTCTATATCTATCCAGTATATTAAAACTTCGAATACACGTTTGCAACGCATATATGCAAAATCTTTATATATTGGATTGTCCAAATTCAATACAAATAAATATTCAAATACGTTGAATAAGGTTTAAATTTTCAAAATAATATTTGTTTTAATTTTTATTTTAAAAACACTACTCTTCACACTCGTTCTAGGATACTACTGATCCCATCTCTAACGAGTCATTCTCATTGGATATTACTAATCTAATCTCTGATGGATTCTTTCGTTCGGTTCTACTATGTCTTGTTCTCGAGCTCTGTAAACCAAAGCTCTGATACCGGGTTATAGCGACCTAAACTTCCCCGTAAAGGAAAGCCCAGATTGCTTTGAGAACACGACAAATCAGAAAACAACAGAAGAACATTTCATTGCTTATTACAACAATTTACATTAGAGTACAAGAATATACAGAGTATGAATAAATATTACATCAGAAAAATATAAGAGATTCAAATTACATTTAAATACATAGCAGCGAAAAAATAATACAAAACACAACTGAAAGAGATAAATGGATATAGAGCTTTCCGAATATCGTTCTAGCTATAAACCAGTATCCTGTGAATATAAATCTGCATAACCAAAACTGCTAGCTGCCCATATGGAAATAGGGGCACCCAGAGTTTAGGTTAAAACAATAAACTCCAGACCAGTCATGTGACTGGTGTGAGAACTAAAACAGTTATTAAATCTTTACTTTAAAATGGAGAAAATCAAGGGATCATGCCGTATAACATGGAACAGGTTTCCTCCTAGGAATACCAGTGCATAAAACAAACAGCGCAATGTAAATAAAAAACAATGAAGCTATTATAATACCCAGGTCCCATCACACAATGCAACGCAAGCCGGAGGATAGGGTTTTACCATATAATAGCCAAATAATGCTTGGTACATTTAAAACAAATCATTTTGATACTATTATAGGGTAAATGTATGAAAACAATTTCAAATATAAATGTATCAATCATAGACGGCATAGCATCTTATGCTGCTATGTCGCCATACTAGGCTCTACAAATAATACCGAAATGTCACGTAGTGGAAATTGGATTTCCGTCATGAGTCGAGGCAAGGGATATTGTAACACCCCGAATTTTAGTTAATACTAAAATTCACTAATTATAGGATAAATAATCTCAGATGGGGGAATTGGGGGTAACGGGCTGCGTCATTGCGTTCGTCTCGGAAAAATACGCAAAATAGAGTCCGAGTTTTCGAGAATCGGAGTCCGTATGGCCCGGTTATGGCCCAAAGAAGTTTTCAGAAAATTCAAATCTAAAACAGAATTAAGAATTTAAAATTCAGATTTTAAATTGGGCCAGGCGGGGTCAGGCGGGGAGCTTCCCGCCCAACCCATGTCGACAGGGCTGTCGACAGGCCTGTCGACAGGGGTGTCGACATGCCTGTCGACTTGCCTGTCGACAGGGTGGCACCGTTCTGTGAACCTGGGTGCACCAGGTTGCACCAGGTTGGGTTTCAGGCTGGCCAGGAGGGCTGGTTCTAGAGATTTCCTAAATCTAAGGGCCCTAATCCAATCTAGGGTTAATCTAAGGGTCTAAAATGCAACCTAATCCTATAAATAAGACCCTAACCCTATCCTAATTCATTCATAATTAGGTTGTGTAACTAAACTATGGCAAAATGAAACTTGGTCATGGCCTCCACAATTCAAATGAAGAGAGTTGCAAGCTAATCAACCCCTAATCACCTTCTTCTTCATATTTGGCAACTAGTTTTACTTCATTGATTTGCTAATCTTGGTTTTGGTGAGTTTCTATGGCTTTAATAATCAATTGTTAAATTGATTATGGTAGGATGTGATAAGACATGGCTATGTTTGTGGATAAATGTATTTATGCAAGTTTGTATGATATGTGATTTGCAAGTTTTATGTTAAATGCAAGTTTAAGGCCATGTTTTATGATGCAAAACACCATGTTAAACATTTATGCATATGTGATATGTTATGCAAACTATATGTGAGAATATATGCAAGTTATATGTAACATGATATGCAAGTTATGCATGTGATTTTATGCATGCTAAGTAGTTGGTGTTATGCATGTTAAGTATTTGATGTTGTGCATGCTAAGTATTTGATTGTATGCATGTTAAGTATTGGGTTTTATGCATGCTAAGTGTTTGGGTTTATGCAAGTTAAGTGGTATGTTTATGCATAATAAGAAATTGGTTCTATGCACGCTAAGTAGATGGTTTTATGCATGCTAAGTGTTTGGTATTATGCATAAATCATGACATGCAAGTTTACCCTCTTAAATGTGATGCATACATATGTGAGATAACATTTTTTATATGCTATGCATGTTTACCCTCTTTTAAGATGCAAGTTAGGTGTATGAGATTATGCAAGTTATATGCATGATGTTATGTAAGTTATGTGTATGTTGATATGCAAGTTATGTTTATGATATCATGCAAGTTATGTGTATGATGTTATGCAAGTTAACATGTAACATGTTGTGCAAGATCACACCTTTAAGACACATGCAAGTTCATCTTTGTATAACCTATGAACACTTATGCAAGTTGCCTTTAGATATGACATATGTATGTTCATGCAAGTTGGGTTATTTAGCAATGCTAGTTGGGTTAATATTATGATGTGAGTAGACACCTTTTAACCCATGTTAATGCTATTGTGTGCTAAGTGAAACCCATGTTAAGTATGAGAGAATCTTCTCTTGGAAATATGTCGTGTTAGCATAAGTGCGTGGGGAAACGATGGGGTTAATAGACATGTAAATGAATGGTGTGAAATGGTTATGATTAAGCATACCATAAAATGATTAAGCATAAATGGGAATTTACCTATTGAGTTAGGTCTACCCCATGGGAATTTACCTATTGAGTTAGGTCTACCCATGTTATGAAAACTTGATATTAATTAGGGATAATTAATATGGGGGTGATTAATTAGGTGTAATTAATCAACTAAGACACGAGGTTGGACCCTTTTGTAGCGGAAGTCTGCCCGGAACCGACCGGCCATCCAGCGGCTACAAATGATTGGCCCAATGTGAGAGGTCTTAGTCATAAATTAAATACATGATTAAAGTAAAGACACGAGGTTAGACCCTTTTGATGACAGAAGTCTGCCCGGAACCAACCGGCATATCCAGCAGTCATAAAAGACGGTCTAATGTGAGAGGTCTTTATGAGGTCATGATCTTAATTAATGAATTAAGAAACACTTAACCATATTAGCATGTAGTGGGACATGAAGGGTTAAGTAAGTGCCATGGGTGGCATGTGAAAATACGATTAGAATACTTAACCAAAGTGGAACATGTAATTAAGCATGATTAAAGGGTTAAGTAAGTGCCTTGGGTGGCATGTGGGAATCAAGTAAGTGCTTTAGGTGGCATGTGGAAATCTAGTGGGTGCCCTTAGTGGCAATTTGAAATATGATTGATGACTTAACCAAAACTTAACATGTAAGTGGGCATGATTATAAAGAGGGGTTAAGTGGGATGCACTAGATAAAATTGCAAGCTTAGGTGGTAGCTTGTGGGGGCCCATTTCAACCAATATCCCAAACGTATCTTTGTGGGCTCGACTCAAGTCGAGTGACGGGACACGCATATTGGGCTTGACTATAAGTGGCCAAAACGGGTTAGCGGTGGCAACGCAGGATCAACGGGTTTCATATGCGTGTGTGGACCCGGGCTGGTTGGTAAGTCGTTGTTGCATCGTGTAGATATAAAGCCGTGCACAGTGATATTATCTGGTAGCCACTTTGGGGAATGATACACCTCCTTTTGTGGGACCAGCACGGGTATCTACGGTAGGGAGCCGATCGATGGGTAGTGGGTACACCTAGTAAAGATAGGGGCAAACGGCACCTGTGTAGGGGTACAAGAAACTACCGGGTAAAAATTACTAAGTACACTTAGTGGGATCAACCTTTAAGTAGGAATTACTCTTGGTGGGTAGAACTGGTGTAGTGCAGTGTAGGAATTACCCTTGGGTGAATAAGTCTGGGGTGGGGTAAGAATTATCTTTGGGTGGATAAATGCGTCTTTTCGGTTATCGTAGTACATCCGGTGTTTAGTTGGCTACTTAGTGTAGTCATTATCCCCAGAGGTACCGTACCTTATTTATGTCATACCCTAATTACTTTAATGGTTGTATTGTTAGGGTTATAGGACTCACTCAGACTTATGTCTGACCCCGTTGTTTTTATCTTTTTCCCAACCCTCAGGTTATCAGAGTGGGCCTAGCACTAGTGGGCTTGGATCAGACCGCTATATCTATCTTTTGGGCTTGGATCGTAGAAGTAAAGCTCGGTTTATCTTTTCTGTTATGGCTATTGTCTATGTAGTGGGATTATGTACTTCTATTTTATCAGGATGGATATTTTGTACTTGACTCTTATTATGGTTTTGTGATGTAACCAAACATGTTTATTTTCCGCTGCAATGAAATGATGTTTTAAGATTTTCAAGTATTACTTATATCTGTCTTGTTGTAATTTTTCTGTTCTATATTCACTTAAAATACTCCACCGATGTTATGGCATTCCCTTAGCGAGTGACCATAGCGGGTGTGGGGTGTTACACGTGGTATCAGAGCTTAAGGTTACCGGAACAGATAAATTTTTTAGAAAAACTATTTTCTAAGAATATTTTTGGAAAGGAGTATTTTCAAAAACATGTCTTTTAAGAGAAAAGTTTTTGAAAGAAAAGCATAATCCCCAATAGCCATATCTATATCTTTCGAATTCTCCATTTTGAATCTCTTCCTTTCTCTCATTTTGAGTTTCCCCTCCGCGTATAGATGATCTTTCTAAGATAGATAAGGATGGAAAACCACTTCAAGGGATTTAGACGTTAGTCGGATTAGAAGTTGGTTCAAGAAGGAGGAGGACTGGTAGGTATCTATTGGATAGACGGTGGGAGGAAGGCTCAAATAGTTGTTTGGTTAATGAAAGATGAAACCTCATTGGTGGGAAGTTACGAGTGGGGAATAGGGAAGAAGAAGGCAAGTGGTTATCCTTTTGAGAGGAATAGGACACCTTATTAGGATTGTCCAAAGAAGCAAGGGCAAGGTATGGAATCTTCTGGGGGGTAGTTGTATTCCCTCACGACTAGGGTACCAGATGGGGATAAGACCGTCTAGATTGGAGGTTGGATTTCTTTATCATCCAATTCGAACTTTATTTGATTCTGACGCATCGAATTCGTTTATCTCATCATTACTAGTAGAGTCACTGCACTGAGACACCAGTTGGTAGATGATCCCTTAGTTTTTCAAACCCAATTGGGCTCCATGATGTGGTTGGGTTTGAAAGTTTCTATACTTAGCGTTGGGTTTAGATGTGATGCTTGTTGGGCTTCACGGGCTATGGGTTAGTTTTGGGCATGGACTGGTTATCCAGTAGGAGTGCTGTTCTTCATTTTGAAGGGAGAGTTGTTAGGCTTATGGGCCGCCTGGGTAACACTCTCGAGATCTCTTGTAATCCTATAGAATCTGTTATGCTAAGGTATCTAGAATCGCTTGACACGTTGGTCTAGAGTTTGCGATCTGTTAGAGCGGTCCGGGAATACCCGGATGTGTGTGAGGAGGTGAAGGGCTTACCTCCGAAGCGGGAGATTGACTTCCGAATATACCTGGTGGATAATGCTAAACCAGTATCTTGGCCAGTGTGCCACATGGCTCCTAGCGAGAGGAGGGAACTCCATAAGTAAGTAGGCGATTTGCTTGAGAAGGGGTTCATAAGACGAAGTATATCGGAGTGGGGCGCTCCAGTAGTTTTGTTATGAAGGCGGATGGGTCCCTCAGACTTTGTGTAGGCTAAAGAGAACTAAAGAAACTCACAAAGAAGAATAGACACCCATTGCCAAGGATTGATGATCTCTTTGATCGGTTGGCTGGCGCCTCAGTATTTTTGTAGTAGGACTTAGCCACGGGATTTCATCAGTTGAGAGTGGCTGAGAATAGCATAGAAAAGACTGCCTTTAGGACTCCGGATGATTTCTTTTATGAGTGGCTGGTGATGCCATTGGGTTTGACGAACGCCCCCACATACTTTGTTGATTTGATGAGAAGGGTGTTCAGGGAGTACCTAAATAAGTTGTGATGGTCTTTATGGATGACATTTTGGTCTTTTCTAGGAGCGAAATAAGTTTTCGTATGTGCTCAATAGGCTGAGCAGAGCCAGTATAGGATAAACGACGGTTTTGGAGCGAGACTGGAGAGAACATCCAGAATTGGTCAAGGGCTTAATTATTTAGCCATTTTTATTCGTATCATCTCACGTAGGTCGTCTGAGTTCGAAGGAGGTATCCCTTGGGTGTTTGTCTGATATTGGTTTAGGCCTTTGGGGCTTGCATTTGGGGGATGCCGAGTTCGACTAGGGCGGTCTGCGTGGGAGACAGTTGTGATAATTTTGGATGATATCCTGGTGGAGAAGAGCATGCCCTACATCTTAGGGAAGTGTTGGAGACTCTTCAAGCGCATAGTCTTAGGACAGCAAAAGTGGATGGGATCCTTAGCATCCTATGAGTAAGGGTAACATGGTAACGGACACCTTAAGTAGAAAAAGGTTGTCCTTGAGTTCATTGTTCGTTGAACGACGGAGCTTAGAGTTTATTTCTAAGTTTGACTTTAGACCTTCCATTGACTTTGTACCCGGTTTGCTAGCCTCCTTGGTTAGACCTACTCTTTTGGGGTGGATTGGAAGAGCACAGAGGGACGACCCACAGTTGGTTGAGTTGATAGAGAAGCTCATAAGGGGGGAGTCGTCCAGCCATTTGAGTAGGAACACCCTAGACGATAGGGGTGTTTGCGTAGAGACGGTAGAATTTGTGTACCGCAAGACGAGGGTTTGAGGAAGGCTATTCTTGATGACGCACACCGTTCTAGGATGACCATTCATCCCGGTGGGGATAAGATGTACCAAGACATGAAGAGGGTTTTCTTCTGGACCGGTATGAAGAAAGGTGTGGCCGAGTGTGTCGCTCGATGTTCGGTGTGCCAGCAAGTGAAGGCGGAGCAAGGGAAACTAGGTGGGTTGCTTCACCCATTGGAGGTTCCGCAATGGAAGTGGGATAGCGTCTCGATGGATTTTATTGACGGGTTACCCAGGTCGAGGAAGGGTAATACAGGAATTTGGGTGGTGGTAGATAGACTTACTAAGAGCGCCCATTTCATACCTGTGAAGAGCAAGAGGACTGCTCCATGGCTAGCTTCAGTATATCTTCGAGAGACAGTTCGATTACATGGGGTACCCTCTAGCATAGTGAATGATCGAGATCCTATCTTCACTAGCGAGTGCCGGAAGAGTTTGCAAGAGGCGGTAGGGACTCAGTTGTGTTTGAATACCGCATATCATCCTCAGACGGACGACCAGACCGAGAGGGTGAATTATGTCCTAGAAGACCTTTTGAGGCTTTGTATCTTAGATTTTGGGAGGTACATGGGAAGAGCATCTTCCATTGGTGGAGTTCGCATATAATAACAGCTTTCAGTCCAGTATTGGTATGGCACCTTTCGAAGCTCTTTATGGAAGGCCTTGTCGATCACCAACACGTTGGTAGGAATCTACGGATGAGATCTTGCTTGGGCCGATAAGGTTAGAAAGACTTCGGGAAAATATTGATTTGATTCAAAGAAGGATGAAAGCGACGCAAGATAAACAGAAATCTTATGCGGACAAGAGGAGAACAGAGCTTGAGTTTGATATTAGGACATGCTTTTTATTAAGATATTTCCGTTACGGAATGTGGTTCACTTTGGATCTGTTGGGAAGTGAGTACCAAGGTTGTTGGACCGTTTCCTATTAAGGAAAGGATTGGACAGATGTCATATAGAGTGGAGTTGCCCGACAGGCTTAGTGGTGTACATGATATATTCCATGGGTTACATTTGAGAAAGTTCCTACATGAGACCGCAGAGGCGGTAGAGCTGAGCCTGCTTAGAGAAGTGGAAGTAGAGCGTGATGCGACGATTCGACGAGCTCCTACTTGCATCCTTGGGTCAGAGATTTGGAAGTTGAGAAACAGAGAGGTTCAACTAATCAAAGTACAAAGGGGAGATGAAGAGAGTGACGCTACCTGGGAGACGGAAGCGAAGATACGTTCGAGGTACCCTTTTCTTTCGGAGGGTATGTCCTTTTGCTTCTCCTTCATCGCATATCTTGTGCTTATCTTATCTTTAGTATGTCCTCTCGTTAGTACCTTTGACCTTTAGATAGGGTAAACCTATGGTTGAAACATGTGTTTGAGACATGTTATGGTTGATGGATGCAAGTGGATGCAAGTGTTTGCTAGCGGTTGCTCGTGGATGCATATACACACACTCTAGGCACTAGATCGGCTCAGTCACTTCATATTGCATATTGCATAAATTTGTGTGTAGGAAAATATATTTATGGATGTATAATGGTTGTGTTATCACATGGATGATGCATTTTGGTGAATGATTGTGCACTCATGTAGATATTGTATGTGTCGATAGGGTTCTCTCGCATACATAATGGATGCATGGCACTATCATGGTTTGCATATGTTCATACATTAGATAGGGAACATATACACACACTTTTTGCATATGCTCATACATCATTAGAAATTGTTTTAAGGACAATGGATGCCCGTGGATGATGGTTTGAGTAGATGGTTGTTTGGATGGTAGGATATGCATTCTCCTTAGCTTAGAGATTTCGGGGACGAAATCCTTTAAGGAGGGGAGAATGTAACACCCCGAATTTTAGTTAATACTAAAATTCACTAATTATAGGATAAATAATCTCAGATGGGGGAATTGGGGGTAACGGGCTGCGTCATTGCGTTCGTCTCGGAAAAATACGCAAAATAGAGTCCGAGTTTTCGAGAATCGGAGTCCGTATGGCCCGGTTATGGCCCAAAGAAGTTTTCAGAAAATTCAAATCTAAAACAGAATTAAGAATTTAAAATTCAGATTTTAAATTGGGCCAGGCGGGGTCAGGCGGGGAGCTTCCCGCCCAACCCATGTCGACAGGGCTGTCGACAGGCCTGTCGACAGGGGTGTCGACATGCCTGTCGACTTGCCTGTCGACAGGGTGGCACCGTTCTGTGAACCTGGGTGCACCAGGTTGCACCAGGTTGGGTTTCAGGCTGGCCAGGAGGGCTGGTTCTAGAGATTTCCTAAATCTAAGGGCCCTAATCCAATCTAGGGTTAATCTAAGGGTCTAAAATGCAACCTAATCCTATAAATAAGACCCTAACCCTATCCTAATTCATTCATAATTAGGTTGTGTAACTAAACTATGGCAAAATGAAACTTGGTCATGGCCTCCACAATTCAAATGAAGAGAGTTGCAAGCTAATCAACCCCTAATCACCTTCTTCTTCATATTTGGCAACTAGTTTTACTTCATTGATTTGCTAATCTTGGTTTTGGTGAGTTTCTATGGCTTTAATAATCAATTGTTAAATTGATTATGGTAGGATGTGATAAGACATGGCTATGTTTGTGGATAAATGTATTTATGCAAGTTTGTATGATATGTGATTTGCAAGTTTTATGTTAAATGCAAGTTTAAGGCCATGTTTTATGATGCAAAACACCATGTTAAACATTTATGCATATGTGATATGTTATGCAAACTATATGTGAGAATATATGCAAGTTATATGTAACATGATATGCAAGTTATGCATGTGATTTTATGCATGCTAAGTAGTTGGTGTTATGCATGTTAAGTATTTGATGTTGTGCATGCTAAGTATTTGATTGTATGCATGTTAAGTATTGGGTTTTATGCATGCTAAGTGTTTGGGTTTATGCAAGTTAAGTGGTATGTTTATGCATAATAAGAAATTGGTTCTATGCACGCTAAGTAGGTGGTTTTATGCATGCTAAGTGTTTGGTATTATGCATAAATCATGACATGCAAGTTTACCCTCTTAAATGTGATGCATACATATGTGAGATAACATTTTTTATATGCTATGCATGTTTACCCTCTTTTAAGATGCAAGTTAGGTGTATGAGATTATGCAAGTTATATGCATGATGTTATGTAAGTTATGTGTATGTTGATATGCAAGTTATGTTTATGATATCATGCAAGTTATGTGTATGATGTTATGCAAGTTAACATGTAACATGTTGTGCAAGATCACACCTTTAAGACACATGCAAGTTCATCTTTGTATAACCTATGAACACTTATGCAAGTTGCCTTTAGATATGACATATGTATGTTCATGCAAGTTGGGTTATTTAGCAATGCTAGTTGGGTTAATATTATGATGTGAGTAGACACCTTTTAACCCATGTTAATGCTATTGTGTGCTAAGTGAAACCCATGTTAAGTATGAGAGAATCTTCTCTTGGAAATATGTCGTGTTAGCATAAGTGCGTGGGGAAACGATGGGGTTAATAGACATGTAAATGAATGGTGTGAAATGATTATGATTAAGCATACCATAAAATGATTAAGCATAAATGGGAATTTACCTATTGAGTTAGGTCTACCCCATGGGAATTTACCTATTGAGTTAGGTCTACCCATGTTATGAAAACTTGATATTAATTAGGGATAATTAATATGGGGGTGATTAATTAGGTGTAATTAATCAACTAAGACACGAGGTTGGACCCTTTTGTAGCGGAAGTCTGCCCGGAACCGACCGGCCATCCAGCGGCTACAAATGATTGGCCCAATGTGAGAGGTCTTAGTCATAAATTAAATACATGATTAAAGTAAAGACACGAGGTTAGACCCTTTTGATGACAGAAGTCTGCCCGGAACCAACCGGCATATCCAGCAGTCATAAAAGACGGTCTAATGTGAGAGGTCTTTATGAGGTCATGATCTTAATTAATGAATTAAGAAACACTTAACCATATTAGCATGTAGTGGGACATGAAGGGTTAAGTAAGTGCCATGGGTGGCATGTGAAAATACGATTAGAATACTTAACCAAAGTGGAACATGTAATTAAGCATGATTAAAGGGTTAAGTAAGTGCCTTGGGTGGCATGTGGGAATCAAGTAAGTGCTTTAGGTGGCATGTGGAAATCTAGTGGGTGCCCTTAGTGGCAATTTGAAATATGATTGATGACTTAACCAAAACTTAACATGTAAGTGGGCATGATTATAAAGAGGGGTTAAGTGGGATGCACTAGATAAAATTGCAAGCTTAGGTGGTAGCTTGTGGGGGCCCATTTCAACCAATATCCCAAACGTATCTTTGTGGGCTCGACTCAAGTCGAGTGACGGGACACGCATATTGGGCTTGACTATAAGTGGCCAAAACGGGTTAGCGGTGGCAACGCAGGATCAACGGGTTTCATATGCGTGTGTGGACCCGGGCTGGTTGGTAAGTCGTTGTTGCATCGTGTAGATATAAAGCCGTGCACAGTGATATTATCTGGTAGCCACTTTGGGGAATGATACACCCCCTTTTGTGGGACCAGCACGGGTATCTACGGTAGGGAGCCGATCGATGGGTAGTGGGTACACCTAGTAAAGATAGGGGCAAACGGCACCTGTGTAGGGGTACAAGAAACTACCGGGTAAAAATTACTAAGTACACTTAGTGGGATCAACCTTTAAGTAGGAATTACTCTTGGTGGGTAGAACTGGTGTAGTGCAGTGTAGGAATTACCCTTGGGTGAATAAGTCTGGGGTGGGGTAAGAATTATCTTTGGGTGGATAAATGCGTCTTTTCGGTTATCGTAGTACATCCGGTGTTTAGTTGGCTACTTAGTGTAGTCATTATCCCCAGAGGTACCGTACCTTATTTATGTCATACCCTAATTACTTTAATGGTTGTATTGTTAGGGTTATAGGACTCACTCAGACTTATGTCTGACCCCGTTGTTTTTATCTTTTTCCCAACCCTCAGGTTATCAGAGTGGGCCTAGCACTAGTGGGCTTGGATCAGACCGCTATATCTATCTTTTGGGCTTGGATCGTAGAAGTAAAGCTCGGTTTATCTTTTCTGTTATGGCTATTGTCTATGTAGTGGGATTATGTACTTCTATTTTATCAGGATGGATATTTTGTACTTGACTCTTATTATGGTTTTGTGATGTAACCAAACATGTTTATTTTCCGCTGCAATGAAATGATGTTTTAAGATTTTCAAGTATTACTTATATCTGTCTTGTTGTAATTTTTCTGTTCTATATTCACTTAAAATACTCCACCGATGTTATGGCATTCCCTTAGCGAGTGACCATAGCGGGTGTGGGTTGTTACAGATATACTCCTCACTGGCTTCGAGACACTATAGCAAATTCCTTAGGATTTCTTGTAGAGAACCCTTGGAATTGGCTGGGCCAGTCCATACTTACGTTAGTGGATTGGCTATTCCTGAACACACGTTTCCTGGTCCTATCGGACCTATCCATCGGCTCCAAAGAGACTGATATATCTGAGGCGCCTCGCATTCCAACATCCATAAAGGTATAATAATCAACAATGTTAGGGCTAGTAAAATGTTGACACCACCCATAGCTAGAAAGAAACGTCGTGTTCTGCCAACGGTCCCTATCCCGTTTTTAACTCATACCAAGGTGCGAGGCTCGTGAATTAACGCAATACACAAAGCTATGTTGTATTAAAGCCGTGCTTTGATGATTAACCACAAGGCTCTGCTTTTCAACAAAAGCCTTGATCACTGCATCTCAGCATGCCACACAGGCAATTCATGCCATGCGACTGATATCTATCGATATATAACCTCTGAGATCGTACATCTCAGAGAAGGGCATTAAGCAAGAGAATAAATTCTCCGTCGCCAAACAGATATATATTTAATAGACATCAGTAAACACAGAATAAAACCAAATGTCAGACACACAATCCATTTACAAGTTCGTTCTGGGTCTGAACGAAACCGGAGGCACCTTATTCCTCGTCCCGTATGTCCAATATAGGAGAGAGGTCCTCGCATATCCATCGATCTCTAAGTACATCTGGATGATCACCACTTATTACCTCGTCTTGGGTGTACAACCCAATCAAGACATTAGTAAATTTATTCTTTAATCTTTCTTTGGATGTCAATTCAAACCATATTATGGTTTTCCAAACTAGTCGGGATTAGCGAACCACACCGAAGTAATCATTTATTTAATTTCCCAATCCCAACCTATTCATCCCATGGAGAAAAACTAGTAATACTCCATAACTAACACCACGGTCTTATTGGTAATATTAATTATCATTTCCCGTTCAAATCTAATTAAAGATTTAACTATCGCTAGGATCAAAACTGGCGATACTCCATTCTCGATCATTTCCAAAATTTGATAATTTAAATTATCAATTCACATTTCAATATAATTAAAGATTCATTAAAATTCCACTTAGTTTTAATCTTCCCAAAAATCAATATTAATGATTATTTGACTTTGGAAACACAAACATGTCGCATCGACAATCAACACTGTACTATTGTTTTCTGCTGATATATAACCTTTAAGCTCGTATGTCTCAGAGAAGTGTGTTAAGCGAGAGAATAAATTCTCCGCCACCAAATAGATGTATATTTAGTAGTGATCAACCATACAGTTCAAAATACAATGACAGACATGTAATCCTGCCTTTAACTGGGTTAAAGAACTAATGTCATTTAAAACACAGTTCACGATAAACCCAAATCACATTCCATTAATTATGGAATCTTCATGGAAAAACAAATCAATATATAATCGATATCAATTTCCATATCCGACTAATAATATAAATGGAATAACGGAAAAGCCTTTTAAATTCCATATGTATTAACACTCTTCCTCCACAGAAGTTCACTTCAATTATTATCAATCGAATTCCATTCAATTCCAATTTAATATATTAAATTGGAAAACTTTACTTTGGAAAATCACATTAAATCTTAATAAAAGACTTATAAATTACAAATCACATTTCACTGTAAATCGGATTAAAGAATAATTTTTATTGAAAACACCATTCACAATAAACCTAAAAATCAATTCTAATTAAATTCCAATTAAATATTAATTAATTGGTATACTTCATTAAATCTAAATAAAAAGATTTAATCTTTTCTCAACTGGGTTTAAGAACAGTGTTAATGAAGACACCATTCACAACAAAACCAAATCCCATTTGATATTAACTACAAGGCTCTGAATAGAATATATATCGGTTAATATTCAATATCAAATTCTGAAATCAACAAATATCGTATTGGAATAACGATATATATATCTTCCAAATTGCTCCACAATATCCGTATAATCACGGAATCCAATATCGAAATATTCCGAAGATAATTTCGATTCAAATCCATTCCAAAAATTATATTGGAAATTCTGGTTATTTTTAAAACCATTTCAAATCCAATTTATTTATTTTAAAAATATTGGCTTTTATAATTCTAGTCCATAACTAGTTCATTTCGATAAAAATATATTTTTATCCTTTCAAATATAGGATTTTTCAACCTAATTCTTTCCAAATCATTTACTATGATTTAACACAAATTACTAATAATTTTATCAAGGCCCGTACAGTCAATTTCCATAAACGGCCATCGAACTACACTTACAATGACCTTTTCCAAATTTGATTTGGACATAATTCCAAATCCAACCGTTAGATTTCAAATCTCTAATATTCTTTCGAAATCTCTTTTCGATACGAACCCAACGGTTCCGGTTTTAGGAGAATCCGACGGTCGGATCTCCCGTAATGTCCATTCGAAGTCAATGGTCGAAATTCGCGAACTGCCGCGGTGCGGCGCGTTCTATTCAGACCATTATATACATAATATATAATATATATATTTCGTCGATTTCCATTTTAAACGTATTTTATAAATCGTTTTAAATTCGTTTTCAAAACGATTTCAACTTCATATTCAATTTCAAATCAAAATTGAATATTCCATATCATCGATATATAAATGATAGTATTTTCAAAACATTAGATTTTGAAATCAATTCCTTTTCGATATTCATTATAAAAATGAATAAAATCGATAAAAATATCGTTCACGTCGAAATGGCATTAATATAATCAACACCGCATTATATATTTGAATATTTTCTTGTCCATCCCAAATCGGACATCAAAATCAGATTTTGATCCATTACTCAATATTATTTTAAAACATTCATCATTTTAAAATCATCGTTATTTTAAAATATTTATTCTTTCTGAACTGGAATCAGACACGGTCAATTACCATATAATGTTATTTATATGGATTTTATACACACATGTATATAACAACAATCAAACACAGTCAACCATCATCCAGAGTGCATTCTACACTGCATAAGCGTTATATATGAATAATTAATGCTTAGAATAGCCTGTCAACCAATCAATTGACATACAACTAAATATTAGGATTAGTGTATGTCCAATATCATCCTAATACCCTGGTGGGGTTTTCAAACAACAAACACAGATTTATTTGTGCAGTTGGACGATGTATAAAATATATCATCCCAATCAATATCAGTCAAATGTGTGTACATAAACAAATCGTTCGATTTGTTTATAAATATTTATTTTATTCATATACACGTTAAAAATTATATTTTTAACTATAAAATATTTTATTTCTACACAAGAATATTTTTCCATTCAACACATGAATATATTTTATCATTCCACATCACAATCAATTTTCACAACACATCATAATCAAACAAACAAGTCGTCCATTGTCTGTGGATGACGGATGTGGGGTGCTACTGAGCACCGCCTGCATCCTAGTATATATTTTAACTAGAAAATAAAATTAAAGTGAGAAGCACTCACCTTTGGGATCCACTCCTCCGTGCTTTGATTGTCGATCTATGTAGTAAACCTACGTTAAAAAATAAAATTTTAACCAATTAATAATTATTTCATTGTATGTTTATTTTATAAATAACATACATACGATAAAAATTATATTTTTATCTTTCTAAAAATAATTTCATATTTTTATAACAACGCTACATAGATAAAAATCACATTTTTATACTGCTACTATATAGATAAAAATCGAATCTTTCTATTGCTAATGAATATATAAGAATAACATTTTTACATTGCCATTCAAATGATAAAATTCGTATTTTTACTTTGCTAACTTCATAATAAAAATCGTATTTTTATTTACCTTTCATACATATAAAAATCCTATTTTTAATTCGCTTCCTAGACAATAAAAATCATATTTTTATTACCTCTATAATATAAAATTATATTTTGATTCGTTACTTCATAGTAAAAATATCATCTTTTTATTCAAAATCATATACATAAAAATAGAATTTTTATTTCAAAATCCTATATATAAAAATCAAACTTTTATATCATTAAAAAAATCAAATCTTTTCTTAAATAAAAATTCGATTTTATATACTTAAAAATCATAGCTTTCTATCATTAAAAATCCTATCTTTTTATATTAAAAAAAAATCAAACCCTTATCATGTTAAAAATCACAGCTTTTCTTAAATAAAAATCACTTATTTATAAAATGTTTTCTATAAATTCAAACTGATTTAAATACTTTAAAACTGATTTCCTATAAACTTTTAAAACTGATTTATAAATAAACTAATAACTGATTTAATAAAATAAAAATTACCTTGGTTCGATTTTTATGAGGAGCGAAGGCTCATAAGGGACAGACGGTCGGAGGAGGGTGGCACAGGCCCTGAGCATGGCGGAAATGGGTGGTTTGGGGGTTAGCCCGAGGGTTTGGTGTTGGGTTCTTCAACGTAGAAGAAGAGGGGGCATCGCGCGAGAGAGGAGGGAGGTTGATCGGGGGAGGGGGGGTCTAGGGATGGGCGGCGTCAGCCAGGGGAGGCGGTGGCAGCGTGGGTGGCTGACGATGGGGTAGGGTTCGATCTCGATCCACCTTTTCTTTTTCTTTTTTATAACCGACGGGTATGAGTGGGGAGAGAGTGTGAGAGAGATATAATTATATATATATTTTATTATTTTCAAAAAGTACCTTTTTATGTTGAACTCGAAATCAAACCTACCAATTGTTGTCACTAGCTAATTACCCCCATTCCAAACACAATGGGATATGTCCGGTAAGCTGATTCGACTGTTTCGACCAGTTTCCATCAAAATCAAAATATAAATCTATATATTGAATTCGAACGCACCTTTCAATTTACTAGGGTCACATACTAACTCTAAAAATTCTAGAAAAATTATTCCTAGCTTCGTATTGACGATACGGCCCTAAAAAACTTATTTCGTCAAATTTGGAGACCATTTGAAAAATGGTCATTTTCTAGTCGATCCAAATTGACTAAAACTGACAAAACACGTTTTCTTCCGGCACGCTCACATATTGATTCAGAAAATTATGAATTTTAGAATCTAGCAATAACTAGACATTACGGATCCAACAAAAGTGGTTTCGTCGAAAATGGAGGTCGCTTGCAAAATTTCCATTTTTAAGCGCTATAATTCCATAGCGACTATTCTGAATTTTCAACTAGGCATAAATTTATATTCCCGCTATGAAATTTCAATTTTTCAGATTCGTTGGAAAGATATTTTCAAATAGATTCTAATATTTTTGGTTTCGCTAAAATCCTGTTTATTTTGAATCCTGTACGTTCGTTTGAAATTTGAAATCGATTTTTCAAACTACCGCTCCATTTCCAATTCCTTTTATAATTAAAATAAATATTTATATTCCAACATCGATTTATATAAATATATATGTTCTAATTCTATTCAAAATAAATTTCTCGTCGTTATTATTTAAAATAATTCATTTTAAATATTCAAAATTCATTAAATTTGCCAAAATAAAATTTTTAAATTGGTTCTGATTTTCCGGGTTGTTACATAAGTGTTTGTACAAATTAGCCTCATTACAACTCTCAAAGCAAACATCAACCAACAGAAACAAAAAAACTAGATGTAGTGAGAAACTAGTACGTAAGCCTCTAGCTCGTCATCGATCTGCAGCATCGTAAACCAAGACCTGCTACTTGTTACCTGCTACTCAGCTTGCCCATCCACAACAAGATGAACAACTCAAGGTAATAAGAAGGAAACATAAAACCTTGAGTATGAAAGTCTTATTAAGCGACAAAACAATTATCTAACATCGTGATCAAAGTATATGAGAATAGGTAGATTAATCAACTAATTTACCAACATCAACAGAGGAGAACCCAACCCGTCTTCCCCCATCCGATAGTGATAGCCTTTGCAACATTAAGGTGGGTATAGCAGTACATTCGTGGCAATCGTTTATTAAGTGTAGACCACTCTAATCGACATGGGCATCTTCCAAGCACAAGCCCCAGAATCCTAAACCAGCATCAGTCAAGCACCCGAGAGTTGTCTCCTTCAACGTCAAATAATATACACAAGACGATACAAGCAAAACAATCATCATCCATTACTCTAGCTATCACTGCCAATCCTTCTTTGAAACCATTGTTAATCGTATAACCAACTCAACACCTTGTCGTCCGTTAAGGGCTAATGGTAAACCCCGGTTCTATCAAAACTCCATATGCCATCGTGACTCGTATCTCTGGGCTTATGGTAACTGCCCAAGGTACTCGACCAGCCACTTCTAGTCTTCGGATGCCCATATTTTACCCCTTCTTTGAGTCCGCTAGAACCTACGACAATGATAATCTCTTGGCCTTCATTATCTCTAATCATCCAAACCGACGACTATTCACAAGCTCAAGCGCCTTATCGAGCAACCATTATCCACTAACTCACCACCTTGAGTCGTCTTCACATTCATGACGATTAACGAGTACATCACATCACTTCGAACATCCCGACTTGAATTCATGTCGAAGACACATTCATTGCTGAACCAAAATAACATCAAATAATGGCTCATCATAGTCAGGTCGTTCCCCCTTAGGTTGTGACTGACCTAAGACCCTCGAACCGACTTCCCCTAAGTCGTCCCATCCATTCCACAACCTAACTCCCCAGGTCGTTTAATTACCTACTGACTTGACCTAGAATAGGCAGCCGTATAATCCCAGGCACAAACGGCCTGTAGAAGCCACGACCTGACTTCACGTCGCACATATACCATGTTGAACGACCCACCCTGGACAATTCATGCCCCCATCTGCTTAACCTACCTAATCTGATCTCCACGACCCATCCATAGCCGACCCAAATCAATTAATCTGCTCTGCTTTGACAGCATGCTTCGAATGGTCTTGACTCCAACGACCTAGTGCCCACGACCTAAGGTCCATCCGACGACCTAATCCCATTTCTTGGAGAACAAGCTACGACTCGACCTATCTCCAAGCGATCTGACTCCAGGTCTGACTAAACTAGCTCCAATCTTGACCAAATCATCTCCAAATGACAACATTGATTAAAAAAACTCATCTAATTCAACCATAACACTTTATGAAATCATCAACAACATCAAAATGACAATTATTCATCAATAATCATATAAAATTCACCAAATCAGGATAAATCAAGGAATAAACCAAAACAATGGATCTAACTTGCATAAACATATGAATTAACATAAGAAATACCGATTTAAGTTGCAAGATTAGGTCCTACGGCGATTCATATGAAAATATACTTAACATGATGTAGATCTTAATGAAAACAACTTAAAATGATGAATTTAAAATCAAACAACCTGTATACTTGACTGAATCTGTGTGAGAGAAGCTTAATTATCACTCACCAAATCTTCAATCTATCCTAAAAATGATGATTCATGAGTCCGAACTGTGAAGAACAACCTTCAAACCTTTCAATTTGATGTGATTTCACTTCACTTGATGTAGATCTAGCATTGATTGATGTAGATCTTCAATCTTCTTCCTTAGATCTATATTTTAATGGTGGAAAGGTGTATTTGATTGAGCAAGGATGATCAAAAGCTCAACCAAATGAGAGAATGAAGTAAGTAAACTATTCTCCATTCCTTTAACCCCTTATTTAGAGCCTTCCACCAGCCCACTAATGGGTCTCTCCAAATCATCCCACTAATGACTCAAAACCTATACAAAAAAGTGTATAGCACTAAAACAGAGATTCCTCCCAAAGCCCTGAACTGAATCTTTAATGTGACCATTCTACGGAATTGGCAACACAATTTCCTTTCCAATGAAATTGACCTCAACAACTGATTCGATCCCAATCAAAATTTATGCCCTATACAAAAGTAATATGGGTAAAATGGTCACAAATAAAATTAGCAAAAATTATGGACATGTCTCGCATCCCCATAACCAACATATCAAAATATGAGAATGACCCAATCCTCAGGAAATTAAATAAAAATATTTTACAATCCTCTGATACATAAAATGCGGGTTGTTACATTCCCCCACCCCCCCTCCCCGTGGATTTTCTCCCTCGAAATCCGAACAAAGAAAAGCAACCAAAAATTAGAGCAGGCAATTTACCATCCCAAATAGCATCCATCAATCCATGCATCCATTGCCTTACCCTTGCAGCGGAATTCTAACAACAATAGTACAAGTTACAATGATGAAAGATGACATGATATCAATGGGTTATACCGACGAAGAGTTCCAGATGGATCGTCTTCATACTCTCTTCTGTCTCCCACGTACAATCGTCATCATCCTCACTCCATTTCACCTTGACTAGCTTAACCATCTTCCTCGTAAGTTGTTTCGTGTCATTCCCCACCACACGAAGTGGCTTACGAGCTTTCATACCTACGGTCTCTAATTCTAGGTCTTCATACTGCACTGGAGATACCACTACGTTCGAATCATGCACACACTTCTGTAGAAGCGATACATGAAAAAAATTATGCACACTTGACATCTTCTTGGTTAACTCGAACCTATATGCGAGGTTTCTAATTCACTCGATTATCGAAAATGGTCCAACAAACCTTGGAGCTAACTTTCCTTTGGTTCCGAACCGAACAACATGCCTCAACGGCAAAACCTTCACAAAAACCACATTGCCGACGTCGAATTTTAAGTCTTTTCGACACTTATTGGCGTAACACTTTTGACGATCTTGGGTTGAATTCATTCGTTGCCGAACGATCTTGATATAATCCGATGTTTCTCTAATCATCTCCAGCCCAAGTATCAACTTATCTCCAGTTTCTAACCAACAAGCCAGAGAATTACACGGTCTACCATATAAAGTCGCATATGGTGCCATCCTAATTGTAACAACCCGTAAATTATAAACCAATTTAAAAAATTTATTTTAGCTATTTTAATGAATTTTGAATATTTAAAATGATTTATTTTAAATAATAATGACTAAAAAATTATTTTAATTATAAAACGTTCCTGAAATGGCGCGGCAGTTTGAAAATTCGATTTCAAATTTCAAATGAATGTACAGGATTAAAAATAAATCGGATTTTGGTAAAGAAGAAATATTTGAATCTGTTTAATTATAGCTTCCTAACAATGTGAAAATTCAGATTTCATAACGGGAATTAAAAGATATGTCCAGTTTAAAATTTAGAATAGTCGCTACCGAATTTATATATATATATATATATATATATATACATTACATAATATGTAGCCCAAAAAATAGCCATTTTGCAAACGACCTCCGTTTTTGATGAAACCATTTTGGTTGGATCCGGAATGTCAAATTATTGCTAGATTCCAATTTTCATAATTTTTGGAATTAATACGTGAGCGTGGTGGATTTAAACGTGTGGTAATTTTAGTTTGAATTTAATTGACTGGAAAATGACCGTTTTTTGAATGGTCTCCTAATTCGATGAAATTAGTTTTGTTAGGACCGTATCGTCAAAACATAGATAGATTTATTTTTTGGGAATTTTTGGAGTCAGATGTGGCCCCATTAAATTGAAATGTACGTTGAAATCAAATTTGAACGTTATATTAATTTATATTTCAATTTTAATGAAAATTGATCGTAAGAGTCAAAGCGGCTTACGAAACATATTCCATTGTGTTCAAAATGGGGGTATTTAGCTAGGGGCGATGGTCGTTGGGTTCGATTTGGAATTAGAATGAAAAATTAACTTTTTAGAGAATAAATTAAAATAATAATTAAATTTTATATAAAGCCCCCTCCGTCTTTATCTTCCCTCTCTCTCGTTTTCAGAAGAAAAAAACACCGTCTCGCCCTGCCCCTAACCTGCCGCCGCTAGTGTCGCGACCCCCCTCCGCCTCCAACAGCCTCCACCGCCCCCACCTCCTCCTCCTCCGTTTAAAACCTGCCCAAATCCCCCCAAACCGCCAATCAGCCCAACCCACCACCCACAGCACCACCGATGGCCGCCGCGACTTCGAACCGCCTCCTCGACCCGGTGCACTGCCACCCGCCACCTGACCCCGCACGTGGGACCTCCATTCGCATAAAGATCCAATTTTTGTCCAACCCCGTGAGTCTATAACAATCTAGATCTGTTTTTGCCCATATCTCCCAAACCGAGCGTTTATGGCCAAAACTCGGCCAAGCATGCTCTCCTCTTCGATTTGAGTATATGGAAGTCAGATTTTGGATTCCGGAATTGTTCAAAAAACGCGTCTAAAGTATGCTGTCCAATTTATGGAATTTCATGAATTCTGGCGAATTGGAGTGTTTTCGGGAATAAGTCCATTAGGCAAAAATTGTCCAGAATGGCGCGCTTACACTGGAAAAAAAATGGAATGCAGAATAAAGCTCGTTAGCAAAGTCTAGAATCAGAATAGCGAATCGGAACGTCAGAAAAGCACGACGGAGTGGATCCCTACGTAAGAACTCCTTACTCTAATTATTTTACAATTAAAAATATTCTAGGATGCAGAAGGGGCTTAGAAGTCTCGACACTATTTATTGTAGAAACCATATTATGTGATTTGAATTATATGGAGTTCAACACTCGAATTCGCACAATCACATAATTGAAAGCGATGTATGGATATAACTGACACACGGATTCCATACTCCGTGAGTACCACTTATAGCGCCGTAAATGACATTTGAGGTAGTTGAGTATTTATTTATTTGGATGTTCTATGTGATTTGATTAGGATTGTAAAATTGGTTGTTAATTAATTATGAACAGATAAGAATTGGTTTGTGTATGGTGTGAGCCAGTATTACGCGAGGGATAAGGCTAGACCTTATTCCGGTTCTAGTATCACGCCGTTATAAAGCCGAAATTTACTAAAAAGTGTTAGAAAAAAAACTAGCTAGTTGAAAATATATTTTTTAGCTTATAACGGTGATAAATAAAATAATTATTGGATAGTTAAAAAAAATTACACATCCATTTACAAGTCGGACGACTTGTTTATGCTCGCCTATTTTTGTGATATCGATTGGGACGATATTTTTTACACATCGCCCAAGTGCACAAATAATAATAATTATCTGATGATTGAAACCCCACATGGGTATTGGGATGATATTTGACATACACTAATGCCAATTGCTTAGTTTTATGTCTATTGATTGGTTGACAAATTGTTACAAGCATTAATTATTTATATTTAATGCTTATGCAATCATGTAGTGCACTCTGGCTGATGGTTGATTGTTTATCATTGTTGATATATACATGTGTTGTATGAAATCCAAAGAAATAAAATTATATGTAATTGATTGGGTCTGATTCCAATTCAGAAATAAGGAATATTTTAAAATAACGAATATTTTATAATAATATTCAGTAAAGAATTAAAATATGATTTTGATGTCCAATTTTGGATGGACACGAAAATATTAAAATATGTGAAGCCGTATTGATAAGATATGCGCCATTTTGACGCGAACGATATTTATATTGATTTTATTCATTTTTATAATGAATATCGAAAAGAAAATGATTTCAAAATCTGATATTTTGAAAATATTATCATTTAAATAATATAATGATAAGGAGTATTCAATTTTAATATAAAATTGGAAATGAAGTTAGAATCATTTTAACACGAATTTATAAACAATTTATAAAATATGTTTTAAATGGAAATCGATGAAACATTAATAATGTATATATATAATGGCCTGAATGGAATGCGTCGCGCCACGATTGTTCACGAATTTCAACCATTGACATCGAATTGACATTACAGGAGATCCGACCATTGGACTCTCCTAAATTCGGAACCATTAGGTTCATATCGAAAAGAGATTTCCAATGAATATAAGAGATTTGAAATCTAACGGTTGGATTTGGAATTATGTCCAAATCAAATTTGAAAAAGGTCGTTGTAAGTGCAGCTCGATGACCGTTTATGGAAATTGACTGAAAGGGCCTTAATAAAATTATTAATAATTTGTGTAAAATCATAATAAATGATTTGGAAAGAATTGGGATGAAAAATTCCATATTTGAAAAGATAAAAATATATTTTTATCGAAATGAACTTATTGTTCACTGGAATTATAATCCAATTATTTTTAAATAAATTGGATTGAAAATGGGTTTTAATATATCAGAATTTCCAATAGAATTGGAGTGGATTTTGGATGGAAATCATCTTCGGAATATTTCGATGTTGGATTCCGTGATTATACGGATATTGTTGAGGAATTTGGAAGATATATATATATATTGTTTTTCACAAATCAATATTGGTTGGTTTCAAAATTTGATATTGAATATAAACCGATATAATTTCTATTCTGAGCCTTGTATTTTATATTAAACTGGATTTTGGATTTGTCATGAACGGTTTCTTTAGTAACACTGTTCTTAAACCCAGTTGAGAAAAGAATAAATCTTTAATCTAAGATTTAGTGAAGTTTTCCAATTAATTAATATTTAGTTGGAATTGAATAGAAGAATTGAATTTTGGGTTTGCCATGAATCGTGTCTTCATTAACACTATTCTTAAACCCCATGTGAAAAGAATAAATATTTTATATAAGATTATTAGAGTTTCCAATTATATTTAGTAATTGGAATAAAATGGAATGTGAATTGGGTTTATTATGAGCTGTGTTTTTAATTACATTCGTTGTTTAACCCGATAAGCAGTGAAATACGATTAGGAATTTATAAATCTTTTTATTAAGATTTAAAGTAAAATTCCCAAAGTAAAGTTTTCCAATTTAATACAATAAATTGGAATGGAATGGAATTCGATTTGATAATAATCGAAGTGAGCTTCTATAGAGGAAGACTATTAATATATATGGAATTTAAAATGTTTTATCGTTATTTCATTTATATTATTAGATGGATACGGAAATGGATATCGATTATATATTGATCTGTTTTCCATGAAGATTCCATTAATAATTTAATGTGATTTTGGGTATATCGTGAACTGCGTTTTAAATAACATTGGTTCTTTAACCCAGCTAAAGAAAGGATTTCATTTCTAACATTTTATTTCAAACTGTATTGTTGATCTCTGCTAAATATATATCTTTTTGGTGGCGGAGAATTTATTCTCTTGCTTTACACCCTTCTCTAAGACGTACGAGCTTAGAGGTTATATATCAACAGAAATCAGTGGTACGTTCTAGATTGTCGATGTGACATGTTTGATTTCCCAAAGTTAAATAATCATTAATATTTATTTTTGGGAAGATTAAAACTAAGTGGAGTTTCAATGAATCTTTAATTAGGTTGAAATGAGAAGGCGATAATTTAAATTATCAAATTCGAGAAATGATCGAGAATGGAGTACCAACAGTTTTACTCCAGGCGATAGTTAAATCTTTAAATAGATTTGAACGAGAAATTGTAATTAATTTTACGGATAACACCATGGTGTTAGATACGGAGTTTTACCAGTTTTGCTCCATGGGATGAATAGGTTGGGATTAGGATAATAAAAGAAATGATTACTTCGGTATGGTTCGATAATCCTGACTAGTTGATAAACCTTGATTTGGTTTAGAATTGATATCCAAAGAAAGATTAAAGAATAAATTTAAGAGAATTTATATTTGATAAAATTAATGGGAACATTTCTATAACGACCCGCATTTTTCAACGATATAATAATTAATTTATTTAATTATATAAATAGTGATTTAGAATTCAAATTGTCGATTAATTAATTTATAGTGAATATTTAATTAAAATAACAATTAAATAATATATTTAATTTAGAAATTATCAAAATTGGTGGAATTCACAATATAATGTGAACTGGACAATTTATAATATATAATTCGGTTTAGAGTTGAAATATATTAAAGAATATATTATATAAACGAAGTTTGAAAGTATAATTATATTATAATTAAAATCGAGCTCGAAATGGCGCTGCAGTTCGTTATTTGGCGATTTGAACTTCAATTGAATATACAGAAGCCATTTTAAATCGGATTTCTGTGAAACAAGAAACGTTAGGTGCTGGTGAAGTATATTTTTCTAGTGGAAGAGAAAAATCGATATTTCGTCGTGTAGATTTTGATTTATGTCCAAATCAAATTTTAGAAAAGTCGCTGTGGAATTCCTTTATAATTTATATTGATTTATTTATATTATAAAAGGAATTTAAATTTAAATCGAATATCGATATAACTGAGAACTTTGAAATATCGAGTTATAAATCCCAGTGGAGTTGTATGGTATTCCACTGTGAATATATACAATAATATTAATTTATTAATATTTTATTTAATTATTTTTAAATATATTTATATATTTAAAAGGGGTTATTCAAAGCTTTAAAAATAGCCAGTTTTGCAAACGACCTCAGAATTCAACGAAACAAATTTTGTTAGATCCGCAATATTAAATTATTGTTAAATTTCAATTTCCGTGATTTTTGAAGCCAGTATGTGGCCGTACCGATTTTTAAAGTGAAAAACAGTCGATATTTCAATGGTTAAAAATATGCTGTGTGAGCAAACGGAGTCGGAACTCAACAAAACTAGTTTCGTTGGGTTCGTAATGTCAAACTCTAATGGCATGTCCATTTACGTGATTTTTGGATGTTGTATGTGGTCGTAGGAATTTTTAAGGACCAAAGACGAATATAAAAATCAAGAAAATAAAATAAATAATAAAGAAAATAAAAATCCTAATTTATGGGTGACCCTAAAACAGTCCACGTTACTTTCTGCTCAGCCACGAGCGTTACCAACCACCAGCGCAGCCTATAAGATCAGCCGCTACCAATTTTGCTTCCAACGAAAGAAAAATCAAAAGAAAATGAAATTAAACACTATAAATCCTAAAATATATATCTCTGTGATCGTTGCAACAAGCGCTTCAATCTGATGTAGTTGTTGTGGTGTTCAATTGCCATTTTGGGTCGTGGGTTTTCTACAGAAAAGCTAGGGTTGACATCGGTGGGAGTTTGAGGCGTCGAGGGGAGGACCAGATGGTGGATTCAAGTTTGTGGTTGGATTTGGCATTTGCGGTGAGGATTTGGGGTTAGTTGGCAATAAAAGGTGTCGCGGCTTCCACTGTAGGGAACCGGAACACAGTGAAAACCGCAACGGTTGAGGGAGGTGTGAGCTTGAGCTTGAGGTGATGGGAGGACGTGGCTTTCGATGAGGAGTAGTTCGGTGTTAATGGATTTTGATTTCGTCGAGTGTTGAAGGAGCGGTGTTGGTGGGATTCACGAAGTGGAGGAGTAGAAGCCGCGTAGGAGGATTGGGGAAGATGAGTAGCTGGAGGCAGGTTTATTCATTTTGCAGTGGGCCGAGGTTTAATGGGTAAAGCCCAATTACTAATTAAAATAAAACCATATATATATTGTTTTATTTTCATGTTATCTTGGAAAATTCATAACTTTGTCATACCTTACTGAAATTGGACGAAACAGGATCCGTTAGAATCATATGGACGGACACTACCCAATGGAACTGACGGGGAGCGAATCAAAGCTCGTTAAAATTTATTGCAAAATAAATTATCCATCTGAATCAAGCGATGGTTATCGTTATTAACGATGATCGTCCATTGTGAGTAAAACTCACCAACTCTGAAATATCGATATAACTGAGAACTTTGAAATATCGAGTTATAAATCCCAGTGGAGCTGTATGGTATTCCACTGTGAATACATACAATAATATTAATTTATTAATATTTTATTTAATTATTTTTTAATATATTTATATATTTAAAAGGGGTTATTCATAGCTTTAAAAATAGCCAGTTTTGCAAACGACCTCAGAATTCGACGAAACTAATTTTGTTAGATCCGCAATGTTAAATTATTGTTAAATTTCAATTTCCGTGATTTTTAAAGTCAGTAGGTGGCTGTACCGATTTAAAGTGAAAAATAGTCGATATTTCAATGGTTAAAAAAAGCTATATGAGCAAACGGAGTCGGAATTCGACGAAACCAGTTTCGTTGGGTCCGTAATGTCAAATTCTAGTGGCATGTCCATTTTCATGATTTTTGGATGTTGTATATGGTCGCAGGAATTTTTAAGACCAAAGACGAATATAAAAATCAAGAAAATAAAATAAATAACAAAGAAAATAAACATCCTAATTTATGTGTGACCCTAAAACAGTTCAGTTACTTTCTGCTCAGCCACGAGCGTTACCAACCGCCAGCGCAGCATATAAGATCAGCCGCTACCAATTTTGCTTCCAATGTGAGAAAGAAAAATCAAAAGCAAATGAAATTAAACACTATAAATCCTAAAATATATATCTCTGTGATCGTTGCAAGAAGCGCTTCAATCTGATGTAGTTGTTATGGTGTTCGATTGCCATTTTGGGTCGTGGGTTTTCTACAGAAAAGCTAGGGTTGACATCGGTGGGAGTTTGAGGCGTCGAGGGGAGGACCAGATGGTGGATTCAAGTTTGTGGTTGGATTTGGCATCTGCGGTGAGGATTTGGGGTTGGTTGGCAATAAAAGGTGTCGCGACTTCCACTGTAGGGAACCGGAACACGGTGAAAACCGCAGCGGTTGAGGGAGGTGTGAGCTTGAGCTCGAGGTGATGGGAGGACTTGGCTTTCGACGAGGAGTAGTTCGGTGTTAATGGATTTTGATTTCGTTGAGTGTTGAAGGAGTGGTGTTGGTGGGATTCACGAAGTGGAGGAGCAGAAGCCGCGTAGGAGGATTGGGGAAGATGAGTAGCTGGAGGCAGGTTTATTCATTTTGCTGTGGGCCGAGGTTTAATGGGTAAAGCCCAATTACTAATTAAAATAAAACCATATATATATTGTTTTATTTTCATGTTATCTTGGAAAATTCATAACTTTGTCATACCTTATTGAAATTGGACGAAACAGGATCCGTTAGAATCATATGGATGGACACTACCCAATGGAACTGACGCGGAGCGAATTGAAGCTCATTACAATTTATTGCAAAATAAATTATCCATCTGAATCAAGCGATGGTTATCGTTATTAACGATGATCGTCCAATGTGAGTAAAACTCACCAACTCTGAAATATCGATATAACTGAGAACTTTGAAATATCGAGTTATAAATCCCAGTGGAGCTGTATGGTATTCCATTGTGAATACATACAATAATATTAATTTATTAATATTTTATTTAATTATTTTTTAATATATTTATATATTTAAAAGGGGTTATTCAGAGCTTTAAAAATAGCCAGTTTTGCAAACGACCTCAGAATTCGACGAAACTAATTTTGTTAGATCCGCAATGTTAAATTATTGTTAAATTTCAATTTCCGTGATTTTTAAAGTCAGTAGGTGGCTGTACCGATTTAAACTGAAAAATAGTCGATATTTCAATGGTTAAAAATAGCTATGTGAGCAAACGGAGTCGGAATTCGACGAAACCAGTTTCGTTGGGTCCGTAATGTCAAATTCTAGTGGCATGTCCATTTTCATAATTTTTGGATGTTGTGTATGGTCGCAGGAATTTTTAAGACCAAAGGCGAATATAAAAATCAAGAAAATAAAATAAATAACAAAGAAAATAAACATCCTAATTTATGGGTGACCCTAAAACAGTTCAGTTACTTTCTGCTCAGCCACGAGCGTTACCAACCACCAGTGCAGTATATAAGATCGGCCGCTACCAATTTTGCTTCCAATGTGAGAAAGAAAAATCAAAAGCAAATGAAATTAAACACTATAAATCCTAAAATATATATCTCTGTGATCGTTGCAAGAAGCGCTTCAATCTGATGTAGTTGCTGTGGTGTTCGATTGCCATTTTGGGTCGTGGGTTTTCTACAGAAAAGCTAGGGTTGACATCGGTGGGAGTTTGAGGCGTCGAGGGGAGGACCAGATGGTGGATTCAAGTTTGTGGTTGGATTTGGCATCTGCGGTGAGGATTTGGGGTTGGTTGGCAATAAAAGGTGTCGCGGCTTCCACTGTAGGGAACCGGAACACGGTGGAAACCGCAACGGTTGAGGGAGGTGTGAGCTTGAGCTCGAGGTGATGGGAGGACGTGGCTTTCGACGAGGAGTAGTTCGGTGTTAATGGATTTTGATTTCGTCGAGTGTTGAAGGAGCGGTGTTTGTGGGATTCACGAAGTGGAGGAGCAGAAGCCGCGTAGGAGGATTGGGGAAGATGAGTAGCTGGAGGCAGGTTTATTCATTTTGCATTGGGCCGAGGTTTAATGGGTAAAGCCCAATTACTAATTAAAATAAAACCATATATATATATTGTTTTATTTTCATGTTATCTTGGAAAATTCATAACTTTGTCATACCTTATCGAAATTGGACGAAACAGGATCCGTTAGGATCGTATGGATGGACACTACCCAATGGAACCGACGGGGAGCGAATCAAAGGTCGTTACAATTTATTGCAAAATAAATTATCCATCTGAATCAAGCGATGGTTATCGTTATTAACGATGATCGTCCAATGTGAGTAAAACTCACCCACTCTGAACATTCTATTTTTATAACATATATTTAGAATTGATAAATGATGACTGATTGTTGTGTGTTAACTGTTTGGTTGAATTGGTTGAAATTATAGATAACGATATATATATATAAATCGTTAATCGAATATTGATTCTGTTTATCAGAATATTTTATACTCGTGTTGTTTAACATCTGTGATGCAGGGAAACAGGTTGGACGGGTCCAACTGGACTCCTCAATATTTGTAATACAGTTCTGTTCATATATTGTAATATATGATGTGATATAAAATATGTTGTCAATTATGTATGTGTTTGGACGATATTGGCCATCGTGATTTGATACGGTAAATACCATAATACCGGATGGTTAAAAAGGGAATTTTCAAAACGAATATTGAAAATAAATTATTTATAAAATCAAAGGGATTTTATAAAAGAGAAAAGATTTATAAAATCAAAGAAGATTTTATAAAAGGAATTTATTTATAAATGGAATATTTATGAATAGCAAATATAAACGAAATATATTTGTAAACCAAATATAAAGGAAATATATTTGTAAACCAAATATAAATGAAATATATTTGCAAACCAAATATAAAGGAAATTATTTGTAAAACAAAGATAAAAGGAAGAGATGTGTAAACCAAATAGAAAGAGAATTTTTTTGTAAAACATTTACAAATAGAATTTAAAGGGAAATATTTGTAAAACATTTACAAATAGAGAAAATGGAATATTTATTTATTAATAAATAAAGAATTTAATCAAAGGGATATTTAGAAAATGAATAGAAAATGGAAATCTGTTTTTAATAGATAAATGGAAAAGGTTTATTTGAAGTGGAATTAAATAGAAATCTGTTTTAACAGATGAACTGGGAAGATTACTTTACAAATAATATTTTATAAATTAAGTAAAATATTTATCAGTGGATAAATAGAATATATAAGTCAGGACTTATATAGAGAAGTAAGAATCGATTTCAACATCGATAATTGAACCTGAATATGGACAAAGAGTTAATCAGTTAAAATTAACCAGTAGAGTTAACCAATTAGAGCTAATCGATTAGAGTTAGAGTTAACCAGATAGAGTTAAGTGAACATAGTTATTCAGGATGAGTTGCCATTTCGTACGACTGCTAGCGTAATTCGTAGGGCTGCAAATAGCCTACGACAATCGGATGTTTCCTCAGCGAATCAGGCGTAACCATTGTGATCATTGCGATCTAGAGTCAAGCGAATGGAGTTAAATCGAATATTAGTTATTCGATAGGATTTAATCAAGTTGAGTTAAATAAGTTAAGTTATCGAGTTAAGATTATCGAGTTAAGTAATCGAGTTAAGATAATCGAGTTAAGATTATCGAGTTAAGATAATCAAGTCAAGATTATCGAGTTAAGATAATCAAGTCAATAAAATTGAGTATGGTTAGTCAAACCAAGTTAGTCGAATCGAGTGGGTCGAACAAAGTTAGTCGAGCCTAGTTAATTGAGTCGAGTCGAATTAAGTTAGTTAAGTTAGTCGAGTAAGTCGAGTCAATCCAGTTGAGTTAAGTAAGTCGAGTTAATCAAACCGAGTTAATCCAGATGAGTTAATCCAAAGGAGTTAGTCGAATATTAGTTATTCGAATAGAGTTAAAGGAGTTAATCAATTTTAGTTTAATCGAAAGGAGTTAATCGATTTTAGTTATTCGAAGAGAGATTATCGAATATAGTTTATTTGAAAGTGAGATTAATCGAATATAAGTTATTTGAAAAGAGATGTATCGAATATTAGTTATTCGAAGAGAGATTATCGAATATAGTTTATTCGAAAGTGAGATTTTCGAATATAAGTTATTTGGAAAGAGATGTATCGATTATTAGTTATTCTAAGAGAGATTATCGAATATTGTTTATTCGAAAAGGAGTAATCGAGTATATAGTTTATTCGAGAAGAGAGATTATCGAATATCGTTTATTCGAAAGGAGATTATCGAATATAGTGTATTCGAAAAGAAAGAGTAATCGAATATTAGTTATTCGAAGAAGAGTTAATCAAATAGAGATTTACTCGGAAGGGAGAAGATCGTCGAATTCAATTATATCAAATTCGGGAAAGTACTTATACTTTCCAGTGTTTAAATCAAGAATTATTTATTTATAAATTAGGTGTTTATTTATTTATTCACATTAAATAATAAAAGTTATAATTGAAGTTAGATATTTCGAACGTAGGGATTATAACGTTATCGTTATAACCAATATTTTCAATAAAAAAGTGGATATGTAAATAGAATCCAGAAGTTACGTAAGGAAGTGTGTTAAAGATTAAAAAGATAAACTTGACTATTTCGAAGTTAAAACGTTGTTCAGTTAAGGTCTGAGAGGTAATTATACCCCAACTTGATTGACTTCCTTCTTAACTAAGGAATGGTAAGGATTGATAGTGAAGGAGTTTTGGAAATGTTTTCCAAACGAGAATCAGAAATTTTTTCTGATAATAGAAAAATAAGAATTTAGAATATATGGAAACAGGAGATAAGTAAATTAATGAACTAAGGAGATAAATGTTAAATGATGATTGATTAATATAATTTCCATTTGGAAATGATATCGTTGTTTGCACACGTGTTTTTCTTTGATAGTTAAATCACAGACTATCAAAGTTTTGACTATTTTAACGTTGTTAATATGGAGAGACCGGTTGGATTATTATCCGAAGAACCACTCTGTATTGGCATAAACGTTGCGAATCATATATGCCAAGGATAATTGAAGATGGATTAAAGTGCAAGGGCTATTGTATAAATCTTAGGTAAAGATTGCCTAAGATGATTGTACTGAATAGTGCCTTTGGTTTGTCCAGTCCCAGGACGACCTGTATGGAAGAATTTCTGACAGAGTATATTAAATAGATCGCGTAAGTTGATCTCTTCAAACGTACGTACGTTTGGTGGCGGAGGAATTCGTTTCTCTTAGCTGTATACCCGTTGTATTTTTAGGGAAATCAATTTGTGATTTGGCGGGTATGACGATGTGACATTCAAAGTGAATAATTGTGTGATCTGTCAGAGATAAGTGTGGCCTCTAGCCTCACAACTGGGAAATGACAAAAATCGGGCAGGCAGCATGGCTATGTAGGTCGCACCTATTAGGGTGTATAAACACGTGATCTAGAGTTTCATTTACTTCTAAAAATCTATTGTCGATGCTGTCCCATTCGGGAAATGGTTGTTGATCCCAACCATTGGTGATATACATTTGATACACTCAAGCGAAATGAGTGGTTGGTCATGCGTGGTCGGGTTGCAAGATGTTCTTGTTGAACCCAGTGTATTCCTCTCTAGAGGTACACTAGCGAAAGGTGGTTCGTTACCTTGTCATAGTTGGAAATCCATTACCCAATACGTGCTTGCGGTTGTGATTGTATACTATATATGTAGTTAGTGAGATGAAAGTGTTTCTGCTAGATGATTATTATATTGTGGTTGATAGACATTATTATAATATCAAAAGGTTTTTGATATGAAGATAAATTTGGATTCTCTTAAGGGAAAAACCCGTTCCGTTATACGGCGTGGTCTTATGAGATATCGTTTACTTGTTCAAACTGTTTTAAACTGTTTTACTCATACCAGTCTCATGACAGACCCGGAGTTTATCTTGTTTTGTTTTCCCTAAACTCTTGGGTGCCCAATTTTTTGCAGACAGTCAAGTAGTCGGCATTTACAGATATACTGGAAGAGCTTAGAGAAGGAGGCTTCAGGAATATATAGCTATAGTTATTTCCGCTGCGTTGTAAGTGTTGTACTCTGATAATGTTATTGTATACATATACTGATTTTATTTCAAGGATATGTTATGTATTATATGTTGTTCATTCCGCTGTGAGATTCGTGTTATTCAAATGTTGTATCTTCTTCTTCTTCTATCCTAAGTTTCTACCTTATCTTTCCTCCCCCTCTGTTTTCTTTCATTAACTACCGACATTTTTCGATGTTTGGTTAGTCATCATTGAGTTTATGGCGATAACCAAAGTCGACAAAAACCGGGTCGTTACAATTTCCCTAATGATGTGAATATTTGAATAAAAGAATATTCAGAATTGGAATGATACGTATGTTGTGTTTATTATAGCACTTGTTTATAAAATTCGTAAGTTATTCGAAAAGGTCGGGTTTATACCCATTTTGAATAACAGATTCGACGATAAGTCGACGATGAAGACGGTGGTTGAAGACCAGAGGCCTTCACATCGTTTGGATGATTATTGATGGCCTTATTGGGTTGTACACCCAAGACAAGGTAATAAGTGGTGATCGTCCAGATGTACTTGGAGATCGGCCGGATATGCAAGGACCTCTCTGCTGTATTGGACATATGGGACAAGGAATAAGGTGCCTCCTGTTTCGTTCAGACCCAGAACGAACTATTAAATGGATGTGTGTCTGACATTGGATTTTATTATGTGTTGATTGATCTCTATTAAATATGTATTTTTTGCTGATGGAGAATTCATTCTCTTGCTTAACACCCTTCTCTAAGACGTATGAGCTCAGAGGTTATATATCGATAGACAATAGTTGCATGGCATGAATTGCCAGTGTGGCATGCTGAGATGCAAGTGATCAAGGCTTTTGTTGAAAAGCAGAGTCTTGTGGTAGATGATCAAAGCATGGCCTTAAAGGGCATAACTTTGTGTATAGCGTTAATTCGCGAGCCTCACACCTCGGTATTAGTCAAAAACGGGATAAGGGACTGAAGGGAGTGCACTACGTTTCCTTCTAGCTATGGGTGGTGTCATTGTATGGAGTCCAGACATTTATTATATTTTTACCTATGTGGATGATGGATAGCGAGGCACCTCGGATATATCGGTTACTACGGAGCCGATGGATAGGTCGTATAGGACCGGGAAACATGTGTTCAGACATAACCAATCTTCTATGTATGGACCGACCCTGAAGCATCCAAGGGTTCATCAGCGTCCGAACCCTGAGGCATTTGATAAAGTGCCTCGAAGTCGGCAAGGAGTACATCCCTTGCCTTGACTCATGAAAGAAATCCAATTTCCAATACGTGACATTTCAGTTTTGATTATAGAGCCTAGTACGGCGACATGATATATGGTACCTATGCCGTCTATGATTGGTACGTTTATATTTGAAGTTGTTTTATACACTATGCGCTTATAATAGTATCAAATGATTTGTTTTTAAATGTACCAAGCATGTTTGGCTATTATAAGGGAAAACCCTATCCTTCGGCTTGCGTTGCATTGTGTGATGGGACCTGGGTCTTATAATAGCTTCATTTTTCCAAAAAACATTGCGATGTTTGTATTATGCACTGGTATTCTTGGGAAAAACCCGTTCCATGTTATACGGCGTGGTCCCTGGATTTACTTTTTTTTCTAAAGTAAAGTTTTAAATAATTGTTTTAGTTCTCACACCAGTTCCATGAAAGACCTGGAGTTTATTATTTTAACCTAAACTTTAGGTGCCCCTATTTTCCACACGGGCAGCTAGTAGTTCTGGTTTTGCAGATATTATATTCACAGGAACCTGGATTTACAGCTGGAACTATATTTGGAAAGCTCTGTATCCGAGTATTTCTTTAAGTTGTGTTATTTTTTATTTTCCCCCTGCTTTGTAATTTGAATCTCTAATATTTATCAAATGTATATTATTTATTCATACATTGTATATTCTTGTACTTTGATGTAAATTGTTGTAATAAGCAATGAAATGTTCTTCTGTTTGTTTTCTGAATTGTCGTGTTCTTAACTCAATCTGGGCTTTCCTGTAAGGGCGAGTTTGGGTCGTTTCATCGTGGTATCAGAGCTTTGGTTTACAAAGCTCGAGAACAAGAAACATTAGGATCGGAGGAAAGAATTCATCAGAGATTGGATTAGTAATATCCAATAAGAATGACTCGTTAGAGTTAGGATCAGTAGTATCCTAGAACGGCTGTGAAGAGTGTTATTTTTTAAAAAAATGAAAAAAAAATTAGTTTTGAAAATTAAATCTAATTATATGTATTCGAGTATATTATTTTATTTTATTTTGGACAATCAAGTATATGAGGATTTTGCATATACGCGTCATGAACGCATATTCGAAGTCTCATATATACTGGATAGATATAGAATCACACACTCTAGTCGCCCGGAGATAATTCGTATGGTAGCGATCGCATCATCAATATTTATGTTCGAGCTTCAAAAATGGGATATCTATATATTTCTAATTGGCTGGTGTGAGAACCAAAACTGGATAGGGTTATTTATTTATGACTTGGCACTGAAATATGACTTTTGAATATACATATAAAAGTTATATATTTGAAAAAATAATTAACCAACTTGATTGCTAGTTGTGTTGTATGATTATTAGTACAACTAATAAAAATATTGGAATGATAATTAATTTAACCATATGTGAATAAATGGTAAACTTAGCCAAATCGAGTCAAATATTAAACTGAATTTAAAATTGATTGGAAATGGATGCATGTACATATATATATATGTGAACAGGTCATAGCATGGAAGCCAAGAAGAGGAATAAAATTGAATGCCTGACAAATAGGTACATTTTACTAATTTATTGGGCTTTGATTATTTTATGAGCCGATTGGCTTTTTCTTTTTCTTTTGGATTGGTAAGGGCCCTGTGAGGTAAGTTACGGTTTTAAAGGCCTCCCCGTACAAAGGAGGTTATAACGACAAAATTTTATGGTGTTAGCCAAATTTTTGAAAAATTAGAAATTCTTAGAAACTGAAAAGTTGAAGAATGAAAGCTAGAATAAAAGTTGAGTTGATTTGTTAAACAACTTTCATCTCCATTCCTTTTCGAGGACGAAAAAATTTAAAGTAGGGGAGATTGTAATAACCCAGAAATTTTGAACCAATTTAAAATTTTTATTTTAGTTATTTTAATGGATTTGAATATTTGAAATGATTTATTTTAAATAATAACGACTAAAAATTTATTTTAATTGAAGTTAGAATGAATAAATTTATTTTAATTTTAAAATGAGCCTGAAATGGCGCGGTAATTTGAAAATTCGATTTCAAATTTTAAATGAATGTACAGGATTAAAAATAAATTGGATTTCAGTAAAACTAGAAATATTTGAATCTGTTTAATTATATCTTTCTAACGAATCTGAAAAAAATCAGATTTCATAACAGGAATTAAAAGATATGTCCAGTTTCAATTCAGAATAATCATTATGGAATTTATACATATTTTATATAATATATAGCCCTTAAAAATAGTCCTTTTGCAAACGACCTTTATTTTCGATGAAACCACTTTGGTTGGATCCAGAATGTCAAATTATTACTAGATTCCAATTTCCATAATTTTTGAAATTAATATGTGAGCGTGGTGGATTTAAACTTGTTTAGTAATTTCAGTTTGAATTTAATCGACTGGAAAATGATCGTTTTTCAAACAGTATCCAAATTAGTTTTGTTAGGACTGTATCATCAAAACATAGCTAGATTTATTTTTCAGGAATTTTGGAGTCAGTATGTGGCCTCGGTAAATTGAAATTTACGTTGAAATCAAATTTGAATGTAATATTAATTTATATTTCAAATTTTAATGAAAACTGATCGTAACAATCGAAATGGCTTACGAAACATATTCCATTGTGTTTGGAGTGGGGGTATTTAGCTAAAGGAGACAGTCGTTGGGTTCGATTTGGAATTAGAATGAAAAATTAACTTTTTGGAGAATAAATTAAAATAATAATTAAATTTTATCTAAAGCCCCCTCCCCTTTTATCCTCCCTCTCTCTCGTTTTCAGAAGGAAAAAAACACCGTCGCGCTCTACTCCTAGCCCGCCGCTGCCATTATTGCGACCCCCCATCTGCCTCCAACAGCGTCCACCGACCCCATCTCCACCTCCTCCGTTTAAAACCCGCACAAATCCCCCCAAACCACCAAATCAGCCCAATCCGCCATCCACAACATCACCTACAACCGCCGCGACATCCAGCCACCTCCCCAACCCCATGTGCCGCCACCCACCACATGACCCTGCCCATGGGACCCCCATTCGCATAAAGATCCAATTTTTGTCCAACCCGTGAGTCTACAATAGTCTAGACCTGCTTTGGTCCATAACTCCCAAACTGGGCCGCTATAGCCAAAACTCCACACTGCCAAAGTCGAAGAGCATGCTCTCCTCTTCGATTTGAGTACATGGAAGTCAGATTTTGGAGTGCGGAGTTGTTCAGAAAATGCGTCCAAAGTCTGCTGTCCAATTTATGTAATTTCGCGAATTCTGGCGAATTGGAGCATTTTCGGGAAAAGTCCATTAGTTGTCCAGAATAACACGCTTATGTTAGACAAAAGATGGAATGAAGATTAAAGCTCGTTTACAAAGTCTGGAATCAGAATAGCAAATCAGAACATCAGAAACGCACCGCGGAGTGGATCCCTACGTGAGAACTCCTCACTCTAATTATTTTACAATTAAAAATATTCTAAGATGCAGATGGGGTTTAGAAGCCCCGGACACTATTTGTTGTAAAAGCATATTGTGTGATTTGAATTACATGGAGTTCAACACTCGAATTCGTACAATCACATAATTGAAAGCGATGTACGGATATTACCGACACAAGGATACCATACTCCGCGAATAGGCACTTTTGGCACCGTAAATGGCATTTGGGGTAGTTGAGTTTTTTTTTATTTGAATGTTCAGCGTGATTTGATTATGATTGTAAAATTGGTTGTGAATTAATTGTGAATTGATTAGAATTGGGTAGTGTATAACACGAGCCAGTATTAGGCGAGGGATAAGGCTAGTCCTTATTCCGGTTCTAGTATCACGCCGTTATGCAGTCGAAATTTTCTTAAAAGCGTTAGAAAAAAAACTAGTTAGTTGAAAATATTACTTTTAGCTTATAGCGGCGATAAATAAATAATTATTGGATAGCTAAAAATAAATTTACACATCCATTAACACGTCGGACGACATGTTTATGCTCGCCAATTTTTGTGATATCGATTGGGACGATATTTTTTTGCACATCGCCCAAGTGCACAAATAATAATAATTATTTGATGGTTTAAACCCCACACGGGTATTGGGATGATATTGGACGTACACTAATACCAGTTATTTAGTTGTATGTCAATCGATTGGTTGACAGACTGTTGTAAGCATTAATTTTTTATATTTAATGCTTATGCAGTCGTGTAGTGTACTCTGGCTGATGGTTGATTGTTTATCATTGTTGATATATACATGTGTTGTATGAAATCCATATAAAGAAAATTATATGGTAATTGATTGGGTCTGATTCCAATTCAGGAATAAGGAATATTTTAAAATAAAGAATATTTTATAATAATATTCAGTAAAGAATTAAAATATGATTTTGATGTCCAATTTTGGATGGACACGAAAATATTAAAATATGTGAAGCCGTATTGATAAGATATGCTCCATTTTGACGTGAACGATATTTATGTCGATTTTATTCATTTTTTAATGAATATCGAAAAGGAAATGATTTCAAAATATGATATTTTGAAAATATTATCATTTAAATAATATAATGATAAGGAGTATTCATTTTTGATTTAAAATTGGAAATAAAGTTAGAATCGTTTTAAAACGAATTTATAAACGATTTATAAATATGTTTTAAATGGAGATCGAAGAAATATAATATATATATATAATGGCCTGAATGGAACGCGTCGCGCCGCGACTGTTCGCGAATTTTGACCATTAATTTCAAATTGACATTACGGGAGATAGGACCGTTGGATTCTCCTAAAACCGGAACAGTTGGGTCCGTATCCAAAAGAGGTTTCCAACAAATATAAGAGATTTGAAATCTAACGGTTGGATTCGGAATTATGTGCAAATCAAATTTGAAAAATGTCGTTGTAAGTGCAGTTCGATGACCGTTTATGGAAATCGACTGAAAGGGCCTTAATAAAATTATTAAAAATATTAATAATTTTTGTAAAATCATAATAAATGATTTGGAAATAATTAGGATGAAAAATTCAATATTTGAAAAGATAAAAATATATTTCTATCAAAACGAACTAATTATTCACTGGAATTATAATCCAATTATTTTTAAATAAATAAATTGGATTGAGAATGAGTTTTAATATAACCAGAATTTCCAATATATGAACTGGAGTGGATTTTGAATGGAAATCATCTTCGGAATATTTCGATGTTGGATTCCATGATTATACGGATATTGTTGAGGAATTTGGAAGATATATATATCGTTATTCCCAAAACAATAGTTGTTGGTTTCAGAATTTGATATTGACTATAAGCCGAAATAATTTCTATTTAGAGCCTTGTATTTGATATTAAATTGGATTTTGGTTTTATCGTGAACGGTGTCTTAAATAACACTATTCTTAAACCCAGTTGAGAAGAGAATAAATCTTTAATCTAAGATTTAGTGAAGTTTTCCAATTAATTAATATTTAGTTGGAATTGAATAGAAGAAATTGATTTTGGGTTTGTCGCGAATGGTGTCTTCATTAACACTGTTCTAAAACCCCATGTGAAAAGAATAAATCTTTTAAATAAGATTAATAGAGTTTCCAAATATATTTAGTAATTGGAATAAAATGGAATGTCAATTGGGTTTATTGTGAACTATGTTTTTAATTACATTTGTTCTTTAACCCGATTAGCAGTGAAATGCGATTAGGAATTTATAAATCTTTTTATTAAGATTTAAAGGAAAATTTTCAAAGTAAAGTTTTCCAATTTAATACAAAAAATTGGAATGGAATGGAATTCGATTTGATAATAATCGAAGTGACCTTCTATGGAGGAAGACTATTAATATATATGGAATTTGAAAGGCTTTGTCGTTATTCCATTTATATTATTAGTTGGATATGGAAATTGATATCGATTATATATTGATCCGTTTTCCGTGAAGATTCCATTAATAATGGAATGTGATTTTGGGTTTATTGTGAACTGTGTTTTAAATGAAATTGGTTCTTTAACCTAGTTAAAGATAGGATTGCATGTCTAGCATTGTATTTCAAACTGTATTGTTGATCTCTGCTAAATATATATCTGTTTGGTAGCAGAGAATTTATTCTCTTGTTTAACACCTCTCTCTAAGACGTACAAGCTTAGAGGTTATATATCGGCAAAAATCAATGGTACGATTTAGATTTTCAATGCGACATGTTTGATTTCCCAAAGTTAAATAATCATTAATATTGATTATTGGAAAGATTAAAACTAAGTGGAGTTTTAATGAATCTTTAATTAGATTGAAATGAGAAGGTTATAATTTAAATTATCAAATTCGGGAAATGATTGACAATGGAGTACCACCAGTTTTACTCCAGGCGATTGTTAAATCTTTAATTATATTTGAACGTGAAATGGTAATTAATTTTACCAATAACACCGCGGTGTAAGATATGGAGTATTACCGGTTTTGCTCCATAGGATGAATAGGTTGGGATTGGGATAATAAAAGAAATGATTACTTCGATATGGTTCGATAATCCTAACTAGTTGATAAACCTTAATTTGGTTTAGAATTGATATCGAAAGAAAGATTAAAGAATAAATTTAAAAGAATTTATCTTTGATAAAATTAATAGGAACTTTTCCCTAATGATGTGAATATTTGAATAAAAGAATGTTCAGAATTGGAATGAGGTGTATGTTGCGTTTTTTATAGTACTTGTCTATAAAATACGCAAGTTATTCGAAAAGGCTGAATTTATAGCCATTCCAAATAACTGATTCGACGATAAGTCGACGATGAAGACGGTGGTTGCAGATTGGAGGTCTTCACATCATTTGGGTAATTACTGATGTCTTGATTGGGCTGTACACCCAAGACAAGGTAATAAGTGGTGATCGTCCAGACGTACTCGGAGATCGACCGGATATTCGAGGACCTCTCTCCTGTATTGGACATATAGGACGAGGAATAAGGTGCCTCCGGTTTCGTTCAGACCCAGAATGAACTATTAAATGGATGCGTGTCTGACATTGGATTTTATTCTGTGTTGATTGATCTCTATTAAATATGTATCTGTTTGGTGGCGGAGAATTTATTCTCTTACTTAACACCCTTTTCTGAGACGTACCAACTCAGATGTTATATATCGATAGATGTCGATTGCATGGCGTGAATTGCTAGTGTGGCATGCTGAGATGCAAGTGATCAAGGCTGTTGTTAAAAAGCAAAGTTTTGTAGTAGATGATCAAAGCATGGCCTTAAAGGGCATAGCTTTGTATATAGCATTAATTTACGAGCCCCACACCTCGGTATGAGTCAAAAACGAGATAAGGGACTGCAGGGAGTGTACGAAATTTCCTTCTAGCTATGGGTGGTATCAGGGTATGGAGCCCAGACATTTATTATATTTTTACCTATGAGGATGATGTGCTGCAGGGAGTGCAGGGAGAAAACTTGTTCTGTGTTATACGGCGTGGTCCCTTGATTTTCTTTATTTCTAAAGTAAAGTTTTAAATAATTGTTTCAGTTCTCACACCAGTCCCATGACTGACCTGGAGTTTACTGTTTTAATCTAAACTCCGGGTGCCCATATTTTCCATACGGGAAGCTAGTAGTTTTGGTTTTGCAGATATTATATTCACAGGATCCTGGATTTACAGCTGGAACTATATTCGGAAAGCTCTATATCCGGGTATTTCTTTCAGCTGTGTTATGTATTATTTTTCCGCTGCTTTGTAATTTGAATCTCTGATATTTATCAAATTTATATTATTTATTCATACTCTGCATATTATTATACTCTGATGTAAATTGTTGTAATAAGCAATGAAATGTTCTTCTGTTTGTGCTCTGAATTGTCGTGTTCTCAATTCATTCCGGGCTTTCCCGTAACTGCTAGTTTGGGTCGTTTCACCAATGCTCGACTGATAGCTATTGTTATACGCAAACTCAACTAAATGTAGATGGTCTTCCCATGATGCCCCAAAATCCAATACACAAGCTCTTAGGAGATCTTCCAAAGCTCAGTTAACCCTTTCGGTCTGATCATCAGTCTGGGGATGATAAGCCGTACTTAAACACAACTTGGCTCCCAAAGTTTCTTGCAAACTCTTCCAAAATCCACTCATGAACAATGGATTTTGATCACTTGGTATGATCTTTGGGATACCATGGGATCAAACTATCCATTTTATTTAAAGTTTAGCCAACTTCGATGTTGTCCTAGTCAATCTGACAGGAATAAACCTTGCACTTTTGGTCAAGCGATCCACGATGACCCAAATTCCTTTGTTTCCTACCCTGGTTATAGGTAGTATATCGATAAAGTCCATCGGTGTCTGCTCCCACTTCCACATAGAAACTTCTAATTGCTGAAGCAATCCACTTGGCTTCTTCTGTTCAGCTTTCGCCAACTGACAATTCACGCACTTGGAAATGAATTTCCAATATCCCTTTTCATCCCTTCCCAGTAGTAAGATAGCTTCATGTCCTGATACATCTTATTACCACCAAGATGAAACATCAACTTCGAGTGATGGCATTCCCTTAGAACCTCATCTCTCAATTCGTCGATATCAGAAACAACCAGTCGTCCTTGATTTTGAAGCAAACCATTTCGATCGACCTCGAACTCTTTATCCTTTAGCTCCAACTTTTGGATAAATTCGACAAGCTTCACATATCTCTTTTGGCTCTCGCCAATACTTTTGATGAGAGTAGGTCTTATCGATAAGCCTGCCAACATTTCAGGTTCCAACTCACACCGTGGTCTGAAATCAAATCCTGCCAAGTACTCAATGTACTTTCATTCCGAAAATATTGCCCCCAAACTGATGTGTCTTCGACTCAAAGCGTCTACCACTGCGTTACCTTTACCAGGAGTATGGGCTATGCCAAAATCATATGATACCAGAAACTCTAACCACCTTTGTTGCCAAAGTTTCAAATCCTTTTAGAAGAAACTATACTTCAATGACTTGTGATACGTAAACAACTCGAATCAAACCCCCAACAGGTAATGTCCCCACATCTTCATAGCAAACCCGATCGCTGCCAACTCCAAATCATGAGCTGGATAATTCCTCCCACGCGGCTTTAGCTGTCGACTTGCGTAGGCCACAACTCTATCTTTATGTATTAGTACTGATCCAAGTCCAGTATCACATGCATCGATGTATACCACCATCTCTTCATCCCCACTTGGAATCGTCAAAACAAGAGCACTCGTCAGTCTCGCTTTCTGGATTCTAAAATCTTGCTCACACTATGCATCCCATGTGAATACTTGGTTCTTTTTCGTCAATCCTGTTAATGGTGCATCTATCTGGGAGAATTCCTTGATAAACCATCGGTAATAACCTGCCAGTCCAGGGAAACTTCTCACGTCCATCGCATTCTTAGGTCTATCCCAGTCCTGGATTGCTGCCACTTTTGCGGGGTCAACCGATGTTTAATTTCCAGAAACTACATGGCCTAAGAACCTCGCTTCACTCTTTCAGAAGTGACACTTCGAAAATTAAGCCTTCAGCTGATTCTTTCGCAAGATTTCTAAAACAACTCACAAGTTCGTCTTATGCTCTTCCTCGTTCCGGGAGTAAACCGTAATATCATTCATGAACACAAGCACGAACTTGTTCAACTGATCCCTGAAAACCCTATTCATAAGATCTACAAAATAAGCTGGTGCATTAGTCAACCAAAATGGCATCACTATCCATTCGAAGAAACAGGATGGTGTCCTAAGAGCAGTCTTCGACACATTATCCTTTTTCACCCTCAAGTGGTAGAATCTCCATGTCAAATCCATCTAAGAAAACACTTATTCTTCGTGAAGCTAATTGAACAAGTCATAGATCCTAGGAAACGAATACTTGTTCTTCTTGGTCACCTTGTTCAACTCATGATTATCCACACACAATCTCAAGGATCCATCAGCGTTGGTTGAGAACACAACTAGTGCACCCCATTCGGATACACTCCTCCAAATGAATCCTTTTCCCAAAAGGTCATGAACTTGCACCTCTAACTCTCGTGCTCCTTAGGAACCATCCGCCTAATAGGCATAACGATAGTTCTAGCACCCTCGACCAAATCGATTTTGAAATCAATCCCATGATGTCGCGGCAAGCCTTTGACTTCTTCAAAGACATCCTCAAACTCTTTAGCGATTAGTATAGATGATAAGTTTTCATGGGAATCACATGCGAATATAAAAACTCGTGAAGACACCATCTTCGGGCTTACATCGAATCAAAACCTTTTGCCCTTCCACATCCCCGACTTTCACCTCAAGCTTCTCTCAATTCATTCTTGCTGCATACCTCTTCAGCCAATCCATAACCAAGATGATCCCAAACCCATCGAAGTTCAAAACAAAGCAATCACACACAAAAAAGAAACTATGACTTGATAACACAAGACCACGACAAAGCATACAAAAGCTAGATGAACCCCTAAATGGATTAGTCACAACTAAATGTTTATCACAAATCTCGGGTTCCAAACCCAAGCGGCACACAAACTCATTACAAATTAATGAATGCGATGCTCCAATATCAAACAACGCACGAACAGAAACACCTTTAATTAAAAGAGTACCTTGAGCGATGACACCCTTCCCACCTACTTTCATGTAGCTGGTTTTGGACAGTCCTTCTTAAGATGCCCAGGCTTGACACCGTTGTGACACTTCCTTTCAACCTTTGGATTCTTGCAATCCTTGGAATAATGGCCCTTATTTTGGTAGCTAAAGCAAACCACCTCGCCTTTCTGCTTCTTCTGACCATCCTTTCCTTTCTATTCTTGTTGCTTCCTCTTCTTTTTGTTACCACCCTGTTGTTGTTTTAGCTCTTCATTAGCTGCAACAACAGATTCTTCCTTAGGAAACAGACTTTCATGCCTCAAAGCCTTCTCAACAATATTCTCATAAGTGTAATCGAGATGATCAACTAGCTGATTCCCAATATATTTTTCCAAACCCATGACAAACTTCTCGTTCTTCTGAAATGGAGGCTCAACATACGAACGAGCATACGTCGACAGAGCTTCGAAGTCAGAAACATACTCAAGCACTGGTCGATCATTCTGCTTAAGCTCGACAAACCTCTTAAACAGAATAGACTTCTAGAAGGTAGAGATAAACTTCGTCTCAAACTTAACTTGGAATTGCTACCATGTAATCTCATCCTCTGGAGTCTCTGGAGTGACAGAGTTTCACAAATCCATACCTCTGCCCTATATATGTCTCAATGCAAGCTTCCTCTTAGTAGCATCGTCAATCCTAAACCTCCAGAGATCCGAATGTAAGTATCAAGCCACCCTTGAATCTCTACAATCTCCGTCCCTTTAAACTTCTTTCCTCCAAGAGAAGTGAAGTCTTTGCGTAGCTTTGAAAGTCCACGGCTCCAGGAACCTGCACTAGAACTCCTGCATCTACCGCGGTTGTCTCCTGAGTGAGTACCCTCCTCATGATTGCTGCCATCGTGGCCTCAAACATTGCTGAATAGTTTGGCATACCGTCATTACCCCCTACAGGAACAACATCCTCCCTAACAGCATGTATTGATGACTGACGACTCATTCTAAATCTGTAAAATAGAAGGATTAGTCCATGCACAAGAAAAACAGCAAACAAAGTTCAAATGCTATTATATTGTACACATTTATATAGTATGCATCCATCAGAAATCTACAAATATGACTCTCATACGTAATTACTTCCTTGAACTTTGGCTAAAATCGATAACCAGAGCTCTGATACCAAATTTAATGACTACCCATAACTCCTACACTTAACAAGGGGAATAATATGTTGAAAGATGTGCCATACAGCTATGGACGATCGTCAGAGTAAGATAACTCAAGCGGAACCTGTCATATAACTCGCAGCGCAAGGATAAAATATAATTGAACATATACAATAGGCTATAATAGTGAAGCATATTTGAGCAGAAACTTGAAATTTCATAATAACTAGAAAGAATATCCATATATACTTGGATTACGACATAAATGTCTATACAAATTGGCATCACTACAACTCTAAGGGAAAACATCAAATAGTGGAAACAGAAAAACTAGATAACAGTATGAAACTGGTATGTAAGCCTCTAGCTCATCATCAATCTGCAACATCGTCCATCAAGATCTACTACCTATTACCTGCTACTCAGTCTGCCCAACTACAACAGGATGAACAACCTAAGGTAATAAGAGAGGAACATAAAACCTTGAGTCAGACAATAGTCTTAATGAGTGATAAAACAACTATCTAACATCATCAACAAATTATATTAGAATAGGTAGATTAATCAACTAATCTACCAACGTCAATTGAGGAGAACCCAAACCGTCTTCCCCACACCCAACAGTGATAGACTTTACAAAAACAAAGAAGGAACATCAGTACATTCATGGAAATCATTTATCAAGCGTAGACCAATCTAATAAACATGGATATCTCCCAAGCACAAGCCCTAGAGGCCTACACCAATATCAGAAAGCCCCCAAGAAATGTCTCCTTTGACATCGAATAATCTACATAAATGATATGAGCAAAACAATCATCATCCATGACTCTGGCTATCACCGCCAATCCTTCTCTCAAACCATTGTTAATCGTATGAACGGTTCAATACCTTGCCGCCTGTCTAGGGCAAATGGTAAACCCCGATTCTTGCAAAACTCCATATACCTCCGTGACTCACATCTGTAGGCCCATCGTGACTGCCCACGGTACTCAACCAGCCACTTCTAGTCTTTTGTTGCTCCCGTTATACCCCTGCTTTGAGTCCGCTAGAACCTACGACAACGATAATCTTTCGGCCTTTATTATCTCTAGTTGTCTAACCTGACGACTATTCACAAGCTTAAGCGCCTTCTCGAGCAACTATTATCCATGAACTAACAACCTTGAGTCATCTTCACATTCGTTGAATTATGACGATCAACGAATACATCACATTACCTCGAACATTCCCACTTGAATTTACATCAAAGTCACATTCATTACTGAACCAAAATAACATCAAATAATGGCTCATCATAGTCAGGTCCTTCCCTCTTAGGTCGGGCCGACCAAAGACCTCGACCTGACTTCCCCTAAGTTGTCCCATCCATTCCACGACCCAACTCCCCAGGTCGTTTAACAACTTGACCTAGAACAGGCAGCCTAATAAGCTACGACACGAACGACCTATGGAACACACGACCTGACTTCACGTTGCACATATACCATGTTAACCGATCCACTCTAGACGATCCATGCCCCATGCTTAACCGACCTGATCTAATCTCCACGAACCATCCATAGCCGACCTGAAGCCACTAACCTGCTTTGCTTTGCCAGCATGCTTCGAACGGTCTTGACCACAACGACCTAGTGCCCATGACCCAAGGTCCATCCGAACGAAATGATCCCATTACTTGGAGAACAAGCCATGACTCAACCTATTTCCAGACGACCCGACTCCAAATCTGACCAAAATAGCTCTAATCTTCACCAAATCATCATCAAATATCAACATCGATTCAAACAACTCATCAAATTCAGCCATAAAAACTTTATGAAATCATCATCAACATTGAAATGGCAATTATTCATCTATAATCATACATAATTCACCAAATCATGATAAATCAATGAATAAACCCAAACAATGGATCTAACTTGCATAAACATAAAAATAAGAGTTACTGATTTAAGTTGCTAGATAAAGTCCTGTGGTGATTCATATGAAAATATACTTACCATGATATAGATCTTGTATGAAAACAACTTAAAATGATGAAATTAAGATCAAACAACCCATATACTTGATTGAATTCGTGTGAGAGATGCTTATCACTCACCAAATCTTCGATCTATCCTAAAAACGGTGATTCACGAATCCAAACGGTGAAGAACAACCTTCAAACCTTTCGATTTGTTTCGATTTCTCTTTGCTTGATGCAGATCTAGGTTTGATCGATTTAGATCTTCAATCTTCTTCCTTAGATCTAAATTGTAGCGGTGGAAAGGTCTATTTGATTGAGCAAGGAGGAAAACTAAATGAGAGAATGAAGGAAGTAAACTATTCTCCATGCCTCTAACCCCCTATTTATATACTCCCACTAGCCCACTAATGGGTATCTCCAAATCAGGTCGTCAATGGCCCAAAACCTATACAAAAAAATGTATAGCACCAAAAAAGCGATTCCTCCTAAACCGCTGAACCAAATCTTTAATGTGACTAATCTACGGAACTAGCAACAACATTTCCTTTCTAATGAAATCGACCTCGACATCTGATTAGATCCCAGTGCCCTATACAAAACTGATAGGGGGAAAATGGTCACAAATAAAATTGGTAAAAATTATGGATATGTCTCACATTCTCATAACCAACATATCAAAATATCAGTATGATCCAACCCTCAGGTAATTAAATAAAAATATTTAACGATCCTCCGATACGTAAAATGCGGGTTGTTACAATCAACTCTTATATAATTTAGCAAACAAATGTAGCACTAGCTTTTACGATGGGAAACCAGTGTAGCATCATTACTAATGATTTTCAAAAATCCCTAAGTGTGGTACCCGTACTTATGTTTTTTCCAAACAACTATAACATCAATTCCTATATGTAAGCTCATGTTACAACAGGTCACAACCCAATGTATAGTCATACCCAAACTAGTGACAGAAACAATTCATGGAAAACAAAACACCACAACATGGCAACATGCATTAAGGAAGGGAATGAATTTCATAATAGTTGAGGGAGATAATTTAAGTGCTCAATCAACAATATAAATGTGGCCAGATTTACATAATAATGTATCTAGTGATTTGTCCACTATCACCCATGTTTTGTTTCCAGATTTAACAATGAAGAAAAAAATTAGCTATATATAACATGTTCAAGAACATATGTATACACACACACATACACACACACACACACACACACACACACGTATATATATATATATGTGTGTGTGTGTGTGTGTGTGTCTGTATCACTATATATACAATCAATAGCAGGTTTAAAGGCGTAATGAGGAGTTTACTCACTATATGTCCACTGTTTTCATACTATCATGCTACAAGTTTTAGCATACTATTTTTCTTTCTAGAATTTTTTCACTGTTTCTATTCTTTGTCTCTAGGTTATGAAGTTCTATGTTGACATGCAGATTAAATTGATTTAATATAATATATCTAGTAACATATATGCATATATATATATATATATATATATATATATATGTTACATAACAAATAGCAAACAAAAGGATGAAATTTTACTCACAACATTGCTCACCATATTAGATTGTTCAATGCTTAAATCACAATCAAATCAACTACCCTTAATAACTAAACTATTTGAATCAAATATTATAGGTACATAACATCTCATATGTAGTTTTCATCTATTAGTGTCAAATATAAACCAATAGAGAAATGTGGGATGTTTAATCACTACAACAATATCAAAGCATGTGGGTATGTCAAAATCAACAGGAAGGGACACTCGGCACACCTAGGCATGCAGCGGTCTGCATGCTTTGGATGATAAGAACAATGGTGCCCAGACATAGTGAACCGATCATATGATGACGATGGAGGCAAGTTTATATATATATATATATATATATATATATATATACACACACACACACCTGAGTTATCATCAAAGAATGGAGGCTAGCCGCAGGTCAGTGTGGACACTAAATTAGCAACACAAAAGGCCAAGAAATAAATATCACAAGCTGTGCATATCAAAAAGGTATATCCAAGCTTACAATGGACCATATCCATATGTTCCAGGGTTCACAGCAGCAACTAAAAGTTTGCTTTCCTCTGTGACATATACCGAAGTGTAGGGAAACACATATGCAATAATATCATAGTCAAATGTAAGGTAGAACATTGGTATAAATGAGGAGCAACAACATATGTATATATTAGTGTTTCAAAAACGAAGTCATAGGTCATGCACCAGATCAGGAAAAGGGCAACATATCACGACAATAGGCAGCTTGAGTATATTTGTGTGCACGTATGTTGTCGATACATACATACATACATATATATATATATATATATATATATATATGAAACAAGAACGTTTACATATGCATATACGTACGACGACCACCACATGTACATAAACAAAGCAGTGTGCATCTGATTATATGTATATACATATACGATGATATATATATACACACACACACATATACATCCTGGATACCATACATATCTCATAATCCGAGTTTTATGAATCCAACAGCAGATGACCCAGAGCATAAAACAAGTGGATCAGCAAATAATTACCAAACACAAAAGCAAGAAGCCAAAAAGCTAATTGTACTTAGTGTATACGAAGTAAAACACTTGGAATAAGTAATCGTTAGTTGGAAACTTATCTTAGGTGACGGCGGAGGAGCGAGCAAGGTTTCGCGGTGCTCACGGTGGACTGAATCTTTGACGTTTATTATTGACATAAAGCCTAGACACCCTCAAATTGATGAGGCGAAACCCATTTAACTTTGGTAGCTTCAGATCTGGAGGCAAACGGAAAAGGAAACAGAGCACAAGGAGATAGTAGCCCACGATGAATATCGATTTGCTGACGAAGGAACAATGTCAATTTGAGGAATAAATTCGATTTGAATTAGGGTGGCTGCCCTTTTTTTGAAGGAAGAAGAATGATTTGAATTTTGGGGAGTAAGCAATTGGCTTCGGCTATTAAAAGAAAAAGGGAAGAATTGATTTTTTTCTGAAGAAATAGAAAGAGGGCATGATTTTTTGATAGAAGCAGAAGAAAAGGGACAAGAATACAACTACATCATAAGGTTAAGGTAGCGCCGTAATACAGAAGATAGGTTTGCATAAAATTATCTATGGTAGGTTTATTGGGTATTATTTAATATTAATTACTACCGTAAATTACCGCCGAATGCTCTAAATTCGCACCACGAACCCAATCTCCAAATGCGATAAAAATTATATGTACCTATTCGTCTTTGCATTCTAAATCCAATAAAAACATGTTTGTTTGTAATCCGACTATATTTGTATACGACGTTATTTAAATTTTAAATTGTTTATCGATTCAACGATTTTACTGCGTTTGTCCACTAACAACTTTGTTCGATTCAAAATTTGAAATGTTAAGCTCTATTTGTTTATGTATACGAATACACACATATCTAAGCCAATTTTCCATATATTTCAACAAATAAAATCTCCAATTTATTTAACATTAATAACGTTTATTTTTAAATTCAACCTTTTATAATTTTAGTCGAATCCCAAATCCAATTCAAATATCCGACAAATTCAATTCAGATATTCAACAATAAATATTTGATTCCCAACCATTCTGAACTAAATATTAAATTCAATTCATACACAAAACAATATATTTGATTTTTTTAAGCCAAATATCAATATAAAATTGATTATTAATAGTTAAATCTTTAATTAATTTCATATTCAAGTTGTTCAAATTTCAGGCATGTTACAATCCCCCTTTAAAACATTTCATTCTCGAAAAGGAGAGATCGTTAGAGTTATACCAATGTATACGTCAAATTTTCATATTTATGTGAAACGTTTCCACAGCTAATTTAAATATCGATATTTAAGTCATCAATCCTCATTGTTTATCCATAACGTTCAATTAACTCGAATAAAAAATCAAATTCCCTTTCTTATAGTTGGAAATCGATTTTGATCATACACGATTTTCTTCATCTTCCGAGTCGGGTTTTATTTATTTCCATGCTTTTTTAATTTTCTTAGACCAATTTATATCTCAAATGTTTTTGAGATATTTCCCAGTTTCTCATTCTATCTAATCTTCCAGGAGATTCAAAATCATATAATTTCTTTTTAAAACCAATCCCTTTTTAAATTTCAATTTCTGCATAAGTTGGATTTATGCATCTCAAGTTATTCCAAATTACTTTATAACATATCCATCGTTGCACTTATTCCTTACAATCCAAGTTCAACTAAATCTCCTTACGTTCAATCTTTCCCAACACTCATTGAAGAGTGTAAAAAACAGCTCCCCTTCAAGTCGAAGCTATGTAAATTAAAAGCTTGAAAATTTTCAAAATCCAAAATCTTTAATAACTTCTATACATAACATGAAATTCGTGCAGAACATATTTGTCTTATTACTGTGACGGCTCGCCCCGCACCAACCGACATTTACTCCAAAGTCGCGTTGTACACATGTCCAGTCAGCACGGAAAGGGTCACCAGAAGGAAAGGGAAGAAGGAAATGAACTAACAAGGAACCTGTAGAATGTCTCACAGTGCATAGGATAAAATATAATAATAACATACTTGGCATAAAACAGGTGAGGCAGTGCATAAGCTGAAACAACAAACATAGCAGCAGAAAATCCAAGAACAGCTTATGATCCAAAGTTAAACATTATTACAACTTTTCAAACTGTCTCAAAAGCAAAAGCAAGATAAAGGAGGTACACTACTAATGCCCAAGTAGCGACCACCAACGACACAGGGAGAATATTTATATATCATACGTGGAAGCCTCCTGCTCGCCTCCGAATCAGCTACTCGCGCATCACCAGCTAACCTGTCTCTAGTCTGCTCGTGTGAGCACCTAGAGTAATAAGAGGAGACATAAAACTCTGGGTCAGACATAAAGCTTGGTATGAGCGATAAGCATCTAAACAGAACAATAACAGGTAGACTAAAACATACCTGAACCTGGACCTGCAACCAAAGAGTTAGCACTACATACTGTACAACACTCTAAGGTGCCATTTCAAATGGTGTAAAGATTACGGGGGTGGGGGTGTGCATGTCATAGTGATGGCAAACAATCAAACATAGCAGCCATCCTCTTATCTCTCACTCAGTGCGTAAAGCATACGATATTCACCACTTCGATCACCCAACATACCTTGCTACGATCACTTTGCCCTATGAAGTCATAAATGGCTTCACTGCATTGATAACGTAGCCACTAATCCTTCGCTATGTCCACTTGCCCCATGGAGTTATTCACCCCATCTGCGCTGGCTCATAGCCTTACCAATCCTTTACTATGTCCACTTGCCCCATGGAGTTATTCACCCCATCTGCGCTGGCTCATAGCCTTACCAATCCTTTACTATGTCCACTTGCCCCATGGAGTTATTCACCCCATCTGCGCTGGCTCATAGTCTTACTACGCATCACTTTGCCCCTCAAGTCATAATGACTCTACTGCACTGATAACGTAGTCTTGCTACCATCACCTTGCCCCTCGAGTCATAATGACTCTACTGCACTGATAAGTACCCCATCATCCATTTTTAGTGGTGAATCGAAGTTATGAACGTCGACAACCCCTTAGCATACGTCCCGCAGCAAAGCCCAACCATGAAGTGAACTCATCGGTTCCCAAATGGATCCCGAGCTCTAACTTCTCATATTGGACTACCTTTGCATCTTGGGTTATTGGTCAATACTGGATCGGGTCGGGTTCCCCTTCAAGCTATCGGTTCGGCTCGGGTCCACTACGTTGCGTCGGTTCATGGTCTTCCTCTGGTAACGGTTCGGTTCGGGTTCGCTGCATTGCGTCAGTTCGGATCGGGTGTCCCACTTCAGGTCGGGTCAGGTTGCCATCTCCCATCCAGTTCGTGCTACTGCTCCGGTCAGCTCCCTCGTCCTCCATATGCTCCAATCTGATCCCCCTCTTTTAGCCGATCCGATCCCAGTTTAATTAGCATGGCCTTCCTTTTTTCCAGATTTCTCAAGTGTCAAGTTCCGATCCGATCGAATCCCTTGCCCAGTTCAACTTATCTGATCCGAGTCCCCATATCCGATCCGATCCGGTCCAGAACCTGCACTTTTCCATCAACTTTTCCAGCAAGTGTTTTACGCCATTCGACGACGTTTTCGACCATTCTAACTATTGAAATCAATCACAAAGCATATCATATAGTCATAGCAACATGCATAATTAACCACAAAGAACAAAACATCAATATGATAGGTTAAAATGGATCAAACATACCCAAAACCCCATATTTCCCCTTAAGCATGTTTAGGTGAAACCAATTATAGGATTAGCAAAACTTAACCAAATTAACCCAAAATCATATCAGAGGTCTAAAACATCATTTAAGAATTTATGAACATTTTTCCAGAATTTTATCATGTTTAAATTCGCTAATTACCACTAATTACCCTTAATTAGCCATAATTAGTGAGGAACTATGCAAATCACTCACCTTAGCCACAAATAAACTAAGATCTGAAATAAATCTCTAATTTGATGCAAATCCCAATGCTAAACAGTAGCTCCAATGTTGATTTGGTGTAGATCTTCCTCGATTTGATGTTGCTAAGCTTATTCCTTGATCAAAAGATGATTTGGAGGTGATTTAGAGGTTGGAGGCCATTTTTAGGGTTTCTTGGAGATAAGTGGAGGCTAGAAAACCGAAATGGAATGATTTCTAACTCATTTCAGCCTCCCCATAACCCTAATCCCGAAATGGGTTATGGGCCAATCCACTAATCACCCTATTTGGCCCGGTTAAGCAGTTTTTCACCTTCCCAACCTTATTTCAGCCATATCTCTCAAACGTAAGTCCGTTTGGCTATTATGACCACTCTACGGAAAGGTAAACCATCAAACGAATCTAATGGAAGTGGTTTCAGGTCAAAATTTCTTTCCAATCAAAAGTTATGGCCAAAACAAGATCAGCTAGGGGCAAAACGGTCATTTAAAAATCAACAAAAATCATGAACATGGGAAATGACTCTAATAGATGTTTCCCAAAGTTACATGACCATACGACTTCATATGGGAAAGAAATAAATATTTTACGATCTTCTGATGCGTAGAATGCGGGTTGTTACATTCTCCCCCCTTAAGAAATTTCGCCCCCGAAATTCCCTAACCAAATCACACAAAAGGGTCCCGCATGCCTATCATCCATAGAACAACAATCAAACATGCAAAACAGGCAAAACAAGTCTATCCTAGCATGCGGAATAACTAAATTGCGAAGTAAATCTTACCAGGCAAAGAGTTCTGGATACGTCTTTCTAATGCTCTCCTCTGTCTCCCAAGTACAGTCATTCTCGTTCTCGCCCCACTGAACCTTGACTAGCTTCACCGCCTTCCTTCGAAGTTGCTTCGTATCGTGCCCCACAATACGAATCGGCTTGCGGTTCCCAACCGCCTCGGGTTCTACTTCGAAGTCCTCTAACTGATCAGGTGAAATAGTCATATCTGAGTCGTGAACGAACTTCCTTAATTGGGAAACATGAAATACATTGTGAACTCCCGCCATTTTCTCTGGTAAGCCAACTCTATATGCCAAATTCCCGACTAGTTCAAGAACAGGGAATGGGCCAACAAATCTTGGTGCTAACTTCCCTCTCCTGCCAAATCGTATCATGCTCTTCAACGGAGAAATCTTGATAAACACCAAGTCACCAACGGAGAATTTTAAGTCTCTTCTCCTCTTATCAGCATAACTCTTCTGCCTATCTTGGGCATCTTTCATTCGTTGTTGAATTGTCTTAATCTTATCTGAAGTCTCCCTCACCACATCTGGTCCAAGCATAAACTTCTCGCCAGTCTCTATCTAACATGATGGTTAGTTGCACGACCTTCCGTACAAAGCTTCATATGGAGCCATACCGATACTGGATTGGTAGCTATTATTATATGCAAACTCTACTAGATGCAAATGGTCATCCCATGATCCACCAAAATCCAATATACAAGCTCTCAAGAGATCTTCCAATATACGATTCACCCTCTCCGTCTGACCGTCGGTCTGAGGATGATATGTGGTACTGAGATGTAATCCTGACCCCAGAGCCTCTTGTAAGCTCTTCCAAAACCCACTAGTGAACAACGGGTCTCGGTCACTCACAATGCTTTTAGGTACTCCATGAAATCTCACTACCCACTTCATATACAATTCTGCCAACTTGGCTGCCATTCTGGTCGATTTGACTGGTATAAATCTTGCGCTCTTAGTCAATCGATACACAATTACCCAAATGTTATCATATCCCGATCTAGTCCTTGGTAAACCATCAATGAAATCCATCGAGACTTGCTCCCATTTCCATTCGGGAATTTCTAATGGTTGCAACAACCCACTAGGTTTCTTTTGCTCGGCTTTAACCAGCTGGCAATTCATGCATTTGGATATAAACTTCCCAACGTCTCTTTTCATCCCTTCCCAGTAGTAGGTCTGCTTCATGTCTCGATACATCTTATTACCACCGGGATGTATAGTTAGTTTTGAGTGATGACATTCTCTAAGCACTTCATCTCTCAAACCATTCACGTTGGGCACAACTAGTCTTCCATTCTTTCTAAGCCATCCATCCCGATCAAGCCCATACAAATTCATCTCCTCACCGTCGATGTCCATCTCTAACTTGGAGATGATTTCCAATAGATTAGGATCGTCCCTCTGGCTGGAACCAATCCGCTTTATCAAAGTGGGTCTGATCGCCAAACTAGCTAGCATGATTGGATCCAATTCGCACTTTGGTCTGAAATCAAACCCCGCGATATACTCCAGTTGCTTCCATTCAAGAAACATTGCCCCTAAACTGGCATGTCTCCTACTCAAGGCATCGGCTACCGCATTATCTTTCCCATATGTGTATGCGATATCAAAATCATACGAAGCCAAGAACTCTAACCATCTCTGCTGACGGAGATTCAGATCTTTCTGAGAGAAGAGATACTTTAACGATTTATGATCGGTAAACAACTCAAATCTTTCTCCCAAGAGATAGTGTCTCCACATCTTTAATGCGACACAATCGCCGCCAATTCCAAATCATGGGTAGGATACTTCTTCTCATGCGGCTTTAGTTGCCGACTAGCATAAGCTACAACCCAACCTCCTTGCATCAACACAGCACCTAATCTGGTACCACAAGCATCCGTGTATACCATCATTTCTTCATTCCCTTTAGGAATGACTAATACTGGCGCACGCGTCAACCTTTCTTTTAGACTCTTGAACGCCTTCTCACACACTCCGTCCCAGACGAAGGACTGATTCTTCTTAGTCAACTGAGTCAACGGTGCAGCTATCTTGGAGAAGTCCTGGATAAACTTACGATAATATCCAGCTAACCCCAAGAAACTTCTTACATCTGTTACATTCTTGGGCGTAGGCCAATCTTGTACCGTAGCCACCTTCGCAGGGTCCACGGCAATACCAATTTCTGAAACAACATGACCCAAGAATCTCACTTCCCTTCTCCAAAAGTGACACTTACAGAATTTCGCTTTCAATTGGTGTTTCCTCAACACCTCCATCACCATCCTCAAGTGTCCCTTGTGTTCCTCCTCTGTCCTTGAGTAAACAAGGATATCATCTACGAACACAAGAACAAACTTATTCAATTGATCTCTGAATACTCAATTCATAAGATCCACAAAGTAGGCTGGTGCATTGGTCAACCCAAATGGCATGACCAACCACTCATAAAATCCAGACGGTGTCCTAAATGTCGTTTTCGGAACACTCTCATTCGCTACTCGGAGCCGATGAAATCCTGTCGCGAGGTCCAACTGGGAGAACACTCTTGCTCCTTCCAGTTGATCAAACAAATCATCTATCCGCGGTAGAGGATACTTATTCTTCCTCGTCACCTTATTCAACTCGCGATAGTCCACACACAAACGAAGGGAACCATCTGCCTTAGTGGCAAACACAACTGGTGCTCCCCACTCGGAGACACTTCTTCTAATAAATCCCTTCTTCAAAAGATTGCTGACTTGCACCCCGAGCTCTCGCTGCTCCCTTGGTGGCATACGACGAAGTGGCATCACTATAGGTCTGGCATCTTTCACTAAATCAATACGGAACTCAATCTCTCAGTGTGGTGGAAGCCCGATCACCTCCTCGAAGACGTCTGGATACTGGCCAACCACGGGCACATCTGACAGCTCATCCTGCGGGATGTCGAGGGAATTTACAAAACTAGCCATAACCCCATCACTAGGTAGACTACCAAACACTACCCTCCACCCATCATCCGCCCTAACTGTCACCAAAAAGCCCTCATAGTCTACCACCACCCCGTATCTTTGGAGCCAATCGACCCCCAATATAATGCCATACCCAGTAAAGCCCAAAACAAAGCAATCACAAACATACATCCATGACTCGATAAGACCAAATTCCTGCAAATCATACTAAGGCTAGTCGAACCACCAATCGGGTTCGTCACAACCAATGGTCTATCGACTATCTCGGGTTCCAGTCCCAACCTATCTACCAGGTCACTAGATATGAAGGAACGGGAAGCCCCAGTATCAAACAAAACTCAAACTGGTACATCATAAATAGAAAGCATACCTTGAATAACAACATTCTTTCCTTTCTCCGCCGCTGTTGGGGCATTTGACGAAGAAGGAACAACATCAATAGCATATGTGTTCACAATCTGCTTCTCCTTAAGAGGTTGCGGACACTTATCCTTGAAATGTCCTACTTGACCGCAGTTGAAGCACTTCTTATCCGCTGGCTTGGCCCGCAATCTTTGGCATAATGGCCCTTCTTACCACAGCTGAAGCACTCAACATCTTTCTTGCTCTTTTTCTGGCCATCCTTAGATTGGCTCTTCTTCCTCTTATTCTGAGAGTTATTCTTACCTATACTGCCTGCTTGCGGCTTTGGCCCTTCTGCAGATGCAGCTTCAGTCTTTGACTTAGGGTAAAGACTCTCTGATCTCAAAGCTTTCCCCACAATCGATTCAAAAGTCTCATCGATGTGGTTGATAAGCCTTTCCCCCAAGTATCCATCCAAACCAGTAATAAACTTCTCATTCTTCTTCTCAGGAGTATCGATAAGGGATAGTCCATACTTCGACGAGGTGTCAAACTCAGCAATATAGTCAGAGACTGCCCTTCCACTCTGCTTGAGTTCCAAGAACCTCTTGAACAACACTGACTTCTGGGCAGCTGGAATAAACTTCTCACTAAAGCGAGCCTTGAACTGATCCCAAGTAAACTGATCTTCTGGAGTAGCTGTTTTAATGGCATTCCACCAATTCATCGCTCGCCCTTGCAGCTGACGAGACGCTAGCCTTCTCTTTATCGCATCCTCAAGACCCAAGTCGTCGAAAATACGATCACAGCTATCCATCCAATCTTGAACATTTGTGGCCGACTCCGTCCCGTGGAACGACTTCCCACCAAGGTTAGTGTAATCCTTGCACAACTTGGCGAAATCGACCCTAGGCGCCTGCACTACTGGGCTAACACCAACTCCGGGATTGGGAACTGCCCCTTGCACTTCTCTAAGCATGTCTCTCATGAGGTCAGTAAACATTGCCCTCATGTTAGCAGCATTCCCATTATTGGATCCCCTATCAGCACCTCTAGCATATCGGCTCATCGTCAATCTGTAAAAGGGAAACGATTAACGACCCCATAGTGGTGCTAGTGTAGTACGACTTCATTCTTATACTACTAATAGTATATATATATAGCTTTTGAAAACCAAAGTAATCACAAATACACACTCTCATATACGTACTATCTCTCCCTAGTGTCTTTCCCTAGGTTAACTACGCAACCTAGAGCTCTGATACCAAGTGTGACGACCCACCCCGCACCAACCGACATTTACTCCAAAGGCGCGCTGTACATATGTCCAATCAGCACGGAACGGGTCGTCAGAAGGAAAGGGAAGAAGGAAATGAACTAACAAGGAACCTGTAGAATGTCTCACAGCGCATAGGATAAAATATAATAATAACATACTTAACATAAAACAGGTGAGACATTGCATAAGCTGATACAACAAACATAGCAGCGGAAAATCCAAGAACAGCTTATGATCCAAAGTTAAACATTATTACAACTTTTCAAACTGTCTCAAAAGAAAAAGCAAGATAAAGGAGGTACACTACTAATGCCCAAGTAGCGACCACCAACGACACAGGGAGAATATCTATATATCATACGTGGAAGCCTCCTGCTCGCCTCTGAATCAGCTACTCGCGCATCACTAGCTAACCTGTCTCTAGTCTGCTCGTGTGAGCACCCAGAGTAATAAGAGGGGACATAAAACTCTGGGTTAGACATAAAGCCTGGTATGAGCAATAAGCATCTAAACAGAACAATAATAGGTAGACTAAAACATACCTGAACCTGGACCTGCAACCAAAGAGTCAGCACTACATACTGTACAACACTCTAAGGTGCCATTTCAAATGGTGTAAAGATTACGGGGGTGGGGGTGTGCATGTCATAGTGATGGCAAATAATCAAACATAGCAACCATCCTCACATCTCTCACTCAGTGCGTAAAGCATACGATATTCACCACTTCGATCACCCAACATACGTTGCTACGATCACTTTGCCCCATGAAGTCATAAATGGCTTCACTGCACTGATAACGTAGCCACTAATCCTTCGCTATGTCCACTTGCCCCATGGAGTTATTCACCCCATCTGCGCTGGCTCATAGCCTTACCAATCCTTTACTATGTCCACTTGCCCCATCGAGTTATTCACCCCATCTGCGCTGGCTCATAGCCTTACCAATCCTTTACTATGTCCACTTGCCCCATGGAGTTATTCACCCCCATCTGCGCTGGCTCATAGTCTTACTACGCATCAATTTGCCCCTCAAGTCATAATGACTCTACTGCACTGATAACGTAGTCTTGCTACCATCACCTTGCCCCTCGAGTCATAATGACTCTACTGCACTGATAAGTAGCCCATCATCCATTTTTAGTGGTGAATCGAAGTTATGAACGTCGACAACCCCTTAGCACACGTCCCGCAGCAAAGCCCAACCATGAAGTGAACTCATCGGTTCCCAACTGGATCATGAGCTCTAACTTCTATTATTGGACTGCCTTTGCATCTCGGGTTATTGGTCAATACTGGATCGGGTCGGGTTCCCCTTCAAGCTATCGGTTCGGGTCGGGTCCACTACGTTGCGTCGGTTCATGGTCTTCCTCTGGTAACGGTTCGGTTCGGGTTCGCTGCATTGCGTCGATTCGGATCGGGTGTCCCACTTCAGGTCGGGTCGGGTTGCCATCTCCCATCCAGTTCGTGCTCCCGCTCCGGTCAGCTCCCTCGTCCTCCATATGCTCCAATCAGATCCCGCTCTTTTAGCCGATCCGATCCCAGTTTAATTAGCATGGCCTTCCTTTTTGCCAGATTTCTCAAGTGTCAAGTTCCGATCCGATCGAATCCCTTGCCCAGTTCAACTTATCCGATCCGAGTCCCCATATCCGATCCGATCCGGTCCAAAACCTGCACTTTTCCAGCAACTTTTCCAGCAAGTGTTTTATGCCATTCGACGACGTTTTCGACCATTCTAACTATTGAAATCAATCACAAAGCATATCATACAATCATAGCAACATGCATAATCAACCAAAAACAATAAAACATCAATATGATAGGTTAAAATGGATCAAACATACCCAAAACCCCATATTTCCCCTTAAGCATGTTTAGGTGAAACTAATGATAGGATTAGCAAACCTTAACCAAATTAACCCAAATTCATATCAGAGGTCTAAAACATAATTTAAGAATTTATGAACATTTTTCCAAAATTTTATCATGTTTAAATTCGCTAATTACCACTAATTACCCTTAATTAGCCATAATTAGTGAGGAACTATGCAAATCACTCACCTTAGCCACAAATAAACTAAGATCTGAAATAAATCTCTGATTTGATGCAAATCCCAATGCTAAACAGCAGCTCCAATGTTGATTTGGTGTAGATCTTCCTCGAGTTGATGTTGCTAAGCTTATTCCTTGATCAAAAGATGATTTGGAGGTGATTTAGAGGTTGGAGGCCATTTTTAGGGTTTCTTGGAGATAAGTGGAGACTAGAAAACTGAAATGGAATGATTCTCTAACTCATTTCAGCCTCCCCATAACCCTAATCCCGAAATGGGTTATGGGCCTATCCACTAATCACCCTATTTGGCCCGGTTAATCAGTTTTTCACCTTTCCAACCTTATTTCAGCCATATCTCTCAAACGGTAAGTCCGTTTGGCTATTATGACCACTCTACGGAAAGGTAAACCATCAAACGAATCTAATGGAAGTGGTTTCAGGTCAAAATTCGTTTCCAATCAAAAGTTATGGCCAAAACAAGATCAACTAGGGCCAAAACGGTCATTTAAAAATCGACAAAAATCATGAACATGGGAAATGACTCTAATAGATGTTTCCCAAAGTTACATGACCATACGACTTCATATGGGAAAGAAATAAATATTCTACGATCCTCCGATGCGTAGAATGCGGGTTGTTACAATTACCCCAGAGCTATGGACTTGAAAATAATCTGAAATCCTCTTATTAAGTTAGGTACATCTTAATTTCAAATTATTGATTTGAAAATAATTGATAACTCGAAGTTTGACAAGTCTATTGCCGTTTTCACCGATGTTAGGCATACGATGGCCAAGCGCACAACTAAAATCTCCAAGTACTAAATATATTTGCATCAATCTCTAGTGAAATATATTAAAAATCCTTTTTAAAAGAAATAGATACGGAAAGTACCAATGTGATGTCGATATGTTGAATGTTCGTGAATCGTAGATACACAATGGTTTCGTCTGTATCTCTTAGAAAACATCTGTATCCGTAGGAAATCACTTCCTTGCAAATTTCGTCATGGACAGATAACCAGAAGACATTCAAGAATAAAAGAAAATCATAGGTCACTGAGTGTTAGCTGCTCCTTCTTGGGTTCACGAAACCAAATCATCAAATGATGGAAATAAATCAAGTCACAATGGAACAATCAAGTCATGAAAACAAATTGCTGCATCAAACAGGTGGCTCAGTATCACTAGGATACCTTAAACATTGCATGGCTTCATTCTACCTTTAGTAACTATAGTGGTTACATCTCTTTCATTTATATATATGCCATGTGGACTGTAGGTACATAATTGTTACGCCTGGGTCCCCTAGAAAACATCCATGCCCGTAAGCTTTCATAACTCTATGGATTACGCCCCTATAAAACAACTATAGATCGCAGCAGACACAATGGTTACGCTTGGTTCCCCCAAGAAACATCCATTCGCTATAGGCCATTTACAGCCTTGTGAATTTTTCTACATGGTCGTGCTCTTTTAGGAACTATGAGAACTCATGAGTTTTATGTCCGGAAAACCTACTACCACCAGCGGCACATCTTTACTAAGCTTGAAATTCAAAGGAGAAGAAGGCAGTTTCCTTATCTTGATTTGAAACAAGTGATACTATATAGTTCTTCATTTCATACTCCTCATGAATCATACTTACATAAGATTTTCTTTCCAAATCATGTTTTCAAATATCTTATTCTTATATAAATTCTGTTATATAAGATTTTATCTCAATCCGTTACCTTCTAGATCAGCAGTTTCCAAATTCACTATATTCTTATATATTTTTCATATAAGCTTCAAAATCTTCTATATCTAATATCTAAAATCGATAATCCTCAATTTTCGATTCAAATTTCAAAATTTTAATTTTGATCTCTCAATCAATTCAGATATTTGATATCTTTTCAAACTCAGATTTATGAATCTATTGGTTATAAACCAATTTTTCTCCCAAATTTCCAATTATTAAGTTCATCACTTAATTCAAATCTTTATGCTCTCAATTCTAGAATATTTCATTCTTATAATAAATTCCTTATTCATGCATTATTACACTTCCATATTCACCTCCTTCAACTGTAGATTAGCAAGCGAACAACTCCCTAAGTATCAATCCTAAAGGTTGAAACCAACATCAAATCTACACTCAGGAAGCTACTCAACTTAACTAATTTCCGGTCAGTTTCTATTTTTCTTAATCCTATTCTCGTACGTCGGAATCAATTCCTCTCTTCTTTTACGTTTAGCCATCCTCCATTCTCGACGTGCTGCTTTTTGTTCTTCAGTTCTTGCCATTCAAATTTATTAAAACCCATTAGCCTCTCATGATCTTTTGAAAAACATTTGCAATTATCATATTCATTTTTTAGAGTTTTAGAGAATATTTTATTATCATTAGAAAACATTTCCATACATAAGTTTTAAAACTTTATCCTAAAATTCCATTACCAATTCAACCTTATTTCTATATTGTTCGAATATTCGATGTTATTTCCAATTCAAACTCATATTTGTAAGTCAATTCTTGAAAGTCACTCCATTTGGACTACATGTCGCATCGCCAATTCATAATACATAACTGATATCTATCAATATATAACTACTATACTCGTACGTATCAAAGAAGGGTGTTAAGCTATGAGAATAAATTCTCCGCCACCAAATAGCTATACAATTATAGAGATCAATTACTATGTCATAAATCACAATGTCAGATACACAATCCAACCAAAGTCCAAAATTCGACTTACATGATTAATGTCGAAGTTAAACTCAATTTTGTAAAATTCTAAGTTGAATCAAATGTTCAGTTTAAGCTATAATTCAATTTCTCGATTTAAATTCTCAAGTTTGACTGAATCTAAAGTTTCAATTATTCACTCCATAATGTTGGTTTTACATTAATTTCCAACTTTCCAAATATTAAGCTTACCGCTTAAATCGGTTCTTCATAGGTTTTAAATTCATCATTTGAATTCTTATTCCTAGTAAATTTCAGTTGCATTTGATTGCTAAAATACACAATTACAAAAATTGATTCGTTGATTCTCTTATACTTATCTTCCCTAGATACCATTCGATGATGGATTCGAGATTCAAACCGAAGGGGACCTTACCGAAGAAAAACTCTTGCAAATCTAGATTCGAAGATTGCAGATTTAGAAAAGAAATTTTAAATCTTAAATTAACTTTTGTTTCCGCTGTATTAGTTTCAAAGTACTAGCTTCAAAATAATATTTACAAACCAATTTATCTTTCAAAATTAAAATACTTTCTAAATTTATATTTTAAACCCTTTTATTTTAAGCTTTTTTCTAGTGTCAATCTTACTCATTTTAAACCCGATAAGCTAAGCTTTTAATAAACCAAAGCTATTATAACACTTGTAACGTCATGCCTTTTTGACCGCTTCAAATTGGTAATTAAACCAACTTAAAATGTTCATACCAACATATCATTATTTAGCTTACAGAGTTTAAAACGGAACCAACATAGAAAACACAGAATAAATGGATAACACACTATTGAACAACAAAATAAAACTTTTATATATAATCAGATTTTTGATACAAATTTTTCTATATAGTGGAATTTAAAGACAATCTGAATACATGAAAAATGTAAATTGTTTTAAATATCCAGAGTGCGCACATCTTAGAAATTCCCTAGCTTTGCCAATCTTTGAATCTTAAGCTGTTATCTCTAAATCTGTAACACTCAAGTCTGACCTAAGCATTTCATGCAAAACACAAAACATTCGAGTCAGGCTTAAACTTATTTCAAGTTGATTAACTTTGCATAAACACTATAATACAGTTCATGTATCCAAGCAACTTATTAATAATTTTAGTACATCAACCGATGACTGCCCAAATATATACCATAATGATCGAAATATTTGCACGCATTAATAATAGGATGGGTGGCAACGAACAAGTACATGGAAAGAATACAAAACGACAACATGTAGATCAATCAAGTCAGGCGGAAAAATAGCGTAAACTTGATGAAGACATCAAAGCAATTGCCAAAAAATCCTAGACTCAGTAGGTTGTCAATTCTTGTTATTGTGCCAATAGAAATGTAGTATCAGCTCTTATATAATTTAGCAATCAAATGTAGCATCGACTTTTATGATGGGAAAACTAGTGTAGCATCATTACTTATGATTTTCAAAAATCCTTAAGTGTATTACCTGTTCTTATATTTGTGCCAAACTAGTATAGCATCAACTCCTATATCTAAACTCTGTTACAACAGGTCACAACCCTATGAACAGTCATAGCCAAACTAGTGACAGAACAATTCATGGAAAACAGAACACCACATCATGGCAGTTGGCACTAAGGAGGGGAATGAATTTCATAATAGGAGAGGGAGAAAATTTTAATGCCCAATCAACAATATAAGCGTGGACATATTTACATAGTAATGTAACTAGTGATTTGTCCACTGTCACCCATGTTTTGTTTCCAGTTTTAAAAATGGAAAACAAATTAGCTAAGTATAACATATTCAAGAACATATGTACACGTATATATGTCCGCATCATTATATATACAATCAATAACAGGTTTAAAGGGGGTAAAAAGGAGTTTACTCACTATTTGTCCACTGTTTTCATACTATCATGCTACAAGTTTTTGCATACTGTTTTACTTTCCAGAATTTTGTTCATAGTTTCTATTCATTGTCTCTAGGTTATCAATTCTATGTTGACATGAAGATTTAATTGATTTAAAACAATATATCTAATAACATACATGCATATATACAATACAGGTTGCATAACAAATAAAAATGGTGAAATTTTACTCACAACGTTGCTCACTGTCTTAGGTTGTTCAATACAGAAATCACAATCTAACTAACCTTAGTGACTACACTATTTGAATCAAATATGATAACTACATAGCAGCACATATGTAGTTTGCATCTATCAGAGTCAAATATAAACCAGTAGGGAAATGTGGGGTATTTACTCACTACAATAATATCAAAACATATGGGTGTGTCAAAGTCCATAGGAAGGGACACTCGGCACACCTAGGCATGCAGCGGTCTGCATGCTTCGGAAGGTAAGGAGAGGAATGGTGCCCAAACATAGTGAATCGATCATGCCACGACAATGAAGGCAAGTTTTTATATATATATATATATAGCCGAGTTATCATCAAAGAATAAAGGCTTGCGTAGGTCTGTGTGGACACTAAATTAGCAACACCAAAGTCTAGGAAATAAATATCATAAACTGCGTATATCAGAAAGGTCTATCCAAGCTTACAATGGACCATACACTAGTGTTCCAGGGTTCACGGTATATAGTGAAAGTTCGCATGGCTGTGTGACATACACCAAAGTGCAGGCGAACACATATGCCATATCATAGTCAAATGCAGGGTAGAACATTGCTATAAATGAGGAGCAACCACATATGTTAATCAGTGTTTCCAAAATGAAGTCATAGGTCGTGCACCAATTCAAGAAAAGGGAAAATCATTGCTAATTTCTTTACCATTAAAACTAATATCATGCTCAGATAAACCTAAAGTTTAACAAACTTGAAGTTAAATTTGCCTCTTTTGCTCAATATTGACTTTCACAACGGTAACTTCCATAGCTACTCTCTCTTCTGCTCCGATCTCTCTCTCTCTCTCTTCGAATCCAAATGAACACTCCTCCGGCTTACCTCCCGCTGTAGCTCCTCCTCCAGTGCCACCTCCGTCGCCTCCTGAACCTCCTATAACCTCGTCTTCTTCAGAAGTATTTTCGCAAGCATTATCCGAGCATGAAATTCATAAGCATTGGGCCTCTTTGTTCCAACGCTTGCCTAGAAATGCCAGAATTTATGAACCAGTTGAAATGTTTCCAACCTTCTCCGATAACGCAATGGAGTATACTAGTGATATTATCGAAGCGAGCACCCAGGTCTGGAAGGATGCTCTGGTCGTTTTTTTTCCTGGATGAGCCCCTATCCTTCATGGCTTTTTATCAAAAGGTATCATCCACTTGGAAACTCAAAGATACCATGAAAATAAAATCGGACGGGGTAATCTTTATCTTTCAATTTTCAAATCAAGAAGGTAGGTAAAGAGTTATATCGAGTGATCCCATTCTTAAGTTATTTATCATCAAATCATATGATCCCCAAATTTTTAATGTTAGAGGAGTTGTCAAGGTTGTTCCGATCTGGGTTCAGTTTTCAAAGATTCCCCTTTTCGTCCGGTCTCTTCCTGGAATAAATTGGCTAGCTTGTCAACTAGGCAAATTGGTGTGTATGGACGTGATGACTAAAAAGTTAGATAGATTGCATTTTGCTAGATGTCTTATTGAGGTGAAACCTAATACTGAGTTAGTTGAGGATTTTCTTCTCAAAGACTCCGGATGGTGGTACCCGGAGTATCCGGAGTCTCAAGGTCACCTATGTTTGGACAGCGCTTGTTTGCACCACTTTTAAAGTGTTCGGCATAGCATGGAAGAATGTGTATTGAGTATAGCAAAGAAAGTTAACCATGAACAGATTATAGGGAAGAAAACAACTAATCTTGATGAGTAACCAAGGAATACTAGTAAGCAACCTATAGTTGCTGTGAGTAGCAAAGTTAATAATGTCATGAGCAACAATGGGTTAACAAACAATATAGTGAATAGGCCTGAGAATATTCCTCAAAGAAGGACAACAGCTACTAAGCCCCAGCCTTGGAAAAGAGTGGAAAAGAATAAGAAAAACATTTCTTTCAAGCATTCTAGGTATAAGAGTACTTTAGTGGACTTTATGCTTTCTGCAAAAAAATCATATTGGAAGACAAGGAATGTTCAGTCCTCACGTCAGGTGGATGATATACGTGAAGATGGAGAGATCCCAAGATGTACCAATTTGCTTTGGAACTTGGAGCCAAAACAACCAATCAAGGAATGGCGAATTCCTTTAGAGCATACAATGATAAATTTTCTGTATCCCTAAATCTATGCAATAGTTTTGATTCTCTGAATGTGGAAGAAAATTTACAGCTCAATGAAGGCAATGAGATTGATCAAAATATTATGGAGTGTCGCTCAGAATGTATTGACGTAGTTGATTTAGATTCAAATGCGAACGAAGTATCTAAGTAGGACATTCACAAAGGTAAGCAAAACAAGAATATTGTGATAACAAATGAAGGAGTTAAGTCTGTTATCATAACCAACATTTGTGCTGGTAATCTTGCTGTGCATAATAACGAAGAAGAGCAAAATAGACAGCAACACGAATTACAGCTAGCATTAAAGTATTTAATGCCAGGAGTTTGCGGTCTATCTGTGGTTGGGAAGGGTGCTGATCACTTCAAGAAACGGCTCAAATAGCGACGACAAATAGCCGTCGCAAGCGGTCGCAAACTGTCGCCAAAAGCCGTCACAAATAATGTGGATGCTAAGTAAATAGCGTCGGCTATGGCGACCGCTTTGGACACCGCTTTAGCGACGACAAGGTTGTCACGTCGACAGAACGGCTATAATTCATACAACCGTCACCAAATGACCCTAACAAGCCGTCGCCAACCGTGACTACTCCATGCAACAAAGCCGTCGCCAGCCGTCGCCTTACGTGGCAAAACTGGGTAAAAAACCCTCGTAAGTCGTCGCCCGCCGTCGCCAAACTTGATCAGAACGCCGTCACCAGCCGTGGCCAGCCATCGCCAAACTGTAAATTTTTTTTTTTTGCATTTCAGCAGCTAACAAACCATCAAACCACACAAACTCAAAATGCAGTTCATCGGCAACTCATATACACTCAATTTCACATTCCATCAACTCAAATCCACATTCAATCACCTCATCAACAATATAAATCAACTCATACCATCAACACGTCCAAAAAACAAAAATATAAATGATAAACTATCAAAAAACCATCACCATATCCACATCAAACAAACCATGTCCAAAATACCATCAGACAAACCATGTCTCCACAAAATACCACAAACATCTCAAGTCCATCACCAACAACTAGTTTGTATTTACAAAACAAGTCCAAAATAAAAAAAAGACAAGTACCTACCTACTCATCATCATCAGTCTCATCGTCCTCCTTGTCCTCCTCCACGGGCTCACTCGGCGACATCACACCATGCTCCAGAAGATATGCAGCAGTCCGCGCATCCAGCACGGTATCGAGCCTGTTCTTCTAAAAATCTTCTAAGGCTACAACCTGTTGTCGAAGCATGTTGATCTCCTCCTCATCCCGACGCCTCGTATAAGTGGCCTGAGTGCCCGCTATCTGTAATTATATTAAAAAGGTTAGAAACCATTGTCAAAAGTTTTTTTATACACTGTACATACTTTATACAATTATTGTAATAGAGTTGTCGATATAAAACGCTTTAATAAAACGCTTTACTTCTATGTTTCCGAAGCCGTAGCGTATATCCCTGGTAGGCGGGTCGATGATTCTGTTCCAGATGCGATTACACTCCTCCACGTCCGGCTCTTGACCTAACTGCGTCGCTCGAGCATCTAAGGTCGCCCTGTATTTGTCCCGCGACAGCGGACAATTATGGAATACATTAAATACTCAATTCAAATTAACAATGTGAAATACAAATTATTACAAATGCTAACCATCGTTTCGCAGGACTTAGGGTCTGACAAGGTATATGAGGTGTTACCCTCCTCATCTGTCTGCTCGACGGCATGAGTCTGTGTAAATACCTCAGCAAATGTAGGCTCCCGTTGGAGCGTCGACATCTGAAATGATAAAATATATATTTGGAATTAATCAATACGATTTAAAAAGTTTAGAACCATTTGTAAATATAATTTATCGTTCATACCAATTCGCGACAATGCTGGGAGAAGGACTTAGACCCAGCCCGATGCAAAGCAGGATTTTTGAGCCTGTTTGCTCTATTTCGCTCTGAAAGCTCCTGTATATTTAATTATATGATTAATTGATGGATATACAAAATAAAATATTAAAACAAGCTTAAGTAATTTACCCTCGCAGCTTCCGTGGCCCACAATTTCTGGAAATCGGCGTAGACCTCCTTGCTCATTCACTGAGGCCTCTTTTTCGCTTTTTTTGCCTTGTATACATTGCCCGAATAATTTTTCCTCATTTCTGGTTCCATGCAGTGAGGAAAACATCCATATCTTCATCCCGGACAAGTACAGAACACTATAAATTAACAAACAAATTGTATTACATATTTTATATAATTTTGCAAATGAGAACTATATTTATACTTACAAGAACCTCCGCGAGGATGGCATTCCTAGTCCGCATAGGAATATCGTCCCAGTGCGGCCACGCCTATGTCCATCTAGCGACATATGCTTGTCTAGACACACGTAAAACAAGCTCTCCTGGAATAATATCAAACCCCCTGCAGAAAGTACGATATTTGAAACACCCCACCCTCCGTTAGGGTCACTCTCAAAGGGAATGCCCTAATTTTGGTGGAGGTTTATAAGTATAAGTCACAGATATACAAGACAGATATAAGAACACATATTTGTAAACAGCGGAAAATCAACAACAACTTTTATTTCATGAAAGCAAATACGTGCTACAACAACATCACCATAATTGTCTTACATCTTTTCCAAAAACATAACACTTTCATAAATCTGTCTTGATTACATTATTAAAGAAGCAAAAATAAAACATAGATAAACTGCAAAAGCCCCATAGAGTTTGTCCAAAGCCATAGTTCAAGACGAAAAGGACCAAGCAATACATGTCTCCTCTTCAAGCTGGAAGTTAAGACCGGTCAAGCTGCTGTGTTCCCTCCCTGTGGACCTGGGGGGGGGGGGAAACGGAAGAAAAGAAGACGAAAGAAAAGTAGAGTCAGACATAAAGCCTGAGTAAGTCTAGTACTATTTTGTCTATGAATAAAGAACTGGGTATGATAAGTATAAACAAGAAGTGGGCAAGCACTATAAACTTGGTTAAGTTGTCTAGGGTCGAATATACTATCGTACCCCATGTTAATCTCTGAACCCATATAAACTAGTTCCCAACTGGCACCCCATAATCAGGGTGATGTGATCCATTCTATGATGATCGGCTCCTACTCGCATGGTTACATGTGTCTTACGGCCCCCGATGTTGTAGTTACCTATGCTGGTCCCACCATGGGGTGTATCAAGTCCCATGGTGGCGGCCCGACACAACCTTAGAGTGCACAGGTATGCTACTGGTGTCCAGTGCCTTATTTTTCTGCGCCGGAGTGTGTGCACGCCCGCACCCCGTTAGAACCTACACTGCTACACCACCGCCGTCGATTTGACCTCTTACAATCAGCCCAGTAATCGTGCCCCACCCTGCCTAGTTTCAGGGTATCCTGATACACCTTCTAGGGTTACTGCTGAAAAGGGTCCCCCGTTACTAGGTTTTCTACCTCTAGCCAACATGCTAAGTTGGTTAAGTGTTTCCTAACCTAACCCCACCAGTCCGTTTAGTTTAGCATGTTCCATTTTGATTAAGTCTTTAGTTCACTTAATCCTAACAATCCTGACTCAGCCTTAATTTTCTTATTAAGGCCCTGACCTCTCACATTAGACAGGTATTGTTGTGGCTGCCTGTTGCCGGTTGGTTCCGGGCAGTCTTACGCCACAACTCAGTCTAACCTCGGGTCTTTATTGGGCTCCATGTTTAACCTCCCACATTGGATAGGTATTGTTGTGACTACTGGACAGCCGGGCGGTTCCGGGCAGGTTTACGTCACAACTCAATCCAACCTCGGGTTAAACACATCGTATGTTCTACATTTACATATTTTGTCTTTCTTCTTTATTTTCTTATATATAAATATTTGCGGCCAATTATTAAGTTAATGGTGTAAAGGTTACACCAATCATGGGCCCAACTCATACTTGAATTTGGGCCCTTCTATTTTATATTTTCATTCATTAGTAATTTTTAACCCAACGTTATTTTCCCCCGTTTAACACGTCCGTTTATTATATATATGTTGGGCTTAGCCTTTTAAAGCCCAACTTAGCCATGCGAAAAGGGGAGGCTTAAAGCGTGATTATATACACAAAGAGGGGAATGTGAGCGCATGAACTTGCAATATGACGTTGGAAATACAAAATAGAAACTGGTGTACTTGCATAGTAGTGACATATACTTTGGTCATAAAGCATAGGTGACATGAATCAAAGCATGTGAACTTGTAGTTGAGATAAGAATCTAAATTGGGTATCATTATTGACACATAGTCATAACTACAACATGAACCTATACTTTTATTTAGGCATAATGTCAAACATAAGCATGGCGTAAATATTTCTAACATAAACATGGCATAATGTCAAACATAAGCATGGCATAATGTCAAACATAAGCATGGCATAAGTATAGTTAAATTTGTTCACATAACTATGACATAAATATTTCTAACATGAAATCATGATTTTTACTTTAGTCATGCAAACTTGCAAAAAGGGATTTTTGAACCTAACCTAGCTATGTACCACATATGTCATCATATAATTCTTGTTAACAATTTCAATTATGCAAATTATCAATCATAGCCTAGTCATATTCATAAGTTTGCAAATAGGTTTTCTAGTACAAAAGCATGGCTTAATACATAAATCATGGTGCCAAAATTCCAACATAGTTTCATATGAACTATAACAACCAAACTAGTTTCAATTACGTACAAAATGATTTATGTACAAAAATATACATCATGATGGCATAGTAGCAAAACCCCAAACTTGCATGAGTTTCAATTAAACAACTACATACATGTAGCTTCAACAACGATTGCATAATTTGCGAATATTCCAAACGTATACTTGCATAGAACTACCGCATGTAGTTCTTTATAATGAATAACATAATTCGAGAATATCCAAACGTATACAATATGAATTACTTTATCACCACAAATCAAGTATACAAACCAACACAATTATTTGTTCATACCAAAGTAATACTCTACTTACAATGGTGTGGCGAATTCGCTAATTTAGGGATTTGAAGATGCGGTTTGATTTGATTGAGTTGCTTTATGCCTTAGAATTTTGCCTCCTAATCCTCTCTCCAATTGGTGGCTACCCCTAGTCGTTCCTCAGCAACATGGCGGCTTTGTTCTTATTTTTGAATGAATAGATTAGGGTTAGTCTAGGGTTGTTTTTATAGGGGAAATGAACTGATTAGGACCATTGATGTTGCATGGATTGATCGTAGCCATTCATCCTAAGGAGAGACCAATTAGAGCCTGCCACCTAGCCCTAATGACAAAGCAGACCACAGAAAATCGACCAACATAGAATAGGCCAGCCAGGTTGGACTGGGCTCGACCTGGCTCTGGACCAGGTCGACATGCCTGTCGACAGCCCTGTCGACAGCCCTGTCGACCTGGTTAGACCAGGTCGACAGCCCAGTCGACCTGGGTGCGTGAGGCGGGTGTTCTTCCGCCCTGGCCCATTGGGCCCCATTTTGGAATTTAAAACTATTTTATTCTGTTTGAATTTTAAATTTAATTCAGAAACTTCCGAAGGTCATATCTTCTTCATACGGACTCCGTTTTTCGAAAACTCGGACTCTATTTCGCGTATTTTTCCGAGACGAACGCAATGGCGTATCCCGTTTCCCTTAGTTCTTTGATTTGAAATTAATTATACTTTAATTTGTTAATTTCACAGTTATAGAATTTGCGGGGTGTTACATTCTCCCCCACTTAAAAGGATTTCGTCCCCGAAATCTTCAAGTTAGGAGGAATGTATATCCTAACATCCAATCATCCATCTACTCATCCATCAAACACGAGCATCCATTGTCCTTAAAAGACTTCTAATGCTTCATGATCATATGCGAAGTGTGTGTGTACATGTACTTATCTAATGCAAAATCAGGCGGTCTACTGATTCAGTTGACCTCCTTAATGCGAATTATGTAAGTGCCATGAATCCATTATGTATGCAAATTTTTCCTATTCATGATTCTACATGAGTGCACAATCATTCAATACAAATGCAACATCCATATGACAACATATTAATGTTCAACCATATACGAATGCAAACATATATGCATATGCAATATGAAGTGACTGAGCCGATCTAAAACCTAGATTGTGTGTGTATATGCAACCACGAGCAACCACTAGCAATCACTTGCAACCACTTGCAACCATCATACATAACATGTTTCAATTACATGTTTCCATCCAAAGGGTTCCTACCTAAAAGATAAGGTCGAGGAAATATACCTAAAAAGATAGATAAAAGCGCAACTTAAGGAAAAGAAAAGATCAAGGATGTACCCTCGAACAGAAAAGGGTAGGCAGTGCGTATTCTAGCTTCAGTTTCCCAAGTCGCGTCTCCCTCGGCGTCGCTCCACTGAACTTTGACGAGCTTGACTTCGCGGTTGCGTAGCTTCTTCACTTCCGTTCCTAATATGCGGGTTGGAACTTTTCTTATGGTTGCTTCGCGTTCCACTTCGGCCTCTTCGAGGATATTTGGCTCTACCACTTCAGCAGACTCATGTAGACATTTTCGTAGATGTGAAACGTGAAAAACGTTGTGGACTCCATCCAACTTCTCGGGTAGCTCTAACCTATAGGCCATTTTCCCAATTTTCTCGATGATAGGGAATGGCCCCACGAACCTTGGTGCCAGTTTTCTTGGGGTTCCAAAACGAACAACGTTTCTTAGCGGTGACACCTTGAGAAAAACTCTGTCTCCAACCTCAAATTCAAGGTCGGTCCTCCTCTTGTCGGCATAGGACTTTTGTCTGTCTTGGGCCGTCTTCATCCTTCTTCGTATTAAGTCCACTTTCTCTGAAGTCTCTCGGATCATATCCGGTCCAAGTATGAGCTTATCTGTAGACTCCCACCAACAAGTGGGCGATCGGCACGGTCTTCCATATAAAGCTTCGAAGGGCGCCATTCCGATGGTTGCTTGATAGCTGTTGTTGTAGGCAAATTCCACCAAAGGAAGGTGGTCTTCCCATGTCCCTCCGAAGTCAAGGACGCATAGCCTTAAAAGGTCTTCCAAAACTCTGTTCACTCTCTCTGTTTGGCCGTCGGTTTGGGGATGATAGGCTGTGCTCAAGCATAACTGCGTTCCTACTGCTTCTTGCAGACTCCGCCAAAACTCACTGGTGAAGATGGGGTCTCGGTCACTAACAATGCCAGATGGTATTCCATGGAGTCGAACGATTTCCTTAAGGTAAAGTGATGCTAGGGATGAGGCAGTTCTTTTACTTTTGACAGGTAAAAAGTGGGCGCTTTTAGTAAGCCTATCCACTATTACCCAAATGCTAGTGTTGCCTCTCCTAGACCTAGGCAGCCCATCGATGAAGTCCATTGAGATGCTATCCCACTTCCACTGCGGGACCTCCAGAGGATGTAGCAGTCCGCCAGGCTTTTTCTGTTCCGCCTTAACCTGTTGGCACACCATACACTTAGAAACGAACTCTGCCACGTCCTTTTTCATGCTGTTCTAGAAGAAATTCCTTTTTATGTCTTTGTACATTTTATCTCCGCCTGGGTGTATCGTCATCTTGGAGTGATGTGCTTCCTCGAGAACCTTCTTTATTAAATCTTTTGTCTGTGGGACGCATAGTCTTCCGTCTCGCCTTAGCAAACCCTTATCGTCGATGGAGTATCTGTTGAGGTGACTTGAAGTCTTACCCCTAATTAGCCTATCAATTGTTTCCACAAGCTGAGGGTCTTCGCGTTGTGCTGTCCCTACTGAATCCACTAAAGTTGGGCGCACTTCGAGAGATGCTAGCAAGCCTGGTACGAAGTCGGAGGAAGGCTTAAAGTCGAAGCTGGCTATAAACTCTAGGCTTTGTCTTTCAACAAACAACGGGCTTAGGGTCAATTTCTTTCGGCTCAACGCGTCTGCTACTACGTTGCCTTTGCCCGGAGTGTAGGAGATTTCGAAATCGTACGAGGCAAGAAACTCCATCCATCTTTGTTGCCTCAAGTTAAGATCCTTCTGCGAGAAAAGATATTCCAACGATTTATGGTCAGTGTAAAGTTCGAACTTCTCACCTAGGAGATAGTGTCGCCAAGACTTGAGTGCAAATACGATGGCGGCTAACTCAAGATCGTGGGTTGGGTAGTTCTTTTCGTGCACCTTCAACTGCCTCCCGCCATAAGCTACTACCCTTCCTTCTTGCATTAAGACGGCACCTAGCCCTGTCCCACATGCATCCGTATAAACAGTGAACATCTTGCTCCCATCTGGCAGCGTCAAAACTGGGGCTGTTGTAAGAGCCCTTTTTAGTCGTTGGAAAGCAAACTCGCAATCCAAATCCCAATTGAACACTGGATTCTTCTTGGTCAACTTCGTGAGTGGAGCTGAGATTTTCGCAAAATCCCTTATAAACTTTCGATAGAAACCCGCTAGTCCTAGAAAGCTTCGGACCTCAGTTGCATTCCTTGGTGTCTTCCAATCCTGTACTGCCACTACCTTAGCAGGGTCCACTGCTAACCCTTGTTTGGATACTATGTGCCCAAGGAACCTCACCTCTTCTCTCCAAAAGTGGCATTTGGAGAATTTGGCTTTTAGTTGATGGACTCGCAAAGTTTCCATGATTGCCCTTAAGTGCTGAGCATGTTCCTCTTCACTTTTTGAGAAGATAAGGATATCATCTACGAAGACCACTACGAATTTGTTGAGGAAATCTCTAAATACCCTACTCATCAGGTCCACGAAGTAAGCAGGTGCATTTGTCAAGCCGAAAGGCATGACAAGCCATTCAAAGAAGCCGTCTGGGGTTCTAAACGCCGTTTTATCGATGCTATCTTCAGCCACCCTTAGCTGATGAAAACTGGTTGCTAAATCGAGTTGGGAGAAAACAGACGCTCCTACAAGCTGGTCAAACAAATCGTCAATTCTAGGGAGAGGGTGCCTATTCTTTTTCGTTAGCTTGTTGAGCTCCCTATAGTCAACACATAGACGGAGTGAACCATCCGCCTTTGTAGCGAACACCACTGGAGCGCCCCATTCTGAAATGCTTCTCCTAATGAACCCCTTTTCTAGAAGCTCTTTAATCTGTTTACTGAGCTCTTTCCTTTCTCGTGGAGCCATGTGTCTAACGGGCAACGCAACGGGCTTTGCATTATCTACAAGATATATGCGGAAGTCTATTTCCCGCTTCGGAGGCAAGCCCTTCACCTCTTCGAAGACATCCGGATATTCCCGGACCACTCTAACTGATGGCAAATTTTCAACAGAGGCATCTAGCGATTCAAGATAACTAAGCATAACCGCATACGAGGGATTACAAGAAATTTCCAAAGTATTACCGAGCTGGGTTAGGAGCCTAACAACCCTTTTCTCACAATCAAGGATGGCCCCATTACTGGATAGCCAATCCATACCCAAAATCAAACCATAACCCGAAAAGCCCAAAACAAAGGCACTACATTGAAATTCTACGCTTAGAATAGAAATTTTCAATCCCACACAGATCATAGACAAATGAGCTGGGCCCCCAATTGGGTTTGAAACAATTAAGGGGTCCTCTACCATACTAGTTTTTAGGTGCAGAGACTCTACTAAAGCAGACGAGATAAAGGAGTGTGATGCGCCAGAATCAAATAAAGTGCGGACGGGGTGATCATAAAGATAAACTACACTTTCTACAGAAGTATTTATACCTCGCTGTTGCAGAGGTGGCGCTTCCAGCACATGAACCTGTGCCCCTGGGGTGGATCCAGCCCTCTGCCCCTGTCCTCGTTTCTTTAGGCAGTCCTTAGCCCTGTGGCCTGTCTCACCGCAAGAAAAGCACCCACCATTCTCCTTGGCCTTCTTTTTCCGGCAGTCCTTTACTAAGTGCCCCACTTTGCCACAGAAATTACACTTCCTCTTCTCTTTGTTGCCTTTCCCACCCTTCTTAAAGTCTGTCTTCTTAGGCTGCAGACCCTCTTTCTTTCCTTGAGAGCTTTCTGCCTTTGTCTCCTTCTTGCCCTTATCCTCTTCATTCAGCAATGCCATTTGCACCAATCTTTCATACGTGGCTCCCATGGGTATATGGGTCATGGCCAAACTGTGTAATGGCTCATTTAACCCTTTGACGAAACGGAGAGCCTTCTTGTGCGGGGTGTTGACTAGGTCAAGCCCAAACCTAGCCAGCTCATCGAACTGATTCACATACTCTCTGACTGTCTTGTCCCCTTGCTTAAGAAATAAGATTTTTTCCAACTGCAAACTTCTTTCCGCATCTGAGAGAAATTTAGTCTCAAACCTTGCCCTAAAGTCCTCCCATGTCTCCACTGGTCTTTCAGCATTAGTGACTTCCCACCAGTAGGAAGCCTCGCCCTTCAATAGCCACACTGCCAATTGTACTTTTTGTCTATCCTCTACCTCAAAGATGATGAATAGGTCCTCCGTTTCTTTCAACCAATTTCTAGCTGCCACGAAGGACTCAGTTCCATGGAAATCCCTTCCTCCCATAGCTTTAAAATCTTTACATATCTTAGCAAACGTGTTTCCCCGAGGAGGAGGTGGAGGAAAAGGTGCCGCTGCAGCTGGATGATTTCCGGCAGCTGGGGGAGGAGGAACGGTAGGACCTGGCTGAGTGGCTCTTGCTTCTAAGAACCGTCTAAACCAACCAGGTATTGGCACCCCTTCTGGCAAGTTAAGATCTTCGGACATGCTGAAACAAAAAGGATAGATTCAAAACGAAGGATAAGAGATAGTACCTATGGCTTTGGGGAGTGGACTTTGCCTTTTAGAATAAAATAATATTTTTCTTTTAAAAAATGCTTCTTTAAATTTCCTTTTTGAAAAAAAAATTTCAAAACTTTTTATCTTATCTGGTAAACCTGTGCTCTGATACCAAGTGAAACACCCCACCCTCCGTTAGGGTCACTCTCAAAGGGAATGCCCTAATTTTGGTGGAGGTTTATAAGTATAAGTCACAGATATACAAGACAGATATAAGAACACATATTTGTAAACAGCGGAAAATCAACAACAACTTTTATTTCATGAAAGCAAATACGTGCTACAACAACATCACCATAATTGTCTTACATCTTTTCCAAAAACATAACACTTTCATAAATCTGTCTTGATTACATTATTAAAGAAGCAAAAATAAAACATAGATAAACTGCAAAAGCCCCATAGAGTTTGTCCAAAGCCATAGTTCAAGACGAAAAGGACCAAGCAATACATGTCTCCTCTTCAAGCTGGAAGTTAAGACCGGTCAAGCTGCTGTGTTCCCTCCCTGTGGACCTGGGGGGGGGGAACGGAAGAAAAGAAGACGAAAGAAAAGTAGAGTCAGACATAAAGCCTGAGTAAGTCTAGTACTATTTTGTCTATGAATAAAGAACTGGGTATGATAAGTATAAACAAGAAGTGGGCAAGCACTATAAACTTGGTTAAGTTGTCTAGGGTCGAATATACTATCGTACCCCATGTTAATCTCTGAACCCATATAAACTAGTTCCCAACTGGCACCCCATAATCAGGGTGATGTGATACATTCTATGATGATCGGCTCCTACTCGCATGGTTACATGTGTCTTACGGCCCCCGATGTTGTAGTTACCTATGCTGGTCCCACCATGGGGTGTATCAAGTCCCATGGTGGCGGCCCGACACAACCTTAGAGTGCACAGGTATGCTACTGGTGTCCAGTGCCTTATTTTTCTGCGCCGGAGTGTGTGCACGCCCGCACCCCGTTAGAACCTACACTGCTACACCACCGCCGTCGATTTGACCTCTTACAATCAGCCCAGTAATCGTGCCCCACCCTGCCTAGTTTCAGGGTATCCTGATACACCTTCTAGGGTTACTGCTGAAAAGGGTCCCCCGTTACTAGGTTTTCTACCTCTAGCCAACATGCTAAGTTGGTTAAGTGTTTCCTAACCTAACCCCACCAGTCCGTTTAGTTTAGCATGTTCCATTTTGATTAAGTCTTTAGTTCACTTAATCCTAACAATCCTGACTCAGCCTTAATTTTCTTATTAAGGCCCTGACCTCTCACATTAGACAGGTATTGTTGTGGCTGCCTGTTGCCGGTTGGTTCCGGGCAGTCTTACGCCACAACTCAGTCTAACCTCGGGTCTTTATTGGGCTCCATGTTTAACCTCCCACATTGGATAGGTATTGTTGTGACTACTGGACAGCCGGGCGGTTCCGGGCAGGTTTACATCACAACTCAATCCAACCTCGGGTTAAACACATCGTATGTTCTACATTTACATATTTTGTCTTTCTTCTTTATTTTCTTATATATAAATATTTGCGGCCAATTATTAAGTTAATGGTGTAAAGGTTACACCAATCATGGGCCCAACCCATACTTGAATTTGGGCCCTTCTATTTTATATTTTCATTCATTAGTAATTTTTAACCCAACGTTATTTTCCCCCGTTTAACACGTCCGTTTATTATATATATGTTGGGCTTAGCCTTTTAAAGCCCAACTTAGCCATGCGAAAAGGGGAGGCTTAAAGCGTGATTACATACACAAAGAGGGGAATGTGAGCGCATGAACTTGCAATATGACGTTGGAAATACAAAATAGAAACTGGTGTACTTGCATAGTAGTGACATATACTTTGGTCATAAAGCATAGGTGACATGAATCAAAGCATGTGAACTTGTAGTTGAGATAAGAATCTAAATTGGGTATCATTATTGACACATAGTCATAACTACAACATGAACCTATACTTTTATTTAGGCATAATGTCAAACATAAGCATGGCGTAAATATTTCTAACATAAGCATGGCATAATGTCAAACATAAGCATGGCATAATGTCAAACATAAGCATGGCATAATGTCAAACATAAGCATGGCATAAGTATAGTTAAATTTGTTCACATAACTATGACATAAATATTTCTAACATGAAATCATGATTTTTACTTTACATGCAAACTTGCAAAAAGGGATTTTTGAACCTAACCTAGCTATGTACCACATATGTCATCATATAATTCTTGTTAACAATTTCAATTATGCAAATTATCAATCATAGCCTAGTCATATTCATAAGTTTGCAAATAGGTTTTCTAGTACAAAAGCATGGCTTAATACATAAATCATGGTGCCAAAATTCCAACATAGTTTCATATGAACTATAACAACCAAACTTGTTTCAATTACGTACAAAATGATTTATGTACAAAAATATACATCATGATGGCATAGTAGCAAAACCCCAAACTTGCATGAGTTTCAATTAAACAACTACATACATGTAGCTTCAACAAGGATTGCATAATTTGCGAATATTCCAAACGTATACTTGCATAGAACTACCGCATGTAGTTCTTTATAATGAATAACATAATTCGAGAATATCCAAACGTATACAATATGAATTACTTTATCACCACAAATCAAGTATACAAACCAACACAATTATTTGTTCATACCAAAGTAATACTCTACTTACAATGGTGTGGCGAATTCGCTAATTTAGGGATTTGAAGATGCGGTTTGATTTGATTGAGTTGCTTTATGCCTTAGAATTTTGCCTCCTAATCCTCTCTCCAATTGGTGGCTACCCCTAGTCGTTCCTCAGCAACATGGCGGCTTTGTTCTTATTTTTGAATGAATAGATTAGGGTTAGTCTAGGGTTGTTTTTATAGGGGAAATGAACTGATTAGGACCATTGATGTTGCTTGGATTGATCGTAGCCATTCATCCTAAGGAGAGACCAATTAGAGCCTGCCACCTAGCCCTAATGACAAAGCAGACCACAGAAAATCGACCAACATAGAATAGGCCAGCCAGGTTGGACTGGGCTCGACCTGGCTCTGGACCAGGTCGACATGCCTGTCGACAGCCCTGTCGACAGCCCTGTCGACCTGGTTAGACCAGGTCGACAGCCCAGTCGACCTGGGTGCGTGAGGCGGGTGTTCTTCCGCCCTGGCCCATTGGGCCCCATTTTGGAATTTAAAACTATTTTATTCTGTTTGAATTTTAAATTTAATTCAGAAACTTCCGAAGGCCATATCTTCTTCATACGGACTCCGTTTTTCGAAAACTCAGACTCTATTTCGCGTATTTTTCCGAGACGAACGCAATGGCGTATCCCGTTTCCCAGTTCTTTGATTTGAAATTAATTATACTTTAATTTGTTAATTTCACAGTTATAGAATTTGCGGGGTGTTACAATATTAGCATTTAATAACTTTTGAATACTAAGCATTTACGAAATTAAAAACTTACCCTGCGGACTTGGGGACGAGCTCTATGACCGGACGTGTATCTGGTGCTGTACCGCTCGCACCTGCCTCTGAACTATGGGTAGCTTGGCGTCTAGGAGGCATATCTGTCACAAACAGATTATTTTGTATAATAATAACTCATACATCATTATGCACATCCATTATCAAATAAACTCATAACATATATTATCAAATGCAACTACAAGACCCATTTACATAAAAGAAGAAGAACCAGCTAATAAATAACCGTAGCACATCATCAATTTCACAAAATAGTACATCACATAAGTTCACAAAATATCACATCATATAAGTTCACAACGTAGCACATCATATAAGTTCACAACATAGCGATACAAATAATATTATTCTTCTTCATTTTCCGATTCAGTCTCGGTCTCATACTCTATATCGTTGTCCTCTTTACTCTCAAAAGCTTCTATTAATTCATTTGATTCATCGTTTAAAGACTCTAAATTAACATCATTAGCAATTATTATTTCATAACAAACAAGCGAACATACAAAAATTCTTTTTTTTTGAATTGTCTTAGGTTTCCACTCCATCATCCCATTGTTTTTTCAACTCTTCGATTAATGGTTGTAGATAAACATGATGCCATGTTTTGGATCATTAGGACGAGGAACGACAACAGTGAGAAACATATATGGAGTTTTCATACACATCCACGGAGGTAAATTATAAGGAGTAACGATAATAGGCCAAGATGAATATTTACTACCAAACTGAGAAAATGGTGAGAACCCATCTGTACATGAACCAAGTCTGATGTTACGGCTCTCTGCGGCAAATGTTGGATACGTCCTATCAAAATGTTTCCATGCTTCTCCATCCGATGGATGTGTCAAAGTTCCATCTTATTGTGTTCGCACACTATGCCATCGCATATGACATGCAGTGACTGAGGATGCATATAACCGTTGTATTCTAGGAATGATTGGTAAATAATGCATTCTTGTATACGGAACTTCCTTACCTTTCTTTTTTCTAGGTTTATACCTTTCCCCGCCACATTTCTTAGAGTTTCTAAGATTAATATCATCTTTCCAACACAACATGCAACCTTTAACGCAAGTATCTATTTTTTGGTATGGCAAACCAAAAGCCGACATTAGTGTTTTCACTTTGTAATGACTATCGCACATCAGATTATCGGGTGGCATATGTCTTTTCGCAGCTTGTACAACCGCTGTAAATGCAGCTTCTGTAAGGTTAAATTTTGATTTCATGGTGATGTACTCAGCGGTTACCGATAATTCAGTTCCACTTTCACAACCATTCCACAATGGCCGCTTAGCTGAAGCCAATAAATCGTATATATTTCTGACTTCCGTGTTCGGTTCTTCTTTAATATTGACGTCATCGTCGTCAACCTGACCGATAGGAAACATTGACCGTGCTGCATCTTCCACCATATCTTCTATTGGATTCGTGATAACTAATTCGACCTCCGATGCTACAGGATTTACTGTAGGCGCAACAAGCTCTCCATGACGATCCCATAAATAATAATTTGGCATAAAATCTGATTTGTACAAACGTACTTTAATGAGGTCTGGTTTATGAAACCTCATCAGTTTACACTTACTACACGTACAACGAAGCTCCTCGTAATTTCGATTATTAGATACTGCAAATCTAACAAATTCATTTACACGATCATAGAAATCTTCTTTCACCGAGCCTTTCATTCCAATTCTAACTTCATACATCCGACGACGGTCAATGTAATAATTGGACATTTTTCCTGATTCAAAAATATATGTCACTGATTTCGATAACACATACATATATTGTTCAAAGAATTTATTCAACGCATGAATATTTTTAATGGTTCATACATAAATTAAAAATGTGATTTTTATTGTTCAAAGAATTTATTCAACACATGAACATTTTTAGTGGTTCATACATATAATAAAAATGTGATTTTCATTGTTCAAAGAATTTATTCAACACATGAATTTTTTTAGTGGTTCATACATAACATAAATGTGATTTTTATTATCTAAGCAATTTATTTCTCTCATGAATAAATTATCACATATGAATATACTTGAACATATGAAAATAATTCAAACACATGAATATTTCTGGAAATTTCGGCAGCATAACGGCAGGGTAATTAAAACGGGCACCGTCCCGATGTACGGCTCCTCGCGCTACCTTAAAGCCTCGCAGCTTTTGACAAGGGGGATTTCAATAATCTATTTCGTACGCAGACAATTTTTTTTTCCACAAACTAATCCTATTTGGTTTCAACCAAAATAAACCATCAACCACAATCCTACTTGCGCCATACATAGTCATTCCATTCCAATAATTTCCACAACACAATTCATTTTCAAGCCCCATCTACAACCCAACAATTTCACAACCATCACTTTTAACTAGCTATATCCAACAACATGTACACCAATCTCATATCCAATAATTACATACGGACAAAATAATGGTTCATTAACACATACATAAACATAAAATCAAACTTCACACCGATAAACAACTAAATCAACAATTTAGGGTTCCAATCATTACTAAATCAACTACATTAATTCAGCAACCATTGTATAATCAACTAACACATACATTTATATCATTATTAAACAATTAATTCATGAAACTAGGTTAGAATTCATACCATAGAGAGAGAGAGAAATTGGTTTGGAAGAATGGAGAGGTCTTGAGAAGGCCGGAGGGAGAAGGAGACAGGTGGAGGGTTCAGATCAGCGGCGGCGGGTATCGGCTGGCGATGGCCGCAGGGGTGACGGGATCTGGGAGGGTTTTGATCGTGGGTTTTGATTTGGAGGAGGGCGAGCTCGTGAATGCTATTTCTTCCTGTAGCCTCGCGGTTATATTAATTTTGGGCGATGGCTGGCGACGGCTAGCGAGGGCCGCGTTTTTTAGCCGTCGCCAGCCGTCGCTATGGTCCGTAACTAATTTGAGCATTTCTTGTAGTGTGATGACCTCCTAAAAGCAGTGATTCAAGAGAAAGAAAAGTAGGAGCAAAATGATATGAGTAGTGCAGATATTTCCGTGCACAATGAAACTCTACATAACATCTGTAACAACCCGGAATTATGGAACCAATTTAAAATTTTTGTTTTAGAAATTTTAATGGATTTTAAATATTTAAAAAGATTTATTTTAAATAATAACGATTAAAAATTTATTTAAATTGAAGTTAGAACGAATATATTTATTTTAATTTTAAAAAGAGTTAGAAATAACACGGCGATTTTTAAAATTTGAATTGGAACTTTGACTGAATGTACAGAATGCAAAATAAGTCGGATTTTAGTGAAACCAAAAATATTTAAATCTGTTTAAGAATATCTTTCAAATGAATCTGAAAAATTAAAATTTCATAGCGAGAATCAAAAGTTATGGCCAGTTGAATATTCAGAATAGTCGCCATCGGATTTAATATAATATATAGCCAGTATAAATAGTCATTTTGCAAACGACCTCCTTTTTCGACGAAACTGCCCAGGTTGGATCCGGAATGTCAAATTATTACAAGATTCCAATTTTCATAATTTTTGGAATCAATATGTGAGCGTGGTAAAAGAAAATGTGTTTTGTAAATTTCAGTCAATTTGGATCGACTAGAAAATGGTCATTTTTCAAAAGGTCTCCAAATTCGACAAAAATAATTTTGTTAGGACCGTATCATCAAAACATAGCTAAAATTATTTTTCGGGAATTTTTGGAGTCCGTATGTGGCCCCGGTAAATTAAATTGTATGATAAAATTAAATAATTAAAATTTTTAATTTTAAATTAAAGAAAAGTGGACCGAGATGATCAAATGGGCTGATCAGACCTAGTCCATTGGGTCCGAAATAGGGGTATTTGGCCAAGGGCAACATTCTTTGGGCTGGATTTAGAGCTACTAAAAGTTAACGGGCTTTACTAAAAATTAAAGGATTTAAATGTATTTTATTATAAATATTGGATAACTAAAACCCTAGAAACAAACATAGCCGCCGTTTTCTTATTTCAATGGCAGAGAACGTCCATAATTAATTCCTCAAAATCTCTGAATCTACACAACGATTGAATCATCTAACGCTAAAGATGATCAGCTTACTTAGATCTATTCATCCAACGGTTATGATTGAATGTAGCATCGTAAGTTGTGAGAATTTTCATCCTAAATATGGCACATTCATGGCAGATTTTAAGGGGGAGGGGGGTGCGCACCGACCATGTTTACTGGCGGTGACAGGTGGCTTTAGGGTGTTTCAAGTGGCGTTAGTAGATCGAAGTCCGGCGGCTTTGATTTTGGTGTGGTGGCGGATTTTCAATGTCGAAGTATGGGTTTCGATTACAGTAGTTTTCACGATGGAAGAGAAGTAACTGAGGGGTGAGAGGGATTAGTCATTAAATAATTATATTTATTTATGTATTTATGTAACCGAATATATAAACCGCTATATCTTTGTGATACGAAATCAGAATTCAGTGAAACAGAAAGCATTGGAATCGTGAAATCCGGATCTACCTCATGGAACAGACCAGAACATATTTGGAGCTTTCTACAAATTTAAACGGAGAAAAATCAATGCCAGAAATTCTATTTTTTTAATTATATAATTAAAATTACTTAATCATGATTGTGATATCACCCCTACGCTGTTATATTCTAATTGATTGCCATATGTGATTTGATCTGGAATTGTCATTGTTATATAGATCTACATGATTTGATGATTGTTGTGGTGAAAATAAATATATCATATTTGTTATAATAAAATTGTTGAAAATAAATATATCATGTTTGCTATAATAAAGTTGTTGAAAATAAATATGTCATGTTTGTTATAATAAGACTGTTGAAAACAAATATATCATGTTTGATATAACAAAATTGTTATAACAAATATATTCATTTTTGTCAATACAGTTTAGTTAAACAAAAATATTCACTTTTGTCAATACAATTTAGTTGAACAAAAATATTCACTTATGTCAATACAGTTTAGTTGAATTGTCAATACAGTTTAGTTGAACAAAAATATCCATTTTTGTCAATAAGTTTAGTTAAACAAAAATATCCATTTTTGTCAATATAATTTAGTTAAACAAAAATATGCATTTTTGTTAATATAGTTTAGTTGAACAAAAATATTCATTTTTGTCAATATAGTTTAGTCGAACAAAAACATTCATTTTTGTCAATTAGTATAGTTGAAATAAAAAAACTCATTTTCGTAAAATTAGAATTGTTTAACAAAAATATACATTTTTGTCAAATTAGAATTGTCACATTTTTTTTCAAAACACATTAGTTAAAACAAAAACATACGTTTTTGTCAAAACACATAAGCTAAAACAAAATATCCATTTTTGCCAAAACACATTAGTTTAAACCAAATTGACACTTTTGTCAAATTATAATAGTTGAAACCAAATTTGTCACTTTTGTTAAATTATAATAGTTGAAACCCAATTTGTCACTTTTGTCAAAATGTAATAGTTGAAACAAAATTGTCATTTTTGTCAAAATATAGTGGTTGGAACAAAAATTACATTTTTGTTAATTAGAATTGAGTTTGAACAAAAAATTACGTTTTGTTAATTAGTACCGAGTTAGAACAAGAATTACATTTTTGACAAATAGATTTATGTCAAAATAAAAAAAATATTTTTGTTAAATAGATTTGTCTTAAAACAATAATATCATTTTTGTTAAATAGAAATTGTAAACAAATAAAATTATCATTTTTTTTATTTGTTAAGTTGAAATAGAAATTGTAAATAAATAAAATAATCATTTTTATTTGTTATGTTGAATAGAAAAATGTATACAAATAAATTATTCTTTTATTTGTCATTAGAATACACAAAAAAATGTATGCAAATAAATTATTCTTTTATTTGTCTTTATAATACAAATGTATGTAAATAAATATGTCATCTATGTTGGAAAACATTTTTTGTAAATAAATATGTCATTTAGTTAAAAAAAATATTTTGTAAATAAATATGTCATTTAGATAAGAATATGTTTTTGTTAATAAAAATATCCTTTATTTAGAATTTGTTTTTGTCAAAATAGAAATTGTCATTTTTATTGAATTAGAATTGTCAAAATAGAAATTGTCATTTTTATTGAATTAGAATTGTCAAAATATAAAATGTCATTTTTGTTGTGTTGGATTTGATAAAACAAAATATCATTTTTTTTGAACTAGGTTATCGTTAACGAAATGAAGTTGTCATTTTTATTCATTTTTGTCAAAATATACATTTTTGTCAAAATTGATTAGTTGAATCAAAAAAAAATATTTTTGTCAAAATATACGTCAAAATAGATTAGTTGAATATATATATATATATATATATATTTATTTGTCAAATATACATTTTTGTCAAAATAGATTAGTTGAATCAATATAAATATTTTTGTCAAATATTCATTTTTGTCAAAATAGACTAGTTGAAACAAAATATGCATTTTTGGTCAAAATAGGTTAGTTGAACTAAAATATTCATTTTTGTCAAAGTATAATAGTGGAAACAAAATTTTACATTTTGTCAAAATATGATGGTTGAAAACAAAAATTACATTTTTGTTAAATAGAGTTTACGTAAATAAAAGTAACATTTTTGTTAAATAGGTTTGTGTTTGGGCAAAAATATTAATTTTGTTGAAATAGAATTGTCAACAAAAATGAAAAGACTATTTTTATTCATTTTGTTAAACTAGAATTGTTACAAAATGGACTTATCACTTTTTATTTATTTTGTTAAACTAGAATTGGTAACAAAATGAAATTATCACTTTTAATCATTTTGTTAAACTAGAATTGTCAACATAAAAGCAATCATCACTTATATTCATTTTGTTAAAGTAGAATTGTTAACAAAATGAAATTATCGCTTTTAATCATTTTGTTGAAATAGAATTGTCAACAAAAATGAATGTATCACTTTTTATGCATTTTGTTGAAATAGGATTTGTATGTAAATATAAGAATCAATTTTATTGTCGAAACATACAATAGAATTTGTATGTAAATTAAAGTGACATTTTTATTGTTAAATTGTACAATAATATTTGTATGCAAATCAAAGTGACATTTTATTGTCAAATAATACATTAGAATTTTTGTACGTAGTTAAGAGGCATTTTATATGTTATGTTATATATTAAAACTATATATACAAATAAAATATTTCTTTTTTATTTGTTATAGTTAAAAATAGAAATTGCATTTAAATAATGAAAATAAAAATTATCTTTTTATTTGTGATTAGCAAAGATGTCATGTGAATAAAATATATACTTGTTTGCCATTAGAAATACGTAGAAATGTATGCAAATAAAATACATTTTTATTTGACATTAGAATCATATAGAGAGGTTATGGAAGTAAAATATATTTTTATTGGACATTAGAAAATATGTAGGAAATGTATGAAAACAAAAATCTTTATTTATTTGTTATTAGAAAATATAGGAATTTGTTTGCAAATACAATATCCATTTTTAATGTATCATTAGAAACATTTAAATGGTTATGCAAAATAAAACATTCTTTTATTTGGCGTGTTAAATACGTTAGAGGAATCGTCGAATAGTCTATATTTATATATAATTATATATATATATATAAATTAAAATTAAACGAATCATGCAAGGTAGTTCGCGTTTCGTAATCATAACTTTAAACGATTATACCGAATTAACCGTCAGCTTTTCCCAAAACTGGAACCGTTAAGACCGCTTTGGGAAGATCTTTGCAACAGTATAAATTTTGTTAAAACCCAACAGTTAGATTTCGAGATATGTGTAAATCAAATTTTGATAAAAACAGCGCCAGGGCTGCCTATTGACCCAAAGCGTCATTAAATTAAATTGGACTATTTTTATATAAATAAAAATAGCGGCAAATCGTTATAAAACAATATTAACGATATGAAATGATTTTAAACTATAATTATTCGAGAATTATTTGGAAAGACCGAGTTCAATCTCATTTCAAATAATTATATGATGATTTAAAGTCGAAGACATTGAAGACGGTGATTGAAGACAGGCGATCTTCCCATCGAATGGATGACTACTGGTGCCCTGGACTGATTTGCTCACAGGAAAGGGTTACAGTTGTAACAACCCGGATTCCGATAGACCGAATTTTTTTCAAAAACCCAATCCATCGAAACCGGAGTTGGCTTGCTCTGGTATCCTACAGGAAAGACAGAAACATAAAACATGTCAGAGTTCAGAAGATATATCACAGCAGAACGAATAAATATAATGTAGTTAAAACATAGCTTTACCTTAATAATAATACAGCTAAACCAATATCCAAAGTTATACATCTCTGTCATGAACCTAACCTGCGAATGTTATGAGGAGGGGGTCAGAACATAAGTTCTGTGTGAATGAATTTAAACTACACTTCTTGGATAATCCTACGTATACCATTCAATTATATTTTATTATTTATTAGGTTATTTGAGTTATTAGAACTCAAGGCTTACACACACGTTGCACCCATCTACTCTCTAGTAGATTAACCTAAAATAGTGTATACGTAACTATCCCCAATTAAGGTATACTCTACTCGCATGGTCTCCACCGTATGTACGCACTCCCTTATCCAATGTCGCATGTTGTATGTATATCAACGCTACGTTTGCATAAAACTATCATCACCGTGTTACATAAGCGTTTGGACTGCAATTCTAGATTTTACTAGATTCTGTCATCGAATAATGCCCTCTAGTCTATGGTACACCACCCAGAGCGACATGAGTGTACCTAGACTTTTCCCACGTACGTATCGTCAATCATACTCGATGTCAATTTCCACATGATCTTTATATGTGCGCCGAGTCCCGTGGCATGGCTAATCAAGAAACACGGAACTCGGTCGGGAGCTTTCAAATATCTGCCGATGCAGATGCTAGGGTCTGCTTTTATAGTGGCTATGGTCCCACTAGACCCCTCCCTCAACTAATGAAAGGCACCCAAGAATACTAAGAATGAGAACTGTAACCCCGGCCCCCTATGTCCTTCAATCCTATTGGCCAACCTCACCCATAACTAGATAGAAAAGTATATGGTCCTTTGGAGTTCTCCACCTTTCCACTTCACGTACTGACTGAAGATGGTAGGTAGACGACGAGCTGCTATCATAGGGCACTAACTGGTCTTGCCGAATCACGCTGGTCCATCTTAGTCTTTTGATTGCCTCTTGTTTTGCAATCAAGGCATACTCATTGGTTCTTCCCACTTAGACCTAACCTCTATGAGCACAAGCGTATCATTTGCCACTCACAGAGGGATACCAAGAGTACCCTCACGTCCCCAGAAGTCGCGTGCTTCGTAACTCAGTCCCTTGGAGCCTTCTGCATGATCAGATGGACGTTCGCTCCCCCTTGCGCGCTACGACATCGTGATGATCTACCATATTTGGTTATTCATCCCCTATCGTATGGACTGGTCTAAGCGCTTTACCCTTTCGTGTTATTAGACCTTAAGTCTAATCTTCTAATTTTGCGCTTGCTCTATCTCATTAGGTTTTCTTTTTTAACTTGGTTATCTCATCTATATTAGTTTTTAAATTACCAATTTTCTTTTTCATAAATCTTTCCTTATATCTTATGTAGCCGCTATCTTTTAATTATTTACTTAGTTTTCTTAACTAAGGTTTACTAACAAGCTCAAATGCGACTTTTTGTAACTGTTTACTTAATCCTCTTAACTAAGGTTTGCCAACATGACTTTCCATGATCGTTTACTTAGTTCTCTTAACTAAGATTTACTAACAAATTCTTTTTCATCTTTGTATCAATCATTATCACCTACATTATAATTCTTACTTGTTTTTGTAATAAGCTTACCTATTATCTTCCCATTCAGTTATACTCGTATCTGTTGATGTTGCCATAATCCATCGTTATTTACCTAGTTTTCTTAACTAAGATTTGCTACCATTCCCCATTATTACGTTGGTTAAGCTTGTCTACACGCCTCCGTTTGCTTAACCTTAGCACACTTAACATGTTTGTTTCATAGCATTAATCATTTTATTAATGCACTCAACCTCTCACATTAGACAGGTTGCTTGCGGTTGCTGGATATGTCGGGCAGTTCCGGGTAGACATCTACCACAAACTCGTTCTAACCTTGGGTTTTGGGCTTAATGCGCTAACCTCTCACATTAGACCTGTTGTTACGGTTGCTGGATGTGCCTGGCATTTCCGGGCAGACTTACACCGCCACTCAATCTAACCTCGGGTTAGGCATGTTCATCTTTTAACTGACAATTTCAATCTAGGTTTTATATGCCTATTTATCCCAATCCAATAATTCATCTTCACGCTTCTAAACCCAATTTCATGTTTATGGTTCCAATTGGATTTGGATACATAAATTCTACCATGATTACATAATCTCGCACATAGTTATGCCAATAATCCTTATTATATGTTATGCCCATCTTTTCATGTATATAAGTAATACCTAATTATACCCAAATTAATTGTTCTTTAAAGTTATCAATAATTCATGTCAACCCTCATTCTTACTGCTTAGAACAATTAATTCATGTCAACTCTCATTCTTATTGCATAAATCCCAATTCAACTTATAATCCCATATGTCTAAATCTTCAATTCTAACTTTTTTATGTACATATAGTTCATGCATAAATTCTTGATTCAACATACCCAAGCTTATCAAATCATTCCCAATTTTAATCGCACATATTTTCTTTTATGTTCTAGGTTAATATATGTGCCAATTTCCTCTAATTTTCCAATCTCAGGTTATATTATATGCTATTCCACAATTTCCCAATTACAAATTATTCCCAAACATCATTTTCACTATTCCAATCTTTGTTCGTACGCATGCTTTTCAGCGAGATTTGGATTATGCTCGAAGTTATCCTAATCTTAAAAATAAAAAGGAAAGGGGAAGAAGAAGACAGAATACACATAAAATAAAATCTGAATTATTTTAATTGAATTAAACAAATTAGCTAGGGGAATTGGTAAATGATACATCTACTATTATTCAACAAGGGTAATTTAAATCCACTCACAGTGATTTTTTCTTTCCTAGGTCTGATTTAGATTAGTATCCAAAGTTCTTCCCTTTCTTGTGGCGTAGATTGTAGATCAAAATCCCTTTTCTTTTTATTTTGAAATAAAAGAAATTCTAAATCTAATCTTTTATTTTATTAAGAGACTTGGAGAGAAGAAAAGAGATTAGATTTAAGAATTTCTTGGTGAAGAAGAAGGAGGAGGCCATGGCGTCACCATAGAATTAGACGAATAAATCAGTGGGTTTAAGGTTTTATTTATAGGTGGGTTAGAAGAACTGGGCCCTTAGGATTAAATAAAAAACTCATCTAAACCATCCACCTCACCAAGAAAAGAACATTCCAGAACCCAGCCAACACAGCCAGGGTGTGTTGCACCCATAGATCATGCGCAGGAGCATGTGCTATTATTATATATATTTATATATTTTTTCCCTCTTTTTGACCTCCTTTCTACATAACCCCTTTTCACACCATCTTTTTAACCGCTTTCACACTATATTGCATATATCATTCTTTCTCTAATCAATTAATTTACCTTCAGGCATTTAACTTTCTTTTTATTTTGATTACACATCCTTATTTTACAATCAATCAATTTTCCTTTAATGCATTTATTTATTTATTAAAACATTGTAATTAATGCACTCTACTTTTATGCGCTCAATTCTTGTTATTATTCTATGCATTAAAAATATAACTTTCTATATACAAACTTATGAATATATTCACATGCACATAATTAACTGCATATTATTAATTCACATCTTTCTTCCATTTGCATTTTAATATTAATATATATATGCACTGATTATGATACCCTCTTTATTAACCATTTTTATGCATGCCATCAATTCATTAATGTTTTTTTTCTTTTTATATTATTAAAGCACTTTATTGCATGCATTACATGCATTCCTTTGCACCAATCTTCTCGTTAATGTATGATATGCATGTATTTTATTACATTGATTCTTTATCTTTTCTTTCTATTTATTGCATACCTTTATTGCTTACATTGTTAACTTCCTCTTTCTTTCTTTTTCATGCATTAAAACTATACATCTTTCCCTTTTTATATTGTTGCATGAAATTGTCTCATTAATTTATCCTTGCTTATCTCTGTTTTTATATTAATGCATTTACACATTGATTTCTTCCTTTTACTTGCACATTTAATGCATTAACCTTTTTAAAATGCGTGAATCTTTTTCTTTTAACATATATTTATGCATTACCTTTATAACATTTTTTTATTATCAATGACCATGCATATATTTACATATATGCACAATCAAATATTTATAGAAATATCCAGGGTGTTACAACAGTGGTAGTTAACTGGACGTACTTGTTGATTGTCCGAATAAGCGAGCACCTCTCTTCCATATTGGACATATGGGACGAGGAATAAGGTGTCTCCGGTTTCGTTCGGACCCAGAAGAGACTTGTAAATGGATTTGTGTCTGAAATTGTATTTCATTCTATGTGAATTGATTTTTATTTAATATATATATGTCTGGTGGCGGAGAATTTATTCTCTTGCTTAACACCCTTCTCTGAGACGCATGAGCTCAGAGGTTATATATTGATAGTTGTTGATCGCATAGCGTGAATTGTCAATTTAGCATGCCAAGGTGCAAATGATCGAGGCTTTTGTTGAAAAGTAGAGCCTTGTGGTTTATGATCAAACACAGCCTGTTCAACCGTAGCTTTGTGTGTAGCATTACATCACGAGCCTCACACCCCGGTATGAGTCAAAAACGGGACAAGTGAACGTAGGGAGTGCACACGTTTCTTTATAGCTAGAAGTGGTATCAGGGTTTTGCAAGCCCTAACATTTTACTTATGTGGATGATGGATTATGAGGCCTCAGTTATATTGGTCGATAGTGACTAATTTATAGGTTCAATAGGACCGGGGAGCGTGTGTTCAGGAATTGCCAATCCACTAAAGTATCTGTGGACCGCCCCTGTAGGATCCAAGGGTTGCCCATAGGTGTGATCCTGAGACATTTGCTAAAGTATCTCGAATTGGTAAGGAGATCGTTCCTAGTCTTGACTCATGATGGAAACCCAACTTCCAATACGACACCGTACGGTTTTGATTGTAAAACTAGTATGGCGACATGGTATAAGGAACTTATGACGTTTATGATTGATGCATTATGATTATAATGTTTTTGAAACATGTATACACTAATAATAATATCAAATCTATTTTTACCGTATCAAGCATTTTTGACCATTATAAGGTAAAACTCTATCCTCCAGGTTGCATTGCATTGTGTGATGGGACTTGAGTCTTGTAATGGTATCATTTTTCTAAAAACATTGCATTGTTTAGCGATTTACTTTAGTTATGCACTAGCAATCCAATGGTGTAAACCCATTCCACGTTAGCGGCGTGGTCATGTGATTAGCCATAATATTAGATAGGTTAAGTAAGATTTCTCATGCCAGTCCCATGACTTACCCGTAGTTTGTTTCACTTGCAAACTCGGATGCCCCTTATTTTCCACATGGGCAGTCGAGTAGCTTGTTTTACAGATATCTATTTTGAGCGGGATTCTGGATCGAAGATTAAAGTTGTGTCCAGTGCAATGACAGCCTTCCGCTGCGTTAGTTTAATTGTTCCGATGTGCATTGTATTACATTCGTTGTAAAAAATCTTCCGCTGTTGTATTATTATATTCAATATACTCTGATATAGTTTGTACTCTGATGTGATATTATTATGATGTTTATAATAGTCTTCTGTTATTTGTTCTGATATGTCGTATGCCCATAGTTAGTGCATTGGAGGATTTCCAACTTTTGGATCAGACCTGTGTGGTTTATGGTCGATTCAAAGGGCGGGGATTTTTGGGTCATTACAACATCAGGAAGGATAACCCTTACTTGTCTATAACACCACCTCCAGGGCATTTGAGCCCAGCTGATTCTCGCTTATTTGAGGTGGACAAGTCTAGGAAAAATCTAAAACATAGCAATAAAAGTAAAGTTCCTGACCCTAGTCAGATCTTGACGAGATCTGTGGCAATCAACAACAAAGCTCCAGAGTCTCCCAATGTAGCAAAACCTTTGTTTTTGGAACATTAGAGGTGCTCATCAGGACACAAAATTAGATCAATGCAAGCTTATGATCAGCAAAAACAACCTATCTGCTCTCGCTAGCCTTGAAACCAAGCTCAACGAGCCTCTTACCTTAAGGGATTTCAGATATATTAATTCGAACTGGTCCTATAGTCATAATTTACATAAAGCTAGTAATGGCAGAATTTTACTAATTTTTAACCCAAACATTCAATAATTTCTCCATGATTACGTCCTTGATTCAACATATACACTGCCATAACTTGTACATCCTCGCTGCCACTTCTTATTATTTCACTATTATCCATGCACACAATTCAACTAATGCTAGAACTTGTCTTTTTCAAATGCTTCCAGCCTTTAAGCAGAACACTCACTCATGGTTGGTTTGTGGTGATTTTAATTCTCCTCTTTGTCTTGATGATAGAATTGGAGGTAACCCTATTACTTTTAATGAGATAAAGCCCTTGAATGTTGCTATAAATAACTCTGATCTTATTCAAGTGAACACCTTTGGAGTTCAGTTCACGTGGAATAACTCCAAAACGGATGGGATAAGAACCTATTCCAAAATTGATCACACTTTTTTTTTAATTTAAATTCGCTCTCCAAATGGCCTGGCCTTTGTAATGAGCTGCCCCCTCTTCTCTCGAATCATTCGTTGCAAATTCTTCATTTGGGTGCGAACATGAATGCCAGGCACTCGAGTTTAAATTTTTTAACACTTATATTGTTGAACCCTAATTTTTAGAAATTGTTAAAAACGAATGGCTCCAGCCGGCTTTTGGACACCTGATGTTTGTTTTATTTAAAAAACTTAAGAAAGTTAAAGATGTTTTAAAAATTTGGGTGCACAACTAGTACGGTTCTGGTGGTAGGAACTTTAAACATTGGATGGAGCAAATTAAGATTATTTAGATGCAAGTGAATGTAGACCCTTTGAATCCAAATCTGGTTGCTATTGAATCTATGTACTCTAACAATCTCAAGGAGGCGCTTCAATAGGAATCTATTATGAGTAAACAAAAGGCGCAGATTAAGTGGTTTGAAGAAGGTAACATGAATTTTGCTTTTTTCCATGCTGCTTTGAAAGCTAAACAAAACAGAGATAACATCCTATCAATTACTCACTTGAATGGTAATGTTTTTATGTCTTTTAATGACATACACAATGCTTTTATTAAATATTTTACTGCTTTGTTTGGTAATGATAGTAATTTTTCTTCGAATATTGACTATATTAATCCTATGCTACTCCCCAAGATTAATAATGATCAATTTGCTTTCTTATGTGCTCCTGTCACTGATAATGAGATCAAATCTGCTATGTTTGCCTTAAATAAAAACTGTAGTGGAGGTTCCGATGGTTTTAACTCTTTCCTTTTCTAGTTCTGTTAGGATTTTGTGAAGAATGGCATGTGTAATGCTATTTTACAATTTTTTAAAAGAGGAGTTATGTTTGACTCCTTTAATAATATGGTGATAGCTCTCATCCCTAAAGTCACTAATGCATGCACTGTCGATGCTTTTCAGCAAATTTCGTGTTACAACGCTATATATAAATGTATTGCTAAGATACTAGCCAATAGAATGAAGCGTGTCCTACCTGCAGTCATTTCTAGTAATTAAGCGGCTTTCTTGCCGGGTAGAAACATTCTTGATAATATTCTCTTTGCCCATGATCTCCTTAAGGGGTATGACACTGTTATCATCTCCCCTGGCGTAATGCTTAAATTAGATATTACTAAAGCGTTTGACACGATTCAATGGACCTCAATTACTCGCATTCTCAGTTTTATGAACTTTCCTCCCTGCTTTAATGCTTGGATTTATGCTTGCATTAGTACCTCTCACTTCTCGATTAATATTAACGGTTCTCCGGTAGGTTACTTTGCGAGTAAATAAGGTATCAGGCAGCGGGACCCTATCTCTGCCTTCTTATTTATTATAGTTATGGAGCAGCTTACGCGTATGATAGATTCTGTTGTTGACAATAGTCTTTTTTAGTTGCATCCTAAGTGCTCTAATCCGAGAATTACCTTGTTAATGTTCACGGATGATCTTATCATCTTTTGTAAACTAGACATCTCTATACCTGCGAATATTATGAGTACTTTAGATAATTTTCATGCTATAACTGGTTTGAGAATTAATTTAGAAAAATCTGAGTTCTTAGCTGCTTGTATTAGCCAATAGCAGATTGACCAAATTCACTCCCAAACTGGTCTGAATTTTAATAATCCGACTATTTCCTACCTTGGGTTGCCATTGACAACATCGAGAATAACTTCACTGCAATGTGTGCCTTTGTCTGCGAAGATTACTCGAAGGCTAGAATGTTAGCCTGCTAGAAATCTTAGTCAAGCAGGACGTGTTACTCTTATAAATCTGTGATTGTCTTGATGCATGTTTATTGGGTAAGGCTTTTCTTGCTACTGCAGAAGCTTCTTATGATGATACAAGTCACATTTATGTGTTTCATTTGGAAAGGCAGTATTCACATTAAATACTTAGCCCCTATTTCCTTTGCTTCAATCGAAAAGCCTATACGCAATGGGGGTCTGGGTATTATGAAATTGTGCCTATGGAATTATGATGCATATGGCAAACACTTTGATGACATTATCAATAAAAGAAAGAGCCTTTGGGTTGCGTGATCTTACTCCCTTGCAATCAAAAACAAAAGTATATAGACCATTAGCCATAACAGCTCAATGAGCTGGACGTGGAAAGCAATTATCAAAATAAGAGAGAGAATTCTTCCATATTTCAAGTATGGTCAGACTATCTATCATGATATTAATTTTTGGCTTGACCCTTGGTGTGATTACGGCTTGACCATTGGGAACAACGTTACATACCTTGAAAATCAATAGACCGACATTAGTTTTCACAACAATGTGTTGAGCCATTTAGATGGCAACCGGTTGAACTTGCCTGTGTCATCCAATCAAAACATAGAGAACCTGTGGAAAGAAATGCACATTGTTTGGCTTAAGCCAAATACTGATGACATCGCTCTCTGGAAATGGCCTGGTAAGCAGTTCCAAATTAAGCTATTATATAAATCTTTGTTGGGTACTACAACTTTTCCTACTTGTAGATCGTTTAAAGCAACCTGGAGGATGGATAGCAGCGCTAAAGAAAATTTCAGCTTATGGAAGGTTATGAAGAAAGCTTTACTGACTAAAGACAGACTGAGAGCTCGTGGAATGGACGTTGATGGGAGGTGTGTTTTCTATCGAAATGTTGAAGAAAATCATTCCCATCTTTTCTTCGAATGCTTCGTTATCAGACCAGTATGGCCGGCTACCTTAAACAAGATCTATGATGTGAATATCCAATGGTCCAATCCCTTTGATTGAGAGGAGATCCGGCACAAGATAAAAAGGAAAAATGGTAAAGCTAGAATCTGCACTTACATATTGATGAAATTTGTGTACGACTCATGGAAGGAAAGGAACAAATTGATTTTTGAATCTAGTCGCGGCTCAGATCTGGTGTAATTCAAGCATAAGCTTTGGCATGACATGCATGATGGTTTGAAGTACTTAGAGTTCGCGTATGATCCTGCAATATTTTGTAGTTAGCACTGCTTGCTGCAGTTACTGCTTCTTGCAGTTTTTGACATCATTTTTGTGTTTTGTCCTCCAAAAATTTGAATATGTCGTGTATCTCTATAGTCTTTTTTTGCACTTTCTTTCTTTGTTTCTATGTAATTCGTCTCCAGTATATTAACAAAATGGTAGGGGTCCACTCAACCCCGTTGGCTTTGCAAAAAAAAGAAGGGCAACATGTTACGATAATCGGCAGCGTGAGTATATTTGTGTACGTGTATGCGGTCGATACATATATACGCAAACAAGAATGTTTACGTATACATATACATACGACGTCCACCACATGTAACAAACAAAGCAGTGTGCATTTGATGATACATATATACATATACGAAGGTATATATACATGTATATATCCCGGACGCTACATATATCTCATAATCCATGTTTTCCGAAATCCAACAACAGATGACCTAGAACAAAAAACAAGTGGATCAGCAAATAATGACCAAACACAACAGCAAGTATCCAAAAAGCTAATTGTATTTAGTGTATACGAAGTAAAATTCTTGGAATAAGTAATCAGAAGTTGGAAATTTACATTCGGTGATAGCAGAGGAGCGAGCAAGGTTTGTCGTGCTCACAGTGGACTGAATCTTCGATGTTGGTGGTTGAAATAAAGCCTAGGTACCCCCAAATTGATGAGGCAAAACCCAACTAACTTCGGTAGCTTCGGATCTGGAGGCGAACGCAAAAGGAAATAAAGCTTAAGGCGATAGTAGCCTGTGCTGAATCTAGATTGTTAATGAAGAAACATTGTCGATTTGAGGAACGGATTTGATTTGGTTTAGGGTGGTTGCCATTTTCGAAGGAGGAAGAATGATTTAAATTTTAGGGAGGATGCAATCGGCTTCCGCCATTAAAGGTAAAAGGGAAGAATTGATTTTTGTTGAAGAAATGGAAAGAGGGCATGATTTTTTTATAGAAGCAGAAGAAAAGGGGTAAGAATGAAGATAGATTATAGTGTTATGGTAGCGACATATAAAGAAGATAGGTCCGCATAAAATTATTTTAGGCAGGTTTATTTGGGTAAAATTTAATATTAGTTCCTATCGCAAATTACCACAGAACGCTCTAAATTCGCACCACCAACCCAAGCTCCAAATTCGACAAAAATAATATGTACCTCTTTGTCTTTGCATTCTGAATCCAACAAAAATAGTTTGGTTGTAATCTAACTCCATTTGTATATGACGTTATTTAAGTTTTGAATTATTTATCGGTTCACCGGTTTTATACCATTTGCCCACCAAGAACTCCGTTCGATTCAAAATTTGAAATGTTAAGTTCGATTTATTTATGTATACGAATACACACGTATCCAAGCCAATTTTCCATATATTTCAACAAATAAGATCTCCAATTTGTTTAACATTAATAACGTTTATTTTTAAACTCAACCTTTTATATTTTCAGTCGAATCCCAAATGTAATTAAAATATCCAACCAAATTCAATTCAAATATTCAACAATAAATATTTGATTCCAAACCAACCATTCTGAACTTAATCTTAAATTCAATTCATAAACAAACCAATATATTTGATTTTTTTAACCCAAGTGTCAATATAAAATTGATTATTAATAGTTAATTCTTTAATTAATTCCATATTTCAGTTGTCAAACTTTATGTGATGTTACAAAACCCATAAAACTTTTAACATTGTCTATGCATATTTCTAGCAATTTTATATGCTTTATTCTTGTTAGTCCAATTGAAACAGGGTCTCTTCAGTTTTTGTTCGAGCTCGTTCAAAATCGTCGGCTAACCTTGCTTTATCGCCTTCTAAAGTTTCAAGAGCCTTATTCTGGAAAGCAAGTTTACCTTCGAGCACTGCTTTCTCTTGCCGACAAGAGAACAAAGTTTATTGTATGGAAGTTAATTGAGATTCAGTAAACTCATGGCCAGTTTGAGCCTCGTCAAGTTTTTTCTTGGCGGGTTCAATCTCTTTTGGAAGCCTTCTGTTGTCGGCTTCTAAGCTGCTCATCCTGTTGTTCCCATCTTTAAGGAATGCAATTTCGACCGCTTGACCTTCAATCACACGACTCAGTTCAATCTTATCGTTCTCCAGAAGTTCAATACGTTTAAGATGCTGAGTATTTAACTTCTGAAATTCAAAGCAGAACGTATCCCAAGACTCAAATCGCTTTTTGGAAGTATTTTTGGCTTCGTCCAACTAAACTTCAAGCGGACCCACGATAGTGGAAAGCGGGAGGTCACATAGTTTTTTATGGTACTCAACTCTCCAACGGTGCTCTGGTCATCGTATAGAGACAAATCTAAGTCGAGGTCCATTCCCCTTAAGTCCCAATCTCCGAACATGTCTATCAAATTAGGATTACCAGGGGCAACTCTGTAGGGAGGTATGTCAAGAATTGCTTGAATCTAGCAAAGAGCAGGTGCATTAGAAATAGAGGATCTAGTCAACGGCTTCAAAGGGAACGAAGAACTGGGGCATGGAAGTTCAGCTGGTTCAGAAGACCCATCGAGCCCAGCCTGTCCATTGTTACCTCCTCTCTTTTCGGTATCCTAGTTTTCTCCCCCAGATAACCAAGAATGATCATGCTTCTTCCTCTTTAGCAAACTCGCCAGTGGTGCTTCAAGAGCATCATGGGTTAGAGGATCTGGAGATGGACGGGAACGATTGAGACAACGAGAAAGGCTAGATTGCAGGATATTCCATGGATCAACGAGAGCAAATTGCTAAGAGAAATTTTCCAATAAAGGCGGCTCCATTCCTGGATCTAAGAAGGAAAAGAAAATCTAAGCGCCGCAATTATAGAAAGATGAGAAAAGAATCCTAAAAACTTTGCGAGATATTGCCTTAACCCAATAACAAGGGGTTTTGTCTGTAAATTTCTCACGGTTAAAAGGTAGCGATCTTACCTTGAACGAGCTCTCCAGCCAAGTCTGGAGGATCAAGTCCTTTGAAAGTCTCTGAACCATCTTCGTCTTGGTCTTCTTTAGAAGAGTTCCCTTCGCTTCTCGGGTTTTCTACAGAAGTTTCTACAATTTCATCAAGTCGCTCCGCTTCCCAAACCTGTTCCAGGGAAATCTTCGAAGGAGTCATGTTCACATCTCCCTGAGCGGGTCCCTCTAGCAAAGAACTATCTTCTTTGCCCAAAACTATTGAAGTCTTAGAGCCTTTGCACTTTGAACGCTTGGATACTACCTTTTTGGCAGGGATGGCTCTGTTACTAGAAGGTGCTCCATTGCTCCTTATGACGCAAGAAAATCCCTTTTCCAAAGATTTCTTGGCAAGGGATTTGCTGATAGCTTCCTTTTTGCCGGGAGCATCCACTGGGAAGGTACACAGAGATGAAAGCAGGTTGTATTTCCTTAAGAACCTTTTGTTAATCAAGAATTTCCTATTCCTCTACCCCTCATCGACGGCTAATAACGAGTTGCATAGATCTTGATCAAAGGATATGCTTTGATCAGGAAGCACTGCAATATATCCAAAAGATTTTAGGAAAACCAAAACAAAAGGAAGAAAGATGAGACGACCCGATTTCCCGTTCTCACGGAAACAAGGTTATCTTTTGGAATATAACACAGAAACATATAATAGCAGAACAGAATTAAATAAAATACACCAGACTGAACAACAAAATATACTGGATAAAAGTAATCATCAGAGTTACACAGTATACAGGATCTTACTTAGTACAAATACAGTTCAGCTATACATAAATGTCTACAGCGGAAATAAACAAAATATGTACAATAGGAGCTGAACAGCATAAAAAGAAATAAATGATAGAATCCATCTTCAGCTCCAGCTATCCAGAAAGAACCAGCTAAACCTGAATACAAGGCTGCCCGTGTAGAAAAAGGGGCACCCGAGTTTGAGAGTGAAACAAACTACGAGTCAGTCATGGGACTGGTATGAGAAATCTACTCAACACATATATAATATGGCAAATCACAGGACCACGCCACTCTCGTGGAACGGGTTTACTCCATTGGATTGCCAGTGCTTCAAAACAAATCTTTCTTTTAAACATCGCTATGCTTTTTATAAAAATGAAGCCGTTATAAGACTCAGTTCCCATCACACAATGCAACGCAAACCGGAGGATAGAGTTTTTACCTTATAACGGCCAAGATATGCTTGATACGAATAAAACAAAGGCATTTGATATTATTACTAGTGTTTATATGTTTTGAAAACAATTTCAAATCATAACTATCAATCATAGACGACATGGGTACCATATATCATGTCGCCATATATATATACAATCAAAACCGCACGATGACGTATTTGGAAATTGGATTTCCGTCATGAACCAAGGCAAAAGATAGTCCCTACCGAATTCGAGACAATCTAGCCTACCATGTCTCAGGAACAGCCGCAACTGCCCCCTGGATCGTCAGGGCCGGTCCACCGATGTGGATTATTATACCTGAACAATACGTCTCCCCGCCCTTTGGGGCGCAAACGAGCCAACGAATGACTCCATCGGACCCGGATCGTCCGATCAAACCGAGGCGCCTCGCAACAGCAACAACCACATAGGTGAAAAGTATATAAATGTCAGGGCTGGTAGGTCACTGACACCACCCTAGCTAGAAAGAAACGCATGCCCTCCCTGATGTCCTTCTCCCGTTTTAGGTTCATACCCGGGGTGTGAGGCTCGCGAATTTACGTTATACACAAAGCTACGCCACACAGGCGATGCTTTGATCATCACCACAAGACTTTGCTTTTCAACAGAAGCCCTGATCACTGCATCTTAGCATGCCACACAGGCAATTCATACCGTGCACTGATGGCTATCAATCACACAGAACAAATTCCAATGTCAGACACACAGTCCATTTACAAGTCCGTTCTGGGTCTGAACGAAACCGGAGGCACTAAATACCTCGCAAACCCTTCGATCAACACGTACGTCTGAACGATCACCACTCATTATCCATATTTCGGGATGCCTCCCAATCAGGACCTCGGTTACCATCCAAACGAGGTGAAGATCTCCGGTCTTCGACCATCGTCTTCATCTTCGAATTTCAATCGTCGGTCGATTATTCGAAATGAGAATTAACTCGACCTTTTCAAATAATTCACGTATATTTAGAATTTCAAATCGATTTATTTCAATGGTTAAATTATTCGACACACCAATTGTGTTCTTTATATAGTTTTCACACCGAACACATTCAACCATCAAACATCACATAAATCAAGCAAATTCAGTTTATTTCCATTCCATATCGCTTACGATATTTTATAACTATTTATCGCTATTTTTATTTATTTTAAAATAGCCGTTTTATTCAAAACGACGTTTCGGGCCATAAGGCGGCCGTGGCGCTGTTTTTCTTCAGATTTGATTTACACATATCTGAAAATCTAACCGTTGGATCTTTACAAAATTTACATCATTAGAAAGGTCTTTTCAAAACGAATCCAACGGTTCCAGTTTCGGGAAAATCCGACGGTCGGATCTCCCGGTACAATCGTTTGAATTTTCGATTTCAAAATACGAACTGCAGCGTCGTTATTCGATTAAATATATAATTATATTTATATATATATAAATATAATCGCTTCTGGCGCTGTTTCTCTTCAGATTTGAATTAAACATTCCAGACAATCCAACCGTTGGATTTTTACAAGGTTGGTGCCGTTGGAAAGATTATTCCAAGGCGTACCCGACGGTTGAGTTTTCGGGAAAATCCAATGGTCGGATTTCCCGTACTAGTCGTTTGAAATCACGGTTTCAAAATACGAACTGCACGGCCTCGTTTCGTTTTAATTTTATTTATATTTATATAGTTATATAAATATAGTTCTTTCAACAATTTCAATATCGTTTTCACTTCAAATATTTTCTAACACCTTAAATTTTGGAAAAATTTCGCCATAACCTCCCCTGCACCGGGAGCGTCGGGAAATCGCAAATAGCGTCCCGGTCCTTCTAATCTCAAAAAAGAAAAAGAAAAAGCCAAGCGGCTAGCCAACAGGCTCAAAATCATCACCCAAACAAATCAGTAAATGTGTACCTATTTGTCGGGCACAAAATTTTATTCCTTTTCTCTAGCCCCTTTGCTATAACCTGTTCAAAGAATATTGCATGTACATATATATACAGTTCATATCATTTTTCATTTTCTATTCAACTTCATATTTGATTTCTATTTGGTTTAAAAACACCATTCATTCTAATGTCACATAAATAGGCGCAAATCATTTCATTAGCTAATTAATGAATATTTCAACTGATATATGTTTATTTGAACAAGTGGCTATTTTTAACATTTCACATTTCAACGATTTATGCATACAATAAAAATGTGATTTTTTTATTGTAAAATAATTCATTTCAAAACACTATTTTTCTATATAGCTCATATAGTCTATAAAAGGTGATTTTTATTATCAAACTATTTATTTCAAAATATGAATACCATTCAACACATGAATTTCTAAACAACGAATGAATATCAATTCAACACATGAATGTTTCTATAGTTTTTATATATCGATAAAAATGTGATTTTTATTATCGAGCAATTTATTTCAAAATATGAATACCATTCAACACATGAATTTCTAAACAACGAATGAATATCAATTCAACACATGAATGTTTTCAATAGTTTTTATATATCGATAAAAATGTGATTTTTATTATCGAGCAATTTATTTCAAAATATGAATACCATTCAACACATGAATTTCTAAACAACGAATGAATATCAATTCAACACATGAATGTTTTCAATAGTTTTTATATATCGATAAAAATGTGATTTTTATTATCGAGCAATTTATTTCAAAATATGAATACCATTCAACACATGAATTTCTAAACAACGAATGAATATCAATTCAACACATGAATGTTTTCAATAGTTTTTATATATCGATAAAAATGTGATTTTTATTATCGAGCAATTTATTTCAAAATATGAATACCATTCAACACATGAATTTCTAAACAACGAATGAATATCAATTCAACACATGAATGTTTTCAATAGTTTTTATATATCGATAAAAATGTGATTTTTATTATCGAGCAATTTATTTCAAAATATGAATACCATTCAACACATGAATTTCTAAACAACGAATGAATATCAATTCAACACATGAATGTTTTCTATACAATGAATAAATATAGTTTAAGCATATGAAAATAATTCAAACACACAAATATTATTCAAAATTTCGGCAGCATAACGGCAGGGTAGTTACACCGGCACCGTCCCTAGTACGGCTCCTCGCTCTACCTTAAAACCTCGCGGTTTTTGACAATGGGAATCATGCATCTAGTTCGCACGCAGGCGGCATGTATATATTTATTTCATTTCCACAAACTAATCCTAAGTGGTTTCAACCAAATATTTCACAACCACAAATGGGTATTTTTCAACCTCAATCAACCAATATCAATCTCAAACAATCCCAAACAATCATTCAATTTTCACAACAGTTTCAACCAATAAATATCGTCCATGGTTTGTGGACGAGGGGCGTATATATATATATATTTATATTTATATATAGCAATTCACTTTCATTGTCAACACATATATAATTATTTTTAAATCAGAAATCTCACCAATAGCTATCCAACTTCAAGACTCTTCTTAATAGAAATCTTCGCCTATTTGTCGCTTTCGCCCGTATTCTCTACACATGTAAAAATAGAATTTTTACTATGCTATTCAATATATAAAAATCGAATTTTGACTTCGCTATTCAATATATAAAAATATGATTTTTACTTTTGCTTTCAACATATAAAAATATGATTTTTATTTTGACTTTCAACATATAAAAATATGATTTTTGCTTTTGCTTTCATATATAAAAATATGATTTTTGCTTTTGCTTTCATATATAAAAATATGATTTTTGCTTTTGCTTTCATATATAAAAAAATATGATTTTTGCTTTTGCTTTCATATAAAAATAATAATATGATTTTTACTTTTGAAAGAAATCAGTTTTCAACTTTTCAAGAAAACCAGTTTTTAAATATTTTTATAAATATCAGTTTTAAACTTTATAAAAATTTCAGTTTTTAATTCTTTTATAAAAATCAGTTTTATTTTTAAAACATTCAGTTTTTATTTCTTTATTCTTTTTTTTTTAAAACAGTTTTTAATACTTTTTATAAAAATGCAGTTTTTATCTTTATAAAATAATGCAGTTTGCCTTTTTCAAAATGCAGTTTTTTTTATTCTTTTAAAAATGCAGTTTTTTTTTTTTTTATTTCAAAAACAGGTTTTTATACTTTTTTTAAAATTCAGTTTTATTCTTTATAAAAAAAACAGTTCAGTTTTAAAGTTCTTTTATAAAAACAGTTTTACTTTTTTTTTTATAAATGCAGTTTTAAACTTTTAAAAACAAAACAGTTATAAACTTTTAAAAACAAAACAGTTATAAACTCTTTTTTAAAAATTCAGTTTTTTTTTAAAAAGCAGTTTAAAAATCTAAAAAAAAAAGAACTCAGTTTTATTTCTTTTTCCTAAATTCTGTTTTTTTAAAACTCTATAAACAAATCAGTATTATATATAAAATAAAAATAAAATAAATAAAAATAAAATAAAATTAAAGACTTACAGAGGAGCGGGGGGGAAGGTCTTCGCCGATGGTCGGAGGCTCGAGGCTCGAACGGGGAGGTGGGGCTTCGGCGCTCGAACGGGGTGGTGGGGCTTCGTCGGAGATTGTACGACCTGGGGGGGGGCTTCGATTGATGGAGGGGCACAGGCGGAGGCGAGGCTTGGAGCAGGACAGGGCGGTGGCGTCGACGTCTGGGGCGGCGGCGATTTGCTTAGGGTTTTCCTTTTCTTTTTTTTTTTATTTTTTTGTTTAACTGAATCGGGGGGGGGGCCAGAAAGGAGATAAAGGGGAGGGAAAGAAATTTTTTTTTTTTATATATATTATTTAATTATTATTTTTGCCAATAGGTTGACTTTTACACACGACCTCGAAACGAGGCCCACCGCCTGTCGTCCATAGCGTTTTACCCCCATTCTGAACACAATGGGATATGTATCGCTAGCTGATTTGATCGTTACAATCAGTTTCCTTTTGAATTTTCATTTAAATCATTATATTGAATTTTAAACGCACATTTCAAATTACCGGGGTCACATACTAACTAGAAAAATTCTAGAAAAATATTTTCTAGCTTCGTATTGACGATACGGTCCTAACAAAACTAGTTTCGTCGAATTCTGAGATCGTTTGAAAAATGGCCAATTTCCATTCGATTAAAATCAACAGAAACTGGTCAAACGCGTTTTCCTTTGCCACGCTCACATATTGATTCGAAAAATTATGAAATTTGAAACCTAGCAATAACTTGACACTGCGGATCTAACAAAAGTGGTTTCGTCTAAATCCGAGGTCATTTGCAAAACATCCATTTTTAAGGGCCTGAATTCCATAGCGACTATTCAGAATTTTCAACTGGACATATCTTTTGATTCCCGCTATCAAATTTCGATTGGTCGGATTCGTTAGAAAGATATCATCAATTAGATACTAATGTTTTTGGTCTCACTAAAATCCGGATTGTTTTGCACCCGGTATATTCATTTGAAGTTTGAAATCGAATTATCGTACTACCGCGCCATTTTCAATTCTATATATAATTATATTTAATTATATTCATTTTCAAATGTCGATTCAACTCAGTTTTCATCGCCATTGTTTAAAATATTTATTTTAAATATTTAAAATCCATTATTTTAGCCAATTTAAAATTTTTAAATTGGTTCAGATTTTCTGGGTCGTTACAATCTCCCCCACTTAAAACTTTTCGTCCCCGAAAAGGAATAAAGTCGAAAGTGGTTTGATAAATCTACAATCATACAACACAACAACCAATTTGTTTCTAATATTCAGAGTATAGAATAAACAATGCACATCCATGGGAAGAAAATAGCAACAGAATAGAGAATTAAACGGTAATGCAAAGTAGGGTAAATGTACCTTGCACCAGAGTCAATCAGAGATATCTACTCGGCATCTAGGATAAGCTTTCTGAATGCTCTCCTCGGTTTCCCAAGTACAATCTCGCGGATCTCCACTCCATTGCACTTTGACTAAGTGAACCTTCTTGTTTCTCAGCTCTTTGGTTTCTTTGCCGATAATCTTTAGCGGCTCTCGCCTTACGGCTAATTCTGGAGTAATTTCAATATCCTGCTGAGCTGCTTCTTCCACGATCAAGTCTGGATCATGAACGTGCTTTCGAAGTTGGGATATATGAAATACATCATGAACTCCAGGCAACCAGTCTGGCAGTTTGACCCTGTAAGCGAGAGTTCCGATCCGTTCCAGAATAGGAAACGGACCAATGAATTTGGGCGCTAACTTTCCAGTTTTACCGAACCGGATTACTCCTCTCATCGGCGATACTTTCAAATATACATAGTCGCCAACTTCAAAGGATATATCTCTTCTTCTTTTATCGGCATAGCTCTTTTGTCGGCTTTGAGCGGCGAGTAATCGCTTCCTAATAAAATCGACTTTGTCGGCAGCTTCGCGAATCATATCAGGACCCAACACAAGTCTATTTCCAGGCTCGACCCAACAAGCAGGAGATCGGCACGGTCTACCATACAATGCTTCGAATGGCGACATTTTCAGACTCGCCTGGTAGCTGTTGTTATAAGAGAACTCAGCCAAATGTAGATTGTCTTCCCATGATCCACCGAAATCTATAACACAAGCCCGCAATAGATCTTCTAAAATACGATTCACCCTCTCAGTCTGACCGTCTGTCTGAGGATGATAAGCGGTGCTTAGGTTTAACTTCGTTCCGAGTTCTACTTGAAATGCTTCCCAGAATTTGCTAGTGAATATCGTATCTCTATCACTGACTATACTGAGCGGCACTCCATGTAGTCTAACTATTTCCCTGAAGTACATCTGCGCCAGACTCTGAGCGGTTCTGTTTGATCTGACAGGTATGAAATGGGCGGTCTTCGTGAAACGATCTACGATCACCCAAATACTGTCATTTCCTTTTCTGGTTCTGGGCAGACCATCAATGAAATCCATAGAAATATGTTCCCACTTCCAGCCAGGAACTTCTAGCGGTTGTAATAATCCAGCCAATTTCTGTTGATCGCTCTTTACTAGCTGGCAAGTGGGGCATCGGCTAACATATAAGGAAATGTCCCTTTTCATCGACTTCCACCAGAAGGTGCGTTTGATGTCATTATACATTTTGCTTACTCCCGGATGGATACTGAGTTTTGACTTGTGGCATTCATCCAATACTTCCTTTCGAAGTTCAGGAATGTTAGGAACGCATATTCGACCTTTGAGCCTTAGAATCCCCTCATTATCAACTTGAAAACTCGAGGGTTCGCCTTGTTGAATTATCCCTCTGATCTTCTGAATGAAGTGATCATCCTCCTGAAGAGCAGATATCTTATCTAGCAATGAAGTCGTGATAATAAAACTGGCGATCATTACATTCTTTCTGCTTAACGCATCGGCCACGACATTGGCTTTTCCTGGAGTATATATAATTTCGAAGTCATATGCTGCAAGAAACTCCAGCCAACGTTGCTGTCTCAGATTCAGGTCCTTCTGAGTGAACAGATACTTTAACGACTGGTGATCTGTAAACAGTTCAAACCTCTCGCCCAGAAGATAGTGTCTCCAGATTTTCAAAGAGAATATGATAGCCAATAACTCAAGATCATGAGTTACATAGTTTTTCTCGTGTGGCTTCAGTTGACGGCTAGCATAAGCAATTACTTGGCCCCTTTGCATTAACACTGCGCCAAGGCCTTCTCTAGAAGCATCAGTCCATACTTTTAAATCCTGGTTGCCATCGATGATGGTTAACACTGGAGCAGTAGTTAATCTCAACTTTAGCTCTTCGAAAGCCTCCTCACTCTCTTCAGTCCATTTGAACTTAGAATGCTTCTTTGTAAGCTTCGTTAAGTGGCCAGATATCTTCGAAAAGTCTTTAACGAACTTTCGGTAATAGCTAGCCAATCCGAGAAAACTGCGGACTTCAGTGGGAGTACTGGGCTGTTTCCAATTCTGAATAGCTGTGATTTTGCTTGGATCCACAGCGATTCCATCTTTCGATACGACATGGCCCAGAAATTTTACTTCATCTTGCCAGAATATACATTTGGAAAATTTGGCTTTCAATACATTTCTCCTGAGGATTTCTAACACTTGTTCCAGATGCTTTTCATGTTCGGCCTTTGATTTAGAGAAGATTAGAATATCATCAATAAAAACCAGAACAAATTTATTCAAAACCCCTCTGAACACTCTGTTCATTAGATCGACGAAGTAAGCTGGAGCGTTACATAAGCCGAACGGCATTACTAACCACTCGTAGAATAAGTCGGGGCCTCTGAACGCTGTCATTGGAACACACTCTTCGGCAATTCGAAGTTGATGGAAACCTGTAGCTAGGTCCATTCTTGAAAATACTTGCGCTCCATTTAATCGATCCAACAAATCATCTATTCGCGGCAATGGATACTTGTTCTTTATTGTTTGTTTGTTCAGATCTCGATAATCCACACATAGACGTAGAGTACCGTCACATTTCGGGACAAACACCACTGCTGCACCCCAATCAGAGAAACTAGGCCTGATCAGACCTTTCCATACTAGCTGTCTTGTTTGATTGTCTAATTCCTCCTTCTCTTTCAAGGACATTCTTCTAATGGCGTGAACTACTGGCCTTGCATTGGGAATTAAAGAAATTTTGAAATCTATTTCTCTCTGCGGAGGTAAGCGAACAACTTCCTCGAACACATCCGCATAATTCTTGACGACAGGAATATCTTTGATGAGATCGGGAATATTCTCAGTAACTTCAGGGATATTTTCAATTTGGGCTGGAGAAATATTCAAAGCTGCCCAGAAGTCTTTTCTATTAGCATTCTGACCTTCACAGGGAATGGTTATATAACCCCCTGATTTAATCTTAGCTCTAACAACTCTCTCGGCGCATCTAACCTCTGCTTCATATTTGGTTAGCCAATCCAATCCCAAAATAAGATCGAATTCATCAAAATTCATGACGACAGAGATAATAGGGAATTTATAGCAAGAAAAAGAGACGGGTACTGCACAAACCCAACTGAGATTGATGGAACCTCCAACTGGATTTCGGACAGTCATTGGCTCTTTAAGCTTCTTCAAATTCAAATCTAATTTCTTGACCGCACTCTTTGCAATAAAGCTTCGTGACGCGCCAGTGTCAAACAGTACTTTAACTGGAATGTTCTTGACATTGAGCGTGCCTTCTAAAACGTCAGACCTTTCCTGGCTAGCTGAGGGCTCAGAAGTTTCTGCCACTTCATTCACTTGAACTATTTCAGTCTTTTTCAACTGCCAGCAATCTTGCTTTACGTGACCAGCCTGATGGCAGAGATTGCATTTACTATTTTCTTGAAAATTCATCCCGGATTTAGACCCATCACCCTTTCGTCTGTTCGAAGATCTACAATTTCTCATCGAATGCCCTTGCTGATCGCACTTTAGACATACAACTGCCTTTACCCTTTTCTGATTGATCTTCGGCCTCTTTTTGTCTTCAGCCTTCGTACTAGCCTCAGGCTGCTCACTTGTCTCTGGGCTATCAGCCTCAAATTTTCTTTTGCTGCTAGAGCTGATTTCTTATTCGTCTCGCAACATGCCTTTCATATGGAGGTCTTCATATTGATAAGCCATATAAATCATTTCTGGAAAAGGGAGCTTCACATGCCCCAACACTTTATTTTGATATTTCCTTTGAAGCCCGTTGATAAATCTCATATTCTTCCTCTTCGGATTTTGAATTAGATGAGGAGCAAAGTGAGAAAGTTCATTGAATTTCTTATGATATTCGGGAATTGTCATGTCTCCTTGTATTAGATAAGAAAATTCATCGCATAATCGCTCAGTTGCTTCGGGTGGAGTAAATCTTTCTAAGAAAATCACTTTGAATCTATCCCAGGTGATATCACCTTCTGGATTATTCTCTATAACTGAATCCCACCAAAACAAAGCTTCTTCTTTGAGTGCCCAAGACACCAGTAATCTTTTCTGATCGTCTCTCAGCTTTAAACCCTCAAAGATCTTCTCTGCAGAACGAATCCAAGCTTGTGTTTCCATAATGGGCTCCTTGCCTAAGAATGGCGATCCACCAAGATTTCGAAATCTCTTGTATAGAACTTCTATATTGGACTCTGGCTGCGGGAGCACAACTGGCTCATTAGCTGGTCGAGCCATACGATTATTTCTTCTGATCCTGTCACTCATTTTCTAGTACTTCTGCAATTAGCAGAACAAGTGTCAGGTCAATGGAAAAGATATTTGAAAATATAGAGACAAATACTTGAATGTAAATGTGTCTATCGAGGTGTAATTTCATCCTGCTTTACTCATACTAGGATATTGCTGATCCTATCTGTACAGAGTTACCCGTCCTAGAACACTACTGGTTCTATTTCTGACGAGTTCGTTCAAATGTTATATTCCAGAACTAAGCTTAACCAAAGCTCTGATACCACGTTGAGACGACCCGATTTCCCGTTCTCACGGAAACAAGGTTATCTTTTGGAATATAACACAGAAACATATAATAGCAGAACAGAATTAAATAAAATACACCAGACTGAACAACAAAATATACTGGATAAAAGTAATCATCAGAGTTACACAGTATACAGGATCTTACTTAGTACAAATACAGTTCAGCTATACATAAATGTCTACAGCGGAAATAAACAAAATATGTACAATAGGAGCTGAACAGCATAAAAAGAAATAAATGATAGAATCCATCTTCAGCTCCAGCTATCCAGAAAGAACCAGCTAAACCTGAATACAAGGCTGCCCGTGTAGAAAAAGGGGCACCCGAGTTTGAGAGTGAAACAAACTACGAGTCAGTCATGGGACTGGTATGAGAAATCTACTCAACACATATATAATATGGCAAATCACAGGACCACGCCACTCTCGTGGAACGGGTTTACTCCATTGGATTGCCAGTGCTTCAAAACAAATCTTTCTTTTAAACATCGCTATGCTTTTTATAAAAATGAAGCCGTTATAAGACTCAGTTCCCATCACACAATGCAACGCAAACCGGAGGATAGAGTTTTTACCTTATAACGGCCAAGATATGCTTGATACGAATAAAACAAAGGCATTTGATATTATTACTAGTGTTTATATGTTTTGAAAACAATTTCAAATCATAACTATCAATCATAGACGACATGGGTACCATATATCATGTCGCCATATATATATACAATCAAAACCGCACGATGACGTATTTGGAAATTGGATTTCCGTCATGAACCAAGGCAAAAGATAGTCCCTACCGAATTCGAGACAATCTAGCCTACCATGTCTCAGGAACAGCCGCAACTGCCCCCTGGATCGTCAGGGCCGGTCCACCGATGTGGATTATTATACCTGAACAATACGTCTCCCCGCCCTTTGGGGCGCAAACGAGCCAACGAATGACTCCATCGGACCCGGATCGTCCGATCAAACCGAGGCGCCTCGCAACAGCAACAACCACATAGGTGAAAAGTATATAAATGTCAGGGCTGGTAGGTCACTGACACCACCCTAGCTAGAAAGAAACGCATGCCCTCCCTGATGTCCTTCTCCCGTTTTAGGTTCATACCCGGGGTGTGAGGCTCGCGAATTTACGTTATACACAAAGCTACGCCACACAGGCGATGCTTTGATCATCACCACAAGACTTTGCTTTTCAACAGAAGCCCTGATCACTGCATCTTAGCATGCCACACAGGCAATTCATACCGTGCACTGATGGCTATCAATCACACAGAACAAATTCCAATGTCAGACACACAGTCCATTTACAAGTCCGTTCTGGGTCTGAACGAAACCGGAGGCACTAAATACCTCGCAAACCCTTCGATCAACACGTACGTCTGAACGATCACCACTCATTATCCATATTTCGGGATGCCTCCCAATCAGGACCTCGGTTACCATCCAAACGAGGTGAAGATCTCCGGTCTTCGACCATCGTCTTCATCTTCGAATTTCAATCGTCGGTCGATTATTCGAAATGAGAATTAACTCGACCTTTTCAAATAATTCACGTATATTTAGAATTTCAAATCGATTTATTTCAATGGTTAAATTATTCGACACACCAATTGTGTTCTTTATATAGTTTTCACACCGAACACATTCAACCATCAAACATCACATAAATCAAGCAAATTCAGTTTATTTCCATTCCATATCGCTTACGATATTTTATAACTATTTATCGCTATTTTTATTTATTTTAAAATAGCCGTTTTATTCAAAACGACGTTTCGGGCCATAAGGCGGCCGTGGCGCTGTTTTTCTTCAGATTTGATTTACACATATCTGAAAATCTAACCGTTGGATCTTTACAAAATTTACATCATTAGAAAGGTCTTTTCAAAACGAATCCAACGGTTCCAGTTTCGGGAAAATCCGACGGTCGGATCTCCCGGTACAATCGTTTGAATTTTCGATTTCAAAATACGAACTGCAGCGTCGTTATTCGATTAAATATATAATTATATTTATATATATATAAATATAATCGCTTCTGGCGCTGTTTCTCTTCAGATTTGAATTAAACATTCCAGACAATCCAACCGTTGGATTTTTACAAGGTTGGTGCCGTTGGAAAGATTATTCCAAGGCGTACCCGACGGTTGAGTTTTCGGGAAAATCCAATGGTCGGATTTCCCGTACTAGTCGTTTGAAATCACGGTTTCAAAATACGAACTGCACGGCCTCGTTTCGTTTTAATTTTATTTATATTTATATAGTTATATAAATATAGTTCTTTCAACAATTTCAATATCGTTTTCACTTCAAATATTTTCTAACACCTTAAATTTTGGAAAAATTTCGCCATAACCTCCCCTGCACCGGGAGCGTCGGGAAATCGCAAATAGCGTCCCGGTCCTTCTAATCTCAAAAAAGAAAAAGAAAAAGCCAAGCGGCTAGCCAACAGGCTCAAAATCATCACCCAAACAAATCAGTAAATGTGTACCTATTTGTCGGGCACAAAATTTTATTCCTTTTCTCTAGCCCCTTTGCTATAACCTGTTCAAAGAATATTGCATGTACATATATATACAGTTCATATCATTTTTCATTTTCTATTCAACTTCATATTTGATTTCTATTTGGTTTAAAAACACCATTCATTCTAATGTCACATAAATAGGCGCAAATCATTTCATTAGCTAATTAATGAATATTTCAACTGATATATGTTTATTTGAACACGTGGCTATTTTTAACATTTCACATTTCAACGATTTATGCATACAATAAAAATGTGATTTTTTTTATTGTAAAATAATTCATTTCAAAACACTATTTTTCTATATAGCTCATATAGTCTATAAAAGGTGATTTTTATTATCAAACTATTTATTTCAAAATATGAATACCATTCAACACATGAATTTCTAAACAACGAATGAATATCAATTCAACACATGAATGTTTCTATAGTTTTTATATATCGATAAAAATGTGATTTTTATTATCGAGCAATTTATTTCAAAATATGAATACCATTCAACACATGAATTTCTAAACAACGAATGAATATCAATTCAACACATGAATGTTTTCAATAGTTTTTATATATCGATAAAAATGTGATTTTTATTATCGAGCAATTTATTTCAAAATATGAATACCATTCAACACATGAATTTCTAAACAACGAATGAATATCAATTCAACACATGAATGTTTTCAATAGTTTTTATATATCGATAAAAATGTGATTTTTATTATCGAGCAATTTATTTCAAAATATGAATACCATTCAACACATGAATTTCTAAACAACGAATGAATATCAATTCAACACATGAATGTTTTCAATAGTTTTTATATATCGATAAAAATGTGATTTTTATTATCGAGCAATTTATTTCAAAATATGGATACCATTCAACACATGAATTTCTAAACAACGAATGAATATCAATTCAACACATGAATGTTTTCAATAGTTTTTATATATCGATAAAAATGTGATTTTTATTATCGAGCAATTTATTTCAAAATATGAATACCATTCAACACATGAATTTCTAAACAACGAATGAATATCAATTCAACACATGAATGTTTTCTATACAATGAATAAATATAGTTTAAGCATATGAAAATAATTCAAACACACAAATATTATTCAAAATTTCGGCAGCATAACGGCAGGGTAGTTACACCGGCACCGTCCCTAGTACGGCTCCTCGCTCTACCTTAAAACCTCGCGGTTTTTGACAATGGGAATCATGCATCTAGTTCGCACGCAGGCGGCATGTATATATTTATTTCATTTCCACAAACTAATCCTAAGTGGTTTCAACCAAATATTTCACAACCACAAATGGGTATTTTTCAACCTCAATCAACCAATATCAATCTCAAACAATCCCAAACAATCATTCAATTTTCACAACAGTTTCAACCAATAAATATCGTCCATGGTTTGTGGACGAGGGGCGTATATATATATATATATTTATATTTATATATAGCAATTCACTTTCATTGTCAACACATATATAATTATTTTTAAATCAGAAATCTCACCAATAGCTATCCAACTTCAAGACTCTTCTTAATAGAAATCTTCGCCTATTTGTCGCTTTCGCCCGTATTCTCTACACATGTAAAAATAGAATTTTTACTATGCTATTCAATATATAAAAATCGAATTTTGACTTCGCTATTCAATATATAAAAATATGATTTTTACTTTTGCTTTCAACATATAAAAATATGATTTTTATTTTGACTTTCAACATATAAAAATATGATTTTTGCTTTTGCTTTCATATATAAAAATATGATTTTTGCTTTTGCTTTCATATATAAAAATATGATTTTTGCTTTTGCTTTCATATATAAAAAAATATGATTTTTGCTTTTGCTTTCATATAAAAAAAATAATATGATTTTTACTTTTGAAAGAAATCAGTTTTCAACTTTTCAAGAAAACCAGTTTTTAAATATTTTTATAAATCTCAGTTTTAAACTTTATAAAAATTTCAGTTTTTAATTCTTTTATAAAAATCAGTTTTATTTTTAAAACATTCAGTTTTTATTTCTTTATTCTTTTTTTTTTTAAAACAGTTTTTAATACTTTTTATAAAAATGCAGTTTTTATCTTTATAAAATAATGCAGTTTGCCTTTTTCAAAATGCAGTTTTTTTTTATTCTTTTAAAAATGCAGTTTTTTTTTTTTATTTCAAAAACAGGTTTTTATACTTTTTTTAAAATTCAGTTTTATTCTTTATAAAAAAAACAGTTCAGTTTTAAAGTTCTTTTATAAAAACAGTTTTACTTTTTTTTTTTATAAATGCAGTTTTAAACTTTTAAAAACAAAACAGTTATAAACTTTTAAAAACAAAACAGTTATAAACTCTTTTTTAAAAATTCAGTTTTTTTTTAAAAAGCAGTTTAAAAATCTAAAAAAAAAAGAACTCAGTTTTATTTCTTTTTCCTAAATTCTGTTTTTTTAAAACTCTATAAACAAATCAGTATTATATATAAAATAAAAATAAAATAAATAAAAATAAAATAAAATTAAAGACTTACAGAGGAGCGGGGGGGAAGGTCTTCGCCGATGGTCGGAGGCTCGAGGCTCGAACGGGGAGGTGGGGCTTCGGCGCTCGAACGGGGAGGTGGGGCTTCGTCGGAGATTGTACGACCTGGGGGGGGCTTCGATTGATGGAGGGGCACAGGCGGAGGCGAGGCTTGGAGCAGGACAGGGCGGTGGCGTCGACGTCTGGGGCGGCGGCGATTTGCTTAGGGTTTTCCTTTTCTTTTTTTTTTCTTTTTTTGTTTAACTGAATCGGGGGGGGGGGCAGAAAGGAGATAAAGGGGAGGGAAAGAATTTTTTTTTTTTATATATATTATTTAATTATTATTTTTGCCAATAGGTTGACTTTTACACACGACCTCGAAACGAGGCCCACCGCCTGTCGTCCATAGCGTTTTACCCCCATTCTGAACACAATGGGATATGTATCGCTAGCTGATTTGATCGTTACAATCAGTTTCCTTTTGAATTTTCATTTAAATCATTATATTGAATTTTAAACGCACATTTCAAATTACCGGGGTCACATACTAACTAGAAAAATTCTAGAAAAATATTTTCTAGCTTCGTATTGACGATACGGTCCTAACAAAACTAGTTTCGTCGAATTCTGAGATCGTTTGAAAAATGGCCAATTTCCATTCGATTAAAATCAACAGAAACTGGTCAAACGCGTTTTCCTTTGCCACGCTCACATATTGATTCGAAAAATTATGAAATTTGAAACCTAGCAATAACTTGACACTGCGGATCTAACAAAAGTGGTTTCGTCTAAATCCGAGGTCATTTGCAAAACATCCATTTTTAAGGGCCTGAATTCCATAGCGACTATTCAGAATTTTCAACTGGACATATCTTTTGATTCCCGCTATCAAATTTCGATTGGTCGGATTCGTTAGAAAGATATCATCAATTAGATACTAATGTTTTTGGTCTCACTAAAATCCGGATTGTTTTGCACCCGGTATATTCATTTGAAGTTTGAAATCGAATTATCGTACTACCGCGCCATTTTCAATTCTATATATAATTATATTTAATTATATTCATTTTCAAATGTCGATTCAACTCAGTTTTCATCGCCATTGTTTAAAATATTTATTTTAAATATTTAAAATCCATTATTTTAGCCAATTTAAAATTTTTAAATTGGTTCAGATTTTCTGGGTCGTTACAAAAGAGCGAGCTGAAATTCAAGGAATAAAGATACTTACCGATTGCCTTCCAAAGGCCGCAGAAATTATCAGGACATTGGACAAAGAAGTATTGATTGGGAAATCCTCACACACTGTCCTCTAAACCAACGATTATTTTCGAACCCCTACTTTCCACAAAAACAAATGAGGGACGCTGGCCTCTTGTCCTAAAAGCGTACAATGAGCGTATATCCCTAAACGAAGGATCCCGATGTTTCTCCCTCATAAAAAGGACATAAAGGCTTGTCAAAATCGCGTAACCATTAGGATGTAACTGATACGGGGCAATGGCCAAGTTCCGTAGAATCATCTCTATATAAGGATTAAACGGAGGAACTGCTCTGCTTTTCAACATGCCATAGGTAACTGCAACGTATCCTTTAAGGTGGATATCAGCGAACTCCCCTTCCACAGGCAGCTTGGCCTCTTCCTTTTCCAAAATCCCAAATTGCTTGCTCAACCGAAGAAACGAACGAGATAGAAGCTCCATCGGGTGCCTCTCACTAGATGCTTCAGAAAGCGCACGAGGTAGTGGGAATTCTTGGGCAGCACCCATCGAAGGAACAAAATGGGGCGTAGCCGTAACTTGGTCAGAACTTCTTCTCGATCCAACCTTCCGACCTGGTCTGACATGGATAACTCCTTGAAGTTCTGAAATTTTAGAAAAGGGAAAACCCTACATAGAAACCTCAAGATCGCACGATCAAATTCATGCTCCAAAAGTGGGTTAAGATAAAATCAAGGGAGAGATTTTCTTACAAACAAGTGAACAGTTTCAAACCTAGTCAAACAACCCGGCCGAATCGATCTCAAGATTGCAGAAGCCTTGATGACGGTGTCACAAACGAATGCAAATTGGAACAATAAAAGAACTATGATACTAAGGAATTCCAAAAGGGATCCCAGTGGTAAAGAAAACTGCTTAAAATGACACCTCCATTAAAGCTTTATTTTAAAAAAAAAATGTAGCGAAGTAATATATATGAAGGATAGACAAAAGGGCTCGCAAACCAAAATAGTACGTTCATCCGATCGCTCAACAGCCCAACAGTCAAATCAATAAGCCCAGCATTCAAGCGAGTACGGAACCACCCAAAACAAGCGCACATAGACTTGCGTGGGTAAACCAGTCATCAGCGAACAGATAAAGGTAAATGAGGAAGATTAAAAGGCATTCATCTAGGAAATTCTCACCATGTCATCGTAATGCCTGACTACAAAAGAGTGTCTCATCAAGTCCCAACTGGCATCCCGAAATTCAGCTATCCGCACAGTGATCGAAAAGATACATCGAGCCTCTCGCTCATAGGAAAAGACAACACCAATCATCGACGATGAAGCATTCTTAATATTTGGCACGACCGAGCCCTCAACAAGTCAGAACGAACCCACCAACCAATGTGCGATCAAATATGTCGAAGCCAGTGATTCCATACAAAAAGAAATCACGGACTTCGAGGGGCAATTGTTAATCGCTAAAAATCCATATGCACATTGGGTAAAAGATACAGGGCGGATATCACTAGGGTCGGTCGTGCACGATGCAACCGCACATATCGAACCCAAGGCAGATCAAGTCAACTAGTGTGACTGAAGACAACGGCATAACATATTATGAGAAGCGCGACCCGATAAAGATAAATGTCGCATATCCTGAGAACCGCTCAAACACCGAAATAAAGAAAGTCACCCATTCAACATAAGCGGGAGCGACCTCATAACGTAGCTGTAAAGACTAACAGCTCCACACAAAGGCAGCAAGAAGACAAGTGTCCTTGGACCAAGATGGACAGTCACGCAAGGAACAAAGGACAATCAACTCTAGACCCGCATTCTGATCTCACAAGATCTCCAAAAGCGCTCACAGGATGCTTGCTTACATTGTACACGCTCAGCTATTCAAGATACTCGTTCCAACGAGCCGTCCGTACATGATAACTGGATATAGCCACTGACAGCTGGCTACAGCTAACCAGTGGCATGGTCGTAATTAACAGAATGAACGATCCACAACCTGAATAAACGGATTCCAGATCACTTTCCAAGGAAAGTTCACCTATAAACACACCATGGCTACCAACATAAGGGGACGGGGGAAAAAAGCTCGAAGTACTGCTGAATTTGATCCTCAACCACAGATTCAGCCATGGCATCAAGGACAATCTTACGATGAGAGAAAAGGAAGAAATCCCTCTTCTCAATCATCCATTCATCCTTCTTCTCCTCAAATTCTACTACTCTCTTGTATAATTCCTTAGATTGAAATATATAAACGAGGGTATATTGAGTTGATATAGAAATGTATGAGAAGAGAGAGTGAATGTGCTTTGCAATTCTCATTATAAGACAGGAAATCACCTTCACAGTGGATATAGGCCTCATTAACGGCTGAACCACTCTAAATCTCGTCTCTATTTTACTTTTCTCGCATTTTTTAGTTTTCTAATGCTGATTTAACATGGTTCCATTTATTCCTTACCGAATTGGTGAAGTACAGTTTAGTACCTTAGGTGTTTAGATCATTTTTGGTGTAAAATTTTGGCACCCACCATGGGGCCGTGTTCATAAATTCCTTTTGTAGTTCAGCAATAAAAACATCCCAAAATATTTTTCTCCTTTGAAATCATGGTTGGATCGAAGAAAAGTGGCAAATCTACTAAAGTCGCTGCGATTGATAAGGATGATAATGCTAACGAAGCTGCACCTCAGATCTTGAATCAAGGGACTGGGGAAACCCCTGGGCCATCTATAACGCGAGATGAATTGAATGTGGTTGTTACCACCTTGAATAAGAAAATAGATAATACAACGAAGATGATAATGGAAAGGTTTGATGTCCTGACCAACGGTCAAGCCAATTTGTTACCATAATACACTGTAGCTAATGCTGATGAAAAAGAGGACTCATCAGCCTCAGACCCTGGACGACCTCACAACCCAGTGAGAAACATGGGAGAGGCAGGCGCTGGGGATCCTAAGGTCAGTTCTCCATAGCACAAGGAAGAACATGCGATGAGTCGCACCAACATAACCTCCCTCAAGAAGGATGCAAGGCGCCGAAGCTTAAACCATGGTCGCGCTGATAAAAACATCAGCATCGATCCCGATGAACAAGCAAGCGATGAAAGGCGCATCACAGACTTAATCCAGCAAGTAATGAAGGAGAAGGTGACTTGAGAGGATGAGCAGAAAGAATGGGGTTTTATCCCAACAAAAATCCATTCATAGAGGAGATCCATCAAGCGAAATTCCCAAAGAAATTTATACCGCCAACAATAGCACCTTATAGCGGAGTTGGAGATCCAACCATTTTTCTGTTCAAATACGACCAGCACATGAATGGAGCTAGGGCCACTGACGAAATCAAGTGCTTATACTTTCCCGTTTGCTTGGAAGGACACAAAGGCAAGGGATGTAATGTCTCTCAGTGAGATGGAACAGATGCCCGGAGAAACCATCAAAGCTTTTCTTACATGCTGATCGTCGCTTTCCTATGAATTAGAAAAGCGCGACATTTGTAATAAATTCTGCAAGCATACAGGTGTGTAGCATACAGGTCGAACATAGGGAGGTAGATTAAAATCAAATTATTTATCTAATCTCTTGGGCGAGTTAGACAAACTTTGGAGGTTGATTTTGAAAATAAAACAAAACAAAATTAAAACTGTAATTTAATTCAGAACAGATCTAACTGAACCGACGATCAAATCACAATTTCAATGGAAAAGCAATGAGGCCATGAATCAGATTCAAATCTAATCAAATCAAATTTAAACTATGAACGCGATTAAAATACAGAAAATAAAAGTGCAGAATATAAATAACAACAGGAAATAAAATTAGGATTACCGCTGAATCTAATCAGACGGTCAATCACTAATGAAAAGGAATGCAAAACAAAAATAGTGTTCTACCGAATCTAATCGTGTAGACACACTAATTGCTAAGAAATAGAAAAAAATGCATAAAATAAAAAGAAGAAGAAGAACTAGAAACTTTATTAGAAATAGAAAATGGGATATAGGATGGTGGCTACAATGCCATTACAAGGGTATATATAGGGTAGATAGCCAAACCCTAACCCTAACCCTAATGATAAATGGGCCTGGTCATTACATCATCACTTAGTTTACAATGAGAACATAAATGGGCCTTAGATAAATAAAGCAAATTTGGGCCTTTTTTCTTTTCCTCTTGTTTCCTTGACACTTCTTCATTGATTTGTGATGTGCAAAGCCTTTTTATCAATCCTTTTCTTGTCCAATAGCAACTAGATGTGAGATCTTCATCTACAATTCTTCAAAATGCAAATACACAGCAAATTGATCTCTATTTCTCTACATTTCTGGTTGCATGCGGGCTGGGTTGGAATATCCGTAAAAGTAACAAAACAATACCCAAGTAATATTTATTTATATACAAAAGATAAGAAATAAGAGAATAAAATAAACATATTTCTATGTCAATCAAATACCCCCACACTTATCTTTTACTCGTCCTCGAGTAAAACAAAAAAATGAAAAACTAACTAGATAGGTCACACTTTCGTAGGAAACACGATTGCATTGAGCGTATGCAACAAGCCGTTAAACCTCTAGGTGTCCCTAGTAGGACGAGTGGTGTCTCGTGAGGGTTTTCAGCGGATACTACCCACAAAATCCAAATGCAGTATGCTATGATTCTAATGAAACTACATGAATGCAATGGACATATGCAAATAAAAACGAAAAATGAAAACACGACTTATTTTCAGGAAAGTGGTACAACAAATTAAGTTAATAATTTCTAATCAGTTGATTTATTTTAGATATCTCGACTTGTCACAAATTTTCAATATATATCAAGCTTTCAAATGTTAAATTCCAGTTTGGCCAGTTAGTTCGGTTGATAACATAGTGCAGCCATGAAATAAATTCTTAGTTTGCTTGGCACAGTTTGCAAAGTGGTATTCTAATTTTCTCATGTATGGCTAGTCAAATCAATAAGGTCAAGAAGTGTTTGGGTATCATCGCTTATTCATTATTCTATAAAATTTTAAGATTTATGATTAAGTATATACACCTAACTAAAAAGACCAAGGTTTACCACCCATGCACTGCCTCGCGGACTAACGGAGAGTAGGTAAAGAGCTTGGCGGATTGTGCAAGCCGACTTTGACTTTGTCAACAACGTGTCGGTAATCCTTAGGTGTCCAATCTCATAAAATGAGACCAAGATATTCCAACTTTGACTTTGTCAACAACGTGTCGGATAGAGCTTGGCGGGTTTGCACACCAACGCTCGATATACAAGCAATGTTGGATACCCTTGGAATACTATTATTATTATTATCGAAAATATAAGCACAAAAAGAGTTACGCGAATTCAACTTAACACAACTTAGTTTTAAAGATTTGAAAAGCCAATATAAGTATTTTAAGTCCTCCACTTATTTAAACAAAGTCTACAATATAGAATAGATTTCATGGCCATCACCTAAGAATCTCCCTATGTATCGGTTACACTATTATCCCTCAAAATTAAACTTTTCATTATATTTCCTATTCGATCTAAGTTGAGAGAGAAAAATACTATCAACTGGCTAAAAATTGTAAACTTATTTTGTTGTATCAATTGAAAATGGGTCGTATTTTCCAAAAAAAATTGGCATGTTAGTACAGTCTAAAATGCATGATGGTCCTATTTAATGGCTGAAATTGAAAAAGAAAGAAAAATAAAGAAAAAAACGAAAATGAGTGAAATGCAGACTCCCCCCCACACTAGAATTATACAGTGTCCACACTGTAAACGTTTCCTAAATTTGAAAGATCGTACCCAGAGATGGATTAAATGTAAAATTATTTGTAAAATGAAATGCAGTTTAACTATATGGAGAAATGGATCATATGTACAATGATATATGTGTTTGCGGTGCACGCGATGCAAAGAATTCCACCAACTTTTCCCCCCACACTTGGTTCTAGCCCTATGAGTCCCATTCCCACTATGTCTAGGCATGTTTTCTAATAAGCAATGGTTTTTGAAAACCATCTCATCTTTAAACCTAGATTTATAGTTCAGGAGATAAATATCCAGGGTCATCCTAACATGAAGTTTCTCAATTAAGCTAACATTCCAAAAATAATTCATGTGCTCAACAAATTTATCAGTGTAATTTTTCAAAAATTTGTGATCGTATATAAATTCAGTGAAATTTGAATTCTGAGTGTTGTTCCACATTTCTCATCATTAAATGACAAGTTGTTTTCGACACTGACAATTTCAAGCTTGTTTGAAATTTTCTCAAAGTTAAAATTTTCGAACTCGTGACGTGAAGCTATTTCTTCCTCATTTGGCAACTCATTCTCGTACAATCCAAAGAATTCATGTTCATTAAAATCCATTTCCAAATTTGAATTGAAAAATTCAACATTTTCATTTCGTTCAATACCAAAAATTTCAAGTTTCTCGTAGTTTGAAAGAGGAAGATCAAGATCCAAGCTTACATCTTTTTCCTGAAAAGAATTGAAGTCTAAATCATTGGTTGAATTGGAAACAACTTCATTTAGATGGTTATTCTCAATTTCAAAAGTCGTTATTTGAAAATTTTCAATATCAGTAAAGAATGGATTATTTCCTGATTCATCGCATTGAATTTGATTTTGTTGTTCATGTTGTCCTTTCAAAGATGTCAATAAACAAAGAAGTTCATCAGCCTTTTTATTTAGTCTTTCTTCACTCTCTCTAAGAATGTTAAGACGATCGTTGATTTGAGAGCTCTCGTTTTGGATTTCTTGATTCTCAAAATTATAGTCCACATTAATTTCACAATCAATATTATTTCCAATGTGGTAGTTGTTTGAATTTTCAGAAAACTGACAATGATATTGGAAATCATTTTGATTTTGAAAATTAGGTTCGCAACCAAAATTGTTAAAATTGGTGGGAAAAATCCAATTTTGGTCATTCTCAAGATGTGGATATGGGTTGTAGTTTTGAAAATTTTGTTCGATTTGAAAATCATTTTCAAAATTATTTTCGAATTGGTTTCCAACCCCATATTGATGTGGATCAAAACTGTATTGAGATTCAAACCTATTTTGATGTGGATCTGGCCCATAATCGAAGTTATTGAAATTTAAATTGAAATCGTCGTTTCGATTATATCTATGATTTTGAAAATGTTGGTCAGCTGGAAAATTTTGAAAATTGTTGGCATTGGGCTTACGAAATTTTGGAAAATCTTGCCTCATGAGATGTAATTCGTATTCATACTCTTCAAGAGGACGTCTACTCCGGTTATTATCCCACAATTCTCTCAACGATTTTTTTGAATCAGACATTGGAATGAAGTTAGGGTAAGACATGAGTTATTCTTAGTTCAAAATAGTATAAACGAATGAGTTGTGCTCTATTAATTAACTGACTCAATTAGAAGGGGGAAGAGGGTCTTATGGTCGTTCACGTATAGTATAAAACTAAGAGATACGACCAATGTTTTACGGGTAGTATGCAACCTCTTTTGCTAATAGTTCAATAAATTGAACTGCTATATATCCGCGATCCAATTATACGAGACAGTCAACTTCATAAAACACTACTTTTCAATTATATTATTTTGCAGATCAAGTTTCAGATTTGAAAAACGACGAGAGTGATGATTTTCATTATGGAAATTCGTTCCTCACAAGCAGATACAGAAATTTCAGTCACAGAATAGCCACAGAACAATCACAGAATAATAACAGAATAAAAAAAAATTTGTACAAGCAAGCCGCTGCCCCTACAGAAGATTTTTACAAGCAATTTCTATATTTTTCAAAGCAGTAGAGCACCTGTACAGTTCAGAAAATTTTACAGTGGGGTATGGCAGTCCGTCCAGAGTAATTGTCTAGCGTTGTTTACTTCGTTTGACCTTCGAATTCCTATTCGCTTTACTTGAAATCTTTCTTTTCCACTTTGGCCTTTGAATTGATTTGGATAAGCAGAATTTCTCTTGCTTTTGATTTTTTTTTTAGGAAAGAAAAGAACAAAAATAAATAAAAATATAAAATAAAAACAATTAGGAAGAAAAAGAAAACCTTAAAAGAAAAGAAAAGAAAAAAAAAACTAACAAACCGACTCAACTAAAAGAAACAAGCAAAACCATTCAGCTAAAAAAAAAAACTACGAAAACTTGACTCAACAAAATAAAAAATACTAAACTTAACAAATAAATTAAGACTCAAGAGAGGAAAGAACTAAAAAAAAATAGAAATTCAAAACTAATGAGTACTGCTAAGGACCACGCACCAACAAAAATTTGGGCCACACAAATGAATTAACCATTGATCCTCTCTCTCCCAATACAAACAGCACTTCCAATATGTTTTATACTATTTGTTTCCCAGAGTAAGCCAACGAAATCAATCAACAAGTTTCTCACCCAAATATAAATGGAAACAACTCCAGTAAAAGAATTTACGCACCAAATCAAGTCAATAATTTTCCACCTTCCCCTTTTTTTTCAATCGAAATTGGGTTCTTGGTTTGAATCGGTCTGATTCAATTCGGTGTAGAGTGCGGATTTGTAAGGGTTTCGATCTGGATCTTCGGCGTTGGGTTCGGATTTGAGCGCAGGCTTCAAGGTTGGAATGGAAGAAGGGTGAACTTTGATCTGGAAATTGGGTATTGCGTTGTACGGTATATCGTTTGTGAGTCGGTTGGTTCTCTGTGATTGACCAAGTGCCTTCAGGAGAGGAATGATGGTTGTATTTTGAGGAGTTGGTGACCCGTTTGTTTGACAGTAGCGGGTTCTGATGGTGGATCCGTGGATGTAGTTTTTGAGACTGGATTTTTGGTGGACTTGAGGAGTTTGCAGTGTATGTTCTGTGAGGAGGTGGCGGTTGTGATCTCTTGACTTGGGTGTGGTTTGTTGAAACGTTGGGGGCAGGTGAGATGGACAGAGGCAGATTCTGCGTGGTTTTGTTTGAGGTTTGGAGGTGGTTTTCAGGACTGGACGTTGACGGAGTCGATCAGCGAGAGGGTTACTGGTATGTGGTAAAAATGGTTTTCGGGTTTGCTTGCATGGAAGGTGATTGGAGTGTGAAGGTGGAGGCTTTGGTTCGGTCTGTGATGAATGGGTGTGAAGGTGAACGAGGGTGACTTGCTGATGGCGTTGTTTGGTTTATGGGTGGTGAAGTATTGTGGTGGGTTGTGAACGGTGACAGATGATGAAATTTGGACGTTGAGTAGGAGTTTGCGACCCTGAGTTGCAATGAAGAAAAGACACAGAAAACCAGAGGGAAAAAAAGGAAATTTGTGTTTGTTTCTTTTTTTTTTAATTTGCTTGTAAAAGAGAAATACAAGAATTTGGCAAATTATATAAAATTGAAAAGGAGTGTACAAGGAAAAGGAAAGAAGTTAAAGAAGAAAAGCAATTTTTTTCTATGCATTTGTAAACAAAAAGAGAATTTGAACAGAAAAAAAAAAGATGGGAAAGGGGAATGATGTCTGGTTTAGTAGGGGGGTTGATGAGGTATTGACTGAAGTTCTGAGATGTTGGGGAAAAGAATTAGCAGAAAGAAGAAAGGAAATTTGTTTTTTTTAGATGGTTTGTAAAGGAAGAAGGTGAGAAGTTGGAAAGAAATAGATGAGAAAAGGGAGATAGAATGGTGGAAATTTGGCAAGATTTTTTTTCCTTTTATTTCGAAGATTACTGTTTCAATTAGTAATAACAAATCAAGCAGTCAAGATCTTTTTTTTTTATATATATATACAGCAAAACAAAAGGAAAAAAATAAAAGAAAACAAAAACTAACACGAATCAGAAATTAAACAAATAATAAAATTTAATTGTTACCTCCCCGGCAACGGCGCCAAAAACTTGATCGTCGCTTTCCTGTGAATTAGAAAAGCGCGACATTTGTAATAAATTCTGCAAGCATACAGGTGTGTAGCATACAGGTCGAACACAGGGAGGTAGATTAAAATCAAATTATTTATTTAATCTCTTGGGCGAGTTAGACAAACTTTGGAGGTTGATTTTGAAAATAAAACAAAACAAAATTAAAACTGTAATTTAATTCAGAACAGATCTAACTGAACCGACGATCAAACCACAATTTCAATGGAAAAGCAATGAGGCCATGAATCAGATTCAAATCTAATCAAATCCAATTTAAACTATGAACGCGATTAAAATACAGAAAATAAAAGTGCAGAATATAAATAACAACAGGAAATAAAATTAGGATTACCGCTGAATCTAATCAGACGGTCAATCACTAATGAAAAGGAATGCAAAACACAAATAGTGTTCTACCGAATCTAATCGTGTAGACACACTAATTGCTAAGAAATAGAAAAAAATGCATAAAATAAAAAGAAGAAGAAGAACTAGAAACTTTATTAGAAATAGAAAATGGGATATAGGATGGTGGCTACAATGCCATTACAAGCGTATATATAGGGTAGATAGCCAAACCCTAACCCTAACCCTAATGATAAATGGGCCTGGTCATTACATCATCACTTAGTTTACAATGAGAACATAAATGGGCCTTAGATAAATAAAGCAAATTTGGGCCTTTTTTCTTTTCCTCTTGTTTCCTTGACACTTCTTCATTGATTTGTGATGTGCAAAGCCTTTTTATCAATCCTTTTCTTGTCCAATAGCAACTAGATGTGAGATCTTCGTTTACAATTCTTCAAAATGCAAATACACAGCAAATTGATCTCTATTTCTCTACAATTCTGGTTGCATGCGGGCTGGGTTGGAATATCTGTAAAAGTAACAAAACAATACCCAAGTAATATTTATTTATGTACAAAAGATAAGAAATAAGAGCATAAAATAAACATATTTCTATCTCAATCACATGCTTCCACACTGCAGCAGCAGAGGTTATAGAACCGAAGCCTTGGTACTTGTTGGCGGCCTTTAAAGGGGCTATCGATAAGAAGTCAGAATTCAGAAAATGGCTCAGGATGAAGAAACTAAAGACTCTATAAAAGTTCTACAAGAAAGCCGAGGAGTACATGAGTGTGGAAACCGACACCCTGAATGCTTAGAAGGACACAAGGAATAACACTATTAAGGAAGGGAGAGGCAACGAATCTTCTCAGATAAATCAAAAGGATAATTCTGGGCAGAAAAGAGGGTTTGATGGAAGGAACAGCGGAGTACACAAGAAGTCCAAATTCTTTAAGCAATCAGAATTGACTCCCATGAATGAAACCCCAGATAAAATCAACTCCGCCACCAAAGACTCAGGCATGTTTCCTCAGGTAAAACCGCAAAGAATCATAGAACAGCAGGCAAGCTCTGGAAAAGTTCTGTCGATTTCACAATCAGCCAGGACACAACACAAATGAATGTCGACATTTGAGGAATTTGATTGAGGAGCTCATCCGAAAAAATCAACTGCAACAATATGTTAAGAATCCACAAAACGCATCAGAAAGTCAAAGGCAAGGTAAGGTTGCCGATCAGGCCGGGTCGCGCGAGATAATCCGAATGCCCGAAGACTTACGACCAATCATTGACTAATGGCCACTGAGCGCAATCCAATATCTAGAATTGGATATGCGCGACCCCCATTCTCTTTATCTTGCTACTTCTGTAGTCGTTTTTTTCAATTGTATTTCCATGAAGTGATCTGGGCTTCCTCTTTTATTGTGTTAAGTAAAAACTCTACATGATGACAGATATTCGCTCACAGATTATAATCTCATAAAAGGAAAAAATTATTCACGAACTAATGCTAAAATTGGTCTCTGATATAGGGAAAGACGTGCATCGCGCATCAAGAGCATTGGTCAAAAAAGGCAGGGTAATCAAACCCATTGTCCTGTAGAAATCAACAGGAAAGGACCATTCCAAAACAATTCATGAATAGCACACCAAAATCTGGAGGCTGCGCTCTTTGCTTTTTTTCCTACAAGAAAAAAAACTAGGCTGGATAACACCAGTCCTAGGATCGGAAAGTCCCGTAAACATGCTGGAAAGACCAGTGCAAAAATAGAAACCCGACCGAAAGGAGGTGGTCATCCTTGTTCTTTGTTGTTAACCAAGTCAAACAAAGCCAAAGATAGATTATAACAGAAGAAATCCTAGCTGAAAGGGGTTAGTAGAAATCCTAGCCATTTGGGGATATCCAATCTTGGTCTCTATTTGATCATAATAAGTCGGATCAAATAAGATCGAAATTGGGTCGAAAATTATAACCCAAGTCCTCTCATGGGGGCACGTATCCAAAACCAGTCTCCGAAGGGCTCAGGTCACTGAGTTAGTGAGATATGGGATTGGATACATAAAAAAATACACAAATAAACATACAGAATACATTTAATCATGTTTCTGAAGGACTTGGGACGCCAAATCAATAAGGAACAAGATTAAATGTACAACAAGACTAAGTGTACAACAAGATGTCTGCGCCCAATAAGGGAACTTATCCAAAAATGAACTTTAAAGGTTTGAATTACTAGACCAAATAAAAACGTGAATGAATGTATAATAAGAGCTAAACCCCTTAAAGAAGGGGGCAAAAATGGAAATACGATGCCCTAAATTCTAAGCAAACCAGCGATATTAAATGATGAACGACGCAAAACGTAATCATCGTACGACTCATAAAAGTGTAATACGATGCAAACAAATAAAATTACGATAAGTTATAGCATTTCAATGTTAAACGCATGATAAAAAAATACAAATTCATCATAAAGATACATGGTCGTAAAGTTGGAACTGAAAAATGCGAAACAACAGCATATTATGTGGCACTTTTTTCAGGGACATCATTCTGGATTTCATTAGCAGCAGAAGATCCCATCAGAGGAATTTGGGATCACAAAACTTCATCTCCTGCAAGACTGGAGGCATGAATAGGAACAACATTCTAGATTTCTTTTCCAAGGCATCGAGCTCATTCGCCAGCCAATATTATCCTGCCTTATTCCAAAGCATCACAATCTTTTGGCTCTAGAAGGGCTTCTTGTAGAACACTATCTTCCTTATCTTTGGAGTAACTGAGCACCTCCTCCCAAACAAGGGATAATGTACGCGGAAAGTCCTTGTTCAAATAGCTCAAGATCCTGCGGGTCATAACACTGAGGGTGTAAAATCGAAACAGGGTCTCTTCAGTTTTTGTTCGGGCTTGTTCAAAATCGCCAGCTAATCTTGCCTTATCTCCTTCTAAAGTTTCAAGAGCCTTACTCTGGAAAGCAACTTTACATTCGAGCATAGCTTTCTCTCGCCGACAAGAGACCATAGCCTTGTGTACGGAAGTTAATAGAGATTAAGCAAACTCACGGCCAGTTTGAGCCTCGCCAAATTATTTCTTGGCGGCTTCAATCTCTTTCTGAACCCTTCTGTTTTCAGCTTCTAAGCTGCTCATCCTGTTGTTCCCATCTTTAAGGAATGCAATTTCGGCCGCTTGACCGTCAATCACACAGCTCAGTTCAATCTTATCGTTCTCTAGAAGATCAATACATTCAAGATGCTGAGTATTCAACTTCTGAAATTCAAAGTAGAACTTATCCAAAGACTTAAGTCGCTTTCTGGAAGTATTTTTAGCTTCATCCAACTGAACTTCAAGCTAACCCACGATAGTGGCAAGCTGGGAGGTCACATAGTTTTTTATGGCACTCAACTCCTCAACGGCGCTCTGGTCATCGTAAAGAGACAAATCTAAGTGAAGGTCCATTCCCCTCAAGTCCCAGTCTCTGAACCTGTCTATCAACTTAGGATTACGAGGGGCAACTCTATAGGGAGGTATGTCAAGAATCGCTTGAATCTGGCAAAGAGCAGGTGCATTAGAAATAGAGGATCTAGTCAACGGCTTCAAAGGGAACGAAGAACTGGGGCATGGAAGTTCAGCTGGTTCAGAAGACCCATCGAGCCCAGCCTATCCATTGTTACCTCCCCTCTTTTCGGTATCCTGGTTTTCTCCCCTAGATACCTGAGAATGATTATGCTTCTTCCTCTTTAGCAAACTTGCCAGTGGTGCTTCAAGAGCATCTTGGGTTAGAGGATTTGAAGATGGATGGGAATGCTTGAGACAATGGGAAAGGCTAGATTGCCGGATATTCCGTGGATCAACGAGAGCCAATTGCTGAGAGAAATTTTTCGATAAAGGCGACTCCATTCCTAGATCTAAGAAGGAAATGAAATTCTAAGCACCGCAATTGTAGAAAGATGAGAAAAGGATCCTAAAAGCTTTGCCAGATATTGCCTTAACCCAAAAACAAGGGGTTTTGTCTGTAAAGTTCTCACAGTTAAAAGGTAGCGATCTTACCTTGAACGAGCTCTCCGGCCAAGTCAGGAGGTTCAAGTCCTTTGAAAGTCTCTAAACCATCTTCGTCTTGGTCTTCTTTAGAAGAGTTCCCTTCGCTTCCTGGGTTTTCTACAGAAGATTTTACAATTTCATCAAGCTGCTCTGCTTCCCAAACCTGTTATGGGGCAATCTTCGAAGGAGTCACGTTCACATCTCCCTGAGCAGCTCCCTCCAGCAAATACCTACCTTCTTCATGCAAAACCACTGAAGTCTTAGAGCCTTTGCGCTTTGAACGCTTGGATACTATCTTTTTGGTAGGGATCGCTCTGTTACTAGAAGATGCCCCGCTGCTCCCTATGACGCTAGAACATCTCTTTTCCAAAGATTACTAAGCAAGGGATTTGCTGATAGCTTCCTTTTTGCCGGGAGCATCCACCGGGAAGGTATGCAGAGATGAAAGCAGGTTGTATTGCCTTAAGAACCCTTTGTTAATCAAGAATTTCCTATTCCTTTGCCCCTCGTCGACAGCTAGTAACAAGTTGCATAGATCTTGATCAAAGGGTATGCTTTGATCGGGAAGCACTACAATATATCCAAAAGATTTTAGGAAAACCAAAACAAAGAAGTTATCGGGAAGCAAGGGATTTGCTGATTGCCTTCCAAAGGCCACAGAAATTATCGAGACATTGGACAAAGAAGTATTGATTGGGAAATCCTCGCACACTGTCCTCTAAACCAATGATTATTTTCGAACCCCGGCTTTCCACAAAGGTAAATGAGTGACGCTGGCCTCTTGTCCTAAAAGCATACAATGAGCGTATATCCCTAAACGAAAGAGCCCGATGTTTCTCCCTTATAAAAAGGACATAAAGGCTTGTCAAAATGGCGTAACCATTAGGATGTAACTGATACGGGGCAATGGCCAAGTTCCGGAGAATCATCTCTTTAAAAGGATTAAAGGGAGGAACCGCTCCACTTTTCAACATGCCACGGGTAATAACAACATATACTTTAGGGGGGATGTCAGCGAACTCCCCTTCCACATGCAGCTTGGCCTCTTCCTTTTTTGAAATCCCAAAATGCTTGCACAGCTAGCGAAACGAACTGGGTATAAGCTCCGTCGGGTGCCTCTCACTAGGCGCTTCAGAAAGCGCACGAGGTGGCGGGAATTCTTGGGCAGCACCCATCAAAGAAACAACATCGGGCATAGCCGTAACTTGGTCAGAACTTTCTTCTCGATCCAACCTTCCGACCTGGTCCGACATGGATAACTCCTTAAAGTTATGAAATTTTAGAAAAGGGAAAACCCTGCTTAGAAACCCCAAGATCACACGATCAAATTCATGCTCCAAAAGTGGGTTAAGATAAAATCAAGGGAGAAATTTTCTTACAAACAAGTGAACAATTTCAAACCTAGTCAAACAACCTGGCCGAATCGATCTCAAAATTGCAGAAGCCTTGATGATGGTGCCACACAGGAATGCAAATTGGAACAATAAAAGATCTGTGATATTCAGGAATTACGAATGGGATCCTAGTGGTAAAGAAAACCGCTTAGAACTAGACGGCCATTAAACCTTTCTTTTTTAAAAAAAATATGTAGCGAAGTAATATATATGAAGGATAGACGAAAGGGCTGGCGAACCAAAATAGTACTTTCATCCGGCCGCTCAACAGCCCAACAATCAAATCAATAAGCCCAGCATTCAAGCGAGTAGGGAACCACCCCAAACAAGCGCACATAGACATACATGGGAAAACCAATCAAAAGCGAATAGATAAAGGTAAATGAGGAAAATTAAAAGGCATTCATCCAGAAAATTGTCGCCACGTCATCTTAATGCCTGACTACACAAAAGTGTCTCATCAAGTCCCAACTAGCATCCCAAAATTCAGCTATTTTCATAGTAATCGAAAAGATACACCGAGCCTCTCGCTCACAGGAAAAGACAATACCAATCAACAACGATGAAGTAATCTTAATATTTGGCACGACCAAGCCCTCAACAAGTCAAGACAAACCCACCAACCAATGTGCGATCAAATATGTCGAAGCCAGTGATTTCATACAAAATGAAATCACACACTTCGAGGGGAAAGTGTTAATCCCTAAAAACCCATACGCACAATGGGTATAGGATACAAGGCAGATATCACCAGGTTCGGTCGTGCACGATGCAACCATGCATTTCGAACCCAAGGCAAGTCAAGTCAACTAGTGTGACCGAAGACAATGGCATAACATATTATGAGAAGTGCGACCTGATAAAGACAAAGGTCGCATATCCTAAGAACCGCTCAAACACCAAAATAAAGCAAATCGCACATTCAACATAAGCATGAGCGACCTCATAACATAGCTGTAAAGCCTAGCAGCGCCGTACAAAAGCAGCAAGAAGACGAGCGCCCTTAGACTAAGAAGGACGGTCGTGCAGGGAACAAAGGAGAATCAACTCCAGACCCGCATTCCGCTCTCACAAGATCTCCCAAAGCGCTCACAGGATGCTCGCTTATATTGTACCCGCTCAACTATTCAAGATACTCATTCCAACGAGTCGTCCGTACATGATAACTGGATACAGCCACGGACAGCTGACTGCAACTAACCAGTGGCCTGGTCATAATTAACAAAATGAACGATCCATAGCCTACGGATTCCAGATCACTTACCAAGGAAAGTCCACCTATAAATACACCATGGCTACCAACATAAGGGGGGACGAGGAAAAAAGGACGAAGTATTGCTGAATTTGATCCTCAACCACAGATTCAGCCATGGCGTTAAGGACAATCTTACGATGAGAGACAAGGAAGACATCCCTCTTCTCAATTATCCATTCATCCTTCTTCTCCTCAAATTCTACTACTCTCTTGTATAATTCCTTAGATTGAAATATATAAAGGAGGCTATATTGAGTGGATATAGAAATGTATGAGAAGAGAGAGTGGATGTACTTTGTAATTCTCATTATAAGACAGGAAATCACCTTCATAGTGGACGTAGGCCTCGTTAACGACTGAACCACTCTAAATCTCGTCTCTATTTTACCTTCCTCGCATTTTCACCTTTTTATTGCTGACTAAACACGGTTCCATTTATTCCTTACCAAATTGGTGAAGTACAGTTTAGTACCTTGGGTGTTTAGACCATTTTTGTTGTAAACAGCGTGATTATGTCATATATTAAGTAGGGTTGTTGTGTGAATTTCTTCCCGTTGACTTATTTATTACAAATACTTGAACTATCTAATTCACCTTGCTGCTATGGAAAAACTATGTTAACATACATGTTTGGAACTTGAATGGTGAAACTTGCTGTGTATACTCATTGCCTGTGAAATTTGAACCATATCATGTTAATATTCTTATTCTCACATGTCTAAAACATGAAAGGTAACCTTACTACATACCATGGAAATATACGCACTGCTTCCTTTGTTGGCTACGCACAAATAAAAGATAAATACTTGAGGTTAATTGCTTGGCCTACGTGACCCCATGCACTTGAAATAAATTTTAACTGTAGTACTATTTGTATGTTTATGTTAGGCCTATCTTGAAACTTGGAGCTCATGTTGTATTTAGCTTTGTGAATTGTCCTATAATTTTTATGTATACTTGATCAGTTGAACTAAACTTAGAGATTCAATAACTAGATATAACCATTGAATATAACTATTATATTTTTGTGTTTTGTTGACGTTGATTTACTTGAATAAAGTTAATCCTGACTCGAATGTTTTTGCATTTTGTATGAAACACTCGGGTCAGACCGAGTGTTACAGCTTAAAGATCTTAGCAATTGAAGTTAGAGAGGCATGTGAAGACCAGCACGCTTTGGATTGTAAAATCTTTAAATTTTATTTATTTAAATGCTATGTATTTTAGGCTATGTAAAATTTGTAAACTCTGATATTTTTCTAAAATTTATTCTGCAGCATGTTATTGTGTTCTATGATTCTATGTATTGATTATGTTTAACCTCATAAGAAATAACAATATGTCATTTCGAACAGTTTAAGTTGATTTAATTACCGACTTGAAGCAGTCGAAAAGGTAGGTTGTAACACCCCGTATTTTCTGTGAACGTATAAGTAACAAATCAGAGGATAATTAATTTTTAAAATAAGAATCAAGGGAAACGGGTTGCGCCATTGCGTTCGTCTTGAATTCTGCTTGAAAAAGAGTCCGAGTTTGCGAGAATCGGAGTCCGTATGACCAAGTTATGGCCCTTCAAAGTTTCAGGAATTTTCAGAGTTCAAAACATCTCGAATTCGAATTCAAATTTCGAATTCAAAACCCAGAACAGACTGGGCAGGAAATTTCCCGCCAAATACCCAGGTCGACTGGGGAGTCGACTGGGCAGTCGACCCCCCCCCCCGACCAGGTCGACTGGGCAGTCGACCTAGGGGTCGACCTGGTCCCCGAACCTGGTTTTGGGCCTGCGTGCATTCTTATGTATCTGGTCTCGTTTTCTACCTAGATTCGTCTGCCAAAACCTATTTAAACAGCCCCAAACCTAGCCTTCTCTACACACAATTCTATTCTGCTTCTACTCTGCCTCTGTTCTAAATAAAAATAAAAATGGCGTCGCTACTCTGCTGGAATCAAAACTAGAAGCTAATCAACATCAATCTATGCAACTCAATTCAAGCTTGAAACTTCAACAATGGTTAAAGAAGATCAACTAACGTCTCTACAACTATCTTTCGTTTAGAATCCAATCAAGGCAAGTACAGTTATTTTCCGATATAAACGTTAATTCTGATTGTGACATGAATTGTAAATCTGAATCTGAGATTATGTCTGTTCTGTTCTGTTTAGATCTACCTTATTCTGTATTTCTTTCTGCTTTCTGTTCTATAGCCAGGCTATCACGAGCCTGAGCCGATCTCATAAGAGATTTACATATGCTAAAATATTTGGGACAATAAAATGAATAATGCATGAAATGGGCATGATCGATATGTGACTGATTTGAGGAAAGAACATAGGTTGAACTTGGAACTTAGGACATAAATCTAAGGCATATAATTGAACCTATGACTTGAGTTTTGTGGCATAAAGAATATTGAACATACGACTTGAGAAGTTGAGGCATAAAATTTACATTGGACATATGACTTAGGAATTGGGGCATTAATTTGACCGTAGGCATGTAATTAGTTTAGATACATATTCCATGTTGTAAACTAGATCTGGATCTGAGCAAGCTATGTATGATAATCTGTGATTTGGGGACATAATTCAATATCTGATTTTAAGAATAGGATACCTGATTAAAACCTAGATTTGTGGAACATTTTAAGAAGGGGAAGATATGTGACTTAGGTGTAGAAATTAAAATCTATAATAAGATTTGAGGACTATTAAGTGTGAATACACCTAAATAGGGATTTTTGGATATATGGCATGCATTGTAATATTTGGTATAATTTATAGATGAATATGCTGTACAATGCTAGTTTAACCAAAATGTGTACATATGTTATATGGTAAATTATGTCCATATTCTGTGTTATGTAAATTTATGCAAACATGGGGTATATGATCATATTGTGAATCATGATAATTATTTAGGCCTAATTTATGATTAAGCAAGGCATGTAAATAGAAACTTTAGAAATATTAAATCTGCTAAATCTATCATCTGCTAAGTCTGTTGAAAATGCCAAATCTGCTAAACTAAATCTGTTGAGATGCCTAAACTGCTAAATCTGTTGAGATGCCTAAACTGCTAAATCTGTTGAGATGCCTAACTGTTATCTGCTAGAGTGCTTAATCTGCTAAATCCGTTAAGTCGCCTAATCTGCAAAATCTGTTATTTGCTATATCTGTTGAGTTGATATAATTAGTCTGTTAATGACATAATCTGAATTGGCTATAGTTATGAATAATTGACATGTATATTAGGCGTGGGCATAAATGGTAAATTATTAATTAATTGGCCGCAAAGATGAACATGGCTAACTCGAGGTTAGAATGAGTTTGTGGCGTAATCCTGCCCGGAACCGCCCGGCACATCTAGTGGCCGCAAACAATAGGTTCTAATGTGAGAAGTTAGTCATAATATTCTTAGACACGAGGTTAGGTCTGGCTTGTGGCAGAAGTCTGCCCGGAACCGCCCGGCCCATCCAATGGCCACAAGCTAGCGACCTAATGTGAGAGGTCTGTGCATTAATAATTAATTAATGCAAATCTGAGACAAAAATAATGTCCAAAACGTGTTGGGTGGATAGGGTTAAACCAACTGGACTAATATATATAATAAACCCGTTCATGAATCTGTAGGCCCAATACAAAGTTAAACAAATCTGAAATTCTGTTAAATCTGTACATCTGATCCGTTAGTCTGAAAACTTGTTGATTTGATTTTCTGATCTGTGAACTAGTAAATCTGATCCCTGTATGTCTGAACTTGTAAACAAGTTAATCTGAAATCTGTTAGTCTGGGGACACAAGGTTAGGAGGGAATTTACTTGTGTCATCTGTTGTTTGGGACCCATATTAGTCAGTAACCCTTTCTGGTATCAAAACTTTGACCCAACAGTAGGTAGGGTCCGGGCACGCTTACTGAACTAATTATAAGCGGTTCATTCTGATAATGGCGAGGGGTGTTGATGGTGCGTTCCAACCGGGTCATGTGCGTGCATGGATCCCGGTCTGCCTCTGAGGATGTAAGATGCCGTGACATCTTTAAATAGGTCTATGCCAATTGGTTGTCACTTTAGGGAGTGATACACCCTACTGTGGGGCCGACACAGGGTATTTATGTATTAGGGAGTCGATCGCTTGGGGTAGGGTTTTAGGGTACACTTAGTTCTATCTGTTTCTGTTGGTACCGTCTGTTTCTGTTGGGTGGTAACACCTGTCTGTTTCGGCGTGGTACCATCTGTTGGTGTGGTAAAGGCCCTTTACTAGTGTACACCTAATTCTACATTCTGTTTCCGTAGGGATTAATCTGTTTCTGCTTCTGTCTGTTTCTGTTCGGCTGGTAAAGGCCCATTACTAGCACTCTCTTCTGTGGAAATTATTTTGTACCCGTTTCTGTTTCAGTTTAGACATTAGGGTGACACCTAATTCTGTTATACTAGTATTAGTGCAGAGAAGTGTAAAGAAATAGCTTATGTCATTCTGTTCTTCGGTAATATCCGCTACACCTGTTACTGTTATCTCTCATCCACTTTTATTTTCATGTCATGTTATTATTATCTGTTCATAACTGAAAATCACTGGAATTGCCAGACTTTTTGTCAGACCCTTATTGTTTCGCCTCCTTTCTTTCGTTTCCCCCCCAGGTTTTGTAGAAGGGAGTACTCTAGCTTGATCCAGATTTCTTCCGCTTGAAGTGCTTAAAGTATGGCTTGTCTTCTTCTGTGGGGATTATGATTTTAAACTATGCATTCTGAAGGCTTTTGTACAAGACTGATATTTTGTACTTGAATTTTGATATTGTGATTTGAAAGGATGTAACCAAGCTTATTTCGGTTTCTGTTGTAGTAAAGTTATAAATTTTTCAAGTACTGTTTTATCTGTCTTGTAAGTTTCTGTTCTGTTTACTAAAATGCTCCACCAAAGTTAAGGCATTCCCTTTGTGAGTGACCTTAACGGAGGTGGGGTGTTACACTTGGTATCAGAGCCGAAGGTTACCGGATTGGGTAAAGTTTTTGAAAACTATTTTCAAAAAGGTTTTGAAAGGAAGTATTTTCAGAAATAAAGCTTATTTTGGAAAACATAATCCCCAAGAGCCATATACCTTTCCTTCAGTCCTTTTTGTAATTGAATCTTTCCTTTTTCATTTCAGCATGTCCGAAGCATCTGAGATACCAGAGGGTGTTCATGTACCCGGTTGGTTTCGTCAATATCTTAAGGCTAGGACCGCCGCCGCAGGTCCAGCAAATGATCCCCCTCCTCCACCCCCTCCTCGTGCAATTTCTTTCTCAAAGATCTGTAGAGATTTTAGGGCCATGGGTGGGAAGGATTTCAAGGGAACTGAATCATTCGTAGAAGCGAGGAACTGGCTCAAAGAAACCGAGGATCTATTCGTTATCTTCGAGATGGACGATAGGCAGAAGGTACAGTTGGTGGTATGGCTGCTCAAAGATGAAGCTTCCTATTGGTGGGAAGTCACTAATGCCGAGAGGCCAGTTGAAACATGGATGGATTTCAGAATAAGGTTTGACAAAAAATTCCTCTCGCAAGCTGAACGAAGTCTACAACTGGAAAAGTTCTTATCTCTTAAGCAAGGAAGTATGACGATCAAGGAATACGTCAACCAGTTCAACCAACTGGCTAGGTTCGGATTGGATTTAGTCAACACTCAGCAGAAAAAGGCTCTCCGCTTTGTTAAAGGATTGAACGAGCCACTGCACAGCCTAGCCATGACCCATGTACCCATGGGAGCAACTTACGAGAAATTCGTGGACATGGCACTACTGCACGAGGAAGACAAGGGCCCGAAAGAGACAAAGAAGGAAGAACCACAGAATAAGAAAGCATATCCCAAAAAGGAAACACAAAAGAAGGATGAGAAGTCTGAGGATAAGAAGGGGAAAAAGTGCTTTACTTGTGGAAGCTCGACTCATCTGAACAAGGATTGCAGAAAAAGGAAGGGCACTTGCTTCAACTGTGGTGAGAAGGGACACTTCACTAGGGACTGCCCGAAGAAACGAGGGAAAGGGCAGAGAGCATAACCCACTTCTGGAGGACAGGGGAATGCTCAAGGGACTGGTAGATAAGGTAGAAATAAGAAAATTTAAGTAGAAGGTTTAATTTTCTTATCTGATTGTTGAGTTAAAACTCTTTCTGATTCTGGCATTTTGATTCTGTAATCGATACTCTGCACTTTAATACTAGTATTGTTTCTGATTCCGCTATAGCCCAAATCCATAAGGGTTATGACTCATCTGTTTGCGACTGGGGTTTGAGAGATATTCGTGTTAGGCGTCAAGTAGGACGCATACATTCTGGGATTTATCATGCTTAGTTTCCTAAGAATCATTCGGTAATCTGATCTATACCAGTAATCTGTAAATATCTGAATATTTCTGATAAGGTTAAGATTTCCAGTTTTGACATTATCTAAAGAGGGTAATCCTCTGGGTGTCTATCTGATGTTGGTTTCGGTCTTCGGGGCCGATACTTAGGACCCATGTCTAATGGGAACCAAGTTTTTGCTTTATCTGTACTCGCTGCCATCATTCGACTGTATCCTATCGATCGAATCTTCGAACTTTAGGTAGAAACTAATGGGTGTAAACATGTGTTTGAGACATGTTATGTTTGATGGTTGCAAGTGGATGCAAGTGGTTGCTAGTGGTTGCTCGTGGATGCATATACACACACTAGGCACTAGATCGACTCGAAAACACTCTCATACTACATATGGATGTGTGAGCATTTTCAATTTTTGTGGATGCAAAATGATTGACTCAGCACATGGATGTTGCATATGACTTAATGGTTGTGCACTCATATAGAAATGATATGTATCAAATAGGAAAATTTGCATACATGTTGGACTCATGGCACTGGCATAATTCGCATTAAGGAGGTCAACTGAATCAGTAGACCGCCTGATCTTTGCATTAGACAAGGAACATATACACACACCTTTGCATATGTTCATACAACATTAGAGGTTTCTAAGGACAATGGACGCCAGTGATTGATGATTGAGTAGATGGATGTTGGATGGTAGGACACATTCTTCTTAACTTGAAGATTTCGGGGACGAAATCCTTTAAGGTGGGGAGAATGTAACACCCCATATTTTCTGTGAACGTATAAGTAAAAAATCAGAGGATAATTAATTTTAAAATAAGAATCAAGGGAAATGGGTTGCACCATTGCGTTCGTCTCGAAATTCTGCATGAAAACGAGTCCGAGTTTGCGAGAATCGGAGTCCGCATGACCAAGTTATGGCCCTCCAAAGTTTCAGGAATTTTCAGAGTTCAAAACAGCTCGAATTCGAATTCAAAACCCAGAACAGACTGGGGGGAAATTTCCCGCCCAGTACCCAGGTCGACTGGGGAGTCGACTGGGCAGTCGACCCCCCCCAACCAGGTCGACTGGGCAGTCGACCTGGGGGTCGACCTGGTCCCCGAACCTGGTTTTGGGCCTGGTGCATTCTTATGTATCTGGTCTCGTTTTCTGCCTAGATTCGTCTGCCAAAACCTATTTAAACAGCCCCAAACCTAGCCTTCTCTACACACAATTCTATTTTGCTTCTACACTGCCTCTGTTCTAAATAAAAATAAAAATGGCATCGCTACTCTGCTGGAATCAAAACTAGAAGCTAATCAACATCAACCTTAGCAACTCAATTCAAGCTTGAAACTTCAACAACAGTTAAAGAAGATCAACTAACGTCGCTACAACTATCTTTCTTTTAGAATCCAATCAAGGAAAGTACAGTTATTTTCCGATATAAACGTTAATTCTTATTGTGACATGAATTGTAAATCTGAATCTGAGATTATGTCTGTTCTGTTCTGTTTAGATCTACCTTATTCTGTATTTCTTTCTGCTTTCTGTTCTATAGCCAGGCTACCACGAGCCTGGGCCAATCTCATAAGAGATTTACATACGCTAAAATATTTGGGACAGTAAAATGAATAATGCATGAAATGGGCATGACCGATATGTGACTGATTTGAGGAAAGAACATAGGTTGAACTTGGAACTTAGGACATAAATCTAAGGCATATAATTGAACCTATGACTTGAGTTTTGTGGCATAAAGAATATTGAATATACGACTTGAGAAGTTAAGGCATAAAATTTACATTGGACATATGACTTAGGAATTGGGGCATGAATTTGACCGTAGGCATGTAATTAGCTTAGATATGTATTACATGTTGTAAACTAGATCTGGATCTGAGCAAGCTATGTATGATAATCTGTGATTTGGGGACATAATTCAATATCTGATTTTAAGAATAGGATACCTTATTAAAACCTAGATTTGTGGCACATTTTAAGAAGGGGAAGATATGTGACTTAGGTGTAGAAATTAAAATCTATAATAAGATTTGAGGACTATTAAGTGTGAATACACCTAAATAGGGAATTTTGGACATATGGCATGCATTGTAATATTTGGTATAATTTATAGATGAATCTGCTGTACAATGCTAGTTTAACCAAAATGGGAACATATGTTATATGGTAAATTATGTCCATATTCTGTGTTATGTAAATTTATGTAAACATGGGGTATATGATCATATTGTGAATCATGATAATTATTTGGGCCTAATTTATGATTAAGCAAGGCATGTAAATAGAACCTTTAGAAATATTAAATCTGCTAAATCTGTCATCTGCTAAGTCTGTTGAAAATGCCAAATCTGCTAAACTAAATCTGTTGAGATGCCTAAACTGCTAAATCTGTTGAGATGCCTAAACTGCTAAATCTGTTGAGATGCCTAATCTGTTATCTGCTAAATCTGCTAGTTTGCTTAATCTGCTAAATCCGTTAAGTCGCCTAATCTGCAAAATCTGTTATCTGCTATATCCGTTGAGTTGATATAATTAGTCTGTTATTGACATAATCTGAATTGGCTATAGTTATGAATAATTGACATGTATATTAGGCGTGGGCATAAATGGTAAACTATTAATTAATTGGCCGCAAAGATGAACATGGCTAACTCGAGGTTAGAATGAGTTTGCGGCGTAATCATACCCGGAACCGCCCGGCACATCCAGTGGCCGCAAACAATAGGTTCTAATGTGAGAAGTTAGTCATAATATTCTTAGACACGAGGTTAGGTCTGGCTTGTGGCAGAAGTCTGTCCGGAACCGCCCGGCCCATCCAGCGGCCACAAGCTAGCGACCTAATGTGAGAGGTCTGTGCATTAATAATTAATTAATGCAAATATGAGATGAAAATGATGTCCAAAACGTGTTGGGTGGATAGGGTTAAACCAACTGGACTAATATATATAATAAACTCGTTCATGAATCTGTATGCCCAATACAAAGTTAGACAAATCTGAAATTCTGTTAAATCTGTACATCTGATCCGTTAGTCTAAAAACTTATTGATTTGATTTTCTGATCTATGAACTAGTAAATCTGATCCCTGTATGTCTGAACTGGTAAACAAGTTAATCTGAAATCTGTTAGTTTGGGGACACATGGTTAGGAGGAAATTTACTTGTATCATTTGTTGTTTGGGACCCATATTAGTCAGTAACCCTTTCTGGTATCAAAACTTTGACCCAACAGTAGGTAGGGTTCGGGCACGCTTACTGAACTAATTATAAGCGGTTCATTCTAATAATGGCGAGGGGTGTTTATGGTGCGTTCCAACCGGGTCATGTGCGTGCATGGATCCCGGTCTGCCTCTGAGGATGTAAGACGCCGTGACATCTGTTAAGGTCACTCACAAAGGGAATGCCTTAACTTCAATGGAGTACTATGGGTACTGGAACAGAAATTTTACAAGACAGACATATATAAAACAGCGGAAAATAAAGTGGAAGTACTTCAAATCATTTATTAAATATAAATGTTTACAAGAAAAGCCTATGTTTACAAGAAAATCCCATCAACTTCCAATACCCAATTTCATAGTTAAAATATCTGTCTTGCTCAAAAACAAAGAAGCATAAAAACAAACTGCAGTATTCCCTAATAAAGCAAAGCAAGCCATAGCCAAGAGAAATCCAAGCCATACATGAAAGAGCCTTGGAGCTTGGTAAGATCCGAACTAAGCTGTATTCCCACCCTGTGAACCTGGGGGGGGGGGAAACGAAAGAAAAAGAGGCGAAACAAAACGGGTCAGTCATAAAGACTGAGTAAGTCCTAGTGACTTTCAGCATAAAAATGAGTAAAGATAACATGGCATGAATAGACTGAAAGTAAACATAAGCATGATGACAAGGTAGGCAAGATAAACTAAGATAACAAGATAAACTATGATAACAAGATAAATTAAGGTAACAAGATAAACTTCGGGCACGATGAAACAAGTATAACATCCCATAATTCCTATCAAGTATCCCATCGCATGGTTTCTATCAAGAGTAACATCGCAAGGTTTCTAAGCTTTACCATTAAAACGATATTTATTTGCTCTGCACCACCTAACTAGCATCCTCATAAGTGTCTTACATTGAATGATCCGTATTCCTACTAGTGTCCCAACTAGTGTCCTGTGTTATATAATAATTACAACGTGATCCCAATCCCCGCAATTATGGTAGCCTTCAGGTGTACATCGATTATGAGGATTCCACCTCGATCATCCCAATGGCCATGTATATATTCGATGCACCCTTACTACCTTATTGATCGGCTCCCTACTTGACCTAGTTCTCGTTTGTGTCACGCGGCCCCCTACTTGTAGATACCTGTGCTGGTCCCACCATGGGGTGTGTCAAGTCCCATGGTGGCAACCCTGACACAATCAAGATGCACAGCTTTATACCTACTGATGCCCAGTGGCTAAATTTTCTGCGCCGAAGTGTGTGCACGCCCGCACTCCGTTAGAACCTGCACTGCTGCACCAACCGCCGATAATTTGACCTCTTATAATCAGCCCAGTAATCGTGCCCCACCCTGCCTAGCTCAGGGTTTCGTTGATACCTAATGTGGGTTACTGCTGAAATGGGTCCCCGTTACTAGGTTTTTCTAATGGTTAAGTCTTTAGGCCTATATTCTCTGATATTACCCACCAACCCTGATGTGTACTTAACCCCGCTACTGATTCAAGCATGTTTATTTAATGGTTAAGTGTATGTGGGCCTATATTTATTAATATTACCAATTACCCACCAACCCGATATGTACTTAACCCTCCTACTCGTTATGTTACCATGGTTAAGTGTTTACCTTAGTTAACTTAACATTTCTCGCTTATTATATTTGATTGGTTAAGTGTGGTTTATTAACTTAACCCCGTTCGTCTATCTGGTTACATTGGTTAAGGATCTTCTTGTTAACTTAACCCCGTGTGTTATTTAACCCTACCACGCATCACATCAGATTGGTTAAGTGCATGTTAACTTAACCCCATCCACTAGTCATATTTTAATGGTTAAGTGTTATCAACTTATTCAAGTTAACTTAGCCCACCCGCTTGTCCTGTTATGTTGGTTAAGTGTTACTACTTAACCGCAACCACTTGTCTAATTAACCCATTGTATTAGTTAAGTGTTCTCATTAACTTAACCTCACTCTCTAGTCCAGTTTAATCATGTTATAATAGTTAAATATTTGCTTAACCTTACCTACTCCCGTAGTCAACATATTAAATTGGTTAAGTGTCCAGATTATCCTAACCCTACCCGCCAATTTAGTTAACATGTTGAAATTGGTTAAGTGTTCTACTTAGCTTAACCCTACCAACCTTAGCTCAGCTCTAGTTGTCTTATTAGGGCACCAACCTCTCACATTAGACAGATACTGTTGTGGCTGCGGGTGTGCCGGTCGGGTCCGGGCAGTCTTACGCCACAACTCAATCTAACCTCGGGTCTTTATGGGGCCTAATGCTTAGCCTCCCACATTGGATAGGTATTGCTGTGATTACTGGACAGCCGGGCGGGTCCGGGCAGGTTTACTTTAACACCCCACCTCCGCCAGGGTGGCTCTTGCAAGCAATTCTGACTTTGGTGGGGCGTTTTAAAACAAGGTAAATATGCATAATGATATAGCAAGGCAGGACATGACATATATATATGTAAATAAACAGAGTAAGTAGATAAAACAGCGGAAGATTTTTAAACCATTTCAAAACACAAGTCTGGTACATCAAAATGTCAATTTCCCAAATAAACAAGTCTAGTACATACAATAACATCATCTGAAACTGAAAAGGAAAACATAAAGGTAGCTATCCCCAAAGTGGAAAAACCATAGCGAGCTCAAGTCCAAAGCATACATGAGCTATCCAAGAAAGCAGCTAAGATCCAAGCTAAGCTCCTGTATTCCCTCCCTGAGAACCTGGGGGGGAAACGGAAGAAAAGAGGCGAAAGAAAACAGGTCAGTCAAAAAGACTGAGTAAGCCCTGCTACGATCAGTCTATAAACTAATAAAGTTAACAGCATGATGGAAACTGAGATGATCATAGATAACAACATACTGGCCTGATAAATCAACTACAAGACAGATAGAGGTGTCATCGCATAAACAAGGTTAAGTTTTGCACCACGGTGTACTAGCAAACCAACATAACAGGTATTGATCCCTTGGCCCAAGCTTTGACCCAATAACATGAAGTGACCTTAATATAAGGTCCAACCAAACGGTCTAGTCGATCGGCTCCCTATAAGCCTAACACGTCAAGTGTTGGTGTCCATACGGCCCAGATATGGATGTAGTCAGACTGTGCTGGGTCCACCTTCGGGTGTATCAAGCCCTCGGGTGTCAACCCCAGACACTTAAGCAATAATGCACAGTCTAAACCTACTGGTACCCGTGCCTCGAATTTGTCCAATACCGGACTACGTGCACGTCCGTAGCCCGCCTGGACCCGCACCGCTGTACCACTCAGCCGTCGCTTTGGTCGCTTACATCCGTCCAGTAATCGTGCCCCGCCCTAGCCTAGCCTCTAGGGTTGTAATGATACCAAATTGGGATTACTGCTGGAACAGACCACGTTGCTAGGGTTTCCTAAGAGGGTTAAGTGCGATTTAACCCTTCACTAATCATGGATTAAATTGGTTAAGTGTAACCGACAGTCCACAACTTAACCCCATTTCAATCCCAAAACCCCCAAATGGATTAAATTGGTTAAGTGTAACCGACAGTTCACACTTAACCCCATTTCAATCCCTCGAATCCCCAAATGGATTAAATTGGTTAAGTGTAACCGACAGTTCACACTTACCCCCATTTCAATCCCTCGAATCCCCAAATTGGTTAGGTATTAGTGGACCCTGACTTAACCCTAATCATGAGGCATTAATTAATTTAATGCACCTTAACCTCTCACATTAGACCTTGTTGTGGTTACTAGTTAGGCCGGGCGGGTCCGGGTAGCTTTACACCACAACTTGGTCTAACCTCGGGTCTTGGCACCACATGACCAACTTCTCACATTGGGTCCTATTGTTTGTAGCCACTAGTTAAGCCGGTCGGTTCCGGGTAGAATTACGCTACAAACTCAACCCAACCTCGAGTTGGCCACACTTATGTTTTCTAAGTGTCATGTCCACTTTATTTCAAAACATAATTACAAGTCAACAAATACTTGGGTAGACCTAACTTAATAGGTAAATTCCCAAGGGGTAGACCTAACTTAATAGGTAAATTCCCAATCTTATATTTTCATGTATTTTAAGTTTACCCAAACCCCCCAACGTCATTCTATCGCTTACATATTCGTAATAACGCATAAAGGATAGGAAGAGGGAACTTGGCACAACATACATGATGAACTTGCATATCACAACAAACATGCATAACATGTTAGACTTGCATAACTTAGCATAGTGAACTTGCATATTACCATAAACATGCATAACATGTTAAACTTGCCTAACATGGCATAGGGAACTTGCATAAACATACATAACTTGTCAAACATGCACAACATGTCATTGTGAACTTGCATAAGTATGCATAACTTATTAAACATGCATAACATGACATAGTGAACTTGCATAAACATGCATAACTCATTTAACTTGCAAATCATGGCTTAGTGAACTTGCATAAACATGCATAACTTATTAAACTTGCAAATCATGGCTTAGTGAACTTGCATAAACATGCATAACTTATTAAACTTGCAAACCATGGCATAGTGAACTTGCATAAACATGCATAACTCATTTAACTTGCAAATCATGGCATAGTGAACTCGCATAAACATGCATAACTCAATAAACTTGCAAAAATCCCAACTTGCATCACATATTAACTTTAGAGTTTCTAAAATGAAGGTAAGAGGGCTTACAATGCTTATGCGGACTCAAATAAGTATAGCAAATGTAAGAAACCCCTTATGCAACAAAATAAAACCCCAAAATGCAAGCAAACTTGATCAAGACTCCTCCTTTATGATGACAATGGAGAAACAAGACTTTAATGCAAGCTAAAGAGGATCATACAAGCCTAAATACCCTTGTATGCATGGAAATCTCTTAGGGATTTGTTTAGGAATTGTATGAAGAGAGTGGAGGCCATGAGAGTTTTGATTTTGGCATAGTTTAGTTGCTAGAATGAATAATGAGTGATTTAGGGTAGGTTAGGGTCTTATTTATAGATTAGGCTAGTGATTTAGACCATAGGATTAACCCTAGGTTGAATTAGGTCCATCAGATTTCGGAATTCTCCAGAACCAAGCCACAAGACCAAGCCCAAATCAAAATGGTGCGCCAGGCAAAACTGCCTGGCCACCCCCTGTCGACAGGGCTGTCGACAGGGCAGTCGACACCCTGGGGACCCTGTCGACAGGCCTGTCGACATGCGGGTCCTGGCGGGAATTTTCCCGCCTGCGCCAGTTTGCCCTAACCCTTGTTTTTAATTCCAAATTTTAAATCTGTTTTTACTTAGGAATTTTCTGAAAACTTCAATGGGCCTTAACTGGGTCATACGGACTCCGATTTTCGAAAACTCGGACTCTATTTCGCGTATTTTTCCGAGACGAACGCAATGGCATAGCCCGTTTCCCTTGATTCACATTTTATAATTAAATTCTGCCTCAATTTATGTTATAACAGGTTATTGAAAATACGGGTTGTTACATTCTCCCCTCCTTAAAGGATTTCGTCCCCGAAATCTTCAAGTTAGGAAGAACGTATCCTACCATCCAACATCCATCTACTCAAAACATCATCCACGAGCAATCATTGTCCTTACAAGATTCTAAATGTGGTATGAACATATGCAAAAGTATGTGTATATGTACTTATCTAATGCAAAGATCAGGCGGTTACTGATACAGTAAACCTCCTTAATGCATATGTATGTCAGTGAAAATCAGGCGGTTACTGATACAGTAAACCTCCTTAATGCATATGTATGTCAGTGAAATGAATCCATATGTATGCAAATTCCTAACATAATTTATGGTATCTATATGAGTGCACATAACATTCATCCATATGCAACATCCATGTGGTAGCACAACAAGTTTCAACCATGAATAAGTGTAAGCACTCATGCATATGCAAAATGAAGAGTGTGTGAGCCGATCTAGTGCCTAATGTGTATAATGCATCCACGAGTAACCACTTGCAAACACTTGCAACCACTTGCAACCATCAAGCATAATATGTTTCAAACACATGTTTCATCCAAAGGGTCTCTACCTAAGGATCTCATGATAAGATAAACTAGATAAACTAGGTAAACATGGACAGAGAGATAGGCTAAAAAGAGATCTTAGAAGATAAGCAAGATAAACTCCTTTTTGGATTACAAGAAATCCATTCAAACTCTGACATATAGTACTAACCGATGAGTCATAACCCCCTTATGGAGTTTACAACAGAAATAAGATCGAGAATGGGACCGAGAGGATATATACAAAAGATAACTTGCAAGCAAGCTTCCCAGGAAAACAAGGATCAAGGATGCACTCTTAAAAAGAGATATGACGCGCGTATCTAGTCTTCACTCTTCTTAGCCACGTTTCCTTGAGCTTAACTCCATTGTGCTTTGACCGTCTTTTACTTCATGATTTCTTGGCTTCCTAACTCCTATTTCCCAAATTCGAGTTGGAACTCGTTTCATTCTCGCCTCTCGTCTTCCTTTTCCACTTATTCTTCTTTTATCATACTCGGCCTAAACATAACTGTAACCTCGTGGTTTCATGCAAGCTCTCCAAAATTCACTAGTGAATCCTGGATCTCGTCTACTTACTATAAAGTATTCCACGCAGCAGAACTTTTCTTGAAAATACCAATCCACGTTGCCAATTGCCCTCATGCTTAATCGAAATGAACCATCCGCCTATGAGTGATAGGCCATACCTAGATTCAGTTGCCTACCCATGGCTTCCTGTAGGCTATTTCAAAACTGGCCAACTTCTTAAGGGTAAACCGTTGCTAACCATGATGCAGTCCTCTCGCTCTTCACCGGACTGAAATGAGCACTCTTCGTGAGTCTACCCATTATAACCCACCTACCCGTATTCCCTTTCTTTGATCTAGGTAGTCCATCCACATAATCTATCGAGATGTTTTCACACTTCCCTTGCGGAACCTCCAATGGAGGTAATGGCCCGCCGGGCTTCTATGACTTGGCCTTAACCTGGTGGCACAACATGCATCCTGAGACCAACTCGGCCACCTCCTCGAGTGATGCGCATCTTCAAGAACCTTCTTGACCAAGTCTTTCACATAATCTCTCATCGTGCCTTAGTCATCCCTTGTCATCTATAATATATCTAGCGAGGTGACTTAACATCTTGCCTCGAATTGACTGGTCCATGTTCTTGACCAACTGCGGGTCTTCTTCCTGTGAAACCCCCTTCTTGATCCAGAAGAGTAAGTCTAAGCTCCGGGAATGCTAACTAACTAGCCAAACGGAGAAAGCTTCTTACTTCAATTGCCCTCCTCAGAGCTTTCCGGTCTTAAACCGTAACCACTTTAGCGGAATCCACCGCTAAGCCTTCCTTAGGAACTATGTGCCCAAGAAATCCAACTTCTTTCCTCCAAAGTGACATTTGGAGAACTTGACCTTCAACTGGTGGCTCTAAGCGTATCCATCACCTCCTTGAGATGTCTAGCATGCTCTTCCTCGTTCTTTTAAGGAGATCAAAATATCGTCTATGATGATCACGACAAACTTGTTCAAGGACTCCCTAAACACCCTACCCATCAAGTTCACGTAATGTGCGGGTGCCTTAGTCAAACCGAATAGCATGACTAGCCATTCTAAAAATCCATATAGAGTCCTAAACGCAGTCTTGTCAATTCCATCCTCAGCCATCCTAAGCTGATGGAATCCGGTAGCTAGATCAACAGATGCTCCTACAAGCTGATCAAACAAATCATCGATGCTTGGTAACGGTTGTCTATTCTTCTCACGATAATCAACACATAAGCGAAGCAAACTGTCCACATTAGTAGCGAATACTACTGGAGCACCCTACTCGAAAATGCTTCGTCTCAGGAAGTTCTTCTCAAGCAACTCCTTAACTTGCTTTCTTAACTCCCATCTCGTGAGGTCATGTGCCTAACCGGCCACGAAACTGGCTTGGTATTACCAACCAGATAATGCGGAAATCTATCCCACGTCTAGGGGTAACCCCTTTACTTCCCCCCAAGATATCAGGATATTCTCGGACCACCCTCATAGATTGCAAACTATCGATAGACGAGTTGAGGGATTTAACATGACATGACGGGACCCATAGGGTTGCTAGAAATTTCTAGGGTATTACCGAGGCGAGTCATGAGCCTCACAACCCTATACACAAAAACCAAGAATGGCTCCAAAACAGGACAACCATTCCATGCCCAAAACCAACCCATATCCCCTGAAACCGAGAATATAAACATCCCACGAGAATTCTATACTCAAGATAGAAATTTTCAAATCCACTCAGACCACAGACAAACGGGCAGAACCCCCAATTGGATTTGAAACACATACGGGATCATCAACTAGACTAGTACTTAGGTGCAAACTTTCAACTAGATCAGATGAAATAAAACTATGCGATGTGCCAGAATCAAACAAAGTACGAACAGGGAAAGTCAGAAAATGTAAACAAGACTTTCAACAGAACCACTACCTCTATCATGAGCTGGAAGAACGGTGCTGAGGGGATGAACTCGCCCTCCAGATAGTCCTGCATACTGAGTCTGACCTTGCCCTTGTTTCCTCGGGCAATTCTTGCTGAGATGTCCAGACTCACCACAATGAAAGCATTCGCCCCGCTTTCTCTTCTTCTTCCTACATTCCCTGGATGTATGTCCAACTTTACCACAGAAGTTGCATTTCCTATTCTCTCTTGGCTTGTCCTTGCGGTTGTTGTTATTCTTGCCTCGTTTCCCGGAATTTATCCTCTTGCCTTGAGACTCATTCGCCTTGACCTCTTTCTTGTCATTGTTATCTTCTTCTTGAAGTAGGGCCATATTCACCAAACTCTCGAAAGTCGCCCCCAAGGGTATATGAGACATGGCCAAACCATGTAATGGCTCGTTTAATCCTAGAGCAAAGTGTAGGGCCTTCTTCTGAGCTGTATTAACCAAGTCTAAATTGACCCGAGCCAGTTGATTAAACTTATCTATGTACTCCCTAATAGTCATGTCCCCTTGCTTCAGTGATAAGAACCTCAGTCCAAACCTTCCTCTAAAATCATCCCAAGTCTCAATTGGCCTAGTAGCGGTGGTGACTACCCACCAACGTGCAGCTTCTTCCTTTAGCAACCATACTGCTAATAAAACCTTCCTGCGGTCACCTATATCAAAGGTGGCTAAAAGATCTTCGGTCTCTTTCAACCAATTCCTTGCTTCTACAAAAGTCTCTGTTCCACTAAAATTCTTGCCACCCACCATCTTAAAGTTCTTACAAGTTTCCGCAAAATCCGCTTGTGGAGGCTGAGGGGGAAGAGGAACATCAGCTACGGGAGGAGGAGGAGGAACAGCGGCCTCGACTGGAAAGACAACATTAGAGACACCCGGGACCGGTGCCGTGACTTCCAAGTACCGACGAAACCAATCGGGTATTGTTACTCCTTCGGGCAAGATGCGATTATCAGACATGCTGGAAATGAAAAGAAAAGAGTTCAAACGAGGGGTCAAAGGATAGTGCTAATGGCTTTTGGGGAATCGCCTTTAAGGATAACTAGACTTTTCTTTGGAAAATACTTTATACTTGGTTTTGAAAATAGTTTTTCAAAAGTTTTAAAAACCTTTTTATCCCTTCTCGTAAACCATATGCTCTGATACCAAATGTAACACCCCACCTCCGCCAGGGTGGCTCTTGCAAGCAATTCTGACTTTGGTGGGGCGTTTTAAAACAAGGTAAATATGCATAATGATATAGCAAGGCAGGACATGACATATATATATATATATGTAAATAAACAGAGTAAGTAGATAAAACAGCGGAAGATTTTTAAACCATTTCAAAACACAAGTCTGGTACATCAAAATGTCAATTTCCCAAATAAACAAGTCTAGTACATACAATAACATCATCTGAAACTGAAAAGGAAAACATAAAGGTAGCTATCCCCAAAGTGGAAAAACCATAGCGAGCTCAAGTCCAAAGCATACATGAGCTATCCAAGAAAGCAGCTAAGATCCAAGCTAAGCTCCTGTATTCCCTCCCTGAGAACCTGGGGGGGGGGAACGGAAGAAAAGAGGCGAAAGAAAACAGGTCAGTCAAAAAGACTGAGTAAGCCCTGCTACGATCAGTCTATAAACTAATAAAGTTAACAGCATGATGGAAACTGAGATGATCATAGATAACAACATACTGGCCTGATAAATCAACTACAAGACAGATAGAGGTGTCATCGCATAAACAAGGTTAAGTTTTGCACCACGGTGTACTAGCAAACCAACATAACAGGTATTGATCCCTTGGCCCAAGCTTTGACCCAATAATATGAAGTGACCTTAATATAAGGTCCAACCAAACGGTCTAGTCCATCGGCTCCCTATAAGCCTAACACGTCAAGTGTTGGTGTCCATACGGCCCAGATATGGATGTAGTCAGACTGTGCTGGGTCCACCTTCGGGTGTATCAAGCCCTCGGGTGTCAACCCCAGACACTTAAGCAATAATGCACAGTCTAAACCTACTGGTACCCGTGCCTCGAGTTTGTCCAATACCGGACTACGTGCACGTCCGTAGCCCGCCTGGACCCGCACCGCTGTACCACTCAGCCATCGCTTTGGTCGCTTACATCCGTCCGGTAATCGTGCCTCGCCCTAGCCTAGCCTCTAGGGTTGTAATGATACCAAACTGGGATTACTGCTGGAACAGACCACGTTGCTAGGGTTTCCTAAGAGGGTTAAGTGCGATTTAACCCTTCACTAATCATGGATTAAATTGGTTAAGTGTAACCGACAGTCCACAACTTAACCCCATTTCAATCCCAAAACCCCCAAATGGATTAAATTGGTTAAGTGTAACCGACAGTTCACACTTAACCCCATTTCAATCCCTCGAATCCCCAAATGGATTAAATTGGTTAAGTGTAACCGACAGTTCACACTTACCCCCATTTCAATCCCTCGAATCCCCAAATTGGTTAAGTATTAGTGGACCCTGACTTAACCCTAATCATGAGGCATTAATTAATTTAATGCACCTTAACCTCTCACATTAGACCTTGTTGTGGTTACTAGTTAGGCCGGGCGGGTCCGGGTAGCTTTACACCACAACTTGGTCTAACCTCGGGTCTTGGCACCACATGACCAACTTCTCACATTGGGTCCTATTGTTTGTAGCCACTAGTTAAGCCGGTCGGTTCCGGGTAGAATTACGCTACAAACTCAACCCAACCTCGAGTTGGCCACACTTATGTTTTCTAAGTGTCATGTCCACTTTATTTCAAAACATAATTACAAGTCAACAAATACTTGGGTAGACCTAACTTAATAGGTAAATTCCCAAGGGGTAGACCTAACTTAATAGGTAAATTCCCAATCTTATATTTTCATGTATTTTAAGTTTACCCAAACCCCCCAACGTCATTCTATCGCTTACATATTCGTAATAACGCATAAAGGATAGGAAGAGGGAACTTGGCACAACATACATGATGAACTTGCATATCACAACAAACATGCATAACATGTTAGACTTGCATAACTTAGCATAGTGAACTTGCATATTACCATAAACATGCATAACATGTTAAACTTGCCTAACATGGCATAGGGAACTTGCATAAACATACATAACTTGTCAAACATGCACAACATGTCATTGTGAACTTGCATAAGTATGCATAACTTATTAAACATGCATAACATGACATAGTGAACTTGCATAAACATGCATAACTCATTTAACTTGCAAATCATGGCTTAGTGAACTTGCATAAACATGCATAACTTATTAAACTTGCAAATCATGGCTTAGTGAACTTGCATAAACATGCATAACTTATTAAACTTGCAAACCATGGCATAGTGAACTTGCATAAACATGCATAACTCATTTAACTTGCAAATCATGGCATAGTGAACTCGCATAAACATGCATAACTCAATAAACTTGCAAAAATCCCAACTTGCATCGCATATTAACTTTAGAGTTTCTAAAATGAAGGTAAGAGGGCTTACAATGCTTATACGGACTCAAATAAGTATAGCAAATGTAAGAAACCCCTTATGCAACAAAATAAAACCCCAAAATGCAAGCAAACTTGATCAAGACTCCTCCTTTATGATGACAATGGAGAAACAAGACTTTAATGCAAGCTAAAGAGGATCATACAAGCCTAAATACCCTTGTATGCATGGAAATCTCTTAGGGATTTGTTTAGGAATTGTATGAAGAGAGTGGAGGCCATGAGAGTTTTGATTTTGGCATAGTTTAGTTGCTAGAATGAATAATGAGTGATTTAGGGTAGGTTAGGGTCTTATTTATAGATTAGGCTAGTGATTTAGACCATAGGATTAACCCTAGGTTGAATTAGGTCCATCAGATTTCGGAATTCTCCAGAACATAGCCACAAGACCAAGCCCAAATCAAAATGGTGCGCCAGGCAAAACTGCCTGGCCACCCCCTGTCGACAGGGCTGTCGACAGGGCAGTCGACACCCTGGGGACCCTGTCGACAGGCCTGTCGACATGCGGGTCCTGGCGGGAATTTTCCCGCCTGCGCCAGTTTGCCCTAACCCTTGTTTTTAATTCCAAATTTTAAATCTGTTTTTACTTAGGAATTTTCTTAAAACTTCAATGGGCCTTAACTGGGTCATACGGACTCCGATTTTCGAAAACTCGGACTCTATTTCGCGTATTTTTCCGAGACGAACGCAATGGCATAGCCCGTTTCCCTTGATTCACATTTTATAATTAAATTCTGCCTCAATTTATGTTATAACAGGTTATTGAAAATACGGGTTGTTACATTTACATCACAACTCAATCCAAGCTCATGCTAAGCATATTCGTATTTTCCAATTTACATTAATTATGTAAATTATTCAAATTCATATTACTGCCCAATTTGTTTCTAATCAATCTCATTAAATTAGGTATATAATTAATACCATTTTATGCCATAATTCTAATTTACATTTTAATTATGTAAATTGTTCAAATTCAAATTTAATGCCCAATTTGTTTCCAATCAATCTCATTAAATTAGGTATATAATTAATACCATTTTATGCCATAAATCACTTATGTGATAAATGACCAATTTATTTAAAGTTTTCCTATAATTAATCATTTTAACCCACCGTTACCCCGTCTAATATTAGGCTAATTATCTTAGCCTAATTTACGTTCGTATGATTTTTGAGTATAAAGTTTAGGCTAAAAACTTAGCCTAATTTAATGTACACAAATACACAATCATAAACATGACAAAGGTATAATTTTGACATTGATGGCATAATTAATGTGAACATAATGGGGTGAACTCGCAAAATGACATCATGAACATTACAGGGGTGAACTTGCAAAATGACATCATGAACATTACAGGGGTGAACTTGCAAAATGACATCATGAACATTACAGGGGTGAACTTGCAAAATAACCATTATGAACATTATAGTGTCATAAGTGTGAACTCGCAATTATAAGCTAATTCAACATATATGTGTATTTTTAACATAGGCCATATTAACATACATACATGAGAATTAGCAATATGAACTAATCAATATACATATGTTAATTTGCAACATAGGCAAATCAGCATACACATGCGTTACTTGGCAACATAGATTAAATTAACATACTCACAAGCCAATCACAAATATATGATAAGTGTGTGGCATAGGTTTTTCTTATACATAAACATGTAGATTTGACCATTTGTCGCATGAATCTACGAAATAAACTTGCATAATAAACTTATCAATAATTCCCAATTAAACATGATAATAGAATCAAAAAACTGGCATATTATACAACATGAAAAACATTGTACTCAATAATTCCCAATCCAACATGATAATAGAATCAAATCACTGGCATAATATTATACAACATAACCAAACATAATAAGCATCGTACTATTTTCATTTGACCGCAAAACATGATTTTAATCTTAATTCACATTCCGCAAATATAGCTAAACTTACATCAATTTCACTTTATTTCATCGCCATATTATAATTAAATATTTAAATCTGAAAATAACTAGAACTTACAGAGAACGGCTAATGAATTAGGGAGTGAATTTGTCGTAGAAAGTTGCAGTGTCATTGATCTATCCTCTTGAATTTGTTGTAGAAGCATTGATCTTTGATTTGATTTGGGTTTGAACGCTTAAGCTTTAATTTGGAGACGGCGGCCATGGCTCAAGAGAGATTCCAGCAGCATTTAGGTGTCATATGAATTTGTGTGAGTAAGGCTAGGTCTAGGTGTTATTTTATAGGTGTAGCACTTCATTTCAGCCATCGGATTAACCCTAAAACCCATCCGGACCATCAAAACTCGTCCCGGGCCTCAAAAATGGGTTCTGGACCACCCCAGGTCGACCAGGTCGACCTGTACAGAGGGGGGTCGACACTACAGTCAACCTGGGGGGCAGGTCGACTATAGTGTCGACACTATGGTCGACCTGGGTCAGTCTGCCAGAAAGTCTGCTGAAATCTTGTTTTGGCCATATCTTGGTCATACGGACTCCGATTTTCGAAAACTCGGCTCTATTTCGCATATTTTTCCGAGAGGAACGAATGGTGATGTCCATTTTACCTAATTCCTGATTCTTGAATTAGTTATCCTTATTTTACTATCTTTTCTGTTACATACATCGTTATCGAACTAATTTTTCTTCTCTTCCATGTATTAATTAATTCTTCTTATGCTTCACCATTATTTACCCATCATAAGCATATTTTTATATATTTTATTTTATTTTTAATTATATTAAAAATACGGGGTGTTACAGGTTTGTGCCAATTGGTTGTCACTTTAGGGAGTGATACACCCTACTGTGGGGTTGACACAGGGTATTTATGTATTAGGGAGCCGTTCGCTTGGGGTAGGGTTTTAGGGTACACTTAGTTCTGTCTGTTTCTGTTGGTACCGTCTATTTCTGTTGGGTGGTAACACCTATCTGTTTCTGCGTGGTACCATCTGTTGGGGTGGTAAAGGCCTATTACTAGTGTACACCTAATTCTACATTCTGTTTTCGTAGGGATTAATCTTTTTCTGCTTCTGTCTGTTTCTGTTCGGGTGGTAAAGGCCCATTACTAGCACTCTCTTCTGTGGAAATTATTCTCTACCCGTTTCTGTTTCAGTTTAGACATTAGGGTGACACCTAATTCTGTTGTACTAGTATTAGTGCAGAGAAGTGTAAAGAAATAGCTCATGTCATTCTATTCTTCTGTAATATCCGCTACACCTGTTACTGTTATCTCTCATCCAGTTTTATTTTCATGTCATGTTATTATTATCTGTTCATAACTGAAAATCACTGGACTTGCCAGACTTTTTGTCAGACCCTTGTTGTTTCGCCTCCTTTCTTCCGTTTACCCCCTGGTTTTGTAGAAGGGAGTACTCTAGCTTGATCCAGATTTCTTCCGCTTGAAGTGCTTAAAGTATGGCTTGTCTTCTTCTGTGGGGATTATGATTTTAAACTATGCATTTTGAAGGCTTTTGTACAAGACTGATATTTTGTACTTGAATTCTGATATTGTGATTTGAAAGGATGAAACCAAGCTTATTTCGGTTTCTGTTGTAATAAAGTTATAAATTTTTCAAGTACTGTTTTATCTGTCTTGTAAGTTTCTGTTCTGTTTACTAAAATGCTCCACCAAAGTTAAGGCATTCCCTTTGTGAGTGACCTTAACGGAGGTGGGGTGTTACATAGGTCGTTACAAAATCACTTCTTACATAAACTTTGAGAAAATTCATTAAAATAGCTAAAAGGATTAGTGCCAATATAATCTATTGGCATATGATATAAAGTAATATAAAATAATATACACTTATACTAGCAAAGAAAATGGGCAGTGTATTTTATTGGGTTTTTTCTTGTGTTTTGATTTGGTCGATAACAACTAGATGTAACAGCACAACACACAAATTTTGAGCGAGCTCCATTCATCAAACCAATATCATTTTCTAAAATTTACTATATGCAGAAAATACTCTCTATTTAGGGCCAGAATTCCATACTTATTATTCGTTTCAATGGCTATGGGTTTGGTTAACATTTGTGTATTACAGTATTAGAATGCTGGTAAAAGCACCCGGATTTCTTCTTCTTAATACCATGAGTGGTATCTGGAAGTGTGAAACTGGGTGCTTTTAGCTCTACACCACCATGTGAAACTAAAAGCACTTATTTTTACACTTCCTAATACCAATCATGGTATTAGCAAGAAGAAATCTGGGTGCTTTCAGCAACACACTATAAAATATATTTCCACTATGCAACAAATATCATTAGAGAAGGTGACGATGGCAATGATGTTAAAATTAGGATTTTGATGAGTCTTTGATCGAGTGTAAATGATAGTATATCTCGCTAGCAAAAAGCTGACCTTGGATTGAGTTAGGCTTAGATTTTTTTTCTTCTAATGCATAATTTAGACTCAGCGTTATCCAGTTAGACCCAAAGTCCTAATCAAGATCCAGATCCGACCAGATGGGTCTAATTAGCTAAGCAACTAACTTCTTATTACAATTCATCAACTTAATCAATTGTAGTGGAAACTAAACACACTTCTATTTCCATGATTATTCCACTTCTGACCTCTCTCAAAAACGAATTATGAAAAATCAATATTACTTTTTCAGTGAAATCTACAGTTTTTAGTGTAAATATTAGCAATTACTCTATAGGTAGTTGAAAAATGGCAAATACTAAAAAGTACAAATAATTGCATTGAAAACAACAAATTTCCTAAAAATAATTTAAGACCATTTTGTGAAATATTCTTTTGGATTTAAATCTTTTAAAAGATTGTTTGACAAAACTTCACCTAAGAGCATCTCCAACCCTCTTAAGATTTTAATGTAAAGTCTTTTACACATCATCAATTTTGTATTACGTTAAAAACCAATCTCTAATGGTAATGTTATATTAATTATGAAGATGACATGGCACAAACTTCACTAGACATTGTCAAGGGCCAATGTCTAGTTTATGAATTTGTACTTTACAATGTGAAGTAAATACATATGTTATTAATTATTTTAATATAATACTTTTATTTATTTATAATTTATAGGAACACATAAGCTAATTAATTTTTACGGACACATCTGTATTGGAGTTTATTTTTCACTTTTGTTGTAATTTTCAAATATTTTGTATAACATTGATTTTACGTTGTGAACACATAGGATTAAATGGACATAACATTCTATATGCATTGAAGATAATCTAACACTATGTAACAAACAATCTTTCTCGCCCACTTCAAGCCGGTAATTAAACCAACTCGAACCATTCAAATGACAGAATGTTATTAGCTTCTGAGATAAATAGAATAAATCATAGAATCACAGATTACAGACACAGAGCAATATAATATCTCACAGCGGAAAATACATAATACAATAGTAGTTCATGAAACTACTAAATAAATTTTTACAACAGGGTTTACATAAACAATACAGCGGAAGTCTAATACAATGATTACTAATACATAAATAAATGATAACTCTCAGAAATAGAAATAATAGGATTAGCTTAATGACTGGAACAAGTGGACAGGTAGATATAGGTGAGAAAGACCCAATATGAGCTTCAAACTCCAAGGCTAAAACTCGAAAGCCGTGATAATCGATCTGACCTGAGCAATAATGCAAAAACAAAACAACTCGGATCAGTACTAACATTTCATGGAAGTAAATCAACTCCAATGAAATGTTCAATGAAATACATCAGTAACTTAAAGGATGTTTGGGATCACCATCCTCTAAGGATCCGTTAAAATAATATCATATAATATAATACGCTATTATAATAGTGTCTACGGGAAATATAAAATACTTAAATAACATAAGCGGGATTACATTTTTACCCTTACACTGTTTATACATTGTCGTAAACATTACATATAAAACACTAGTACGTCGATGGATAGGGATGCGCCGCTATACGACAACATTAAATCAAAATTGTATGGGCTTGATCAGGATAAAATGACAAGGCACACGAGGAATACCCATGGTAGGATTCTACTGATGCATGCCCATGACTGGTGGTAACGCATAGTCGTGACTACCTACCACCTCGAAACACACTCCAAAATCAAAGGTGCACCAATCAAATCAGAAATTAATAGATATAGTTCGAGGATGTGGATCCGATAGGAGATGCTACCTCACTTAATCACGGTATAACACCTGTTTTAGTCATTTTAATTATGGTCTGAAAGTCAAGGTTATCCATCATCATTCTCTTTCTTAAAATCCAGTAATCGCCAACAAATCCATCCTACTTCATTCTGGAACTCTACCGCATACACAATTGTTAAAGTGGTTTTTGGTATTGGGAGAGAATATGACGATATCCGATCCCGGTCACCTTAACAACCAATCGTTTACTGTAACACCACATCTCCGTTAAGTTCACTCACAAAGGGAATCCATTAACTTCAGTGGAGCATCATAAGTGTATAGAGTAGATAAACTACAAATAGACAAAATTTTAAACAGCGAAAAATATATATATAATTTTTCTTCATTGATAAAACAATAGCTTGGTAAAACAGCTTGTACAATGTTTTCCAACACCAAAACACCCTTATCCATTACAACAAAGCATCTATCTTGTTTAACAAAATAAAGAAGCAGAAAATAACAATCATACTCCCCAATAAAGCATGAGCCAGCCATAGCAGTGGAAAAGAAAGTCCAAAGCAATAGTCGACTATCCTCGAGCTTGGAAAGAAAACTGAGCTAAGTGGACGGGTTAGACATAAGTCTGGTAAGTCCAGTGATTATTTAGCATGTAAATAGGAAAAAGGATCATGGCATGAATAAACTGAATACCAGACATAACCATGATGATAAGCATAGCAAGACAACAAATGATGATCGTTAGATATGACAAGGTAAGATACACTAAATGCGCTTCGGTTCTTTCTTTGGTTTCTTTTCTCTACACCACCCAACTAGCATTCTAACTAGTGTCTTTTATGGAACGATCTGTATCGCCTACTAGTGTCCCAACTAGTATTCTATGAAAAGGATCCGTATCCCCTACTAGTGTCCCGACTAGTATCCTCTGTTATAAATTAAGGTGATCCCAACCCTACAATTGTGGTAGCCTTCAGGTGTACATCTAGTATGAGGACCTTACCTTAATCAGCCTAGTTGCCATGAAGATGTTAGATGTACCCTTACTACCCTATCGATCGGCTCCTACTTGTATTAATTTTTCCTTATGTCTATGTCAATCGGCCCTCTATGCTGGTCCCACCATAAGGTGTATCAATCCCTATGATAGCGACCCAACATGATTCAAGATGCACAGTGTATACTACTGATGGCCAGTGCCTGCATTTCCACTATGGAGCACGTGCACGCCCATACTCTGTCGGAACTACACTACTACACCCCCTGCCACTATTTTGACCACTTATAATCATCCCAATAATCGTGCCCCACCCTGCCTAGTTCAGGATACCGTGATACATCTATGTGGGTTACTGCTGAAACGGGTTCACATTACTAGGGTTTTGTAGGGTCTATTCGTGTGCCCCCAAAATTGTTAAGTGTTATCCATCCATTTAAGTTAACTAAACCCATCCGCACGTCATGTCATGTTGGTTAAGTGTTTCTTGTTAACTCAACCCTTCTTATTCAATCATGTTGTAATTGGTTAAGTGTTTCCCTTTAGCTTAACCCCATTCGTTCATCATGTTATATTGGTTAAGTGTTTCCCATTTACTTAACCCTACTCATTCATCATGTTATATTGGTTAAGTGTTTCCCATTAAGTTAACCTTCGTCATGTTATATGGGTTAAGTGTCATCAATCCAGTCGAGTTAACTTAACCCACCCACATGTCATGATACATTGGTAAAGTGTTGCCCTCTTGTGTTACTTAACCCTATCACACATCATGTTGTATTGGTTAAGTGTTGCCTTCTTGTGTTACTTAACCCTATTACACATCATGTTATATTGGTTAAGTGTTGCCCTTTTGTGTTAACTTAACCCAAGTGTTGCCCTCTTGTGTTAACCTAACCCTACCACTTGTCATGTTACAATGGTTAAGTGTTGCCCTCTTGTGTTTAACTTAACCCTACCACTTATCATGTTACATTGGTTAAGTGTTTCCCTGTTGTGTTAACTTAACTCTACCATTCTTAGCTGTTTGTTTCTTAGATTTAATTCATTCATTAAATCACCAACCTCTCACATTAGATGTCTATTGTTGCGGTCGCTGGATGTGACGGGCAGTTCCGCGCAGTCTTACGCTGCAACTCAATCTAACCTTGGGTTTTTGGGCTTAATGCTCTAACCTCTCACATTAGATCTATATTGATACGGTTGCAAGATGTGCTGGGCGGCTCCGGACAGTCTTACGCTGTAACTCAATCTAACCTCGGGTTAGGCATATTCATTTTTTAATTAATCTACATATTTACAATTCATGTTTATATGTAAATTATCCACATGTGTTGTAAACTCAAGTCATGTCCCATTTACCCTCTAAATTATGACCAAATTATGCCATTTCATGCTACTAATAATTTACATGATTATGAACCAGTCTATGCCAATAGCATGTAACTTAATATTTTTTCCCCAATGTCTCCTTGTTATTCATTTGCACAATTCACATAGAACGTTAGGCTCACAAATTAGTCAAACTCATAAACAAAAAGAGAAAAGAAAAGGGATATGTAACATTCCAAAAGGCATAAACAATATAGATCAACATGCGTAGTATAAATTTGGGATAGAACGACATAAACTTAATTAAGCACATGAACGTGATCTTACATTTAAATTAGATCCAATTAACATGCGAACTATCATAGATCTAATTGTATAAGCATGAACTTATATAGATCTTAAACATGGGTACTAGCTTGGATCTAAACATGTAAGCATGTATGAACATAAATTATCCTGTAATTTGCATACATAAAAGAACCACAAATTTAATACAATATGATAGATTAAATGGTATCAGTCCCAATAGTCTCATAGGCATGATAGGTTTTACTATGTTAGTCACAACAGTCCAATAGGCATGATAGGTTTTACAACAGTCCAATAGGCATGATAGGTTTTACTATGTCAATCACAACAGTACAATAGGCATAAGCAATTCTAAATTGACAAAAGGATAGACACGAATAAAGTTAGGCATAGTTCTAGATCCAGTTATTACAGTCTTGATTTCTTATTAGGTGTTCACATCTAAATAATAATTGTACTTACAGAAAAAGGACGGTTCTTGATTTATGGGATCTGATTTATGAATTTGAAAAGCTATCCTTTGATGTAGACGTTTGATTCTCTAGTTCTTTTAATTGATTCCTAGTTTGAATTTGATTCTCTAGTTTGGGGTAGATGGATGGAGGATAGGACAGTTTGTAGATGAATAGCATGTGGGCTTCATATAATGAGTTCTAGGGTTGAGATTTGGAGTGATTATATAGAAGTCTAGGTTTAATTCTAGCCTTTAGATGACTCTAGGTGAATTAGAGCCATCAAATTAAAGAGATGTGTCATACAGCCAACCATAGCACGACACATATGCCCTAATACCTCAAAAATCCATCATTGCCCAATCAGAGAAGGCCACATCATCCCATGGCTGTAAAAATTCATCACAAGAGCTGGATCTTGTAGGGGTCGACTCTCAAAAGGGGGTTCGACACCTATGTCGGCTCCCCCTTGGGGGTGTCAACATCCCTGAGTAGGAAATTTCCCGCTCAGGTCGCTCTTGCCAGATTATGAAATTTGAACTGTTTTATAATTTGATTTATTATTATATTTAATTATTGTTTAAATTTGAAAACTTCTGAACTCCATAACTTCTTCAGACAGAGTCTGATTCACGCAAAGTCGGACTCTATCTCAAGCAGAATCCCGAGACGAACGCAATGGCATAACCCGTTTCATCCAGCTCCTCTTTTAAAAATTAAGTGTTCTTATATTCGTTAATTTTGATATTCATAGAAAATACGGGGTGTTACATTCTCCCCTCCTTAAAGGATTTCGTCCCCGAAATCTCTAAGTTAAGAAGAATGTATCCTAACATCAAACATCAATCTACTCAACCGTTGAATCACAGACATCCATTGTCCTTAAAAAGGTTTCTAATGATTTATGAACATATGCAAGGGTGTGTGTACATGTCCCAATACTAATGCAAAAGATCAGGCGGTCCACCGATTCAGTTGACCTCCTTATTGCGAATTATGTTAGTGCTATAAGTCCAACATGCATGCAGTTATTCCTATATTACTTTATAACTTCTATATGAGTCCACAATCATCCATTCAAAATGCATCATCCATATGATATCACATCAAGTTCCAATCCATATATATATAAATCCACTCATGCATATGCAATATGGAAGTGATAAAGCCGATCTAGTGCCTAATGTGTGTGTATATGCATCCACGAGCAACCGCTAGCAAACACTTACATCCACTTACATCCACCAAACATAACATGTCTCAAACAAATGTTTACATCAATTGGCTTCTACCTAAGGATCGAGGATAGGACCGAGAGGATATACTTAAAAGGTAAAGACTAGCATGCAAATAAACTTTATAGAAAAAGAGAGATCAAGGATATACCCTCAAAAAGGGTATGATGTGCGTATCTAGTCTTCAGTCTTCTAAGTCGCATCTTCTTGGGCTTCACCCCACTGTGCTCTGACTGTCTTAACTTCACGATTGCGTAGCTTCTTAATTTCTGTTTCCAAAATATGAGTTGGAACTCATTTCACTGTCGCTTCTCGTTCCACCTCTTCTCCTTCCGGTATACTCGGGACTACAACTTCTATTGTGTCATGCTAACATTTCCTCAAAGCATCTTCAAAATTCACTAGAGGGTATTCCATGTGGGAGAACTATCTCTTAAAAATAAACAAATGCTAACCATGTTACCAAGTGTAGTTATTGAGGTGATTAGAGGTCTCTTCTTAACTTATCCATTGCGTCAACTATCTGAGAGTCTTTTCTTTGTGAAATCCGTATTTGATCCAAAAGCGTAGGTCTTACTCCTAATGATGCCAACTACTAACTTAACTGAAGGTTTTAAAATCAAAGGTGGATGTGTATTCTGAACTTTTCCTCATAAAGAGGACTTGAAGTCAATCTTTTTCTTCTTAAGGCATCCGCTGCGACCTTATCCTTCCTTTTCACATCAAATTGGCTCCTAGTCCCATGCCGCATGTATCCATGTATACCGTAAACCTTTTACTACAGTAAGGTAAGAGTCAAAATTGTGGTCGTTGTAAGAGCCCTCTTCGATTGTTGGAAAGCGACATCACAATAAATATCCCGAGCAAAGGTTAGATTCTTCATCATTAATCCAGTAAGTGGGGCTAATACCTTTGCAAAGTTCTTAATGAACTTCCCATATTAACCCGCTAGTCCAAGAAAGCTTCTTACTTCTGTTGCATTCCTTGGGACCTTCCGGTCTTGCATCGCAACTACTTTTGCGAGATCTACTGCTATCCCTTCTTTGGACACTACATGTCCTAGAAACCTTACTTCTTCTCTCCAAAAATGACATTTTTGGAGAACTTCACCTTAAGTTGATATGCTCAAAGTGTATCCATGACTTCTCTTAAATGCAAAGCATGTTCTCCGTCTTTCTTTGAGGAAATCAAGATATCATCCATGAAGACTTCTACAAACTTATTAAGGAACTCCTTAAACACCCTTCTCATCAAATCAACAAAATAAGTGCATGCATTCGTCAAACCAAAAGGCATGACCAACTACTCAAAGAAACCATCAGGGGTCCTAAAAGCAGTCTTGTCTATACTGACCTCATCTCTCTTAGCTGATGAAACCATGAAGCCAAATCTAGTTGGCAGAAAACAGATGCAACTACATGCTGAAATCATCAATTCTTGGAAGTGGTTGCCTATTTTCCGTAGTCAGCTTGTTTAATTCTCTATAATCCACGCATATGCGAAGCGAACCACCAGCTTTGGTTGAGAAAACTATGGAAGCACCCCATTCAAAAATTCTCTGCTTTATGAACCCTTTTTCAAGCAACTCTTTAACTTTGCTTGCTGAGCTCCTTCCTCCCCCTAGGAGCCACGTGTTGTATGGGTAATGCAACTGGGTTGGCGTTATCAACCAAGTATATGCGGAAATCTATTTCATGTTTTTGGGGTAAACCCTTCACTTCATCGAAGACATCGGGATACTCATGGACTACTTAAACAGATTGCAAATTATCAACAGATGCATCAAGAGATTCTGGGTAACTAAGGCATGACAGAACCCTTAGGGTTACATGAGATTTCGTTGGTATTACCGAGGCAAGTCAAAAGTCTAAATACCATCCTTTCACAATTGAGAATGACACCATTACTGGATAACCAATCCATCGCTAGAATCAACCCATAGCCCATGAAACCAAAAACGTAAGGATTATATCTAAACTCAATGCTTAGTATAGACATTCCCAAATCCAAACAAATTATAGATAAATGAGCTGAACCATCAATTGGATTTGAGAAAATAATGGGATCTTCTACTATACAAGGACTAAGGTGCAGAGACTCAACTACGGAAGCAGAGAAAAGAAGGTGAAGCGCCAGAATCGAACAAAGTTCTAATAGGATGATTGAAAAGAAAAACTAAACTTTCAACAGAAACATTCCTACCTCTCTTAGGTACACTAGTAGTGAGAGCACGCAATTTCCCTCTAGAAGATTATGTCCTTTGCCCTTGTCCTTATCCTTCGGGCAATCCTTGATAAGATTCCCTGCCTCACCATACTGAAAACAACCACCTGTCTTCTGCTTCCAACAATTAAATGACCCACTATACCATAGAAAAGACACTTCTCCTTGTCACGGGATCTATTCTTTCTTCCACCCTTCTTATATTCCAATCCCTTGTTTGTGATTCTTCTACTTTTGCCTCTTTCTTTTCACCTTTCTCCTTCTGCGTGGATTAAGCCATATCAACAAGCTTCTTATCCTTGGGCTTGTGCTTCTTAGCCCAAACTCCCTTATTCTCATCCTCACTATCCTTGTATAGCTTGTTGACACATTTCTTGAAACTACCTCCATCGCACTGCAACATACAAAGCTTGAATGAAGAATAGCCGCAGGTGAAACTACTGCGACTACAGATGGAGGTTGGGCAATACTCCCCCCCCCAACATGTGTCGTATGCCTAAGAAACTATGGCGAAAAGAAAGGAAGAAGAGATTCAAATAGAGAATCAAAAGATAGTGCATATGGCTATTGGGGAATATTCCTTTTAAAAACAATACTTTTCTCTTGAAAAACGCTTCTTTAAAACATGTTTTAGAAAACACCCCTTTTAAAATATGCTTTTGAAAAATCTTTTATCTGTTCTGGTAACTTTAGCTTTGTTGCCACGTGTAACACCACACCTCCGTTAATGTCACTCACAAAGGGAATGCATTAACTTTAGCGGAGCGTCATAAGTGTATAGAACAGATAAACTACATAACAGACAAAATTTTAAACACCAGAAAATATATAAAACTTTACTTCATTGATAAAACAGCAGCTTGGTAAAACAGCTTGTACAAAGAATTGTTTTCCAACACCAAAATACCTTTACCCATTACAATAAAGCATTTTTATTGTTTAACAAAATAAAGAAGCAAAAAATAACAATGATATTCCCTAATAAAGCATGAGCCAGCCATAGCAGTAGAAAAGAGATTCCAAAGCAATACATCGACTATCCTCGAGCTTGGAAAGAAAACTGAGCTAAGTGGTAATATTTCCTACCTGTGAACCTAAGGGGGGAATGGAAGAAAATAATGCGAAAGAAAACGGGTCAGACATAAGTCTGGTAAGTCCAGTGATTATTTAGCACGTAAACAGGCAAAAGTATCATGACATGAATAAACTGAATACCAAACATAACCATGATGATAAGCACAGCAAGACAACAAATGATGATCGTTAGATATGACAAGGTAAGAAACACTTGATGCGCTTCGGTTCTTTCTTTGATTTCTTTTCTCTACACCACCCAACTAGCATTCTAACTAGTATCTTTTATGGAATGATCCATATCCCCTACTAGTGTCCCAACTATCATCTTGCGAAAAGGATCCATATCCCCTACTAGTGTCCTAACTAGTATCCTCTATTATAAATTAAGGTGATCCCAACCCCTGTAGTAGCGTTCAGGTGTACATCTAGTATGAGGTTCTTACTTCAATCAGCCTAATTGCCATGAAGATGTTAGATGTACCCTTACTACCTTATCGATCGGCTCTGTACTTGTATTAAATTTTCCTTGTGTCTATATTAATCGGCCCTCTCTTGCATGTAGATACCCTGTGCTAGTCCCACCATAAAGTGTATCAATCCGCATGGTAGTGACCCGACACGATTCAAGATGCACAGTGTATACTACAGATGCCCAATGCCTGCTTTTCCACTCCGGAGCATGTGCACGCCCATACTTCGTCGGAACTACACTGCTGCACCCCTTGCCGCTATTTTGACCGCTTATACCGTGATACATCTATGTGGGTTACTGCTTAAATGGGTTCCCGTTACTACGGTTTTCTAAGGTCTATTCGTATACCCCAAATTGGTTAAGTGTTATCCATCAATCCAAGTTAACTTAACCCATCCACACGTCATGTCATGTTTGTTAAGTGCTTCTTATTAACTTAACCCTTCTTATTCAATCATCTTGTAATTGGCTAAGTGTTTCCCTTTAGCTTAACCCCATTCGTTCATCATGTTATATTGATTAAGTGTTTCCCATTTACTTAACCCCACTCGTTCATCATGTTATATTGGTTAAGTGTTTCCCATTAACTTAACCCCACTCATTAATCATGTTATATTGGTTAAGTGTCATCAATCCAGTCGAGTTAACTTAACCCACCCACTTGTTATGCTACATTGGTTAAGTGTTGCTCTCTTGTGTTACTTAACCCTATCACACATCATGTTGTATTGGTTAAGTGTTGCCTTCTTGTGTTACTTAAACCTATCACATGTCATGTTATATTGGTTAAGTGTTGCCCTCTTGTGTTAACTTAACCCTACCACTTGTCATGTTACATTGGTTAAGTGTTGCCCTCTTGTGTTAACTTAACCCTACCACTTGTCATGTTACATTGGTTAAGTGTTTCCCTGTTGTGTTAACTTAACCCTAACATTCATAGCCTGTTTGTTTCTTAGCTTTAATTCATTCATTAAAGCACCAGCCTGTCATGGCCCTAAATCCCCCTTACTGGAAATCACGGAGTTGAAAACAAGCCACATCGAAATGCATACAGAAGAACATTTCATTGTATATTACAACAGTTCCACCAGAATACAAGAATATACAGAGTATAAATAAATAAAATACAACAGAAAATATCAGAGATTACAATACATTACATAGCAGCGGAAATATAATACAAAACACAACTAAAAGTAATCCACGGATACAGAGCTTTCTGAGTATCATTCCAACTATAAATCAGGATCCTGTGAATATAAATCTGCAAAACCAAAACTACAAGTTGCTTGTGTCAAAATAAGGGCACCTAGAGTTTAGGTTAAAACAATAAACTCCAGGTCAGTCATATGACTGGTGTGAGAACTAAAACGGTTATTTAAAACTTTACTTTAAATCAGATATATCAAGGGACCACGCCGTATAACACAGAATGGGTTTCCGCCCAAGAATATCAGTGCATATAGCAAAACAACGCAATGCTTTTTGGAAATATGAAGCTATTATAAGACCCAGGTCCTATCACATAATGCAACGCAAGCCGGGGGATAGGGTTTTCCCTTATAATAGCCAAACATGCTTGGTACGTTTAAAACAAATCATTTGATACTATTATAAGTGCATAGTGTATAAAACAACTTCAAATCATAAGTATCAATCATAGACAGCATGGATACCATATATCATGTCGCCATACTAGGCTCTGGAATCAAAATCGTAAAGTCACATATTTGGTAATTGGATTTCCATCTATGAACCGAGGCAAGGGAACGTCCTCACCGGCTTCGAGACTCTCTAGCCCGTGCCTCAGGGTCAGAGCGCATCGATCCTTGGATCGTTAGGGCAGGTCCATCGATGTGGATTAAAATGCCTGAACACTGCGTTTTCCAGCCCTTTGGGGCGTAAATGAGCCAAATGACTCCATCGGCTCCACATAGTCACTGATATATCTGAGGCGCCTGGCAACAGCAACAACCACACAGGTGAAAATAATATAAATGTCAGGGCTGGTAGGTCACTGACACCACCCTAGCTAGAAAGAAACGCATGCCCTCCCTAAGGTCCTCTCCCGTTTCTGGTTCACAACCGAGGTGTGAGGGTCGCAAATTTACGTTACACAAAGCTATGCCACACAGTAGGTGCTTTGATCATCAACCACAAGACTTTGCTTTTCAACAGAAGCCTTGATCATTTGCCACTTAGGCATGTCACACATGCAATTCACTCCATGCGATTGATATCCATTAATATATAACCCCTGAGCTCGTACATCTCAGAGAAGGGCGTTAAGCAAGAGGATAAATTCTCCACCGCCAAACAGATATATATTTAATAGAAATCAATCACACAGAATAAAATTCAATGTCAGACACACAGTCCATTTACAAGTTCGTTCTGGGTCTGAACGAAACCGGAGGCACCTTGTACCTCGCATATCCATCGATCTCCAAGTACGTCTGGACGATCACCAACTGATTCCCTCCTCTTGGGTGTACAGCCCAATCAAGATCATCAGTAATCACCTAAACGATGTGAAGATCTGTGGTCTTCGACCACCGTCTTCATCCTCGACACCATGTCGAATCAGTTATTCAGGATGGGATAAACCCTGTCTTTCTGAATAACTCGCGTATATAATAAACAAGTGTTACACAAACACAACATACGCCTCATTCCAATTCAGAATATGCTTTTATTCAAATATTCTTATACTTTGGGAAAGGTTCCCACTAATTTTATCAAACATAAATTATTTAAATTTATTCATTAATCTCCTTTTGAATATCAATTCAAATTAGTCGGGATTAGCGAACCACACCGAAGTAATCATTTATTTTATTTCCCAATCCTAACCTATTCATCCCATGAAGTAAAATTGGTAATACTTCATGTCTAACATCACGGTGTTATCGGTAAATTCAATTACCATTTCACATTCAAATCTAATTAAAGATTTAACTATCGCCTGGAGCAAAACTGGTGATACTCCATTCTCGATCATTTCAATCTAATTAAAGATTCATTAAAACTCCACTTGGTTTTAATCTTCCCAATAATCACTATTAATGATTATTTAACTTGGGAAATCATATATTGTCTTTAACTGGTTAAAGAACCAATGTCATTTAAAACACGATTCACTATAAATCCAAAATCACATTCCATTCCAATTCAATTATTGAAACTTCTGGTTAATTTTAAAACCCTTTCAAATCCAATGTATTTACTTAAAAATAAAAAAATTATTATTCTAGTTCAAAACTAGTTCATTTCAATGAAAATCTATTTTTTTATCTTTTCAAATTTGGAATTTTTCATCTCAATTCTTCACAAATCATTTCTTTTGATTTTACACAAATTATTACTATTTTTAATAATTTTATCAAGGCCCGTACAGTCGAATTCCATCAACAGCCATCGAACTACACTTACAGCGACATTTTCCAAATTTGATTTGGACATAATTCCAAATCCAACCGTTAAAATTCTAATTTCCAATATTCGTTAGAAAGCTCTTTTTGATACGAACCCAACGGTTCTGGTTTTAGGAGAATCCGACAGTCGGATCTCCCGTAATATCCATTCGAAGTCACTGGTCGAAATTCACGAACTACCGCGGCGCGGCGCGTTCTATTCAGGCCATTTAATATATATATTATATATATTCCGTCGATTTCCTTTTAAAACGTATTTTATAAATCGTTTTAAATTCGTTTTCGAAACGATTTCAACTTCATATTCAATTTCGAATCAAAATTGAATATTCCACATCATCAATATACAAATGATAATATTTTTGAAACGTTATATTTTGAAATCATTTTCTTTCTTATATTCATTATAAAAATGAATAAAATCGATATAAATATCGTTCATGTCAAAATGGTGTCAATCTAATCAACACGGCTTTATATATTTCAATAACATCGTTATCCTATTCAACAAATGAATATTTTCTTCAACACATGAATATATAGTTTTATCCAACACATGAATTTTATTCTATTCAACACATGAATTTTCTTCTATTCAACACATGAATTTTTATTCTATTCAACACATGAATTTTATTTCTATTCATCACATGAATTTTTCAACACATGAATTTATTTTCTATTCAACACATGAATATTTATTCTATTCAACACATGAAATTATTTTTATAATATTCCTTATTTCCCAATAGGAATGAGGCCCAATCAATTACCATATAAGGTTAATTATATGGATTTTCTACAACACATGTATATAATAGCAACGATAAATCATCAACCATCATCCAGAGTGCACCACACAACTGCATAAGCATTAAATATAAATAATTAACGCTTACACAGTCTGTCAACCCATCGATTGGCATACAACTAAACAATTGGGATTAGTGTACGTCAAATATCATCCCAATACCCATGTGGGGTTTCACATCAACAAACACAGATTTTTATTTGTCCAGTTGGGCGATGTGTAAAATTTATCATCCCAATCAATATCAGTCAAATCGGTGTACATAAACAAATCGTTCGATTTGTAAATGAATATTATTTTACTTCAACAAATGAATATATATTTTACTTCAACACATGAATATATATTTTACTTCAACACATGAATATATATTTTACTTCAACACATGAATACATATTTTATTTCAACAAATGAATATATATTTTACTTGAACGCATGAATATATATTTTACTTCAACAAATGAATATATATTTTACTTCAACACATGAATATATATTTTATTTCAACACATGAATATATGTTTTATTCCAACTCATGAATATATATTTTATTTCAACACGTGAATATATATTTTACTTCAACACATGAAATATATTCTATTTCAACACAATAATATATATTTTATTTCAACACATGAATATATATTTTATTTCAACACATGAATATTTATTTTACTTCAACATATGAATATATATTTTACTTCAATACATGAATATATATTTTATTTCAACACATGAATTTATATTTTGTTTCACAACACAAACAATCACACAAGCATACAAGTCATCCATGGTTTGTGGACGACGTGTGTCGAGTGCTACTAAGCACCGTCTGCATCCTAGTATATATTTCAACTAGAAATCAAAATAAAAGTGAGGAGTTCTCACTGAGGGTTCCACTCCTCCATTTTATTTCTGAAATTAAGAACACTTGGATCTGGCCGTACTTCCAACGCTGTCTTCTCCGCGCTGTTCATATTAAAATCACATTTTTAATATGATGTTCTATACATTAAAAATCATATTTTTAATACTCTACCAATATAAAAATCATATTTTTATTCTTTATATAATATAAAAATCATATTTTTACTCTTTCTATAATATAAAAATCATATTTGTATTCTTTCTATAATATAAAAATCAAATTTTTATTCTTTCTATAATATAAAAATCATATTTTTATTTCGTGAATCGATATATAAAAATCCTAACACTTAAATAAATAAAAATCATAACTTTTATTTGCTATTCATTATAAAGAAAATCTAATTTTTATTTCACTAATAACACATAAAAATCGAATTTTTTTCTTCATCATATAATAAAAAAACTGCGAATAAAATTCAAATTGGAATACATACTTCGAATCGAGCGAAGAGGAGGTGGAAGTGCTGCGTGGGGGTGCTGCAGCAGTGCTCGTCGAAGCAGGGACTGGCGCAGGCGGGTCTCGATCCTCGCGGTGGTGCACTGAGCGGAGTTGGACCGTCGGTGGGGCCATGGGGTTTGGGCGTGGGTCTGGGTGCCTGGGGGGGGGTGACGACGGGTTTTGACATCGAAGGAGGAGAGGGTAGAGAGAGGAGGAGGGGAAGAAGATCGTCAGCGCGACTATTGGGGGGAGTGCGGCGGTGTCAGCGACGCTGAGTCGCGATGGGGGAAGAGCTTCAAGGCAGCGACGGGTTTACTTAGAAAAGGGGGCTCGATTTTGTCTGTGAAGGAAGGCTAGGGTTCGGGAGATTTATATATTATATTTAATAATTTAATAATATTTTAATTCATCAATTAGTTGTTTAACACCATGAATTCCAAACGAATCCCAACGACTGTCATCCCAAGCTAATTACCCCTATTCTGAACGCAATGGGCTATGTTTCGTAAGCCAATTCGGCTATTTCGATCAGTTTTGATTGAAATTAAAATATAAATCTATATGTTCAATTTTAAACCTACATTTCAATTTACTGGGGCCACATACTGATTCTTAAAATTCCCGAAAAATATTTCAAGCTTCGTATTGATGATACGGTTCTAACAAAACTAATCTCGTCAAATTTCGAGACAGTTTGAAAATTGGTCATTTTCTGGTCGATCTAAACTGACTTAAACTGTCAAAACGCGTTTTCCTGTGCCACGCTCACATATTGACTTCAAAAATTATGAATTTTGAAACCTAGCAATAATTTGACATCCTGGATCCAACAAAAGTGGTTTCGTCGAAAACGAAGGTCGTTTGCAAAATTTCCATTTTTAAGGGCCAGAATTCTACACCGTCTATTCTGAATTTTCAACTAGGCGTAACTTTTTATCCCTGCTATGAAATTTTGATTTTTTTTGGATTCATTGGAAAGATATTCTCAATTAGATTCAAATACTTTTGGTTTCGCTAAAATCCGGTTTATTTTGAATCCTGTACATTCATTTGAACTTTGAAATCAAAATTTCAAACTAGGGCACCATTTTCAATAACTTTTATAAATTAAAATAAATAATTATATTCTAACGACAATTAAAATAAATATATACGTTCAAATTCTATTCAAAATAAATTTCTCGTCGTTATTATTTAAAATAATTCATTTTAAATAATCAAAATTTGCTAAAATTGCCAAAATAAAAAATTTAAATTGGCTCGGATTTCCGGGTTATTACAATCTTCCCCACTTAAAACTTTTTGTCCCCAAAAAGGAACGAAGCTGAAAGTCGTTTCACAAACTAACTCAACTTTCATTATTTTCATTGCGGCTTAAGTTCTTCAACTTTTCAGTTTCTAAGAACTTTTCAAATTTTTCAAAAATTTGGCTAACACACTAAATTTTCGAAAAATTTCACCAAAACCTCCCCAGCACCGGGAGCTTCGGGATATTTCAAATAGCCTCCCATGGCCCTCACCAATCCAAAAAGAAAAAGAAATAGCCAAGCGGCTAGCCAATTGGGTCAGTAAATCATCCAAACCCAAGAAATACAATAAACATGTACCTATTTGTTGGGCGAACAATTTTATTCCTCTTCTCTAGCCTCCTTGCTATGACCTGTTCAATGTAAGTATATGTATATGTATGCAAATGCGACAAATTTTCAATACGATTCACTATTTGGTTCAATTAGGGTAAAGGTTCAACATTTAATTAATCAACCAACACAATCATCAATCAATTTGTTGATTAGCTTCAAATTCTTAACTTTGATACATAGTCCAAAAATCAGATTTTTGATGCCAAATCACAACAATAAGCCCTATCTAGTTTCGGTTCTCACACCAGTCAATTGGAAATATATAAGTATCCCACTTTCGAAACTCGAATATAAATTCTGATGATGTACGTACTATAGCGATCATCAGATCCATCTCCGGGCGACTAGAGTGTGATTCTATATCTATCCAGTATATTAGAATTTTGAATACATGTGGATCAGACGTATATGCAAAATATTTATATATTGGATTGTCCAAATCAATATAAATAAATATTCAAATACGAATAATTGAATTAAATTTTCAGAACAAAACTTATTTTAAATTTTATGTTAAAAACATCACCCTTCACACTCGTTCTAGGATACTACTGATGCCATCTCTAACGAGTCATTCTCACTGGATATTACTAATCCAATCTTCGATGAATTCTTTTATATGGTTCCAACGTGTCTTGTTCTCCGAGCTCTGTAAACCAAATCTCTGATACCAAGCTGTCACGACCCGAAATCCCCCTTACGGGAAATCATAGATTGAGTTGAAAACAAGCCACATCGGAACACATACAAAAGAAAATTTCATTGTATGTTACAATAATTCCATCAAAATACAAGAATATACAGAGTATAAATAAATAAAATACAACAGAAAATATCAGAGATTAGAATACATTACATAGCAGCGGAAAATAATACAAAACACAACTAAAAATAATACATGGATACAGAGCTTTTCGAGTATCGTTCCAGCTATAAATCAGGATCCTGTGAATATAAATCTGCAAAACCAAAACTACTAGCTGCCCGTGTCAAAATAAGGGCACCTAGAGTTTAGGTTAAAACAATAAACTTCAGGTCAGTCATGTGACTGGTGTGAGAACTAAAACAGTTATTTAAAACTTTACTTTAAATCAGATATATCAAGGGACCACGCCGTATAGCACGGAACGGGTTTCCTCCCAAGAAAACCAGTGCATATAACAAAACAGCGCAATGCTTTTTGGAAAAATGAAGCTATTATAAGACCCAGGTCCTATCACACAATGCAACGCAAGCCGGGGGATAGGGTTTTCCCTTATAATAGCCAAACATGCTTGGTACGTTTAAAACAAATCATTCGATAGTATTATAAGTGCATAGTGCATAAAACAACTTCAAATCATAAGTATCAATCATAGACGGCATGGGTACCATATATCATGTCACCATACTAGGCTCTACAATCAAAACCGCAAAGTCATGTATTTGGAAATTGGATTTCCTTCTATGAACCGAGGCAAGGGATTGTCCTCACCTGCTTCGAGACTCTCTAGCCTGAGCCTCAGGGTCAGAGCGCATCGACCCTTGGATTGTTAGGGCCGGTCCATCGATGTGGATTAAAATGCCCAAACACTGCGTTTCCCCGCCCTTAGGGGCGTAAATGAGCCAAATGACTCCATCGGCTCTACATAGTCCCCGATATATCTGAGGCGCCTCGCAACAGCAAAAACCACACAGGTGAAAATAATATAAATGTCAGGGCTGGTAGGTCACTGACACCACCCTAGCTAGAAGGAAACGCATGCCCTCCCTGAGGTCCTCTCCCGTTTCTGGTTAACAACCGAGGTGTGAGGCTCGTGAATTCACGTTACACAAAGCTATGCCACACAGGCGGTGCTTTGATCATTAACCAAAAGACTTTTCTTTTCAACAGAAGCCTTGATCAATTGCCACTTAGGCATGCCACACAGGCAATTCACTCCATGCGATTGATATCCATCAATATATAACCCCTGAGCTCGTACATCTCAGAGAAGGGCGTAAAGCAAGAGGATGAATTCTCCACCGCCAAACAGATATATATTTCATAGAAATCAATCACACAGAATAAAATCCAATGTCAGACACACAGTCCATTTACAAGTTCGTTCTAGGTCTGAACGAAACCGGAGGCACCTTGTACCTCGCATATCCAACGATCTCCAAGTACGTCTGGACGATCACCAACTGATTCCCTCCTCTTGGGTGTACAGCCCAATCAAGATCATCGGCAATCACCTAAACGATGTGAAGACCTCTGGTCTTCGACCACTGTCTTCATCCTCGACACCACGTCGATCAGTTATTCAGAATGGGATAAACCTGGTATTTCTGAATAATTCGCGTATATAATAAACATGTGTTACACAAACACAACATACGCCTCATTCCAATTCAGAATATTCTTTTATTCAAATATTCTTATACTTTGGGAAAGGTTCCCATTAATTTTATCAAAGATAAATTCTTTAAATTTATTCTTTAATCTCATTTTGAATATCAATTCAAATTAGTCGGGATTAGCGAACCACACCGAAGTAATCATTTATTTTATTTCCCAATCCTAACCTGTTCATCCCATGAAGTAAAACTGGTAATACATCATGTTTAACACCACGGTGTTATCGGTAAATTCAGTTACCATTTCACATTCAAATCTAATTAAAGATTTAACTATCGCCTGGATCAAAACTGGTGATACTCCATTATCGATCATTTCAATCTAATTAAAGATTCATTAAAACTCCACTTGGTTTTAATCTTCCTAATAATCAATATCAATGATTATTTAACTTAGGAAATCATATCCTGTCTTTAACTGGGTTAAAGAACCAATGTCATTTAAAACACGGTCCACTACAAATCCAAAATCACATTCCATTCCAATTCAATTATTGAAACTTCTCGTTACTTTTAGAACCCTTTCAAATCCAACTTATTTATTTAAAAATAAATAAATTATTATTCTAGTTCAAAACTAGTTCATTTCGATAAAAAACTATTTTTATCTTTTCAAATTTGGAAATTTTCATCCCAATTGTTCACAAATCATTTCTTATGATTTTACATAAATTATTACTATATTTAATAATTTTATCAAGGCTCATACAGTCGAATTCCATCAACGGCCATCGAACTGCACTTACAGCGACCTTTTCCAAATTTAATTTGGACATAAATCCAAATCCAACCGTTAAATTTCTAATTTCTAATATTCGTTAGAAAACACTTTTCGATACGAACCCAACGGTTCCGGTTTTAGGAGAATCCGACGGTCGGATCTCCCGTAATATCCATTCGAAGTCAATGGTCGAAATTCGCGAACTACCACGGCGCAGCGCGTTCTATTCATGCCATTTAATATATATAATATATATATATTATATATATATTCTATCGATTTCCTTCTAAAACGTATTTATAAATCGTTTTAAATTCGTTTTCGAAACGATTTCATCTTCATATTCAATTTCGAATCAAAATTGAATATTCCACATCATCGATATACAAATGATAATATTTTCAAAGCGTTATATTTTGAAATCACTTTCTTTCTTATATTCATTATAAAAATGAATAAAATCGATATAAATATCGTTCATGTCAAAATGGCATCAATTTAATCAACACGGCTTTATATATTTCAATAACTTCGTTATTCTATTCAACAAATGAATATTTTCTTCAACACATGAATATATATTTTTATCCAACACATGAATTTTATTCTATTCAACACATGAATTTTCTTCTATTCAACACATGAATTTTTATTCTATTCTTCAACACATGAATTTTATTTATATTCAACACATGAATTTATTTTCTATTCAACACATGAATATTTATTCTGTTCAACACATGAATTTATTTTTATAATATTCCTTATTTTCCAAATCGGAATGGGCCCAATCAATTACCATATAAGGTTAATGATATGGATTTTCTACAACACATGTATATAATAGCAACGACAAATCATAAACCATCATCCAAAGTGCACCACACAATTGCATAAGCATTAAATATAAATAATTAATGCTTACACAGTCTGTCAACCCATCGATTGACATACAACTAAACAATCGGGATTAGTGTACGTCAAATGTCATCCCAATACCCGTATAGGGTTTCACATCAACAAACACATATTTTTATTTGTGCAGTTGGGCGATGCGTAAAATTTATCGTCCCAATCAATATCAGTCAAATCGGTGTACATAAACAAATCGTTCAATTTATAAATGAATATTTATATTACTACAGCACATGAATATATATTTTACTTCAACACCTGAGTATATATTTTATTTCAACACATGAATATATATTTTACTTCAAAACATGAATATATATTTTACTTCAACACATGAATATATATTTTACTTCAACACATGAATATATATTTTACTTCAACACATGAATATATATTTTACTTCAACACATGAATATATATTTTACTTCAACACATGAATATATATTTTACTTCTATACATGAATATATATTTTACTTCAACACATGAATATATATTCTATTTCAATACATGAATATATATTTTACTTCAACACATGAATATATATTTTACTTCAACACGTGGATATATATTTTATATCAACACATGAATATATATTTTATTTCACAACACAAACAAGCATACAAGTCGTCCATGGTCTGTGGACGACGGGTGTCATATGCTACTAATCACCGTCTGCATCCTAGTATATATTTCAACTAGAAATCAAAATAAAAGTGAGGAGTTCTCACCGAGGGTTCCACTCCTCCATTTTATTTCTGAAATTCAGAACATCTTGATCTGGCCGTACTTCCAACGCAGTCTTCCCCCACGCTGTTCATATTAAAATCACATTTTTAATACGATGTTGTATACATTAAAAATTATATTTTTAATACTCTACCAATATAAAATTCATATTTTTATTCTTTTTATAATATAAAAATCATATTTTTTGTTCATTCTATAATATAAAAATCTTATTTTTATTCTTTCTATAATGTAAAAATCATATTTTTATTCTTTCTATAATATAAAAATCATATTTTTATTCTTTCTATAATATAAATATCAAATTTTTATTCTTTCTATAATATAAAAATCATATTTTTATTTCGTTAATCGATATATAAAAATCCTAACACTTAAATAAATAAAAATCATAACTTTTATTTGCTATTCATTATACAGAAAATCTAATTTTTATTTCACTAATAACACATAAAAATTGGATTTTTTTTCTTCATCAATATTATAAAAAAACTGCTAATAAAATTCAAATTGGAATGCATACTTCGAATCAAACGAAGAGGAGGCGGAAGTGCTGCGTGGGGGTGCTAGAGCAGTGCTCGTCGGAGCAGGGACTGGCGTAGGCGGGTTTCGATCCTCGCGGTGGTGCACTCGGCGGAGCTGGACCGTCGGTAGGGCCATGGGGTTCGGGCGCGGGTCATGGCGACTTAGCGAGGACGGCAGGTTTTCACATCGAAGGAGGAGAGGGTAGAAAGAGGAGGAGGGAAAGAAGATCGTTAGCACGGCCATGGAGAGAGGGGGGGGGAGTGCGGCGGTGTCAGCGATGGTGAGCCGCGATGGGGGAAGAGCTTCAAGGGGTTTATTTAGAAAAGGGGGATCGATTTTGTCTGTGAAGGAAGGCTAGGGTTCAGGAGATTTATATATTATATTTAATAATTTAATAATATTTTAATTCATCAATTAGTTGTTTAACACCATGAATTCCAAAGGAATCCCAGTCCCTAGCTAATTACCCTCATTCTGAACGCAATGGGCTATGTTTCATAAGCCAATTCGGCTGTTTCGATCAGTTTTGATTGAAATTAAAATATAAATCTATATATTCAATTTTAAACCTACATTTCAATTTACTGGGGCCACATACTGATTCTAAAAATTCCCGAAAAATATTTTCTAGCTTCGTATTGACGATACGATTCTAACAAAACTAATTTCGTCAAATTCTGAGATCGTTTGAAAATTGGTCATTTTCTAGTTGATCGAAATTGACTAAAACTGTCAAAACACGTTTTCCTGTGCCACGCTCACATATTGACTTCAAAAATTATGAATTTTGAAAACCAGCAATAATTTGACATCCCAGATCCAACAAAAGTGGTTTCATCGAAAACGAAGGTCATTTGCGAAATTTCCATTTTTAAGGGCCAGAATTCTACAGCGACTATTCTGAATTTTCAACGGGGCATAACTTTTTATCCCTGCTATGAAATTTTGATTTTTCGGATTCGTTGGAAAGATATTCTCAATTAGATTCAAATATTTTTGGTTTCGCTAAAATCTGGTTTATTTTGAATCCTGGACATTCATTTGAGCATTGAAATCAAAATTTCAAACTACTGCGCCATTTTCAATTCCTTTTATAAATTAAAATAAATAATTATATTCTAAGGAAGATTCAAATAAATATATACATTTGAATTCTATTCAAAATAAATTTCTCGTCTTTATTATTTAAAATAATTCATTTTAAATAATTAAAATTCGCTAAAATTACCAAAATAAAAATTTTAAATTGGCTCGGATTTCCGGGTTATTACACAGCCTCTCACACTAGATCAATATTGTTGCGGTCGCTGGATGTGCTGGACGGTTCCGGGCAGTCTTACACCGCAACTAAATCTAACCTCGAGATTTTGGGCTTAATACGCTAACCTCTCACATTAGATCTATATTGTTACGGTTGCTGGATATGCAGGGCGGTTCTGGGTAGTCTTACACCGTAACTCAATCTAACCTCGGGTTAGGCATATTCATTTTTTAATAAATCTACATATTTACAATTCATGTTTATATGTAAATTATCCACAATTTTTGTCAAATTAAATCATGTCCCATTTATCCTCTAAATTATGTCCAAATTATGTCATTACATGCAACTAACCACTTACATGATTATGGGCCAATCTATGCCAATAGCATGTAATTCAATATTTTCCCCCAACGTTTCCCTCGTTATTCGTTCGCACAATTCACATAGAACGTTAGGCTCACAATTTATCCTAACTCATAAACAAAAAGGGAAAAGAAAAGGGACAAGTAACATTCCAACAGGCATAAACAATATAGATCAACATGCGTAGTATAAATTTGGGTTAGAACGACATAAACTTAATTAAGCACATGAACATGATCTTACATTTAAATTAGATCCAATTAACATGCGAACTAGCATAGATCTAATTGTATAAGCATGAACTTATATAGATCTTAAACATGGGTACTAGCCTGGATCTAAACATGTAAGCATGTATGAACATAACTTATCATGTAATTTGCATACATAAAAGAACCACAAATTTAACACAACATGATAGGTTCAATGGTATCAGTCCAAATAGTCTCTTAGGCAAGACAGGTTCTACTATTTCAGTCACAACAGTCCAATAGGTATGATAGGTTTTACAACAGTCCAATAGGCATGATAGGTTTTACTGTGTCTGTCACAACAGTCCAATAGGCATAAGCAATTCAAAATTGACAAAAGGATAGGCACGAATAGAGTTAAGCATAGTTCTAGATCCAGTTATTACAGTCCTGATTTCTTATTAGGTGTTAACACCTAAACAATAATTGTACTTACAGAAAAAGGGCGGATCTTCTTTTTTGGGATCTGATTTCTGAATTTGAAAAGCTATCCTTTGATGTAGACATTTGATTCTCTAGTTCTTCTAATTGCTTCCTAGTTTGAATTTGATTCTCTAGTTTGGGGTAGATGGATTGAGGCTAGGCCAGTTTGTAGACGAACAGCATGATGAATTCATTGAATAAGTTCTAGGGTTGAGATTTGGGGTGATTATATAGAAGTCTAGGTTTAATTCTGGCCTTTAGATTAGTCTAGGGGAATCAGAGCCATCAAATCAAAGAGATGTGTCGTCCAGCCAACCATATCATGACACATATGCCCTAATACCTCAGAAATCCATCATTGGCTAATTAGGGAAGGCCACATCATCACAGGGATGTAAAAATTCGTCACAGGAGCTGGATCGGGGAGGGGCCGACTCCCTACCGGGGGGGTCGACACCCTTGAGCGGGAAATTTCCCACTCAGGCCGCTCTTGCCAGATTTTGAAATTTGAAATGTTTTCTAATTTTATTTATTATTATATTTAATTACTGTTTAAACTTGAAAACTTCTAAACTCCATAACTTCTTCATACAAGGTCCGATTCACGCAAACTCGGACTCTATCTCAAATAGAATTCTGAGACGAACACAATGGCACAACCCGTTTCACCCAATTCCTCTTTTAAAAATCAAGTGTTCTTAGATTCGTTAATTTTGATATTCACAGAAAATACGGGTGTTACATTTACAATTTTCACATCGTGGTCAATATTTTATAAATCACTTTATAAAATCATTATACGAATTCTCAGATTCAAATCAAATTCAAAATTAAATATTTAACTTTGATTTTAATTAATTATAAAATAACTCACTCATATTGCCTTAATCAAATCGATTACAAAACCATATCATAAAGATCCCAAAATATAGCATAAACTAATGTTATACTATTTAACTTCGGTTTTATATAATTTTCTGAAGTTATTGACTTAACAAATTTCACTCAAAAACGACTTATTTTCAAATTATATCTTAACGATCGCAATTTCCATTAAAATAGATACAAAATATTTACTTCGATAATATTTTGGTTTGTTTATATTCATTAAAACTCAAGTTCAAACTATTCAATTGTTTCAAGTTTACCATTACAAGATATCGTCTAAATTAATTCATAAAATCTAATATTTGGTTTAAATTCAATACATACACTTGAAATCAAAATATCATATTTCGCTTATATAATTCAAAACAAATCATATCATAATTTATAACTCAAATCATAAATTCAAATTTATCACTTTAAACTCGAATCAAACTCTTATATTTCAAATTCGACAAATCATATCTTATTTACTTAAGTTGTGCAACTCCAATCATACATTTAAAACATCTTACAAATTCGATTTCACAATTTCATAATTCAACTAAATGAGTATAAAAAAATCAGTTCTATATATAAAATTATATATATTCTAAATCGCATTTAGTCACTATAAGTTCAATTCAATTCGAATTCAAATTCATATCTTATATGATTTTAAAATCAAACATCGTTATTACAAATTCAAATCTCAAATTTATGTCGTGAAACTTTACTTAAACCAACTTTGAGTTTAAAGGTTGCAAAATATATGTAAAAGATAAATTAAATTTTGAATATATATAAGAAATTAACCTTCGAAAATCAATAGATATAAATTAGGAAATATATTATAAACATATATAAATATAAAATAATGTAAAATAGGTTTAAAGAAAATATTAGTATACAGAAGTTTAAATTACATATATGATTAATTGATATGGTTTAAAATAAATAAAATTATAGGTAAAATCTCAAATAAGTATTTAAAACCATTTTTACTCAAAATCATTTTAAAACATATAATTTAAAATTTACAAAACTGAAGTTTATAATTCTTAAAATATAAAAATATAAAATTTCAAATTATTGTTAAAACTCAAATTTCCAAATTAATTTACTTCGAAAACATGACCAACGATGTCCATATTTAAATTTCTACCCTATGGTCAAGTGATACAGATATTTTTCATCACAACCCGCAATTTATAAAATTTCTACGGGTCTATCATTTCAACTCGGAATCCCAAATTCAATAAAATCATTCAGGTTTATCATTTTAACCCATAATGATTTTTCCCTAATCTATTGTCTGTTCGGGTATGTATCATTTCAACCCTTAGTGAGTTTTCCTAAACTAGGGGTATCTTGAACATAACAAATCATCACATATCATAAATCATATCATAGTCATGTATAATCAGTGCATATACGTGTCATATGAATATCGTGTCACATATGAAAGTGCATATTTTAAACAAACAGTTTCTACTGGCAATTCTATACATTTCGTAACAGTTCATTTAGTTGATGTAACATCTATGAAATAATATAAGTTAGGTGTGAGATAAACCTATTGTATATAACGGTGTTGTATGCACAATTATATAATTTTTGTTTGATGATAACAACCAAATAAGTATTATTTTAAATGTGTTTGTCATTGTACTGTTATTGTATATCACAGACAAAAATATAATTTTATAATTGTATAAAATACTACTGGACAAGAATTTAAATATTCAAACAGTACTTTATAAAATATAATATTTTACTTCAACAGTCAAACAGTACAGATTTAAAACTTCTCTATTTGTACATATCACTAAAACACAATACAATTCATATATGTTCACATTCTGTACATCAGCTCCTCACTACAACACTCACACTCAACTATACAGAAACTTTGACATATACACATTCACGTATATACACCAACTCATATACACAATAACTCAATAATGTCTTCATCTTCTGTCTTTGTCTTCTATTAGTCCAGTCATCCATGCCTGTCACATGAAACAGAAACACACAGTACATTGCAATAAAAATAGAACTGAATACATGCAAATATTAAAAAAAAACTATTTGCCTTAGATTTTCGGTGTGTTTCTCATCGTCTTTCATGACTTGATCTAATATGTGGATATAGCACGTGAAATGATACATGTATGCACACACATGTCTATGTATATACATATATTTCAGTGTAGGGACAAGAAAATTTTCTGAATGGCTTCATATACACACATGTATAGATATACACATGTGCACTGCCTCGCCAATCGATGTGCAACTGAGGAGTAGCCACGTGGACCATCTCTACTCAGTGCAACAATAATCAATGTGGTCGAGGCAACCCAAAAATATCAATGTGGGGCCAAGCACTGGTCAAATACAGTGCATCATAGTATGGTGATGAAGCATATCAGAACAGCCCAAATATGGTTCAAATCATATGCATAGATAAAGCCAATTCAAATCAGCATAGGTAATAAGTTGCAGCAATTTCATGGATGATAAAGTTCATCTTTCTACATGATGCACGGCAGCAGACAAGTGCATGGTGTGATATTAGTAGCAAATTTGTGCATGGTGGACACAATAACAAATTCACACAATATGGTGCAGCTATCATAGGAACAGAATGGTCAATGATTCATTGATGCAGCAAATATGCTCAACAAGACTCAAGCAAAGTGACAACAACAAATTCAAAAATGGTCGAGCTCAGTTGTATGGGTGAACTTAACAACAAGTTTCAAAGCTCAACAACATGATAGAAGCATGAAACAATGAACATACAAACTGCAAGCATACATAAACAAGTCGAGGAGCCAGCATGGATTGTGATCACAGTCATGAGCTTACTCAAGATCAAATTTTTTAACAGCAATGACATATTGCAGCAGGATTGACTCATTTCAGTTTGTACAGCAACAGTGGTGCTGATAAACTCAAAATTGCATGTATATATCCATGTGACACTGCATGACCAAAACATGTATGGCAGTTAATGAATCATGGAAACAAAATGTCAAATACAAGCATGCAAGAATTAAATCTGTGTGGATCAACAAGAGGTTAGGAGAATCCACACACAAATGGAGCATTCACATAAATGGAGCAGTGAATTTTTGGCATGTTTTAAATCAAGGTTCTAGAAATGGCCATTTTGGCAAATCAACTTTTGAATCAGAGTGTTTCATATATGGCAGTATGTATACAAAACAAAGATTATCTTTGAAAAACAACAAGATTGAAATTTCTGAAACAAATTAGGATTTGGATAAATAAATTGAAAAACTCAAGGGATTTGGAAAACTTTAAACTGAGAAGAGTAATCAATTTGAATATGAGATTTCTGAGTCTAAGGCGAAAATTGAAAAACTTATAAATGAGAACAACTTGTTGAAATCCAAAGCCAATGTTTTTGAGCTGAAATTTAAGAAGTTTTCAAATAGTCCAAATTCTTCGAATTCTCTATTAAAAAATAATTCTTCTTTTTAAAACAAGAAAGGACTTGGGTTTGGATTTTCAACTGAAAAACAAACTTCTCAAAATTTCTCAGTTTTTTTAAATTGCTTGTATTGTGGAAAGGCCAACCACAATAAAAACAAATATTGGTTTAATAACAATCCATTTAAGCAAATGAAGTTCCCTAAATCTACAAAGTCAATGTTTGTGAAATTCAAACAAATTTGGGTTCCTAAAGGGACAAAGATAGATTCGAATGGGTTGTTATAAGAATAGATTTGGGTACCAAAAGATGTTAACAAAACTGTGAGTGGTTTCACTAGTTTTGTTAGACCACTCAATCCCCTAAATTGTTAGATACCAGAAGAGGCTTAGGAATTGCTGTGCAAAAAGAAATGTGAAACAAAGCTGCCTATACTTCTTGCATCATTCACAGTTCCTTTAGCCAAGATTTATTGAGTTAGAGATTCATTTGCTTACACTGAATTTAGGTATAACCTCAAAACTCATCTTTGTAAATATTTTTCTTTTTCTTTGTGTATTCCTCCTTCTGCCCCTTATGGATTTTTTTTGTTTGATTTTTTTCTTAGTTGATATGTCACTGTCATATCATTGTAACTTCTTTTGGGCTTCATTAAACTTCCAATTGCAATATTCATGATCTTCTGGAAATTTGTTTATTCGAATAGAACGCTAATGTCTTTAATAATTTGCAGATCTTGAATTTAAACTTGCAAATATCTGCAATTGATTTAAAGTTTGTTCACTGATTCTCTTAATTCATAATAGTGTTGATGCATTCTTGTCACATCTTGAACACTATTGATTTGAATTCTAATTTTTTGAAGATTTGAAAGTTTTTTGGAATTTCACACACCTTTGCTATTTTGAGTCAATTCTAATTCATTTTGGAAAGTCTTGAAAATTTATACTCATTACAGCACTTTGTTATTTATCAGTTGTAATAATTTCAGAAATTTTCAGATTAGCTTGAATATTTTAAACTATCTTGAATCAGTGATACATCTTGAAGTTCGTCTTTATTCATGATTATTATGGTTGAAATTAGTTTTGTTTGAAATCATCTGAAATTCTTGATATTTTGAACATCACATGCCACTTAAATTTGAAATTATCAACCTTGTGTGAATAATTCATTATATCTCAAACTTGATATTGATTCAAGTAATTTCAAATAAATTATTTTTAATTTTTTGGATCATGAATACCTATCAAACTTGATGTAAATGATCTGAAATTTCTCTTATACTTGTTAGAGATAATTTTGAAAATTGAAAATATGGTCTAAAAATTCACTGTTATTACATGATTATTTGAATTGAATATTTGTTCGTTTAAAATCATTTGGAATTATCAATTTATTGAATCACACACATATCTTGAATCTGATATTTATAATTTGTTGTGATTGATTCATTGAATCCTGATATTTTCATATTCCATCAAATGATTTAAAATAAACAGTATTTTCAATCTTGGATCATGAATCATCTTATGTGACCGTCATCCTGACGAGTTTTGATTTGAAACTGATCTTTTTTGTGCTGCTCTGACACCGTTTTCAGATAACTGCTTGTTTTGATCTGTCTGTTGCTCTAATAAATATGTCTAATATGTTTGTCTTCTCTGCTTAGTCTTTGTGTTAAAATTCTGTTGTCTGAATTATCCTTATTTATCTCTAGTGTCATTTATAAAATCCTTATTAATAGAGACATCAAGTGATATTAGTTTAGAAGTGTTGATTTGTTTACTCTCGTCATGTATATATTTTTAATCTCACATATCTTATATAGATCTTTTCATTTCCCTCTTGTAATTGATTTTCAATTTTAAAATTATTTATTGATTATTCATTCAGAAATTGAAATCAATAACCAAACTGAACTGTATTTATAATTCATCAAAATTATTATCAGATTTTTAAAGTGTGATGAATTGTGACTACAGTATATTTCACAACAAGAGGAGAATTCATTTATATTTTTCATGATGGTTGAACATTTATTATAATATCTTTGAATTGGAAATTATTTCACGAACATCTTCTTTATCTATCATCATTCTGTCATCCATGATAATTTTATATTAATGTGGAGAGTTAATATGTTTTAAAATCTTTTTGAATAAATAGTGGAAATATTTATGATAGAAATGGGACTATGTTATTTTTCAGAATTAGTGACAATTGAAAATTTTCAATGATCCCAGTACAATCGAGCATATTTCATAATATAATTAATTTAGAAATTTATTTCACAGTCCATTTCTGTACTTACCACAATTCTATCATCCATATTGGTTTATATATATAGAGGAGTTTTCTTTTGAAGCTGAAAACGATATATATATATAATTAATGCATAAGTGTGTCTCTAACCTCATTTAAAAATCCAAGCTCTGGTCATGCATGGTTGAGAGATTACTTGTAATTTAAGCTGCGACTGGCCTCATTTAAAAATCCAAACCCTGGTTATGCATGGTCAGTGTGCTCTTAAACAAAATAAAAAGAAAATAATGTGCTATAAATAGAAATTAATTTGAAATTCTCCTTTGTGTATAAAAACCAGTATATCAATCCATATTCTAACTTGTGAAATGTGTTGAAATATTATGAAATATTATGATTTGTTGATTGATAGCTATTGGGATTTGAGATTAAATGATTGTGTCACTTAAGTTGAAATTATAATTAGTCCAAATCCATCACTGTTTTTTGTGCTCATTTTTTTTAAATTCTTTTGGAAATAATTGGAAAATATTCATATTTTTTAACTCTCTTCATTTTTATAAATTAATCATAAATCCGTCATTCTCTAAAATGTGAAATATGCCACTTGTTCTTAGAATATTATGATTTTTGTTTGACTGAGTGAGATTTATGATGACCGTTCTTCCTCTTAAGCTGATATTATATTAGTTAGTCATTTTTTATCTATATTTTAAATCCTTTTGATGATAACAAAAGGGGGAGAATGCGTTGAGATTTTGATTTATGAGTGAATATTTTATAAATATTTTTACTTTTTAAAATTCATTAAATTCATTTATTTTTCACTCATGCACAATTATAAGGGGAGTTTGGTTGTGTGGGAGCATACAAATAGGGGGAGTTCAATATTCTCTGCAAAACACAATTATTATGCTCAAAATCATTTATTTGTTTGTCATCATCAAAAGGGGGAGATTGTTGTATATAACGGTGTTGTATACACAATTATATGATTTTTATCTGATGATAACAACCAAATAAATATTATTACAAAATGTGTTTATCATTGTGTTGTTATTCTATATCATAGACAGAAATATAATATTTATATTTGTATAAAATACTACTGGACAAGAATTTAAATATTCAAACAGTATTTCATTAAATATAATATTTTATTTCAACAGTCAAACAGTACAGATTTACAACTTCACTATTTGTACATATCACTAAAACACAATACATTTCATATATGTTCACATTCTGTACATCAGCTCCTCATTACAACAATCACGCGCAGCTATCCAGAAACTTTGACATTTACACATTCACGTATATACAACTCATATACACACTAGCTCAATATTGTCTTCATCTTTAGTATCTGTCTTCTGCCAGTCCAGTCATCCTTGCATGTCACATGAAATAGAAACACACAATACATTGCAATAAAAATATAACTGAATACATGCAAATATAATTTTTTTTTTAAAAAAAAAAATTTATTCGCCTCATATTTTCGGTGCGTTTCTCATCATCTTTCATGACTTGATCTGATATGTGGATATAGCATGCACACGATACATGTATATACATATATTTCAGTGCAGGGACAAGAAATTTTCCGAATGGCTGCATATACACACTTGTATAGATATACACGTGTGCACTTCCTCGCCAATCAGTGTGCAACTAAGGAGTAGCCACGTGGACCATCTTGACTCTATGCAACAATAACCAATGTGGTCGAGGCAACCCAAAAATATCAATGTAGGGTCGAGCACAGATCAAATACAGCACAATATAGTATGGTGATGGAGCATATCAAAACAACCCAAATATGTTTCAAATCATAAGCATTGATAAAGCCAATTCAAATCAGCATAGGTAATAGGTTGCAGCAATTTCATGGATGGTCAAGTTCATCTTTCTATATGATGCATGGCAGCAGACAAGTGCATGGTGTGATATTAGTAGCAAATTGGTGTATGGTGGACACAACAACAAAGTCACATAATATGGTGCAACTATCATAGGAACAGAATGGTCAATGATTCTTTGGTGTAGCAAATATGCTCAACAAGACTCAAGCAAAGTGACAACAACAAATTCCAAAATGGTCGAGCTCAACTGTATGGGCGAACTTAACAGCAAGTTTCAAATATCAACAACAATATAGCAGCATGAAACAATGAACATACAAACTGCAAGCATACATAAACAACTCGAGGAGCCAGCATGGATTGTGATCGTAGTCATGAGCAAACTCAAGATCAATTTTTGTAACAGCAATGACATATTGCAGTAGGATTGATTCAATTCAGTTTGCACATCAACAGTGGTGTTGATAAAACTCAAAATTGCATGTACTTATGAATGTGACATTGCATGACTAAAACATGTATGACAGTTAATGAATCATGGAAACAAAATGTCAAATACAAGCATGCAAAAATTAAATCTGTGTGGATCAGCAATAGGTCAGGGGAATCCACACACAAATGGAGCATTCACATAAATGGAGTAGTGAATTTTTGGCATGTTTTAAATCAACTTTCTAGAATGATCATTTTGGCAAATCAGCTTTTGAAATCATATTGTTACATATATAACAGTATGTACACAAAACAAAGAATCGACAATGGCTTCAATTAGCACTCATATTGAATTTGTTTTCAAGATTGGGCCACAAACTATTTATTTCAAATATTTAAAGAAATGTCAAGCAAACTTTGTGCTATGCAGATTTCCTGATATCAAATAAATATATGGCAAAAATGTGTTTTGTTTTCCATATATAGACAGGGACAACTTTTTAAAAGCAAGCATGTTTGGGGAAAAATCACTGCATGCATTTTTGGCAAGGGTTTAATAGGTTTAAAAAAGTCAGGAAATCATTTTTCAATTTCAAATTTGTTTCCTGAAATCAATCTTTTGTTCAAGGCAGTGTTTCAAGCATGCTATTCAAATACAAGAGCCAAGGAGAATCAATAACACAAGAGCCATTAAAGCAAAGTATTTTGAAACCGATTTTGTCAATAGAGGAAACCACAAAATCAGACAAATCAATTATCGAAATCAGAGTGGTTCTAGGGTTTGATTCTACCCTATAACAACACCCATACATTACTGGCATAAGAGCATCGAAAACACAAGGCAAAAAACTCAAGAGCAAAAAACAAAATTATCGAAATAACTCATAAGTTTTTTATCAAAAGAAATTCCCCAAATCAGTGAAGCAAGTAGCATCACAAATCGATCGACATCATTAAGTTGAAGCAACTAGAGAACCACGAAATCAATTCACCAAGCAATCGATTGATTTGGGGAAGAATTGAAAAACCCTAGTTTTGATTTCCATTTCTAGATTCGCCATTTTCAAGCAAAAAAGAAGTGAACAGATAAATAAACATAGGGTGCACCAATTCAATAAAGGGTCGGCCGAAAAAGTTCTTAAAGGGAGAATACCAGACTGGCGTGGGATCCACATAACTGGTTGACGGCTTCAGGTAGTAGCAAATAAGTGCTCATATAAATTTTTAAGAAACAAGGAGAGGTGACACTCGAACGCAAACGCAAAACGCACATCATTCACTTTGTGGTCCGAAATCCATTCAACAATTCAAACACAAACTCTTCCTTTTATCCATAAATTTCCAAGGTGTTTGGTGCTAAACATTAGTCTTACTTTAGACATTGTATCTAACTTTGCATCAATGGGGCAAGGAAGTGAAAAATAGGTGCATGCATGGCAATCCTCCATGAGGTTAGTTTAGTGTCAGCGAGGGGACATAACAATGGAGTGCATGGCGGAATGGTGAAGAGGTGAAATTCAGTCGGTCGGAGAACTGTGAATGGCGGAGGCTGGTCCGGCTGGTGACGAGACTGAGGCGAAGGACAAAGTTGGCGATGATCGTTCATTAACGTGAAACAAAGACGTAAGTGAGGAAGAATACATCAACAATTTGTAAACGAGTTAAAATACTTGATTTGTAGGAAGATTTGATTTTTTTTCTGAGGACATGTGTTTTGCAAAATAGGGAAGAAGGTAGGGAATGGAAAGATAGCAGGAGATATAACAAAGTGGAGTGTGCATTTCTTTTGGCAAAAATGTCTAGAAAAATATGTACGATCTGAGTAGGGACACGTTGAACTCAAATAACTTTGTTTCATAAAAGAACTATGCATGAATTTTCACAATTTTAGCGCGAACCGATAATTGAAACTTACAAATGAATATATTACCGTAATCAACTCGACGAGACAGACACAACGGTATATAGTTTGCAGTGCCAAGATGCTCTATTTAAAAACGCGATACGACTCCTTTAAACGTAAAATTCAGAGAGGAAAACAATTAAACGGATGTCAATACATCTGATTTTCACTAAACTAATTTCGCCATTAGATTCGTGACAACGAATAGAATATTTTTCATGTTTGTCCGAACTGGTTTCGAAGAAATTTTAAAATTGCTCTGTTATGTGAAGTTTTGCACTGAAAAATGCACGATCGATAAACATTCGAATTTTCTACTGAAATTTTCACAACTGCTATGTTTCACTGAATGTATTTTAAATTTCAAATTTCCGTTATGAAAAACCATAGAATGTTTTCAAAATAAAAATTCAATTTATATCGGAAATTAAATCGTTAGACTTCTGATGTCGGATTTTTACATACTCGTTCAGCTTTTCCATTTTAGACTTCTGATGTTACTCTAAATGCCTCTGTCAGGCATTAGGATTCTAAAATGTGTTGACAAAAGGACACCTGATTTCAACCCCAAGGCGTGTTTCTGATTCCTGTAAAGAGGAATTATTTTTGGATGTTGCATTATGTAGAATTTCTAGAGTATTTTTACTCCTTTTCATGATATTATGCTTTGATATATTGTTCAATCATGTTAAACTTTAGCTGTTCTACTTACTTTGCATTGATGGAGAAGCTTTGCATTTATGGTTCATATAATACACTTTGTTAATCTTTGGTAAGATTATGCATTCTTTTGTCAAGCAAATCTTCTTGGTATTTTCGTTGTTAATTCTTTTTATCGAAAGCAAGGAGCAGTGTAGATTATTAACATGTCGGGGTTGATGATTTAAATTAATTTCATTGACTAAATCGAAACGAATAAGTAGAAAATAAGTAAATTTTGTCTTACTTCTGTAATCTTCTCGAATAACGCATTATTTATACATGTATTCTGTGAGTGGCCTAAAATTAGTAAACAATACGATATATAAAAGGGGCAAATGCTAAAAACAATGATGCAGGAAATTTATTATTCATTATACACTAAGATAGATTTCCATCTAACTAAAGAAATTTATTATTCATGATAAAAACAATGATGCAGGAATTTTTTATTCAAATCCTCTATCCCCAAAATTCTCTATCCCCTGTATCCAACTAATCGAAGCCCTTAATTTCCATCTCTTTGCAATTAAGTTAGAAATAGAAAGAGGGCTTAATTGCAAAAGGTGGAAATCTTGGGGTTCTGTAACACCCCGCCTCCGCTAGGGTCACTCGCAAAGGAATGCACTAGCTTTAGAGGGGCATTATTGGTAAACATGCACAGAAATATCACAAGACAGAACATATATAAATAGCGGAAGTAAAATCAAACTTTCATAACATGAATAAATAAGGTCTAAAGCCTTTTACATCAGAGTACATCAAAACCTGTCTTGCAGTAGTAAAGAAGCATAAAGACTTTTTAATAAATTATTCCCCAAGTAAAACAGTAAAGTAGCCATAGCCAAGAGAAGTCCAAGCCATCCATGATGACCTTCAAGCAGAAGAAGTCCGAACTAAACAGCAGTGTTTCCTCCCTGAAACCTGGGGGGGAAACGGAAGAAAAGAGGCGAAACAAAACGGGTCAGTCAAAAAGACTGAGTAAGTCCTATCTACTTCCAGTATAAAAACAGGTAAAGGTAACATGACATGCATAAACTGAAAGTAAATATAAGGATAACCACAAGATAGATAAACCAGAGTAGCCGGTTAAACTACTGCGGCAAGGTAAACTAAGGTATCATGAAAACTACGGTGTTATGATAAGTCAAGGTATCACATCGTCAGATTTCTATCGAGTACATTTTCCCAAGGTATCTACCCCGTCTAACATCCCACGGTATCTATTATGTATATTCTTCCTAGTTCTAACATGTATATTTGCTCTGCACCTCTCGTACTAGTATCCCTACCCGCGTCATGTGTTAACCATGAATGTCTCTTGCTCAAAGTCGTGTAATGGTCCATGTCGACCTAATATATCTCATATATAGGTTACTCAAATCATATGTTTCTTTCCATGTATATATAAGTTCAGTCCTTTGCCGTACCTCGTACGGGCTTCCGCATGTCGTATTATCCTTGAAATCGTTTGGACTGTCACCCTTGTTCTAGCTAGGCTCTTCCATATGAATCATCGTTTGAACTACTAGGACTTACGCCACCTAGCACCACTAGGGATTACGCTTACCTATTGCACGCTTTCGTATTTCGGTTTGGGTTAAACCACCTAGGCCACTAGGGATTACGCTAACCCTCAACCGCGCCCTTTTTCCCACGCATTCATCGTGAATCGTTTTTCTATGACTGGATGCACATGTATCACATCGTGCCATCCGAGTCCTGCCACCGGCCAAAACAAGAAATACAGGACTCGGTCGGGAGCTTTAGATTTATCTGCCGATGCAGATACTAAGGTCTGCTTTTCTACACGTGGCTATGGTCCCACGAGACCCCTCCCTCAACTAATGAAAGGCAACACAAGAGAAAATCTTGCATGAGAACTACACTCCGGCCAGCCCAAATCCTACGGCCTACCTCACCCATAATTAGATAGCAATTATGGTCTGTTGGGTGTTCCTGCCTTTCCGTACGTACACGCTTGACTCAAGATGGTAGATGATCGACGAACTTGCTATCTCGGGCACCTTATGTATTCGTCGACTCACTGCTATCCACCCCAGTCTTTAGGTCGCTCGCATAGCAACCAAGGCATATTCTTGGTTCTTCTACCGCAGACCTCAACCTCTCGTGAGCCTAGTATAATGACCTGGCAGCTCACAGAGGGATCCCAAGAATATCCTCATGTTCCCCGAAGCCGCTGCTTCGTTACCCAGTTCGTTGGAGCCTTTATCTAAATCAGATAGCCTGCTCCTTCACGCATACTTAAACGTTGACCTAACGTATCGGGTTACTAATCTATCTAAGAAATGGTCCAAATTTCCTTGACTAAGAATTATTACTTAGTTTCCCTTAACTAAGGTTTACCACTTAGCCTTATTTCCATAATCCTTGTTAACTATGGTTATTTACCTAATCCTCCGAATTAGGGTTTACCTAATGGGTTAAGTGTTACTTAAGTTCGTAACTTAGCCCGTCTACAAACCATGTCAAAATTGGCTAAGTATCCAAGTACAAGACTTAACCCTACAAACCATGTGTCAAGTTGGCTAAGTATATTAAGCAATCCATAACTTAACCTCGTCTAATTATCATTTTAGATTGGTTAACTATATAAATTAACTTGACCTTGTCAAATTACCGAGTCAAATCGGTCAAGCGTATTCAAGTGATTCGTGACTTAGCCTTATCATGTTTTCACGTTAGATTGGTTAAGTATAGATTAACTTAACCTCATCAAATTAACGAGTTGGATTGGTTAAGTATAGGTCACTTAACCTCATCAAATTAACGAGTTGGATTGGTTAAGTATAGGTCACTTAACCTCATCAAATCATCGTGTTAAATTAGTTAAGTGTTTAACTTAACCCCATTAAATTACTAAGTTGGATTAATTAAGTCTAGGCTAACTTAACCCCATCCGATTACCATGTTTAGATTAGTTAAGCCTAATCTTAACCCCATACATTAACTGTATTATACGGTTAAGTGTCATTAAGAAAATTTACTTAACCTTATCACGTTATCGTGTTGGATTGATTAAGTGTTGGTTAACTTAATCCCGTCCACTAGTCGTATAAAAATGGTCAAGTGTCATTAGGCGAATCAAGTTACTTAACCTACCCAAGCTTATCATGTTTTGTTAAGTATCATTAGCCTAATCAAATTACCTAACCCATTTGTCCATATCATATTTGGTTAAGCCTCATTAATCAAATTAACTTAACCCTATTATGTGGCATTAATTTAATTAATGCACCCTCAACCTCTCACATTAGACCTTGTTGTGGTTACTAGTTAAGCCGGGCGGGTCCGGGTAGATTTACACCACAACCTAGTCTAACCTCGGGTCTTAAGCGCGACATGACCAACTTCTCACATTGGGTCCTATTGTTTGCAATTACTAGTTAGGCCGGTCGGTTCCGGGTAGTTTTACGTTGCAAACTCAACCCAACCTCGAGTTGGCCATACTTATATTATCTAAGTTCATCATGTTTCCAAAACATGTTACAAGTTTTCAAGCATTTGGGTAGACCTAACTCAATAGGTAAATTCCCAAAGGGTAGACCTAACTTAATAGGTAAATTCCCAAGCTCATGTTTTTATGCATACTTACATGTCAACTTCCATGTCATCTTTCAAGTCATATTTTCAAGTATAAACACATGTTCATGTTTATCTAACTACCCAAAATCGTGTTTTCCCAACGCAAGCAAAGCGAGTCAACATAGTAAGGATACTATGTCACATATTGGTCTCAAAACATGCATGATGCCAAAAAGGGCTTGGCTTCCACATGCATAACATCATAAAGGGATTGGCCATAAACATGCATAGTGTCATAAGGTAATTTGGCCACAAACATGCATATCATCAAAAAGGGTTTAGCCATAAACATGCACAACTTAAAAGAGGGGATTGGCCACGAGCATGCATAATCTCATAAAGGATTTGGCCACAAACTTGCATGTTACCATAAGGGGTTTGGGTTCATAAACATGCATAAGCCCCAAAATCTTGTCTTAGCCAATGTTTCACACGTAAAGGGGTTCCTAAAGGTTCATGCTAGCATTTCATGCATAAAGATCCAAACTTGCAAGTTAAACTAGGTTATGCATAGCATGAGGGGCATGATTAAGTCACTCACATGGCCTAAGATCATAAATATGAACACAAGAGGCATGGTAAGGTTCATATAGATTCGCATAATCATGTTTAGCCTCATTTTATCCCATGTCAACATTAAAAATACCGTTTTGATCCAAAAGTAGCTAGAACTTACATAGCATGGCAAGAGGACTAGGAGCATGAATCGTTTTGGCGAAGAAAGGTGGCTCCTTTGATGAAGATCCGCCATGAAACTCGCATAGCAACGTTGATTTGGCCTTGATTTGGTGTAGCAAGCTTGCACCTTTTGATTTGAACTTGATTTGAGTGCATAGGCTCTAGGGATTTGAGATGGAGGCCATGACCAAACTTGATTTTGGCAGCACTTAGTTGCTAGGTTTAATTTTTAGGGATTTAGGTTAGGTTTAGGGTCTTTTTATAGAGATTAGGATAGTTTTAGGCCCTTAGATTAACCCTAGGATAGATTAGGACCATCAGATCTCGGAAGTTTCCAGAATCAGCCCAATAACAAGACCAGGTGAGCCAAACAGGTGCGCCAGGCTATTTGCCCCGGCCACCCCCTGTCGACAGGCAAGTCGACAGGGCTGTCGACTTGGTCTGGGCCCAAGTCGACAGGCCTGTCGACAGCCCTGTCGACATGGCCTAGGCGTTTCCAAAACTGTTTCCGAAATTCAAATTTCCAGAAATCTTCTTTGGGCCTTTAACGGGTCATACGGACTCCGATTCTCGAAAACTCGGACTCTATTTCGCGTATTTTTCCGAGACGAACGCAATGGCATAGCCCGTTTCACTTGATTCAGAATTTAAAATTAAATTCTGCCTTGACTCTCGTTTTAACATGTTATTGAAATACGGGTTGTTACATTCTCCCCACCTTTTAGGATTTCGTCCCCGAAATCTCTAAGTTAGGAAGAACATATCCTACCATCCATCATCCATCTACTCAAAACATCATCCACAAGCAACCATTGTCCTTAGCTGATTTCTAATGCTGTATGAATATATGCAAAACGTGTGTGTACATGTTCCTTAGCTAATGCTAATGATCAGGCCTGGATAATCTTCCTAATGCAAAAATATGTATAGTGCCATGAATCCAACATGTATGCAAATAGTCCTAGTCATATATATACACTATATGCGTGCACAAACATTCATCCATATGCAACGTCCACATGGTAACACATTCAATTTCATCCATAAACAAGTATAAATACTCGTGTATATGCAACATGAAATGTGATCGCGTCAACCTAGTATCTAACGTGTATTCGCGCATCCACGAGCAACCACTTGCAATCATTTGCAACCATATCAACCATAACATGTTTCAAATACATGTTTACATCCATAGGGTTCTACCTAAGATTCCCTAAAATAAGATCGAGAAGATAATCAAAACAAACTCCTTACGGGGTTTGTAACAGAAAATAGGACCGAGAGGATGTCCACGAAAGATAGCCTACCAGTAAGCCCTACAGAAAATAGGGATCAAGGATATATTCCCAAAAAGAGATATCATGCGTGTATCTAGTCTTCGACCATCAAAGTCGTATTTCCTTGAGCTTAGTTCCATCGTGCCTTGACCGCCCCTTTTACTTCACGATTTCGCAGCTCCTTACTTCCTGTTTCCATAACATGAGTTGGAACTCATTTCCTCGTCGCCTCTCGTTCCACTTGCACTTATTCTTTCCCTAGTATACTTGGCTCGACCATATCTACGTACTCAAGCCAGCTCTCCAAAATTCACTAGTGAATTCTGGATCTCGTTTTCCGATGCCAATCCAAATTGCCAAGAGTCCTTACTAGGGTGATTCCCATAACTCATACATAATCGAAACGAACCATCCGCCTTAGCGGCGAATTCTATTCAAACGGATTACCAACAACTGCATCCTGGGATTCTAGGTAACTAGCCATGACAGAACCCAAAAGGTTACACGAGACTTCGAGGGTATTACCAAAGCAAGCCAAGAGTCTAACTACCCTCCTTCTAAAACCGAGAGTGGCACCCCTTACTGGATAACCCTTCATCCCTAGAATCCATCCACAACTTATAAACATAAGCATTATTTCCAAGCTCAACACTTGATATAGACATTCTCAAATCCAAACAAGTCATGAATAAATGGACCGATCTTCCAATAGGACTTGAGACAAAAATTGGGATCCTCTACTACGCTAGTACTAAGGTCCAGAGACTCAACCATCGAAGCGGACTTAAAAAGATGCGGTGATCAAAACAAAGTCCCAACGGGATGATAGAGAAGAAAAGCTAAACCTTTAACAAGATCGTTACCCTCCTTCTGAGGTACCCTAGAAATGAGAGCATACTATTGCCCTCCCGATGGTCTTGTCCTTGTCCCATGATACTTAACTATCCGTCCAGTTTCACCATGCCAAAGGTACCCTCTCGTCATGGGTTTCATTGTTCATCTTTCTCTCTCATTCTGGGTTGAGCCATACCAACAAGTTGTTCATCCTTAAACTCGCATCCTTTATCCTCTTTCTCACTATCCTTTCTTATAACGCGGCCACTGGTCTCTCGAGAACCACCTCCATCGTATGGGAGACACTTACGCAGCTAGAAAAACTAGTCGCAGTCAAAACCACTGTGACTACAGATGGAGGAAAGAAAGGAAAAGAGATTAAACCAAGGAAACAAGGATGATGCTAATGGCCTTTGGGGAATAGCCTTTTCTTTTTAAAAGAAAATTTTCTTGAAAAATGCTTCTTTGTAAACGGTTTTTTTTTTCAAATAGTTTTCAGAAGGTCTTTAAAAACTTTCGCCCAGTCTGGTAACCTTCTGCTCTGATACCAAATGTAACACCCCGCCTCCGCTAGGGTCACTCGCAAAGGAATGAACTAGCTTTAGAGGGGCATTATTGGTAAACATGCACAGAAATATCACAAGACAGAACATATATAAATAGCGGAAGTAAAATCAAACTTTCATAACATGAATAAATAAGGTCTAAAGCCTTTTACATCAGAGTACATCAAAACCTGTCTTGCAGTAGTAAAGAAGCATAAAGACTTTTTAATAAATTATTCCCCAAGTAAAACAGTAAAGTAGCCATAGCCAAGAGAAGTCCAAGCCATCCATGATGACCTTCAAGCAGAAGAAGTCCGAACTAAACAGCAGTGTTTCCTCCCTGAAACCTGGGGGGGAAACGGAAGAAAAGAGGCGAAACAAAACGGGTCAGTCAAAAAGACTGAGTAAGTCCTATCTACTTCCAGTATAAAAACAGGTAAAGGTAACATGACATGCATAAACTGAAAGTAAATATAAGGATAACCACAAGATAGATAAACCAGAGTAGCCGGTTAAACTACTGCGGCAAGGTAAACTAAGGTATCATGAAAACTACGGTGTTATGATAAGTCAAGGTATCACATCGTCAGATTTCTATCGAGTACATTTTCCCAAGGTATCTACCCCGTCTAACATCCCACGGTATCTATTATGTATATTCTTCCTAGTTCTAACATGTATATTTGCTCTGCACCTCTCGTACTAGTATCCCTACCCGCGTCATGTGTTAACCATGAATGTCTCTTGCTCAAAGTCGTGTAATGGTCCATGTCGACCTAATATATCTCATATATAGGTTACTCAAATCATATGTTTCTTTCCATGTATATATAAGTTCAGTCCTTTGCCGCACCTCGTACGGGCTTCCGCATGTCGTATTATCCTTGAAATCGTTTGGACTGTCACCCTTGTTCTAGCTAGGCTCTTCCATATGAATCATCGTTTGAACTACTAGGACTTACGCCACCTAGCACCACTAGGGATTACGCTTACCTATTGCACGCTTTCGTATTTCGGTTTGGGTTAAACCACCTAGGCCACTAGGGATTACGCTAACCCTCAACCGCGCCCTTTTTCCCACGCATTCATCGTGAATCGTTTTTCTATGACTGGATGCACATGTATCACATCGTGCCATCCGAGTCCTGCCACCGGCCAAAACAAGAAATACAGGACTCGGTCGGGAGCTTTAGATTTATCTGCCGATGCAGATACTAAGGTCTGCTTTTCTACACGTGGCTATGGTCCCACGAGACCCCTCCCTCAACTAATGAAAGGCAACACAAGAGAAAATCTTGCATGAGAACTACACTCCGGCCAGCCCAAATCCTACGGCCTACCTCACCCGTAATTAGATAGCAATTATGGTCTGTTGGGTGTTCCTGCCTTTCCGTACGTACACGCTTGACTCAAGATGGTAGATGATCGACGAACTTGCTATCTCGGGCACCTTATGTATTCGTCGACTCACTGCTATCCACCCCAGTCTTTAGGTCGCTCGCATAGCAACCAAGGCATATTCTTGGTTCTTCTACCGCAGACCTCAACCTCTCGTGAGCCTAGTATAATGACCTGGCAGCTCACAGAGGGATCCCAAGAATATCCTCACGTTCCCCGAAGCCGCTGCTTCGTTACCCAGTTCGTTGGAGCCTTTATCTAAATCAGATAGCCTGCTCCTTCACGCATACTTAAACGTTGACCTAACGTATCGGGTTACTAATCTATCTAAGAAATGGTCCAAATTTCCTTGACTAAGAATTATTACTTAGTTTCCCTTAACTAAGGTTTACCACTTAGCCTTATTTCCATAATCCTTGTTAACTATGGTTATTTACCTAATCCTCCGAATTAGGGTTTACCTAATGGGTTAAGTGTTACTTAAGTTCGTAACTTAGCCCGTCTACAAACCATGTCAAAATTGGCTAAGTATCCAAGTACAAGACTTAACCCTACAAACCATGTGTCAAGTTGGCTAAGTATATTAAGCAATCCATAACTTAACCTCGTCTAATTATCATTTTAGATTGGTTAACTATATAAATTAACTTGACCTTGTCAAATTACCGAGTCAAATCGGTCAAGCGTATTCAAGTGATTCGTGACTTAGCCTTATCATGTTTTCACGTTAGATTGGTTAAGTATAGATTAACTTAACCTCATCAAATTAACGAGTTGGATTGGTTAAGTATAGGTCACTTAACCTCATCAAATTAACGAGTTGGATTGGTTAAGTATAGGTCACTTAACCTCATCAAATCATCGTGTTAAATTAGTTAAGTGTTTAACTTAACCCCATTAAATTACTAAGTTGGATTAATTAAGTCTAGGCTAACTTAACCCCATCCGATTACCATGTTTAGATTAGTTAAGCCTAATCTTAACCCCATACATTAACTGTATTATACGGTTAAGTGTCATTAAGAAAATTTACTTAACCTTATCACGTTATCGTGTTGGATTGATTAAGTGTTGGTTAACTTAATCCCGTCCACTAGTCGTATAAAAATGGTCAAGTGTCATTAGGCGAATCAAGTTACTTAACCTACCCAAGCTTATCATGTTTTGTTAAGTATCATTAGCCTAATCAAATTACTTAACCCATTTGTCCATATCATATTTGGTTAAGCCTCATTAATCAAATTAACTTAACCCTATTATGTGGCATTAATTTAATTAATGCACCCTCAACCTCTCACATTAGACCTTGTTGTGGTTACTAGTTAAGCCGGGCGGGTCCGGGTAGATTTACACCACAACCTAGTCTAACCTCGGGTCTTAAGCGCGACATGACCAACTTCTCACATTGGGTCCTATTGTTTGCAACTACTAGTTAGGCCGGTCGGTTCCGGGTAGTTTTACGTTGCAAACTCAACCCAACCTCGAGTTGGCCATACTTATATTATCTAAGTTCATCATGTTTCCAAAACATGTTACAAGTTTTCAAGCATTTGGGTAGACCTAACTCAATAGGTAAATTCCCAAAGGGTAGACCTAACTTAATAGGTAAATTCCCAAGCTCATGTTTTTATGCATACTTACATGTCAACTTCCATGTCATCTTTCAAGTCATATTTTCAAGTATAAACACATGTTCATGTTTATCTAACTACCCAAAATCGTGTTTTCCCAACGCAAGCAAAGCGAGTCAACATAGTAAGGATACTATGTCACATATTGGTCTCAAAACATGCATGATGCCAAAAAGGGCTTGGCTTCCACATGCATAACATCATAAAGGGATTGGCCATAAACATGCATAGTGTCATAAGGTAATTTGGCCACAAACATGCATATCATCAAAAAGGGTTTAGCCATAAACATGCACAACTTAAAAGAGGGGATTGGCCACGAGCATGCATAATCTCATAAAGGATTTGGCCACAAACTTGCATGTTACCATAAGGGGTTTGGGTTCATAAACATGCATAAGCCCCAAAATCTTGTCTTAGCCAATGTTTCACACGTAAAGGGGTTCCTAAAGGTTCATGCTAGCGTTTCATGCATAAAGATCCAAACTTGCAAGTTAAACTAGGTTATGCATAGCATGAGGGGCATGATTAAGTCACTCACATGGCCTAAGATCATAAATATGAACACAAGAGGCATGGTAAGGTTCATATAGATTCGCATAATCATGTTTAGCCTCATTTTATCCCATGTCAACATTAAAAATACCGTTTTGATCCAAAAGTAGCTAGAACTTACATAGCATGGCAAGAGGACTAGGAGCATGAATCGTTTTGGCGAAGAAAGGTGGCTCCTTTGATGAAGATCCGCCATGAAACTCGCATAGCAACGTTGATTTGGCCTTGATTTGGTGTAGCAAGCTTGCACCTTTTGATTTGAACTTGATTTGAGTGCATAGGCTCTAGGGATTTGAGATGGAGGCCATGACCAAACTTGATTTTGGCAGCACTTAGTTGCTAGGTTTAATTTTTAGGGATTTAGGTTAGGTTTAGGGTCTTTTTATAGAGATTAGGATAGTTTTAGGCCCTTAGATTAACCCTAGGATAGATTAGGACCATCAGATCTCGGAAGTTTCCAGAATCAGCCCAAGAACAAGACCAGGTGAGCCAAACAGGTGCGCCAGGCTATTTGCCCCGGCCACCCCCTGTCGACAGGCAAGTCGACAGGGCTGTCGACTTGGTCTGGGCCCAAGTCGACAGGCCTGTCGACAGCCCTGTCGACATGGCCTAGGCGTTTCCAAAACTGTTTCCGAAATTCAAATTTCCAGAAATCTTCTTTGGGCCTTTAACGGGTCATACGGACTCCGATTCTCGAAAACTCGGACTCTATTTCGCGTATTTTTCCGAGACGAACGCAATGGCATAGCCCGTTTCACTTGATTCAGAATTTAAAATTAAATTCTGCCTTGACTCTCGTTTTAACATGTTATTGAAATACGGGTTGTTACAGGTTCTGATTGGTTGGGTATTGGGAGATAGGAGTTTTGGGGATAGGGGATTGATTTGTATCTTTACACATTCACCATGGTATGAGGTCTTAAGGTTATCTCAAAGTTCCCAAACAAATAAAATGAATGTAAAGATATATTTTATTTGTACTTTTTCGAAAACACAATGAGAATATTTGTTGAGACAAGTCCCACATTGAGAAATTTGTAAAAATAAATCCTGTATAACTGTAATGAGTTCACCCTTCACATTAGCAATTGGTTTTGTGATAATTTGGGGTTTTCTAACAATATTGCTTACTTAAAATTTAAGGTCTATAGTTTATTGTTGTTCATTTACAGACATACTTATTTTGGACATTTGCAGAAGTTTCTAACCTTTTTGAAAATACATTCTTATTTTCTTAATGCTAATTTATTTTACGTTAAAATAGGTGTTCGATATGGTACAAGGAAGATTAGTAGCTGAGACGAAAAGGAATTCAGAATGAGTGGTTGGTATAATATATTCATAGAGTGAGACTGACTGCTATAGCATGTATGCTACAAACCATTTTGTGCTTATTATTAGCATCATCCTATACTTGGCAAAACAAGACCTTTATAAAATGTTATGCTTTAACCTAACCATTCAACTATCATTTGTTCTAATTACTTGCATTGCTCTTCCTTTCAAATGTTAAATATGTATTACTATACCAACTTGGCATATGCTTTAAAATGAAGTCATGAACTAACTATGTATATCTGTATTGAAAAACAATTGAAAAATCAATCACGGTTTAGGCTTTAAACTTGCCATTGTACACAAAGCTTGACAATATATTTACTAAAGTATCTCTTAATACCTTTTGTTGTTTGTCATTATAAATTTACTTTAAGCTATTAAGCCTTTGAATTTGGTTCTATTTTTAATAACCCTTTTAAGCCTAAAGATGTCTAAAGTAGAAAGGTATATCCAGTATTAGTTTAATCCTTAAATTTATTTCTAAAGCTGACTTTATCCAACCATGTCAACTGCATCATTAACTTTGATACTTAACAAATAAAAAGACATGCTAAATGGTTGGTTAGTTTATCAAATAAAGCCATTTTCATATTATCAAATCAACAATGTTCTTATATCGATACTCACTAGAAATAGGTTAAGATTTTTTTAATCATGATTTACTAACATTTAAACCACATACCTGTGCGTGTAGCACCCCATCGCACTTGTATATATATTATAGATATTTAAAATCAACACAGACTGCTTTATTTATACCATCTTACACAATATATGCATATTCATATACATATTGTAACACCCCGAATTTTAGTTAATACTAAAATTCACTAATTACAGGATAAATAATCTCAGACGTGGGAATTGGGGGTAACGGGCTGCGTTATTGCGTTCGTCTCGGAAAAATACGCGAAATAGAGTCCGAGTTTTCGAGAATCGGAGTCCGTATGGCCCGGTTATGGCCCAAAGAAGTTGCAGAAAATTCAAAAGTTAAAAACAGATTTAGAAATTTAAAATTCAGATTTTCAAATTAGAACCAGCGGGGCCAGGCGGGAGAATTCCCGCCTTGACCATGTCGACAGGGCTGTCGACAGGCCTGTCGACAGGGGGAGTCGACTTGCCTGTCAACTTGCCTGTCGACACGGCGTGTCGAACCAGGGTGCTTGGGTGCACCAGATCTGGTTTTCTGGCTAGGGCTGGGCTGGGTTCTAGAGATTTCCTAAATCTAACGGACCTAATCTAATCTAGGGTTAATCTAAGGGCCTAAAACACTCTCCTAATCTATAAATACACCCTAAACCTACCCTAATCCATACTAAAAATAGAAATGATGGCCTCATGCCGCCAAATTAAATCTTAGAAGGAGCCTCCACTTGTTTATGAGGGAAGTTACAAGCTAATCACTCTCTAATCAATCTCTAATCATCACCATCTTCATATTTAGCAACTAATTCCACTTCATAAGTTTGTTAATCTTGGTTTTGGTGAGTTTCTATCACTTTAACATCAATTGTTAAAGTAAGTAGATTGGGTGTAATGAGACTTATGGTCTTAGATGTGGATTAGTGAGTTTGAATCATTTGTAATGATATGCTACTCTATGTTTTTCTATGTTTATGCACAATTAATAAGTGAGTTTATGCATGTTTGATAAGTTGGTTTATGCATGCTTAACAAGTTGGTTTATGCATGTTTAATAAGTGGATTTATGCATGTTTAATATGAGGGTTTATGCATACTTAACAAGTGGGTTTATGCATATTTAATAAGTGGATTTATGCATGTTTAACAAAGTGAGTTATGCAAGTTAAATGCAAGTTTAACATGATATGCAAGTTATGCATGCTTATGCAAGTATGTGAATGTTTATGCAAGTATGTGAATGCTTATGCAAGTATGTAAACGCTTATGCAAGTAGGTGAATGCTTATGCAAGTTATGTGTATGCTTAAATGCATGTTTAACATGTTATGCAAGTTATGAGAATGCTTATATGCAAGTTCAACATGTTATGCAAGATATGTGTATGATAATATGCAAGCTCATATGCAACATGTTATGCAAATCATGTGTATGATAATATGCAAGTTTGGGTTAAATGTAGTTGGGTTAATATATGCTCATATATGCAAGTTGACATCCTCTTAACCCATGACAAAGTTGTATGCTAAACCCATGATATTTGTGATGATCTTCCCCTTTATTATGTCATGAAATGAGAACGATTTACGTGGGGAACGATGGGGTTAGTAAATATGTTAATAAAAGTATGATTGGGTATGATTAAGCATACCATAAAAATAAATTACCATAAGTGGGAATTTACCTATTGAGTTAGGTCTACCCCATGGGAATTTACCTATTGAGTTAGGTCTACCCATGTTATGGAAAACTTGATATTAATTAGGGATAATTAATATGGGGGTGATTAATTAGGTGTAATTAATCGACTAAGACACGAGGTTGGACTCATTTGTAGTGTAAAACTGCCCGGACCCAACCGGCTTAACCAGTTGCTACAAATGTCAGCCCAATGTGAGAGGTCTTAGCCATAAATTAAATACGTGATTAAAGTAAAGACACGAGGTTAGACTCTGTTATGACGTAAGACTGCCCGGACCCTACCGGCTTAACCAGGCGGTCATAACAGCCAGTCTAATGTGGGAGGTCTTTATGGGGGATCACGGTCTTAATTAATTAAGAAACACTTAACCATATTAGCATGTAGTGGGACATGAGGGGTTAAGTGGGTGCCTTGGGTGGCATGTAGAAATTTAATGGTTGCCTTGGGTGGCATGTGGAATCTAGTGGGTTGCCTTGGGTGGCAATAGAAAATACGATTAGAATACTTAACCAAGTGAAACATGTAATTAAACATGATTAAAGGGTTAAGTGGGATACACTAGATAAGTGACAAGCTTAGGTGGGTAGCTTGTGGGGGCCCATTTCAACCAATATCCCAAACGTATCTTTGTGGGCTCGACCCATGTCGAGTGACGGGACACGCATATTGGGCTTGATTATAAGAGGCCAAAACGGGTTAGCGGTGGCAACGCAAGTCCAACGGGTTTCATATGCGTGTGTGGGCCCGGGCTGGTAGATAAGCCGTTGTTGCATCGTGTAGATATAAAGCCATGCACCGTCGATATTATCAGGTGGCCACTTTAGGGGAGTGATACACCCCACTGTGGGACCAGCACGGGTATCTACGGTAGGGAGCCGATCGCTGGGGAGTAGTGGGTACACCTAGTAAAGATAGGGGCAGACGGCACCTATGTAGGGGTACACGAAACTACTGGGTAAAATTACTAAGTACACCTAGTGGAGATAGGGGCAGACGGCACCTATGTGGTCAGCTAGGGGTACATGAAACTACTAGTTATATCTTTCTTTAAGTCCTTGGGTGGGATCAATCCTTGAGTGGGAATGACTGGTATGGTGCGGTGTAGTAATTATCCTTGGGTGGGTAGATGCGTCTTTACGTTTATCTTAGTTTATCCTAAGTCTACCAAGCTGCTTAGTGTAGCCATTCATCCCCAGATATTACCGTAGGTCAAGTTTATGTCTTCTCTGGTTACTTTAATGATTGTATTGTTAAAGTTATAGGACTCGCTCAGACTTATGTCTGACCCCGTTGTTTTTATCTCTTTTTCCCAACCCTCAGGTCCTACGGTGGATCCTAGCAGTAGTGGAGCTTGATCGGATTGCTGTTCCAGTCTTTAGGAGCTTGGATAGATGTAAAGCTCCAGTTATCCAGTTATCTTTTCTTTTGTTCTGGCTATTGTATGAGAGAGTGGGATTATGTACTTCTTTATTTTGACGGATATTGTACTTGACTTTTATCATGGTTTTATGATGTAACCAGACATGTTTATTTCCGCTGTTATGAGATGATGTTTTAAATTTCAAGTACTATTTATATCTGTCTTGTTGTAATTTTTCTGTTCTATATTCACTAAAATACTCCACCGATGCTATGGCATTCCCTTAGTGAGTGACCATAGCGGGCGTGGGGTGTTACACGTGGTATCAGAGCAAAGGTTACCGGAACAGATAAAAATTTTAGAAAACTATTTTTCTAAAACATTTTTGGAAAAGATATTTTCAAAAACATGTCTTTAAAGAGAAAGGTTTTTGAAGGAAAAGCATAATCCCCAATAGCCATATCTATATCCTTCGAATTCTCCGTTTTGAATCTTTCCTTTTTCGTTTCAGCATGGCTGAAGATCTTAACTTTCCGGAGGGTGTGACGGTACCAGCATGGTATAGGAGATTGATGGAGGCTAGGGCCACCACTGCGGGTCCAGCAAATGTTCCTCCACCAACCGTAGCACCCGATCTTCCTCCTCCCCCTCCTCCTCGCACAGATACTTTTGCTAAGACTTGCAAGGAATTTAAAGCTATGGGAGGGAAACCTTTTCAAGGATCTGAAACTTTTGTGGAGGCTAGAGATTGGCTTAAGGAGGTGGAAGAATTGATAGATATCTTTGAGATGGAAGAAGGAAAGAAAGTCAAGTTGGCTGCTTGGTTAATGAAGGGAGAGGCCTCATTCTGGTGGGAGGTCACTAATGGAGAACGCCCCGTTGATTCTTGGGCGGATTTTAGGCAAAGATTTGTGGCAAAGTTTCTCTCAAGGGCGGAGGAAAACTTGTATATGGAAAGATTCTTGACTCTAAAGCAAGGAAATCTCTCGGTGAAGGAATATGTCAACAAGTTTAATCAATTGGCAAGGTTTGGCCTAGACATGGTGAATACACCGGAGAAGAAGGCTTTGAGGTTCGTGAAAGGCTTGAATGAACCAATGCATGGGTTGGCTATGACTCATATCCCTATGGGGGCCACCTTTGAGAAGCTAGTTGACATGGCACTCATGTATGAAGAAGAGAAGGGTCCCAATGTTAATAGGGCACCCGAGAAGAAGGGAGATCAAAAGAGACCTCAGCAACAACAGCAAAATAAAGGTGGGAAAGGCAACGGTGGCAAGGGCAAGAAGAAGAAGTGTTTCAACTGTGGGACACCTGGCCACCTAAGCAAGGATTGTCGTAAGAAGAAGAAGACTGGCTGCTTCCACTGTGGCGAAGCAGGGCATCTAGTGAAAGATTGTCCTAAGAAGGGGCAAAGGACGGGGTCTACCTCAGGAGGACAGGTGCAAGCTCTTATGGCACCGAGTCAGGCTAGGGGGCAAGTACAGGCTCTCGCAGTCCCACCAATTCAGGAAAGAGGTAGAACTATCTCCGTTGAAAGTCTGGTTTTTCTATTTGATCATACTGTCCGTACATTGTTTGATTCAGGCGCATCGCATTCGTTTATCTCATCATCATTAGTTGAGTCACTGCACTTAGACACCAGTCTGGTAGATGATCCCTTGGTTGTTTCAAACCCAATTGGGGGCTCCACTTATTTGTCCATGATATGTTTGGGTTTTAAGATTTCTATACTTAGCATTGAGTTTACATGTGATGCTTTTGTGATGGGCTTCACGGGCTATGGGTTGATTTTGGGCATGGACTGGTTATCCAGTAATGGTGCCGTTCTTGATTGCGAAAGGAGAGTTGTTAGGCTCATGACCCTCTTGGGTAACACTCTCGAGATTTCTTGTAATCCCAGGGACTCTGTTATGCTAAGTTATCTTGAATCGCTTGACGCTTCGGTCGAGAGTTTGCAATCTGTTAGAGTGGTCCGGGAATATCCGGATGTGTTTGAGGAGGTGAAGGGCTTACCTCCGAAGCGGGAGATTGACTTCCGAATATATCTGGTGGATAATGCTAAACCTGTATCTTTACCAGTGCGCCACATGGCTCCTCGTGAGAGGAAGGAACTCCATAAGCAAGTAGGGGAGTTGCTTGAGAAGGGGTTCATAAGACGAAGTATATCGGAGTGGGGTGCTCCAGTAGTATTTGCTACGAAGGCAGATGGGTCCCTCAGACTTTGTGTAGACTATAGAGAACTCAACAAGCTCACAAAGAAGAATAGACACCCATTGCCGAGGATTGATGATCTTTTCGATCAATTGGTTGGCGCTTCAGTATTTTCTCAGTTGGACTTAGCCACGGGGTTTCATCAGTTGAGGGTGGCTGAGGATAGCATAGACAAGACTGCCTTCAGAACTCCGGATGGTTTCTATGAGTGGCTGGTGATGCCATTTGGGTTGACGAACGCCCCTGCATACTTTGTTGATTTGATGAGTAGGGTGTTCAGGGAGTTCCTTAATAAATTCGTGGTGGTCTTTGTGGATGATATCTTAGTATTTTCTAAGAGTGAAGAAGAGCATGCCCTACATCTTGGGGAGGTATTGAAGACTCTTCGAGCACATAGCCTTAAGGCTAAATTCTCTAAATGTCACTTCTGGCGGAAAGAGGTGCGGTTCTTGGGGCACGTGGTCTCCAAGGAAGGGATAGCTGTGGATCCCGCGAAGGTAGTATCAATTCAGGATTGGAAGGTTCCGAAAAATGCTACCGAAGTAAGAAGTTTCTTGGGGTTGGCGGGTTATTATAGGAAGTTTATCAAAGACTTCGCGAAGATATCAGCCCCATTAACCCGCTTAACAAAGAAGAATCTTGTTTTTGCATGGGACGTAGATTGTGATGATGCGTTCCGACGGTTAAAGAGAGCTTTAACCACTGCTCCAGTTTTAGTGTTGCCAGATGGGAGCAAGCCATTTGTTGTCTATACCGATGCCTGTGGGACAGGACTTGGCGCAGTCTTAATGCAAGAGGGAAGGGTAATAGCCTATGGTGGAAGGCAGTTGAGGGCACATGAGAAAAATTACCCTACCCATGATCTAGAGCTGGCCGCTATTGTTTTTGCGCTTAAGATTTGGCGCCATTATCTTCTTGGTGAGAGATTCGAGTTGTTCACTGACCATAAATCATTGAAGTACTTATTTTCTCAGAAGGATTTGAATCTGAGACAGCAAAGGTGGATGGAATTCTTAGCATCCTATGATTTCGAGATAGCGTATACCCCTGGCAAGGGTAACGTGGTGGCGGACGCCTTGAGCAGGAAGAGGTTGTCCTTGAGTCCATTGTTCGTGGAACAACGAAGCTTGGAATTTATCTAGATGTTTGATTTCAGACCTTCCGTTGATTATGTCCCCGGTTTGCTAGCTTCCTTGGAAGTTAGGCCTACTCTTTTGGGGCGGATTGGAGAAGCACAGAGGGACGACCCACAGTTGGTTGAGTTGGTAGAGAAGCTCATAAGGGGGGAGTCATCCAGCCATTTGAGTAGGTACACCCTAGACGATAGGGGGTGCTTGCGTAGAGACGGTAGACTTTGTGTACCGCAAGACGAGGGTTCGAGGAAGGCTATTCTTGATGATGCACACCGTTCTAGGATGACCATTCATCCCGGTGGGGACAAGATGTACCGAGACATGAAGAGGGTTTTCTTCTGGGCCGGTATGAAGAAAGATGTGGCCGAGTATGTCGCTCGATGCTTGGTGTGCCAACAAGTGAAGACGGAGCAAAAGAAACCTGGTGGGTTGCTTCACCCATTGGAGGTTCCGCAATGGAAGTGGGATAGCGTCTCGATGGATTTTATTGACGGGTTACCCAGATCGAGGAAGGGGAATACAGGAATTTGGGTGGTGGTAGACAGACTTACTAAGAGCGCCCATTTCATACCTGTGAAGAGCAAGAGGACCGCTCCATGGCTAGCTTCTGTATATCTTCGAGAGATAGTTCGATTGCATGGGGTACCCTCTAGCATAGTGAGTGATCGAGATCCTATCTTCACTAGCGAGTTCTGGAGAAGTTTGCAAGAAGCAGTGGGGACTCAATTGTGTCTGAGCACCGCATATCATCCTCAGACAGATGGCCAGACTGAGAGGGTGAATCGTGTTCTAGAAGACCTTTTGAGGCTTTGTATCCTAGATTTTGGAGGTACATGGGAAGAGCATCTTCCATTGGTGGAGTTCGCATATAATAACAGCTTTCAGTCCAGTATTGGTATGGCTCCTTTCGAAGCTCTCTATGGAAGGCCTTGTCGATCACCTACATGTTGGTGGGAATCTACGGATAAGATATTGCTTGGGCCTGATATGGTTAGGGAGACTTCTGAGAAGATTGACTTGATACGAAGAAGGATGAAAGCAGCGCAGGATAGGCAAAAATCTTATGTGGACAAGAGAAGGACGGATCTTGAGTTTGAGGTTGGGGACATGGTTTTTGTCAAAGTGTCTCCATTGAGAAATGTTGTTCGCTTTGGATCCGTTGGGAAGTTAGCACCAAGGTTTGTTGGGCCGTTTCCTATTAAGGAAAGGATTGGACGGATGGCATATAGGGTGGAGTTGCCCGACAGACTTAGTGGTGTTCATGATGTATTCCATGTATCACATCTGAGGAAGTGCTTACATGAGACAGCAGAGGTGGTAGAGCCGAGCTTGCTTAGAGACGTAGAGGTAGAGCATGATGCGACGATTCGGCGAGCTCCTACTCGCATCCTTGAGTCAGAGACTAGGAAATTGAGGAATCGAGAGGTTCAGCTAGTCAAAGTGCAATGGGGAGAAGATGAGAGCAACGCAACTTGGGAGACGGAAGCGAAGATGCGTTCATTGTACCCATTTCTTTTTGAGGGTATGTCTTTACTTTCTCCTCTATCGTTGTCTAGTACTTATCTTATCTTTAGTATATCCTCTCGTTAGTACTGATTGACCTTTAGATAGGGTAAACCTATGGTTGAAACATGTGTTTGAGACATGTTATGGTTGATGGATGCAAGTGGATGCAAGTGGTTGCTAGTGGTTGCTCGTGGATGCATGTACACACCCTTTAGGCACTAGATCGGCTCAATCACTTCATATTGCATATTGCATAAAATTGTGTGTAGGAAGCTATATTTATGGATGTATAATGATTGTGTTATCGTATGGATGATGCATTTTGGTGAATGATTGTGCACTCAGGTAGATATTGTATGTGTAGATAGGGTTCTCTCGCATACATAATGGATGCATGGCACTATCATGGTTTGCATATGTTCATACATTAGATAGGGAACATATACACACACTTTTGCATATGCTCATACATCATTAGAAATTGTTTTAAGGACAATGGATGCCCGTGTTTTGATGGATTGAGTAGATGGTTGTTTGGATGGTAGGATATGCATTCTCCTTAGCTTAGAGATTTCGGGGACGAAATCCTTTAAGGAGGGGAGAATGTAACACCCCGAATTTTAGTTAATACTAAAATTCACTAATTACAGGATAAATAATCTCAGACGTGGGAATTGGGGGTAACGGGTTGCGTTATTGCGTTCGTCTCGGAAAAATACGCGAAATAGAGTCCGAGTTTTCGAGAATCGGAGTCTGTATGGCCCGGTTATGGCCCAAAGAAGTTGCAGAAAATTCAAAAGTTAAAAACAGATTTAGAAATTTAAAATTCAGATTTTCAAATTAGAACCAGCGGGGCCAGGCGGGAGAATTCCCGCCTTGACCATGTCGACAGGGCTGTCGACAGGCCTGTCGACAGGGGGAGTCGACTTGCCTGTCGACTTGCCTGTCGACACGGCGTGTCGAACCAGGGTGCTTGGGTGCACCAGATCTGGTTTTCTGGCTAGGGCTGGGCTGGGTTCTAGAGATTTCCTAAATCTAACGGACCTAATCTAATCTAGGGTTAATCAAAGGGCCTAAAACACTCTCCTAATCTATAAATACACCCTAAACCTACCCTAATCCATACCAAAAATAGAAATGATGGCCTCATGCCGCCAAATTAAATCTTAGAAGGAGCCTCCACTTGTTTATGAGGGAAGTTGCAAGCTAATCACTCTCTAATCAATCTCTAATCATCACCATCTTCATATTTAGCAACTAATTCCACTTCATAAGTTTGCTAATCTTGGTTTTGGTGAGTTTCTATCACTTTAACATCAATTGTTAAAGTAAGTAGATTGGGTGTAATGAGACTTATGGTCTTAGATGTGGATTAGTGAGTTTGAATCATTTGTAATGATATGCTACTCTATGTTTTTCAATGTTTATGCACAATTAATAAGTGAGTTTATGCATGTTTGATAAGTTGGTTTATGCATGCTTAACAAGTTGGTTTATGCATGTTTAATAAGTGGATTTATGCATGTTTAATATGAGGGTTTATGCATACTTAACAAGTGGGTTTATGCATATTTAATAAGTGGATTTATGCATGTTTAACAAAGTGAGTTATGCAAGTTAAATGCAAGTTTAACATGATATGCAAGTTATGCATGCTTATGCAAGTATGTGAATGTTTATGCAAGTATGTGAATGCTTATGCAAGTATGTAAACGCTTATGCAAGTAGGTGAATGCTTATGCAAGTTATGTGTATGCTTAAATGCATGTTTAACATGTTATGCAAGTTATGAGAATGCTTATATGCAAGTTCAACATGTTATGCAAGATATGTGTATGATAATATGCAAGCTCATATGCAACATGTTATGCAAATCATGTGTATGATAATATGCAAGTTTGGGTTAAATGTAGTTGGGTTAATATATGCTCATATATGCAAGTTGACATCCTCTTAACCCATGACAAAGTTGTATGCTAAACCCATGATATTTGTGATGATCTTCCCCTTTATTATGTCATGAAATGAGAACGATTTACGTGGGGAACGATGGGGTTAGTAAATATGTTAATAAAAGTATGATTGGGTATGATTAAGCATACCATAAAAATAAATTACCATAAGTGGGAATTTACCTATTGAGTTAGGTCTACCCCATGGGAATTTACCTATTGAGTTAGGTCTACCCATGTTATGGAAAACTTGATATTAATTAGGGATAATTAATATGGGGGTGATTAATTAGGTGTAATTAATCGACTAAGACACGAGGTTGGACTCATTTGTAGTGTAAAACTGCCCGGACCCAACCGGCTTAACCAGTTGCTACAAATGTCAGCCCAATGTGAGAGGTCTTAGCCATAAATTAAATACGTGATTAAAGTAAAGACACGAGGTTAGACTCTGTTATGACGTAAGACTGCCCGGACCCTACCGGCTTAACCAGGCGGTCATAACAGCCAGTCTAATGTGGGAGGTCTTTATGGGGGATCACGGTCTTAATTAATTAAGAAACACTTAACCATATTAGCATGTAGTGGGACATGAGGGGTTAAGTGGGTGCCTTGGGTGGCATGTAGAAATTTAATGGTTGCCTTGGGTGGCATGTGGAATCTAGTGGGTTGCCTTGGGTGGCAATAGAAAATACGATTAGAATACTTAACCAAGTGAAACATGTAATTAAACATGATTAAAGGGTTAAGTGGGATACACTAGATAAGTGACAAGCTTAGGTGGGTAGCTTGTGGGGGCCCATTTCAACCAATATCCCAAACGTATCTTTGTGGGCTCGACCCATGTCGAGTGACGGGACACGCATATTGGGCTTGATTATAAGAGGCCAAAACGGGTTAGCGGTGGCAACGCAAGTCCAACGGGTTTCATATGCGTGTGTGGGCCCGGGCTGGTAGATAAGCCGTTGTTGCATCGTGTAGATATAAAGCCGTGCACCGTCGATATTATCAGGTGGCCACTTTAGGGGAGTGATACACCCCACTGTGGGACCAGCACGGGTATCTACGGTAGGGAGCCGATCGCTGGGGAGTAGTGGGTACACCTAGTAAAGATAGGGGCAGACGGCACCTATGTAGGGGTACACGAAACTACTGGGTAAAATTACTAAGTACACCTAGTGGAGATAGGGGCAGACGGCACCTATGTGGTCAGCTAGGGGTACATGAAACTACTAGTTATATCTTTCTTTAAGTCCTTGGGTGGGATCAATCCTTGAGTGGGAATGACTGGTATGGTGCAGTGTAGTAATTATCCTTGGGTGGGTAGATGCGTCTTTACAGTTATCTTAGTTTATCCTAAGTCTACCAAGCTGCTTAGTGTAGCCATTCATCCCCAGATATTACCGTAGGTCAAGTTTATGTCTTCTCTGGTTACTTTAATGATTGTATTGTTAAAGTTATAGGACTCGCTCAGACTTATGTCTGACCCCGTTGTTTTTATCTCTTTTTCCCAACCCTCAGGTCCTACGGTGGATCCTAGCAGTAGTGGAGCTTGATCGGATTGCTGTTCCAGTCTTTAGGAGCTTGGATAGATGTAAAGCTCCAGTTATCCAGTTATCTTTTCTTTTGTTCTGGCTATTGTATGAGAGAGTGGGATTATGTACTTCTTTATTTTGACGGATATTGTACTTGACTTTTATCATGGTTTTATGATGTAACCAGACATGTTTATTTCCGCTGTTATGAGATGATGTTTTAAATTTCAAGTACTATTTATATCTGTCTTGTTGTAATTTTTCTGTTCTATATTCACTAAAATACTCCACCGATGCTATGGCATTCCCTTAGTGAGTGACCATAGCGGGCGTGGGGTGTTACACATATACACCAAAATGTTTACAATAGAGATATTTATTTACATATTGACCCATTCAATAGAAAAAAAGATTATACAAACATTTTGTAAATAAAACAAGTCACACTTGTATATACTAGTGAAGCATTTACATGAATCGCCCAATGAGGTATATCATACATAATCATTATTTAGAGAATTAATACCAAAATTAAATGGATGAACACTTTGTTATCTTTTACATGCATATATGCATATAACAACATGTAATATTTGCATACCTTAATAGTATGCATTTATATGTATGAAACAGATAATAAGGGTAATCACAGTACCCAAATGCATAAAAAATGTGTACACTTTTTTTATTGCAAATCGTATTTGCAATTTAACTGATCAAAACGGGTTTAAACTCAGGATGTCTTATATCTAATAGAATTATAACCAAGTATTTTCCTAGGCTTATGGATGTATGCAGTACCAAAAAGGTGAGAACTTGGAGGCCTAACTTACAAGGTTAATATAGTAGTCAAGTTCAGTTTTATAAGGTACAGTACTGGCCCTGGGCATAGGCCACCTAGGCGGTGGCCTAGGGCCTCAAGTCCGGCAGGTGGAGGAGGAGGGAGTTAGGAGGTCCCAAAGTTTTGACTTTTCTAGGTAAAAATAGCTTTACAATTAGCACATGGTATGTAATATTGGGTTGGCTGAATGGTAACTTGAGCAGTTTCCAAAGAATGTGACCGTGGTTCGATTCCCATTTTGATTCCTTTAGAGTTTTTGCTTTGCTTCCATACTGTAGCTTTGCATTCTTGTTGTGCTTCCTTCCGTAACTTCGCATTTTTTCTTTGCTTCCTACTGTCAATTTTGCATTTCTGCTTTGCATTCTACTATCAACTTTGCAGCTTCCATAAAATGGAGGAATTAACAAGAGGTCATATCTTTTCTTTGGATCCTTTTTTGATGATCAGCAGGTTTTCTAGATATTGCTACTGAGATTAGTTTGGTTTCCCTACTTGGTCCTTTTTTCAGTATTGTTTGCCAGGTCTTTTGCCTTCTTGCTCAGTTTATACTGTTGGTTTTGGGGTTTGAATTTTTGGCTTCATGGTTCTTTTTTCATGGTTTTCTATGGTGCAGTTCTCCATCTCTTTATTATTAGAATTTTTGATGCTTGGCCTCTTATAGTATTTTTTTTGATGCTTTTTTGTGCTACTGATTCTGGTGCCTCAGATGTCTGCTACAAGCTTGCTAGGCTTGTTGGTTTGGTGGCTTCTCTGATCATTTATTAGTTCGGTGTTTGGAGATTTCGACATATATAATTATGTTTTTTGTCTTTGGTCGTAGATGTGGTCGACTTGGTTCGAGTTGGCAATCTGTTTTTGTATAGTGTTTGTTGTTTCTAATTTGTTGTTTTTGGCCAATTCATTCCTTTTGTAACTATTTTCCTTATATATTAAGTACCCTGTTATTCACAAAAAAAAAACTAGCTTAGGGCCTTCAAATTTTTTTTTGCTGGCCCTGATTCAGCATGACAATGGCTTACATCACATATACATAAATATAAATCCAAGAGAATGTACTCTATTAATCATCACATAAATCCAGGTAGAAATCTTTAAGTAATGTTTTAGAGCTTACTCAATGTCAAATTTCATCATATAAATATTAGCAGCTCAAAATATAATAAATCATATTTTATTTTAGTTTTAAAACTTTACTTCATTAGGTTTATCAATATAAAACCAACATCACATTTAAAATTGAAGTGCAAATGCATTCTATATTCAAACAATACAGCATGTAATCATTTATTTAATCAATGTAGTTTTATTTGAGAAAAATATAATGATTCAGATATTTCTGCTTACGCATTAACATTTTGATTCAAGGCTTATATGTACATCTATATATGTATCAACAACATGCATTTATATCATATATATGCATCAATGTATGTTAAGCCAAAAAAATATCATGTATCTTAGTTCAACAATATTTCTTACTTAATGCTCCATTATTATGCTAATTTGAGTTGTACATCATAAATGATTATATTGACATTATTACCTATATATGGAGAATATATCACAAGAATGAAAATCCATCAAGTCGTACTTGATGTGGCATGTGCATCTTAATAATATAATATACATGTATCTTGATGTATTACATACTATACTGATATTAGCTGCAAATCAGATTTGCAGTGATGTTATGTAATATGAGTAGCATATTAAAATTTGCATAAATATATCAAATATATTTATAATATTGTATGAAACAAATTCTATTATGTAAATATAAGAGGCCATTATTACACATTTATGATAATGAAATCTCATGTGTATGTGTGTGTACACACACATATATATATATATATATATGTGTGTGTGTGTGTGTGTGTGTGTGTATGTGTGTGTCACATAGTAGTTTATGACTGTGTGTGTGTGTGTATATATATATATATATATATATATATATATATATTTGTATACTTACATATGTACAAATATGACATTTGAAAACTACAATATGTATGTAGCATTGTATCTCATGTAAAGGTAGTCCGTCCTGATCAAAGTACAAGTTCCATTAATAATTTAATACAAGTGTGAACCCGTGCTTCGCACACGGGTTGAGGCAAATAGTGTCCGAAATTGTGTTGAAGTAGGAATGAATATGTATTTCTAGTTAAAAGCGTGTTTGAAAAGCAATTAGGAAAATAGGACCAATTTTGCACGTTTAAAAGGTGCCATTTGCATAGTTATAATAATATTTAGTTAATAAGTTATGTAGAGTGGGACATTACAATGTGGTTTAGAGAGAACGAAAGCATAAAAATGCCAGAGGCAACATAGCGTTATTGTAGACACCATTGTGTAAAAAACGTAATATTATCATATGAGTTTCTTGACGTAGAATGAGGAAGTTCTTTATGATATTTGTGGTGAATGTCTTCTAGTAGTAATGGGATTGTAAGGCAGCAAACGTTTTAATGGGATTTCGCATGGGGACATTGATTATACTGAAGGAGAAAGAATTGAGTGCAGAAATACAGTACGGAGAGGAGAAGCAAAAGGGAAAACGCGAACAAAGATACCATATATCAGACGGAAGGACAAAAAAAAGTCCACATGCAGTTTAAAGAGGTAACACAACACACATGGAAAATACACTAAGAATTGAGTGTGTAAAAAAAGAAAGCAAGATGAGTAAATTTAGTAAGCGTTTTCTACAAATCGATACACCAGCATAACGTTACAAATATCCAAATATCCATAGTAAATTTTAATGGAATGTAAATATAGTTGCGCAATATAGATATTTGTATAAGAAGTTACAAACAACACTGGAAGCATGAGTCAGATAGCAACGTAGACGGTATTAGAAGCAATAATTCTATTTCAATAGGGAATGTTAATTGCTGACGGAAGTAGATGGAACCAGAATTCCATATAGAGAGCAGGTCCATGTACCTTAGCTTCAACTTGACGTCCAGAACTAAAGCTGATGTCTTCTTGTTGCATAACTTGCACATTAAATCCTGCATTACACATGTGTATCAGCCATGTATAATATATTGTTCATGATTTATTGAAAATGAGAGTACAGGATAAGCTTGTCCATTATATATTACTACCTTACCAACCATCCTCCTAAAAACAATATGCAGATGAGTCTGGCTAGTGGAGATACAACCTGGAATCTGATCAAAACAAAGGAGATTGGAAATCGGTTAACTTAACTATACAATCAATTAGAGGGGAAAACAGAACGGTATAACACTATGGCTAAGAATATAAATGTTGCATCGTCTTGACTAAAATTTGTAAATACATTGAAAAATATTGTATTTACATAGCAAACTGAAAAACAGGAAGATTATGCATATAAGGAATAAGGAGTAAATAAGATAAGAAGACCTATACAGCAAGTAACAGAACATTAAACCATGTCCGCAACTCTAGTGCGGGTGGTGGGTGTTCCTAGCTCTCCAGGAAGAGGGTTCGATTCCCACCTCACACACTTTAGTTTAAATAAGGGGGTTTACCATGTGCATAAGCCTAATGACCCCGCGAACCAGGTTAGGTGCACTAGGGGGAGTTTTACGGCTGTGCCGGTTTCTACCCTGAAAAAATTCGAAAAAAAAAAACATTAAACCATCTAGATTTATGATATTGAAAAGATGCTTAGTGTGAAAAATATTGAACTGGTAACCAAAGATACATAAGTAAATCTGTTTTTAGTTGTAAATTAAATCCTAGATTAATTTTTTTTAAATGATGTAGCATTGTTAAATTATGAACAAAAAGGCATGGCAGTTTCCTACTAAACCCTGTATTTTTTTAAGTAATATAACTTAAGTTTCAAACACAGTGATTGGAAAACATAAATTTTCAATATACAATAACCTCTTAATCAATTTAACACACCATGCTAAAAATATGGATAAAAAATTACACATCTAAATTATTATTCAATTTTTGCATTTTCAGTTGCTCATCATGTTGAATCATGCATATTATAAAGTTATGATATTTCTATATACTACGCACACGGAACATTATTATTATTTTTTCTTTGTAATTTTGTTCGTTACTATTTAAGCGTAATTATTTAAATTCCATTGATAGAAAAATTGCAAGCGGTCAAAGTTGACACTTCGCAGCTGTATACGTTAATGTTTCCTCTTACTATACAAACTGGTGTATGTTCCATTGACGAACATACGTGGAATGTAGACATAAATTGCTTCTAGATTCACATTAACCATTACTTCTTCACTCAGTTTTGGTGTTGAAAGTTGAAAGCAATTGCGAATGAAGTATACTCCTATTTGTTTTTGGAATGGAAAATAAAATCCATATCCGAACAATTTGCAACAACATACCAAAGCAAATACATGCAAGGAATAATGTACAATTACAATGGGTATATGAAGGGACCAAATAATATATTACAAAAAGAATGACACCATAATTTACACCTGTTCATGCATTAAATGAATACATATGAGCTCTTCTTCTAAACTAAAATTGACATGAGAGAAAGACCGTGTATATTACCTATGCATAGTGAATAAAGTTAGTACTGACCAAGCAGGCAAGCTCTACCATTTTATCTTTGGGTTTACTCTGTAAAAGTCACCGTGCTTGGTTAACTCAGACAAATATTCTTCAAGTATCATCTATGAATGCTTTGAATATAAACTCTTTGAAGAGCCAAGAGTACAACTTGGGATGGACGGCAGATATTGATATTGCATCATACAGAAAGGACTTATATGCATGCTCCAATTTTTTTTACTAATATCATAGTCTTGAAGTATGTCGACCATACCAAACCATAAGACAACCTCATAAATATCCCCAATGCATTCCCCTGTAAGTTCATTTTCATTTATCAGTATTGTTTTCTCCACTCTTGCAGGCATGTTGATGCCTAATTTTAGTGTGGACAGCTTGACATATCAAATGCAATTAAATATGCAAAAATATGGATAGCATGAATGAAAGAAGAAAGGGGTAATGCATAGAGTATATACTTGGCGAAATAGAAAATAAAACATTCAAACTTCCAAAGTATGCACGAATAAATAGGTATAACACCCACGAACAATTCACATTTGAAGTACTAATACTTTCCTTGTTTAAATTTTCTAGTGCTAAGACAGGAAATGGCTAAAAGGATGCAAGTGTCAATTCCGGAAAATATGATAGCACTTGGGTTACCATTTTCTCCTCATGTGAAATAATTTTCCTAGTTGTGAGATCCACAATTAAGTTTCCACTCTACCAGCTATGTATACAGGCATGTCTTAATTATTTGTCGATCTTTTGTTAAATTATTTACCTTATTTGGTGCAATGATACATACAACATAGTGAAACCTTCAGCTAAACGCTGTTGAATAAGGAATCAAGTAGTAGTAGTTATCCAGATGTATAAAACCTCACCTAGTGCAATAAATAAATATTCAAATCGTTTAGATGTGTGTGTATATATATTTATATGATGTTTTCCAGATATCATCAAACATAAACTTTTTCTCAACCCTATATATGAGTTCGCTAATTTATTTAGACAATCCGAGAGAGTTTCAAAACAACTTTGTGAACAAATATCCTATAGTAAAATTTAAGCAACTGATATATACCGTGTTTGATCTGTAAGCAATTGATCCATGCCAACCCTTGCAGGAGCAGTTTCGTTCAAATTTTTAATGTTACCTTCATTAAAATAAATAAAAATAAAATTCTCAAATCAACTACAATGCTAAAATAAAAAACCTATAAAAATAATCAAGCTTTAGAACCTTCGTTTGAAGTTGTATCCCGTCGTTCTCTATAATGAAGACCAACCAAAAGACTGTAGTCCATGGTTCTTTCTTGTTCAAGTAAATCACAGTCCCTATCGACCTGTCTGTGCACACACAAATTAGCACTCCATTAAAATATGTGATGTATGACATAGCTCCCTAATTTGATTTTTTTCCCCAAATCTACCATTATATGAATGATCATGAATCCAGAAGAACCACACATATCTGCATCCAAAAAGAATCATACAAACTGGAGCAAAAAATATGATGGGTAAGTTTGTAATCTTTTCGGAGCTATGAAAGCACCTATAGCTATATAATCAAAACTGAGATGTGATTGTTTAATTTATGTAAGCATTAAATAGTTACAAACCTGTAGAATTCTCGGAACTATGATTTGTGTAATCTGAATATATAACTAAGGTCAAGGTCTTTCGGCGTGGTATTTACATCAATTTCTGACTCGGGTTTATTAGTGGTGCGACCATGTGACGAGCCTTTTAGATCAAATCTTTGATGAAAGACTAAAATTATTATATTAAAACTCTTGGATATGTTTTTATTAAAATTATTATATTAAAATTAATCACATTTATTAATTGACTAAATTAATAGCATGGGACTGTGTGTTTTTCTAGTAGTTTATTAAAAAAACTAAAACATGTAAAAAAAAAGGAGGTATTTAGATTCTATGTATTACTATTTAGTAGGGATACCATTACTTTTAAGGTTATTGCATGATTTTTGACAAACTGAAACTTTTGCAAGGTGTCAAAGTAAAAATGTTCCTTTACTAAGGAAATAAATTTGATTCTATATTAGTATGTTTAATTTTATAGAGCTGGGTGAAATTGGTAATCTTAAATGGATTTTGAAAAAAAATGTTTGTTTTGACTTTTAAGTGAGAGAGAATGAATAAGCAGTTAATGTGGAAAGATAAAAATGGAATGAAAAATACCAGCTTATTAAAATAGAATGAAAATGTTAAAGAAAAGACACTGGGATTCTATTTGGTGCAGTTACGTTAAATTATTATCTTAAAAGAAAAAATGCATATTATTTGAATACCACTAAACCAACCATATAGACTAAACCATTTTAATTTAGTCTAATCTTCATTTTTTCTAAGCAAATGTATTACAGAACAATAGCAAAACAATTTTCAATCATGTAATAAAATATCATGGAACAAAAGTTAAGAGCAAAATGAGGTCATAATAGTGCAGACACCTACATGCCCCATATACACTAATGTATGCATATATAACAACGGTTGCATCTGATTCTTAAGTCTAGTCGCGGTACAGACTACTTTCTTTATAGTGCAAGAAATAATATTCTTTTCTAAGTGAAGTTACCTTTACATTTTATAGCATATATTATTTGTGATTATTTAAAGATTGTCTCAAACAAAATATACTTATAAAACATAGCTGCATAATTATTGACCCTTTTTTTAAAAGCAATAGCACCAAACTACACCCCTCTTTGCATATTCACAAACTCTTAATGTTAATTAATGGTATTACTGACATGCCATCTTTTATGACATGTCATTATCACAAACTCTTAGTGTTTCGCTTTTTGATCTCTTAATGTTAATTGATGGTATTACTAACATGCCATTTTTTATGAGGTGGCTTAAACTCAAAGCTTTAGATCAACATATGATATGCACACATTTCAATTTATTCATAAGGTGTACAAACATTTACTAATTTGAACCTCTATTTGATGACCATATAACTTAAACTAAAATGTGCAATAAAAAATAACTAAGAAGCCATCAATTTGTAGAACTAAAACTTGGAAATGCAAGGTGCTCTAGAAATAAAACCAGGAGGGTCTTAGAAAATGCAAGGTCTATACAAATAAAGAAATGAATAAAATTGTATTAATTCTATTAGTTTGTTTTGGAAAAAACTATATCGTTAAAATTTTGTTTATTTGCAATAAATTCCTTTCACATGTAATAACCAAATAAATAATTATTCAAAGATAAAAAGCTTTAAAACCATCATTTACCAGTTTATATCAATATAATGGATGAACTGTTTGAGGCAAATGAATCATGTGTTCCATATAACCTCCTAATTTACAGAAAGAAAATTAAATATGCAATTTGTTCACACAATTAAATTAAGTATTAAAGGTCCCCCTGGACATGATAGACTCATTTCCAAGCATTCATCTTTCTTACATGTGATAAAATGGAGCATTGTAAAATATACATATCTACACATATATACAGGTATACAATAGTCATATATACACACCTTTATATCAATTGAAAATGATATTCCGTATATCTCATTCTACAAATCTATAATACATATACGTAGACAACAGTAAATATAATTTAGACGTCAATTAGTCATAGTAAAAGGTTATTATTTATGCATATGTACAAACAGTAGGTAGGAAGAATTAAGTCATTGTATTATTCTTTAAAATATTTTTAGTCATGCATTAAAAAAAGGTAATAAGATTGCAAGCATACTTGGAATAACAGGGATGGCCTTACAGTCAACTTTTCCAAAAAAAAAAAAAAAAAAAAAACATGAATCATAATCATATGCAACCAATAGTTACAAAAACATGATTTAAATTGTAGAAGTTGCCTATAAATACACAAATCATTGATTGTGAGATTAGTGCAGTGTCCATTTTTAGCAAACACTCTTGCAGCAGGTGAATATGTTTTTCATCACTTAAAACAAATTTTTTTCAATATACGCCTGTGTATAATATGAAAATATATGAAAAAACAAATATACACATACTATGGTACCCAACAGTTGCATATTGAATCCAATAACATCATTGCTATGCAGGTTGATAGATCCCAATATCATGCCAATTCACCTTCAACAGGAATAAACGTATAGTTAAATTTAAGAATGCTAAACATAAGAAATAAATTTAAAAACATTGTGACTTTTTCTAAATCTACATAATAAACAAACATAAATATTTTCAAATGAAGCCTCCCTAATCCAGTAGATAAAAGAAAGAAAATATACATAAACAAATGCATATTTGGTCAAAAAGATGAAAATTAGGCCATATTATGCATGTTAAAGCATTAAACCTATGTCATTCTCTGGTTCGTTTTCTATCAGAACTTAAATAATACATGATTATGCTAGTTTGTACATCAAAGAATCTGATGTATGGAATAAACTGTAGACTTGTAATAGAAGTATCCCTGCCAATTTATAATATGTGAAATTGCAACAGTCAAAAGAGTGATTAAGTACTAATGCAAGAAACAACAGATAATTTTTACTTCATAATTTTGTCTACAACCACAGTCACAAAACAATATGCACTAACATATAAACTAAATTCACGGTCTCAATTTTTCTGTGAATGAATATACAGACAACAAATATCCTTAACAGTATTTTGGAGACTTGTTGTTTAATGATGATGTGGAGGAGTTCAGGTTTTCTAGAATTTCTATGGAAGAAAGTGAATATGAGAAAATGGAAAATGAAAATATAAACTAACCGCTAGGTTTGCTATATGATGCATCATAAATAGAAAACTATGAACTGAAAGAGAATTGAACCCATTGTATGCATACAGGCTCTGTCAAAAAAAATAAAAAAAATCGCTACCTTTAGAAGCCACAAAGAAAATTATAAAATTAAATTTAAACATCCTATATACATTTCGTATTTGACGTCTGAGACTTTGTGTCAAAGCAGCCAACCTCTAATATTCCATTATTCACTGAAAATATTCATAAAAACATGGTAATACATATACTTAATTGTTGAAAATTTTGAACGTTTCATATTCAAATCAGGAATAACAAAAATAAGAAATTGCAAAAGACAAATAGTTCGATTAAGATATAGGTAGGAAGAATCTAAATAAATAATACTCGTTCTCTATTGTCTCGAGAATCATATGTAAAAAAACAATGATATGCCTCAATCACACACACACACACACAAAAAAAAAAACATACGACCCCCCCCCCCACACACACACGCATACACATACACATATCACAATTGCAAATGGTGAAAATGAAGGAAAATGACTATGACATCAGGAAGAAGGTAGTCAAACTATATTATAATGAATCTAATAATAGAAAACACAAACCAAAAACTAAATATGAATAAGCGCAACTATTTAGGGTAACAATGAGGAAAAAGTGATACTACTAAGTATATTATATAAGCTAAAAATGATTACCAAGTAGTCACTAAATACAACCAAGGTTTGAAAAATGTAATGCAGTAAAAGAATCAAAAGTAGAGTCCTACGTAAATACTACTCTGCTGCCTCATGCATAATAAGCAGCTTGCCTTCACTATAAAGCAAGATATAGTAGTTATGCTTATATGAAATCCCAAAATATAATATAAGTCTAAAACCTCTAGCTCAAAGTTGTCACTAAAGGTATAAAAAATATAAAAATAAGAAGTAAGGAGCAAATGATCAAGGAAGGAGTAGCAAAGTACAATGACCACTAAGTGTGGTAGATGCATTTAAAAAAGGTCTAATTTGTGGAAAATCAGAGTTTAAGCTTTCGAACAAATTTTAGCTTGGAAAGATGAGAACTGCAATTAGAGAAAGTCGTATTCACATACACAACTTCGAAATCTTAAATACTGAAGGTGATTTTGCATAACATCAGATTTCTATTATCGGAAACCACAAAAGGCAACTTTTCCATCGTCAAATAGGATTGTATTACACATACTATATAGCATGTTAATTTATCAAATAAGGTTCTCATTTCAAACAGCATGAAAACAAAGACGTTGTCAACCAAAAAATATCAGTTAAACCATCCATTATTTATCCATATCTACTAGAAGAATAAATTTAACGGAAATGGCGAAGAAAATAAATAGAAATGGTAGAGAAAATTACCTACATGTGATGACCAATCGAAACCATACAATAATTTGGTGGGTAGAAGGTCAAATTTGGGGGCGGCTTGAATATTTACGGCTTTTCGTGATAAAGGAGAAGGGAAACACATGAGAATAGACGTGAATATTTAGGGACTTCGATGCGAGGCACGGGTGGAAAAGGAAGTATTAATATGCGTGACTCTTGAGTTCTAGATCACGTAGAATGCCTCTGAGCGCTCGAATGCAAACTCGGTAATTATAATATAGTATAGATGAACAGGTTACTGCATATGGATGATACTTAAGTTTAAAGTTAGTTGAAGAATATAACTAAATATTCATACATGTATGTATAAGTATTCAACAACTTATAGAAACTATTTCTTTTGTTAAAACATTCTGGAATTTTACTTGTTCGAGTGCACGCTTAATAACATACATGAGTTCTCCAAAACATGTTTTAGAAAAGGGTGTTAATGATACAACTAAAGGTTCAAGAGGTTTATTTATAAGATATGTTTCATTTTGATGAATCACATTCATCAAAAAATCAGATATTTTCTAACATACGCATTGAATACTTTATATATATATATATATACATTAATCAAGATGGTAATATATATATATATTTGTATACATATCAAATATGAAAACCATGCTTAAGATTTAAACATGGTTATAAAGCCAATGGTTTGTTTACTACAAATGTCATATATTTGAAAATAAAATTTATAAATTAGATTTGTATTATACAATCATCAATGTATCTATATACACAGAATGAACATACAAACAAATTCACGTATGCTAGTATAACCAATCTCAAAACATTTTAATGTCTAGTAGCTTATTCAATAGTATATATATCTTTATATACATTACAAGCCTTTCAAAATTGGCAGAACTTTAATAGGTTTGGCATTCATAATTATATTAGAAACCGTCATGTATACATTTCATGTCTCAAATAATTGCACAAATCCAATCAAATTAATCTGTACACACAAATGATTACTTCAGATCCAATCAAATATTGCAATTATACAAATTAACAGAATTAAAATATTTTACAAAATCTGATTGTAACAGCCCATAGTTTACGCATCAGAGGATCGTAAAATATTTTTATTTTATTCCCTAAGGGTTGGATCATTCTCATGTCTTAATATGTTGCTTATGGGGATGTGAGACATGTCAATCATTTTTACCGATTTTGTTTGTGACAATTTTGCCCTTGTCTATCTTGTACAAGGCATAACTTTTGATTTGGATCGAATCAGGTGTTGGTACCTGTGCCATTGGAAAGGAAATGATGATTCCCTTTCCATAGAGTGGTCATATTAAAGATTTGGCTTAATGTTTTGGGAGAAATCGTCATTTTAAGGTTTAACAGTTGGTTGTCCATGTTAAGGAATCTTATTGGGCTGATTTGTAGAGGCCCATTAGTGGGCTGATGGAAAGCTATAAATACGGGGTGAGAGGTATGGAGAATAGTATACTTTCTCTATTCTCTCATTTGTTGGCCTTGTGTTCCTCTTTCCTCCAACACCTTTCCACCACTAAAATCGAGATCTAAGGAAGGGAATCCAAGATCTACACCATTTGAAGCTAGATCTACATCATTTGAATTGAAAGTTCATCGAATCGAAGGATTTGGATCAAGCTCTTCGCTGTCTGGAATCTAATTTCACTGTTTTTTCTTAGATTTGGAGAATTTGTGAGTGATATTCATCTCTCATACGGATTCAATCAAGTATATGAATGTTTGATCATGCTTTTCATAAAATTCAAGTCGCTTTCCTTAGATCTACATCATGGTAAGTCTATTTTCATATGAATCGCCATAGGTTCCAATTTAGCAACTTAAAACCAGTAATTTCCATATATTTTCATGTGTTTATGTGAGTTACACCCATCGTTTTGTTCATATGTTCATTTATCATGGATTAGGTGAACATTTGATGAAAATTATCATTTTCATGTTGTTATTGATTTCATAACATGCTTGTGGCTGTATCGGATGAATTGGATGAGTTGATTTCGTTGAATTGGCCATTAGGCGAAGTTTTGGTTGAATTCAGAGATGATTCGGGGCTGTGAATGAAATGGGTTGGTCGGTTTAAGATGGGTCAGCCATGTAGTATGAGTGTAGTACAAGTTCTTTACAATACGTAGCACAGGCCATGGGTCAGATCAGTCATAAGCTGGTCGGTCGTGTCGGTCAGGAAGCTAGTCGGTCGGGTCGGGAAGCTGGTTGGTTGGGTTGGTGCTTTTGGATTGGTGGATCGGTCATGCTTTTGTGAGGGTTTGGGTCGGGTCGGCCAGATGGACTGGGTCGGTCCGAAGTGGCCGGGTCGGTCAGGATGAATTAGTTGATCAGAAGGAGGTCAGGTTGGTCAGGGTGGACTGGGTCGGTCTGAGGCTGGTGGTTGGCTCCAATAGGGTCATTTTTTGAAAATTTTATTTTTTGGGTACGACCCAGATTTGGACAAAAGAGCTTGAAAAAAATTTGGGGGCAGCGATGTAATTCGGCTCAGTGATGTTGTGACTTCGAATTAAATTCAAGTAGGAATATCAAAGTGTCATATGTGTTCGTTGATCGGTGCAGAATAACGAATGAGGCGATAACTCAAAGGTCGTGAGTTGGTGGATAATGGTTGCTCGAGAAGATTACTTGAGCTATGAAAAGTCGTCGGGTTGGATGACTAGAGATGTGAAGGCCGAGAGATTATCGTTATCATAAGTTCTAGCAGGCTCAAAGCAGGGGTACAATGAGGGCACCCAAAAGACTGGAAGGTTGCTGGTCGAGTACCCTGGGTATCGTTGAAAAGCCTAGTTGTCAAGGTTGGACAAACATACGTATCTTTGGAAGGCGTATGGAGTTCATGCTATAACTGTGGTTACCCTTACCCCTTGATATATGGCAAGGTTGGTCGTCATACGATTAACAATAGTTTCGAAGCGGGATTGACAGTGATAGCCAGAGTCTGTCATGGTTGATTGGTTGCTTGGTTTGTACCGTCTCATGAAAATTGTCCAACGTCGAAGGGGATGTTCCTTGGGTGCTTGTCTTATATTGGTTTAGGCCTCTGGGGCTTGTTCTTAGGGCATGTTGAATTCGATTAGGATGGTTTACGTGAGATATATATAATCTGGATGCTATAAGTGTTATCACTGATTGTTCTATTGCCATGAATTGATTGTTATTCCTTTTGTTGAATGGATTGTAAAGGCTATCACTGTTCGATGTGGGGAAGACGAGGTTGAGTTCTTCTCTGGTGTTGTAGGTAGATTATTTTGTTTATTTACCCATTATCACATACTTTATTGTTGATGTTTGTTAGCTGTTTTATCCCTCGCTAAGACTGTTTTCTGACTTAATGTTTTATGTTTCCCTCTTATTACCATGGGTTGTTCATCGGGTTGTGGATGGGCAAACTAGGTGGCATGTGACATGTGATAGCTTAGTGTGGACGATGTTGCAATTCAGAGGCAACTAGGAGGTTGGCGTATTATCTTACTTAGTATATAATATTTCTATTTATGCTATTTGAGTTGCTCTCTGAGTGTTTTAGTGAGGCTTCATGTATAGACTTTGATATTCCTATGATATATGGATAACCTTTCAAGATGTTGTGAAAGCTTTCAAAAGTTTGCTATATGATGCTCCAATATTTCTACCTGTTGTATATGTTCTATTATATTTTATCCTTGCGCTGCGAGTTCCACGACAAGTTCTGATTGATATCATAACTTGATGGTTGTCCATAGCTGTTTGGCACACCTTTCAGTGCATTATTTCTCTTGTTTAGTGCAAAGATTATGGGCAGTCGTCACATTTGGTATCAGAGCTCTGCTTAACGATTTTAGCCAAAGTTCAAGGACGTAATTACGTGTGAGAGACGTATTTGTAGATTTCAGTTGAATGTATGCTATATAATACTATATAATAGAGTAGCGTTTGTACTTCTTTAGCAGTTTTTCTTGTAAGTGGTTAATCATTCTAATTTGCAGATTTAGAACAAGTCGACGAACTACAAGACATACTTCTAGGGAGGGGGATGTGCCTAGAGGGGGTAATGGCGGTACACCAGACTACCTAGCCATGTTTGAGGCCATGATGAAAGCAGTCATGCAAACAGTACCTACTCCAGTGGCAGCCACGATAGATGTAGGTGTGTGTGTGTTCCTAGGGATGTGGATTTTGCGAAGTTGTGCAAGGATTATACATCTCTAGGAGGGTAACCATTCAAAGGAACTGAGCCAGCTAAAGAGGTTCAGAGGTGGATGGATTCTTGTGCCCTTATTTTTGGAGACTTGGGGTTGGAGGATGCAACTAAGAGAAAGCTTGCGTTAAGGCAGTTGCAGGGCAGGACCATGGAGTGGTGGAATTCTGTTACACTTGAGACTCCAACAGAGGAGATTTCATGGGAGCAATTCCATGCTAAGTTTGAAGAAAAGTTTATCTCCACTGCTCAGAAGTCAGTGTTGTTCAAGAAGTTCGTAGAGATGAAACAGAATGGTCGTTCTGTGCTTGATTATGTTTCTGATTTCGAGGCATTGTCCAGATATGCTCATTCATATATTGACACACCCTATTAGATGAACGAAAAGTTTGTTGCGGGTCTGTATACCTATATCGGAAGGTCGTTGGTGGATCATCTTGATGGTCTATTCGAGAAGATTGTGGAAAAAGCTGTTTCCCATGAGAGCGTATTTCCTAAGGAAGTAAATGTTGTCGCTGCTACCTTGGAAGTCCAGAAACCACAGCAAGGTGGTAATAATAAGAAAAGGAAGCAGCAAAAGCAAAAAGGAAAGGATAGGCAGAATATGCCTAAGAGTGAGGTGGTTTGCTTTAACTGCCAACGTAAGGATTATTACTCAAATGAAAGCAAAAATCCCAAAGTTAAGAAGAAGTGCTTCAAGTGAGGAAAGCCTTGGCATAAGAAGAAGGACTGTCCAGAATCAGCTATGGTCAAGCAGGCTTTGAAGGCATATGCTTTGGAAGTCTTGCCATCTTCTTCAAGAGCTCCTACTATAGAGGAGAAGGGAAAGGGTGTCGTTGTGCAAGGTACTCTTTCAGTTACCGGTGTTTTAATTCGTGTGTTGTTCGATACCGGAGCATCACATTTATTCATTTATAATAAGCTTGTGTGCCGCTTAGGTTTGGAACCCAAGATTTGTGACATACCATTGATTGTGACTAATACGGTTGGGGGTTCATCCATTTTGTCCATGTTGTGTCTTGGTCTAGTTTTGTCGAGCCATGGTTTCTCTTTTGTGTGTGATTGCTTTGTTCTTAACTTCGCTAGGTTTGGGATCATCTTGGGCATCGATTGGCTCAAGAGGTATGCAGCAAGGGTTAATTGTGAGAAGCTAGAGGTCAGAGTCGGGGATGTGGAAGGGCAAAAGGTATTGATTAGATGTAAGCCCAAACACGGGGTCCTCGTAAGCTATCTATATTCTCTTGTGATTCGACATGAAGACCTGTCATTTGTACTGATTGCGAATGAGTTTGAGGATGTCTTTGACGAGGTCAAAGGGTTGCTGCTGCATCATGAGATCGAGTTTAGAATCGATATAGTGGAGGGTGTTAGACCAATCGTTATGCCTCTTAAGAGAATGGCGCCTAAGGAACAACGAGAGTTGGAGGTGCAAGTTTGAGACCTTTTGGGAAAAGGATTCATTCGGAGGAGTGTTTCCGAGTGAGGTGCACAAGTCGTTTTTGCAACCAAGGCTGGTGGCTCATTGAGATTGTGTATGGACTATCGTGAGCTGAACAAGGTGACAAGAAGAAAAAGTATCCATTACCAAGGATTGATGACTTGTTCGATCAGCTTCACAAAGCCAATTCTCAAGTGGATTCTGCAATGGGAGTTCACGAGTTGAGGGTGGCTAAGGATATTGTGCCAAAGACTGCTTTTAGGACACCATTCGGTTTCTTTGAATGGTTGGTGTTGCCATTTGGGTTGACTAACGCACCAGTGTACTTTGTGGATCTTATGAACAGGGTTTTCAGTGATTAGTTGAATAAGTTCATGCTTGTGTTCGTGGATGATATTCTGGTTTATTCTCGGAATGAGAAAGAACACAAGACGCACTTGAGAGTTGTGTTGGAAGTCTTGCGAAAGCATCAGCTAAGAGCTAAGTTTTCGAAGTGTCACTTCTGTAAGAGCGAAGTGAGGTTCTTAGGCCATGTTGTTTCTACATATGGTATAGCGGTTGACCACGCTAAAGTGGCAACAATCCAGGATTGGGACCGACCTAAGAATGCGACGGATTTTTGGTGTTTCTTGGGTTGGCAGGTTATTACCGATGGTTTATCAAGGACTTCTCTAAGATAGCTGCACTATTGACAGGATTGACAAAGAAGAACCCAGTGTTCACATGGGATGCAAAGTGTGAACAAGCGTTTGGAATTCTGATGGAGAGACTGATGAGTGCTCTTGTTCTGACCATTCCAAGTAGGAATGAAGAGATGGTTGTGTATACCGATGCATGTGGTTCTGGACTAGGAGCGATACTAATGCAAAAGGATAAGGTTATGGCCTACGCGATTTGACAGCTGAAGCCGCATGAAAGGGATTATCCAACTTATGATTTGGAGTTGGCAGCGATAGTGTTTGCTCTGAAGATGTGGAGGCATTACTTGTTGGGAGTTCAATTCCAGTTATTCATTGATCACAAGTCGTTGAAGTATATTTTCTCCCAAAAGGGCTTGAATCTTCGGCAGCAAAGATGGTTGAAGTTTCTAACATCATATGATTTTGATATAGCTTGTACTCCTTGTAAAGGTAACGCAGTTGCAGATGCGTTGAGTCAAAGACACGCGAGTTTGAGAGTGATGATTTTGGAATGGAAGAGCCTCGAGTATTTGGCAAGTTTTGATTTTAGGCCAAGGTGCGAGTTGGAACCTGAAATGTTGGCAAACTTATCGATAATACCTACTCTTATCAAAAGGATTGGAGAGAGCCAAAAGCGTGATGTGAAGCTTGTCGTGTTCATCCAAAACCTGGAACCAAAAAATAGAGAGTTCGAAGTCGGTCGAGAAGGTTGGCTTCGAAAGCAAGGGCGACTAGTTGTTCTAGATATCGACGGATTGAGAGATAAAGTTTTGAGGGAATGTCATCACTCGAAGTTGATGATTCATCCCGGCAGTAATAAGATGTATCAGGACATGAAGCGAGTTTACTACTGGGAGGGGATGAAGCGAGATATTGGAAAGTTCATTTCCAAGTGCATGAACTGTCATTTAGTGAAAGCTGAACAGAAGAAGCCGAGTGGTTTGCTTCAACCATTGGAAGTTCCTACATGGAAGTGGGAACATATATCGATGGACTACCTAGAACCAGGGTAGGAAACGAAGGGATTTGGGTCATCGTGGATCGCTTGACCAAAAGTACAAGGTTCATTCCTGTCAAGTCGACTAGGATAACATTGAAATTGGCTGAACTTTATGTGAAATGGATAGTTTGATTCCATGGTATCTTGAAGAGCATAGTGAGTGACCGAGATCCATTATTTACGAGTGGTTTTTGGAAAAATTTGCAGGAAGCTTTGGGACCGAGTTGTGTTTAAGTACGACTTATCATCCCCAAACAGATGGTCAAACTAAGAGGGATAACCGAGTTTTGGAAGATCTCTTAAGAGCATGTGTGTTGGATTTTGGGGGATCATGGGAAGACCATCTACATGTAGTTGATTTTGTGTATAATAACAACTACCAATCGAGCGTTGGGATGGCACCATACGAGGTGTTGTATGGTAGATCATGTAATGCTCCAGCTTGTTGGTTAGAAACTGGAGATAAGTTGATACTTGGGCCAGAGATAATTAGAGAGACATTGGATTGTATCAAGATCGTTTGGCAACGAATGATGGTAGCCCAAGACCGTCAGATGAGTTATGCGGATAAATGTCGTAAGGACTTGGCATTCGACGTAGGCAATATGATTTTCGTGAAGATTCACCGTTGAAGCATATGGTTAGGTTCGAAAGTAAAGAAAAGTTAGGTCCAAGGTTCGTTGGGCCATTTCCGTTAGTCGAGCAAATTGGAAAGCTCGCATATAGATTGGAGTTACCCGAGAAGATGTCGAGTATGCATAATGTTTTCCATGTGTCGTTTCTATGAAAGTTCGTGCATGATTCGAATGTGGTAGTATCTCCAGAGCAGTACGAAGACCTAGAAGTAGAGACCGTAGTTACGAGACCTCATAAGTCGCTTCGTGTTGTGGGAAACGACACAAAACAACTTAGGAGGAAGACAGTTAGGCTAGTCAACGTACAATGAAGTGAGGATGGCGACGATTGTACGTGGGAGATGGAAGAGAGTATGAAGGTGACCCATCCAGTGCTCTTCGTCGGTACGACCCATTAGTATCGTGTCACCTTACATCATCGTAGCTTGTACTGTTATGTTTGTAGAATTCCGCGTGCTAGGATAAGACTATGGATGCATGGTCTGATGGATGCTAGTTTGGGTGATAGAATTGGCTGCTTATGATGATAGGCATGCGGAATTGCTTTGGTTTCTTGTATTTGTTAGAAATTCGGGGAGAAATTCCTAAAGGAGGGGAGAATGCAACAGCCCTTATTTTACTATCGGAGGATTGTAAATATTTTTATTTTATTCCTTGAGGGTTGGATCATTCTTATATTTTAAAATGTTTTTTATAGGGATGTGAGACATGTCCTTAATTTTTACCAGTTTTGTTTGCAACCATTTTTCCCCCGTCTGTCATGTATAGGGGATAACTTTTGACTTGGATCGAACTAGGTGTTGGTACCTGTGCCATTGGAAGGAAAATGATGATTCATTTTCCGTAGAGTGGTCACATTAAAGATATGGCTCAACGTTTTGGGAGAAATCACCATTTAAGGTTTAACAGTTGGCTGTCCAGGTTAGGGAACAATATTGGGCTGATTTGTTGAGGCCCATTAGTGGGCTGGTGGAAAGCTATAAATAGGGGGTGAGAAGTATGGAGAATAGTATACTTTCTCCGTTCTCTCATTTGCTAGCCTTGTGTTCCTCCTTCCTCTAGCACCTTTCCATCATTAAAATCGAGATCTAAGGAACCGAATCCAAGATCTACACCATTGAAGCTAGATCTACATCATTTGAAGTGAAAGTTCATCGAATCGAAGGATTTGGATCAAGTTCTACGCTGTCTGGAATCCGATTTCACCGTTTTTTCTTTTATTTGGAGAATTGGTAAGTGATACGCATCTCTCACATGGATTCAATCAAGTATATGAATGTTTGATCATGTTTTTCATCAAATTTAAGTCATTTTCCTTAGATCCACATCATGGTAAGTCTATTTTCATGTGAATTGACATAGGTTCCAATTTAGAAACTTAAAACCAGTAATTTTCATGGATTTCCATATGTTTATGCAAATTAGACCCATCATTTTGTTCATATGTCCATTTATCATGGTTTAGGTGAAGTTTACATAACTTTTGATGAAAATTATCATTTTCATGTTGTTATTAATTTCATAACATTTTTGTGGCTATATTGGATGAATTGGTTGAGTTGGTTTCATTGAATTGGTCATTTGTCGAAGTTTTGGTTGAATTCGGAGATGATTCGGGGTTGTGCATGAAATGGGTTGGTCAGTTTCATATGGGTCGGCCATGCAGTACGAGTGTAGTACAAGTGCAGTACAAGGCGTAGTATTGGCCATGGGTCGGGTCGGTCAGAAGCTGGTCGGTCGGATCGGTGAGGAAGCTAGTCGGTTGGTTCGGTCAGGATGCTGGTCGATAGGGTTGGTCGGGAAGCTGGTCGGTCGGGTCGGTGCTTTTGGGTCGGTCGACCGGTCGTGCTTTTGTGAGGGATTGGATCGGGTCGGTCGGATGGACTGGGTCAGTCCGAAGTGGTCTATCGGTCAGGATGAACTGGGCTGATGAGAAGGAGCTCGGGTGGTAAGGGTGGACTAGGTCAGTCTGAGGTTGGTCGGTCGGCTCCAATAGGGCCATTTTCTGAAAATTTTATTTTTCGGGTATGTCCCAGTTTTGAACAAAAGAGCTTGAAAAAAAATTGGGGGCAGTGATGTAATTCGGCATAGTGATTTTGTGACTTCGAATTAAATTCAAGTGAGAATATTCAAAATGTTTTATGTGTTCATGATCGTTGCAGAATAACGAATGAGGCGGCAACTCAAAGGTCGTGAGTTGGTGGATAACGGTTGCTTGAGAAAGTTACTTGAGCTATGAAAAGTCGTCGGGTTGGATGACTAGAGATGTGAAGGCCAAGAGATTATCGTTGTCATAAGTTCTAGTAGGCTCAAAGTAAGGGTACAGTGGGGGCAACTAAAAGAATGGAAGGTTGTTGGTCAAGTACCCTGGGTATTGTTGAAAGTCTTAGTTGTCAAGGTTGGATAAACATACGTATCGTTGGAAGGCGTATGGAGTTTATGCCAGAACTGGGGTTACCATTAATCCGTGACATATGGCAGGCTTGACCATCATACGATAAACAACAGTTTCGAAGAGGGATTGGCAATGATAGCCAGAGTCTGTCATGGTTGGTTGGTTGCTTGGTTTGTACTATCTCACGAAGATTGTCCAACGTCGAAGGTGATGTTCCTTGGGTGCTTGTCTGATATTGGTTTAGGCCTCTGGGGTTTGTATTTGGGGGACGTTGATTCGATTAGGATCGTTTACGTGGGATATATATAATCTGGATGTTATAAGAATTATCATTGATTGTTCTATTGCCATGAATGAATTGTTATTCCTTTCTTTGGATGGATTGTAAAGGCTACCACTGTCCGATGTGGGGAAGACGAGGTTGAGTTCTTCTCTCGTGTTGTAGGTAGATTAGTTTGTTATTTACCCATTCTTATATACATTATTGTAGGTGGATTAGTTTGTTTATTTACCCATTCTCGTATACTTTATTATTGATGTTTGTTAGCTGTTTTATCGCTCACTAAGATTGTTGTTTGACTCAAGGTTTTAAGTTCCCCTCTTATTACCTTGGGCTTTTCATCTGGTTGTGGATGGGCAGACTAGGTGGCAGGTGATAGGTGATAGATTAGTGTGGACAATGTTGCAATTCGGAGGTGTGCAGGGGGCTGGCATATTATCTTACTTATTATCTAGTATTTCTATTTCCGCTGTTTGAGTTGCTCTCTGAGTGTTGTTGTGAGGCTTCATGTACAGACATTTATACTCTTATGATGTATGGATAACCTTTCAGGATATTGTGAAAGCTTTCAAAAGTTTGATATATGATGCTCCACTATTTCTCCCTGTTGTATATGTTCTATTACATTTTTTCCTTGGGCTATGAGTTCTATGACAGGTTCTGATTGTTATTATACCTTGGTGATCGTCCATTGCTACCTAGCGCACCTTTCAGCGCATTATTTCTCTTGTCTAGTGTAGAGGTTATGGGCGGCCGTTACACTGATCCCAAATAGATTTGATGTCTTTGATTAATCAAAACTAGCTTTTAATTATTCTGTAGGGTTCCATAGTTCATCAAATAGGAATATTGTTAAACATTGTTTTTGTCAACATTGGAATTAGGTATAAGGATATAAACCTAAGGAAGCTTAGGGAATATTTAGTTCCCGCGAGTTAGAGTAAGTTCACCATTTCCTAGATATAAAGGTCTTACGCCCGAAGATTGGTTACTTTTCCTCAAGGGGTGAGTATCACGCTTATGAAACTTAACGACCAAAGGTTACCTTAGGATAAAGGTTTCGTAAGCTCGTTGCAAGCTAGGAAGCTAAACGGCTTGTGGAAGGGTATTGTGGGTCATTCAGAAGCATTGCATAATACATAAAGAAGCATAGTAGGATATAATATAATATGCAGAAATGGTAAGAACACACAATTTATGGTGGTTCGAATCGAATTAAACCTACGTCCACTTTAAGGGCTTTGACGATTTTATTCATGGAGGATGTAACATAGGAAATCCCCAAATTGATTTACAAATTCGGGTCAGCTCTTTTAGAATTGAGAGCAAGATTGTGGAATGAGGACTGCTTTTTAAAAAGAGACCCCTAAGGTCTTATTATAGGTAAAATGGACCCCTTTTGGTGTGAACTTAGCAGAAGCCTCTTTCGGATGCAGAAACAAGGCTCCAGCCTCCTTTATACCCTTCGGTTCTGGTAGCATGGTTTCGGATTCTGAGAGCTTGGCTTTGTGAATGCACGCCTTCAGTATGTCTCTCGGTAACTTTAAAGTTGTTTCCTAGTGATGGTTTCGATAGCCCTTTGATTCCCATGAGATTTCCTTTCTACTTTGTACCCTTCGCTTGTCGGTATACATATCGGAACTAAGCATGTTAGAGTGGACACCCCCTTTCCGACAACCCCTAGTTTCGGTCTTGATCTCACGATAGCTTCATCCGTGACCCCTTTGGATGACTCAAAAACACTCTTCTAATGTTAGTGTTGGTATTGAACTAAGTGGTGCTGATAACCTTCCGCCTTCTCTTTCCTGATGTGGCACTTCCCTTTCGAGGCTTTTAGTTTCAGTTATATGCCCTTGGTCACCCATTTCTGTTTGCTTGTGGTTTTAAGTGGTATACTTTCGTAGTTGTACCCTTGCTTATTTTCTTCGGTGATGGAACTACCCTTCCAGTATTTCCTTTCTATCGACACCAACCCTTCGCTCTTTTCTCTTCTTCTACTTTAGCGTTATTGTTGTTTCTTACTCTATTCTTCTGTCGTATGTGTCGGATTGACCACTTGTGCTTGGGTACCAGATTTGGGTTTCTTGGGCCTTTTCTTTCCATGTGGATGTTCAGCTGTAACTCGACCCTTTTTGCTATTGGTGTTTATGTTCGACCCGCTACTTTGATGTCATCGTCCTTGTATCCAAGTCTTTGCCTACTCTATATTTTGGTATGGTTGTGGTTTACGGACCATGCTTGTGGTAGCTCCATAGCTTCCGTTTGGGTTCTATTCTAAGTAGTTATGGTTTCGCTGCCCGAAACCTTTTGCCTTTTCAGCTTTGGAGTCTCTACTTCTTTATATTTGGCTAGTGCAAATTTTGGTGTTAACATTAGCTTTCCCTCGAGTATAAAGAATCTTTTGTTCTTTAGGACAAATCCTATGGTTCGTCTTCCTCTTTTTCTATAACTTAAGAAACATTAGAGATATTTTAGTATCATTTTCGTATAACTCCACAGTAGTGATGCAAGGGGTAAAACATGAACTTTATTAATGGATAGACCTGGAATATAATATACAAGTTATGAACAATGTGAAGACTCAAACATGTTCCCATATGAAATCCTATGGTTCTACAACTTAACATACTTGTGTCAACATTGAATGGGAAGTCCAATATTCTTACTCAGGCATTAAGTTATCACGCATTTAGTCTGGAAAATGCGAGGTAACAAACCTAAAGTCTATATTTGTATATTTCTAATTAGAAACTAGAAAATCGCAATTAACAAACCTAATGTGTCAGGAAAGGTGATATGACTTACATAGTGTTTGATATTTTATTTTTGATGTGTCTGACATAATTTGACTATAATTTATAGTAACAAATATTGGGGGTAAATGTGTCATGAGTTTAAAACACTTCCCTCTATGAAGTGTTGCAAGGCCATAATCTTTGTTGGAAGGCTTTGGATTGGAGGCCCATACTACCTGCTTATGCACTAACTTAGGAACCTTTACCTCGGAATAGTAACGGTATATTTGAATTCCATATGTGAATATGAGCCAAAGGAAACTAGTGTTCTCTCTGGAAACTATCATAGAAAATTCATAATTAAACTTGATTCTTAGAAGAAAACGGATCTAATGTTTTATTTTCTTAAAGTTTCTAAGGTTAAAATTACATATTTGCAATGACGAGGAAATGATCCAAGATCAAAATCTGGACTTATGTAATTGATATTTGAAAGCCATAATAGGAATCCCAAGATTTACACCTGCTGAGTGTAGAAAACTTAAGATCTTCGTCTGAACGTAGTAAGTATCTAGGACTCATACTTGGCAAAATGGAAATCATAAATTCCATAGAAACCCCGAGACTCACACTCGGGTAAGTATATATAAACTAGAAATCGTACAGAAACCCCAAGACTCACACTCGGGTAAGTATAAACCAGAAATCACATAGAAACCCCGAGACTTGCACTCGGGTAAATATAAACCAGAAATCATATAGAAACCCCGAGACTCACACTCAGGTAAATATAAACCAAAAATCTTATAGAAACCTCGAGACTCACACTCGGGTAAATATAAACCAGAAATCTTATAGAAACCCCAAGACTCACACTCCGGTAAACGTAAACCAAAAATCATATAGAAGCCCCGAGAGTCACACCTGGGTAAATATAAACCAGAAATCATATAGAAGCCCCGAGACTCACAATCGGGAAAATATTAACCAGAAACCATAAAGAAGCCCCGAGACTCACACTAGGGTAAATTTAAACCAAAAATCTTATAGAAACCCCGAGACTCACGCTCAGGTAAATATAAACCAGAAATTTTATAGAAACCCAAAGACTCACATTCGGGTAAATATAAACCAGTAATCATATAGAAACCCCGAGACTCACACTCTGGTAAATATAAACCAGTAATCATGTAGAAGCCCCAAGACTCACACTTGGGTAAATATAAACCGGAAATCATAAAGAAGCCCCAAGACTCACACTCGGGTAAATAAAAACCAAAAATCTTATAGAAACCTCAAGGCTCACACTCGGGCAAATATAAACCAAATTTTTTATAGAAACCTCGAGACTAACACTTGGGTAAGTATAAACTAGAAATGATATACAAATCCCGAGACTCGCATTGGGTAAGTGTGTAACATCCCATATTTTTGGTAGTCAAATATTTAATTTAATTTATTATTTTAAATATCGGTTTGGAATTATAAATGGGTTTATAATTTATAATTCGTTTATATAATGAAGTTTGAACGATTGATTTATATATAATTATAAATCAAACTCGTAACGGTGCAGTAGTTCGTAATTTACGATTCAAATTTTAATTATATATACATAATCCATTTTGAGACAGAATTCTGTGAAACCAGAATCATCCGAATCTGTTTGACTATAATTTTCTAATGAATGAGAAATTTGGAGATTTCATATTATAGATTGTGATTTATGTCCAATTCAATTTTTTCAATAGTTGCCATGAAATCTTTTATAAATTATAACGATTAATTTAATAAATTAATTCGATATAAAAGGAAATTCAGCGTAACTTGAGTTAACGATTGAATTAAGCTGAGAAACAAATACTGTTGAATTCTTATCGACGTTTTGAGTCAGGATAGACATATAGTTTCTTATTTTTGGAGATCGATTAATTTGGTGCCCAAAATAGCACTGATTTACTTGTAAAATAGCGTTGTTTAATGCATAAAATAGCGTAACCGCTTTTCAAATGACTTCGGTTTTCAATGAAACTAATTTTATTAAATTCGTAATAATCAAGTGTTGTAGTGTTTCACATTTCAAGATATTTGGATTTATTTTATGATCGTGGGTAATTTAAATGCATGATTTTTCACGTGTGAATTATAAAGGGATTTTTACAAACAACATCGGAATTCGACGAAACTTGTCCCGTCGTGTCCGGAATATTTTCTTATGCTAGGGTAAGGATTTTTATTTCGAATGGAAGCAATATGTGGTGATTTTATCGCGATACTTTACGCCTAGGTTTCATTAAATTAAAATATTAATAAATTCTACCATACATATGCCCACATAAGTAGTCCAACCCTAATTTCGATTTCACGCTGTCAACTAAATGTTTCAGCCGCCTCCAATACAATGGCCAGAAACTCGTGACAATCTCCCTTAATTGTCACTCAATCCACAAGTTAATTCAAAAACTTCTTAACTGTAAAAATGTTTGTCTCTTCAACTTCTTTAATCTGATCAGCTATGATCGGCTATCAAACGCGGTGGAGGCCGAAGCAGTGGCACGAAGTCATGACTATGTACGGGAAATTCTGAAGCATAGGATCAATTAAATTCAATGGTGATTGAGGTATGGGATGAGAAGGCAGTGGCGGTTGTTTTGGTGTCATTATATGGGCGCACGGTGGTGGCTTGCAAGTGCGACCGCGTGTAAATGAGAGTGGCATGGGTACTAAGTTATGCCATCGCGATTTGTTGAATGGAGGAGCACAGGAAAATTTATACGGGAAGAATGAAAAAATGGTGCTCGGTAGTTTAGAAATAGAAGTGAAATCGGGCAGTTGAATGGGTTGTAAAGGAATAAAGCTGCATGCGTGCATATATTTTTGTCTGAAACGAAAATAGATAAAGTGGGTCTCTAGGTGGAGGAAAGAACGAAGAACGGAAGGGTAGTTTATTGAAAGAAAAAAGAATAAAGGGCCTACGTTATGTGTTTTATACGAAGCAACACGTGTTTTTGTGAACAAAGGGGATTGGGGTAGAAATAATATTAGGCTAGGTTTCGAGAATTAAAAAGAAGAATTAATGTGGAAAAAATGAAGTGGCGGGTGGGTTTTTTCTAGTCGGCTTGGGCCCGTTTGAATTTTTTTTTTTGAAATATTGACCTATAAATCAGAGGGTATGTTGATGCGTAAAGATGGTGGCAGGATGAAATATATAGTTAGCTAGAATTTGAGGTAAAAGGGAAATGTTGGGCAAGTTATATACAAGCCAGAGCACGGGCTGTTACTTGCTTCTAACCGAAGTAATTTCGATAATCATTAATTACAACTAGAGTTGACTAATTTATTTTAACATATAAACGAAAAATGTGAATTTGTTACAGGGTTATCGAGCAGTGAAGGGCAACCCGCAACAAATGATTTGAGGCAGCAGGAAATTATCGATCGTGTTCTTTAAAAAACAGAAAAGTAATTAGAGTTTATATATTATTAATTAAGGAAAGTAATTAATATAATCAATATCGTATACACATATAACTGTATAACCTTTTGTGACGTTATCAGAATTATACAAAACAAGCTACATAGGAATCATGGTGACGAACACAAACGTATGGAACAAACTTGGATGGGAATGGAGACAGCTGGGAATTTGCACTTAAATTAAACACTGTTTAGTTTAACGGTAACTGAACCGTTGTAGAAATAAAATGGGAAGAGATAATAAAGAGAGATCTAAGAAATTGGAGTATATCTGAAGAGCTTGTGGTAGATAGAAGTGCATGGAAGTTGGCAATCCATGTACCAGAACCTTAGGATTTTTTTTTAAAATATATATATATATATATATGTTAATTATTATTATTTTTAGATCTGTTTAATTATTTTAATTTTAATTTTTTTTTAGGACTTTATTTCACTTTTATTGAACCTTTTTACTTTAATCTGTTTGGTTATTTTAAACTCTTTTTATATATTATTATTAGTTATTTTACCTTAATTTTGGGTTCCATATCTAGCCAACCCCAACTTGTTTGGGATATATGGCTTTGTTGTTGTTGTATATTTTATATAAGTCGGGATTTATTTTGTGTGCTATGTTGATAATTATTTCTTGTGTGTTGAATATTAATATATATTGGATAAATTGGTTGATTTAAACGTTCATTCATTTTAAACGAAATCTAATTGTTATTTTAACGATTAATTCAAAATAAGGTAACTTACCTTGTTGGTTATGTTTATAATAATATAAACGCACTAAATAAATATATGGATGTTTGGATTACTGTAATTTATATATTGTTGTATATATATCTGTTTATTGAATTGAATAATATTATGCGAGATAACGATTTGGATGTAGGTAAAAACTGGTTGGAGGGATCCAGCTGGATTCCTCAAATTTATTGTTTATTTTCATATTACCATTATATGAACTGTATGACCAATCTGATCAGATGATTGATTTGTTTATTAATTATTGAGTTGTAATTCAACGGTTGTTATGATATTAACCAATGGATATGATCGGTTTGGTAATGGACAACATATGGCTTATAAAGCAATCATTTTATAAATGTTGATTTATCGTTAGCTGAATCGACAGAAATGAAGTTATAAAATTTATTTTATAACTGAAATTAGATCTTTTAACTCTATTATTTTGGAATGTAAGTTTATTAAATAGAAAATAAATATTTAATATTCAAATTTATAAGTAATTATTAATTAATTTTTATAAAACAAATTCTTATCCCAATAAGAATTATAAGCCGATGAGCAGAAATTAATGTAACGGTTAACGATTTAAATAACTATTTCTAAGGTTAAATAGAATTATTTAAATTAATTATCTTATTAATTAATTTGAAGGAAGGTTAATTGGAATGGATTAATAAGATAATCATGGGGTGAGTTGACTAATTTAACTATTTTAATTAGAATTGGTTATTTGATTGATTTACTTTTAATTAATCAAATGGAATAGTTTAACGAACAGCTGTTATATTTTAATAAGACTTTCAATAGAAATTTATTATTTATTTTTAGTTAATAATGCAGTTAACTAATTTTACTGTAGTTGGTGTTAAAATAAAATACTCTATTATTTTAAGAGCTTAGTTTTAAGGAAAATGATTTAAGTTAGTAATCGATAATGTAATAGGATATAGTTAAATTTAGAAAAGAGTTTATGATCAATATATGTATTTTAAACCTGTGTTTTTTGGAATGAAGTTATAAAAGGGGTTTTAAGTGAATATGATAGCTTAAAATAATTTTTTTCTTAATATTTGAATTAAGTAAAAGGAAACAAGGTATAAGAGATTTTATATTAAATCAGAGTTTGTAAATGACGTTTATAAGAGGAATGTGAAATTTGAGTGTTGATTTTGAATTGGTGATAATTAATAATGAGATTGTGTGAAAAGAACGGAATTATAGTGAGATTTTCAAAGTGGAAAAAGGGTTGAATGGATTTTAAGTGAAATAATATGGGTTGATGAAATGTTAAGATAAGGAATTAAATGATTGGAACCTAACTGGAAATTGGTTGAGTTGAGTGATTTTCAAAATGTTGATTTCGGTCTTAGGGGTTAATACCGAGAGAATTATTCTCTTACCAATTTATGGATAGGAACTAATGTGGGTTAAAGTACAGAAATAAATGGATAAGAAATAAAAAGTATTTCCATAGAAAATGGAACAGAAGATTTGAGAATATATATACATATATATAAGAATATCTCCAATATGAGGATATAAAAAGAAATTATGTGAAATTATAACGATGTTTTCGAGGAGAAGGGAAATGGAAAGTGGAGTTTTGGAATGAGTTGAGTTTGTTATTGTTATCAAGCAAAGAGAAAAAAAGAGATTTTCGTAATGATTGTTTTATGAATAATAAGTTAAACTAGATTTCCAGTTTTAGATAATGAAAAACGTTATGCCATGATAATTAAATGGAACATTTGGATATTTGTTAAGTATTAAAATATAATTGTTTTGAGGATACTCTTATATTAAAAGAAGAAGTGAAAACCTATATTTGAATTATTTAAAGATCTTGAGGTTTATTAAATATACATTTATAATAAAAGAAGCCAAGCAATGCTGAATATTGAACAAATGAATTCATTTTATTTTTATGATTGAACGATTGTTTTATTTGATAGTTAAATAAGCAACTATCAAATCTGGCCCATACGATTGATTGTTAGTATGAAAAGACCGAGATTGGATTTATATTCAATAACTATTCCAACTATCAAATACGAAAATGGGGAGGATATAAGATGGTGATCAAGATGGAACATTCGAAGACCGTAGATCCTCATAAAATGGAAGAACTACTTAAAATGTCTGATTTGACATGAAGATATACTAGGGTTCTATCGTGGTTAAAATCTACGGATTTCAAGGACTACTCGATACTGATCTATATGGTGATACCTAGGATGTGGTAGGAGGGTACCTTCAGTTCATCCTGTTCCTGGATGACTTGTATGGACGAATGTTTGACAGAGTATTTCTTAAGAATCACGTATGTTGATTTTTACAAAGTATTTCTGTTAGTGGCGGAGAAAGGCACTTCTCTTAGCTTAACGACTAGTGTATTTTTGTGGACGTCAATTAGTGATTTGGCGGATCTGACGATATGGAATTCAAATTGAATAGTGGCCAGATGGTTTAAAAGGAGATTTTAACCTTAAGCCTCGTCAATCGGGAAATGGTATAAAATCGGTTAGGTCGCATGGCTAAGTAGGTCGCTCCCAATTAGGGTGTATTGTCACCATCTACAGAATATTCATATTTGTTACTTCTTTTCATTTATGTATCTTCCAGGAATGACGGTGGTCGCGACAAAAAGCCGTAAAGTGACAATACATTTGGTACTCTCAAACGAAGCGAGGGGTAGGTCATGTTTAGCATAGGTTACAAGATGTTCTTGTTGAACCCGATGTATTCCTCTCTAGAGATACACTGTCGGAAGGTGGTCCCATACCTTGCCAGGAAATCCATTATCCAATTAGAGCTCGCGGATTTAATTGTATACTATGTATGTTGAGCGACATTTTGCCTATTGATTGTTTTCTCTTTCTGCTCATTCAAGCATGAAAGAGTAACTCAGCCTGAATCAGGCAGAATAAACTCTAACTCAAGGTGCGTAGCCTTCCTCAAAAGCTTGCTAAAAGTGATTCCCTACATGATCCCTTCCTACATGCCATAAATGACCCACAAGCAGAAAAATCCTAGAACAACATGAGAGGTCGGGGAATGATAAGCAGTTCTTTCTGCGAGTTTTGAGTCTGGTGAGACTGGAACAATTACGGGACGACTTGGTATACTAGGAAAGGGCCCAAGTCTTAACAAGATGACCTTGCAATTTAGAAACCTTTATTTGTATTAGTAAAGGATGCGCTACTATAGACATGATATGCAAAGTTTTTGCTAGATTGACATTTATTTGTATTTAGACATTATTATAATATCAAAAAAGATATGATTTCAAAAATGTTTTGGGTTATTGCAAGGTAAAAACCATCCATATTTATGTGTGGATTTGATCTTGCAATTATCCTTTTCATTCGAAAAGATTTTGACTTTAAAATCAAGTTGGATGATACCATTAAGCTTAGTGTGTTTTCTCACTTTGGTTCACCAGACTGATCTGGCGTTTGTAATGCTCGAGTTAGACCGGGTTTGATTGGTTTAGGTTGTTGGATACTACGAAGCTCAGAAAACATGCTGGAAGAGTTCAGGTGCATTAGTTACTATTTCACTGTGTGTTGTATATGATGACAAGATATTATAACTGTCCAGGTACATTGATGTACTATGATGATTATAAGTTTTATTTCAAGCTCTCAAAAAAGATTTATTTCTATATTATATTTTGTTCCACTGCAATGTGGGACTCTGATCCTGTGTCGGTTCTTCTTATTCTACTATTCTAACTTTCTTTCTTATCTCACCCTCTAATTGCTTTCTATTAACTATCTAGTGTTTTTGATACCTGAGTTTTGGCAAGTAATACGTGTTTATGTATTATTGTTAGAATTTGAGAGTCGGATTATTTTACCGGGTCGTTACAGTGGTATCAGAGCGTAAGGTTTAATATTAATATTGGATCTGTGGCATAACTCAATAGAGATGGGGTTAGTAATACCATAGATTGAGTTGAGTGCATATATACGAGAGCGAGTATTTGTAGATTTTATATACAAATGTTTTGTATTATGTTGTTTGATCGGTTCAAGTGTGGAGAAGCATTGAACTAGAAATGGGCACAATATAGTTTTGTAAAATGTGTAATGAAATAATTTTACCCAAATTATCCTTTTATATAGAAAAGAAATAATTTAATTAAATTATTAAGATATTGATTTGGTTAATTGATTTGAATGGAGTTCAAGTTGGATTAAAAATTTGAATGGTTTAATATAGCCCGAAAAGATTTCATATGTGGAATTTGTGAATGAGAATTTTAATTTAGAATTAAAATGAACAAGAATTTAAATTAAAAATAATTTAAATAAAATTTTAAGAGGAACTGGATGATATTTGTGTAACACCACACATCCGTTAAGGTCACTCACAAAGGGAATGCCTTAACTTCGGTGGAGAGTTACAGGTAAAAGATACAGATAAATTACAAGGCAGACAAAATTAAAACAGCGGAAAATAGAACCTTACTTTATTGATAAAATAGTTTGTACAACAATTGTTTTCCAATACCAGAATATCCGTCTTACAAAATAAAGAAGCATAAAATAACATTTATATTCCCCAATGTAGCGTGAGCCAGCCATAGCAATGGAAAAGAGAATCCAAGCAAAACCTCGACTAATGTTTAGCTTGGAAAGAAAACTGGGCTAAGTAGTAATATTCCCTCCCTGCGAACCTTTGGGGGGTGGAACGGAAGACAAGAAAGCGAAAGAAAACAGAGTCAGACATAAAGTCTGGTAAGTTCAGTAACTTTCAATATGTGAATAGGTAAAAAGCAACATGGCATGAATTAACTGAATACGAGACAATACCATGATGATAAGGTTAACAAGATAACGCAAGCTATGCTAAGGCAAGATAAAACTGAATGTACTGATAAACTGGATCTACCGACAAGCTGAATATACTGATAAACTGAATATGCTTCCATACTCTATCTGCTTTGCGATTACCCTGTTATTCTGGTTTCTACATCTCTGCACCACCTAACTAGTGTCCAACTAGTAATCTGTATAAACTGATAAAACAATAACGTGATCCCAATCCCCGAAATTGTGGTTGTTTATCAGGTGTACATCTACTATTTATTACCTAGATCTAATTTAGGGTTTTCTATCGAACGCTTCCTAGATCCAACCAGGGTTTACGCTTCCCAAGGCTACTGGGGTTTATGCTACCTATTGAACATATCTCGGATTTTAGGGTTTACGCGACCTAGGTCCAACTAGGGATTACGCTACGTATTGAACGATGCCCCTAATCCAGGACACACTACCCAGAGTGGTATATGTTCCTAGACTTTCCCCATGTATGTGTCATGGATCGTTATCGCTGTCTAGATGCACATGTCCTCTATATGTGCGACCCAAGTCTCGTGGCAGGGCAAATCAAGAAACACGGAACTCGGTCGGCAGCTTTCAGATATCTGCCGATGCAGATGACGAGGTCTGTTTTTCTAGTGGATATGGTCCCACTTGACCCCTCCCTCAACTAATGAAAGGAACACCTTGAAAAATGAGAACTATACACAGGCCCTCTATGCCCCCACTAACTTATGGCCATCCGCACCCATAACTAGATAGCAAGTATATGGTCTTTTGGAGTTCTCCGCCTTTCCGTTGCACGTATCTCGACTGACTCAAGATGGTAGGTAGACGACGAGTTGTTATCACAGGGCTACTAGTCTCGCCGAATCACGCTGGTCCATCCTAGTCTTTAGGTTGCCTTATATTGCAACTAAGGTATACCCTTGGTTCTTCTAACGTAGACCTTAACCACTGTGAGCCCAGTGGATCATCTGCAGCCTCACAGAGGGATACCAAGTGTACCCTCACGTCCCCTCGAAGCCGCGTGCTTCGTAATCCAATTTGTTGGAGCCTTCTTTAAGATCAGATGGATGTTCGCTCCTTCGCGTGTTCTACTAATGTTTACTGCTTAATTCCCTTAACTAAGGTTTACTACTTAGTTTCCTGAATCATCGTTTTCTTAACTAAGGTTTACAACTTAGTCCTTTTAACTAAGGTTTACTACTTAGTTCTTTTTATCGTCCTGTTGGATTGGTTAAGTATTATCTAGAAGTTCACGCTGACTTAACCCACCCATATATCAAGTCAAATTGGTTAAGTGTTCCTTAACCTTACTCGTTTATCAGGTTATATTGGTTAAGTGTTTCTCATTAACTTAACCCTATTCAGGCTATAACGGTTAAGTGTTCTAAGTGTACTTAACCCCATCTTCTAGTTTGGTTAACATGTTAGATCGGTTAAGTGTCCTAAATGTACTTAACCCCACCTCCTAGTCTAGTTAACAGGTTACGATGGTTAAGTGTTCTAGTTTTGCTTAACCCTACCACCTTGTCCAGCTAACATGTTATAACGGTTAAATATTTACTTAACCTTACCCACTTGTCTACTAAACATGTTATAATGGTTATTTAACCCCTACAAGTCTTGTCTTGTTAGCATGTTAAGTTGTTTAAGTGTTCCTATGGACCTAACTCTCCCATTCTAGCTTAACTCTTTCTTAGCTTTAAATTATTCATTTAAAGCACCAACCACTCACATTACACAGATATTGTTGTGGTCACTGGATGTGCCGGTCGGTTCTGGACAGATTTACACCGCAACTCAGTCTAACCTAGGGTCCCTTTGGGCTCAATGCTCTAACCACCCACATTAGATAGGTATTGTTACGGTTGCTGGATTTGCCAGGCGGTTACGAGCAGTCTTATACCGTAACTCAATCTAACCTCGGGTTAGGCATATTCGTATTTTCTATAATGTACACATTTCTCATTTAGGACAAATTCTTCATGTAAATTATTCCTAATTTACTTATGCGATAATTACTCTTCTATTGTACATTATCAACATTTATTATTATGGCGCACTTTCCCTCTAAATCATGTTTATAAGATTATACCAAATTAAGTGTCACTAACCATGATTATGCTAAACATGACAATTACATGCAATTTCAAGTTATTAATCAGAATAGGCTATAACCCAGCTTCCCAAACTCGCCATAATAGTCATGCACGAAATCCCTATGCCATACATTTGGCGTTCCAAATAAGCAGTTAAGCCTAATCAAGACTTAATGTTCTATTTACATTTTGGCCCAATCTAGATTAAATATCCAATTTTACAATTCATGTTAGGACTAGATTTAATATTCTACTTTACAATTTATGCCAAAACTAGATTCACATGCCAACAACATGTTTTGCGGCCAATTAACAATTTACCATTTACGCCCAATTCTAATATGCATGCAAATTACTCACTTTCATAGCCAATTCAGATCATGCCAACATATTTATTATGCCAAATTATATAAATTTCATGTTATACCAAACTTCCAAGTTTTCAATAACATTCATGTTCTGCCCAAATTGTATTCCCATCTTTGCGTAATCGTGATTCAATCTAGATTATAGGTCCATCTAGATTCGTAGATAAAAGGGAATAAACAAGAATACCATGAAAAGACAGGCATAAGAATAGGCATAAGATGATAATCAAAATTCACAAATTACAGGTCTAATAAATATACCGAATAAATTGACTACAACATCGCAGGTACATAGATCTGATAACATTATGAACAAGAAAAGGTTTGAATATCAATATAGGTTCAAGAACATGGATAGATCTAACTTAATAGAAAAATCCCCAAAATCAAGATTCAAGGATAATTAAGAATAGGTCTGAATAGAGATTCAAGCTTAGATCCAATTTCATACTCATAATCCTAGGCAAAAATCTCATAGTCATGAATCATAGGTGATTAGCCACAATTGTCCTTGTCATAGTCATAGGCAATGGTCTTATGTTCACAGTCATCGCCATAGGCATAGTCTTATGTTCATAGTCATAGCCATAGGCATAGTCTTATGTTCACAGTCATAGGCATAGGCACAGTCTTATGTTCACAGTCATAGGCATAGGCATAGTCTTATCGGTAATTAATCACAATAGTTTTTAATTAGATCCAAAGGCATATGCAGGCACAGATTCAAATGAAAGTATCAGGCATATTCTTATATCTATTTAACTACATGCCACAAATAGATCTAGACGTTCAAATCTAAAAAGTAACTGACTTACAACAAACGACGATCTTGAATTCTGGATTCTGAGTTCTGGAATTGAGATGCTTTTCTTTGGGAAGATAAACGTTGTTTTGATTTTTAGTTTTGAATTAGATTTGTTCGTCTCTAAGCTTTCTTCAAGTGGAGGCTATTCTTGGCTTCCTTCCAGCAGCATGACGACTCTAGGTTTTATTTCTTGTGTGAATTTAGGTTGGAGACTTGAGTTGTTTATATAGAATTTCAAACTAATTAGAGTCGTCAGATGATCATAGATGAATCTAGACCATTCACATCGAGAAGAGCTAAGCAGAAGGTGACAAATCAGCCCTAGTGACACACCAGAACTCAGAAAATCGCTCAAAACCGGACCAAGCCAGCCAAGGCCTAACCAGGTCGACCACCAGGTCGAACCCAAGGTCGACCCTCTGGTCGACCTGGGTACCCAGGTCGAACCCCAGATCGACCCCCTGGTCGACCTGGGTCCTGGGAGGGAATTTTCCCACCCAGCCCAATTTGGGTCTGTTTTCGAATTTTGAACTGAATTTTGAGCTGTTTGAATTTTAAATTGAATTTTGAAACTTCCGGAGGTCATAACTTCTTCATACGGAGTCCGATTTACGCAAACTCAGACTCTATCTCAAGCAAAATTTCGAGACGAACGCAATGGCGTAACCCATTTCCGTTAATTCTACTTCTAGAATTTAATTATACTTTAATTTGTGGAACTTAATGTTACAAAATTACGAGGTGTTACAATTTGAAATAAAGATTAGAATTTGGATTTTTAAATGGGAGTGAACTAATTTTGAAATTAAATTAATTTATTGAATATGGAATTAAACTTAACTTGGTTAAGTAAAACCGAAGTAATAATGGATGTTGAGAACAAATTAAATTAAATAGATTTGAAATTTGGGAATTGGTTCAATAATAATTGAATGGAGATCAATTAGGTATTAATCGCTTGAAATTAAAAAATGTTAAATCCAAGTGAATATAAACAAGTGAATATTAATATTGGATATTAATTGAAATTAAATAATAATTAAATTGATTTGGCTATGTTGGTTGTGCATTGTTTGCTTATCGGATGATCGGTTGGTTGGATATAAATAATTCATAAAACGGTTTAATGAAGAGTTAAATGAATTGAAAACTCAAAAAATGAATTCCAGTATTATAATATATATGAATGAAACCACATACGAATTGAAACTGGATAATATAACCTACTATTTGCGCATGGACGATGTTTTCATGTTTTATTTTAGATATTGGTGTAGTTAACTAGTTAATTAATAAAATACTATTGACGAATTACATGTAATTGTTATTTACTGTTGGATTGAGTTGAGTACATGTGCCAAATGACTATTAGGATTGATTTTTGAGCAAGTGTTCTCAATAACGCTCGTAAAAGGTACGCCTATGTGAATTATAAAATTTTGGGTTTAGAATTTTGTTTTTCGACCGTTTGGGTTGATGTATATATATTTGTTGTTCCTGCGATATCACCGAAGTCCCTACGTATAGGGGAGACTCTGCCGAATTTTTCCGCGAATTTAAAGTGTTAGAAATTTTCGATATTCTTGAAGTTTTTATTAACAACTTTGAATTGGTTTTTGATTTGAAATAAATTGGATTATGAAGGATAATGGGATTTACAGTATTTTTCCTACCTTAGTAATTTCCGGGATGAAATTTTTTAAGGGGGAAGGAATGTAACGTCCTGTATTTTTGGTAGTCAGAAATTTAATTTATTATTTTAAATATTGATTTGGAATTATAAATGGGTTTATAATTTATAATTCGTTTGTATAATGAAGTTTAAACGTTTAATTTATATATAATTATAAATCGAACTCGTTGCAGCGCGGTAGTTCGTATTTTACAATTCGAACTTCAATTAAATATACATAATGCATTTTAAGTTGGAATTCTATGAAACAAGAATCGTCTGAATCTATTTGATTATAATTTTCTAATGAAAGAGAAATTTGGAGATTTCATCTTATAAATTGTGAGTTATGTCCAATTCAAATTTTACAATAGTCGCTATGAAATTGTTTATAAATTGTAACGATTAGTTTAATAAATTAATTTGGTTTAAATGGAAATTAAGCTTAACTTGAGAAAATTAAAGAATTAAGCTATGAAACAAATTCCGTTGAATTTGTATCGATGTTTAGAGTCAGGATAGATATATAATTTGTTATTTTTGGAGACCGGTTAATTTGGTGCCCAAAATAGCACTGTTTTACTCGTAAAATAGCGTTGTTTAATGCATAAAATGGCATAACCGCTTTTCAGACGACTTTGGTTTTTAAGGAAACTAATTTTACTAAATTGGTAATGACTAAGTGTTGTAGTGTTTCTTGTTTCAAGATATTTGGATTTATTTTGTGATCGTGGGCAATTTAAAGGCGTGATTTTTCACGTGTGAATTATAAACGGATTTTTACAAACAACATCGGAATTTGACGAAGCTAGTCCCATCGTGTCTGGAATATTTTCTTAAGTTAGGATTAGGATTTTTATTTCGAATCGAAGCCGTTTGTGGTGATTTTAACGCGATACTTCGCGCCTAGGCTTCGTTAAAATAAAAATATTAATAAATTCTACATATATACCCACATAAGCAGTTCAACCCTAATTAAAATTTCAAGCGGTCAGCCGCCTCCAATACAAATTAATGGCCAGAAACTCGTTACAATCTCCCTCAATTATCGCTATATCCATGCATTAATTCAAAAATTTCTTAACTGTACAAATGTTTGTCTCTTCATGTTCTTTAATATAATCAGCTATGATCAGTTATCAAGCACAATGGAGGCCAAAGCAGTGCCACGAAGTCATGACTATGTAGCGGTTTTCTAAAGCATGGGATTAATTGAATTCAACGGTGATTGAGGCGTGGGATGGGTTGTAAAGGAATAAAGCTACGTATGTGCGTGTATTTTTGTCGGAAATGAAGATAGATGGGTTATAAATGTATAAAGTTGCATGTATGCGTATATTTTTGTTTGAAGCGAAGATATACGAAGAAAAGGTGCTTTATAGTTTGGAAATAGAAGTGAAATCGAGCAGTTGAATGGGTTGTAAAGGAATGAAGCTTCGTGTGTGCATATTTTTTTCTGAAATGAAGATATGAAGTGGGTTTTTAGGTGGAGGAAAGTACGAAGAACAGAAGGATAGTTTATTGAAAGAAAAGAAGGGCCTAGGTTATGTGTTTTATACGAAGAAGCACATATGTTTGTGAACAAAGGGACATGGGGAAGAAGTAATGTTGGGTTGGGCTTTCGAGAAATAAAAAGAAGAATTAACTTGGAAGATGAAGAGGTGGGTGGGTGTTTTCTAAAGGGCATGGACCCATTCGGAAAAAGGAAAAAAATGGAATGTTGACTTGCAAATCGGAGGGTATGTTGATGCGTGAAGATGGTGCGAGGAAGAAATATAGAGTCGGCCAGAATTTGAGGCAAAAGGGAAATGTTGGGCAAGTTATATACAAGCTAGAGCGCAGCCTAGTACTTGTTGTTAACCAAAGTAATTTATATAATAGTTAATTATAATTAGAGTTGACTAATTTAATTAAACATGTAAACGAAAAATGTGAATTTGCTACAGGGTTGTTGAGCAGCAGAGGGCAACTGGCAACGAACAATTTGAGGAAGAAAGAAATTATCGAAAGTCTTCTTTAAAAATAGAAAACTAAGTAGAGTTTAAATATTATTAATTAAGAAAATTAATTTATATAATCAATATCGTATACACTTATAACTGTATAACTTTTTGTGATGTTATCAGAATTAAACAAAACAAGCTACATCGGAATCGTATTGATGAACACAAATGTATGGAAAAAAATTGGATGGGAATGGAGACAGCTGGGAATTCACACGTAAATTTAACACTGTTTAATTTAATGGTAACTGAACCACTGCAGCGATAAAATGGAAATCAAAGTGAGTATAACTCACTCATATTTTACCCACTTATATTTTATATAAGTCGGGATTTATTTTGTGTGCTATGGTTGATAATTGTTTGTTGTGTGCTGAATGTTTATATATATTGGATGAATTGGTTCATTTAAATATTCGTTTATTTTAAATGAAATCTAATTGTTATTTTAACAATTAACTCCAAACAAGGTAACTTACCTTGTTGGTTACGTTTATAATAATCTAAACGTATTAAATAAAAATATGGATGTTTGGATTACTGTTATTTATTTATTGTTGAATATATATTTGTTTATTGAATTGAATAATATTATTTGAGATAATGTATTTGGATGTAGGGAAAAACTGGATTCCTCTAATTTATTGTTTATTTTCATATTACCATTATATGAATTGTATCATCAACCTGATCAGATGATTGATTTGTTTATTGATTATTGAATCGTAATTCAATGGTTGTTATGATATAACCAATGGACATGATTGGTTGGGTAATTGGCATCATATGGCTTATAAATCAATCATTTTATAAATGTTGATTTGTCGTTAGATGAATCGATAGAAATGACATTATAAATTTATTTTATAATTGAAAATAGATTTTTAAATCTATTATTTTGGAATGAAAGTTTATTAAACAGGAGATAAATATTTATTATTTATTATTTAAATTTATAAGTAATTATTAAGTGATTTTTATAAAACAAGTTCTTATGTTAATAAGAATTATAACCAGATGAGCAGAAATTTACTTTTAATTAATCAAATAGAATAGTTTAATGAATAGCTGTTATATTTTAATAGGACTTTAAATAGGAATTTATATTTATTTTAGTTAATAAAGCAGTTAACTAATTTTACTGTAGTTAGTGTTAAATAAAATATTCATTTACTTTAACAGATTAGTTTCAAAGGAAAACGATTTAAGTAATTAATCGGTAATGTAGTCGGATATAGTTAAATTGTGAAAAGAGTTTATGATCGGTATATATATTTTGAAACCGAGGTTTTGTGAATGAAGTTATAAAAGGGGTTTAAAGCGAATACGACAGCTTAAAATAAATGTTTTCCTAATATTCGAATTGAGTAAAAGAAAATGAGGTAAAAAGTATTTTATATTAAACCAGAGTTTATAAACGAGGTTTATAAGAGGAATGTGAAATTTAAGTGTTGATTTTGAATTGGCGATACATAAAAACGAGATTAAGTGAAAAGAACGGAACTGAAATGAGATTTTCAAAGTGGAAAAGGGTTGATTGGATTTTAAGTGAAATAATATGGATTGATGAAGAGCTAAGATAAGGAATTAAATTATTGGAACCTAATGGGAGATTGGTTGAGTTGAGTGATTTTCAAAATGTTAATCTGATGTCGATTTCGGTCTTCCGGTTTGATACTGAGGGAATTATTCTCTTACCAATTTACGGCCAGGAACTAATGAGGGTTGAAGTACAAAAATACATGGATAAGATATAAAAATATATTTCCAAAGAAAAGGGAAATAGAAGATTTGAGACTATATATACATATATATAAGAATATCTCCAATATGAGGATATAAAAGTAAATTATGTGAAATTATAATGATATTTTCGAGGAGAAGGGAAATGAAAAGTGGAGTTTTGGAATGAGTTTATTTTAAAGAGAATAAGGGTTTGTTATTATTATCAAGCAAAGAGAACAAAAGAGATTTTCGTAAAGATTATTTTACGAATAAAGTTAAACTAGTTTTCTAGTTTTAGATAATGAAAAATGTTGTTCCATGATAAATAAATGGAAAAATTGGAGATCTGTTAAGTATAAAAATAAAATTGTTTTGAGGATACTCTTATACTAAAATATAAAATGAAAAGCAATATTCGAATTATTTAAAGATCTTGAGGTTTATTAAACGAATACTTTTAATTAAAGAAGCCAAGTGATGTTGAATACTGATCCAATGAGTTCATTTTATTTTTATGATTGAATGATTTTTTTTATTTGATAGTTAAATAACCGTCTATCAAGTATGGACTATAAGATTGTTAGCACGGGATGACCGAGATCAAATTTATATTCGAAAACCATTCCGACTATCAAATACGAAAATGTGGAGGATATAAGATAGTGATCAAGATGGAACATTTGAAGACTGTAGATCTTCGTAAAACGGATGAACAACTTAAAATCCCTGATTCGACCTGCAGATATACTGGGGTTCTTTCGTGGTTGAAATCTACGGATTGCAAGGACTACTCATTACCGATCTATTGGTGATACCTAGGATGTGGTAGGAGGGTACCTTCGGTTTATCCTATTCCTGGATGACTTGTAAAGACAAATGTTTGATAGAATATTTCTTAAGAATCATGTACTTTGATTTTTACAAAAGTATTTCTGTTAGTGGCGGAGAAGGGCACTTCTCTTAGCTTAATGACTAGTGTATTTTTACGGATGTCAATTAGTGAATTGGCAGATCTGACGATGTGGCATTTAAGGTGAATGGTGGTCAGATATTTTAAAAGGTGATTGTAACATCAAGCCTCATCAAACGGGAAATGGTATAAAATCGAGTAAGTCACATGGCTAACTGGGTCGCTCCTAATTACACTGTATTATCAACATCTAGAGAATATTCATATTTGTTACTTCTTTTCATTTCTATATCTCTTGGGAACTACGATGGTCGCGGCAAAAAGCCATAAGGTGACAATGCATTTTGTACTCTCAATCGAAGTGAGGGGACGACCATGTTTAACCTAGGTTGCAAGATGTTCTTTTTGAACCCGGTGTATTCCTCTCTAGACATACACTGTCGGAAGGTGGTTCCATACCTTGCCAGGAAATCCATTCTCCAATAAGAGCCCGTGAATTTGATTGTATACTATGTATGTATAGCATGAGATGCAAGCGCTCTGCTAGATTGATATTTATTTGTATTTAGACATTATTATAATATCAGAAAAGATATGATTTCAAAAATGTTTTGGGTTATCGTAAGGTAAAAACTATCCATATTTATGTGTGGATTTGGTCATACGATTATCCTTTTCTTTCAAAAAGATTTTGACTTTAAAATAAAGTTGGATGATACCTTTAAACTTAGTGTGTTTTCTCACTTTGGTTTACCAGACTGATCCGGTGTTTGTAATGCTCGGGTTAGACCGAGTTTGACAGGTTCAAGTTATTGGATACTATGAAGTTCAGAAGACGTACTAGAAGAGTTCAGGCGCATTAGTTACTATTTCATTGTGTGTTGTATATACGACAAGGCATTATACATGTCCAGATATGTTGATGTACTGTGATGATTGCAAGTTTTATTTCAAGCTCTCAGTAAAGATTTATTTCTATATTTTGTTTCGTTGTGATGTGAGACTCTGATTCTGTGTTGGTTCTTCTTTTTATTCTTCTATTCTAACTTTCTTTCTTTTCTTACGCTCTAATTGCTTTCTCTTAACTATCTCGTGTTTTTGATACGTGAGTTTTGGAAAGTAATACGGGTTTATGTATTATTGTTAGAATTCGGGCGTCGAATTCTTTTAACCGGGTCTTTACAAAGTGAAAATAAGAAATCACATTTGCCTCATGCCACAATTGAAAATCTACTGAAAAATACCACAAGCGGAATGTCTTAACAATAACATAAAAGCAATTATCAAAAGTTTACTTAAAGTCCATCTAACGAAATCATCACAAATTATCGAAGGATCACATATGCGCATAGTGTTAATCTGTCTAAACATTATTGAAAGTTATCAAGAAACCATAAGTTATCTTGGGTTCCTTGGAGGTTTACTCAAAGGATCCACTCGAAGTGAAGAGCCATAAATAAACCAAGGGATAATTTCTCGGAGGCATATGTAGAGGATTGCTTTCGAAATAAATTAATCCAATCATGAACCGTATAATCATTCGGTAGTAGTTTTGTCCAATTTCAAACTATTTGACCCTTCAACAGTAGTTCCATTCAATTGTTTCACCATTTAGCCATAAAGCAGGTAGTTTTGTTCAATCATCAAAATTTTGAATTGTTTGGTCGTTCAACAGGTAGTTCCGTTTAGCTATCTGAACCCACAACCGTTCAGTGAGAAGTTCTCTGTTAGGTCATTTAGTTATTAACTCTTCAGCGAAAAGTTCTATTTGATTATTTGAGTAAAGTGTAACACCCTGTATTTTCTATGTTTATTAAAGTAACGAATTAAAGAATACTAAATTGTAAAAGCGAGAATTAAGGGAAACAGGTTACACCATTGCGTTCATCTCGGAATTTTTGCTTGAGATATAGTCCGAGTTTGTGTGAATCGGACTCTGTATGAAGAAGTTATGGAGTTCAGAAGATTTCATGTTCAAACAAAAATTTCAATAATTAAATAAACAAAACATTTCGAATTTCAAAATCACGTGAATCAGCTGGGCGGGGAAATTCCCGTCCATAGGGGTCGACTCCCCTAGGGGTGTCGACATAGGGGTCGACTCCCCCAGGGGGGTCGACATAGGTGTCGACCCCCAAGAGGGGTGTCGACTGGGGTGTCGACTCACCTATAGGGGTCGACCCCCTTGCCCAGATCCAAACAGTGACGATTTCTGACTTGTTGCTGAGTCATTAGGGCATAGGTGGCGATTTCTGGATAGCTCTATCTAGTATGGACGGTTCAGATTGCTCCTAGGTTGATCTAACGGCTCACATAAATCCAAACTTCTATATAAGCAACACCAACCCTCAACCCTAAACCATATAATTTCATTCCAAGGAGCCACCATGTTGATAGCATATCCACCATTCTTCTCCAACTAGGAAGCAAACTAGAAAGAAAGTTAGAAGCTATGAATCAAATCTAAATTAGAATCGATAGTCTAAGTCAAGGGATAGCTTTTCAGATTTAGAAAATAGATCTCAGAAAACAAGATTTTTCTTTTGTTTGTAAGTCCTGTAATTTTTTGATGTGAACAATTAAAGGTCATGATTTGTAATTCATGTCTATTCTTGTGATGATTCTATCATATATGCCTATGAGACTATTGTGGTTTATTGGACTTATCTTGTTGTATGCTAAATTTGCGATGAACCTATCATGTTATATTTATAAGTTTGGTGATTCTTTCATGTTATGTTACATACAAGTTTTTAGGCTAAGTCGTACATGCCTAATTGGATTTGTGTAATTCTACGTATGTCCTCGTTCATATGCTTAAGATTCATATGTTAATTGGATCCAAAATGCAAGTTCACATTTACATTCCTAATTGGATTTGTGTATATCTATGTAAGTCCACGTTCATATGCTTAAGATTCATGTTAATTAGATCCAAACTGCAAGTTCTTTGTTTTATGCCAAATTTATACGACATATGTTTAGTTAAATCCTCATTATTTTATGTTATGGGAATGGTACTTGCTCCTTTCTTTTCCCTTTTGTTTAGAAGTTCGGTTAAGTTGCGAGCCTAACGTTCTATTGAATTATGCGAACGTATAATGGGGGTAACGTTGGGAAAAACCTTAAATTTCATATTATTGGCATAGTTTGGCCTATAATCATATAAATGATTAGTGGCATAAAATGGTATAATTTATATACCTAAAAAAATTATGAACATGATTTAGAGGGTAAATGGGGCATGACTTGAATGGCAATAATTGTGGATAATTTACATATAAGTATGAAGGGTAAATATGTAAATTAAGTAAAAGACGAATATGCCTAACCCGAGGTTAGATTGAGTTATGGTGTAAGACTGCCCGGAACCGCCCGGCACATCCAGCAACCATAACAATATAGAGCTAATGTGAGAGGTTAGCGCATTAGGCCCAAAAGAACCCGAGGTTAGATTGAGTTGCGGTGTAAGACTGCTCGGAACCGACCGGCACATCCAGCGACCGCAACAATACATATCTAATGTGAGTAGTTGGTGCTTTAATGAATGAATTAAAGCTAAGACAAGAATGGTAGGGTTAAGTTAATTAAGGCAACACTTAACCAATACAACATGTTAACTAAACTGATGGGTGGGGTTAGGTTAATTTGAGAACACTTAACCATTTAAACATGTTGATTAGGAAACCCTAGTTACGGGGACCCATTTCAGCAGTAACCCACATAGATGTATCATGGTACCCTGAACTAGGCAGGGTGGGGCACGATTACTGGGCTGATTATAAGTGGCCAAAACAACGGCGGTTGGTGCATCAGTGTAGGTTCCGATGGAGTGCGGGCGTGCATGTACTCCAGTGTGGAAAAAGCAAGCACTGGGCATCAGTAGTTATACACTGTGCATCTTGAATTGTGTTGGGTCGCCACCATAGGATTTGGTACACCCCATGGTGGGACCAGCATAGGTATCTACAATCAAATGGAGCCAAATGACTCAAGTGGAAAATGTATACGAGTAGGAGCCAATCGATAAAGGGGATCATTTATCTTGAACACATAGTGCTAGTTGAAACACTTGTAAGTGGGTGCAGAGAAATAGTAATGAGTGCAATAGCATATTCAGTTTTATTATCTTATTTCTAGGGTGTTGTCCTAGGTTCAGTTTATTCATGTCATGATTTTTTTTCCTGTTTACATGCTAAATAATCTGTGGACTTACCAGACTCATGTCTGACCCATTTTTCTTTCGCCTTCTTTTCTTCCGTTCACCCCCCACCCCCGGTCCATAGGGAGGGAATACTTCAACTTAGTTCGGACCATTTCCAGCTTGAAGAGAGTAGATGTATTGCTTGGATTCTCTTTCCTTGGGCTATGGCTTTGGATACACTCTTATTGGGGATTTATGCCACCTTATTGTTATTTTATGCTTCTTTATGTTTTAATTCAAGACGGAGCTTTTATTGTAATAATTTGGAAGTTGGTTTGAGATAGTTGTTGTAATGTTTTGACTAAACCACATACCAATGGAATAAATTTAGTTTTTCCGCTGTTTATATGTTTGTCTTGTAAATTATCTATATCATTTACCCATAGAGCTCCACCGAAGTTAAGGCATTCCCTTTGTGAGTGACCTTAACGGAGGTGGAGTGTTTCATTTGGTATCAGAGCTGATATTTGCCAGGTCAGATAAAAATTTTGGAAACTAATTTTCAAAAAGAAGTTTAAAGAAGCATTTTCAAGAAAAAGTGTTGTTTTTATTTTGAAAGGCATAATCCCCAAAGCCATATGCACTATCTTTCTATTGTTTTGAATCTTTTCTTTTTCGTTTCAGCATTTCTAGGGATCTTAACTTTCCAGAGGGCGTACCAGTACCTAGCCGGTTCAGAAGGTACCTGGAGGCTAGGGCTAATGACGCAGACCCAGCAGACGTTCCTCCTTCCCTAGTTGCAGTTGTTCCTCCTCCTCCTCCTCGTGCAAATGCTTTCTCAAAGATATGTAGAGATTTTCGAGCCATGGGTAGAAAGAACTTTAATGGAATTGAGTCATTCGTGGAAGCAAGAAACTGGCTCAAAGAAACCGAGGATTTGTTTGTTATCTTCAAAGTGGACGACAGGCAGAAGATACTATTGGTCGTATGTTGCTTAAAGATGAAGCCTCTTATTGGTAGAAAGTTACTAATGCTGAGAGACCAATTGAAACTTGGGAGGATTTCAAAATGAGGTTTGAAATGAAATTCCTCTCACAAGCTGAACGAAGCCAACAGATGGAGAATTAATTTGCTTTCAAGCAGGGAAATATGTCGGTCAAAGAATACATCAACAAGGTCGACCAACTGGCTAGATTCGGACTAGAGTTAGTGAACACTCCCCATAAGAAGGCTCTCCGTTTTGTTAAAGGGTTGAATGAGCCACTGCACAGCCTAGCTATATCCCATATACCTATGGGTGCGACTTATGAGAGACTGGTGGACATGGCACTGTTACAGGAGGAAGAGAAGGATAGCAAGAAAGAGGCAAAGGTGGAAGTACTTCAAGATAAGAAAGTGGAGGGATCGCAGAATAAGAAGACAGATTCAAAGAAGGGCGGGAAAGACAACAAACCCCATGACAAGAGGAAGTGTAATTTTTGTGGCATTCCTGGACATCTGATTAAGGACTGCAGAAAGAAAAAGAGGAAGATGGGTGGTTGTTTTAAGTGCAGCGAGACAGGACACATGGCTAAGGACTGCACAAGGAAGCAAGGGCAAGGGCAGAGGACTGGATCTACTTCTGGAGGGCAGGTTCATGCTCTCATAGCACCTCCGCAAGAACGAGGTAGAAATATTTATGTTGGGAGTTTATTTTACCTTGTTGATCAACCTATTCGTGCACTCTTTGATTCTGGCGCATCGCACTCTTTAATATCTACTGCTTTAGTTGAATCTCTGCAGCTAGACACCAGTATAGTAGAGGATCCCTTGGTTGTTTCAAATCCAATTGGGGGCTTGGCTTATTTGTCAATGATTTGTTTGGATTTGGAGATTTCTATACTAAGCGTTGGGTTTAGATGTAATGCCTATGTTTTGGGCTTCACAGGCTATGGGTTAATTCTAGGCATGGATCGGTTATCCAGTAATGGTGCCATCCTCGATTGTGAAAAGGGAGTGGTTAAACTTGTGACTCGCCTCGGTAACACTCTCGAAATCTCTTGTAATCTCATGAATTCTGTTATGCTTAGCTACCTAGAATCTCTTGATGCGTCTGTTGAAAACTTGCAGTTTGTCAGAGTAGTCCGTGAATACTCAGATGTATTTGAAGAGGTGAAGGGCCTACCTCCGAAGCGGGAGATAGACTTCCGCATAGACCTTGTTGATAATGCAAAACCTGTAGCTCTACCCGTTAGACACATGGATCCAAGGGAGAGGAAAGAGCTCAGCAAGTAAGTTAAAGAGCTTCTCGAGAAAGGGTTCATAAGGCGGAGTACTTCCGAATGGGGTGCTCCAGTAGTATTCGCAACCAAAGCGGATGGTTCACTTCGCCTATGCGTTGACTATAGGGAGCTAAACAAGCTGACTAAGAAGAATAGGCACCCACTTCCAAGAATAGACGATTTGTTTGACAACTTGTAGGTGCATCGGTTTTCTCTCAACTAGATCTGGCTACCAGGTTTCATCAGCTAAGAGTGGCTGGAGATAACATTAATAACCGAGCCCATAACCGAGCCCATAACCGAGCCCATAACCGAGCCCATAAACCGAGCCCATAACCGAGCCCATAACCCATAACCGAGCCCATAACCGAGCCCATAACCGAGCCCGAGCCCATAACCGAGCCCATAACCGAGCCCATAAACCGAGCCCATAACCGAGCCCATAACCGAGCCCATAACCGAGCCCATAAACCGAGCCCATAAACGAGCCCATAAACGAGCCCATAACCGAGCCCATAACCGAGCCCATAACCGAGCCCATAACCGAGCCCATAAACCGAGCCCATAAACCGAGCCCATAACCGAGCCCATAACCGAGCTCATAACCGAGCCCATAACCGAGCCCATAAACCGAGCCCATAACCGAGCCCATAACCGAGCCCATAACCGAGCCCATAACCGAGCCCATAACCGAGCCCATAACCGAGCCCACAAACCGAGCCCATAACCGAGCCCATAACCGAGCCCATAACCGAGCCCATAAACCGAGCCCATAACCGAGCCCATAACCGAGCCCATAACCGAGCCCATAACCGAGCCCAAAACCGAGCCCATAACCGAGCCCATAATCGAGCCCAAAAGGCCCCTAACAATAGCCCCAGTTCTGACATTGCCTGATGGGAGCAAAATGTTTACCGTATACACAGACGTATGCGGTACAGGATTAGGCACTATCTTGATGCAAGAAGGCAAGGTAGTTTGTTATGGGGGAAGGCAGTTGAAGGTACATGAGAAGAGCTACCCAACTCATGCTTTGGAGCTAGCTGCCATTGTTTTCACTCTTAAGTCATGGTGTCATTATCTACTAGGAGAAAGGTTTGAATTGTTTACTGACCATAAATCATTAAAGTACCTTTTCTCACAGAAATATCTTAACTTAAGACAACAAACGTGGATGGAGTTCCTTGCCTCATATGATTTTGAGATTTCCTATATCCTTGGCAAGGGCAATGTGGTAGCACACGCCTTGAGTAGAAAAAAGCTGACCTTAAGTCCTCTCTTTGTAGAAAGGCAAAGCTTGGAGTACATAGAAAAATTTGACTTTAGACCGTCCTCTTAATTTGTACCTGGTTTGTTAGCATCGCTAGAGGTGCGGCCTACTCTTTTGGACTCAGTAGGAACCATGCAACGTAAAGACCCTCAACTAGTTGATATGATGGATAAGCTAATTAGGGGAGAGACTTCTAGTCACCTTAATAGATACTCCATCGATGATAAAGGTTAGTTGAGACGGGATGGAAGGCTATGTGTCCCACAAGCAAGGGATTTGGTGAAGACGGTTCTCAAAGAAGCACACTGTTATATGCTGACCATAAAGACAAGATGTATAAAGACATAAAAAGGGTTTTCTTTTGGAATGGCATGAAGAGGGACGTAGCTTAGTTCGTCGCTAAGTTCTTGATATGCCAGCAAATCAAAGAGGAGCAGAAGAAGCCTGGTGGTCTGCTTCATCCTCTAGAGGTCCTACAGTGGAAATGGGATAGCATTTCAATGGACTTTGTTGATGGGTTGCCTAGGTCAAGAAGGGGCAATACCAGTATTTGGGTAATAGTGGACAGGCTCACTAAAAGCGCTCACTTTATACCTGTTAAGAGTAGAAGGACTGCCTCGTCCTTAGCATCCATTTATCTTAAAGAGATAGTTAGACTCCATGGGATACCCTCCAGCATAGTGAGTGATCGAGATCCTATCTTTACGAGCGAGTTATGGAGGAGTTTGCAAGAGGCTATGGGCACGCAACTATGCTTAAGCATGGCCTATTACCCCAAACCGATGGCCAAACGGAAAGGGTGAACAGAGTATTAGAAGACCTCTTGAGATTGTGCATTCTTGACTTTGGAGGAACATGGGAGGATCATCTTCCTTTGGTGGAATTCGCTTACAACAATAGCTACCAAGCCACCATAGGCATGGCACCCTTCGAGGCTTTATACGGAAGACCATGCCGATCACCAACTTGTTGGTAGGAGTCTACAGACAAGCTCGTACTTGGGTCAGACATGATTAGAGAAACTTCAGAGAAGGTGGAATTGATAAGAAGACGAATGAAGACTGCACAAGATAGACGAAAGTCCTACGCAAACAAATGAAGGACCGACCTTGAGTTTGAAGTTGGAGATAGGGTGTTCCTTAAAGTATCTCCTCTCATTCGCTTTGGGTCTGTAGGAAAGTTGGCGCCAAGATTTGTAGGACCATTTTCTATCATTGAAAAGATTGGGATGATGGCTTACAGAATAGAGCTACCTGAAAGACTGGATGAAGTTCATAATGTTTTTCATGTTTCTCAACTACGAAAGTGCTTACATGAGTCTGCGGAAGTTGTGGAACCAAGTATAATAGAGGAAATAGAAGTGGAACGAGAAGCAACTGTGAGAAGAGTTCCAACTTGCATCTTGGGTACGGAAGTCAAAAAGCTACGCAACCGTGAAGTCAAGCTTGTTAAATTTCAATGGAGTGACGCTGAGGAAGACGCGACTTGGTATACTGAGGACAAGACTCGTGCCGCCTACCCTTTTCTTTTTGAGGGTACATCCTTGATCTCTTTTCCATAAGCTTATGCATGCTTATATCTATCTTTTAAGTATATCTCCTCGGTCATATTCTTGATCCCTAGGTAGAAACCAATGGATGTAAACATGTATTTGAAACATGTTATGGTTGATGGTTGCAAGTGGTTGCTAGTGGTTGCTCGTGGATGCATATACACACACATCAGGTACTAGATCAGCTCAGTCACTTTCATATTGCATATGCATATATGTATTTGTATATGGATTGAAACCTGGTGTGTTGTCATATGGACACTGCATTTGTATGAATGATTGTGCAATCATGTAGAAAGTATGATTAGGAATAATTACATACATAATGGACTCATGGCACTGACATAATTTGCATTAAGGAGGTCAACTGAATAGTAGACCGCCTAATTTTGCATTAGATATGGACATATACACACTATACATACAATCATGAAAGCATTAGAAATCTTTTAAGGACATTGGATGCCGGTGTTTGATGGTTGAGTAGATGTACTATTGGATGGTAGGATATACATTCTTCTTGACTTGAAGATTTCGGGGACGAAATCCTTTAAGGAGGGGAGAATGCAACACCCTGTATTTTCTATGTTTATTAAAGTAATGAATTAAAGAATACTAAATTGTAAAAGCGAGAATTAAGGGAAACGGGTTACGCCACTGCATTCGTCTCGGAATTTTGCTTGAGATAGATTCTGAGTTTGCGTGAATCGGACTCCGTATGAAGAAGTTATGGAGTTCATAAGATTTTATGTTAAAACAGAAAATTTAATAATTAAATAAACAAAACAGTTCGAATTTCAAAATCATGCGAATCAGCTGGGCAGGAAAATTCCCGCCTATAGGGGTCGACTCCCCCCGGGGGGTCGACATAGGTGTCGACCACCCAAGAGGGGGTCGACTGGGGTGTCGGCACACCTGTAGGGGTCGACCCCCTCGCCCAGATCCAAACAGTGTAGGTGGCGATTTCTGGATAGCTCTATCTAGTCTGGACGGTTCTGATTGCTCCTAGGTTGATCTAACGGCTCACGTAAATCTAAACTTCTATATAAGCAACCCCATCCCTCAACCCTAAACCACACAATTTCATTCCAAGGAGCCACCATGTTGTCCATGGTCAACGTAGCATAGCCACCATTCTTCTCCAACTAGGAAGCAAACCAGAAAGCAAGTTAGAAGCTACGAATCAAATCTAAATTAGAATCGATAGTCTACGTCAAGGGAAAACTTTTCAGTTTCAGAAAACAGATCCCAGAAAATAAGATTTTTCTTTTGTTTGTAAGTCCTATTATTCTTTAGATGTGAACAATTAAAAGTCATGATTTGTAATAAAGCGAAAACTAGAATTGTGCCTAGTTGTAAGATAATGGTGATACTAATTCATGTCTATTCTTGTAATGATTCTATCATATATGCCTATGAGACTATTGTGGTTTATTGGAATTATCATGTTGTATGCTAAATTTGCGATGAACCTATCATGTTATATATATATATATAAGTTTGGTGATTCTTTCATGTTATGTTACATACAAGTTCTTAGGCTAAGTCATACATGCCTAATTGGATTTGTGTGATTCTATGTAAGTCCCCGTTCATATGCTTAAGATTCATGTTAATTGGATCCAAAACGCAAGTTCACATTTACATGCCTAATTGGATTTGTGTAATTCTATATAAGTCCCCGTTCATATGCTCAAGATTCATGTTAATTGGATCGAAAATGCAAGTTCATTGTTTTATGCCAAATTTATATGACACATGTTTAGTTAAATACTTATTATTTTATGTTGTGGGAATGGTACACGCTCCTTTCTTTTCCCTTTTGTTTATAACTTAGGCTAAGTTGTAAGCCTAACGTTCTTTGTGAAATATGCGAATGTGTTATGGGGGTAACGTTGGGGAAAACCTTAAATTCCATAATACTGGCATAGTTTGGCCCATAGTAATATAAATGATTAGTGGCATAAAATGGTATAATTTATATAATTAAAAAAATTATGAATATTATTTAGAGGGTAAATGGGGCATGACTTGAATGGTAATAATTGTGGATAATTTACATATAAATATGAAGGGTAAATATGTAAATTAAGTAAAAGACGAATATGCCTAACCCGAGGTTAGATTGAGTTACGGTGTAAGACTACCCAGAACCGCCCGGCACATCCAGCAACCATAACAATATAGATCTAATGTGAGAGGTTAGCGCATTAGGCCCAAAAGAACCCGATGTTACATTAAGTTGCGGTGTAAGACTGCCCGGAACCGACCGATACATCCAGCGACCGCAACAATACATATCTAACGTGAGTGGTTGGTGTTTTAATGAATGAATTAAAGCTATGACAGGAATGGTAGGGTTAAGTTAATCAAGGCAACACTTAACTAATACAACATGTTAACTAAACTGATGGATGGGGTTAGGTTAATTTGAGAACATTTAACCATTTTAACATGTTAATTAGGAAACCCTAGTAACGGGGACCCATTTCAGTAGTAACCCACATAGATGTATCATGTACCTGAACTAGGCATGGTGGGGCACGATTATTGGGCTGATTATAAGCGGTCAAAACAACGACGGGTGGTGCGTCAATGTAGGTTCCGACGGAGTGCGGGCGTGCACGTACTCCGGAGTGGAAAAAGTAGGCACAGGGCATCAATAGTTATACACTGTGCATCTTGAATGTGTCGGCTTGCCACCATAGGATTTGATACACCCCATGGTGGGACCAGCACAGGTATCTACGATCAAGCGGGGTTGAATGACACAAGTAGAAAACGTATACGAGTAGGAGCAGATCGATAAAGGGGACCATTTATCTTGAACACATAGTGCTAGTTGAAACACTTGTAAGTGGTTTGCAGTGAAATAGTAATGAGTGCGATAGCATATTCAGATTTATTATCTTATTTCTAGGGTGCTATCCTAGGTTCAGTTTATTCATGTCATGATCTTTTTTCCTGTTTACACGCTAAATAATCATTGGACTTACCAGACTCATGTCTGACCCATTTTTCTTTCGCCTTCTTTTCTTCCGTCTCCCCCCTCCCCCTCAGGTCCGCAGGGAGGGAATACTTCAGCTTAGTTCGGACCATTTCCAACTTGAAGAGAGTAGATGTATTGCTTGGATTCTCTTTCCTTGGGCTATGGCTTTGGATACACTCTTATTGGGGATTTATGCTGCCTTATAGTTATTTTATGCTTGTTTATGTTTTAAATCAAGAGAGAGATTTTGTTGTAATAATTTGGAAGTTGGTTTGAGACAGTTGTTTTAATGTTTTGACTAAACTGTTGGATATAGATTAACCGTAGAGGGGGGTAAATAGGGTTTGTCACAGTTTTTCGCAGAGTTGTAAATTTAACAGGATATTATATAATAAACAGATCACAGAATGCAGCAGAAATAAAAAGCAGAAAGTAAATGACACCAGATATACCCAGCTTCGGCAAAATCCTGCCTACTGCTGCATTCCTAAGGTTTCTACTAGGTGGTAGAACAGATCTCGCATACAAGACCATGTACACTCGCAATCCCTGCTCCTATTCTAACCCTACGCTCAAAACCCTAGACTGATTGATGTCCCCTCAATCAAATTTCCCCTAGTTACGATCCCGTAACCAGTAGCCCAAATTTTACAGACTCTAGCAAATGTCAATCAACACCCTGACTGATTACCCTAGATTTTTACATAATTCTAGAAACTGTTCAGAATTGTTTTACAAATAAAAAAATACGAAACAAATACAAATTCAAATGGAAAATTTAAACCCTAGGAGATAAATAATAAGGGTTATCCCCTTTTGAAAAATAAAGTTGACCCTATTCAACTGGTTGCATCCTTTCACTTTGTCCCAATTCCTTTTATTCTCTGGAGAAAGAAAATGGCGGCTGCCCTAGGGTTAGCAATTTAAATCCCCAAATCGAAATTGATTTTAGAAAGAGATTTCCCAGGATAAATCTCTGAAGCTCGTACGAAGGATGCTTGGCTCTCTCTTGTCACCGATTTGAGGTTTTTGTTCTACGATCGAAAACTGATGAGGTCTCTGGATTTTTCTTTGAATTCCTTGAATTTATTTTGTGGGTTTTCCATCATATGTTGCCAGTGATGATATGGTGCTTAAATAGGATTTTTAAAATCCTCAATCACTCTGATTTTCTAAGTGGCTCGATCTGATTGCTGCATGTTTCATCTTTTGATTTGTTGCCTGATTTTGCTCTACTTTGAATGTGTGATGATAAAAACTGGAAAAAATTGATTTCGAATTTATTTCTTCCCAGAAACTTGCTTGCCCCATTTTAAAACGTTCCCAAATCTGTTTTGTTTGATTGAAACTGCTGTAAGTAACTCTGGGAAAATTGAAATCTAAAAATGATTTCTTTCCTTGTTCGAAATTCCATATTTCTGGCATAATAAAAAGCACAAAAAAAACCATTTGTGTCCCTTTGAAATTAATTAAATCATTTTCTAGAAGATAATAATGTTTTCCAAAAATGCTTGTGTGATTCCTCAATGAACCTAGATGGCATTATACACTATTCTGGACGTTGGCAGAAACAAAAATCGATTTTCATAATTAATGTTTCCCAAATATATCCTCTTTGATTGAACAGATGTTTTCTTGGTTGATTTCTGGAAATTGATGACATGCCTTCATTCCTGCAAGCATTTCAAATCCATATACTGATTTGTACTGCATCATGAATGCATTTTGAAAAATTGGAAATAATTGAAACTTGCCAAAACATGAATTGTGACTTTCTGGATATCACATTGTATTCTTGCATAGCATCATACATAATGTAGTGTACTCATTGATACTCTCCATTGTGTACATCTGGGCTTCTTGCTATTTGATACCATCCACCACTGATCTTGTCATCTGTTTATAGAAATGAGTTGCTCTACCATCAGTTCACCATGTCCAGTAGAAGATATGTACACATTTGTACATGCTTATCATGCTGTAGCTTGAAAACTTCCTATATATGATGCTTTGAGTGTTGTTTACGCTTGACTATTTAAGTTCCATGCAACAATTAACTATGCCGTACTTATGAACATTCATGCATATGAATTCACACTTAGCTATTCATGTATTCTCTTTACCCATGTTGTATTGAGTTGATATGTTTGTTACTTGCTGCATCTACATACAGACCACCTCCATATTTGCTGTAAACACCATGAAATTTTCCTTGATCATGCTTTCCCACTGAACCGCTTGTGCACACTTGTATATGCTGTAGAGAATATGATACTTGCACTTGAAAGCCTTTCCTTGACACTGTGAACTTGAGGCTGATCACCCAGATTTGATTTGCATGAACTATTTGACATGAGCTCTTACTTGTGCTCCCCTTGTGCTTAGTTGATCATGAATGCTTTGACATGCTTGCATATATAGTGCATGCTGCATCTTTTATCCTGCATGTATTTGTTGGCTTAATTCTTGTATCATCCCATGCCACCACTTGATCTTGTTGTATAGACCATGTACTTGTTCACCGTGAAGACTTTCCATGTTTCATTGCTTGAAATAGCTGCATGTGTTGTTTTGCCTCGGCTGTTTGTGTAGCTCCACTACTATGCTGTTGCTATTTGTGTGTACACCATCTCTTTTGCTGTCTTCATGATGCTGTCCATTTTTGACTTTTCTTTGGATGTTTGCTGAGTGTACACTGAGTCGAGTTGGTCCACGTGGCTACTCCTCAGTTTCACACTGAATTGGCGAGGCAGTGCACATGTGTATATATACACGTGTGTATATGCAGCCATTCAGACAAAATTTTATATCCCTGTATTGAGTTAAATATATGTTGTCTGCCTTGTGATATTTACAGTGTATCACTGTGAATATCACAAGCTGTTTAGGCACAGTCAGATAAACCAGATCGAGTAAGAAAAATGATGATAAACACACCGAAATCTGAGGCAAATAAAATTTATATTCGCATATATTCAATTTAAATTATATTGTAGTCTACTGTGTGTGTGTGTGTTTCTATATTTGACAAGTATGAAGACTGGACTGACTGTGAAGTGAAGGCAGAGGCTTAAAGACAGAAGATAGTAAAAAAAAATTGTATATCTGTATATGAGTGAAAAAGAAATTATACATATATAATTGTATAACTGAGTGTGAGTATTGTAGTGAGGAGCTGTGTATATATAAAAATTGTACTAAAGTTTGTAATAAACAAATTGGTTTGAAATAAAATATTATTTTATTGTTGACAAACAAACTTGTCTATTTTACTCAGTTTATTTACAAGTACAATATAGAATGAATTATCTATGATGTGTACAAATAGTGGAGTTGTAAATCTGTACTGTTTAGTTATTGAAATAGAATATTCAATTTAAATTGAATACTGTATGAATATATAAATGTATGTACAGTCGTATTCTATTTAAATATAAATATTATATTCTTGTTGGTGATGTATATATAAAACAGTACAATAACAAACACATTTATATTAATATATATTTGGTTGTTATCATCAAACAAAAATCGTATAATTGTGTATAAAACAACGTTATATACAACATGAACCACGTATTTATGAAATAAATTTAGTTTTTCCGCTGTTTATATGTCTGTCTTGTAAATTATCTATATCTTTTGCCCATAGCGCTCCACCAAAGTTAAGGCATTCCCTTTGTGAGTGACCTTAACGGAGGTGGAGTGTGTTTCATAAAGCCTTATTCCTAACCCCCAAGATTATGCAAATGAATGAACGCCCTCTAAGAGGGCGACAGTGATCCCCTTATGGGTAAATGCATAACTAGCCCCACCTAAAAAGGGGGGACTCCACTAGCTGGAGATCAAAGTATATTTAAGCCTCCTTGTAGGGTACTCCATTGTTGGAGATGCAAGTATTGTATCCCTTTTTAAAAGGAACTCCATCGTAGGAGATGTCGCTTCTCTTCATGGATGCTTTGGTTGCTCCCTTTTTGGAGGCTTTTGTTTGTTTTGGCCTCTCTCTTTGGATTCTTTTTTTGACGCTCCTCTTCTGGGAGGTTGTATTTGTTGTGGCTTATCCCTTTGGAAGCTTTGTTTGACGCTCCTCTTCTAGGAGTTTGTGTTTGTTGTGGCTTCTCTTCTTGGAAGCTTTGTTTATGTAGCTTCTCCCTCTAGAAGCTTTGTCTGTTGTACCTTTTCTTTCGACGGCTTTATTGATTTATCCTTCCCTCCGAAGGCTCTGTTGATTTGCTTTTTCTTCCAAAGCTTTATCAATTGCGTTCTCCATACCTTTCATAGAAGCAATCGTACATGCTAATAAATAAACCTTGTAATAGTGTTTTATGAGATCTTAAAGTAAATGGGAAAAGGGATCTCAAAGAATCATATTAATTCTGAAATGGTATTGGCGTTTGATTGTTTTCTTTATCGCACGTCTCTTTGGGCAATATCTATTGGAGCTTGTTGTTGATTGATAATTTTGTTGTACATTTAGTCATGCATTGCATTCTTTAAATTCTCCCCTTTGATCTTTCATTCCCTTCCGTGGGACAAGGCATGGTGGAAGGCGCTCCCTTTGAGCTTTCGTTGTACGCACAAGCTTGAACAGGTTTTGGTTTTTACCTTTAAATGCACTTGAAATTGTATTAATATTTGTTTGACTACAAGCATGATGCAAAGTGAAATGATTAACGAAAGCAAATGTTTGAAGTAGAAAACTTATTGTTAGATCCTAAGCCTTTGCCAGGGTTTTTGTTTTGTTTTGACCATTCCTCATGCTGGTCCTCTTCTAGCCTTCTTAAATAAGCTCTTTGTAGTTTTTGTTTTGGATCCTATTTGTCACACCATGACACTGACTGATTTGATGCCCTTTTGCCTGATGATAAGAGCAGTAATCTTTTCCTTTGTTTGACTGTGAAGCTCCTTCCGCAAAAGAATCAAAACTGATTCCTCGTGTTTCCTGACCCTTCTGCAAGTTTTTCTTTGCGTTGAGAATTCTTTCCATGTGAATGAAATTGTCAGCTCTAGAATAAAAATCACTCAAGCTTTCACATTCATTTAAGATAAGATCTTTCCAAAAAGGTGTTGGAGCAATCAGCCCTGAATGCACAACTATCAGATTTTCTCTATTTGTTGCTCCTCCCGCATTGAGCGACTCGGCATGAAATATTTTCGAATAGCCATCAAGCCATTCTTATGGTCCTTGCTTAATAGAGGCTAGATCATAAATGCTAATTGTTGGGTCCTTCCACACATGGAATTATATGCCGAATACAGTAGATAGTTGTTTCCAAGTGGTAATGATAGGGCCATGGTAATGTTCGCACCATTTGATAGATTCTTTACGTAGCATTATCAGCAAGATTTTGCAATGGAGTGTTTCAGGTGTGTTATATAAATTCATGTAGTTCTCAAAGATGCAAAGGTGGTTTTCAGGGTCTATAGTTTCATCGTACATATATTGTGGCATTCTCATATCGGATGGAATTCTAGCTATCTTTATCTCACTGGAGAAGGTGATCCCTTGTAGATTCCTATCTTCTGATGGGACTAGGCTTTCGCCTTCTTCTAAATTAACCATCTCTCTTAACACTTGATTGCTTCTTCACAAAACTGGACTGTCTTGTGGACTCGGTATAGTCCTAGTCTAGCTATTAAACTCTTGTGGTGCCATTGTTTTGGACTTTTCTTCATAAGGTTTTGCTTCGGAAGAACTTTTGATTATGTCTTCTTCAATAAATCACTTTGTAGTATCAACCCGTGAAGCTAAAAGCAATACCTCCACCTCATCACTTGCTCCCTTCATTGTGCTTGAAGTTTCCCAGTTTGCAAATTTGCTAAGTTGAAGTCCGGAAGTATAACGTCTTCTAGGGTGGATGATGTTGTTCGTGATTCTTTCTCGGTCTAGCAATCTTGAATGGGCATTAGGAGTACCTTTTTATGGTTTGAAGGCGAAATAAGGATGAAGGTTTTTGATAAGGACGGAGGTAGGAGAAACCATGTTTGACTACACGGGAGGGAGTACAGGAAATGAGGACGAAAGTTCAAGGTAACGTTATTCCTCAAATAGTTTAGATCAACGATGTCTTAAGCAGTTGATCAGTATTTAGAAGCTCTTTGCCGAGATTCCTTATCTATAGCATTGCTTCTTCAAAGCTTAATCCTATCCGAGACGGAACAGCACAAGGATGTGGTAAGTCATCCAAAAGGTTAAAGGTAGAAATAAGGGTCAGAGGTTCAAGCCCTCCTTCTAGCGCCAAAACATTAATGATAGTTTTTGTCAACGCCAGAATTAGGTCTAAGGATGTGGACCTAAGGAAGCTTAGGGACTATTTAGTTCCTGTAAGTTGGAGTTAGTTCGTTGTTTCCTAGATATTAAGATCTTAAGCCAGAAGATTAGTTACCTTTCCCTCAAAGGGTGAGTATCATTCTTACGAGACTTAAGGACCAACAACTACCTTGGGATAATGGTTTCATAAACTCGTTGCAAGCTAGGAAGCTAAAGGACTTGTGGAAGGTTGTTGTGAGTCATTCGGAAACATTGCATAATAAATTTAGAAGCATACTAAGATATAATATAATATGCGAAAATAGTAAGAACACACAATTTATAGTGGTTCGGTTCGGATTAAACATACATCCACTTTAAGGGCTTTGACAATTTTATTCGTGGAGGATGTAGAATAGAAATCCTCAAATTAATTTACAAATTAGGGTTAGCTCTTTTAGAATTGAGAGAAAGATTGTGGAATTAGGAAATTTTTCTAAAATGAGACCCATTGAGTATTATTTATAGGTAAAATGGGCCTCTTTGGGTGTGAACTCAGCAGAAGCCTCTTTCGGATGCGGAAACAAGGTTTTGACTGCCTTTATACCCTTCGGTTCTGGTAGCATGGTTTGGAATTCTGAGAGCTTGACTTTGTGACAGCACGCCTTCAATATGTCTCTCACTAACTTTAAAGTTGTTTCCTGGTGACAGTTTTGATAGCCCTTTGCTTCCCCTGAGATTTCCTTTCTGCTTTTTACTCTTTGCTTGTCGGTATAGGTATCGGACGGTCTTGATCTCACGATAGCTTACCCCTTTCGGATGACTCATAAGTTCTCTTCTAATGTTTGTTTCGGTACTGAACTAAGTGGTGTCGACAGCCTTCCTCCTTTTCTTGCTTGATGTGGCGCTTCCCTTCCATGGCTTTGAGTTTCTGTTTATATTCCCTCGGGCACCCATTTATGCTTTCTTATAGTTTTAAGTGGTATGCTTTCGGAGTTGTACCCTTGCTAATTTTCTTCGGTGATGGTACTACCCTATCGGTATTTCCCTTTCGTATCGGCACCAACCTTTGCTTTTTTCTCTTCTTCTGCTTTAACGTTATTATTGTTTCTTTCTCTATTCTTCTATTGTATGTGTCAGACTGACCCCTTGTGCTTGGGTACCAGATTTGGGTTTCTCGAGCCCTTTTTTTATGTGGATTTTGCGGCTGCAACTTGACCCTTTTTGCAATTAGTGTTTATGTTTCGGCCCGCTGCTCTTGATGTCGTCATCCTTGTATCCAAGTCTTTTCCTGCTTTATCTTTTGGTATCGGTATTAGTTTTGGACCGTGCTTGCGGTAGCCCCCAAGCTCTCGTTCAGGCTCTCTTTTAAGTAGTTCTGGTTTCGCTATCCGAAACCTTTTTCCTTTTCAGCTTTAAAGTCTCTACTTCTTTATATTTGGCTAGTGCAAATTTTTGCGTTAACAAATATCAAATTAAATTAATTTTTATAAACAACTATGAATTCATTTTAAGATTTTTTATATCATATTTAATATTCATTTATAGAAAACCAATTTTATATCTTGCATCAAATACAAATTTCTAATAATAGTGAAACAATTTCACTCCTAAAATGATTATGAACTGAATTCTTGAATCCATGTTTTCAAAATAATAAATTATCCAAGAATTGAAACACATAGAACCCAAAATCAAAATACTAATTTCGCAAACCCTAGCACTGATACCACATTTAGGTTTAACTTGATGTAGTCATGCAATTTCAACAAATTAAAACACATAATAATATATCTATGCGAAAATTACGTAAATCAAACATTATACCTTTTATCGCTTCCATGGATTGATAAAATCAGATTGAATCTGATGTTGTTCGAACCCTAGTGCTGCAAAAATACACCGCCTCTAGAGAAGTTCACGAGCATCTGCCAGGAGATCGTCGAACGATGCCATGGAAGAGGAGCAAGGTACTAGCTGAAATTCTCACGCAAGTACACGTTACTTTTCTTTTGGAGATCTGATCAGTGTAGAAGAAAAAAATGGGCTGGTATCCTTTTACTAAACGATGGAATAATAATCGGACCCGTCTATTTCATGGTTACCATTTCAAAACTAAATCAATTGTATAATTTATATTTAAATGGTTCTCCTCTTTTCAAGCGCTCTGATTGTGTGACCCAGTAGGTTACCATAACATTGACAATGGTTTTAAATCGTAATTAAAATCATAAATAGTGATTGGCTTCTAGTAATACGTTGTTGTTACCGAAGTTATAATAAGATCAATGATTTGATACAGCCTTTTTTGTGACCAATGTCTCAATGTAATATAATCCTTTTTACCGTTATATCCAGGATTAAACTTGAGGCGTGGAATGTATCATCCTCTTTGTAATTCAATCCTTTTATCTTGATCGATGAGTAGACTATATAAAACAAATCAATATTTGAGCATAGTCATACATTTCATAGTTTCACTCAATCAAGAGGCCCATGGATATCACTACTTTTATATTGTAGGGTTAAATTCCATCTTGATCATTCAAAATTTTCAATCTATTCGAGATGTATCCAATAATCACCTTATCGTCTGCCCGGTTAATAGTAAATTTTGATGATTTCAAAAAACAAATATCCTCGAATAAAATTATAATGATTTCAGGTCTGAGGACCATTACATCACTATCGCTATGAGAATAAATTATGATAATATTAATTATATTCCATGTAGTTTTTTGGTGTTGGGTCAGTCCAATATGTTATTCTCCAATACGTATTTATGTATTGACATTAATGTCACGTGTATTAATGATCAATGCGATGTGATCATCAGTCAATCAACATACTAGTCTCAATGTTTTATTATTGTCCTTTATAAACAATAAAACTTGGCTAGGGACATTTAATAATTATAATACATAATATATTATATAATCTCATGTTCAAGTCACTTACTTAAACTATATAATTCTACATTATTATTCGAAGGACTTCTACTGGTTAATTTTTATATTACGCGGTAAATATAACACAACAGAATATTTTTATTCAAAATAAAATAATAATGTCAATAGTGTTATTGATTACATCAAAGATTGCCTCTAGTGCATAGACTCTAACAGAATCTAGACTTGAAAAATATGGAAAATGGATTCTAACTTGTTAAGGTTAGTAAACTTTTAAAATAATTTAAAAGTAAGATATATTGAAAATCGATAATTTAGTGTGATTTCAATAGCACGAAAAATGGACATTTTATAAACAATCTTGGTATTCAACAAAGCCACTTTCATTGGATCTGGAATGTTAAATTATTGTAATATTCCAAATTTCATATTAATTGGAGTTAGTATATGAGCATGCCCATTATGAACGCGTATTGAAAAATCTATTGAAATTTAATAAAAGCTTAGAATAAGACCATTTTTCAAATGGTCTCTGAATTCGATAAGACCAGTTTCATTGGATGCATATCGATGAAATGTAGTAGAATTTCAAATTTTGTATCGATCAGACTTACTGTTTGATCGTACAAATTGAAAACGTAAAAGGTCGTTTAATTAAATGTAAGCTTAAAATAATTGAGAGACAAGATTTCTTAATCACTCCCTCCATGACACCTCACTTGCACTCCTCCATGATGATGTCCTTGTACTCTTCCATGATGATGCCTATGTGATGATTATATCTCTACATTTAAAATAAGAAATGGACACTTAAAATAAGAAAGGAATTAATTAATAAACCATGAAAGGGAAAATTGTTGTAAATTCTTTACTTCACGATGAAGTTATCCCCTCTCAAGGCGACACTTGAACCCAACACCTTGGCTCTTACCTATAAATAGAACCTCACTCTTCACTTTTTCCTCCTTTCCTTTCTCTCTTCCTTCTCTTCTCTTTTCTTCCTACTTCTTCTCCCATTCTCTCTCCCCCCCCCCATTCATGGGCCCAACCGCCACCACAGCACCTTTTGCCCACCCCCTTCTTCCTCATCAGCAACTCCTGTCCTCTCCTCCTTATCGTGGGCCCCACACCACTAAACACCCTTAAACTCCTTTAAACCCCTTAAAACCACCTCCTTTACCCCTCTCCTCCCAAAGGTGGACCCCATTTCCCACCACAACCCAAAACCTGACCTCACCATCCCTCAACAGCCCTAGTAATGGCTCATGAGCTTCCAAAAGGACCCCACCTCTTAAAGATCCCACCTTTGCCTCAAAAATCACATTTTTACGCCTTAAAACTGGGGGTGGGCATAGTTCGGTCTGGTGCGGTTTAGAGTCTAAACCGCTTCCACATCGCATCAAACGGTTGATCAAAAATACAAACCATTATACTAACTGTTTAAGCGGTTTGGTTTTGGCTCGATTTTAGTGTAATACGGTCTAGTTATGGCTCGGTTCAATTTGAACCCGTATTAAATATGAAATAAGAGAATTGCAACAATCAACAATCAATTTACGATTGTGTAATCTTATGTCACTTAAAGGTTAAAACACGCAGTGTTATCAAGAATTGAAATATTAGTTTCTAACTATATGAAAATTTCAATTCTACAATTAAATAAACATTAATCAATACATAAATAGTAAATAAGATAACTTCAATAAGATTATAATTAGCATTATCCAAAAAAATGATATGAAAAATAATATACTAAAATTATAATTTTTCCTTTGTGATAATGATTATTATTAATATAACAACGACATACGCTAAAAATAAAATATATATCATTAGAATAAAAATTATATAAGAATTAGTTATATATTTATCATTACATTACCAGTGGTGGGTATGCGGTACGGTCCATTTCAAAACGGTTGGGTCATTTGTTCAAACCGAAACCAAATCGTCCTGAGTTGGTTCGGTTGGAGTATTTGCTTTAGAGAGAGGATTTGATTTGGTTTTCCGCACCAATTTTACGGTTCAGTCTGGGCAGTTTTCATTATAGTGCGATTTATGCCCACCCCTACTTAAAACCGCTTTAGGACCTTAGATCTCAGCAACTACGACCACCTCCCAGGACCCCATACCAGCGCACATATGTCATGCGGCTGCCCTTACTCCTAGGACATGAGTCAACACCCCTTAACCGAGCCTAAAGCACTTAAAGATCCCACATTTCTTCTCTTAAATGCAAATGAAAATATGTACTCTAGTATATATAGTTTTCGTGAAGTGTTTGAAGTAAAAATGCTGGTAACTTTGATTTTGAAGTGAAATCTGAAGTTGTAGCGGAGTTAGGGAGTCCTACACTTAAAGTTTGACGGAGTGGATAAGCAACGGTGAGAACACTTTTCCCACGTTTGGTTAACTAGTGTAGTCAGTGTAACTAATTTTGCTATGTGTGGAAAATGCTAAGTTGTTAAGTAGCTATGGGTTTAATATTGTTAATGGAAGTTAGTAAATTAATTATTTGATAGTTTAGTAATTAAAGTGAATGCACTAATGATTATGAAGTTAAACCGGAAATAAATGGTCATTTAATTTTGGTTGATAACATGATTGTTATGTTATGAAAAGTAGCATCAATTAAAATTTATATGACATTGATTAACAACTTGTTGTGATGCGTATTGACGTTAACTGGACAAGATCAGATTTGCTAATAATAGCAAATAAATTATTAACGATGGTTAATAAATTAGTTAAAGTGATTTGAAATAGTATTTAAGTGTTAATGACCATAATACTTATGTTAATGGTGCCATTGTGTGATAAGTTAAGTATTGTTAATGGATGATAATGATGTGTTAAATCATATAAGTTGGATTATATGGTGATTGATTAAGTCTTATTCCAAATCGGAATTTAATTAAATATTTTGTGAGTTAAATATTAAGTGAAAAATAGAAATTTGAATTTTAATTTTGAAATGATTTGGAAACATACCTTAAGTAATTATGGATAGTTTTGTAAAGAGGAAATTTATTTGAAGAAGTTTTCATGCAATTAAGGCATGTTTTAAATTTAAAAGTAAATAGTAATTTTGAAAAGTGAAGTTTTATTTGTGTATATAAGAAAGGTTTTAACTACATTTACTTTTCCAAACTATCTTATTTATTTTTATAATGGACTTTAGGAAAGTCCGGATTTCAAAAGCTAAAGTTTGAAAAATAATATTATTTTAACAATTTAAATAATATTATAATATCCAAATAATAGAATATTTAAATTTAAAGTTAAATATTGGAAGTATAACTTTCGAAATTTATTATATATTTAATGAAATATTTTTTAAAGTAATTCGATTTGATTCAAAATATAAATCAAAGTTTGGTCTGAATAGGACTAGCCGAGTAGCGACAGTTTACGAATTTCAACCATTGACTTTAAATTGACATACCGAGAGATTTGATGGGAGGATTTTCCAAAACTGAAAAATATTTGGTTTGAAATGAAAAGATATTTCAAATGAAATATAAAGATTTATAATCCAACGGTTAGATTTTGAAATAAGTTCAAATCAAATTTGAATATAAATAGCGCCTAGTGCCGTTAATGACTTGAAAGTGGATTTTAATGGAATTAACTTTTTTTAAATTATTAAAAATAGAAATAAATTATAATAAATCATAAAAATGATTTTAAAGTGGTTTGGATATGATATACCAAGTTTTGAAAAGATAAAAAGCTATTTTTTGAAAATGAGCTATTTAAGAAATGCTATTTGCGATGGTTTTTGGAACTGTTTGAAATTAAAAGGTTTTGAGATAACCAATGATACCCAAATAATTTGCAAATATATCCAAAGGATTGAAATGGAGTTTTTAAGATATTTTGGGATTTGAAAAGTTTAAACCAAACATAAGTTTTCCAAATTAAATTGGAATTGAATGGGAATCGATTTGGTTCTAGTTGAGATAAGTCTCTATTGATGAAGTCCTTTACTATTTAAGGAATTTAAAAGGCTTTACTGTTATTCCTCTTATAGTATTAGTTCGATATGGGAATTTATATCGATTATGAGCTGATATGATTTCCGTGAAGATTTCATTAAAAATGAAAGCATGATTTTGGGTTTGCTGTGAATGGTGTCTTAAATAACATCATTCTTCAACCTAACTGAGTTGAGTTATGATTGGAATTCAAGAAGTTATTTGACATTGAATTCTATAGTTAGACTTATACTATTTGACAAATTTGAAAGATATTTATATCGTTATTCCACTTATAGTATTCGTTGATTTCGTGAGGTTGTATTGAATATAAGTTGATATAATTCCTATTTAAATATAATATTTGATATCAATTGGATTTTAGGTATGTTGTGAATAACATCTTAAATAACCTTATTCTTTAACCCATCTATGACTAAGATATGATTTGAAGATAGAAAGTAGTGACAAATCTTTTAATTAAGATTTAAGGAAGTTTTTCCAAAGTTAAGTTGATATGTGGCGACCCGAACTTCCCCGGTCTCCGAAGAGAAGAGAAAGAACGAATTACTGTGAGGACAAGACAAATCAGAATGCAGACGGAAGAACATTTCATTGTATATTACAACAACTCATCAGATTACAAGAATATACGGAGTATGAATAAATAATATACATTACAAATTTTCAGATATCAGAGATTACAATAAATAACATAGCAGCGTAAAATAATACAATACACAACTGAAGGAGATATACGGATACAAAGCTTTCCGGATATCATTCCAGCTGTAAACCAGGATCCTATGAATATGAATCTGCAAAACCAAAACTACTAGCTGCCCGTGTCAAAATAAGGGCACCCAGAGTTTAGGTTAAAACAATAAACTCCAAGTCAGTCAAGGGACTGGTGTGAGAACTAAAACAGTTATAAATCTTTATTTTAAAGTCAGGTAAATCGAGTGGCCACGCCGTATAACACGGAACGGGTTCCCTCCCAAGAATACCAGTGCATAAAACAAACAGCGCATTGCTAAATAAAGAAAAATGAAGCTATTATAAGTCCCAGGTCCTATCACACAATGCAACGCAAGCCGGGGATAGGGTTTTCCCTTATAATAGCCAAACATTCTTAGTACGTTTTAAACAAATCATTTGATACTATTATTAGTGCATAGTGTATAAAACAACTTCAAATCATAAGTATCAATCATAGGCGGCATGGGTACCATATATCATGTCGCCATACTAGGCTCTACAATCAAAACCGCAAATGTCACGTATTTGGAAATTGGATTTCCGTCTGTGAACTAAGGCAAGGGATCGTCCTCCACCGAATTCGAGACGCTCTAGCCCGTGTCTCAGGCAAGTACTCAGTCAAGCCTTTAGATCGTCAGGGCCGGTCCACCGATGTGGATTAAAATGCCTGAACACTGCATTTCCCCACCCTATGGGGTGTCAATGAGCCAAAGAATGACTCCATCGATCCCGGATCGACTGATATAACCGAGGAGCCTCGCAACAGCAACAACCACATAAGTCAAACTCGCCAGGGCGTGTAAAACCACTAACGCCACTTCTAGCTAGAAGGAAACGCATGCCCTCCCTGAGGTCCTTCTCCCGTTTCTGGTTAACTACCGGGGTGTGAGGCTCGCGAATCAATGCTACACAAAGCTACGCCACACAGGCCGTGCTTTGATCATCAACCACAAGACTCTGCTTTTCAAAAGAAGCCTTGATCATTTGCATCTTAGCATGCCACACAGGCAAACCACTCTATGCAACCGATATCAGTCACACAGAATGAAATCCGATGTCAGATACACAGTCCATTTACAAGTCCGTTCTGGGTCTGAACGAATTCAGAGGCACCTAGTACCCCGCATATCCATCGATCTCCAAGTACGTCTGGACGATCACCAACTGTTTCCATCTTCTTGGGTGTACAGCCATATCAAGATCATCAGTAATTTTCCAAACGACGTGAAGACCTCCGGTCTTCAACCACCATCTTCATCTTCGACTTATCGTCGTATCAGTTATTCAGAATGGGATAAACCCAGTCCTTTTGATTAACTCGCGTATATAATAAACAAGTGTTACACAAACACAACATACGCCTCATTCCAATTCATCAGTCACTAACCGTAAATTAACAAGAGAATAATTCCCTAAATATTAACCCCGAAGGCCGAAACCAACATCATATCAATATCCAGAAAACCCTTCTGCTTAGCTAACCGACAGTCAGTTTCTAAATTTCACATTCTTAGGGAAAGGTTCCCATTAATTTTATCAAAGATAAATTCTTTTAAATTTATTCTTTAATCTTCTTTTGAATATCAATTCAAACTAGTCGAGATTAACGAATCTTACCGAAGTAATCATTTGTTTTAATTTCCCAATCCCGTCCTATTCATCCCATGAAGTAAAACTGGTAATACTTCATATCTAACACCACGGTGTTATCGGTAAATTCAATTACCATTTCACGTTTAAATCTAATTAAAGATTTAACTATCGCCTGGAGCAAAACTGGTGATACTCCATTCTCGATCTTTTCAATCTAATTAAAGATTCATTAAAACTCCACTTAGTTTTAATCTTTAACCGGGTTAAAGAATCAGTGTCATTTAAAACACGGTTCACGATAAACCCAAAATCACATCACATTTCAATCAGTCCCCGACCGTAAATTAGCAAGTGAGCAATTCCCTAAGTATTAACCCCGAAGGTCGAATCCAACATCAGATCAATACCCCAGAAACCATTCAACTTAGCTAATCTCCAGTTAGTTTCTGATTTTCTTAACTCCTTTTGGGTCTAAGAACGGTATTATTGAAGATACCATTCACGACAACCCAAAATCACATTCCATTAATTATCGGGTTAAAGAACAAGTGTTATTTAAAACACTGTTCATGATAAACCCAAAAATCAATACCAATTCAATTCCAATTAAATATTATTTAATTGGTACACTTCATTAAATCTAAATAAAAAGATTTAATCTTTTTCTCAACTGGGTTAAAGAACAGTGTTAATGAAGACACCATTCACAACAAACCCATATCACATTTGATATTAAATACTAGGCTCCGAATAGAAAATATATCGGCTTATATTCAATATCAAGTTCAACGACCAACAAATATCGTATTGGAAATAACGATATCTATATATCTTTCAAATTTCCATAACAATATCTGTATCATCACGAAATCCAACATCGAAATATTCCGAAGACAATTTCGATTCAAATCCCTTCCAATTCAATTATTGGAAATTCTGGTTACTCTTAAAATCCTTTTCAAATTCAATTTATTTATTTAAAAATAAATAGAATTATAATTCTAGTTCAAAACTAGTTCATTTCGACAAAAATCTATTTTTTTTCTTTTCAAATATGGAGTTTTTCATCCTAATTCTTCCCAAATCATTCTTATGATTTTACACAAATTATTGATATTTTTAATAATTTTATCAAGGCCCGTACAGGCGATTTCCATCAACGGCCATCGAACTGCACTTACAGCGAACTTTTCCAAATTTGATTTGGACATAATTCTAAATCCAACTGTTAGATTTCAAATTTCTAATATTCGTTAGAAAGCTCTTTTCGATACGAACCCAACGGTTCTGGTTTTAGGAGAATCCGATGGTCGGATCTCCCGCAATACCCATTCAAAGTCAATGGTCGAAATTCACGAACTACAGCAGCGCGGCGCGTTCTATCCAGGCCATTATATTATATATATAATATATATAATATATACTTCGTCGATTTCCTTTTAAAACGTATTATATAAATCGTTTTAAATTCGTTTTCAACTTCTTTTTCAAATTCGAATCAAAATTGAATCATCCCTTACAAATTCGTTTCAAATTCATTTCAAATTGATTTCAATTCAAATCGATTTTCAGTTCAATTTCAATACGTTTTAAATTCAATTCAAAACGATTTCAATTCTATTTCAATCTAATTCGAATTTCAATTCTATACAGTTTAATTCGAATTCATTTTCTATTCAATTTCAATTTCAATTTAAGTCGAATTTCTAATCTTTTCAATATAATTCAAATTTCATTTCAAAATATTTGATTTTGAAAGCACCTTTCAAAATTCATTATAAGAACGAATATAATCGATATAAATATCCTTTACGTCAAAATGGCGTCAATCTAATCAACATGGCTTCATATGTTTCTATTTTCAAATATTTCTTTTTCAAAACTGGAATGAGGCCCAATCAATTACCATATAATGTTAATTATATGGATTTTCTACAACACATGTATACAATAACAACGATGAATAATCAACCATCATCCAAAGTGCATTCTACACTGTATAGGCATCAAATATAAATATTTAACGCTTATAACAGTCTGTCAATCAATCGATCGACATACATCTAATTATCGGGACTAGTGTATGTCATATATCGTCCCAATACCTGTGCGGGGTTTTCAAACAATCAAACACAGGTTTTATTTGTGCAGTTGGGTGATGTGTAAAATTTATCGTCCCAATCAATATCAGTCAAATATGTGTATATAAACAAATCGTCCGATTTGTTTATATTAATCTGTTTCATTTCATATATATGTTAAAAATTCTATTTTTAACTATAAAATATTTTATTTCAACTATATAAATATTTTATTTCATTTCACATCACATCACACAATCAACTACACATCAAAATCAAACAAACATGCATACAGGCCGTCCATGGTCTGTGGACGATGGGTGTCGGGTGCTACTAAACACCGTCTGCATCCTAGTATATATTTTAACTAGAAAATCAAATTAAAGGTGAGGAGTTCTCACCGACTAGCTAAACCGAACGCCACGACTCTTCATATGTAGAAAATCTCTGTCGTTTCTTCCTTTTGTCACTTTCGTTACCCGTAGCCACTACATATATAAAAATCGAATTTTTACTATGCTATTCAATATATAAAAATCGAATTTTTACTATGCTATTCAATATATAAAAATCGAATTTCTACTTCGCTATTCAATATATAAAAATCATATTTTTACTTTGCTATTCAATATATAAAAATCATATTTCTACTTCGCTATTCAATATATAAAAATCATATTTTTATTACTTCTATAATATAAAAATAAAATTTTTATTTAATCGTATAAATTAAAAATCACATTTCCAAATGCTATAAAAATCGATTCTTTTCAGTGTATAAAAATTGATTCTTCCTTCAAAAACTGAATTTTATTTTCCTTAAGACAAATTACATTAAATAAAATAGTAGAAAAGAAAAAAAACAAAATCGAAATAAAAGAAGAAGAAAAGCTTACAGCATTCGATTGAAGGGGGTGCTTGGCCTTCAACTGAACGGCGCCGGAGAGGGAAGAGGAGGGGCGTCGATCTCAGAGGGTGGTGGCGCTGGTCGGCTAGGGCGGGGTGTGGGGCGGTTGCATCGGGTTTTGGGAAGGGGTGCGGGTTCGGGTTTCGGGGGTTAGAGGGAATCGCGCTCAGCGCGATGCGGAGGGGGCGAGAAGGACAGAGGAGGAGGTGCGGTGGCCATGGAGGGATGTGGCGCGGTGGACGATGGCTGGGGGGGGTAGCGACGGTGAGCGGTGGCGCCGCCTTGGGGGGGGGTTGCGCGATTCGTTCTGCCCCCTTTTTTATTTTTATTTTCAGCTGTTGAAATGAAATCGAGAGAGAGGGGGTATATGAAAATTTTATATATATAATTAATATTTTAAATTATTTTATCTCCTCGAAAGTAGCTTTCTAACACGAACTCGAAATCAAACCCGTCAACTTTCGCCCATAGCTAATTACCCCCACCCCGAACACAATGGGATACGTATCGCAGGCCAATTCGACCGTTACGATCAGTTTCTGTTGGATTTAAAATATAAATCTTTATATATTCAAATTAAACGCACATTTCAACTTACCGGGGCCACATACTAACTCGAAAAAGTCCAGAAAAATATTTTCTAGCTTCGTAATGACAATACGGCCCTAACGAAACTAATTTCGTCGAGTTCTGAGACCGTTCGAAAAATGACCATTCAAAAAATTATGAAAATTGGAATCTAGCAATAAATTGACATCACAGATCCAACAAAAGTGGTTTCGTCGAAATCCGAGGTCGTTTGCAAAATTTCCATTTTTAAGGGCCTGAATTTCATAGCGACTATTCGGAATTTTCAACTGGACATAACTTTTGATTCCCGCTATGAAATCTTGATTTTTCGGATTCGTTGGAAAGATATTCTCAATTAGATTCTATTATTTTTGGTTTCACTAAAATCCAGTTTATTTTGCACCCGGTAGATTCATTTGAATTTTGAAATCGAATTATCGAACTACCGCGCCATTTTCAATTCCTTTTATATATATAAATAAATATTTATATTCTAACGACGATCTATATAATATATACGTTTGAATTCTATTCAAAATAAATTTCCCGCTGGTTTTATTTAAAATAGTTCATTTTAAATAATCAAAATTCACTAAAATTGCCAAAATAAAAAATTTAAATTGGCTCGGATTTCCGGGTTATTACAATCTCCCCCACTTAAAACTTTTCGTCCCGGAAAAGGAACGCAGCCGGAAGTTGTTTCACAAATCAACTCAACTTCCAGTATTTTCACTACAGCTTAAGTTCTTCAACTTTTCAGTTTCTAAGAACTTTTCAAATTTTTCAAAAATTTGGCTAACACCCTAAATGTTCGAAAAATTTCACCATAACCTCCCCTGCACCGGGAGCAATGGGAAAATCCCGAAATTGCCATACAGGCCCTCTGATCTCAAAAAGAAAAAGAAAAAGCCAATCGGCTCATAAAATCATCGTCACCCAAACAAAACAGTAAATTGTGGTAAACATGTACCTATTTGTCGGGCAAACAAATTTTATTCTCTGCTCTAGCCTCCTTGCTATGACCTGTTCAATGTAAGTACATGTATATGCAAGCAAATGCGACAAATTTTCAATACAATTCACTATTTGATACAATTTGGCTATAGGGTACAAATTTTAATTAATCAAACAATAATCAAACATCACAACCATCAGTCAATTAGTTGGTTATCTTTTCAAATTCATAACTTTGATATATAGTCAAAAATCAGATTTTTGATGCCAAATCACAACAATAAGCCCTATCTAGTTTCGGTTCTCACACCAGTCAATTGGAAATATATAGAAATCTCACTTTCGTCGCTCGAAAATAAATACTAGCGATGGTGCCCCATCACCAGATTTATCCCCGGGCAACTAGAGTGTGATCCTATAACTATCCAGTACATTAAAACTTCAAATACATGTTTGCAAGACGTATATGCAAAATCTTTATATATTGGATTGTCCCAATTCAATATAAAATAAATAATCAAATACGAATAAATGATTTAAATTTTAAAACAAAAATCGTTTTCATTTTAAAAGCATACTCTTCACACTCGTTCTAAGATTCTACTGATCCTATCTCTAGCGAGTCATTCCCACTGGATATTACTAATCCAATTTTTGATGAATTCTTTCGTATGGTTCTAATGTCTCTTGTTCTCTGAGCTTTGTAAACCAAAGCTCCGATACCAAATGTGGCGACCCGAACTTCCCCGGTCTCCGAAGAGAAGAGAAAGAACGAATTACTGTGAGGACAAGACAAATCAGAATGCAGACAGAAGAACATTTCATTGTATATTACAATAACTCATCAGATTACAAGAATATACAGAGTATGAACAAATAATATACATTACAAATTATCAGATATCAGAGATTACAATAAATAACATAGCAGCGGAAAATAATACAATACACAACTGAAGGAGATATACGGATACAAAGCTTTCTGGATATCGTTCCAGCTGTAAACCAAAATCCTGTGAATATAAATCTGCAAAACCAAAACTACTAGCTGCCCGTGTCAAAATAATGGCACCCAGAGTTTAGTTTAAAACAATAAACTCCAAGTCAGTCATGGGACTGGTGTGAGAACTAAAACAGTTATAAATCTTTATTTTAAAGTCAGGTAATTCGAGGGGCCACGTCGTATAACACAGAACGGGATTCCTCCCAAGAATACCAGTGCATAAAACAAACAGCGCAATGCTAAATAAAGAAAAATGAAGCTATTATAAGTCCCAGGTCCTATCACACAATGCAACGCAAGCCGGGGGATAGGGTTTTCTCTTATAATAGCCAAACATGCTTAGTACATTTTAAACAAATCATTTGATACTATTATAAGTGCATAGTGTATAAAACAACTTCAAATCATAAGTATCAATCATAGGCGGCATGGGTACCATATATCATGTCGCCATACAAGGCTCTACAATCAAAACCGCAAATGTCACGTATTTGGAAATTGGATTTCCGTCTGTGAACTGAGGCAAGGGATCGTCCTCCACCAAATTCGAGATGCTCTAGCCCGTGTCTGAGGCAAGTACTCAGCCAAGCCTTTAGATCGTCAGGGCCGGTCCACCGATGTGGATTAAAATGCCTGAACACTGCGTTTCCCCACCCTATGGGGTGTCAATGAGCCAACGAATGACTCCATCGGTCTCGGATCGACCGATATAACCGAGGCGCCTCGCAACAGCAACAACTACATAAGTCAAACTCACCAGGGCATGTAAATCCACTGACGCCACTTTTAGCTAGAAGGAAACGCATGCCCTCCCTGAGGTCCTTCTCCCGTTTCTAGTTCACTACCGGGGTGTGAGGCTCGCGAATAAACGCTACACAAAGCTACGCCACACAGGCCGTGCTTTGATCATCAACCACAAGACTCTTCTTTTCAACAGAAGCCTTGATCATTTGCATCTTAGCATGCCACACAGGCAAACCAATCTATGCAACCGATATCAGTCACACAGAATGAAATCCAATGTCAGACACACAGTCCATTTACAAGTCCGTTTTGGGTCTGAACAAAACCGGATGCACCTAGTACCCCGCATATCCATCGATCTCCAAATACGTCTGGACGATCACCAACTGTTTCCATCTTCTTGGGTGTACAGCCCAATCAAGATCATCAATAATTATCCAAACGACGTGAAGACCTCCGGTCTTCAACCACTGTTTTCATCTTCGACTTATCGTCGTATCAATTATTCATAATGGGATAAACCCGGTCTTTCCGAATAAATCGTGTATATAATAAACAAGTGTTACACAAACACAACATACGCCTCATTCCAATTCATCAGTCACTAACCGTAAATTAACAAGAGAATAATTCCCTAAATATTAACCCCAAAGGCCGAAACCAACATCAGATCAATATCCAGAAAACCCTTCTGCTTAGCTAACCGACAGTTAGTTTCTAAATTTCACATTCCTAGGGAAAGGTTCCCATTAATTTTATCAAAGATAAATTCTTTTAAATTTATTCTTTAATCTTCTTTTGAATATCAATTCAAACTAGTCGGGATTAACGAATCTTACCGAAGTAATCATTTGTTTTAATTTCCCAATCCCGACCCATTCATCCAATGAAGTAAAACTGGTAATACTTCATATCTAACACCACGGTGTTATCGGTAAATTCAATTATCATTTCACGTTTAAATCTAATTAAAGATTTAACTATCGCCTGGAGCAAAACTAGTGATACTCCATTCTCGATCTTTTCAATCTAATTAAAGATTCCTTAAAACTCCACTTAGTTTTAATCTTTAACTGGGTTAAAGAATCAGTGTCATTTAAAACATGGTTCATGATAAACCCAAAATTACATCACATTTCAATCAGTCCCCGACTGTAAATTAGCAAGTGAGCAATTCCCTAATTATTAACCCCAAAGGCCGAAACCAACATCAGATCAATACCCCAGAAACCATTCAACTTAGCTAATCTCCAGTTAGTTTCTGATTTTCTTAACTCCTTTTGGGTCTAAGAACAGTATTGTTGAAGATACCGTTCACGACAACCCAAAATCACATTCCATTAATTATCGGGTTAAAGAACAAGTGTTATTTTAAACACTGTTCACGATAAACCCAAAAATCAATACCAATTCAATTCCAATTTAATATTATTTAATTGGTAAACTTTATTAAATCTAAATAAAAAGATTTAATCTTTTTCTCAACTGGGTTAAAGAACAGTGTTAATGAAGACACCATTCACAACAAACTCATATCACATTTGATATTAAATACAAGGCTCTGAATAGAAAATATATTGGCTTATATTCAATATCAAATTCAACGACCAATAAATATCGTATTGGAAATAACGATATTTATATATCTTTCAAATTTCCATAACAATATCTGTATCATCACGAAATCCAACATCGAAATATTCCGAAGACAATTTCGATTCAAATCCCTTCCAATTCAATTATTGGAAATTCTGGTTACTCTTAAAACCCTTTTCAAATTCAATTTATTTATTTAAAAATAAATAGAATTATAATTCTAGTTCAAAACTAGTTCATTTCGACAAAAATCTATTTTTTCTTTTCAAATATGGAGTTTTTCATCCTAATTCTTCCCAAATCATTTCTTATGATTTTACACAAATTATTGATATTTTTAATAATTTTATCAAGGCCCGTATAGGCGATTTTCATCAACGCCATCGAACTGCACTTACAGCGACCTTTTCCAAATTTGATTTGGACAAAATTCCAAATCCAACTGTTAGATTTCAAATTTCTAATATTCGTTAGAAAGCTCTTTTCGATACGAACCCAACGGTTCCGGTTTTAGGAGAATCCGATGGTCGGATCTCCTGCAATATCCATTCGAAGTCAATAGTCGAAATTCACGAACTACCGCAGCGCGACGCATTCTATCCAGGCCATTATATTATATATATATTATATATAGTATATACTTCGTCGATTTCCTTTTAAAACATATTATATAAATCGTTTTAAATTCGTTTTCAAAACGATTTCAACTTCTTTTTCAAATTCGAATCAAAATTGAATCTTCCCTTACAAATTCTTTTTAAATTCATTTCAAATTAATTTCAATTCAAATCGATTTTCAGTTCAATTTCAATACGTTTTAAATTCAATTCAAAATGATTTCAATTCTATTTCAATCTAATTCGAATTTCAATTCTATTCGGTTTAATTCGAATTCATTTTCTATTCAATTCAATTTCAATTTAAGTCGAATTTCTATTCTTTTCAATAGAATTCGAATTTCATTTCAAAATATTTGATTTTGAAAGCACCTTTCAATATTCATTATAAAAACGAATATAATCGATATAAATATCGTTCAGGTCAAAATGGAGTCAATCTAATCAACACGGCTTCATATGTTTCTATTTTCATATATTCCATTTCAAATATTTCTATTTCAAATATTTCTTTTTCAAAACTGGAATGAGGCCCAATCAATTACCATATAATGTTAATTATATGGATTTTCTACAACACATGTATACAATAACAACGATGAATAATCAACCATCATCCAAAGTGCATTCTACACTGTATAAGCATTAAATATGAATATTCAACTCTTATAACAGTCCGTTAATCAATCGATCGACATACAGCTAATTATTGGGACTAGTGTATGTCATATATCGTCCCAATATGCATGTGGGGTTTTCAAACAATCAAACACAGATTTTATTTGTGCAGTAGGGCGATGTGTAAAATTTATCGTCCCAGTCAATATCAGTCAAATATGTGCATATAAACAAATCGTCCGATTTTTTTATATTAATCTATTTCATTTCATATATACGTTAAAAATTCTATTTTTAACTATAAAATATTTTATTTCAACTATATAAATATTTTATTTCATTTCACATCACATCACACAATCAACTACACATCAAAATCAAACAAACAAGCATACAAGCCGTCCATGGTCTGTGGACGATGGGTGTCGGGTGCTACTAAACACCGTCTGCATCCTAGTATATATTATAACTAGAAAATCAAATTAAAGGTGAGGAGTTCTCACCGACTAGCTAAACCGAACGCCACGACTCTTCATATGTAGAAAATCTCTGCCGTTTCTGCCTTTTGTCACTTTAGTTGCCCGTAGCCACTACATATATAAAAATCGAATTTTTACTATGCTATTCAATATATAAAAATCGAATTTTTTTTATGCTATTCAATATATAAAAATCGAATTTCTACTTCGCTATTCAATATATAAAAATCATATTTTTACTTTACTATTCAATATATAAAAATCATATTTCTACTTAGCTATTCAATATATAAAAATCATATTTTTATTAATTCTATAATATAAAAATCAAATTTTTATTTAATCGTATAAATTAAAAATCACATTTCCAAATGCTATAAAAATCGATTCTTTTCAGTGTATAAAAAATGATTCTTCCTTCAAAAACTGAATTTTATTTTCCTTAAGACAAATTACATTAAATAAAATAGTAGAAAAGAAAAAAACAAAATCGAAATAAAAGAAGAAGAAAAGCTTACAGCGTTCGATTGAAGGGGGGGCTTGGCCTTCGACTGAATGGCGCCGGAGAGGGAAGAGGAGAGGCGTCGATCTCAGGGGGTGGTGGCGCTGGTCGGCTAGGGCAGGGGGTGTGGCGGTTGCGTCGGGTTTCGGGGGTTAGAGGGAATCGCGCTCAGCGCGATGCGGAGGGGGAGAGGACAGAGGAGGAGGTGCGGTGGCCATGGAGGGGTGTGGCGCGGTGGACGATGGCTGGGGGGGGTAGCGACGGTGAGCGGCGGCGCCGCCTTGGGGGGGGGGGGGGGTTGCACGATTCGTTATGCCCCTTTTTATTTTTTTTTATTTTTTTTCAGCTGTTGAAATGAAATCGAGAGAGGGGGTATATGAAAAATTTATATATATAATTGATATTTTAAATTATTTTATCTCCTCAAAAGCAGCTTTCTAACACGAACTCGAAATCAAACCCGTCGACTGTCGCCCATAGCTAACTACCTCCATTTCGAATACAGTGGGATACGTATCGCAGGCCAATTCGACCGTTACGATCAGTTTCTATTGGATTTAAAATACAAATCTTTATATATTCAAATTAAACACACATTTCAACTTACCGAGGCCACATACTAACTCAAAAAATTCCAGAAAAATATTTTCTAGCTTCATATTGACAATACAGTCCTAACGAAACTAATTTCGTCGAATTCTGAGACCGTTAGAAAAATGGCCATTTTCCAGTCGATTAAAATCCACTGAAACTGGTGAAACACGTTTTCCTTTGCCACGCTCACATATTGAATCAAAAAAATATGAAAACTGGAATCTAGCAATAACTTGACATCACGGATCCAACAAAAGTGGTTTCGTCGAAATCCAAGGTCGTTTGCAAAATTTCCATTTTTAAGGGCCTGAATTTCATAACGACTATTCAGAATTTTCAATTGGACATAACTTTTGATTCCCGCTATGAAATCTTGATTTTTCGGATTCATTGGAAATATATTCTCAATTAGATTCTATTATTTTTTATTTCACTAAAATCCAGTTTATTTTGCACCCGGTACATTGATTTGAATTTTGAAATCGAATTATCGAACTACCGCGTCATTTTCAATTCCTTTTATATATATAAAAAAATATTTATTATCTAATGACAATCTATATAATATATACGTTCGAATTCTATTCAAAATAAATTTCCCGTCGGTTTTATTTAAAATAATTCATTTTAAATAATCAAAATTCACTAAAATTGCCAAAATAAATTTTTTAAATTGGCTCGGAGTTCCGGGTTATTACATGATAATAAATCTTCATTAAGATTTAATGAATCTTTATTGAAGATTAAAGAGAATGAGTTTTTGTACATTCCTAATTTTTAAATTATGAATAAAGGATTTTATGAGGTTAATGAAGGGTTTTAGTAAACCAATTAAGATTAATGCATCTTTTAATTAAGACATGACCGGGATCAGATTTCTACCCGAAAACCATTTCGAATAATGATGCGATGAAATAGAGTAATTGAAGATAATGATTGAAGACCGGAAATCTTCACATCGTTTGACTATTTTTTGATGTCTCTAATAGGCGACCACCTATTATGAGATTATATAGTGACAGCGGTCTGAACATACTTGAGGATTTTTTGGATCCCTTTCTCATTTATTGAATGAAGAATAGGGTGCCAATGGTTTCGTTCAGACCCTGAACAGACTTGTATGGATGTGTGTCTTACATTGTATCTTATAGTATATAATGGATTTTTGTTAAATGTATTTCTGTTGGTGGTGAAAATTTTGTTCTCTTAGCTTAACTCCCTTTTTTTGCGACATACGAGCTCAAAGGTAATATGTTTAGCGATTATCTATATACATTATGAGGTGAAAATGTGGCATGCGAAATGATGTGCTACTAATGATCAAAGCATGGCTTAGTGTAGTTTTGTGTAAGGAAACTTCTAAAAGCCTCACAACTCGGTAGTTAACCAAAACAGGAAAGATGCAGCGAGGTTATGGGTGTGTCGTATCCTTCTAGAAAAAGGTATACAATGGTATGGAGCCCAGATATAACTTATATGGTGACTTCTATTTTTTGTGGTTGTTGATGTTGGGGGCCCTGGTTGTAGTTGGTAATGATCGGGAGATGACATACTTAGGAATACTTGAATTCATTCAAGAAAGGATGAACCGGCCTTGTGTTGGTAAAGGACATTGTGTGGTTCTCATACATCCCGCTAGTGGTGTTCAAAATCGGTAAGGAAGTTCCATAACCCGTTCATTTGATGGAAATCCATTCTCTACTTCGAATTTGTACGATTTTAGTTGTAAACATGTATGGTGACATAATATATGATACCTATGCCATCTAAGATTGATACATTTTTTTGTGAAAGAATTTTCTACACTATGCAATAATAATAATAAAAGATAATTTTACGTATCAAGCATGTTTGGCTAACATAAGGGGAAACCATTCCTAATCTGCATTTGCATTGTGTGCATGACGATTAGACCTTATTGTAGCTTCATTTTCCAAAAACATTTCGAGTTCTTACTTATTTGTAACAACATTTAATTGAATAATAAAATGGGTAATAAATGAAGATTGCATGAATATGTATATACGCATAGAATTTTAGTGTTGAAATAAAAGGTGCAAGCTATGAAAAGAAATAAATAAATGCATAAATAAATGCTACATTAGAAAGTTTAAAGTAGAAATAAGTCAATGCATTTAAAAGAGGAATAATACAATGCATTAAAAAGAGGAATGAAAACAATGCATTAAAAGGAATAATGCAACAATGAATTAATAGTTTCATTAATTACATTAAATAAGTAACCATTAAAAGACAAGGAATTGAAAGGTAAGTTATTGATGAATTAAATAACCAAGGGATTGTGTGTGTGTGCATACACGCAGATTTAAAATTCAAACTTAACCATGGTTTATAATAAGAATAAAATAAATCAAGAGAAGCATACAAAGTAAGTTATTAATGTTGTAAATTAAAACGTTAAGTTCAGAAATCACAGCATCACACAAATATCGCCTGAATCTGGATGGACGTTTTGCAATGCCGACCCACCTATAAGGCGGGTGCAGGTCGACCCGAGCGGACCTAGATTTGTTTTATGTGACGTGAAATTTTGATGTGTGCGGTTCATATTTCAATGGATTAAATACGATGGTCCAGACTTTCACACATACCTATAAATAGAATAGCAAAGCCTAGCTTTAATCTCATATTTTTTGAAATGCTGCCTAGGCTCTGTCATTCTCTTCTTCCTCCAAATCTTTTCAGAATTTAGAATATTAGTCCATATAGGTTCTGATTCAAGATTTGAAGATAAGATATATAAATCTAGAAATAGGTGTTCAGAATTCTGATTACGTAAGGTAAGTTCTTGAATCTAATTTATATAGGTTTCTCTGTCTTTTCCACTTCTTTTAGCATCACATTTGTGAATCCGTGTTTGTTTTAATAATAGATTCGGTTAGGGATGCCACGGAACAACAAATCTGGATCAGTTTAACGGATTAGAAAGCTTTTTAGTGAGTGGATTTAAATAATACCCTTTTAAATAAAGGTATATCTATCGTTTGCATTCCCCATTATATTTAATATGCTAAACAATTGGTAATTATGGAAATTTGCTATTAAACCTGCCGGGAATATGTGAAATTATTATTGTTGTAATAGATATAAATTTTATTATGTCCCCTGCTTGAATTGAGAAACTTCTGTGATACTGTAATTGTGATTCCTGAATTAACAAGTGAACATGAAAGTAAGATTTAATATGCTTGTTGTGGTTACATGGAAAAGATTACAGTAGTGAGAAAAACATATGAAACAGAAATTAAATGTCTAGCTCAGAAAATGAGAAAGGAAAAGATTACAGTAGTGATGGACTGGGTTAGTTGGATTCGGAGGAAATGTGATTTATTTCCCTAAGTAACCTATTTCTTAGAACCTAGTTGCAAGAGAGCCACAATGAAAAATAAGAGAAATAACTTGCAACTACAGATCTAGATAGGTGTACGTTACCGAAATAAATCATTGTATCTGTTTATAGATCAAACTAATAAGGTGCATGAAATGTTTTCCTTAAAAAGTAAGGAACATGCATGAAGTGGATAAAGAAAGAAAGATCACAACAGTAAAATTAGGAATAATAGAAAAAGAATATGTATGCCTAATTTGCATGAAAAATTTACAGTAATTGGGAAACTGTAGATAACTGCACTGTGACACGATGCTAAGTTCAATTAGTGGTAGAAGCTCGGCAAATACATCGTCCATAAGTGGTCAACTTAATGTGAGAGGTGTGGTGCCTAAATATATATAAAAATATATGTATGCAATGGAAGTAAATGATATGTATGAAAATTTACAAGACAATAAAGAGGTAAAAGTTACAACAATAAGAGTTTAGTTAGCATTAAAGAACCAAGGAAAATGTGATGAAGGGGGAATATAACCTATTTTAACTGATTATATGAATGAGAATGGAATATAATAGGTAGGCTTATCCTAGGGACATGTGGAAATTATAACGTAGGTTATAATAAATGAAAAGGAATCTTATTAATAAACCTTAGTTAAGAGAACTAAGTTAGTAAGTAAACAACAACAAGTTATAACTATGGTGTAAGATGAGGTTATGATTAAATAAGAATGAGGTACACTTACGGAATGAAATAAGTTATATTTGATCATATATACATATATACATATATATATATATCATGTAATATGTTAATATAAAACATGTGGATTGGAATAATATATACGTAATTATACATTAAGTATAACATATTATTGTAACCTAAAAACATGAAATTGGACAATAAATGACATGCTAACTATTAATGACATTTTTCATTAACACCGGAGACGTGTCAACTAAGGTGGATCTAAAGGAAAAAATGGGCGGTTCGGCTATTTTTGGGTTAAATTAGATCACCACCCTAGATATCAAAGTTTGGAACAATGGGTCGCTAAGAACTACCAGAATGGATCCAAACTCGGAGAAGGAAGTATATTCTTCTATTCAAGGACATGTAGGGATGGGAATCCGGGCTTATCTGGAAAACGAGCAATAAACTACAACAATGATGATTGGAAAATAATAATATGGACTTACAGAGCAATTTTCCTATAAGAAGATCCCTTTTTATTAGACTTTCATTTTGGGTACATAGATGTAATAGGGGACATCCCAGATTAATCTAAGCACTAAGCTTATTATTTTAGGAGTACAAGTATGAAGAAAAGATCGATCCCAAAATGTGAACCCTGTGGTCTTATTTATAGTGGTTTAGTTCTCCTTCTGCTGATGGGCTACTGGGCCTGTGGGGGACTTTGTCGGTCGCTTTTCCCTTGATTTCGGGTGTTTGACTTCCGGTCGTCTTTAAAGTATCAGCTATTGTATATGGTTGGTACTTGAACTCTTGATAACAGCTCCTGAATGTTGGCTCTCGGATGTAAGCTTTTGGATGTAGGCCCCCGACTTTATCATAAATACTTAGAGGGGCCTTGCCCTCATGATGTATGTTGATAACTGCCGGTTTGAAGCCGCTGTGGGTTTCGGTACTAGCACAACACCAAATTAGCTATTTTATAACTGTTTTTTTGGCGCAATTCGTCACGGTTATAACCGTGACAATATCATCACAGAAATTACCGTTGTTATTGGTAATAACATTTATAACCGTGAGTCATGATGAGAACTGAGGGTAGTTTGGTAAAATAGCCAGGGATGGTTCTGTAAGTCCCTCTTTCGGCTTGCTTCTCCTTGTTTCGTTTGTAACACATTTCCTATATACGTCTTCACAAATCGTCATTTAGGGTTCACAATTTCTACTAAAATTCACTCTATTCAATCAAGATTTCTGCTTCCAATACCCTAAATTGAGTCGAGATCTGGCCTTTACGTTGGATCTGAGGTTCGCATCCTTGTCTGTCGAGTCTGCTAATCTTCACGGTAAGCTGAAAAACCAATTTAATCGGGTTGGAGGTTTCTGCAATCAACTTAATCGAGTTCAGGTATGTTAAAATTCTACTTTTTTTTTTTTTACTTTTTCGTTATGTGAACCTGTGCTTTGAAATACAGCGAGTTCTGATTTCATAGTGATGTTGCGTAGGATAATTGTATACATTTGCATAATGATGTTTTGTAGGATAATTGTAAGCTAAACTTTCATTATAAAATTTATCGTTCACATGTAATTTCTTATATTTAGTTTGTTCTTTAGGTTCTATAAGCACAAATTGTGACTAAAATTTTCTAGCGGTTCCTTCTTCTCTACTTGTGGCTTACACTGATGCATTTGTTTTGGGTGGAAGCCAATCTAATAACATAAACATATACCGCAAAATCAATCCTTTGCTTGCAAATGAAAAATCTGACAGGCATCAGACTGCTAATAACAATACACTTGCTTAATTATTCAGTGTTTTGGGATCTTTAAAAAAACCGATTGTTGTAAATTAGTAAATGTGAACGAGAACCTGGTTGCCTATAATAATTTACAATAATACATAAGAATTAGTACCCAAGCATGCTGACAAAGCAAGAACAATATATGAAGGTATGATTAATTATTAATAGTAAGGAGTAATTCTGTAAATGTATTTTCTTACATGAAATTTAACACTTAATAACATTGGCTTACACATATGATCTTATTGAATTTGTAACTGATCATAACAATTATTTAGATGTTGTCAGTGTTGATCCATATGAAAAGATACAATTTAATATTACACAAATCCTATTTTAAAATGACCTAAAACGATATTTTTCACCTAAGTAGCTTATGGGGTCTTATATTTCTATAGCGTGAGAGACACTATATGGGATCTTGGGATTTTGCACAACTAGTTATGAGCATGGGATAGTCATATCTGTTTGTTTTCTAGTATTACACAATTGTAAAGAAACCACAAAAATATGGACGCATGCACATGCTTGCCCGTGCCTATGTAACAACTAAGGCATTTAGTAAAGATTTTTAAATGACTCAACTCATAAGAGTAGTTAGTTGTATCTTATGAACTACTAGGACACGATTTCAAATTCTAGTGGAAAAGTTTATGACATTATTTGTAACTTATATATGAGATTTTTTTTTTATGTGGCTTAACTTCTAAGTGCAGTTGGCTATATCAAGTATGAATCATACATGTTTGTATAATACAAATTAATGAGAATAAAATCCTTTGATCAAAATGAGTAACAATCATGTGCATAAACAATAAAAAAATGCACAGTTCTGATGGTTCAACCAAACCAACCCTCGAAACCTTAAACCATGAGTCATCGCGGTTCGACTTGCGATTCGGTCATGAAAACTATAGGTCTATTATGTACTCAGGCTCAGATGTGTGATTTCTACAGTTAAAACAAGAGACTATGTAATTCAAAAAATAAAAACAAAAGAAATATGAAAATGTGAGAAACAACTACAAAAAAATTAGGTACTCTAGAAGTTATTTGAGTTTGAGTGATTGACATAGCAATCGAAATTAGGGATGTAGGTAGATGCGAGCAAGATAATGATGTTGTGGGATGATTTTTTTGGAAAACTTGAACTTCGAGTTTTGTTGCACTTATTGCCATTATGGTGAAATTTCTACGGCACTTGCATATATTTTTATGGTTTTTACTTCGAAATATAATCAACTCTTGTTCTTTGATTAAATTTTTAGTCTGGCCCAAAAGTTGTAATTTTGCTGGATTTAACATCTTGTTTTTCTTCAGTTGGTGCAATGCGAACAGTATTAAGGAGAGTGAATTTATGATTGTCTTCAATTGCAATAGTAAGCTTTATGAGTGCAATGCCAGCAGTATTAAGAGCAATATTAAGGTTTATGATATGAGTATAGCAGCTCTAGTAAGTTGCATTTATTAGTTTTAATTGATTGACTTTACTCATAATTATATTTCCTTACAATCATATATATATATTTGTTGTATGTTGATTTACAGGGTTTAATTATTTACCAGGAGAGTAGGATAATCGGATACATCCTTGCTAGTTATGTTTGGAGTCAACTCTATGTAAGTAAATTAATTTATCTTTGTTGATGTGCTTTAAATTGAATCCAGTTCAATGGCAATGTAGTGTTATAAGTTATGATTCACTCTGGAAATTATTTATGTTCTACTTAGTTTTCCATTTGCATGTTAATTTGTCGTGGTTAAATTTCAATGAAGAAACTAATTTTTATTCGTACTAGTTTCATATCACTGTTGTAATGCATTTAGTAACTCTATGGCTTTCATGTATTCCCCATGCACTGCTTATCTGATCAACTTGTGCTTTACGTTCCCTTTTAACATTTTCCACTAAAAAAAGTTGTCATGATTATAAGCTGGGATAAGTTGTCTTATTTTGTATAAAATTTACCTAACCATCTAGCTAAAACCGACACTCATTCATTAATTATTTTCCTATAAATTATCAGTCTTGCCAATTTCACCTCTTTCTAAATAACTGGGTTTACAATGGTTTCCATTTTTAGAATTAAGATTCAATTTTAACTTGACTTTTAAGCAGTGGTGTTTATTTGCAATGACGTTGACAGTAGTGTTAAAAATAGTAATACAACTCAACTACAATTAGCTAAATCAAATACTGGTACATAGCCAAAGGACAAATTGTAAGCAACAATTAGCTAAATCAAATACTGATACATAGCCAAAGGACAAATTGTAAGTGTAAAGCAATAACAAATCAATGTGAGAAATGGTATAGAGCAAGTTATTAAACCTGAAGTTAGAAAAGGTAGAAGACCCAAAAGTTTAAAAAGAAATTAAATATAATTAAATTAAGAGGTATAAAGATAGAAAGCTAACAAATTCTATGTATTTATACTTTTCCTTAAATTCTGTTTGTATTACTAGACCTCAGACGCGTCATTCACCAGCAATCAAGTAAACCTATAAAGGGCAATATCACATAGTGAGATAATGCAATAAAAATCAAACAAAAATTAATGGAATTTTACATATTAAACGTCTCAAGCATTATTTTTAAACATACACATTTATGAAATTCAAATGAATTATCAGCCTGAAGTATGTTCATATCTCCAAAATTTGTAAACCATCTATAGTAAATTTTTGAATAATTCAGTAGTATTATTATTCTAAGTTTCTGTCTTAAAAATGCTGAACTTAGATTAATGACAGTTTTAGTTCTAGTTTAAAGAATTATCATGGTATCAGACACTTAGTTCAAAATATACAAACTCAGATTGCTTTTATAGAACTTTTAGAACTGTATTTCTTAAGATTTCAATACGATAAGTATAAAATGGAAATTCTATCCATTGGTTCTAGTTGTATGGCAGACAAGTAACTTAACCTTTCAACGCCCAATTACAGACAGAAAGATTGTACGTCCTATGAAGAACACAGACCGATAAAAAAACCTAATTTAGTCTAGTTTTAAGGTAACTATAAAGGATAAACCAAGGATTACCGGGATGATTTTAAATTATTTATACAAGGAAAAGAAAAGCAAAGACTCATGTTGACAAAGAAAGCCCAGAAGAATAAAGGCAGAAATGTGAAAAAGAAAAGGTGATTGCATGTCAAAACTCTGCTCATCCAAATTATGTCTAATTTAGTATTTAATTTTGTGTTGTAATAATCACTCCCATTTTTGTTACATCAAATCTTTCTGAGTATCAACTATGACTTCTGAGTAAAACAATAGATTGGAGTGGCATAAGAGAATATATTATATATCCAGCTTATGTTATAAATGTAGATATGTGATACTTTCACTCTCTATGATTTTTTCTGTTTTTAAGATGATTAACTTTCAATTTGCTTATGCAATGATAAACATATCTTCTAAAACCAAGGATGGTTTTCACTATTCCAAAATAAAGAGTAAACTACATCAAATATGCAGTCAATTTGCTTCAGCACTTTGTTACACTTGGAAGTTCAAACGTTTATTTTGCAATTTCGCTCATTTCCATTTTGATATGCAATCAATTTAAAGGACATTTATTGTCAAATAAGAAACGTTTGAGCAAGTGATACATATTGCAATGAAATTAATTTAATGCGACATTGATTATTTAGACTGTACAACGTTGGGTAAAGTACATTTGTAAAGGCAACAAACAATGAGAATCCATTTGAATGGGAAATGCGATAAAAAAGGGAAAAATAACTTAACTAAATCTTTTTGTTAAGTGGAGAATCAAACAATTGATTATCTCCTTGTAAAATCAAACTTATATTACACGATTCCCTTTTATATTCAACTTTCCTCATTTTTCATTATCGTCTCCAAACTCCTTGCTGCTGCTTTGTCTTTGTACCTGAAAAGTCTCTAATTTTAGACTTTAATTTTCCTGTTTAAAGATTGTGAAAGGGAATGCATCTCCATCTATATTTCTGACAAAATAAGACAATATATATGAATATGTTATAAAATAAAATAGAACAGATCATAAAAGAGAAGACATTAGAAAGAACATAAGAGAAAAGGGAGAGACATTTTTATTTCTCTTGATTCAGTGTACATAATTCTATTACATTGGCTCCATTATATATTGGCTTTGGAGCTGATGTTAGCCTTACTCCCAAAATATGGGACTTAATATAATATGACAAACGCATATTTACCTATATGTATTATAACACTTCCCCTTGAATATGCGTATGTAAAGATGATAAGATTAATTGCCTCATTACAAACCTTTTTATGAAAAACCCTGTGGGAAAAATCATAAACAAAGAAAAGAGTACAATTTTATTTCATCTCCAGGAAACATATTGACAATGTTCCAATGAGGGTTGATACTTCTGGATCAAAATAATGCCTCGTTAAAAACCTTACTAATAAAAACCCAGTGGGAAAAATATTAGTGAAGGAAAAGAGTGCGTTACAGCATAATATATGCTCCCCCTGATTTGTAACGCATTATTCAAATAGTTTGGTGATGCAAGCAGCGTATACCAATTTTATATATCGCCTTCTGCAATGTTGATTATGGAAGTGCCTTCGTGAATAGGTCTGCTGGATTTTTTTAAGATTGGATTTGCTTCACTTCTATTTTGAAGCTCATGTGTGAAAAAGAATTTAGGAGAAGTATGTTTTGTCCTATCACCCTTGATATATCCTGCTTGAATCTGAACTACTCATGCTGCATTGTCCTCATAAATAATAGTTGATCTTTCTGTAGTTAAGGGAAGTTGACATGTGCTTCGAATATGTTCAATTAATGACATTAACCAAACACATTCTCGACTCGCTTCATGTAGTGCTAGAATTTCAGAATGTTTGGATGATGTTGCTTCCAATGTTTGTTTTGTAGATCTTCATGAAATAGCTGCAGTGTTGTTTGTAAACACATATCCAGTTTATGATTTTGCTTTATGTGGATCAAAAAGGTAACTTTAACACTCCTCCTTGAATATGTGTCTTCAAATTCTTGAATGCTCTTATAGTTGCTTGAAATTATCCCCCTTGAAAAATTATTGCTCCTCCTCATAGATATTGTCATATTAAAATGATACTTCTTATAAGAGTTCGATACTTCGGGATCGATGTAATGCCTCATTAAAACCTAAATAAGAAAAACCCTATGGGAAAAATCTTAGTGAAGGAAAAAGAGTACAAAAATATATTTTCCATAATTTACTACATTAAATGTAGAATGATACTTCTAGATCAATATAATTCTTTAGTAAAAACCTTACAGAGGAAAACCCAGTGGGAAAAACCTTAATTAAGGATAAAAATACAGATTAACTTAAATAACATATTTGAGATGTTATTCCTTGATGTGGTACTTGATTCTTCTAGATTAAAATAATGCCTCGTTATAACTTTCAAATATTACTTTGAGGATGTTACTTCTGGATCAATATAATATCTCATTAGAACTTTACTAAGAAAAACCTGGTGGGAAAAATCTTAGTTAAAAAAAGTGCATACTTTTTGATATCTCGATTTTGTTATAGATACTTCTGGATCCATAAATATGTATCTCATTGACAATATTACTTAAACAAATCTTGTATAGAAAATAAACTCAAGAGATAATATTCTTTACTCTTCATACTTCCGACGTTCATCATTTATTAACATTTGCCTCATTAAAACCTACACGATGGAAAATTCTATGGGAAAAAACCAAAGTGAAGGAAAAAGTGTACAACATCACAAGAAAATTCTTAATGAACTTTTCTTAAAAGACTTTTGTGTGCATTTTCATGCTTCAGGCATGTTTTCTTATTTAAAACACATTTTGTTTGCGCTTACTTGCTACACACTTCGAGTGTTTACAATTTTGTGCTTTAATCATGTTTGCACACTGCAATACATTTGTAATGAACAATAATTGTTTCATTATAGAAATACTTATAAGCAGGAAGTAATCTACTCTTCTTGAATTATATCAAGATTTTCATTACAACAATACTTAGAAGCATGGTGTAATCTATATTCTATGTTCTTTGCATTCTTTATAATCACTAAAGTTATTTATGTTCTTCAGGAACCTGTACACTTCAATGAATTTTACATATTGCAACTATACTCAAAAGTATATTAAATGTTTCATTACAACAATACTTAAAAGCATGTTGTAGCCAACTTTCTTTGTTCTTTATATTCTATATAACCAACAAAGTAGTTTATGTTCTTCAGGAACTAATATTCTTTCATCATTTCATGTGATTTAACAAATATTCATACCTTCGAGGTTTATTCCCTTCTTTGCAGACTACAGGTCTACATTTCTCAATTAGAGAAGGATTCATGATGGTCAATCATGATTTAACATAAGCGCTTTACTTTTATAATTTATCTTCGATGATTATATATTGTAAGTTCTATATATAATTTATTGAGATCTCTTTATTTATTTATTTTAGGTACCTAAACCACTTCTGGGGTTATTTGACAATTATGTCATGGATCTCTTCAAGAGACTCCTTAGGTGTTTCTTTAAGAACACGCACCCTTTTATCTGGCATCTTTATTACTTACTTCAAAAGTGTCTCGAACTGACTTTTAAACCAATCTTTAAATGTGGTTTATGCATTTTGATCCTTCAGGGATTCAAATATATATTGAAGCAAGTCTTCAAGGGATATTATTTATAATTTATTCGTGTGTCAATTATACTGATACTCAAAATGAAATTGTATCCCTTTATCCTCCTCAATGTTGACAAACATTGTCACACTAAACAATAATCATCATGGGATTCTCATTTTGATCCATTATCACATTGTTGCTGACAAGTATATTATATGTATATCAGTTGTTGGAGGATAACCCTTTACTTAGTCAATAAGATACATTCATCAATCTTTTTTACCTTATTCTCTTTCATTGATCTAGCAATATTGGAGGAATTTTCTTATTATATAGGTTATTTGAATACACATATGACTTCAGATCATTCAACATTCATGTTGACTGCAATTTAAATCACTAAATAATATTTATGCATAATCTATAAAATATGCTTATAACAAACTTCAGGTTTTTAGTTAAATATTTACAGATATGAATATATAAATACGTGCGTCCACGTATTATAAATTTGCATAGTCTTTCTCGTTTGAGTTAGTGATTTTAGAATAAATTATTATAAAGATCAAACTATTGATTTCAATGTATTGATCAATGTCATTACAAATTCTTTAGGATCTTATGATAATGTTCAAAACTTCTGGTTTGAAAACATATCGAACTTCTGGTCCAAATAAATATATGAACAACTTCAAGTTGTTAAGTTGACGGAGTTGTAATATTGCTTCTTCTATATTCCATAAACACCATTTGTGGAGTTTTAATACATATTTTCTCCTTTAGGAGAAATTTATGAACTTTTCTACAAATATTTATTACTTTTAATTGTAGAAATCTCTTATGGAGATATTTTATTATTTTCATATAAACGGATCTCTTCTAGAGATATCTTATCATTTCCAAATATACAAATATCCTCTAAAGATATTTTGTTATCACCGCTTTTGGGATGAACTTATCTCCTCCATACAAACTATTGAAATATCATATCAATATACAAAAATACATATCAAACTTTAAATGCAGTAACGAAATTAGATGCAATAAATAAAAATAAGATTTAAGAAAAGAAATCACTACTTCTGGAGTGTATGATATTCCTTCAGGGAACATTTTTTATTTATGTAAACGATCATAGTTGACCCGGAATGACCTAAACGATCATGCCAAAGAATCAATTTCTTTGTATCTGTGAGCTTCTAGCTCATGTTTATAAAATGAGAATCAACTATGTCACTTTTGGTAAAGTATAATCCAGTTGAAATTGTACCAAATTTGTCTAAAATAAACTTCTGGCTTTCAATTTTAGAAATAACACAAAGATATTCTTTGCTGTTTTCATTTATGATATCCATTCTTTCTTATATCTTTGATGCCAAGCAGATTTCTTTTAGAATTGCTTGAATATAGTAAATTTTGAATGAATATATGTGTACCATTTGGTAACACTACATGGGCTCTTCTGGACCCTTCAATTATATTGGCTGAACCAACTATAGTTGAAACTTTATATGAAACATTTTCGGATAATTCGAAGAAAAACTTCGGGTTTTTCAATATCATATGAGTTGTTCCACAATCAACCAGACATATATCAGCACTTAAACACTGTTGATTCATACCTTAAGAATTAAAAGCAATACATCTAGTTGATAACTGAAATAACTTATAAATACAGATAAATGTCCGTGGGAATAAACTACTTATCATGTCCAACATTACATATTATTTCTGCAATTCCATAAGCACAAGCTAAAAAGAAAGGAAAATAAACAAAGGTTTCAAACTAATACATGCTGAAAGGAAATGAATCACATATTGAGTTTCAGGCTACTTGTTATCATCATAGAAACTACAGGTTCTAAGTTTTCCATTTTATAACAAAAATTACTTTTGCATTCACTTCTGGTGTGCAAAATTTAGATCAGTATTTAGATCTTAACTTAATATGATGTTCAGGATGCATATTTTCTTTATAAAAGTTTTCCGAAGAAACAATAAATTATTTCTTCTAGAAATATAATACGACTATAATAAAACTTCAAGTTTTATCATAATTCATATAATGTTATTATTTATTTTTAAATTGAAGCAACTTTTCTAGAAAGCACCCCCTTTTTTTACATATGAGAGTCATTTTACTATTTTTCTTCAAGAAAATAGTATTGATTATAAATGTAACGATCTCTTCCAATAATAAGTTTCTTCAAAAAATTATTTGTAGCATAAGATTGGAATATAATGCTTTTTCCTCTTGTTAAAACTTTTCCTTTCATTGATTTTTTCAAATCCTTTCCTATTATTGGTCATTTGCTATAAGCAAAAATTAAATGCAATTATAGGCTTTTATGTTTTATTTCATGTTTCTCAATTGAATATGAACTTCAGGTTCCTCGGAACTTCAGGTTCCTCATTTGAAAGGATTTGTATATGAACTTTAAGTCATATGAACTTCAGGTCATTTGCATGTGAACTTCAGGTTCAACCACTCTTGCCTTGTGTCTGGAAGTATGACCGTCTTCTGGTGGTCATAACGCTCCTTCAGGGAGTTCTATAAGTGGATATGATCTTTTTCAGTTAAATATTTAGATCATCGCGGATGTGGCATCTTAAAAAAATATCAGAGCCTTTGCTTTGTCCTGCTGGGACATAGTATTACCATTTCTAATGGTATCCTCTAAGCATTGAGATTGTAAATGAATCTCAGTATTCGACATTTTTATGAACTACACAAAAAAAATTGCAGATGCTTAATTAAACAAAATTCACATATCAGTATACATGTTCTATAATTAAATAGAATATACTACGACACAAAATCATTAAAAAAAAAATCCAAATCTGCAAGTCTTTCTCTATACATTTACAATGAACTTTTTACAACAATGAAAACAATACCAACCGTTAAGTAGCCATACACCATGTTACATAACAAAAATAATGGCCACAGTAATACATATGTTGGCTAACAAGCAACTTTCTTGTATTGAGAGATGAAAAAGCATGTAAATGTAAGTTATACATGTAAATGTAATTCTAAATATTTAAAGCATCTCATCTTGCGAGATGAAACATTAAAAAAATGAGAATAGGTAGTCTATGATTACAAAGTTGACGCTGTACAACAAGCATTAGATTAAATAAGAAGCAGCTTGCAGTTTACATATATGCATACCTATTATCAACGGCTTCTCTGTTATTGAAGAGATAAAGTAGCAAATGAAGATTATTTATGTATAGAGTATGGGGTAAAAGATCCATATATAATATTATAAAAAGAAAATGAACGGATCTTCCTAAAAATATATTTGGTATACAATAATACCAGATCAAATATGAATAGGTGGATATCTAAAAACCACTAAGCGAAAAATAATTAGATCTAAAAAGTTAGATCCACTGAACGTAATCTAGATCTACAAAAAAAAATATGGATCCATAGATCAAATATTCTCAAATAAAAATCACTTACATGACAAATTCATAGATGTAGATCTAGAAGATCTCAACAAATAACAATAAAAGAATCTCGTGCTGATAACGTGTTATAAAATAAAATAGAACATATCATAAAAGAGAAGACATTAGAAAGAACATAATAGAAAAGAGAGAGACATTTTTATTTCTCTTGATTCAGTGTACATAATTCTATTACATTGGCTCCCTTATATATTGGCTTTGGAGCTGATGTTAGCCTTACTCCCAAAATGTGGGACTTAATATAATATGACAAACGCATATTCACTTATATGTACTGTAACAGAATATTAATATTTTTATTCTTATATTAAATTTTTTGATGATGTCTTTTGAAGATACATAAAATCTTATATCTTAATCAAGGTTCGACACAAGGCATGTAATTATCTATTCCATTAGTATATTTTATTTGTTCAAATTATACTTAAATGCTTATACATACTTATTGTTAGCATGCATGTTCACTGTCTATAACCGGGCCCTGTATAGATTGTTATCTAAATAAGGTTTGAAGATACTCAACATTTCAAGAAGCAGTAGTACGTAATAGCTTGGCTGCTCTGCATCTTTGTTCATGGTGATTTCAAGTATTGAAGAAGATAATGTGGAGTCTTATGGTGAGGAGGAAGGAAATAAGGTGGAAGATATACATCCGTTTCGGTATCGTCAGCTATGCAATCGCTGTTTCACCGACTGTTTAGTAAGATTATTCAGTAAATTTGTTTGTTTTGGTGGTTTTACTGTTTTGTTTTCCGGAAAATGTAAGTTGCATCATGTGGTTAACATATATTTGTTTGAATAACGGTTGCATGTGTAGCATCTGTTATCCAAATTTGTAGTGTCAAAATTGCCCGCACATTAAAATCCAAGCATTTAATATTTTATGTGCCACCATAAAGAACATAATCGGGTTACTATAGGATAAATTGTTACTGTTTCACTGTCACTGAGTGCATTCACAATAATTAGTAAGAAACCATTTGTCAAATATGTTTACTTTACAATTGGTTATCAAATATAGTTGCAGTTACAGAGATTCAATTATTTCTCATTTATTTGCTGAAATACATTGTTATGACATTGTATGTATAGGTGAATATAGGTAAATATAGGCTACCTCTTCCTCTTCGGTTAGTTTTTATACTAAAAACTACGTTTCTTTGCTATAGTCAATCAAAGATCTCAGTTTAATTTTTATGTCAATGGTCCGCGCGCTTTTGATTTCCAATTCGTCACCACTTGGTCTTTCTCTGTTCGTTTCTTATTTTTACAACACATACTAAACTATTTTACAAGTTATCATCGTTCGATTTTAGATTTCGTTCGATGTTTGAAGGAAAAAACCTGTTTCTAATTTTTGTTTTAAATTCCCTCTCAATACACAACTGAAAATCGTTTATTGCTACTTTACCCGTTATTCGTTTATTTAACTATTTTCGTGCTTTTGTCTTGCTTCAGGTTCTTTCTAGTGATCGGGGAAAGTTACTCTCTTTGATAGTTGCCAATTTAATCACCATACAATCTGGTGCACATAATATGCACTCTGATCATGGCATGGTTAGGAAGGACTTGCCTCGAATGAAGGTTAAAGGTAACAATTATTATAGGCAACTATAAGAGGTTTGAATAATGTACTAGAAGTTTTTGGCTCATACATATTCATTAGTCAGTACATTAAGGGATTCGGTTCTCCTCCATTTTATCTAACTGATCTTTTTCTTCATGGTAAAATAAATAAATAGAGTCACATATTAGTTTATGACTTATTATTATTATTATTATTGAAATTTTAGAAGGGTATTAAAATGCGTATATAATCTGACTAGATGTGTAGCAATTTTAGTTCGGTTTGTTGTGTTTTTTTACTATATGGAAAAAATAAATATAAAAGTTAGGCATTGATTTCTTTCTCCATATGCGTTGAAGGCAGTATTGAATACGCTCATCCTAACTAATTTTCATTAGCTCTCCTTTGTATTGAAAACACCTTAGATTTTATCATGTACACAGTGAATCAAGTAAAAAAAATCTTAAATTTTAACTCATTTAAGTGTTATATATTTTTTTGGGAAAAAATAGCTCAGTAAGTGATAAACAAATAACAATCCACACATGGTATTTCATACATTTGTATATTTTACAGTTATAAATGTACAAAAACTACATATGCAGCTGCGATGACAAGGCTAGCTCTGCCCAGGCCAGAGAAGAATCCCTGAAAAAGGCATCATCTAAAACATCAATCCCATTTTCCAAAACCCCACTTATTATTTGCATGGATGGCCTTTTTGAAGGATTTGGTTCAATGTACAATTTAATTACACCACATGTTACAGCTAATTCTTCAGACTTCACATTTTTCAGCATAGGTTCTACAATCATTTCTATCTCATTCCCATGTTGTAAATGATCAATAGCCAGGTCAACTATATGGCCTTTGTCTTTAAAGTATGGAAGTCTTCCGCTTTTAATTTCAAGCAAAATAACCCCAAAAGCTAAGGTATTTCCCTGAATATCAAGGAAAGGATGAACAGAGGCACCATTATGGTTACAACTAGAATTCTTCTTGGATTTTCAAATTTTCATGCTCTCTACATCAACAATCTTGGAAAGGTGAAGGGTAGTAGCCAACAATTGGTCATCTTTGTTCATGGACATTAAATTGAAAGGTATGCTATTACTTTATGTAAATTATAAATTAAGGTCTTATTAAAATTGTTTGATTTTTGTTTACATTTTTGTTTTGTTTATTTGATTTGTGAATTCTTAATTAATGGCAACTACCAATAGTTGGGATCATATTCATTCATTTGAATATTGAATTTTTGTTCCATCTGTTGTATATTTCTATTCATCGAGTACGAACTGTGACATCTAATTCGGTCGATTTCATTTTAATACCCTATGCATCATCAAGCTATTATTACAAGCCTAATACTTCATCATTTTCACATATGTTTTCGCTCTGGAACTAATTTTTATTTTAGTGTATCGTTGGAGCTCCTGCCCCTCCCCTTCACCGGTAACAGTGCAGAGAGTGATTTCGTGATTGCCACTGCAGTCAGGTCTTATTATGCTGCCAATTTTACCTCAAGTACGTCCCTTCTTATTTATTTAAATTTATACCTTTTCATACTGTTAGTGCACACATTCTTTTCCAGTAACAACCATGTTTATGATTAACCTGTAGTGTCATTACTTAAGTAACCAGTTTTTTCTATGTTAGCATATATTAAAATATCTTCAGAAATATTTGATTTGTGTTTCGACCTAAAATGTGTTTAACATTTTCATTTTAGTTTTCTTTTAAGTGTTAGACTTATATTACTCTGAAACTTGCTGAATAACAAACAATTTGAGAAGCTCAAAAGAATTAACAAAAACATTTCAAAAATTAAAGAAGAAATGCTAAAAATAGTATCAAAGGCTTTTAAAATTGAAAATCTCAATAACTTGAATGATTTTATAAACGTTTGAAAAATCAGAAAAATGTAACAAAAGAAAATTCAGAAAAATCGATAAAACGAAAATTTCAAATTATGTTGAAATTTGGAAATCTCAAACGGAACCGCAAAAAACAAAATCAAATGCATCAAAATTTCTAATAATTTATTATTTAAAAATACTAAAAATGTTATTTTGACATGTTCATACAAAAGAAGATAAGAAAACCTCCGAGAATAAGAGATATCAAAGGATTAGAGATATTAGAAAGTCCTAATCGATTTTCCCTAATTAAAGAAGTTAAAAAGTCTAAGTTAATACAGTATCTTAGTGACATTCATAAATCCTAAATTTTCTTATTCTTATTTTTTATAAAATCTCCAAAAATCTTTAATACGTATGTTTAAAAATTCAAAAATGTTTTAAAGTTCAACTCACAAGAGATCTTTAAAATGTATCAGAAATAGTCTAATCGATTTTCCCTAATTAAAGAAGTTAAAAAGTCTAAGTTAATACAGTATCTTAGTGACATTCATAAATCCAAAATTTTCTTATTCTTATTTTTTATAAAATCTCCAAAAATCTTTAATACGTATGTTTAAAAATTCAAAAATGTTTTAAAGTTCAACTCACAAGAGATCTTTAAAATGTATCAGAAATAGTCATATGCCAAAATATTTCAAAAATTGTAGAAAATTCAGCAAACATCCTTAACTCGCAAAAGTAAAAAAAATTAGCAACGAAGTCCAAGAAACCTAAATTTCTAGAAAATCTAAAGGAATTAAATGCTTCAAACATTTGGGGGATGTATGTATTAAAATCCAAAAAATAATAATTAAAGATTGCAAAACAAATAGATGCTCTGAACTATACCCAAAAAATAAAATGAGAAAAGACATGTTCAAAAACTTATACTAATCTTTAATGTCATAAAATTTATTTTGTTATAATTACAAAAATGCAGCAAAATTTCAGATATTTTGTTTCTTTTGGAAATATCTTCTAAAAATCATTAATAATTTTTAATTTTTTGAAGCTAAATTGTAGAAAAAAAAAAAAAAAACAAGTGTACAAAAAGAATGCTTGGTTTGCAAATGCATTCATTAAAAAAAGTTGAATCAATAATGCTTTTTATGGTTGTTTGTTCCATGTCTTCAGTAATGGTTCTGTTGTTAAAGTTTACGTGGTTGCCACCAGCGTCCTCCTTTTGAAGCATACCAATATGCATTTTAGCTCTCTCTTTTACCCACATTTAGAAGTATTTTTTTTATGAATCAATAATGCTTAGGCACGAGTTTCAACCCAGAAAAATTCTAAAAAAATATGAGATTCCTACAGATAAAAGGTACCCCTCCATCATTTCCAAGTGGAGTGCTTAACATACCGACTGTCAAGCAAACTAAGTATTATGTTTTCCTGTGCAATCTTTTTTGGTACAATATTCGTCTTCCAACTCAGTACGTAAGTTACAAAAATGTTAGTTGGACCAATATAGTTGTATGTTAACGTCCAAGGGTTTATAATAAATTATTTTTCAAAAAACTACACATGTGGCTTAGCATATAGAAATTGTTATATTTACCCTTTTCAGCTGAGATGCTAAAAGTCCATCAAGAAGAGTTGGGAATTCCAATTGCATTTCATGACCTAGGTAAAAAATATAAACTTTAATTTCATGAAAAAAAAAAAAAAAAATTTGCCTTCAATCAGATGTCCTGTATAGGCTATTTGTAGAATTACTTCAGCTGCCATTTTAAAAAAATGATTATGTGCTTTATTTGATTTCTTATACATTGTTATGTTAACCCCTTTTAAACTTATTCAAAAGATAAAGTCACAATATGGATTTTATGTTAGGGGAAGGATAAATAAAATGTTTTGTACACAGATCTTGAAAGCAGAGTTCGTTGGAGTCAACATGGAATGTTTTCTTAAACTTGCTTGATGCTGATGATTAATAAAGGATAGATGGAAGTTACATGCATGGAAGATACTTATGAATGAAAACATGCTGCCACTTGGAATCGATAGGATACTCAATAATGTGGAAGCTAAGTTCTTTTGAACTTATGCGTGATGCATATTGACCAAGCTAACCTGAGACAAGAAACTTATTCAACGAACATTAGTAAAATCTGCACTGGAACCTTATCATTTTATAGCATCTTCATCCCATTGCAATTGAATCTTGCATTTTACTACTTCCTTTCTTCACTGCACTATAATTCTGCCTTTTTCCTACTATGTTGACAAATGCAGTTCTAATCTGTTCACTGCTTTTAGTTCTACTATTATATTACTGATAGGACCATGAACTTTTTATTCAATTATTTATTGAAACAATTTGAAGTGTGTTTATCTCTGCAGTTTATAGTTATTACTTAAAATAAATGTATGAATATGGCGTTGACTACATAATTGCACAACCTGCAACATTGTCATTAAACCCCATAGCGACTATGCGTACGCATCATCTACAAGTATAAATATCATATATATTTATGTATTCTTATTTCTTGCTCACTACTGATAATGACGTTGCATTGTCGTTCAAAAAGGATATTTTTATTGCCGTTATATATTAAACTTTTTAATACGTGGATAAAGCATGGGTTCGCACTTGCTGCGTAATAGTAGGAGACTACATGACAAAACGAGCATTACGCCCTGCTAATTTTTATGCAAAACATGTTCAAAAACTATCCCTCGGCTCAGTTCAAAAACTAGCCTGCGGTTTAATTCAGATTTCATATGTGAACTGAGTTTTGGTACTATGATGAAAATTACAGTAAGAAAATAAACGCTGTATTGGTTAGCATGTTATTAGCCGTTCCAGTTAAATGGCTTCTTGTAGAACAGGAAAATTTTGGCTTTTCCATTATTGTAATGGCTGAAGACATTGAACAAGAAGCACTAGCCATGTTGTTGTCAACCAGCTTAGAAGTGCACTAAAGATTGCTGCACTCAAAGCCTCCGGATTTAGGGAGAGAAAAAGCCAATATCTTGATGACATTGCAATTCTCACTGGTGGATCCATGCATTTAACAAGTAAGTCCTCGCTCCGTTTAGCAATTGAGCCACAGTTTGGTTTAATGCTTATAGACATTAATTTATGTGTTATAATCCTAAAAACATGGACTTATTATTGAACAAAAACATTAATTTATGCCTTGTCTTGAATCTTCAATATAAATTGATGTTGTCTTTATCCTAAGAAAGAGAAATGGCTTCAACAATGATATCGGTATCTTCAAATGTTTTATGTTCTGAAATCTGTTGCTGGTTACAACAAGATATTTCATATTTTCCCTTTGTGCAAGTTAGAGAAACTTCAAAATGCAAAATTTGAATTTAATTTATTTGTAAAAATTGATTACATATTCGACTACAGCCCATATACTAAAGTAATCAATCAATTAATACATTTAAATATCCTTATTTTGTTTTACTTCATACAATATTATCAGTATCTTTAGATGTTGTATATTGCAGACTGTCAGCTGGTTCATCGAGACAAGTGGAAAGCACAAAATAGATGCTACTCCCCTCTATAAAAAATACTCAAGAGCTGTAAATACTTTAAAGTTAGATGTAAGCTTCTTAATATTTTAGTTGTAAGCTTCTTAGTTTGTTTATAGGTTGTGATACTTTGAGCTAGGTTGTGATACATCAAAATTATAAGGTACAAATGGTTGTACGATGAAATTTGATATTTTGATTTATTAAATTAATCTTTTCTTTACATGAATTGATATATTTTGCAATATATGCTTTCAGGCAATAAAATTGTTACATGTTGTTATATGTGTTCTGTGACATACTGGTGTAAATTGTGATAAATGCCTGTAAATTCAATAATGGTTATTAAATTTACAGGTTTTCACTTTGTAATGGTTATAACCATTACACTTTTTATATTCGTCACAATTATAAGTGTTAGGGAAGTTTTCTTTGTAACGATTATAAGTGTTACAAATTATATGGTTTATAACGGTTATAATTGTGATATTATCCGTAACGAAAAATTGCCGTGCACGTTGGCATAATGGTTATAACCATGTCAAACTTAATTTTTCACGCTTATAGGTGTTGCAATTACCCTTTTCTGGTGTTGTGTATGTAAATTAGTACGGGTAGCATGTATCTCTGCTTGGGTCTCGGTTAGCCCTTTGGCGGAGCTTTTTGCGGTAGCTTGGATTCTCAGAGGATGGCTTCTGGTGTCACTTCTGTTTATTTGTGGATGTGGCCTTTTGTTATTTGTACGACAGTTGCTCCGGAAGTTGGTTCTGGGTGATCCCTGTGCTCTCTTGGTCTAGTACCTTTGATGCCCTCGCTTCAGATGTATCGGTATTTAGGCAGGTCATTGCCGAAGATTCATTTAAGCATCTGATGGGTTTGTTTCTTTTGACTTTCTTGGTTTCAGATTAGGATAACTCTTTGCTACATAATCTTTCTATCGGACGGATACTGTCGGAAGGATTTTATTAGATTGACCCTAGCGGCTAGATCCCGTCGGTTATACTCCATAGCTTTTACGGTCCTTTCCCCTAGGAGAGTTTCGGTTGATGCAGCTTTTCGGGTTATTTCTTCCTTCTCTTAGTCCTTCCTAGTACTTGGTCCCACTTTCTGTTAAGCCTTCAGTGAGATTTCGGTCACCCGATACCCCTGATTTCCCTCGATTGGGTGTGTTGATTGGTCTCCTTCTAGGCGGTCCAGATCGTCTCTAATTCTAAATACAAATTCTTCTTCTTTTCACTTTTTATCCCCTGGCTGACATTTTTTGTTTCCTTCATATGAATCATGTTCGTCGATCTGGTCTCAGATGTACGGCTGAGAGGCAAGGCGGATCTTTTTCTCTTTTCTCCCCTTTTTTCGAAAAAGGGATTTTCTTTCTCCTCCTTTTTCTTGCATAGCATTTCACTAAAGAAAGATTACTGTTCATCGAAATTTTGTTATACTATCTCCCCTGGATTTCAGATCCATATAGCAATAAGTTTTCCTGCCCGGATTCCAATTACCGATTTGGATTATGCTTTGAATCCGGAATTAACAATTCTAACATAGATTAAACTCTCATTAGTCGTCTGAACTGGCGATTAATGGCGCCTTTTACAAAGTTGTACCCATCCTTGTTCATTATCGGGGCTTTTGGAAGTAAAATTTGTACAAACAAACAGCGTGTAATAGTAGGTGATTCAACATGCTGACATCGATTTTCCCGGACAAGATCGTTTCCCATAGGATAACGAAATTTCATGTCGCTTATATGTCTGGGAGGTGTTTTTGTACAACCATCAAATAGAAATTAGATTAAAATACATGTTTATGTTACGGTATCACCTGGCCGGACTACGTCTGAGATCTCACAAATTGGTAATTCCATCAAATCCGGGCTTTGTTTGACAGAGGAGAGACTTGGAGTGAAGGGATTTCAAGTGAATAGTGCCATAGGTGAAGTCCCAGGTGTCTTGAACTAGCATTTTGCCCTGCTGTTCTTGAACTTTCTTTAAGGACGCGCCCCTTCACCTTTGGGACAAGATCTTCTAGAACAACCTTCTCTTTCTCGTTTTGTATTTCTTGGAGATGGTTCATACCGACCTTCCATGGTTTCTTGCCTCCTGATTTTTTATCTATAGTAGAGGTCTGCTTCGGCCTTCTACGGTGGTCCTTCTAGGGATCATAAGAGGGCAAGTTTCGCTTCCCGTTCTTTTGTAAAAGAAATTGTTGAGTGTAGGGGTAAGTAAAAACCGAAATAAAACCAAAACTGAACCGAAACCGATAAAAACCGAATCGAAAAAAACCAAAAACGAAAAAAAACCGAAAATCAAAAAACTGAACCGTACTAATATTTCAGTTTCGGTTTTGGTCCAAACCAAACCAAAAAAACCCGAATCGAACCGAATTATAAATTGTTGCACATTGTCTCTTGCTGCATGTTGTTTCGTATTATATAGTATATACACATTGGCCACTGCTTCACTCATTTGATTTAGCTGAATACATGATTAGGGTAGGCTAATATAAAATGTCCATTTCTTGTTTTTGTTGATTCTTGGATGTTTGAATTGAAGATGAAAGTTGAGGTGCCAGTAGACTAATTCTAGAATTCCAAGTTGTTGTTGGTCTATTGTAGTGTGGTTCACTGGAGTGCTTCTTCTTATTTCCTTTTTTGTTTCTTGTCTTTGGCTTAGAGCTAGCTAGCTTAGCTTTGTACTGTTTTGGATGATTTATACTCTATTAGTCTGTACTTTGTACCATGTGTCTCAATACACTCGGTTGAAACAATTTATTTTAATTTCTTTTATGGTTGTTTAAATTTATAATATTTTTTGCTTAAATTGGTTTTAAAATCGAAACTGAACCGATAAAAATCGAAACTGAGTTTCTTAAACCGAAACCGATGCTTCGGTTACGGTTTCGGTTATCGACTCTTAGAACCGTGGTCTTTCGGGTCCAGTTTCGGTTTTACCCTAAAATCTAACCGAACCAAGGTTTGCTCACCCCTAGTTGACTCTTCCTATCGTTGGCTACTAGATACCCCTCTTGCACCTTCTTTTGGAAGTTTTCATAACGTCTGCCCTTCCTCAGCGGAGACTGTAGGAAGTGATTTCGTTACTTGTTTCCTAAGATCTGATTCTCAGGGAGGTTCAGAATTAAGAGAGCATGAGCCGTTCCTTTCTCCTTATTGGCTGTGTGACCCCATGAGACCTTCCTTTCAGGTCTTGGACTTTGATAAGGTTATCAGATCTGTCTTACTTTTCATTGATTGCTCCGAAGTTCTGGAATTTACCTCCGAAGGATGGTCCGAGTTTTTTTTTTAGATATTTAGGAATTGGTATGTTGCCAGGGAGATAGCTACCTCCTTATCCCGGGACAAGAAATAACTCCAAGAGGAGAAGACCATATTAGAGTCTAATATTCACGATTTAACCTTTGCAAAGAGTAGCAATGAAGAGGTTTTTTGCCAGCTGAGGGTGTCCCTTGAGATGGAAAGGGCTAACAATAGTTCCTTAGCTGCCGAAGTTTCAGCCCTCAGGCGTGAGTATTCGGATATGCTGATGAAGCATGCAGGAAGGTTGAGAACAAAGGACGAGACTCTTTCTGATTCCAGGCGGATAGTTTACGAGACTCAGGACTGGATTTCCTTGTTTTTGAAGGTGTATTTTCCAGACATGATGTTTGGCTGTTATGAAAAGGCTCACTTTTTAGTTTACCGTGATAAATGTGGAAAGTTCCCCGATATGGACTTTCCTTCTCTTCCTCATCCCTTCGGAATAGGATCTTGGGGGTACTATTGCTTTAAATCGAGGCATTGAGGTTTCTAAAGGGAAAAAGGTCAAGGTTGAGGATCTTTTGTTTGTCGAAAAGCTACCCGACTGCTCAATGTCTGGAGATGATGATAATGTGACTTCGCATGTAGGAGGTGATAATGTAGGCAACACATGAGAAGGTGGTGGGTTTGCAGAGGGAGTCAATCTTTTGGAGCTTGATGAAGGAGAATACACGATGCACACAACCTCCCTCATTCCTCAGGTATAAATCCCCATTTCTGAATCCTTTCTCTACTTGTAAAAGTTGACCCTTGCTGACTTGTTCTTACGATGATGGAATTTTTTTTTTTTTTTTTTTTTTTTTTTTTTGCAGATTACCCTGGTTTTCAAGGATGACCTTCATTCTCTATCCAAGTTGAAGAGGGAATTTCTTGCAAAGCCTCCTTGTAAATTGGGCAGGGAACTCTTCTTGAAAGAGCACAAACATATTTATATGAAGTACCCTCATCTGTCTTTCAACTTCTTGGGGAATGATAAGGAGAAGATATTAAAGAAACTTAGAATTCGGCATGCAAAGTTAATATGTAATATGATGGAAAAGAGTACTAGGCAGAGAAAATAACTTGTTGTATTCCTTTTAGTTGGCAACAACGCATATAAACGCGAATTGTATTCATTTTCACTTTCTTTCTGTCGCATTCCTTTCTGGGGTTCAAATAATGATGTTTTGGCAATAAATCTCGCAAAAGATTACTTATTTCTCTATATAAACAGGAAAATTTACCTAAAAACAGTTCCTCTTTCGTAGACAAAGGTGTTTGGTTTGCTTTGCGTTCAGGAGATTTTCCGGGGAATTCCCTTATCGATATTGGTAGGGGACTCACTTTGTCTAGGGAATGATTTGCGCTACGTTTAACAAAACAATAAGTGTATTGGAGACTCAAATAAAGCAAAAGGATAAAGACATCCTTGAAGCAAAGAGGAGTATAAAGACGAATCCTTTTATCGATTTCGATGGAGAAAAGGATGAACTTCAGCGTCAAGCTATGGACTTAGAGGCGAGATGTAAATACGTACTAGTAAAATGTAAAGAGTGGGGAACTGTCTTTGGATGCGCTCTTGGGATCTCCGCTTCTGGCGTATCACAGACTTTGATGGGATCCGATTCTTCAAAGTTTGAGATTGGGAATTTCCCCCTAGAATGGATTATTCCTTTGCTGTTAGGTGGCATAGATAGGTTAAGGCAAGTATGAGAAGTTTTTATGATAAGAAGGGGATTGAGGGAAACTCTTATCGTGCCGACTTTTATACCTCCAAAATTTGGCAATTACAAAAGGAGAAACAGTTCTTGCGCAAAGATTCTTTTGACTTGAGGAAGCAGAACAAAAACCTTCGTGTGATGGGCAAGGATTTCAATCAAGCTTTAAAGTGGCAACCTAAACTTTGGATGAATGTTGTGTGGTTATGGAGAAGGTGCGAAAAGTTGACGGGCTTACTGCAATTCATCGTTCCGCCACTTCTTCCCGGTCCCACGAACAAAACGCATTCTACCGGGGGTTAGACTATTGCTCATAAGGGAGTTGTAGTGTCGGGACGTGGTTCCTCCCTTTTTTTAAAAGAAAATGTATTTATTTCACGAGTCTTCTCATAAGCAATTATGTAATGTACGAAGTACAAAGTATTTTGTCAATGGAGTATAGTATTCTATAGAGACAACATATATGGATAAGGGTAGGACCTACAATGATATTACTTGGTATGCGATTGTGCATTTCAATATAAAGGCTTTCCCTTTAGCTATTGTTATATCGTGACAAGGTGCACATCTCCAGCATGTTTCGTTGGGAGCTTGTCTCATGGGCTTTTAAATAGCGTCCCATACTCTTTGTAGGATCAACAGTATCAAAGTGCTTTCAACATGAAGGGTATATAATGCTTGTTCATGTTTTGTGTGTTAGTGCGAACATTTGATATACTCGTGTAAATCAAAAACACTTTTCTGAGCAAAAAAGAAAAATGAGGGAGGCTACCAATTTGTGCCTGACAATGGTTGAAATGCACTTCCAAGCCGAATCTAAGTTGGGATAAGGGTTGACTAGTTCCTTCATGTTTACCTCAAAGAATTTGAATCGATCCAGATCAGATGCCTTGTTCTGATACAGGGACTCAACATCAGGCTATGATTTGCGCCGCGGCTCGACGTCGAGACAGAGTTGGATTGCTTCCTCCAATTTTTGTAAATAACTGAATTGACCCCGAATCGGGTATTTAAGATTGTAGGTCAGAGATTCCTTTTTGACTCTAGTGGTAGTCCCGAAATAACCCTTATCTAAATAATTTAAAGATTGGGAATCGCGAAGCCCCCCTTTCGGTATTCATGAAGCCTTGAATCGACCGGGACTCTGGTATTAAGACAGAAGATTGGACTCCCTTCGGTGTTGGTGAAGAGTCAAATTGACCCATATTTATGTACTAAAATAGAAGATCAGAACCCCTTCCGGTATTTGTGAGGAACCGAATAGATCCAGATTCGGGTATTAATGTACAAGACTGGAACCCCTTTCGGTATTTGTGAAGAGCCGAATTGACCCAGATTTGGGTATTTAATATTGAAGACAAGAGCCCCTCTGATATTTGTGGAGAGCCGAATCCACCCAGAGATTGAAGATCGAGAACCCTTCCGGTATTAATGAAGAGCCGAATCCACCCAGATTCGGGTATTTAAAGATTGAGTGCCGGGAACGCTTCCGGTATTTGTCAGTTTGGTATCTCTTTTGGATTCAATTGATGAAGCATAGGTTATACATGCTTCTTAAGCCTCTCCTTGTGCTTTTGATGTCAAAGAAAAGGATGTACGTGCTCTGTTGGCCGCTCTCTGGGCCTGTGCGTCCGGAGCGCTTGGCTAGCTTATCCACAAGCAGGGCCCAAGAACATAGTCGACCTCCCCCCAGGAGTCACCTTATCCTAACCATTGTAGGCGATGATAAAGTCTTAGAAACTTAGATGGGGCCATCGTAGACACAGAACTAAGGTTTACTCTTTTGACGGTCTATACGGACCATCGTAGGTTCTGATAGAGGCTTATACGCCACCTTCCTCCGAGGGCTACCCTATCCTAACCGTCATAGGTGATTATAGGGTTTGCTTTCCCTTCTGTGGGTAACGCGGAACATAAGCAGAGGTTGGATGTGCTCTTCTGCAAGCCAAGGTAGGACGTGCTTAGTTCTAGCAGAGGCAGGGCGTACTCTTCTACGAGCATAGGCAGGGCATCCTAATTTTAGATGCACCGCCACGACCAATTCTGGTGTGAAATGGCGGCTTATGCCTTTGATGCTTTAACCCTACCCCCTTTGATTTAGGCATGGAGAAAGACTAACACGTCACCCCCTCCAAGTGATGCCTCATCCTAAACAATTTGGTGATTACGAGGGATTTAATCAATTTACAGTCTGACCCTTTCGGGTTTCCTTATGACTTCTGGGAAGAGGGTTTTCCATACCCTTGGATCATGTTGGTAATCATTTTCCTAAGGATTCTTACTGAATTCACCTCGATCTTTTCATAAATTCTCATAATTGGCCTTAGCTAACAAATCTGACATTGGTTTCCGTGAGGGTTCTGCAGTTATTAGTCTCATGTTCATTCATTAGGTGGTAATGGAAGTAAGGCCCTCCCATTTTCCTTTCATATTTAGGCTTCTTCTTCATGAATGTCCAATAATTGAGTTCGTGTTTGGTTAGGTAGTAAACATTCTCCATTGAAGTAGTAAGGTAGTATTCTTTGGGTACCCCCAGCGTACATTCTTCTCTTTGCTGCTGGGGTCTAATCCTTCTATGGCTTAGCCTAACTGCGGTGCTCATATTTTCGTTCTTTCCTCCCGAATCACACTAAAATTGAGGTGACATCTCTTTAAACCATTTGCTGGCGAAGTGGTTGAAATCGTCCATTATCTCTCGTTCGAGTGTCATTCCCTTAACTTGCCTATGGAGAGCATTCTTTAGGTGAGAGAAAACACTAGTATCCTCTGATGTAGATCCACTGGGTGGTAGCGCTAAGGTTTTTCCTATGTGGGAAAACCTATCATCCCTAGTATCAAAAGCACGTGGTTCCAATTTTCTCTTCCGCCTTATCAAACGCGAGGCTTTTGCACTTAACCTTTGCTCCCCCTCACCCTATGGTTGGTGGTTTTTGACTTATTCGCTCGAGATCCTGAAAACTTTTGTCTAAGTCTTTTCCTCATATCTTTTCTTCTTCAAAGCTAGTCCAATCCGGGACAAAACATCTCAGGTAGATATGTGGTGGGGTTAACCAAAGGATCGGAGGTTTAGGCCCTCCTTATAGCACCAAAATGTTAAAGATATTTTTCGTTAACACCGGAGATGGGTCAACTAGGGCGGATCTAAAGGAAAAAATGGGCGGTTCGGCTATTTTTGGGCTAAATCTGATTACCACCTTAGATATCGAAGTTCAGAAGAGTGGAATCACAAAGAACTACCAGAATGGTTCCAAACTTGGAGAAGGAAGTATATTCTTCTATTCAAGGACATGTAGGGAAGAGAATCTGTTCTTATCTTGAAAATGAAAAATAAAGTGCAACAATGATGATTGGAAAATAAAAATATGGGCTTACTGAGAAATTTTCTTGTAAGAAGATCCATTTTTATTAGACTTTCATTTTGGGTACATAGACGTAATAGGGGATATCCTAGATTAATCCAAGCACTAAGCATTTTGTTAAGAGTAAAAGTATGAAAAAAAGATTGATCCCTAAATGTGGCCCCTGGGGTCTTATTTAAAGTGGTTTAGGGCTCCTTCTGTTGACGGGCTATTAGGCCTATGGGGATCTTTGTCGGTCGCTTTTTCCTTGGTCTCGGGCGTTTGACTTCCGGTCGTCTTTTGAGTATTAGCTATGGTCTTCGGATGGTATTTGAACTCTTGATAACAGCTCCTGAATGTAGGCTCTCGGATGTAAGCTTTCGAATGTAGGCCTCCGGCTTTATCGTAAATACTTAGAGGGGCCTTCCCTCATGATGTATGTTGATAATTGCCTGTTTGAAGCCGCCATGGGTTTCGGTACTAGGTAAATTAGTATGGGTAGCCTGTATCTCTACATGGATCTCGGTTAGCCCTTTTGGTAGAGCCCCTTGTTGTAGCTCGGATTCTAGGAGGATGGCTTCTGTTGCCACTTCTTTTTATTTGTGGATGTGGCTTATCGGTATTTGTACGGCAGATGGTCCAGAAGATGGTTCTGGGTGATCCCTGTGCCCTCTTAGTCTAGTACCTTCAATGCCCTTGCCTTCAGGTGTATCGGTATTTAGGAAGGTCATTACCGAAGATTCAATTGAGCTTGATCCAACGAGTTTGTTGCTTTTGAATTTATTGGTTTCGGATTAGGTTAACTCTTTTCCATATAATCTTTCTGTCGGAATGATACTATCGAAACGATTTTATCGTATTGACCCTGGCGGATAGATCCCGTTGGTTATACTCCGTAGCTTTTACGATCCTTTCCTTTAGGAGGGTTTCGGTTGATGTAGATTTTCGGGTTATTTCTTCTTGCTCATACTCCTTCCTAGTACTTGGTCCCACTTTCTGTCGAGCCTTTGGTGAGCTTTTGGTCATCTGATACCCCTTCACTGCCTGCTCATTCCATTGTTAATTTTCGGTACTAACATTAACAATGTAAGAAGATTTTATATTACTTTCGTTAATTACAATCTAGGAATAACATGTTATGGGCTTATTAATGAACTTCAATAGGTTAAGTTATATCACTAAATTAATGAGCTAGAGGGGGTCCATTCCTTAGAGATATAAGGGGCTCGGAGAAAACCTGACAACTTGAATTAAAGATAAAATGTGGATACTCATGTTAGTTGGTAAGATGATAAGATAGAGCAAGCGCATGATTAAAAGATTAGACATAGGGTCTAATAACACATTAGCGTGAGGGCCTTGGACTATTCTGCACGTCTGAAGGTGAAGAACTTAAACGGGTTGATCAAGAGGTATCTAGAGACACGGGAGTAGCACGTCCGCTAGATTACTCTGCCGACATGCGGCTTGATTTCTTGGTCGGACTCTGGGAAACACGCGGCTTCCAGGGACAAGGTGGGGTACTCCGTGGTGGTCCACTGTGTGGTACATGCTCAGGATGTACTCGCAGAGGTAGGGGTCTGCACGATACCACCCAAGATGTTATACCTTGACTACAACTATAGATTGTCAGTCAGAAGGATGTGGCAATATGGCATTGGGGTGATTTGACGGGTTGCCTCGCTCACAAAGAGAGGTTGGTCCGGACCAAATTATGGATATTAATTGTCGGATACATGTCATTAGCAATCAGTGGGATGTGGAAAGACTAGAGATAAACCATTATACCATTGCTCTTTCAATATCGAGGCATGGTTTAAGGACATGCCAAATTGAATGCTAGAATGGTGGCTAAGGGCATGTCATTAGCTCTTGATGGAGTCCTTCACTAGTTGAGGAAGGGGCTTGGGTGGGGCCATAGCCACAGTGAAAAGCAGACCATACTTCATATCTATATTGTAGGTTCTTAAAGGCTAGCCTATACAGATATAGAAAAGCTCCCGACCGAGTTCCATGCACTGGATGCAGCCCTACTACGAGACTCTGGTAAAATAGACAACACATGCATGTGAGGGTCTAGGAACATGCACCAGGTGGTGCATTGGAGACATTAGGGCATTACTCCGTACACTTACGTGGCATAGCGAGGAGGGTTCTGTGCAGTGATGTGGCATTATGATTTGGATTTTTGTTCGTCGTTCGGCGTAGGATATGCTTCTATGGCATATCGATGGAGAACGAGCGAGGAAGGTATTAGAAGAAGTACCTTGTTATGTTGGGGTAGCTAAATATATATTATAATTAGGTTAATCTGATGGGACGTAGATGGGTACGACGTGAGTGTAGAACCTTGAGTGTTGTTAACCCAAAGTAACCTAATAAATAAGAAAATATATTTAAACGGTATATGTAGGTTTATTTCAGAATGTATAATTTGTCCAGTCATGGGAACTTTTATGTTCTGACTCCCTCCTCATAACACACTCGCGGGTTAGGTTTTGTGGCAGAGATGGGATAACTTTGGATACTGGTTTGGCTATGTTTGATTATATTATGTTTTATCCATTTCGATGTGAGATGTTTTCTTATCTCTGACGTATTTATTATCCTTTTCTTTTCTATATGATGCTAGACAAGCTGACTTGACCTTCGATAGATTGAGATTTTTAGAAGAATAAAATCGGTCTAGTGAAATTTGGGTTGTTAAATTTGGTATCAGAGCTTAGGTTTAGGATTCCTGTATTGATAGTGAGTGAACGTATGACATATAAATATTATATATATGCACACACATACATACACACACACACTTAGACCTATAAAGGAACCCACTAAATAGGAAGAGAGACCTATAGATAGAATTGGGGTATCATTTGTGTAAACTAAAGAAATGGTTATGGCAATTTGAGGATAAGACCCTTAGGAGGTTTGGGTAAAAAGTGTACAATGCATTCAGTAATGAAAAAAAAGTGGGTCCCATAGTTAGTATCTGAAATGATAGTATTTCAGATTGATGGGTTTTACAGTAGAGCGTTATAAATTGGAAAAGGGTAAAAAGAAGTAAAATGGATTAGGAATATATATATATATATATATATATATATATATTCGAGAGAAATGACTTTGTAGGAATAATTTAGGGAAGCCTAAGTATGTTAGAAACCAACTTTGAGTTTAGCCCCATTGTTAACTTTTGAGAACTTGAAAATTTTAAAAGCTTTTGGGTAATAGATTACAGTGTTTTCAAGTTTTAACCTTAAAAGTTTACAATTGTTAAAGTATGTACTAGATAAATTATGTAGAAACAATTTTTGAAATAAAAAGAGGTATTTTTTATGTTTGAAAAAAAAAGTATGTAAGTAACATATTTGATAAGTACATATAGGGTTTTGGAAAAAATGGGGTATATTTTGGAAATGGTGATTTCTTATGAAATTTTTGTCAAAAATCATTTTCTTAAGAAAAATATTAAAGAACATGTATAGCTCGCTAGTTTTAAAGTATGAAAGAATTCAATAACAAAACATAGAAAAGATTGCATTTTTATCAAAAACTAAAATTTTCGGTAAGAAAAATTGGAAAATCTGTATTCTTTTAACAATAATTTTTTATAATTGTTTTGACATAAAATTTTGTTGGGTGGAAAAAAATAAGTTGTAAGAATTAAAAATAGAGTATATGTTTACACCTAGTTATAAGTAGTTGAATCGTTGACATTGTAAACAAGAACAGTTGTGAAACTGATTGAGAAATAGTTGTCCTTGTCTACTCCAATTTTTATAATTTGAAAAAAAATTTGCATTTTTGGGACAACATATTTTTATGGTTTGGCAAAGGAAAGTTTTAATGAGAAAAAAAATAAAGTTTTGAAACTTTTAATTTTTGAAAGGAAAATGAAAGTCATACCATGTTTTTAAATCATGAAGTAGGTAAGGATCAGTACCTAGGAAAGAAGGCAAATATTTTGAGGCTATTAAGTGTATAGCAAGAATTAGTTGAAATAATGGAAAGTTCCCACAGAATGTAAGCATTATAGAGACTAGGTTGTCGCTTGGAAAAGACTGTTAGTACACAGCAAGTACAAGTGTTGACTACTAGATGGTAAAGGGTAAGTAAGTGTTTAGATACTTTGGTCTGGATTTTTCTTTGTCACAGGGGACATGGTCCTAGGACTCTTAGCCCTCGGTAGTAGCCATGTAGTGTTTTCCTGTTTTAGTTGAAGGATTAGAAGGCTTATTTGAAGATTAAGCTTAGATCAGTGGATTAAGTTAAATAAGCCAAGAAAAGAATAATGGCATAACTAAAAAGAAAATAACAAATCCAGTAAAGAAACAAACATGACAGTTGAGAAAAATGGATTTTTTTTCCAAAGAAAATTGAAATGGAAATTCTGCAACAAAGAAAATCCTCTTATGCGAACCGTGCTTGGATAGGAAGGTAGGGGATCTTTAGATAATAGTTGCATAAAATCCAAGTACAGATAAAAAAGGTACATAAAAGAAAAATGGAAGGTGTGTTGATTTCCGTTTTCCACCTTTTTGTAACATAAGAAATCAAATTTAAAAAAATTAGATTTTTCGGAAATTTAAAGTTGTTTGGTAGGGTTCTGGATGCAAAAATTGGATGAACTATGCTTTTCCTATGTAAGAGTGTAGAAAAATTGGGGTGAAAAAGTATTTTGATTTTCAAAATATTGCGTTTATATAGGAATTGCTAGTATATTTAGGGTGTGTGCATCATGCTTTTAAAAGATCTTCAAGAAAAATTTGCATTTATATAGGAGGTACCGCTTAGGCATACATTAAATTCATGTATTACTATGTTGTATTACACTTTGCATGAGTACACACATGGTTGTCGAAGTTGAATGTACGCATGATGGATGTATATTGTGCGAGGGATTACTTAATTTTACCCTTACCAAATTTCAGGGATGAAATTTCATAAGGGTAGGAGAATGTAACACCCCACATTTAATTGAATAACAAAATGGGTAATAAATAAATATTGCATGAATATGTATACATGGATATAATTTTAATGTTGAAATAAAAGGTGCAAGTTATGAAAAGAAAGAAATAAATGCATAAATTAATAGTGCATTAAAAAGTTTAAAAACAGAAACAAGTCAATGCATTAAAAGAGGAATAAAACAATCCATTAAAAAGAGGAAAGAAAACAATGCAATAAAAGGAATAATGCAACAATGAATTAATAGTGTCATTAATTACATTAAATAAGCAACCATTAAAAGACAAGGAATTGAAAGGTAAGTTATTGATGAATTAAATTATCGAGAGATTATGTGTTTGTATATACACGTAGATTTGAAATTCAAACTTAACCATGGTTTATAATAGGAATAAAATAAATAAAGAGAATTAAACAAAGTAGGTTATTAACATTGCAAATTAAAACGTTGAGTTCAGAAATCATAGCATCGCACAAATCTCGCCTAGACCCGGATTGGTCGACCCACGTTCCACCTGGGTCGACCTATGGGACGACCCAGAGGTCGACCTATGGGACGACCCAGAGGTCGACCCACCTATAGCGTTGGTTGACACAAGGCCCGGATCTGTATATGTGACGTGGAATTTGGATATGTGTGGATCGGATTTTAATGGATTAAATCTAATGGTCCAGAATTTCTCGTACACCTATAAATAGACGAGCAGAGCCTAGCTTTAGTCTCGTATTTTCTGAAATGCTTCCTAGGCTCTGCCATTCTCTTCCTCCACATCGTTGCTGAAAATTAGAATATTAGTTCATAAGGGTTCTAATTCAAAATTTGAAGATAATCGATAAAAATCTACAAATAGGTGTTCAGAATTCTGATCAACGTGAGGTAATTTCTTGAATCTGATTTATATAGGTTTCTCTCTCCTTCCCTCTTTTTTTAGCGTCAGCCTTCTAAATCCATGGTTGTTTTATTAATTAATAGATTCGGTTAGGGATGCCATGGAACGACAAATCTGGATCAGAGTCATGGATTGGAAAGCTGTTAGGTGAGTGGATTTAAATTATACCTTTTTAAATAATGGTATGTCGATTGTTTGCATTACCCTTTATATTTAATATGCTAAACAATTAGTAATTGTGGAAACTGGCTATTAAACCTGTTTGGAATATGTGAAATTATGATTATTGTAATAGATATAAATTTTATTATGTCCTCGCCTGAATTAAAAAACTTTTGTAATACTGTAATCGTGAAACATGAATTAAGAAGTGAACATGAAAGTAAGATTTAATATGCTTGTTGTGGTTAAAAGGAAAATATTACAGTAGTGTAAAAAACATATATAACAGAAATTAAATGTTTGGCTCAGAAAATAAGAAAGGAAGCGATGTAATTGACTAAGTTAGTTGGACTCAGAGGAAAAGTCATTTATTTCCTTAAGTAACCTATTTCGTAGAACGTAGTTGCAAGAGAGCCACAGTTAAAAATAAGAGAAATAACTTGCAACTACAGATCTAGATAGGCGTAACTTATGGAAATAAATCATTATATCTTTCTGTGGATCAAACTAATAAGGTGCATGAAATGTTTTTCTTAAAAAGTAAGGAACATGCATGACAGTGGATAAAGAAAGAATGATCACAACAATAAAATTGGGGACAATAGAAAAAGAATATGTATGCCTAATTTGTATGAAATATTTACAGTAATTGGGAAATTGTAGATAATCGCATGGAGACACATGGTTAAGTTCAACTTGTGGTAGAAGCCTGGCCGGAACCACCCGGCAAATCCAGCGTCCACAAGTGGTTAACTTAATGTAAGAGGTCTGGTGCCTAAACATGTATAAAAATATATGTATGCAATGGAAATAAATGATATGTGTGAAAATTTACAAGACAGTAAAGAGATAAACGTTTCAGTTTACATTAAAGAACCTAGGAAAATGTGATGAACAAGGAATATAACATACTATAACTGATTATACGAATGAGAATAGAATATAGTAGATAGGCTTGTCCTGTGGATAAGTGGAAATTATAACGTAGATTATAATAAATGAAAAGGAAACTTATTAATAAACCAAAGTTAAGAGAACTAAGTTAATAAGTAAACAACAATAACCAGTTGTAATGATAGTGTAAAATGAGGTTATGATTAAATAAGTATAAGGTACACTTATGGAATGAAATAAGTAATATTTAATTATATATATATTAAGTAACATGTTAATAGGAAACATGTGGATTGGGATAAGATATACTTAATTATACATTAAGTATAACATGTTATTGTAACCTGAAAACCTGAAATTGAACAATGAATGACATGGTAACAATGTTAAAAGATTGTAGATTACTTCCGTTAATTACAATCTAGAGAATAACTTGTTATGGGCTTATTAATGAACTTAAATCAGTTAAGTTATACCACTGAATTAATAAACTAGAGAGGTCCGTTCCATAGTGATATAAGTGGATAGGGGAAAACCTGACAACTTGAATAAAAGATACAATGTGGATAATCAGGTTAATTGGTAAGCCGATAACATAGAGCATGCACATGATTAAAAGATTAGGCGTAGGATCTAATAACATGATAGCGTGAGGTTATCCCAATCTTTCCGCTGTGAGATGTTTTCTAAGCTCTGATATTTATTATCTCTATTTTTTCTATAGGATACCAGACAAGCTAACTTAAGCTTTGAAAGATTGGGATTTTCGGAAGTAGAAAAATCGGTGTAACACCCCATGTCCATTAATGTCACTCACAAAGGGAATGCATCAATGTCCATGAAGCGTTATTGTTGTATGCAACAGATAAATTACAAGAATAAGTAAATAAAACAACACAGCGGAAGATAAAACTTGTTTCATAGCATCATAACTCAAAACAAGCTTACATAAGTAGTTCCCAAAACCGTTACAACAAGATCAATAGTCTTTTCCAAAAACTTCAAAGTACATAAAGAAGCAAATACATAAATAACATAAATGCATAAATTCCCACTGAGCATAAGCAAAGCCATAAAGATGAGAGAGTCCAAAGCGATACATCTACTCTTTTCAAGCAACAGAAAGAAATCGGCACTAAGCTGTAGTATTCCCTCCTTGCAAACCTGAGGGGGGGAGGAAAGAAAAGAGGTGGAAACAAATGGGTCAGACATAAAGTCTGGAGAGTCCAGTAATTTTAACAAATAATAAGCAAGGTAAATGATCAAGACATAAATAGGCGTCATGATATGGCTGTAACATAGATAAGGTAGAAAAAAAGGATGGACAAGATGATTTCCTTCCTAAGTACTAAGACAATCCTACACCTTGGCTAAGCGAACAACCCTCCAAGTACTAACCCCGAAGACCAAAGTCAACATCAGGCTAGCACCCAAAGGACTATCCAACTCAACCAACATGTATTTCGTTACACCGCACTTTTGTTAGGTTACACCACATTACTTAATTACACCGCACCTCTACTAGTCTCTTTTACTCAAGGTTGATCCCTTCCCACTAACTGTACCCACACGACAAACTTGGTAGTTACTTGTACCTAGCTGCTATCGTAGGTTTCGGCTTGCTCCTACCACCGCTAAGTTACCCTTACTCTACCCATTCGATCGGCTCCTTAAACCCCATAGGCACACGTGCTGGCGCCACAGTGGGGCATATCACTCCCCAAAGTGGAATCCCCGATACCAACATAAAATGCATGGCCATACCTATACGATGCAACAACGTCTTACCTACCAGCCTGGACCCATGCACGCACATGAACCCGTTGGACTTGCGTTGCCACCGCTATTCACGTTTTGACCCCTTATATTCAAGCCCAGTAAATATGCCCCAACCCCGACCTAGTACCGGGCCCAACTAGATACTCAAACGGGTTACTGGTTGAAACGGGTCCCCATCCGACACAAGCCTCCCACCTATGCTTGGCCCCCACTATGTTTTTCTCTCACTTAAGCATTTTAATTTAAATGTCCATGTCTTACACATGCTACGGTTAAGTCCATACTTACATGTCATAATTTACATGCCTTATCTTATTCCGGTTAAGTCCATATTTACATGTCATAATTTACATGTCACCCCACTTAACCCTCTAACCATACCCATGTCTTATTATGGTTAGTATTCCTTAATTCATTCCTTATGACGAACGGTGCATGACCTCTCACATTAGACCGAACACTTTGTGGCCGCTGGATTTGCCGGGTGGTTCCGGGCAGTTTTACGCCACAAACCGGGTCTAACTTCGTGTCACCCATCGTTACGCCTACAATTCATGCCTTTGACCTCTCACATTAGACGTCCAATTGTGGCAGTTGGATTTGCTGGGCGGTTTAGGGCAGTCTTACAACACAATTGCACCTAACCTCGTGTCAAAGGTTTATTAATAATCGTATTTCTCCCAAACCCCAATTTTCATATCATGTGTTTCCAATTCAACATATAATCATGTTTACACTTTTTGCCTATTCCAACTTGCCACTAATTTTACTAATTACATATTAATTAGCCTCAATTACTAATTTTCAATTATAGGCAATTTCATCAATTCCGTGTACGTACCCAAATATGCCAATTTCACATATTATCCAATTATCCAAAATATCCAATTTTCCATATTTCACATATCCCCATCATTCCCACGTGTTCGCATTCGCGCGTATTTTTAACATAGGCTCGAAGGTAGCCTAGATCCAAAAATAAAAGTAATAGGGATAAGAAGAGAGAATCAAGTCACAGAAAATTGGAATTAACACCACGAAATAAAGGGGCATATAAACTGGCATAGAGGCATGATGACAGATTCAACATGAATAAACTGATAAAAGGTATGAACTTTACATAGAAGCATAGGCATATGATGATATGAATCAAAAAGGTGAAGACTTGGTGAGATTTTCATTACAAACATATATGAATCATTTTTACAACTTTTTCATGTTACTTTAATCCCATTAAATTTGTGAAAATAACTGTACTCACCTTTTGTGGCTTAAGAAAAGGATTAACGAATTGAAATTGGTGTAGAAACGTTGCAGTGTTGCTGATTTATCTTCTTTAATTGTTGTTGAAGCTCTAAACTTTGATTTGAATTTTTTATGAACACTTGAGATTTGATTTAGAGGCAGCGGCTAGGGTTTAAGAGAAAGTTTGATAGCATAATGGTGTCTTAGAAATTATTTTATGAATTAGGGTTAGGTTGATGACATATTTATAGGTGTAGGAAGTTATTTAGGCCTTAGGATTAACCCTAGAACTGATCTGGACCATCAAAAATCGTCCCAGGCCCAAAAATTGCACCACGCAGCAAAACTGGCTGAACCAGGTTCAACCTCCCAAAGGGGGAGGTCGACCCCCAGGTCGACCTATATGGGGGGAGGTCGACCCCCTGGTCGACCTATCCGACCAGGTCGACCCCCTTATCGACCTGGGTCCTGGGCGGGAGTTTTCCCGCCCAGCGCGGGTACCTGCAATTTCGAATTTAAATTTGAATTTTCTGGCTGGGTTTAACTTTGACTAATTCTGCTTAATTACTAAAAATTCTGAGGCCCATAACTTCCTCATATCAAGTCCGATTTACGCAAACTCGGACTCTATCTCAAGTAGAATTCCAAGACGAACGCAATGGTGCAACCCATTTCCCTTTATTCCTCCTCTAAAATTTAAATGTTCTTAAGTTTAGTTAATTCAATCATTCAAAATTCAGCGTGTTACATTCTCCCCTACTTAAAGGATTTCGTCCTCGAAATCTCTAAGTCAAGAAGAACGTATCCTACAATCCAATCATCCGTCTGCTCAACCATCAACCGCAAGCAACCATTGTCCTTAAAAATATCTAATGCTTTTCATGTACATATGCATAGTGTGTGTATATGTTCATATACTAATGCAAAATCAGGCGGTCCACTGATTCAGTCGACCTCCTTAATGCAAATAATGATAGTGCCATGTATCCATCATGTATGCAAAGAACCCTATATATATCATTACTACATGTGTGCACAACCATTCATTTAAATGCAACATCCATATGATACACACATTCAATGTACATTCATTTTACTAAATACATCCGTTTATATGCAATATGCAATATGAAAGTGACTAAGCCGATCTAGTGCCTAATGTGTGTGTATATGCATTCACGAGCAACCACAAGCAAACACTTGCATCCACACGTATCGAACATACGTAACATGTCTCAAACACATGTTTCAACCATAGGACTACCCTATCTAAAGGTCAAAGATACTAGCGAGAGGACATACTAAAGATAGAACAAGTACAAGCTAAGCGATAAAGGAGAAATTAAAAGACATACCCTCGAAAAGAAAAGGGTACAATGAACGCATCTTCTCTTCCGTCTCCCAAGTAGCGTCGCTCTCATCATCTCCCCATTGCACTTTGACTAGCTTGACCTCTCGATTCCTCAACTTCTTAATCTCCGACCCAAGAATGCATGTAGGAGCTCGTCGAATCGTCACCTCATGCTCTACCTCCACCTCTCTAAGCATGCTCGGCTCTACCACTTCCGCGGTCTCATGCAAGCACTTCCTCAAATATCATACATGGAATACGTCATGTATACCACTAAGTCTCTCGGGCAACTCCGCTCTATACGCCATCTGTCCAATCCTCTCCTTAATAGGAAACGGCCCTACGAACCTTGGTGTTAACTTCCCAACGGACCCAAAGCGAACAACATTCCGTAATGGAGACACCTTGATAAAGACCATGTCCCCAATATCAAATTCAAGATCTGTCCTCCTCTTGTCCGCATACGATTTCTGCCTATCTTGCGCCGTCTTCATCCTCCTTCGAATCAAATCAATCTTTTCCGAAGTCTCTCTGATCATATCGGGCCTAAGTAAGATCTTATCCGTAGATTCCCAACAACATGTAGGTGAACGACAAGGCCTTCCATAATGAGCCTCGAAAGGTCCCATGCCAATGCTAGACTGAAAAATATTATTATATGCGAACTCCACCAAAGGAAGATGCTCCTCCCATGTACCTTTGAAGTCTAAAACACATAGCCTCAAAAGTCCTCTAGAATACGATTCACCCTCTCGGTCTGGCCGTTCGTCTGAGGATGATATGCGGTGCTCTAACATAACTGAGTCCCTACCGCCTCTTGCAAGCTCTTCCAAAACTCGCTGGTAAAGATAGGATCGCGATCGCTCACTATGCTAGAAGGAACACCGTACAAACGAACTATCTCTCAAATGTATACGGAGGCTAACCATGGAGCAGTCCTCTTATTCTTCATGGGAATGAAATGGGCGCTCTTAGTAAGTCTATTTACCACGACCCAAATCCTAGTATTACCCTTCCTCGATCTCGGCAACCCATCAACAATGTCCATCGAGACACTCTCCCACTTCCATTGTGGGACCTCCAATGGGTGAAATAACCCCACTGGGCTTCTTTTACTTGTTGGCACACCAAGCATCTAGCGACAAACTTGGCCACATCCCTCTTCATACCGGCACAAAAGTAAACTCGTCTCATGTCCATGTACATCTTGTCCCCGCCAGGATGAACGGTCATCTTCGAACGATGTGCATCATCAAGAATGGCCTTCCTCAAGTTCTCGTCTCGCGGTACACAAAGTCTACCGTCCCTACGTAACCAACCCTTATCATTTAGGGTATACCTACTGAGATGGCTCGATGACTCCCCCTTATGAGCTTCTCCACCAACCCAACCAACTGAGGGTCATCTCGTTGTGCCTCACGAATCCTTCCCAAAGCGTAGGTCTGAACTATGAGGATGCTAGCAAACCGGGTACAAAGTCAATGGAAGGTCTAAAGTCAAACGTAGAGATGAACTCTAAGCTTTGTCGCTCAACAGACAACGTACTCAAGGACAACCTTTTCCTACTTAAGGCGTCTGCCACCACGTTACCCTTGCCAGGGGTATATGCTATCTCAAAATCGTATTAAAGCGATTTATGGTCTGTGAACAATTCGAATTTCTTGCCAAGAAGATAATGGCGCCAAGACTTAAGTGGGAAAACAATAGCGGCCAACTCTAGGTCATGTGTAGGGTAATTTCTCTCATGCACTCTCAACTGCCTTCCTCCATAGGCTATTACCCTCCCCTCTGGCATTAAGACTGCGCCTAGTCCTATCCCACAAGCATCGGTATAAACGGTAAATGGCTGTAACGTCCCGGTTTTTGTCGACTTTGGTTATCGCCATAAACTCAATAATGACTAACCAAACATCGAAAAATAGCGGTAGTTAATGAATGAAAACAGAGGGTGAGAATAGATAAGATAGAAACTTAGAATAGAAGAAGAAGAACAACACAACATCAGAGTAACACGAACCTCACAGTGGAAAAAATAACACATAATATATAACATAACTTTGAAATATAAATCTGTACTTGAACATACATATCAACCAACTATAATGACCCGATTTTTAGCGTAGCCTTTACAACCATCCACTTCCACCAAGGTAGCGGGTCACCCTCCCACCGTGACTTACAGAGGTACTCCAGACACCATGCTTTACGGCCAGCCTCTCGACTCGGAACCAACCCGCTATATTGCAGGACCTGTAGGGGTAAGAGTCTCCCGTTCGCCACCAAATCGCAAAGCGAGAACCCCCTATCAGACATACCAGTTAAGCAACATGGACTGGTCTGAGTAAAATAGTTTAAAACAGTTTGAGACATTAAACGATATCTCATAAGACCACTATAACGGAATGGGTATTTCCTTTATGAGAATCCAAAATAATCTTTATATCAAAACCCATTGATATTATAATAATGTCTATCAACCACAATATAATAATCATCTAGCAGAAACACTTTCATCTCACATTCTACATATATAGTATACAATCAAAACCGCAAGCACGTATTGGGTAAAGGATTTCCAATTATGACAAGGTATGGAACTACCTTTCGCTAGTGTACCTCTAGAGAGGAATACATTAGGTTCAACAAGAACATCTTGCAACCCGGCCACATATGACCGACCACTCATTTCGCTTGAGTGTATCGAATGTATATCACCAACGGTTGGGATCAACAACCATTTCCCGAATGGGATAGCATCCACAATAGATTTTTAGAAGTAAATGAAACTCTAGATCAAGTGATTATACACCCTAATAGGTGCGACCTACATAGCCATGTCGCCTGCCCGATTTTTGTCATTTCCCGGTTGTGAGGCTAGAGGCCACGCTTATCTCTGACAGATCACACGTTTATTCACTTTGAATGTCACATCGTCATACTCGCCAAATCACAAATTGATTTCCCCAAAAATACCACGGGTATACGACTAAGAGAAACGAATTCCTCCGCCACCAAACGTAAATACGTTTGAAGAGATCAACTTACGCAATCTATTACATATACTCTGTCAGACATTCTTCCATACAGGTTGTCCTCGGATTGGAAAAACCGAAGGCACTATTCAGTACAACCATCTTAGGCAATCTTTACCTAAGATTTATACAGCAGCCCTTGCACTTTACTCCGTCTTCAATTATCTTTAGCATATATGACTTGCAACGCTTATGCCAATACGGAGTGGTTCTTCGGATGATAATCCAACTGGTCTCTCCATATTAACAACGTTAAAATGGTCGAAAACTTCGATAGTCGGTGAGTTAACTATCAAAGAAAAACAGGTGTGCAAACAACGATCTTATTTCCAGATGGAAATTATATCGATCAATCATCATTGAACATTTATCTCTTTACCCCTTTAAATTAATTTAACATTAATTTATCCCTTTCCTTATTTCCCGTTTCCATATATTCGTAAATTCTTATTTTCTAAGTTTAGAAAATATACGTTATTAATCACTGGAAAACATTTCCATATCTCTCCCATTTCCTGGTTTCTATTATTAGGAAACATATTTGATTCTGATTTGGAAAACATTTCCAAAACTCCTTTATTGGATTTAAATAGATGTTTAAATAAAACATCGCTATGCCAACTCAAACCATTTACTAAATTCACTTAACCATCATTCACTATCAAACCTTACCATTCCTTAGTTAAGAAGGATGTCAATCAAGTTGGTGTATAATTACCTCTCAGACCTTAACTGAAAAACGTTTTAACTTCGAAATAGTCAAAGTTTATCTTTTAAATCTTTAACAAACTTCCTTACGTAACTCTCGGATTCTATTTACGAATCAACTTCTTTATTGAAAACATTGGTTATAACGCTAACGTTATAAACCCTACTTCTGAAATATCTAACTTAACATCTAACTTTTTACTTCTTACTTTGAATAATTCACCTACTCTAATTTATTTGTAAATAAATAAATCTTGATTTAAAAACCGAAAGTAAATAATACTTTCTCGAATTCGATATAATCGAATTCGACGATTTATCTCTTCCGAGTAATCTCTATTTGATTAACTCTTCTTCGAATAACCTATATTTGATTTTCTCTCTTCGAATAACTTATTCGATTATCTCGTTCTTCAAATAACTTATTCGATTAACTCACAACAAATAAATTATATTCGATTAAATCACTTCGAATAACTTATATTCGATTAACTCACTCTTTCTTTCGAATACGCTATATTCGATAACTGTCTTTCTTTCGAATACACTATATTCGATAACCTCTTTCCGAATAACTTATATTCGATAATCTCACTTTTGAATAACTAAAATTCGATTAACTCCTTTCGATTAAACTAACATTGATAACTCCTTTAACTCTATTTGATTAACTCTATCTATTTATCTCTAACCGATTAACTCTATTTGATTAACTCTTATCAATTAACTCTATTGGATTACACTTAACTCCTTTCTAATAAACTATATTTGATAACCCCTTTAATTCTACTCGAATAAACTATATTCGATTAACTCCTTTCGAATAACTAGATTCGATAACTCCTTCCGAATAATTAGATTCGTTAACTCCTTTCGATTAACTAATAATCGATAACTCCTTTCGATTAACTAATAATCGATAACTCCTTTCGATTAACTAATAATCGATAACTCCTTTTGATTAACTAATAATCGATTAACTCCTTTCGATTAACTAATAATCGATTAAATCCTTTCGATTAACTAATAATCGATTAACTCGACTCAACTAACTCGACTTGACTAACCATATTCGACTAACTTGGTTTAACTAACTTGGTTTAACTAACTTGGTTTGACTAACCATACTCGATTAACTCAACTTGACTAACTTAACTTATTTAACTCAACTTGATTAACTCGACTCGTTTAACTCAACTGATTAACTCTAACTCTAATCGATTAACTCAAATCGAATAACTAATATTCGATTAACTCTTTTTGATTAACTCATTTTGATTTACACACTTTTGAATTAATTCCTTTGAATCATTTCCTTTTGAATTCTCCCCTTTGAATTATCTCCTTTGGATTATCTCCTTTGGATTATCTCCTTTTCTATTTGTTTACTTAACAAATAATTATTCCCTTTTCAATTCTATTTATTTAACAAATAAATATTTCTTTTATCTTTTCAATTCTATTTGTAAATGTTTTACAAATATTCCCTTTTCATTTCTATTTGTAAATGGTTTACAAATATACCCTTTTCATTTCTATTTGTAAATGGTTTACAAATATACCCTTTTCATTTCTATTTGTAAATGGTTTACAAATATACCCTTTTCATTTTCTTTTTGCCAATATCTTCCTTTGTATTTGTTTTACAAATATATTCCCTTTTTATTTGTTTTACAAATAATTTCCTTTATACTTGTTTTACAAATATATTTCCTTCATATTTGTTTTACAAATATATTTCCTTTATATTTGTTTTACAAATATATTTCCTTTATATTTGTTTTAAAATATATTTCCTTTATATATTTTTTTACAAATATATTTCCTTTTTCTATTTGTTTATTTTCTAAATAAATCCTTTTATAATATCCTTTGATTTTATAAATATTCTCTTTACAAAATCCTTTGATTTTATAAACCTTTCATTTTCAATATATGTTTTGAAAATTCCCTTTTATCATTCTGGTATTTCTTATGGTATTTAACATATCATATAACAGTGATAAATATTATCCAAACACACATAATCTACAACAGATTATATATCACATCATGTATCACAATATATGAATAAATGTTGAGGAATCTAGTTGGATCCCTCCGACCTGTTTCCCTACATCACAGATGTTAAACAATATAATTAACATCGATTACATTTCAATATGAAATATTCTGTAGAATCAATATTTGATTAACAATTTATATCTATATCATTATCTATAATTTCAACCAATACACAAGCAATTCAACCAAATAGTTAACACACATCAATCAACAGATAATTATCAGTTCTAAGAATACGTTATAAAAATATAACTGTTCGTAGTTGGTGAGTTTTACTCACATTGGACGATCATCGTTAATAACGATAACCATCGCTTAGTTCAGACGGACAATTTATTTTTCTATAAATTGTAACGAGCTCAGATTCACTCCCAGTTAGTTCCAGTCTGTAACCGTCGTCCATACGATCCTAACGGATCTTGTTACGTCCAATTCTGATAAAGTGTGATGGAGTTATGCTATTACGAATTTATTATGTATTTAAATAAAAATTAAACTTAACTAATAAAACCCATTGGGCCTTAACCTTTCCATTCGGCCTGCTAATACCCAACGTGACCCAGACCCATTTCCTCTATCTTCTTCCTCTCATAACCCATCCCGTTGCCTGCTCCAAAACAACACGTTCTAGCCTATCTCCATCCCTTTTCATTTGTCTAAAAATCAAACAAAAATCATGATAAATCTCCTTTCCACTTTCTCTTCCTGCCACCGACACTTGCACGCTCTCCGTTGGCATCACCGTCGACCGACGCTTCCACCGAGCCTGGCCAGGTCCGACGTCTTTTTCCTCCAAACATTCCCAAAATTCTCCTATAGACTCACAATCTTATACTGAATCCAGAACCGAACACAAAAACCAACATCGAAACCTTGAAATTCGCCAAAACCGAACCCGAGGCTCCCTGTACAAAAACTGGAACACAGTAACCCACATCGCACCCACTAAAACCAGTACAGAAATGAAGAGTATCACTCACTGATCTCAAATATATATACTTTAGGATTTTATGATTTTTGTTTGAATTGATTTTGGTTTTTTGAAGTTTGCGTTTAGTTGAAATGGGAAAAAATCTTATGGCAGCTTCTGAGAGGATTTTATAAAGGGAATGGGACTTCTTGTGTGGTTAAGAATCAGAGAACGTGGCCTCTTTATGTTCAGAAGTGATTAGGATATTTTATATAAATATTTTATATTCATTTATTTTTGTATCAGCATTCTAAAAATTCCTATGAACATACATGATATTTCAAAATCATGAAAACCGGCATGCAGCTAGAGTTCGACATTACGGTCCCAACGAAACTAGTTTTCTTGAATTTCGACTCTGTTTTCTCACACGGCGTATTTTTAAAGGTCAAAATATCGACTGTGTTTCACATTAAAATCCCGTACGGCCACATACTGACTTCAAAAATCACGACAACTGAAATCTAACAATAATTTAATATTGCGGATCCAACAAAATTAGTTTCGTCGAATTCTGAGGTCGTTTGCAAAACTTACTATTTTTATAGCTCTAAATAACCCTTTTAAATATATAAATATATTTAAAAACAATTAAATTTAATATTTATAAATAAATATTATCGTATATATTCAAGTGGAATACCATACAGCTCCCGTTGGATTTATAACTCGATACTTCAAATCCCGATTGATTCGATATTCGATTTAAAATGAATTTCCTTTTTAAAATATAAATAATTCATTTATAAATTATAAAGAAATTCAACAATGACTTTTCTAAAATTTGATTTGGACACAAATCCAAATCTACACAACGAAATCCCGATTTTTCTCTTCCACTAGAAAAATATACTCCACCAGCTCCTAACGTTTCTTGTTTCATAGAAATCCGATTTAAAACGGCTTTTGTATATTCAGTTGAAGTTCGAATCGCCAAATCGCGAACTGCCGCGCCATTTCGAGCTCGATTATATTTATAATATAATTTATACGTTTAACCATCGTTAATTAAATATATTCCCTAATATAATTCAACTCTAAACTGAATTGTATATTTTGAATTTCCCAGTTCACACCATATCGCCATTTCAGCCCATTCTGATTATTTCAGAATTAAATATACTATTTAATTATTTATTTTAATTAAATATTCCAAGTTATTTAATTAAACGACCATTAAATTCTCTGAACCACTCTTTAAATAATTAAATTAATTAATTATAATATCGCTGAAAAATGTGGGTCATCGACATAAAACCCATGTCGATTATCCAAACATCGAAAATACCGGTAGTTAATGAAAGAAATTAGAGGGTGAGGATAGATAAGATAGAAACTTAGAATAGAAGAAGAAGAAGAACATACAACATCAGAATAAACATGAATCTCAAAACGGAACGAATAAATATATTTCATAACATAACTTTGAAATATAAATTTGTACTTGAATATACATATCATTTCCAAAGTAATATTAAATTCTCTAAACTACAACGTCCCGGAAATTTGCGATCTTTAGTCATCGACATAAAACCCACGTAGATTATCCAAACATCGAAAATACCGGTAGTTAATGAAAGAAATTAGAGGGTGAGGATAGATAAGATAGAAACTTAGAATAGAAGAAGAAGAAGAACATACAACATTAGAGTAAACACGAATCTCAAAACGGAACGAATAAATATATTTCATAACATAACTTTGAAATATAAATCTGTATTTGAATATACATATCATTTCCAAATTACAACACTTACAACACAACGGAAAAACCATAGCTATATAATTCTGAAGCCTCCTGCTCCAGCTCTTCAAGTATCTGTAAATCCCGACTACTTGACTGCCCGTACAAAATTGAGCACCTAAGAGTATAGGGAAAACAAAACAAAATAAACTCTGGGTCAGTCATGTGACTGGTGTGAGTAAACTCAAATCATTTGATTTAACTTTCAAAATCCTTTTGAAACAAAGGATAATCGTAAGACCGATCCGCACATAAACACGGATGGATTTTACCTTACGATAACCCAAAATCATTCTTTATATCAAGTCTCTTCTGATATTATAATAATGTCTAAATACAAGTACTTAGCAATCTAGTAGAAACGCTTGCATCTAACGTTCTACATATATAATATACAATCAAAACCGCGGGCTCCTGTTTGGGTAATGGATTCCAACTATGACAAGGTATGGATCCACCTTCCGCTCAGTGTACTCTAGAAGCGATACACCGGAGTTCAATAAGAACATCTTGCAACTCGGCCGCACATGACCGACCACTCATCTAATGGCCCGCAAATCCATAATATCTGAGTTGACTACATACATTATACATCCAACCCAAATATCATAGAAAATACGAATCATTTTTTTAGAAGAAAAAGGTAGAAGAAGAACAGAAATAACAACACGGAATCTTACATCGCAGCGGAACAAAATATAATATATTATATCTTTGAAATATAAAACCTTAACTGTATAACATTCACTTATCAGAGTACAACACTTTCTCTTTCTACTAGAAAACTATTATCTAACTGGTCATGACGGATCTTGTTTCAAAGAATTCTGACTTAATTTGATTTTTATATACTCAATTGAAGTTCGAATCGACAATTTACGAACTGCAGCGCTGCGGCGAGTTCGTTTTAATTATATTTATATATATAAACTTTTTTTAAACTTCGTTTAACAAATTAAACTCCATTATGATATATTTTTAATATATATCAAATCCATTTTTCCAATTCAACATAACATTTCCGATCTACTATATTCAAATTCCATTTCAACTCTAATTGAATTTCTATATATTCAAATTCCATTTTAACTCTATTTGAATTTCTATATTCAAATTTCCATTTCAAGTCAACTTGAATTTCTATATTCAAATTCCACTTTAACTCTATTTGAATTTCTATATTCAAATTTCATTTTAACTCTATTTGAATTCCTATATTCAAATTTCATTTTAACTCTATTTGAATTTCTATATTCAAATTTCATTTTAACTCTATTACAATTTCTATTTAAATTCCTATATTTGAATTTCCTTTATATTTTCTATATTCAAATTCTATAATTTAAATTCCATTTGAATTCTATATTCAAATTCTACATTTTAAATTCCATTTGAATTCTATATTTGTAACAACCCGGAAAATATGAGCCAATTTAAAATTTTTGATTTGGCTATTTTAGTGGATTTTTAATATTTAAAATAAATTTTTTAAATAATAACAATGAAAAGTGTGTTTGAATTGATGTTTGAAAATAAATATAATTAATTTTAATTATAAACAAGGCCTGAAAGGGCACGACAGTTTCAAAAATTGAATTCAAATTTTGACTGACTGTACCGGGTGCAGAATAAAATGGATTTTAGTGAAACCAAAAATATTTAAATCTATTATTAATATCTTTCTAACGAATCTGAAAATCAAAGTTTCATAGCGGGAATCAAAAGTTATGGCCAAATTAATTTTCAGAAAAGTCGTTATAGAGTTTATATAGCCCGTGAAAATAGCCATTTTGCAAACGACCTCAGAATTCGACGAAACCACTTTTGTTTGATCCAGGATGTCAAATTATTGCTAGGTTTCAAATTTCATAATTTGTGAAGTTAGTATGTGAGCGTAGGAAAGGAAAATGTGTTTGATCGATTTCGGTTAAATTGGATCGACCAGAAAAGGGCCATTTTTCAAACGGTCTCAGAATTCGATGAATCTAGTTTTGTTGGGATTATATCGTCAAAACATAGCTAGATTTATTGTTATGGAATTTTTAGAATCAGTATGTGGCCCCGGAAAATTGAAATGTACGTTCAGATCCAATATTGAATGTTTTATATTTTGATTTGAAGAGAAACTAACTAAAATAGTCGAATGGGCCTACGAAACATATCCCATTGTGTTCAGGATGGGGGTATTTAGCTAGGGACGACAGTCATTGGGTTTTGATTGGAGTTGTATGAGGCAAGGGGTATTTTTGGATTTTTAAAAATATATAAATAAACAAAAAAATATGATTGGCCCATCACAATTCTCTCTCCCCGATACCCAGTTGCACGAACGACGAAAGAGGTACCAAACTTCTCTCTTCGATTTCTCTTCCATTTCTCAACAAAATCGAGCGCCCTTTGGAGGGTTTTGAAGCTCTCTCCATCATCTACAAATCCATATAAGGATTAGGATTTATCGTTTTGAATTAGAGGAGAATCGCGTTATGGAAGTTGCCGACTTTGCGCCGCCGCCAACATCACCTCCGACCACCGAGTTCGACGAGGGTGCCCTCGTTCTGCGCGCCTCTCCTTCCTCTTCCAGGTGGCAGTGGCCGATTGTCTTATCGTGCAACGGTTGTCAAGAAAAATCAAAACCTAGTTTTGAACAGGTTCAGAGAGGCTGTTATAATATTAAATTGTTTAATAACACTTTAAAGCACTACGGTTTTTGATTTCACAATAAAAATCATATCTTTTTGCTATGTTGACGAAATTCAGTGAAACAAGAGACAGTGGACTCGCGCGGACGTCTTCTACATTCTAGAAGAGACCGAATATTTTTTTGAGCCTTCTGTTAGTTTTGGTGGAGTGGAACCCAATGTGAGATTTCTGAATTATAAACGATATGGAATCCACGATGTATAAATTATATAGTCAAAGTATGAGTTATATAAGCGTTGTACACCACATGTATAAGCGTTGTATAAGCTGTATTTTCGATGTATAAGTTATATATGCGTTGTAAAAATGATATGTGCATTGAAATAAATTGAAATGAAATCGAAATATAGTTATATACACATATCTATATATATACACACTACCCTTGTCCACAAACCATGGACGACATATATTGGTTGTGATATTCTTTGGATTATTGGTTGATGTGAAAATTTGGTGAATATCATGAATGGTTGATTTGAAATGATTGATTGTGGTTGAAATCCTAATAGGATTAGTATATGGGAAAATTCGTCTGCGTACGAACAAGATATTGAAAATCCCCATCGTCAAAAGCTGCGAGGCTTTAAGGTAGAGCGAGGAGCCGTACTAGGGACGGTCCCGGTTTTAACTACCCTGCCGTTGTGCTGCCGAAATTTTCTAAAATATTTCTGTGTTTGATTTAAACTCATGCGTTGATATAAAATTCATGTGTTGAATGTTGAAATTAAATTCATGTGTTGAGATAAAATTCATGTGTTGAATGTTGAAATAAAATTCATGTGTTGAACAGAAATTCATGTGTTGAAATAAATTCATGTGTTGAATGGAATTTGTGTATTGAATAAATTCTTTGAAAGATAAAAATAACATTTTTATCATATATATAGACTATATAAAATATTAGTGTTTTAAATAAATTGTTTTAACCCCAAAAATAACATTTTTACCTTATATATAAACTATATAAAATAATCGTGTTTTGAAATAAATTGTTTTACATTAAAAATCACATTTTTATTATATGTATAAACTATAGAAAAACATTCATGTGTTGAATATATAGATTGAACAATAAAATCTACATTTCTATTGTGAATATGAAGTGCTAAAAATATTCATGTGTTGAATAAATATTTTTGATGATAAAAATATCATTTTTATCAAATATATGAAGTGGATATGGTTTTGAAATCGAAGAATGAATTATATTTTTATATATATATATATAATTAAAATAAAGCAAATAACAAAGCTACACTTCGTGTTTTGAAACCGTGATTTCAAATGATTAGTGCGGGAGATCCGACCATCGGATTTTCCCGAAACTGAAACAGTTGGGTTCGCTTTGGAAATATCTTTCCAATGACACCAACTTTGTAAAGATCCAACGGTTGGATTGTTTGGAATGTTTAATTCAAATCTGAAGAAAAACAGCACCAGAATCAATTATATTTGTATATATAAATATAATTAAATTAAATTGAATAACGACGCTGCAGTTCGTATTTTGAAATCGAAACTTCAAACGAGTGTATCGGGAGATCCGACCATCGGATTTTCCAAAAACTGAAACCGTTGGATTCGTTTTGAAAAGATCTTTCTAATGACATAAAATATGTGAAGATCCAACGGTTAGATTTTCAGATATGTGTAAATCAAATTTGAAGAAAAACAGCGCCACGGCCGCGTTATGGCCTAAAGCATCGTTTGAATGAATGGGCTATTTTTAAATGAATAAAAATAGCGATAAATCGTTATAAAATATTATAAATGATATGGAATGGAAAATAAACTGAATTTACCCGATTTATTAGATATTTGATGGTTGAATGTGTTTGGCGTGAAAATTACATTTAAAAACAGCTGTCGAATAAATTAACCTTTGATATGAATTGATTTAAATTCTAAATATACGTGAATTATTTGAAAAGGCCGAGTTATATCTCATTTCAAATAATTGATCGGCGATAAGATGTTGATGATGAAGACGGTGGTTGAAGACCGGAGATCTTCACCTCGGTTGGATGATAATTGATGTCTTGATTGGGAGGCATCCCGAAATATAGATAATAAGTGGTGATCGTCCAGACGTGCTTGGAGATCGATGGATATGCGAGGATATGGTGCCTCCGGTTTCGTTCAGACCAGGCTGTGTGTGTCTGACATTGGATTTTGTTCTACGCTGATTGATCTCTATTAAATATATATCTGTTTGGCGGTGGAGAATTTATTCTCTATCTTAACGCCCTTCTCTGAGACGTACGAGCTTAGAGGTTATATATCGATAGAAATCAGTCGCATAGAGTGAATTGCCAGTGTGGCATGCCTAAGTGGCAGATGATCGAGGCTTCTGTTGAAAAGCAAAGTCTTGTGGTTGATGATCAAAGCACGGCTTGTGTGGCATAGCTTTGTGTATAACGTGAATCCGCGAGCCTCACACCCCTGACATGCGTTTCCTTCTAGCTAGGGTGGTGTCAGTGACCTACCAGCCCTGACATTTATATTATTTTCACCTGTGTGGTTGTTGTTGTTGCGAGGCGCCTCAGATATATCGGCGACTATGTGGAGCCGATAGAGTCATTGGACTCATTTACGCCCCAAACGGCGGGGAAACGCAGTGTTCAGGCATTTTAATCCACATCGGCAGACCGACCCTGACGATCCAAGGGCTCACCTGTGTCTGGGTCCTGAGGCTCGGGCTAGAGAGTCTTGAAGTCGGTAAGGACTATATTTTGCCTTGGTTTATGACAGAAACCCAATTTCCAAATACGACACCGTGAGGTTTTGATTGTATACCTATATATGGCGACATGATATATGGTACCCATCCCATCTATGATTGATACATATGATTTGAAGTTGTTTTTGAAACATATAAACACTAGTAATAATATCAAATGCTTTTGTTTTATTCATATCAAGCATATTTTGGCCATTATAAGGTGAAACTCTATCCTCCGGTTTGCGTTGCATTGTGTGATGGGAACTGAGTCTTATAATGGCTTCATTTTTATAAAAAGCATTGCGATGTTTAAAAGAGTTACTTGTTTTAAAGCATTGACAATCACTGGAGTAAACCCGTTATGCGAAAGTGGCGTGGCCTTATGATTTGCCTTGTTATTATTGGTTAACCAGTTAAGTAGATTTCTCATACCAGTCCCATGACTGACTCATAGTTTGTTTCACTTGCAAATTCGGGTGCCTCCTTTTCTACACGGGCCGCCTTGTATTCAGGTTTTAGCAGGCTCTTTTTGGATAGCTGGAGCTGAAGATGGATTCTACCATTTATCTCTTTTTATGCTGTTCAGCTCCTATTGTACACATTGTGTTTTGTTTTCCGCTGTAGACAGTTATGTATAGCTGAACTGTATTTTGTACTAAGTATGATCCTGTATACTGTGTAACTCTGATGATTATGTTTATCTAGTGTATTCTATTGTACATTATCTGGTGTATTTAATTATTTCTGTTCTGCTATTATCTGTTTATGTGTTATATTCCAAAGATTACCCTTGCCACCCTCGTACGGGGTTTTGGGGATGTCACAATATTCAAATTCCATATTTAATTCTCTTTGAATTCAAATACCATATTTTATTCGAAGGGAGGAGTTAATCAATAAGAGTTAATTGATAAAAGTTAATTGAATAGAGTCAATCGAATATAGTTTATTCGAAGAAAGGTTTTCGAATCTAATTATTCGTAAGAGAGATTATCGAATATTGTTATTCGAAGGGAGGAGTTATCGAATAAAGGTTATTCGAAAGAGAGAGATGTAAGGAAGTTCGTTAAAGGTTTAAAGATAAACTTTGACTGTTTCGAAGTTAAAATGTTGTTCAGTTAAGGTCTGAGAGGTAATTATACCCCAACTTGATTGACTTCCTTCTTAACTAAGGAATGGTAAGGTTTGATAGTGAATGATGGTTAAGTGAATTTAGCTAATGAGTGTAATGCACTACAAGAAAAGAGTATATATATAGCATTATATCATAACATTATATTAAAGAGCTATAATAGAATTGTTAAAAAAAATAAATGAACATGCATTTTGTGCTATATAAATGAAGTAAAAAAAAATAACTATTAAATTTAGTTATCTACACACATGTTCCGCTATATTAAGCCAACCTATTGAAAACGCGGGACTAAATCATCGAAGCGGGGGAAAATAAACACAGGCTGTGAAAATAAAAATTCCTTCTTCTCCGTTTCGACCACATATATTCCAAAATCCCTAAAATACCACAAAATTCACAAATCCCCAAAACTGGACCATCTCTGATCCACGCCACCATCCTGTAAATCGGCCTACTCTAATTCACTCCACTGTGTTGAGTCCATCTCCGATTCTCTTCAGAGTCGTATAAAATAGGGGATTCATTCGAAGAGGTATGTATATTGTTTTAATCTAACCTTTAATCCCTCAAGTCGTTGATTAATTACGTTTTCTTTCGCATGCTTGAAGAATGGGTATTTTCATGAAGGCAAGCAGTTTTTAGCAGATTTGTTTATGGGAAATTACATGCTTATGCATGTTGTTCCTACTATTAAAAGACCACCGTAAGCCAATCTTAATTATTGAGTCAATAAGCTCCCATCTCAATTCTGAGTATTGAGTTTCATGCGTTCTTGTTTCCTGCTCAATTTTTGATTCACTTCTTTTTTGGTTCATACTGTTGAGTTTTAAGGTTTTAGTGATGAAGATTAATAATAATGGTACTCATAGTATCTCCAATTATGTTTCTATATATTAGCATATTTCTTTAGGTTTTCCTACCCTCGGTGCATTGCTTTTAAGATTTGTATTTAACTGAAAATTGGCCAGAGTGATGAAGTAGCCTAAAGTAAGACATTAATCTACTATTTCAACTAACAAATGAATTTCTTAATTGTTTCGTTGCAGTCTTTTTCTTTGGCAAGATTGCTATTACAAGCTGCTTTTTGCACATGTTTACTTCATTCTGGTTCCATCTTCCATTAACAGGTTGTGAACTGAACTGCTATGCATCTACAGTCATATAGATATTTATTACAATTTCCTTTTCAATGGATTTTGAATATTACATCTACATGAACAAAATCTTTGTTGGACCGACAATAACAGAGAGATGGAATCTGAAATGATAAATGATGGTCATGGCCATGAATTCCAGTTATCCGTGTTTTACATATTTTTCAAAATTGGCAAGAACTGATGCATTGCTCAGGTTCAGGCCTACCAATTATCTATTGAACAACGCTTATACCTTCTTGACCATTGTAAATGTTATTAAGGCTATATTGTCATCTTAACCAATCACTATTTTTGTCATAGGTAGTCTTTGTACACAATGTACATGCATTCAGTTTGGAAAATGTATGGTAAATAACATGATTACGACAATAATTATTTTTACATAAAAAATAGCACCTTATGAATTTTATTCAATTTTAGGGACTGCTGGCTAAAAATTGGCAAACTTGTCGGACAAGGTTAATGTAAATGCAAAATAGAAGAGAGCCAAGGTTTAATTTACACCATATAAAGTTATGAAATCGTAATAATACGACCTTTCAAGATTATCGCTTGCATAATGCTTTTTTCAGCAAGAGCAATTAAACAATTTTATAAAACATGCAGCCACGTAACTGGCTTCCAAAAAAGGACAAAAGAAAGGAGTTGTTGCACTGGTAAGATCATTGTTTAAGTTAGAAAATACATCCATATTTTTATAAGATTTCCTTATTACTTCTTAGAATAATTATATTCCATGACCCGTTTTACTACCTTTTTAAACCGATGGAATTGTCATACCTTGCTTATATAACACGTTGCAGACAATTATTCATTGTAACTTTCCACTTTCACGGTATAGGGTGCATTTGATTTTCAACAGAAAGGGGGTCTGGAAGGGGTATGCGGAAGGGGCTAGGAAGGGGAAAAATCGATGAAAGGGTTATGTGTTTTTATTTTGAACAAGAATGGGCACACAAAGGGGGAAAAGGGGAGTAAAAGAGGGTAACAGCTGAACGGGGAAAGCTGAAAGCTTGGTCTTCTCACGTTCTGTTCGGAAGGGGCAAAGTGGCGGGTCCCGCGTCGGTGCGTCGGACGCTTCCGACGTGGACGCGAACATTTTTTGCCCCTTCCAAAAATCAAACGCACCCTTATAGTATCCTTTAAGTTGCCTCCAGATTTATATCACAGTTTTCCAAATTATGCTAGATAAGCAATCCATACAACCAAAAATTATGTTGGTAATATCTTCTGTCCAAACTTCGTAAATAGTAAAATGTTTTCTAGGTCATTGCTACTACAACATGGTGCTAATAATAGTATGTCTTTTCCTTTTTTCTATTTGTCTGCTAACGTGTTCATGCATTTCTTTACTTCTTATTTTCCTTTATTTGCTAATTTTCTACAATACTCCTATATTTTCTATTTTTTATTTACATGTTTTGCTATAGGTTCTACAATTTCTTTGACACCGAGAAAACGAAAAAAGACCGATAGATATTCACATGTTTTGCTATAGGTTCTACATTTTCTTTGACATTGAGAAAATGAAAAAAACGCTAATAGATATTTATCTATTCAACTTTGTTGCTAATCAGATGAATGTTGATGTGATGTGTATTGTTTTGTGCTGCTTGTGTATTTTCATTATTGGTCGGGATGGATACTTAAGGTTTGTTTGCTTTCTTACTGCATGGATTAGTTGTGAATATTTCTGACTTTAGTATGTTTTCATTGCTTACTTGAAGTCCCATGGTCTTACAGTAAAAAAATTGAATTGTTGCTAAATTGTTGCTCATATTCTGTATGCATGCATCCTTATCAAATAAAGATTGGATTAGTTTATTTTTTTTCTTAATTGCTCGTTTATTTATCTTCTAATATACTTTGTAACTTTAATTGTTCTTAAAAATAATTTCTTTTTGGTGTTACAAACTTTATTTGGTGGTATGTTACTACTCTAAAAAATTGTTTCCTAAGGCAATGTGATTTGAAAAATAACTCTTATCCATTTTTTCATATCAACTTCTTTAACGACCATTTAATATTTTTAGATAACTAAATTATATGTCTGTCCATATGTAAAGCACAGACCTCATCTGAGTGACTTTGAAAAGATGGAACAAAAAAGATTCATTATGCATTTATAATGCGATAGTTTAGTTCATAATTTACCTATCCATCATATTGCTAACACGGACTGTAATCTTTTTGACGGTTATATCCATATAACTTACAGCCTTTAATATCACAATAGGCTACTATTGTCGGCAAGCGTTAATGCTAGCTATTAATTATCCATTTAATTTGACCACAAATATGAATTAAAAAGACCAAAATATGTGTCTGTTGGATCTTAGTATGTTCAATTAATTATCCATTTCCTCATGCAAGCTAACCTTCCTCTGCACATGTGATTTTCATCATACTTGCCGACTAAACTGAAAAGGAAAGTAGTTCTTTATTATTGGATGATGGTGAAATAAGTGGTTAGCTTCTCAGAACTTAACAAATCCATTCGATTCTTATAGTCCAAATCAGTGTTCTATGTTAGTTTTCGTTAAATTTGTCGATTACAAATCCTTACAGTATGTATTTTCATGTTTAAAAATATAGTTGACAAATTTATATGATATACAACTATTAGTTTGAAGGCAAATTTTATATGATTGTGAGTTTCCTTCTCCTTTTCTAGGCTGCTGATATTAAATTTTTGGCTTTGTAAAACGAAAAAAATTGAGAAAACAATGTGGTCGTGGTGACAACTCCCTAGAGTGGATTTCATTTACTGCATTTGAACAGGTAAGATATCGACCTTCAACTTTTGTTATATTCTCTCCTTTGACATTAAAATTTTGTCATGTGATAAAATTATGATAAACCTATTTGATTCAATTTTCCTACATATTTGTTTTTCGTACATGGCATAATTTAGATGACAATCCTAATATTCTAGAATATATGCCGTGTTTAGGCTAAATATATAAATATTATAAATAACATTCTGCTCACTCCCCCACTGTTCTTTCATTTGTTGTGTAGGTGAAGTGGTCGAACAAGAAATTGAGCAAACTCTATCCTTATGTTACTGAAGTAAGATATCTGCATGTTTTTTTAGTTCTCTAATCACGTCTGTAAATTTTCTGCTATCTTGGGATATAAACTACTGCAAACTGCAAAGTAGAACGCCCTGAATGCACCAATGTAAAAGCCTTCACCTACAAATAAATTTCGTGCAGCATTTGATTCAGGTTGTTTTAGATTCTGAAATTGAAGTGTAATATCTAAAGAGCTATGACTCTAATTTGAAATTTTAACAATGGATGCATCATAATAAATCTTATATTATTCTCTTTTTGGTATTATAGAGAGTACGCCGGAGACATGATTTAAGGTGTTTGAAATGTTTTATACCTTTTTTTTGACACAATCCTTTTGTCATTGATGCTTGACCTTGCTTTCACTTTCCTATCGAGTTTAACACAAATGTAACTTGGCATGAGCTTTATTGTCGTGTCCTGCTGCAAGGCAGAGCATTTTTTTTACTAGAGAATAATGTGGATTCTATTTCCATAAGGATTAAAACAGTGCAACTATTTATATAATCATAATATGGCCTTCAAATATATCTTCCAACATTTACAATATTATTTATTTGAGTTTACTGAATAATGTATGTCTGTTGCAATCTAAAATTTTCACTGCTCTTCTTTCCATTCCGTCACTAGGCTGCATCGATGGTCATCAAGGAATCAATTGAGCCTCTATTGGAAGATTATCGTCCAAAATGAATAATATCACTTAAATTTAGCAAACTATGTTTTGGATTTGTCTCACCAAAGATTGAAGGTATGTGATTAAGTTTTCTACTTATATGTAATAAAACAACCTCTTGAGTTTTGATTAACATATATAATAAAACATCACTTGAAAAAGTCGTATTCACTTCATCAGTGACAGCTATTGTCTGGAAAGAGGATCAGAACTTGTTGGGAGAGATCAGTGAGAGGGACTGGAGCAAGTCCACTTTTTGTCACAAATATAAGGTAATATATTATCTTAGAATGCCCTAGGTAAAAGCATTTAAATTTAACAATGATTTATTTTTATATTGACTATGACATTGAACTTAGTTGGTTCAGTATCCCCCTGCGTTCAACTTTGTTGTTTATTTTAATTGTAACACAATATATTATATGGTTTGGTTAGTCATCGGTTTCTATTAAGTCTTTGGATTGATGTTTTTTCTTAACTTTTATGTCCCGCTTGATCATTTTATCGACATTTCCTATTACTGAGCTGTTATGGTGCGCACGTTCTGTTAAATGTGGTTCTAACTTCTTGTTACGGAGAAGTCAAGAAGAGAAACATATTTTCCTTATTAACAATGTCTTTGTCCCTTGGTCATTATTGACATATGTGTCTAATTTATTCTGGGAACTTGCTCAAACTTGTGTATATATGAATAACTATGAACTACTTGGAAGAGATTATTCTTCCTTTCAACGTAATTTTTTAACCAATTTATATTCAAGCTCATGGATACTTGAAATAGTGCTTCAAAGTAATTTGGATATTATTGTATGGTAACCTCTTCCATTGTTTATTCGTATTTATTATTAGTAATATAATAATGTAAAGCAAAAACTAGGAGCATGCCTACTGACTATAGACAAAATGCAAACTAGTTATCATCAATTAGGTCATCTTAAAATTGCTCCTAATAATTCTATATAAAGGACGAATATGTATTCCTAACGAGAAACAAAAAAGTTAGCTGCACATAAGATTAATCATCTGTGTGTATATATCTATACTATATTATAATTACTGAGTTCATTTTTCTGCGCTCTCAGGCTTTCACGAGTTTTGTAAATCTCAACAGTCACGGAATATATTATTTCCTTCTTTCTGTATATCCATCGTTCCAGCCTATTTCTTTTTTGTCTACATGATCTTTCTCATTCAGCAATGCCAAACCCTAATTTGAAGTCATCCTTTCCTCATCTCCCAATAAGGCCTAACCCTAATTTCGGAATAGGTCTAATGGTCGTCTTTTCTTCTCCTCCGGTAATGCCTAACCCTTATTTCTGACCACCCATGCTGATCTACAAAATTATCCGACGTGCCCATGTGTGATCGTCCATTGGATTTTCGGACTTTTGTCTTCACTTCGTCAATAGCGGCGGTGGCTCTTTTCATATACAGTCGTACGCTTTTGGGGGATTGCTTCAAAGCTTCCCCTTCTGCCACTAGGTAATCCCCTATGCCAACTTTCTTTCTTCTCCATTCTATTTCCCTTCACCATCCGAATCTGTATATTTTTATAAGCTTGCAGATTTGTTCTTTATTTATGTTACTTCTATTCAGTTTGCATATGGTATTAGTAGGAATATTTCTCCTTTTTTTTTTTTTTTTTTTTTGTGGATTGACGTTATTTCTAATTCAGACGGCAGATTGTGGATTTCACTGTTTTGTACCTAAATTTTATTTTGCATTTCTGTTCATATTTTTGTTCTAATTGCAGCAATTTTCCATATCAAACGTACAATTTTGAGTGGATATCTAATCATACTTAACTTTAGACATGATATTTTTTGGTTTTTGCCCAACATTTTATAATTTTATTTTGATTACTTGCTGTTTTATATTATCGTTTTTGTGCATTAGTTTTAAAGATGCTTTAACTCTCTCGGCCAGCGTAAATCCAATTAAAAGCCTTTGTAAACCTTAGGATGTGCTAGGTTTTACAGTTTCTATGCCATGTATAAGATATTGTAGTTATTTGAGAAGCTTTAACATCTACTTCTCTAAAATTGATATTAGTGTTTATGTTCAGTGTAGAACTTTGTTGTTGGATCTTAATTTTATAATTTCTTTTATAGATATAAATCCATGTGGTATGATTTTATTATTTATTGTTTATAGTCATTATAAATATTGAAACCCAACAGTCGCAGTATCTCTATGGTTAAAAACTATTACATGCACATTAAATAATTATAGCAGAATTTTAACTGTGCACATTATGTCTCTATGGTTAAAATGATTTCATAACAAACATATATATATATATATATACACACACTCATATGGACTCTGTTAGAAAGAAAACAAATTAATCCATTTACATGTTTGCTACTGCATCCTTTATATTTTAACAAGTTTTCTGTTATTTGAGCTTCCAGTGTTGCTAATCATCCTGTTGAGCTATATTTAAAAATAACCATATATCTGTAGTATGATAAAATAGATTCTAAAAATGTAAAAAACTTATTAATATTAGTACTATGATTTCATTGTAAATTTTTTAAAAGAATTTTGCTTTTCCCCGCATCTAGACAAATTGATTTGGGATGGATTTTACATATTGACAGTAACAGCTACACATAATGAATTTTAACTTTTGTTTGTACTAGCGAATCCTCATATTGATAATGGATAATGTAATTCATGGGTTTTCACGGTTAAAATAGATACTTGGTCGTTTCTTTCAATGTTGTGCCTTTTTAGGGTGGTTGCTTAGTTAAAAGAAATTGTGTTTTTTTTGGGGATAAAACACTAAGTCAGTTGATCATATTTCTTTCTTTTCATATATCTTTTTGTTCAAAATGGTACTTGACATTCATAACTTCTTTGGTTCGAGTTGGGACCATGGCTTACACCTTTTACCCCCTAAACGACCTCTGATATATTGACAAACTAGAAAAACTTATCCGAAAACATTAGCATTATGTTATTTGAACAAAATGAATTTAGTTGATGCAGTGACAGTCCCACCTTTATATTGTAAAGACTGATGGTTGAGTTATTTATGTTGCATGAGCCTTACCGTATTTTACAACATTTACTAAAACATCTTTTTATCTACAAGGATGTGACTTTCTAGGTTGTTTAATAAGATCAAGTTATGTTAAAAATGCAAGAATTAATATTCAAACACTAATTCTCTTACCGTATTTTAGGAAAAGTAGATGACGTGTAAGTAACTCCTTTGTTTTAGCTATGTGTGAGATGACTTCAGTTTTTTTGTTTCCACTTTAATTGTTAATGTCTGCTTTACAAACCTGCAATGATTATTTAAATGTTCGATACGTTCTTAGTTGACACGAAGTTATATTCTTTGGTTTACTATTTTCCATCTTAATTAATCTATGAATTTTTCTATGATTTCCATTCAATGCCATACCTTCTTATTGTGGTTACTTGGTTGATAGAAATTTTGCATTGTTTTTTCTTCATAAAATCCTATGTTAGCTGTTTGTATGTTGACTTTGATTTTAGATGTTTCTTTGTATATTGACTTTAATTCTTCTCCCCTTTAGTACCAAAATGGAAGTAAGGCACCTTACTTAAGATATGTTTCATGTTGCAATACAAGTAGTGTGTGCGTGTAATCAACATGTAGTCAACCAGTGGCATGATAAACCTCAAAAACTAAACTTTTGTTTCTTGAATTTATGTCCAAACCAAATAAAGTATATGCATGTTCTTTACTTAGGAATTCGTTTAGTATTTACTTATAAATATAAGTTGGTAAAGGAACCAACAGATAACAACATGTTCATTTCAGTTTTATATGAGTTTGAAATGTATTAATATTATCACCAAAAGAGGATCTAATTGGATTTCAGCTAGATGAGGTTACTCAGATAATACTTGCGAAGTTGACGACAGTCAGTTTGAATCTTAAAGTGAAAGCTGGGGATTACTTTAAAAGTTCCCAAAATTAAATACGGAATTCATACATATTACTTAAACGAAGACAGGTTTTGGTATTCAGATATCACATTGCATGTAATATTGTTATGAGAGTTTGAGAATGTAAAACAAAGCACCTTTGATTCCTGCCTATGTTTCATTATATTGTAATGAATACAAGATGTATTACCTACATGCAAATTAGCCATCATTACCTTTTCAATTACATCAGCATCTTAATCCACAGAATCTAAATGTGACTTGAAATTTTTGATGACATGAAATCAACATGACCATCTCATTTGCAATAAGTAAATTTCTACAGATATTTTACTTCTAAAGTTTTTGATGAGTTCTTATCCACTGTTCATTTTCTTCTGTTAGGTTGTCACTACTACGAAGCTACATGGAACAATTTACATTTGCCGGTACCATATATTATTATGATTTTTTGGTCATATTTGTTTTGTTGTCATCTTTTCATAATTAGTAAATTCATCATACATCCTCTATCTTATAGAAAAAAATCATTATTCATGTGACTGCAATCATATTTTTTTAACCAATTAATGTTTGGACCAATACCTTCCTTGCTTCCTATTATAATAGGTGATATGTTTAAGCCATTTTTCTTTGTATGTTTAGATTTTTATGTTTGTAATCTGATTTGCGTGTTGACTTTAACATAAATTCACTTGGAAAGTTTCCCTTTTTGAATAACATCAAGCTTCCGACATTAGCACCACTGTGAGTTTAAATTGTGAATAATTTTATGAACATACCTAACTAAGAAGGCATACTAAATATCAAGTTAAATTAATAGTTTAATTTCTACATTCAACTTATGTGTGATGCATCAATCTTGCACATATTTCATGCTACCAAGTCTCAAACACATAATAAAATTCATGCAGAGATGACTTCAGTTTAGATTTACATTTCCATTGATATTTATCGATTATTGTTTCAGCTAATGACTTATGATCTTAATTATTAATACTGCTTGCATATCAGCTGAAGCATCATTTTGTACTTCCAATTAGTACCTTGCTACGAACTATCATTATCTTATTAAGATAACCAATATACACAAAGAATATATTTCTATGATTTGGATTTATTCTGCACAACCATTATCTTAAACTGTTCATGGCCATGTTTCCTTGATGCTCCGACACTATGAATTGGTTGTAACATAAATCATGGTGAATGTGCTTGCTACTAACATTCAGGGCCATGCAAATATTGCAATGTTTTCAGTATTAGGTGATCACGAAATATCCCATCCATACATTTCAGTCTTCTCAAATAAATAAAACAGTGTATGTTATAGATATTAACTAAGCCCATGTGCAACTTCCTTTTCTTTTTCCTTTTTCAGTCCTCCAAGGATCTTTTTTGGATCTAACATTGTGTTGTATCACTAAGAAGCAAAAATAAGTAACATAGCTTTTGCCTTAACTATCCTGATACCAAGTAATTTTAGATTTGCATCTACCCATATGGTAGTTCAATAAGGAACCGGTCTTGTTTTAAAAATTATGTTATGCAATAAATATAAACATTTACATAATAATTCAAGCAGAGCTGCATCAGGTATAAGTTAAAAACATATTTAAATTTCAAAAGCACTAAAAAATGTTGATAGCAGTATACTTATTTTAACCATAACAAAAGCAAGAGAATTTGACTTTGTCATTTATATATTTACTTGAAATTACCCATACAAATATTCTATTCATATATGGAGCTTTTGTTACCCAGTTTGAGTTGGTAATTGTCTGCTCTCATTAGTTCTGCGATTCAGCTTCTCTTTCATTTCTGTGATTCCATGCATTGTTGTCAAAAATCTTAAAATCCTACAATTTGAATCCCGTTTTAAATCGAATCTCTCCCTTTACGATTCGATTTATATTCCGATTCGAAACAAGCTAATACTACACATTAGAAATATCATTCAATTAAACTTTATATATTCAATATACTTATTTGGGTCTACAATTCCAATTTTGATCATTTAAAAATAAATTAAAATTGGAAGAAGAGAGAAAATGATGATTTTTGTTTAAATTTGAATCCACAATTTACGATTTCAATCCCATTTCGATTCATAGTTTGAACTTTACGATTTACGATTTGAATCTCATTTTGAAAATTTTGATTCCACGTGTTATTTTCCAATTGCCGTTTCTTTGTGCATTATCTTTATATTATCAGTTTTTGTTTTCTCAGCCTGTCCTTTCTGCTACCTACTCTTTCGTCTATTCTTTCCCTTATTCATCCAATTATGTTGTTTCCTAAGATTTCCTCCATCTGTGCCTTGAAACATTGCATCGATTTCGATTATGGATAGCTTCCCCTTGCATGGTTAGAAAAATCAATCTTCGCTGCTAGAGACAGTGTTTGGTCTGAAACTTTGTTTTTGGATCTTATATTTTCCATTTTTGTATGAGCACTCTACAAAATTAATAGTTCTTTCCTTTTTATCCTGTTACTACGTTCCAAAAGAAAAATACATAATTTGATATTGTTTCATTTTGTTTACTTTGCTATCAAACTGTTCTTTTCCTCGATTTAAGGACAAATTAACTTGCAAGATTCAACATTTCATTCATTCTGATTTGAAAACTTGGTTTCCACATTAATATTTTTTCCTGCTTTTTTATTGTTTAATTTGAAAGCTTTGTTTCCTCATTATTTTTTCCCTGATCTTTTATTGTTTAATTTGAAATCTTTGTTTCCTCCTCTTTTATTGTTTAAGTTGAAAACTTTGTTTCTGTAATTTAATTAAATCATGACTTTCATATTGCTTTTCTTCCATCTCTGTCAGGAAGCAATATATGCTTTTTCCAATTATTAAAAGATTGATTGGAAAAAATGGAAGGGGAAACATATTTTGCTTTTTTTCATTTGTATTGAATAAATTTGAGAAGACTATGTTTTAAATGGGGAAGAAGGGAAATTTCACATCAAGTAATTTATTAGAGTAGGCTAAACCGCTAAAGTGAAATTTGGTGTTTAATAAAGATATAATCTTTATATTAGAAAAGCAATATATGTTACCCTTTTAGTATATTATAAAATCAGTACAAATAAGGGAAGAAAGCATATTCTTTCTCATTTAATATAGTAGACTTGGTTGATTAGCAGGCTAAATTATGTCTCATTGATGTGTTGTATGCAAACGTAGTCTTCTCAAATTTATTCAATACAGAAGGAAGAAAAGCAATATATGCATTTATACAAGAAATTTCTCCTTCCATGATTTAGATAGTAAATACACTATAGGCATAATTTTTGGAAAACCTGAATTTTCTTCATATCTAATATCTTAAACGGATTCACTGTCTGTTAATTAAATTAAATCTTATATTCAATTTGAATCATCTTTCCTTCTATTAGAAGAGAAACACTAAAAGCCTTACACACACATATACACACACACACATTGTGTGTGTGTGTGTGTGTATGCTTTGGAAAATCAACATCTCCCTATGTGTTATAAGGGATTTGTGGTATTATTGGAGTTTGCACTTAGAACTTATTCAATATCACTATTCTTTTGTTTCCTAGAATATTCTTTTTGGCTTCTTTTGTTCTATCTCCCATTTTCTCTCTGGCGATATTGGGTATAAAATATAATTATAAGTTTATAACGCCAATTGTTGCCATACATGAATAACATGAAATTAATTTCAATACATTTTTGATTGTGTTCAATTTGGTGGGATGCATGACACATCCAATAATCAAACAAAAATTAACATATTATGATGGTGTTTTCCTTTATGGTACAACTTCTAAGAAACAAATTGTGATAGGTTACTGAACAAATAACAATGTTGATCCAAAACACTTAACTATATCGAGTTAAACCTCTGTTATATCTTAATGTTAACAATTTTAAGATAATTATCATTTAGTTTTTAGCATAATATGTTTTCATTTTACGAATAAAAAAAGCTTATGCATAAAAGAGTAAGGTCGTAATGATGATGAATTCTCAAGAGTATTTTCTGGCTTCATCATTATAGCGATATCGTAAATAATCTCAACAATAATTATATGAATATAACTAAGCGAATGACTTGGTTTGTAGTAACTTCATTACATGTTATTTACAATGGTCATTCATAGCTTCCATAGGATTTTTTTTTTCAAATTGAAGAAACGCAAATGATGTGCAACTATTTAACATTTGACCTTTATGTTTGAACCGAAAAAATGCAAGGACTTAGCTATAATCAAATTCTCAGCGAATAATGATGATTCTATTAATGAGGTATTTAAATTTACTAATGTGGTTCAGCTGTTTGTCAAGAAATAAAATTCATTGATTTAAGCTTTTGACTTCAAAAATAAATTGAAGGAAAGAAGGAAAAAAAGTTATAATGGAAAAACCATATTAATCAACGTATGGTATATATGGCATTAAAATTCACCAAATGAGTATCATCAACCAAGTTTCTCATAGTTCCTCATTATTGTTTTCATTATTTTATGCTAAGTAGGGTTTTATTTCTGAGTTTATGTTGATAGATGATTCATGTCAACTCTAATTGATATCACACTTCATGAACTTTCATTTTTTATGCACGTTCTTATTATGTACTTTCTCTAGAGATTATATATTTATTTGTTCTTAATGCTCATTTCTTCTACTTGCTCTCCATCTACACTAAGAGATTCTTTTTATTTTTCTATAAGATTTTTGAGTTTTTAGTGTAATTTAGTTTATTTTAAAGTTGCTCAATGTGAATTTTAGCCAAACAAAAATAAATAGTGCAGTAAGTTATGTTGAGGATTATGTGCCAAATTTAAAGCATAGCATTTGTCTCCCTATTTTATCATATTTAGGTGTGTAGTGTGTTGTTAGTCTATTACCTCAAAAAGTCACAATCATATATCTGCTCCTATGATAATTTAAAATAAAACTCCATCCTAACAGATAGAAATGAAAATTTTAAGGGCAATAAACCATCATTATAAGCTTTAGCTTTATTTTCATCTTTCTACATAGCAGCATGTCTCATGCGATGTCTACAATCAGTTTGCTTGATTTTATTTTCTTCTATGCCTGAAATCAAGTTTTTTTTTAAATGGAATTAGCTCTATAATTATTATGATGTATGCTTGGTGTATTGTTTGTTTGTATGAAGTAATTAATTTATCATTGAAGACAATTTATTCAGTAAAAAACCAAATTGTTAAATAGATTTAGCAAATAGAAGAATATAAAATTAACTTCAAACATCAAGTGGTTAGATTTTTACATCCAATGATTACATTTGACTAAAGATGTACGTTGATTTTTTTAATCACATTTCCTGCATTCAACCATTTTCAGGCTATATACGGCAGCGAACAACCAAGACAGAGCAGTTGTTATTGCCCCAGTAGCACACGGGGGAATGTTTCAGCAAGACTACTACAATTGCTAAACTTATATTTTATTTCATGCCACCATTCTCTACTTCATACGAAGCTGTATTTTATGTGCTGTGACCTCAGCTTTATGTTAACCAATTTCGCATTATATTCTCAAACTTCAATGTTACTTCATAGTTTATACTATTAGTGAAAAATTCTGACTGCTTGATAGGAATAGTTTTCGAGTTGGATATATTCATTGTATTTTGGTCCACTTTTGAAACTTTTGATTAATTCATGTTATGTTTTTTTCTCTAAACGTTTTGGATTTGTTATTAGTATTTTTTGTGATTCATATCTAACGTTTGGTTGTTGATGAATGAAAATATTTAGATTCTTCCAATCAACCAGGTGGTTTACTTCGCTAATACATTTGTTTACTGTTATGCGCTATTCATTTCCTACCTTTAAGATAACTATCTAGCATCCGCTCTTAAGAATTTCAAAAACATTTGATTACAATTTTCAAAATCTGCTTCATTATCCAATATCCTTAACTACCCTATTTGTCATATTGAAATATGTTATAGGTTGCGTGGTCCAAATTTGGTAAGGATATTCCTTTAGAACAAACAGTTCAGTCCATATTCATTCGTGTCCATGTAGTGCAGCGTTTCATTAAAATCAAATTCGCCTATATTTTTCATTCAACTAAACTACTCAACCATCTTCGTTATCAAATTAGACAATGTAGCGTTCCAACATAGTTTTGATACCTTCAAAATAACAATTGGCATTTTTAATTACAGGTGTTATTGTTCTATGTTTCTATTGCTACTTTTTTTTGGTTGTGTTTAACATGGTTATGCTTACCTTTGTTTTCATATCATCATGGGCAGACAGAGAGGAAATTATCATTATCATCACTACAAGGACAAAGGGATAAAGACACTTATGTGCGTATCTGTAAATTGCTGGTAAAATACTTTGCTTGCAATATAATAAAAGTTCGTTACTTTGGTTAATTTTTTGTTTATATTCAGCAATGAATGTTTAAAAGAAAATTTAATTTTAAAATATACATTGATGATTATGTAAAAACCCCTAAAAATTTTAAGCTTTGTTTGTTCTTCAAAAGGTATTTTATCCAGAAATTAAATTCCAACATTTTGGAACAATTTTCGCTTAAACATTTTTCTGTTTAAATGAATCAAATGAGGTGTCTAATTTGATTAGAGCCAAAATGGTGATTTTACAAGCAAACAAATGAAGATACAACGATAATTGAAAAACTAAAATTTTGCTCTAACCCGTATGTGAAGCACGGGTTCGCACTTGTATTTATATAATAGCAATAGAATTAAAACCAAAAAGTTAGACTCATAATAAATGAGTGTGCTGGCTGAATTAGCAGGCTGCGTTCTATTGAAGTATGGCTAGTACGAGAATAAAATGAGTATGCAACCTGTTTCGTTTACTTGATTCAATTAGGGTACCGCACCACCCCGCCATCTGTTAGATCCAGCATAACTTGAAGATTTGTTCTTCTATCTCCAACTCTAGTTGTAAATAATGCTAGTTCTGAGTAAACAATGTCATTTTTGCACATTCGAGATAGGTGCATTTAGAGTAAATAATGGCTAGTTTTTTGCACATACATAATCTTTTGTATCAACTTGAGTTTGCAATGCAGGCTTTGTATTGATAGTTTATTCTCTATTGTATGTATATTGTATCCCGTTTTTCTAAAATGAGGGCTGACCATTAATTAACTACTGGCCACATTGTTTTAAATTTGATGTTGGATCATTGTTTTAACTTTTAAACCCTGGTGCAATGTAGTAGTTTTAGATGGTGCAAGATGCAGGATTTTTTTTCTTATACATGACTTAGTTACTTTTTTGTTTTTTCCTTATTTCCTTAATTTAGTATCATGAAAGAGTGTATTTTAAAATTCTTAATGCTAGAAATTTACAGTAAAGTTGTAAGAGATCTCCTTACCATGGATAACTCTCCACTTAGGGTTCATGATGACCTCGAGGTAAAAAGAATTCGTCTTTTATTAATTTATTAATTTATTTATTTTGTTCTGAGATCTAACCAACTAACACACTCAATTATTTGCAAAAACTAACTATTATTCAAAAAATTAGCAGAGGCCAAATTAATAAAGGTGTTGATATGAGACAGGAATCAATTGAAGGAACTTCTCGCTATGTGTGAAGGTGTGCAAAATTGATTGTATTTGTTTTATGAGGAATTTGACATGCATTACTGTCTTATGTGCAAAAAAAAAATTCACTGCATTACTATTTTGGTAAATTTGTCCAGTTTTGAGATAAGCACAGTCAAAGAAAAGTGCAGATTTGTCTCTCTGTTTCTTTGATTTATCAAACACTCCTTTTGCTTGATTACTTTATATTTATAAACTACGTATTTGCAGCTCAGACACAGATTGTAGAGACCTTGTTGAACAAGTCAACTACACAATCTCACCAGGTACTCAATTTAGTATGCACTTATTATATATAGATAACTGTTAAGTATGCTTGAATTAACCTAAAAACTAATGATGTACCACTTGTAGACAACTGAAAGTTCAGCACATGAATTTTTAGACGTGAGAAGTTCAAATGCGCTTGCAGCTAGCTTGCTCTTTAACCATCTTATGTTTTGCAAAGAAATGAGTGTATCAAGTGGAAGCCAACTTATAAAATTTTGTAGATTTGGCAGGCAGTGAACTTTCTTTTCAAGGATTATCAGTTGGAAGTTGCTTAATTGAAGGTGGTCACATCAATAAGATTTTGCTTTCACTTAGCGGGCTTATTCGCAAACGTAGGTAATAATCAACTAACTAGAGCCAATGTGATTTTGTTTAGCCTTCTAGTGATGTTCCTTATTTATTTTGATTTGTTTGTTAATCATAATAAGGAATATATTACTAGTCAATTTTCTGCCATGGACTTCAAATAGCATAGTTAGAAATTTCTTTATTCATTATAATTAAAGAAGCGCTAGAGCTAACCTCTATTATTATGATTGTTTACACTTTTTCCCCTCATGATCAATTGTGGAAAAAAAGTGCTATTGTGCATTTTCTATGCTGGTCTTTTGCTATTTAATTGTTGTGAGTTGAATCGTAATACGAATGTAGCAAAACTCAAAGGTTCATAGTCAACAAACCTTTTTACGGCACCTCAAAAAGCTTGCAATTTTCTAATTTGCATTATTGTGAATCGCAGGTTTTGGAATATGCATTGTGAACAAGCTTTACAGACCGAAGACTGAGGGGTTTTTGGCGTGTTTTTGTTTTGGAAATATGTCTAAACTAATTTATCCATTAACCATGTATAGACATACTTAGTTATATAACTATTGTTAGACCGTTTTCATCTGTTGAAATAAAACATTGAAATCAAATATGTTCCCTGTATTAGACTTATTCGCAATGTATAGTTCTGTAGTATTTATTGTTTGATTGTCTTTAATGTGCATAATTCAGCCAAAGAATAGTGCATTATAGGAATAATATCATAGAAAAAAGGAAAAAAGTGTCATATATTAAACATATTAATAGCGGAAAATGAGCACTATGGAAGCAGAAGACGAATCGCTATAAAAAATCATATTAAAGGAAAAATGCTATAGAAAAAAATATAATAGCAGAAAAAAAGACTTATGAAAAAAAGCAAACCGCTATGGAAAACTATTTTATATCGTGGAATACTTGCTGTGAAAACATTGTTAATGTTATAAAAAATAAAATGAAATCTTAGTAAGACCAATATAACAGCAAGGGTGGAACGTAATAAAAAGATCTTCATATCGGTGAATGTGTGCTATAAAATGTTTGATACAATAGCGTTTAATTTAGAGCTATAAGACATATCGAGGCTATTATAACATGTTGATATATAGTGTCGTCACTAATGCTATGGTATTCTATTATAGCGTTTTTTACGTGCTATTAAAAGACAAATTTGTTGTAGTGATGGTTTGAATTGGCATTGCGATGTTTTATTTAAACATTTGTTTAAACCAAATGAAGAAGCTTTGGAAATGTTTTCCAAATAAGAATCAGAAATGTTTTCTAATATAGAAAACAAGAAAGGGAAATATTTTCCATTGTTAATAACGTATATTTTCTAAAGTATAGAAAATAACAAATGTTGAATATATGGAAGTAGGAAATGGAAAATGAATAAATTAATGAACTAAAGAGATAAAAGTTAAATGATGATTGATCGATATAATTTCCATTTGGAAATAATATCGTTGTTTGCACACGTGTTTTTCTTTAATAGTTAACTCACCGACTATCGAAGTTTTTGACTATTTTAACGTTGTTAATATGGAGAGACCGGTTGAATTATTATCCGAAGAACCACTGCGTATTGGCATAAGCGTTGTAAATCATATATGCCAAAGAAAATCGAAGACAGAGTAAAGTGCAAGGGCTGTTGTATAAATCTTAGGTAAAGATTGCCTACGATGGTTATACAGAATAGTTCCTTCGGTTTGTCCAGTCCCAGGACGACCTGCATGGAAGAATGTCTGACAGAGTATATTTAATAGATTGACTTTTTCCGGGATGTTACAGTTGACCGAAATCCCAGTTTCGTTATACGGCGTGGTCTTATGAGATATCGCCTAATGGCTCAAACTGTTTTAAACGATTTTACTCATAACAGTCCCATGACTGACCCGGAGTTTATTTCGTTTTGTTTCCCTAAACTCTTTGGTGTCCAAATTTGTACGGACAGTCAAGTAGTCAGGATTTTACAGGTATACTTGAAGAGCTTGGAGCAGGAGGCTTCAGGATTGTAAAGCTATAGTTATTCGCGTTGTGTTATAAGTGTTGTACTTTGGAAATGATATGTATATTCAAGTACAGATTTATATTTCAAAGTTATGTTATATATTATATGTTATTTGTCCCGCTATGAGGTTCGTGTTACTCTGATGTTGTGTTGTTCTTCTTCTTCTATTTTAAGTTTCTATCTTATCTATTCTCACCCTCTGTTTTCTTTCATTAACTACCGGTATTTTTCGATGTTTGGTTAGTCATCATTGATTTTATGGCGATAACCAAAGTCAACAAAAACCGGGACGTTACAATGGCTTACGCCCATCTGGCAACACTAAGACTGGGGTTGTGGTCAAAACTCTCTTTAAACGTTGGAACGCATCATCATAATCTACGTCCCACGTGAAAACTAGGTTCTTCTTCGTCAAGCGTGTCAATAAGGCCGATATCTTTGCGACATCCTTGATAAACTTCCTATTATAGCCTGCCAACCCCAAGAAACTCCTCACCTCGGTAGCATTTTTGGGGACCTTCCAATATTGGATGATCACCACCTTCGCGGGATCCACAACTATCCCTTCTTTGGAAACCACATGCCCTAAGAATCGCACTTCCTTCCTCCAAAAGTGACATTTAGAAAATTTATCTTTAAGGTTATGCGCTCGAAGGGTCTCCAACACTTCCCTAAGACATAGGGCATGCTCTTCCTCGCTCTTAGAAAAGATCAAGATGTCATCCACAAAGACCACCACGAATTTATTGAGGTGCTCCCTAAACACCCTACTCATCAAGTCAATAAAGTATGCGAGGGCGTTTGTCAAACTGAAGGGCAATACAAGCCACTCAAAGAAACTGTCCGGAGTTCTAAAGGCAGTCTTGTCTATGCTATCCTCAGCCACTCTCAACTGATGGAAACCAGTGGCTAAGTCCAACTGCGAAAACACTGAGGCGCCAACTAACCGATCGAAGAGATCGTCATTCCTCGGCAGTGGGTGTCTATTCTTCTTAGTAAGCTTATTAAGTTCTCTATAGTCCACACAAAGTCTAAGGGACCCATCCACCTTCGTGGAAAATACTACTGGAGCACCCCACTCTGATATACTATGTCTTATGAATACCTCCTCAAGCAACTCCCCTACTTGCTAATTGAGCTCCCTCCTCTCACGAGGAGCTATGTGGCGTACTGGCAGAGATACTGGTTTTGCATTGTCTACAAGATAAATATGAAAGTTTATCTCACGTTTTGGGGGTAGACCCCTCACCTCATCGAAGATGTCAACATATTCATGGACTATACGAATAGAATGTAAATCATCATTGGATGCGTCAAGTGACTCAAGATAACTAAGCATCACCGATCCTCTAGGGTCGCAAGAAATATCAAGGGTCTTTCCACTACAAGTCAAGAATTTTACTACCCTTCGTTCATAATCTAGGATGGCACCATATCTGGCTAACCAATCCATCCCTAGAATCAACCCATAGCCCATGAAACCAAGCACAAAAGCATTACATTCAAAACCAACGCCTAAGATAGACAATCTCAAATCCCTACAAACCATGGATAAATGAGCCGACCCACCAATAGGATTTGAGACTACAATGGGATCCCCAACGAGACAAGTATTTAAGTGCAGTGTTTCAACTAATGATGTAGAGATAAACGAATGTGATGTGCCAGAATTGAATAAAGTACGGACAGGATGATCAAACAAGAAAATCAAACTTTCGATAGAAATTTTTCTACCTTCTTCCTGGCCAGGAGCCATGAGAGCGTGAATCTGCCCTCCCGAAGTAGAACTTGCCCTCTGCCCTTGCTTCTTAGGACAGTCCTTCACAGCATGACCTGCATCACCATAATGATAACAAGCGAACTTCTTATTCTTCCTACAGTCTTTCTTCAAATGGCCGGGTATCCCACAGTTGTGACACTTCCTCTTTTCTTTACCACCTTTCTTTTGTTGTTGGGTTTTCTTTGGATCCTCCTTCTTATCTTGCAGCCTAAAAGTATTTACACCCTTCTCTTCTTCATGCATGTATGCCATATCAACAAGCTTTTCATATGTAGCCCCCATTGGAATGTGGGACATAGGCAAATTGTGAAGCGGTTCATTTAGGCCCTTTGCAAACCTCAAGGCCTTCTTGTGAGGCGTATTCACCAACTCTAGCCCAAATCTCGCCAACATATTAAATTCGGTCATATACTCCTTCATGGTCAAGTTTTTCTGATTCAATGTCAAGAACCTCTCCTTGTACATACTCTCCTCAGCTTGAGAAAGAAATTTCAACTCAAACCTTCCCCTAAAATCTGCCCACGTCTCTACAGTACACTCTCCATTAGTAACCTCCCACCAAAACGAAGCTTCGTCCTTCATCAACCAAGCAGCCAATTGGACCTTCTTACAATCGTCCAAATCGAAAATGCCAAACAGATGCTCCACTTCTTTCAACCAATTTCTAGCTTCAACGAAAGTTTCAGACCCACTAAAATGTTTTCCACCCATCGAACGAAAGTCTTTACATATCTTGGAGAAAGCATCTCCACGCGGAGGAATGACTGGAGCTGGGGGGAGGAGGAGGAACGTTGGCCGGACCCACAGCAGCGGCCCTAGCCTCGAGATATTGACGAAACCAATCAGGTACATGAACACCCTCTGGTATCGTAGATGCTCCAGACATGCTGAAAAGAAAAAGAAAGAGTTTCAAAACAAGGGAAGCTAAAGAGAGATGTATAGCTTGCAGGGATTATGCTCTTTAAAGTAAACTTTCCTTGAAAATAGCTTTTTTAAAACAATTTTTTGAAAATACTTTCTAGAAAAATAATACTTTTGAAAACACTTTTTCAAAACTTTTTATCTATTCTTGTAACCATAGCTCTAATACCACGTGTAACACCCCATGTCCATTAATGTCACTCACAAAGGGAATGCATCAATGTCCATGAAGCGTTATTGTTGTATAGAGCATATAAATTACAAGAATAAATAAATAAAAAAACACAGCATAAGATAAAACTTATTTCATAGTATTATAACTCAAAACAAGCTTACATAAGTAGTTCTCAAAACCATTACAACAGGATCAATAGTCTTTTCCAAAAACTTCAAAGTACATAAAAAAGCAAATACTTAAATAAAATAAATGTATAAATCCCCACTGAGCATATGCAAAGCCATAAAGATGAGAGAGTCTACAGCGGTACATCTACTCTTTTCAAGCAACAGAAAGAAATCGGCACTAAGCGGTAGTATTCCCTCCTTGCAAACCTGGGGGGGGAGGAAAGAAAAGAGGTGGAAACAAACGGGTCAGACATAAAGTCTGGCGAGTCCAGTAATTTTAACAAATAATAGGCAAGGTAAATGATCAAGACATAAATAGGTGTCATGATATGGCTTTAACATAGATAAGGTAGATAAAAAGGTTAGACAAGATGATTTTGTTCCTAAGTACTAAGACAATCCTACACCTTGGCTAAGCGAACAACCCTCCAAGTACTAACCCCGAAGACCAAAGTCAACATCAGACTAGCACCCAAAGGACTATCCAACTTAACCAACATGTATTTCGTTACACCGCACTTTTGCTAAGTTACACCACATTACTTACTTACACCGCACCTCTACAAGTCTCTTTTACTCAAGGTTGATCCCTTCCCACTAACTGTACCCACATGACAAACTTGGTAGTTACTTGTACCTAGCTGCTATCGTAGGTGCCGGCTTGCTCCTACCACCGCTAAGGTACCCTTACTCTACGCATTCGATCGGCTCCCTAAACCCCGTAAGCACCCGTGCTAGCCCCACAGTGGGGTGTATCACTCCCCAAAGTGGCAACCCCGACACCAACATAAAAAGCACGACCATACCTACATGATGTAACAACGTCTTACCTACCAGCCCGGACCCATGCACATGAACCCATTGGACTTGCGTTGCCACCGCTATTCATGATTTGACTTCTTATGTTCAAGCCCAGTAAGCGTGCCCCAACCCCGCCCTAGTACCGGGCCCAATTAGATACTCAAACGGGTTACCGGTTGAAACAGGTCCCCATCCGACACAAGCCTCCCACCTATGCTTGGCCCCCACTAGTTTTTTCTCTTACTTAACCATTTTAATTTAAATGTCCATGTCTTACACATGCTACGGTTAAGTCCATACTTACATGTCATAATTTACATGCCTTATCGTATTTCGGTTAAGTCCATATTTACATGTTATAATTTACATGTCACCTCACTTAACCCTCTATCCATACCCATGTCTTATTGTGGCTAGTATTCCTTAATTCATTCCTTATGACGAACGGTGCATGACCTCTCACATTAGACTAAACACTTTGTGGCCTCTGGATTTGTCGGGCGGTTCTGGGCGGCCTTACGCCACAAACCGAGTCTAACCTCGTGTCACCTATCGTTACGCCTACAATTCATGCCTTTGACCTCTTACATTAGACATCCAATTGTGGCAGCTGGATTTGCCGGGCGGTTCTGGGTAGTCTAACACCACAATTGCGCTTAACCTCGTGTCAAAGGTTTATTAATAATCGTATTTCAACCAAACCCCAATTTTCATGTCATGTGTTTCCAATTCAACATATAATCATGTTTACACTTTTTGCCTATTCCAACTTGTCACTAATTTTACTAATTACATATTAATTAGCCTCAATTACAAATTTTCAATTATATGCAATTTCATCAATTCCATGTAATTCATACCCAAATATGCCAATTTCACATATTATCCAATTATCCAACATATCCAATAATATCCAATTTTCCATATTTCACGTATCCCCATCGTTCCCGCGTATTCGCATTCGCGCGTATTTTTAACATAGGCTCGAAGGTAGCCTAGATCCAAAAATAAAAGGAATAGGGATAAGAAGAGAGAATCAAGTCACAGAAAATTGGAATTAACACCACAAAATAAAGGGGCATATAAACTGGCATAGAGGCATGATGACAGATTCAACATGAATAAACTGATAAAAGGTATGAACTTTACATAGAAGCATAGGCATATGATGACATGAATAAAAAAGGTGAAGGCTTGGTGAGATTTTCATTACAAACATATATGAATCCTTTTTACAACTTTTTCATGTTACTTTAATCCAATTAAATTTGTGAAAATAACTGTTCTCACCTTTCGTAGCTTAAAAAAAGGATTAACGAATTGAAATTGGTGTAGAAATGGTGTGGTGTTGCTGATTTATCTTCTTTAATTGTTGTTGAAGCTCTAAACTTTGGTTTTAATTGTTTATGAACACTTGAGATTTGATTTAGCGGCGGCGGCTAGGGTTTAAGACAGAGTTTGACAGCTTAATGGTGTCTTAGAAATTATTTTATGAATTAGGGTTAGGTTGATGACATATTTATAGGTGTAGGAAGTTATTTAGGCCTTAGGATTAACACTAGAACTGATCTGGACCATCAAAAATCGTCCTAGGCCCAAAAATCGCACCACGCAGCAAAACTAGCCGAACCAGGTTCAACCTCCCAAAGCGGGAGGTCGACCCCAGGTCGACCTATATAGGGGGAGGTCGACCCCCTGGTCGACCTATCCGACCAGGTCGACCTCCAGGTCGACCTGGGTCCTGGGCGGGAATTTTCCCGCCCAGCCCGGTACCTGCAATTTTGAATTTAAATTTGAATTTTCTGGCTGGGTTTAACTTTAATTAATTCTGCTTAATTACTTAAACTTCCAGGCCCATAACTTCTTCATATGAAGTCCGATTTACGCAAACTCGGACTCTATCTCAAGTAGAACTCCGAGACGAACGTAATGGCACAACCCATTTCCCTTCATTCCTCTTCTAAAAATTAAATGTTCTTAAGTTTAGTTAATTCAAGCATTCAAAATTTGGGGTGTTACAATCGGTCTGTCGAAGTTTGGGTTGTTACATTAATGGTATTCATAAAGGGAAACTCGTTCCATGTTATACGTCATGGTCTTATGATTTACCCAACTTAAAATAAAAATAAGATAGCCATTTTAATTCTCATACCAGCCCCATGACTGACTCCGAGTTTATCATTTTTTCTCTTAAACTTTGGGTGCCCATATTTTCCATACGGGTAGTGTAGTACTTATGATTTGCAGATATTTTATAAAGAAGGTGCTAGATTTTAGATAGAGCTATTTTATTAAAGCATTCGTATTCTTCCACTGAGCATTGTATATTTTTCTGCCGTGTTTCTATATTTCCATTTTACACTGATATTTCTCGTACTCTAATATAATATTGTAATGATATAAATGAAAAAGCCTTCTTGTTTCTATGATAATGCGTAAGCACCCCTGACAATCGACCTTTGGGAGCGCCATAGGTCAGTTTAACCGTCGGTTCGGGGCGGTCTGAAAGAGGGAATGTTACAACATGGTATGAGAGCTTTAGTTAATAGAAAGCTTTGGGATACGACTCATTAAAACGGAACAAAAGGACTCATCAGAGAAAGGATTAGTAATGTCCTATAAGAAGAAATCATTAGAGATAGGGCTAGTAATGCTCTGGAATGAGTTGAGAGTATTATTCATAGTAATCATAGAGAGAATGTATTTGCGATATGAAATTGATTTTTAAAAGATTATATTTTAAATATTAAAAGAAAATTCTATTAAAATGAATATTGTAGATTAAAACTAAGATTATTAAAAGATTGTTTGTAATTTGGGAAATTTTTAGGAAACAAAAAAATGAAAAAAAATAAGTTAAGTTATATACCAGTTGGGTTAACATAAGAAAACGGAATTCTCGACGATTTTGGATAGTTGATAAATTCTGAAATATGCTTAAGTTGCAGATGAAATATTTGGAGAGGTAAAAAAGGAAAATTGTAGGATTAAACTACATGAGCTTATACGGATCATTTCATCAAATAGATTTTATTCGAGCGTAGAACTTAAAAGTATATTTACACCAATCTGGGAAAGGATTTATCACTCGATGTTCGAAGATGAACCTGGATGAGTATTGGAGGTTAGTTGCTTAAGTTTTCTATCATAATTTGATCTATATAAGGAAAGCTGGAGTTTTCTGATCAAGGGTCTGATCAGTATCTGTATTAAGGGATCAAAGGATCAATACTAGTTCAGAAATAAATTATGCGTTCGAATGAGAATCGAAATAGATATTCTTCATTGATGATCTATGTATAACTTATGAAGTTAAGTTTGATAGGATATGGATTTGTTGGTTAAGTAACTGACCTTCAGTTCCTCCTACGATATCGAGGACGAAATCTTTTAAAGTATGGGAGACTGTAACGACCCAATTTTTAGTCAATTTAAAATATGGATTAAGATATATTTAAAAGAATATATAAATCTAGCTGAATTTCAAATTTCATTAAATATTCAATCTAGACTTGAAAAATTAAGGAAAATGAACTCTAACTTTGTTTTATATATTACTAAAGCAAGATAAAATTAGTAGACTTTTAAAATTTATTTAGAAGTAAAATATATTGAAAATTGATAATTCAATATTATTTTAATAGCCTGAAAAGTGGACATTTTGCATTCGATCTCGGTATATGATGAAACTACTTTCATCGGATCCGGAATGTTATATTATTGTAAGATTCCAAATTACATATCAATCGGAGTTAGTATGTGAGCATTTCAAATTTATAGGAAAGATTCCAAAATTTTCAAATGGTCTCCGAATTCGATGAGGCCAGTTTCATTGGATGCGTATCGGTGAAATGTAGTAGGATTTCAAATTTCGTATCAATCGGACTTACGGTTTGATCGTACGAATTGAAAACGTAAAAGGTCATTTAATTAAATGCAATCTTAAAATAATCTAGAAACAAGTTTCCTTAAGTCACTCCCTCTATGACGACCGCCCACAGCCCCTGCACTCATCAAGAGGAATAATGTGCTGAAAGTGTGTCATGTTGCTATGGACGATCATTAGAGTAGGTAAGCTCAAGCGGAACCCATCGTAAAACTCACGATATAATGAAAAAATATAATAGAACATATACAGCAGGTAATAGTAGTGAAGCATCATATGGCAAACTTTTCAAACTTTCACAACATCTTGAAAGATTATCCCAACATCATAGGAAATATCAAGTATGTACATAAGGCCTCACTACAACACTCATAGAGCAACTCAAACAGCGGAAACGGAAATACTAGATGGTAGTAAAAGTAATACGCCAGCCTCTTGCTCGTCTTCGTACAGCAGCATCGTCCCCACAAATCACCTGTCACCTGCTACTTAGTCTGCCCATCCAGAACCGGATGAACAACACAAGGTAATAAAAGGAAATATAAAACCTTGAGTCAGACAATAGTCTTAGTAAGCGATAAAGCAGTTAACAAACTTCAGTAATAAAGTACATGAGAATGGATAGATAAACATACTAATCTACCCATAACACCAGAGAAGAACTCAACCCTGTCTTCTCCACATTGGACAGTTATAGCCTTTACAATAAACAATTAAACCATTCATCCATGGAAACCAGAACACCCATTCAATTATGGTAAAGCACTCACCACATCCAGATTATATTTATATCATGTAAACCATCTTAATCGAATTCAATATCCCTCAAGCATAAGCCCCAGAGGCCTAAACCAATATCAGACAAGCACCAGAGGAACATCTCCTTCGACGTTGGGAGACCTACATGAGATGGTACAAACAAAACAACCAATCATCAATGACTGACTCTGGCTATCACTACAAATCCGGTTTTGAAACTATCGTTAATCGTATGGCAGCCAACCTTGCCATATGTCAAAGGCTAATGGTAACTACAGTTCTAGCATAAACTCCATATGCCTTTCAACGATACATATGTATGTCCAACCTTGACAACTAGGCCTTTCAACGATACCCAGGGTACTTGACCTACAACCGGTCTTTTAGGTGCCCCTATCGTACCCATGCTTTGAGCCTGCTAGAACTTACGACAATGGTAATCGCTTAGCCTTCTCATCTGTAGTCAACCAACCCGACGACTCTTCATAGCTTAAGCAACATTCTCAAGCAACCATTATTCGCCAACTCACGACCTTTGAGTTGTCACCTCATTTATTGTTCTATACCGGTCCATGAACACATTTCAACACTTCGAACATTCCTCCTTGAATTCACCTCGAAGTCACACCATCACCAAGCCAAATTACATCAATATGCTGCGACTAGGATTTGGGTGGTTGCCCCCGAAAATATATTTTCACACCTTTTCTTTCAAATCTAAGCCGTACCCAAAAAATAAAAAATTTAGACTTTTTTGCTCAAATCTGAGTCGTAACCAAAACCCGCACCACCCCAATTCAACTCCAATTTCGACCAAAACTTTTCCAATCAACATAACTGATGAAATATACTCATCCATTTCATTCAACAAAATCATAAGCGTGTTATGAAGTCACTAAAAACATGAATGTGACGATTAACACTAAATTTATGCAAATCGCTCCAAAATCATGATAAATGAACATACGAACTAAATTGCGGATCTAACTCGCATAAACATATGAAATGGCATCGGAATTACCGGCTTAAACATGCTAAATTAGATCATAAGGTGATTCATATGAAAATTGACTTGTCCTGGTGTAGATCTATGGTAAAACACTTGAATTTAATGAAAAACATGATCAAACATTCATATACTTCATTGAATCCATGTGAGAGAAGTACAACACACCGATTCTCCAAATTAAGCTTAGCTCAATGCAATAAGATTCAAGACAGCAAGCAATTCATACCAAACCCCTTGACCCGATGAATTCCTATTTTAATTGATGTAGATCTAGCCTCCAATGGTGTAGATCTATGATTTCCCTTCTTAGATTTTGAATTTTAATGGTGGAAAGGTGTTAGAGGAAGGAGGAACATACGCCACCTAATGAGAGAATAGAGAAAATGAAATATTTCTCATACCTCCCACCCCCTATTTATACCCTTCCACTAGCCCACCAATGGGTCTTCCCAAATCAACCCATTGTGGCTCTCCAAACTTGAGCAGCCAACTGAAAAACCTTAAAATAGCGATTCCTCCCGAACCATTAAGATAAATCTTTAATGTAACCACTCTATGGAAAGACAATCATCATTTCCTTTTTAATGGTACAGGTCTCACCACCTGATTCGACCTGAGTCAAAAGTTATACCCTGTACAAGACTGAAAGGGGCAAAATGGTCACAAACAAAATCGGAAAAATTATGGACATGTCTCACATCTCTATAAACAACATACTAAGAGATGAGAATGATCCAACCCTCAGGTAATAAAATAAAAATATCTTACGATTTTTCGATATGTAAAATGCGGGCTATTACACCCTCCATGACACCTCACTTGCACTCCTCCATGACGATGTCTTTGTACTCTTCCATGATGATGCCAATGTGATTATTATGCCTCTACCCTTAAAATAAGAAACAAGCACTAAAAGTAAGGAAGGAATGAATTAATAAACAATGTAAGGGAAAATTGTTATAAAACCCTTACTTCACCGTAAAGCTATCCCCTCACATTGCAATACCTAGGCTACATTTTTCTCCCGACACCTTAGCTCTTTCCTATAAATAGAACCCATCTCTTTCACTTTGTCCTCCTTTCCTTTCTCTCTTACTTCTCTTTTCTTCCTCCTTCTTCCCTCATTCTCTCTCCTCCCTTCCACCCGTGGGCCCAACTCCATATGACACCTTCTACCCTACCCATGCTGCCATGTCAGCAACTCCATCTCTCCCCCCTTGTTGTGGGCCCCCGTTACATCTAAACACCCTTAAACTCCTTTAAACCCCATAAACCACCGCCCTTACCTCTCTCCTCCCGAAAAGTGGACCTTGCATCCCACCACAACCCAAATCTGACCCAGTCAGCCTCCAACAGACCTAGTAACGCCCCCATGAGCTTCCTAGTGGGTCCTACCTCTTAGAGATCCCACCTTTGCTTTAAAAACCACATTTTTATGCCTTAAAACCACTTTAGCCTTAGCTCCACTACCTCCCCAAACCCTACATCAGCGCACATATGCCATGTGGTAGCCCCTCCCCTAAGACCGTGGATCCAACATCCCTTAAAGATCCTACCTGTCTTCTCTTAAATGCAATATATATATATATATACTAGTATATATAGTACTTGTGAAGTGTTTGAAGTAGAAAAGGTGTGAAATTTTATAGTGAAGTGAGATCTGAAGTTGCGACGGATTTAGAGAATCCTACAATTAAAGTTTGGCGGAGTGGATAAGTAACGGTGAGAATACTTTTCTCACATTTGGTTAACTTGTGCAGTTAGTGTAGCTAATTTTGATATGTTTGGAAATTACTAAGCTGTTAAGAAGATTTGGGATTAACATTGTTAATGGAAGTTAGTAAGTTAATTACTCGACAGTTTAGTAGTTAAAGTGAATACACTATGATTATGAAGTTAAACCATAAATAAGTGGTAAGTTAATTTAGTTGATAACGTGATTATTATGTTATGGATGAATAGTAACATCAATTGATTTTGATGAGACATTAATTGACAACTTGATGTGATGTGTGTTGACATTTACTAAACAAGGTTGGATTTGCTAATGATAGAAAATTAATTATTAATGATGGTTAATAAATTAGTTTAAGTGAATCAAATAGTAATTAAGTGTTAATGACCTTAGTACTTATGTTAATGATGTCATTGTGTGATAATTGGATGTTAATGACGATTAATGATTGTTAATGGATATTAGTGATGTGTTAAACTCATATAAGTTGAACTATATGGCGATTGATTAAGTTTTATTGCAAATCAAAATTTAATTAAATATTTTATTAATTAAATATTAAGTGAAAAATAAAAGTTTGAATTTTTATTCTGAAATGATTTGGAAAGATGTTTTAAGTAATTACTAATAGTTTTCATAAAGACGGAAATTTATTTGAAGAAATTTCCAAGCAATTAAGGCATATTTTAAATTTGAATTCAAAAGTGAACATTTACTTTGAAAAGTGAAGTACGGTTTGGGTATATAAGAAAAGTTTAACTAGATTTTCTTTTCCAAACTATCTTATTTATTTTTATAATGGACTTCGGGAAATTTTAGATTTCAAAAGATAAAGTTTGAAAAATAATATTATTAATTTTAATAATATTATAATATTCAAATAGTAGAATATTTGAATTTAAAGTTGAAAAACAAGAACTAGAGAGAGAATAATGGCGACCTTCAAAACCCTTATTTCCATTTAGCATTATAAATCCGACTTCTACCAACATTCAAACTTTCGTTCATCACATCCTCTAGGTATGAGACTAAATCCACAACATGCAAAGCAAGGAAAGTCATTGAATCCTAAATCTTCTTCTCTAGATCTGAACTGAAGGATTCAATTTGCGTATCTGATATCAAACTCTCAGGCAGTAGCAAATAAGGTGAGTTTAATTGAATCAAAAGTTTGGGTTGATGTCATCACTGAATAAAAATCACATCTGAATTCAGTTCAACTTGACTACTACGAGCTGGTTATAGAAGGTAATATTGAATTAGCTGTTATCAATGAAAACTTGATTAATAGGGCTAGAGAAAAGTGGGTAAACTCAATAATATTTTATGTACATGGAAGTCGTCTCTACTATAAACACTTGAAAGAAAATATTGATAGAAATTGGTGCACGAAAGGAAATTATCAGTCATATACACGTGAAAATGGTTTCTTTATAGTCAAGTTTTAAAATGAAGGAGAATGCGAAAGAATACTTGCTTCTGTACCTTATTGTTACAATAAATGATTGTTATTCACGAAAAAATGGAAGCTAGGACTGAATTGACTCATAAATTTTTATATTTGCTTTCTAATCAAGATTTATGGTCGGTAGAAGCTTGAAGTAGAATTGCATCCTTATTAGGTCACCCTTTTAAAATGGACAATACTACCGAGGATTTAATGAGAATATCATGCTCGAATCTTGATTGAAGTTAGTAGTGATTTTTCATTTCTTGAGCTTATTCCTATTAATTGCTTTAATGGAGATTTAGTATGGCAGAATGTAAAATATGAATGGATACCGATTGTGTGTTCATTTTGTAAATTATTTGGGTATAATATTGTTATATGTAAAGCCGTTAAAATGTGGATTCCTAAAGCGAATTCGGTTGCAGCTAACAACATGGATCTAGAAATTAGTTTGATTAATTAGAAGAATATAATTATGGATGTGGCTGATAGGAGGGAAACTCAATCCATTAAACTGGTTTCAGAAAAGCTTACAAAAGGAAATAGTGAAGTTATAAAGTAGATAATATTATAAATACATAAGTGGACTTGTATCAAAGAAGTGATGAGGAAGGTTCTACCACCAAGGAAAGAGTGTACTGATTCTAAACATTGCTTCCAGGAAGTCAATAAGCTAGCTAATGAGAATGTCAGTGAAATTGGAAAGTGTGTAGATTAGAATGAAGTTGATAAGTTGGATGACTTTGGAGAATGAAGTGAAATGCATGAAAGTGAAGAAACTTTTGGTAAAGACTCATAGATGGATGAATCTAATAGCTCGATAAGTAGCTTTAAAAGGAAGAGAGTTAAAATTAAAAAAACAAGTTAAATGGCAATACAAGGATGATAAGTGATGAGCCTTTAGTAGAGACAAATCTTGACTGGGCAATGTTGATTTCACAGATTCAAGCTAGATCTAAAATGGGAAAAAAGACAAGGAAGAGAATGGTTTGAATGGTGGATTCATCAATGGTGGGATTTCTAAAAATGAGTTTCCCTTTATGCTTTTGTTTTACTTTTTCTGTAGTTGTTCTAGTTTTTGTAGTCTGACTAGGATCTTTGTGGTTTATCTTTGGCTGCTGGGATTTCCTTTTGATCTTTGCAGTTAGAATTTTGTGGGTCTACTGTGTTCAGCTTTGTTTATCTATTGGGTGGGTTTGTGGTGCTAAGATGATTTACTTATTTGATGTTTGGTGCGGCTTAAAGTGCTTATGCTAGTGGGTTTTGTTTGGAGTTGGTGTCCTAGCAGTTCTTGTTTTCATTACCTCTGAGTTGTTTTGCTTTAGAATATGTTTTGATTTTTCTGGGTTGATCTCTGGACTCTAAAGTTTGCTTAGTGTTTTGGTGTTGTATACTTGTTCCTGAAGTTTCATTCAAGTTATTTTGGTGCTTTTGCGGTCTGCATAGTGTATTTCTGTGCTTGTATTTTGGGGTCTTTACTTTTGTTTCAGTTTTGGAGTTTAGTTGTGTTTCTGACTAGCTAGTTAATTGATGTTGCATATTTGCTAGCCCTTTTGTATTTTTTGGAAAGAGTTATGTTTTGTTTCTTTTTTCATAATATTTGTTTTAAGGTTCGGTCTGTATTTCTTGCCAGCTCTTTCCTTATCCTTTATACTCTATTTTATTGTAAAATAAGTACCCTTTATTTCAAAAAAAAAGTATTTAAAGGTAAATGTGAGAAGTATAGCTTCTGAAAGTTATTGTATAGATATTAAACTATTTTGAAAGTAATTCAATTTGATTTTAAATATAAATCGAAGTTTGGTTTGAATTCACGCAGTGGTAGTTCGCGAATTTCGACCATTTACTTTAAATTGACGTACCGGGAGATCTGACCGTCTTATTTTCCCCAAACAAAAAATCATTTGGTTCAAAATGAAAAGATTTCAAATGAAATTTAACCAATGGTTATATTTTGAAAAATTCAAATCTAATTTGAATAAAAACAGTGCTAGTGCCATTAGTGACTTGAAACTGGATTTTAATGAAATGATTTTTTTTAATTATTAAAAGTAGAAATAAATTATGATAAATCAAACTAAATGATTTAAAAGAGATTTGGATTTGATATACCAAGTTTTGGAAAGTTAAAATGCTATTTTCTGAAAATGAGCTGTTTAAACAACACTATTTGCTATGGTTTTTGGAGCAGTTTGAATCTAAAATGTTCTGAGATAACCAATGATACCCAATTGATTTGCAAACATATCTAAAGGATTGAAACGGATTTTTTAAGATGTTTTGGGATTTGAAAAGTTTAAACCAAACTTAAAATTTCCAAATTAAATAGGAATTGAATGTGAATCAATTTAGTTTTAGTTGAGATAAGTCTCTATAGATGAAGACCTTACTACTTTAGGAATTTAAAATGATGTTTCATTATTCCGCTTATAGTATTAGTATGATATGGGAATCTGTATCAATTATGAGATTATATGATTTCATTGAAGATTTATTGAAAGTGAAAGCATAATTTTGGGTTTGTTGTGAATAATGTCTTAAATAACATCATTCTTTAACCCAGCTGATTTAAGCTATGATCGAAATTCAAGAAGATATTTGATATTGAATTCTGTAGTTAGACTTATGTTATTTGAGGAATTTGGAAGATTTTTATATTGCTATTCCACTAATAGTTTTCATTGATTTCGTTAGTTGGTATTGGAATAAGCTGATATAATTCCAATTTAAATCTTATATCTGATATTAATTGAATTTTGGGTTTGTTGTGAATGACGCCTTAAATAACGTTATTCTTTAACCCAATTATAACTAAGATATGATTTGAAAATATAAAGTAATCACAAATCCTTGAATTAAGTTTTAAGGAAGTTTTTCTAAAGCTAAGCTGAAAATAATTCTTCATTAAGGTTTAATTTAAGATTAAATGAATCTTTATTAAAGATCAAAGAGAATGAGTTTTTTATAAATTCCTAATTTGGAATTAATGGATAAAGGAATTTATGAGGTTAATGAATGATTTTAATATACCAATTAAAATGGGAAGAGACTTGATTGATCCTATGTTCCCATACGGTTTTGAAATAACGATTGTTATTTGAAAAGACCAAGATCAGATTTCTATCTGAAAACCATTTCAAATAATAATGCAACGAAATGGAGTGATTGAAGATGATGATCGAAGACCGGAAATCTTCACATCGTAGGACTGTCTAATGATGTCTCTAATAGGCGACAACCTATTATGAGATTATATCGTGATAGCGGTCTGAACGTACTTGAAGATTTTTCATATCGTAAGGACCTCTCTCCTTTATTGGATGAGGAATAAGGTGCACCTGGTTTCGTTTAGACCCAGAACTAACTTGCATGGATGTGTGTCTGACATTGTATCTTGTAGTACATAATGGATTTTTGTTAAACGTATTTCTATTGGTGGCAGAGAATTTATCTCTTAGCATAACACCCTACTTTGAGACGTACGAGCTCAAAGGTGATACGGTTAGCGATTACCAATTATATATTATGAGACGACAATGTGGCACGCGTAGTGATATGTTATTGATAACCAAAGCATGGCTTAGTGTAGAGTAGCTTTGTGTAACGAGACTTCGACAAGCCACATGCCCCGGTAAATGACCAATATAGGGAAGATGCAGTGAGGTTATGAGTGTGTCGTCTCCATCTAGATAAAATGTGTACCATGGTATGGATTCCAGTTATTACTTACGTGGTGACTTCTACTTTTTGTGGTTATTGATGTTGCAGGGCCCCGGTTACAGATTGGTAACGACATGGAGATAACATACTTGGGAGTACTCGAATTCATCCAGGAAAGGATTGATCGGCCTTGTATTGGCAAAGGACAATATGTTCTCGGAAATCCAGCTAGAGGTGCTCAAAATCGGTAAGGAAGTTCCTTAGCCCGGTCATTTGATGGAAGTCCATTCTCCATTACAAGTTTGTATGGTTTTAATTGAAACCTATGTGGCGAGATAATATAAGGTTGTTATGCCATCTAAGATTGATATATTTATTTGTGAAAGAATTTTCTACACTATGCACTAATAATAGTAAAAGACATTTTATGTATCATTAGCTATCATCAGAGGAAATCTCTCCTACTCTGCGTTTGCATTGTGTGTGACGAGAGAGACCTTATGGTAGCTTCATTTTCAAAAACATTTCGAGTTGTTATTTACTTGTATCTATAACGGGAAACTCGTTCTGTGTTATACGGTGTGGTCCTATGACTGGCTCGGAGTTTATCATTTTTCCCTTAAACTCTGTGTGCCTATATTTTCCATACAGGCAGCGTAATAGTTTTGGTTTGCAAATATTTTATATGCAGGTGTGGGATTTTAGCTGGAGCTATTTTATTGGAGCATTCGTATTCTTCTGCTGAGCATTGTATATTTTTCTGTTGTGTTTGTATAGTTTCGTTGTACACTAATATTTCTTTTACTCTGATATTTCTTATACTCTTATGTAATATTCTAATGATATTAACCGAAAGGTCTTTTTGTATCTATAATAATGTGTAAGTAGCCCTAAGAATCCACTTTTTGGAGTGCCTCAGGTCGTTTTAATCGCTGGTTCGGGACGGTCCGAAGAGGGAATGTTACATCTGTTCACCACCTAGTCTGCTCATCAGCATCATCGATGAGCACCCGAGGTAGTAATAGGGAACCAAAACGTTGGGTCAGACAAAAGTCTGGTGTGAGCGATAAAAAAACTCAAAGAACTATAAAAAAAGTAATAGTAAACAAGGCATGGAGGGTATAGAGAATCATACTTGTCCTTCCCGTGCATCCCTAGAGTTAGCACATAACAGTATGTACATGTTATACTGTGATAAACATCATATAAAAGGGTGTCATAGATATCTAGTAACACTGATGATAAATAAATAAACATCCATAGCATCCATCATTCATCCTCATATTCACTCACTCGGTGTGTAAAATATATGATACTCAATAATTTGGTCACCAAATCCATCAGAGTCATGGTAGACCCAACTTCCCTGGTCTCAGCCCAACTATTGCTATGACCAACTATCCTGATCTATAGTCAATAACCCTACCCAGTCTACATTACCCTGACTCTGGGGTTCGTGCTAATCAATCAATACTGCCCTAGCTCTGATTCGTCTACATGCCCCCTCTCTCAAAGGTGTACCAAAATCGTGAATATTGATAACTCCTTTGCATACGTTTTGGGCAACATAATCCATCCTTAGGTTTTCCATAAGACTCCCATCCAAAGACATCACAATATGGGAACTATCTCCGATCGTCATTGTGTGTTGTAGGATGTCACCCTATGTTTCCCATCTCTCTTTATCTCTCCAATAGTCATCTCAATACGACTTAACATCATCTTTTCTACGTCTTGTCAAAAAACTATCATTGCAACAGCCTTGCTCCCTATCGCGGAATCACCGTCATCGAATGATGAATCACTGAATAGAAGAATCACATCCTCATCTCAAACCAAAACCAATGATCAAAGAGCCATCATGTCGAAATTGCTATCGAATGAACCATTATATCCTGCTCCTCGAAACAGCACCATCATCTATGTCAAATTGGCTAAAGTAACCAATAACAATAGTAATTGATATCAACCACTCGATAGTAATTGATAACGACTACCCAGATCACGTATGTAACCAAAATTGGCTAAATACCCATCCAAGAAAGACATCTGACATTCGTTGAGATTTACAGTTCATCGGTAAGTCCATCCTTCGTCTTCAGATCGGTCACCTAGCTTAAGTGCCTTTTTGCCTTCAAATCCATCATTGAGCTTCAATGTTGCTATACCATCAAGTCCATCTCCATGTTCCAATGTTGCTCCATCATCAAATCCATCCAAGCGCTCTGAAGCTCCTTCTGGAATTTATCTTTTCCATTCGAGTTTGCAACATCGACATGTGCAATTGATGGATAAGCATTCCAAACTGCAATAAACGAAATTTCCTAACACTAAATCACCTATGAACAACATTTTAAGCTAAACTTAGCAAATAATTCAGCCATGCAATCAATAATCAAACAAATTCCTAAACTAAGATATAAGCATCTATAATAGCAGTAATAAATAAAATAGAACCTATTTATAGCAGTCAAAGTGAACTAAATGTCCAGATAAGCTATGTTTAAACAGGTAAATAGCACAAAAATAGAAAAAATGTGATAGTTAGGTTAAATCAACTTAAATAACTACCAAATCTATTTATTTATTATTTACTAGGTTATACTATCTTAAATATAATGTTTATAGATAGAAGTCAATTTAAAATGTCAAAACAAGCTCTAAAGCGTAGAGCTCGTCCATATGAGTTGAACAAAAGAAACAGAGTCCAATTCTGACCTCGTATGCAAAAGATATCAAAGTTATAAGTTTGACATATTATTAAATGGATTAGTCAAATAAATCAAGTTCATTAGGAATTTAATTACCTTCCATATCTCATCCTCTCATTCTCCTATTTACCTATACTCGCATGCATATGACAAGGATTGAAACCCATTTCTTTTCTACCTTCTCTAGTTGATTTCTTCCTTTTTAGTTCATGAAATCTAAAATTGTTCAAGCATGTAGATTTCTCTACGAACAAGCTTCAGAACCAACCTAACTTTGACACTCACCCTCCCTTATACGAATTTCGTCCTCTATGGCGGAGCTCTTGTAGCCCAAGGTCGCGACTCAAAGTAACATCGAGTTGGCCAAAAATTCGGGAATAGGTGTGTATATCTTTGGTGAATCCAAATATGGCCATCAGTTTTCCCATCAATGATTGAATTGCTCGCAATCCTGAACCCTTGTTTGGAGCTTGCAAGATCAACCATGATTGCACCTTTTGAAACTGGTATTGATGTGTGGAGATTTCATCCACGATCACAACGAATATAACCTCGTGATTTTTAGAAGAACTTGGAGTGATATGAATAAGCGACCATTTATCTTTTCTCAGTAACGCAAAAATAAAGGGAAAAGGGAAGGGAGAGAAAACAAGCCAAGTTTGATAGGTCACTATAGCTATTTGAGCTTAGGTTATAATATTTAATTCATTCATTCACAAATAAGGCCAAAGACACACAAACCCAATCAACGTGTACCGCCTGCTGTCATCTATGCAAACTTTTGTTGAAAACAATGAGACTAGTCTTGAGTCCTAAATCGATCGGATACAGAAGTTTGCCTTTAAAAATTGTATTATACAATGTTAGTTTCTTATATAAATTGAAACATGCCTAATTTACGCACAGCCGAATGGTATGTTTGTTCGCTATGAAACTTAACAGCACACAACTACTCACTATGACAGTTCCAAAAATATAAATCTATTTGCAATCTGACACTGTGCTCCCAAAAAGACTATTTACATATATCTCGAGATCAATATGACCACAGACTGACCCGAACTCGAAATGTAGAGATCCAAAAATTTATTTTCCATTTAACGAACAATGCAGACCCAATGGAATTGGTCGTAAATCCTGATTTGATCGTTTGTGGAAAATTCCATTTTGGAACTTTCAAATAGATAATTAATAATCAATATTTAAATAAAATATTTAAATATCTAACCGTTAAAATACGGGTCGTTACGGCTATGCACTAAGTTGTAACTCCCCACGAGTTACTCGGATGGATCAGTACCGATCCATAGGACATGGATCGGTACCGGTCCATGTACTTAGTTGTTTTTCACATGAAATTTGTCATCCCATTTTTAGCGTCCTCCAGAGCTCGTCTTCCATGTTTCGTCCAAACCCAATCACTTGACCCTCTGAGTTACTCTGTTCTTCGATCCTAAGTCCTACGACACACAATTCTAAATGAATAAATCAAGCATAACATACAATCCAACCAATCAAATAGTATTTCATCCCATCTTCAAACATATACAATCATATGAACACACACAAGCCTGATATATAACATAATAATCCCAAATATATCATAATTTGACATTAATTACACATTAAACAAGATGGATCTAACAAATTACACGATATATGATCAAATTAGATTAGCCTAGGAAGTCTAGTTCTGAAATAAACATATATGATCCACTTTAGGGCAAAATTAGCATATGAGCTGTATAGTAATCCTAATTATCATATATAACCATAAACCATGTGAGAGATCTCTATCACTCACCAAAGTCTAAAACTGATGAAAGTATGATTAAATCAAATCTGGACAACACAGAAAACCCTTGAACTCGATGTAAACCGATGAGGTACAATCACCTTTGGTGTAGGTCTTTGGCTTTTGATCCGACTTAGAATGATTTGATGAAAGAAAAAATAGAGGTTTAAGGATTAAATTGAACTAAAGATTCTCAGACGCTCAACCTAATGTGTAGAATGAGGAGAAGAACCCTAATTCTCTCCTCAAACCACTATTTATAATCTCAGGTCATTAGCCCAGTGGGCTCGCTATTAACCCATTTGATGCTAATTAGCTTGTCCAACAGAAACAAAATCTTAAAATATCAATTTCTCTTATACGGCTAGGCAAACCTTTAATGTGACCAATCTACATTATGAACCACCATCATCCCATTCCAATGAGAGGAATTATATCACCTAGTTCGGTCCCTAGCAAAGTTATGGTCAAAGAAGAAAGTCATTGGGGCAGTATGGTCACAAAACGATTTGGTAAAAATCATGGACATGCATCACATCCCAATTAAAAACATGTTAGGATATGAGAATGATACGACCACTAGGTAATTAAATAGAATTATTTTTACGATCCCCCAATATGTAAAATATGAGTCGTTACATTCTCCCCTTCCTTTATGAATTTCGCCCCAGAAATCCTATGAAAATACAAGCAAACAAATTACCATACATACCTAGCTTCCAAGAGTAGTCAATTTATCATCCAAATCTAGCATCCAACAATCCATGCAACCAAAGTTCTACCCTAGAATGCAGAACCCTAGTAACACAAGACATAATGGTATGAGTAAGATATGATATGTAAGACACACTTCTCAAAGATTTATAGATGGGTCATCTTCATTCTCTCTTTTATTTCCCATCTGCAATCATCTCAGGTAACTCCACTCTATAACTGAGCTTCCCAATGCGCACTATGGTCGGAAATAGTCCAACGAATCTTAGAGCTAACTTACCTTTCCTTCCAAATGGACAACACTCTTCATAGGTGAAACATTCACAAGTACCAAATCTCCTACCAAGTATTCAAAATCCTTTCTTCTCTTATCAGCATAATCTTATAACGATCTTCGGCTAACCTTCATCCATTGTCGAACGATCTCAAGCTTATCCGCTATTTCACTTATCATTTTTGGCTCAAGTACCAACTTTTCTCCAGTCTCTAACCTATAAGAAGATGAATTACATGGTCTACAGTACATTGCCTTAAATAGTGCTTTACCATACTTGATTGATAACTGTTATTGTGGGCAAACTCAACCCAACGAAGATGGTCTTCCCATAATCCCCCAAATCTGATGCACAAGCTCTTAGAATGTAACAATCTACCTGGGATGGGCCTAAATTCCAACCCAGAAAAAGCCCAACGGAACTTAGAGCCATTCTAAATGGACCGTTGGTTCCTATAAGGATACACTATATAGGTATTAAAGAAAAGTATAAACAATAATCAAAATATCACACAGTGGAAGGGATAAAATATAATATCATAAAATAGATGTATCATTTATAAAAACTTTAAATTCGAAATACAGCATGTCCCAAAAGCATAAGGTACATTAATTATTCATTATCCTAGTTACACAATAATAATAGCAATAAAGTTACTGCTACTATAACTAAGTCTTCGAGAGTCTCCTCCTCCGAGCAATCGTCCCTCATCCTCAGTCAATAGTTTCACCTATTAACCTGTTAATATTAAGATGTGGGAGGCCAGAATATGAAGTTCTGGTGAATGAAATATACATGACTTTAGGAATAGCTATTCCCTAAAATTTGGCAGTATAAGCATTTTATGTTACGTATATGTAAATAAATATTCACACAAAAAACATATAAGCCAAACATCCTAATAGTCTCTTAAGGCCTATATGTAAATCTAAGGGTGAACGTACTTACAGTCACTTAATAAGATAATTTAATGCAGACAACCTAACAGTCGCTTAATACCTCATAAGGTGGGTTATGCTTCGTCACTTAAGGCTATTTAATTTATTAAGGGTGGACATCCTTACAGTCACTTAATACCCTATGGTGGATCCCTAACCACAAAAGACATCATCTCTAATGTCAACGTCATAATGTATATACTCTCTTTATAGGTCAAGAAATAGTAACGACCACTTAAGACTAGGCAAGGGTCGGGACTCAGTATAAGAAATAATGTATATACTCTCTTTATAGTTCGAGAAATAGTAACGACCACTTAAGACTAGGCAAGGGTCGGGACTCACTTTAGGAAAACCCTTCTGGCGAACACTCTTGTCACTATCTAGGTGTCCCTATAGGTGACCTCCTAGCCACTTGATACTCCCCTTAGACGGTGGTTCCCTTTTGGTAATATATATATATATATATCCCTCACTAGCCCTTAGGTAAGAATCATACATTACATGGAAAATTACCCTACTCATGTTATCGTCTAGTATGACAATTTAATACCTTTAAGGAGAATGCAGAACCAACGACCGTTAAATCTTCGAAGGGCGGGTCCCATGACTTGAGTCTAGAACCAAGGAGTGAACCTTAGGAACGGACATAAGCCTAACCACTTATTACCCAATAAGAGGAAGGTCAAGCACTTAATACATTTTCCCTAAAGTAGCCCTACTTCACACACAATATATATACACATACACACTTCTCACATTAGACCATCCACTTGTAGATGTTGGATTTGCCGGGCAGTTTTAGGTAGGATTCAACTACAAGATAGGCCTAAAATTTTATCAATGGCTTATAGCACTTAGACCCTCACATTAACCGGGCTTACTTGTAGGTGTTGGATATGACAACCGGCCCCGGGAAGACTTCGACTACAAGCAGTGGTTAACATCATGTCTATGTGTCATTAATATATCTAAGGCCAATTGACATACATACAAACATAAAAAATTCTATGGGGACATTTAAATTCAAATTTCTAACTTAACTGTATTTACTACCCATAAAATACGTGTACTTATTATGTTGATTATGCTATATATATATATATATATATATGTGTGTGTGTGTGTGTGTGTGTGTGTTTGTGTGTGCATAAATGTAAACTAAACGAACGCAATTAACGTCTTGTAAACAATAGGTGTACAAGTTATTATTTCCCATATTTCTTCAGTCAAGTAATAAATGTACATATTAGCATGTAACAAACAATAATGGGACAAACAACAATAACAATACAGAACTTGCAACCCGGTTTTGACTTGATTATCGAATTAATAAAATATAAACTATGTGGATATAACCACTATATATATGATTCCTATTTTTTAATGGATTCACTTTTTATGTATATTTGCATATAAAACATTAATATTTTAATATTTTGTAAATAATACATTCAAATGCTCTATTTTAGCATAACTTCCATCAAACAATTCTGATACTTGGCTTGTTGATGATAAGTCTGAGCCTCATAGTAAATCTACAAGGTTTAAGAAAAAGAAGTCAAAAAAGATTGAAGGAGCTGCAGATGATCTTGATAATGGTGTTAAGTATAAGCCATATGATGTATTGCCTTTGAGCAATCAAAAATATCCATCCAAAAGGCATACTAGGAAGCATCCAGCTACACTATCTGATTTTCCTCTGCACAAATGATTATGCACAATATTGCATTCTGGAACATTAGAGGCATGCATCTGACCTCTAAGTAAAGTGATATTAAAGTATCGTTGAGAGATATGAACATTCATTTTCTTTGTCTATCTAAGACAAAACGGGATCTTTCGTCTACTTTGAAAGCGGTTTCTTTCATCTCTAATAGTTGACAATTCGACTATAACCTTGCTGATGCAAGTTATGGAAGATTGCTTACTATTTTGAATCCTTCTCTTTTTGAACTTATTAAATTATCTTCCTCTGATCATTTTGTTTATTATAAATGTACTCACTTACCCTCTAAAACATCATTTTATTGACAAGTGTGTATGCACATAATGTTGTTGCCTTGAGAAAGGTCTTTCTAAGTAACATGCATCTTATAAACTCATCATCTGATCCTTTGTTAGTTGGTGGTGATTTTAGTTGCATGTTGTCTTGTCATCAAAAGTTAGGTAGGCGCCCTCTAACTGTTAATGATATTGCTCCTCTCAATCAAGCTATTATCAATTCGAATCTTACTGCTTCCAAAAGATTTGGCCTTGAGTTTACTTGGTCCAATAGAAGTCATATTGGAAATCCTAAATTCAGTAAGCTTGATCATATTTTTGTCAATTCTTCTATTTTGGATCATTGGCCCAGATCATTCTATCAAATCCATCCATCTTCCTTTCTTGATCTCTGTCCTCTTTTATTGACTTGGGGAAAGGATGATGCCATTATTAAGGGGAAGTCCTCTTTTGTTTTTATTTTTATTTTTGGGTTTCTCATCCGGAGTTTTCTAATCTTTTAATGCAGGTGTGGAATAATAATTCTAGAGGTAATCCAATGATTACTCTTTTACATAAATAGAAGGCTCTAAAATTCCATCTTAAAGCTTAGTCTTCAATAAAATTTGGAAAGAATTCTCTTCATTCTACATTAGTTAGAGCTGAATTATTTAGGGTCCAAGAAGCAATTCAGCTTTATCCTCATAATTTTGATCTTCAGAAGGCTGAAATTGAATTGATCAACAAGCTCAAGGATGTCTTGGATAAGGATTTTAAAGCTGCTAGACAAATTTCACTGCTTAAAAAGGAAATTGAAGTTGATAGGTATACAAAGTTCTTTCATAATTCATTACATATTAAGAAGATGAAAGACACTATTTTCATGATAAAGGATATGAATGGAAATATTCACAATACGGAGGAAGGTATTAATCTTGCATTTGTGAAGTACTTTTCATCCATTCTAGCACCCCTTGTTTATTTTGTTCTTTTTATTAAACCTCTCTATTTCACACCCCTTCCTACCCTATCCAATTACTAGCCTAATGATCTTATCAAAAAGATAACTAAAGAAGAAATAAAGAAAGCTGTTTTTTCAGTGGACAATACTAATTGTGCAGGTCCTGATGGATTTAATGCATTCTTTCTGCAAAAATCTTTGCTCCATTATTGGTGAAAATGTTTTGGATGTAGTTTAGTTCTTTTTCTTAGATAATTAGATGCCTGCAAGTTTAGCTGCTACCTCAATTTCCCTTGTTCCCAAGGTTGAAAATCCATGTTTAGTTTCAGAATTCATACCCATTTCATGCTGCAATGTAGTATATAAGGTGATATCTAAAGTAATTTCTAATTGATTACAGATGGTACTACCTAGCATCATTTCATGTAATCAGTCTGCCTTTGTTAAAGATAGGTCCATTAGTGATAATATTTTAATAACACAGGAGTTATTATATGGCTATAAAAGAAAGAATATATCACCTCGTTGCATGATTAAAGTTGACATTAGGAAGGTATTTGATATGGTTTCCTGGCAGGTTGTGTTAGCTATTATATCAGCTATGAATTTTCCAAGACCTTTCCTTACTTGGATTCATACCTACATTTCATCATCAAGATTTTTGAATATCCAGTAATGGGAAGTTACGTTGTTTTTTAAAGAAAATACTGGAGTGAGACAAGGGGATCCAATATCATCATATATCTTCATTTTAGTGACGGAGCTACTTAACTCTTTACTTAAGAAGAAGGTTCAAATAAAGGAGTTTGAATTACATCCTCGTTGCAAGAAGCCTATGGTAACTTACCTTCGATTGGTAGATGATTGATCATTTTTACTAAGCTAACCTCAACGAGCATTCAGTGTATTATGTATACTGTAATAACCCGGAAATCTGGGCCAATTTAAAATTTTTATTTAGGCAATTTTATTGAATTTTGAATAATTAAAATGATTTATTTTAAATAATAATGACGAGAAATTTATTTTGAATAGAATTAGAACATATATGTTTATATACGTCATTGTTAGAATATAAATATTTATTTATAAATATAAAAGGAATTGAAAATGGCGTGGTAGTTTGAAAATTTGATTTCAAAGTTCAAATGATTGTACAGGATTCAAAATAAACCGGATTTTGGCGAAACCAAAAATAATAGAATCTATGTGAGAATATCTTTCCAACGAATCCGAAAATTGAAATTTCATATCGGGAATAAAAAGTTATGTCCAGTTGAAAATTCAGAATAGTCGTTGTGGAATTCTGGCCCTTAAAAATGGAAATTTTGCAAACGACCTAGGTTTTCGACGAAACCACTTTTGTTGGATCCGTGATGTCAATTTATTGCTAGGTTTTAGGAATTTTCTGAATCAATACGTGAGTGCGGCGAAGGAAAACGTGTTTTAACAATTTCAGTCAATTTCGATCGGCCAGAAAATGGCCATTTTTCAAACGGTCTTCAAATTTTACGAAATGGGTTTTGCTAGGACCGTATCGTCAATACGAAGTTAGAAAATATTTTTCGGGAATTTTTAGAGTTAGTATGTGGTGCCGGTAAATTGAAATGTACGTTCAAATTCAGTATACATTGATTTATATTTTAATTTGAACGGAAACTGATCGTGAAGGTCGAATTGGCATGCGAAACATATCCCATTGTGTTCGGAATGGGGGTAGTTATCTAGGGGCGACAGTCGTTGGGTTCGAAACAGGGTTCGGATGAAAAGTCAACTAATGGAGGTTATAATTAATTAGTTAGTTAAATATATTACTTCCTTTAATCCCTCACCCACCTTATTCCTAAATCAGAATGATAGAAGAAAAAGGAAGCGGGCTCGTTGAAAATCGCTCTACCACGTAGAGGAACTCCATCGTGCCCTCTGGCGCGCCGCCACTGGCGCGGCCGCCATCAGCGCCCCCCACACCTCACACGCTCGCCCTCTCCTTTCTCCCCTTCCCCAGCTCGAGTCCCCAATGCTTGAGCACCCTAAAACCCTACAAGCTGCGCCACCTCGATCTTCAGCGCCCCACCGCCGACCGCCACCAGCTGCTCCAACCCCTGCACCGTCGATTCACCACCACAGCCCCCCTCTTCCATAGAACGATGTTAGTTTTTTATTTTTAATTTATTTCTCTCTATTTATTCAATGATTTTCAGTTTAGATTGAAAATGATTTTTTCCATAAAAATTTGATTTTTAATGTCGATAAAAATTTGATTTTTAATGTAGATAAAAATTTGATTTTTTATAATATATATAAAAATTTGATTTTTGATGTAGATAAAGATTAAATCTTTGAAGTTGAAAAGATTAAATCTTTGTAGCAGAAAAGATTAGACCGTGAAGTAGAAATATTATATTTTTTTATGTAGAAAGGTTAAATTTTTATATGTAGAAAGACTGGATTTTTAACAATGAAAAGAAACGATTTTTAACAATGAAAAGGAATGGTCTTTATACATGAAAAGAATAGATTTTTATATGCAAGAAAAATAGCTTGGTATATGCAAAAAGAATAGATTTTTATATGCAAAAAGGTTTGATTTTTATCTACCTAGCGTTGGTAAAAGAATGAAATCTTTATATATATAAAAACGATATAAAAATATGATCTTTCATATATATAAATAACGATATAGAAATTTGATTTTTATATATGTAGCGAAAAAATTTGATCTTTATATAAGAAGTAGAAACTTAAAAATATAATTTTTATATAGAAAGAAGCGATAAAAATATATGTTTTTTATATATGAAATGCCATTGTAAAAAATGTGAACAGCGGGAAAAGATAGCGAAGGTAGCAACGGAATCCATACTGTTCAGAAATAGATAATGGAGGAGTGGAACCCAAAGGTGAGAACTCCTAAATTTTATTTCAGTTTCTAGTTTAAAATATATACTAGGATGCAGATGGTGCTTAGAAGCACCCGACACCCATCGTCCACAGACCATGGATGACATGTTTGTTTGATTGCTGTGTTGTGAAATTTGATTATGTGATATGGAATGAAATAAAATATTGTATAGTGGAAAATATTTTATGGTTAAAAATATAATTTTTAACGTGTATATAAAATAAATATTTATAAACAAATCGGACGATTTGTTAATATACACTGATTTGACTGATATTGATTGGGACGATAAATTTTACATATCGCCCAACTGCACAAATAAAATCTGTGTTTGTTGATTTGAAACCCCACACGGGTATGGGTTGAGATTTGTCGTACATTAATCCCGATTGTTTAGTTGTATGTCAATTGATGGATTGACAGACTATGTAAGCATTAATTATTTATATTTAATGCTTATGCAGTTGTGTGGTGCACTCTGGATGATGGTTGATAATTTATCGTTGCTGTTATATACATGTGTTGTAGGGAATCCATATAATTAACGTTATATGGTAATTGATTGGGCCTCATTCCAATTTGGAAAATAAGAAATATATATTCATGTGTTGAATAGAAATAAATATTCATGTGTTGAATAGAAATATATATTCATGTGTTGAATAGAAATAAATATTCATGTGTTGAATAGAAAAATAAATATTCATGTGTTGAATAGAAAAATAAATATTCATTTGTTGAATAGAATAACGAAGTTATTGAAATATATAAAGTCGTGTTGGTTAGATATGCGCCGTTTTGACCTGAACGATATTTATATCTATTATATTCGTTTTTAAAATGAATATGGAAGATATTGTGATTTCAAAATATAACTTTTGAAAATATTATCATTCATAGATTAATGATATGGAATATTCAATTCAGATTAGAAATTGAATATGAAGTTGAAATCATTTTGAAAACGAATTTAAAACGATTTATAAAATATGTTTTGAAAGGAAATCGACAATATATATATATATATATATTATATATATATAATGGCCTGAATAGAACGTGCCGCGCTGCGGCAGTTCGCGAATTTCAACTATTGATTCGAATGGATATTACGGGAGATCCGACCATCGGATTCTCCTAAAACCGGAACCCTTGGGTTCGTATCGAAAAGAGCTTTCTAATGAATATTAGAGATTTGAAATCTAACGGTTGGATTTGGAATTATGTCCAAATCAAATTTGGAAAAGGTAGCTGTAAGTGCAGTTTGATGGTCGTTGATGGAAATCGACTGTACGGACCTTGATAAAATTATTAAAAATATCAATAATTTGTGTAAAATCATAAGAAATGATTTGTGAAGAATTGGGATGAAAAATTCCAAATTTGAAAAGATAAAAATAGATTTTTATTGAAATGAACTAGTTTTGAATTAGAATTATAATCCCATTTATTTTTGAAATAAATAAAGTGGATTTGAAATGGTTTTGAAAATAATCAGAATTTCCAATATATATAAAGTGGAAATGGATTTGAATAGAAATTGTCTTTGGAATATTTCGATGTAGGATTTCGTGATGATACAGATATTGTTATGGGAATTTGAAAGATATATTAATATCGATATTTCCAATATGACATTTGTTGGTCGTAGAATTTGGTATTGAATATAAGCCTATATATTTTTTATTTAGAGCCTTGTATTTAATATCAAATGTGATTTGGGTTAGTCGTGAATGGTGTCTTCATTAACACTGTTCTTAAACCCAGTAGAGAAAAAAGATTAAATCTTTTTATTTAGATTTAATGAAGTATACCAATTAAATGGTATTTAATTGGAATTGAATAGAATATGATTTTGGATTTATCGTGAATCGTGTTTTAGATGACATTGGTTCTTTAACCCAGTTAAAGACAGGATATTGATTTTTGGGAAGATTAAAACTAACTGGAGTTTTAATGAATCTTTAATTAGATTGAAGTGATCGAGAATGGAGTATCACCAGTTTTGCTCCAGGCGATAGATAAATCTTTAATTATATTTGAATGTGAAATGGTAATTAAATTTACCGATAACACAGTGGTTTAGATATGATGTAACAACCCGCATTCTACGCATCAGAGGATCGTAGAATATTTATTTCTTTCTTATATGAAGGCGTATGGTCATGTAACTTTAGGAAACAACTATTGGGGTCATTTCCCATGATCATGATTTTTGCCGATTTTTAAATGACCGTTTTGCCCCTAGCTAATCTTGTTTCATCCATAACTTTTGATTGGAAAGGAGTTTTGACCTGAAACCACTTCCATTGGCTTCGGATGATGGTTTAACTTTTCGTAGAGTGGTTACATGTGAAAAACGGACTTACCGTTTGGGAGATATGGCTGAAATAAGGTTTGGAAGGTGAAAAACTGCTTAACCAGGCCAAATAGGGTGATTAGTGAATGGGCCCATAACCCATTTCGGGATAAGGGTTATGGAAAGGCTGAAAAGAGTTAAGGATTCATTCCATTTCAGTTTTCTAGCCTCCACTTACATCTTAGAAACCCTAAAAATGGCCTCCAACCTCTAGATCACCACCAAACCACTTTCTAATCAAGGATTAAGCTTAGCAACATCAAATCAAGGGGGATCTTCACCAAATCAAGATTAGAGCTGCTGATTTGCATTGTTATTTGTGCACAAACAGGGATTTATTTCAGATCTAAGCTTTATTTGTGGCTAAGGTGAGTGATTTGCATAGTTCCTCACTAATTATGGTTAATTAAGCGTAATTAGTGTTAATTAGCGAATTTAAACATGATAAAATTCTGGGAAAATATTTATAAATTCTTAAATGATGTTTTAGACCTCTGATATGAACTTGGGTTAATTTGGTTAAGTTTTGCTAATCCTATCATTAATTATGCTTGAAAATGTTTAAGGGAAAATATGGGTTTTGGCTATGTTTGATCCATTTTAACTTATCATATGGATGTTTTGGTGTTTGTGGTCACTTCTATTTGTTGTTATGACTATATGGTATGCTTTGTGATTGATTAGAATAGTTGGAATGGTCGAAAATGCCGTCGAGTGGCGTAAACTGCTTACTGGAAAAAGTGCAGGAAATTGGCCGATCCGGATCGGAACGGAGAAAAGGACCTGATCCGAACCACCCCCACGCGAACTCAGAAGCTCCGATCCGCTCTGTCAACTTTGTATGGCAATGCGACCTAGAAACTCCGACCCGGTCCGCCTCTCGTGGCATGTATCACTCCGATCCAAACAGCATGGCCACCTCTGAACCGAACTGATACATGGCGATTGGACTTGAAGAACCCGACCCGATCTGCCAGGAGGTGATTACTACCGATCCGAACCGATGCACTGTGAGGGAGTTCAAGGTGCCCGATCCGATCCAGTGAAGGGTGTTAGTTCATGAACCGTGTGGATAACTAGAAGCTGGAGGTTGAACTGAATCGATGGTCCGGGGGAGATCCGAATTGATTCAGTGATGACCAATAACTCGAGACGCAAAGGTAGTCTAAGTTGGAAGTTAGAGCTCAGGATACAGTTAGGAACCAATGAGTACACTTCATGATTGGACTTTGCTGCAGGTCGTGTGCTAAGGAATTGTCGACGTCCATAACTTCGATTCACCATGAATGATAGGACTACGTTATCAGTGCAGTAGAGTCACTATGACTCGAGGGGCAAAGTGATCGTAGTAGGACTATGAGACAGCGCAGATGGGGTATACAACTCCATGGGACAAAGTGGACATAGTAAAGGATTAGTATGGCTATGAGCCAGCGCAGATGGGGTGAACAACTCCATGGGGCAAAGTGGACATAGCAAAGGATTAGTGGCTATGTATCAGTGCAGTGAAGCCATTTATGACTTCATGGGGCAAGGTGATCATAGCAAGGTATTGAGGTGATCAAAGTGGTGGATATCGTATGCTTTATGCATTGAGTGAGAGATGTGAGGATGGTTGCTATGTTTGATTGTTTGCCATCACTATGACATGCGCACCCCCACCCCCGTTATCTTTACACCAATTGTTAGTGGCACCCTAGAGTGTTGTACAGTATGTAGTGCTAACTCTTTGGTTGCAGGTCCAGGTTCAGGTATGTGTTAGTATACCTGTTATTGTTCTGTTTAGCTGCTTATCGCTCATACCAGACTTTTTGTCTGACCCAGAGTTTTATGTCTCTTCTTATTACTCTGGGTGCTCACACGAGCAGACTAGAGAGAGGTTAGCTGGTGATGCGCGAGTAGGGGATTCGGAGGCGAGCAGGAGGCTTCCACGTCTGATATATAGATATTCTCCCTGTGTCGTTGTTGGTCACTACTTTGGGCATTAGTAGTGTACCTTTATTGTTTAGCTTTTTGAGACATTTTTTTTAAAAAGTTGTAATAATGTTGGCTTTGGATCATAAGTTGTACTTTGAATTTTCCACTGCTATGATAGTTTGTTTTCAGCTTATGCACTGTCTCACCTGTTTTATGTCAAGTAGGTTGTTATTATATTTTGTTCTATGCGCTGTGAGACATTCTATAGGTTCCTTGATGATTCTTCATCTACTTTCTTTCCTTTTCTGACGACTGTCCCGTGCTAACTGGACATGTGTACAACACACTTTTGGAGTAAATGTCGGTTGGTGCGGGGCGGGTTGTCACGTTTGGTATCAGAGCTCTAGGTTGCATAGTTAACCTAGGGAAAGACACTAGGGAGAGATAGTACATATATGAGAGAGCGTATTTGTGATTACTTTGGTTTTCAAAAGCTATATATATACTATTAGTATAGCTAAGGATGAAGTCGCACTGCACTAGCACCACTATGAAGATGGTTAATCGTTTCCTTTTTACAGATTGAACGATGAGCCGATACGCAAGAGGTGCTGGTAGAGGAGCCAATAATGGGAATGCTGCTGACATGAGGGCGATGTTTACTGACCTCATGAGAGACATGCTTAGGGATGTGCAAGGGGCAGTTCCCAATCCCGGAAATTGTGGTGGTCCAGTAGTTCAGGCGCCTAGGGCCAATTTTGCCAAGTTGTGCAAGGATTACACTCACCTTGGTGGGAAGCCATTTCACGGAACGGAGTCGGCTACAAATGTTCAGGATTGGTTGGATAGCTGTTATCGTATCTTCGGCGACTTGGGTATCGAGGAGGCGATGAAGAGAAGGCTAGCGTCTCGTCAGCTGCAAGGGCGAGCAATGAATTGGTGGAATGCTATTAAGACAACCAATCTAGAGGATCAGGTTACTTGGGATCAGTTTAAGGCTCGCTTTAGCGACAAGTTTATCCCAGTTGCTCAGAAGTCGGAATTGTTTAGGAAGTTCTTGGAGCTTAAACAGAATGGTAGGGCAGTCTCGGACTATATTGCTGAGTTCGACACTTTGTCTAAGTATGGACTATCTCTTATCGATACTCCTGAGAAGAATAATGAGAAGTTCATTACTGGTTTGGATGGATACTTGGAGGAAAGGCTTAGCAACCGCATCGATGAGACTTTTGAATCGATTGTGGGGAAATCTTTGAGATCAGAGAGTCTTTACCCTAAGTCAAAGACTGAGGTTGCATCTGCAGAAGGGCTGAAGCCGCAAGCAGGCGGTGGAGGCAAGAATAACACTCAGAGCAAGAGGAAACAGAACCAAGCTAAGGATGGCCAGAAAAAGAGCAAGAAAGATGTTGAATGCTTCAGCTGTGGTAAGAAGGGCCACTATGCCAAAGAGTGCCGGGCCAAGCCAGCGGATAGGAAGTGCTACAACTGTGGCCAAGTGGGACATCATAAGGATAAATGTCCATAACCTCTTAAGGAGAAGCAGATTGTGAAAGCATATGCTATTAATGTTGTTCCTTCTTCGTCGAATGCCCCAACTGCGGCGGAGAAAGGAAAGAATGTCGTCATTCAAGGTATGCTTTCTATTTATGATGTACCTGTTTGAGTTTTGTTTGATACTGGGGCTTCCCGTTCCTTCATATCTAGCGACCTGGTAGATAGGTTGGGACTGGAACCCGAGATAGTCGATAGACCATTGGTTGTGACGAACCCGATTGGTGGTTCAACTAACCTTAGTATGATTTGCCGAAATTTGGTCCTATCGAGTCATGGATGTGTGTTTGTTTGTGATTGCTTTGTTTTGGGCTTTACTGGGAATGGCATTATATTGGGAGTCGATTGGCTCCAAAGATACGGGGTGGTGGTAGACTATGAGGGCTTTTTGGTGACAGTTAGGGCGGATGATGGGCGGAGGATAGTGTTTGGTAGTCTACCTAGTGATGGGGTATTGGCTAGTTTTATAAATTCCCTCGACATCCCGCATGATGAGTTGTCAGATGTGCCCGTGGTTGACCAGTATCCGGACGTCTTCGAGGAGGTGACCAGGCTTCCACCACACCGAGAGATTGAGTTCCGTATTGATTTAGTGAAAGATGCCAGACCTATAGTGATGCCACTTCGTTGTATGGAACCAAGGGAGCAGCGATAGCTCGGGGTGCAAGTAAGCGATCTTTTGAAGAAGAGATTTATTAGAAGAAGTGTTTCCGAGTGGAGAGCACCAGTTGTGTTTGCCACTAAGGCAGATGGTTCCCTTCGATTGTGTGTGGACTATCGCAAATTGAATAAGGTGACGAGGAAGAATAAGTATCCTCTACCACGGATAGATGATTTGTTTGATCAAATGGAAGGAGCAAAGTGTTCTCCCAGTTGGACCTCGCGACAGGATTTCATCAGCTCCGAGTAGCAGCTGATAGTATAGCTAAAACGACATTTAGGACGCCGTATGGATTTTATGAGTGGTTGGTCATGCCATTTGGGTTGACCAATGCACCAGCATACTTCGTGGATCTTATGAATAGGGTATTCAGATATCAATTGAATAAGTTTGTTCTTGTGTTCGTAGACGACATCCTTGTTTACTCGAGGACAGAGGAAGAACACAAGGGACATTTGAGGATAGTGATGGAGGTGTTGAGAAAACACCAATTGAAAGCGAAGTTTTCTAAGTGTCACTTCTGGAGGAGGGAAGTGAGATTCTTGGGCCATGTTGTTTCAGAGAATGGTATTGCCGTGGACCCTGCGAAGGTGGCTACGGTACAGGATTGGTCTACGCCCAAGAATGCAACAGACGTAAGAAGTTTCTTGGGGTTAGCTGGATATTATCGTAAGTTTATCCAAGATTTCTCCAAGATAGCGGCACCGTTGACTCAGTTGACTAAGAAGAATCGAGCCTTCGTCTGGGACGGAGTGTGTGAGAATGCATTCAAGAGTCTAAAGGAAAAGTTGACGCGTGCGCCAGTGTTAGTCATTCCTAAAGGGAATGAAGAGATGACGGTATACACAGATGCTTGTGGTACCGGGTTAGGTGATGTATTGATGCAAGGAGGTAGGGTAGTAGCTTATGCTAGTCAGCAATTGAAGCCGCATGAAAAAAGGTATCCTACTCATGATTTGAAATTGGCAGCGATCGTGTTTGCGTTGAAGATGTGGAGACATTATCTCTTGGGAGAAAGATTTGAGTTGTTTACCGATCATAAATCATTAAAGTATCTTTTCTTTCAGAAGGATCTAAATCTCCGTCAGCAGAGATGGTTAGAGTTCTTGGCTTCGTATGATTTTGAAATCGCATATACACCTGGGAAAGGCAATGCGGTAGCCGATGCCTTGAGTAGGAGACATGCCAGCTTAGGGGCTATGTTTCTTGAATGGAAGCAACTAGAGTATATCGCAGGTTATGATTTTAGACCAAAGTGCGAATTAGATCCAGAGATATTGGCTAGTTTGACGATCAGACCCACTTTGATTGAGCGGATTGGTTCCAGTCAGAGGGACGATCCTAATCTATTGGAAATCATCTCCAAGTTAGAGATGAACATCGACGGTGAGGAGATGAATTTGTATGGGCTTGATCGAGAAGGATGGCTTCGAAAGAATGGAAGACTAGTTGTAACCAACATGGATGGTTTGAGAGATGAAGTGCTTAGGGAATGTCATCACTCAAAACTGACTATACACCCCGATGGTGATAAGATGTATCAAGACATGAAACAGACTTACTACTGGGAAGGGATGCAAAGAGACGTTGGGAAGTTTATATCCAAGTGCATGAATTGCCAGCTAGTCAAAGCTGAGCAAAAGAAGCCTAGTGGTTTGTTGCAACTGTTAGAAATTCCCGAATGGAAATGGGAACAAGCCTCGATGGATTTTATTGATGGGTTACCAAGGACTAGATCGGGACATGATAGCATTTGGGTAATTGTGGATCGATTGACTAAAAGTGCAAGATTTATACCAGTCAAATCGACCAGAACGGCAACTTAGTTAGCAGAATTGTATATGAAGTCGGTAGTGAGATTTCATGGAGTACCTAAAAGCATTGTGAGTGACCGAGACTCGTTGTTCACTAGTGGGTTTTGGAAGAGCTTACAAGAGGCTCTAGGGTCGGAACTATATCTTAGTACCGCGTATCATCCTCAAACTGATGGTCAGACAAAGAGGGTGAATCGTATATTGGAAGATCTCTTGAAAGCTTATATATTGGATTTTGGTGGATCATGGGATGACCATTTGCATCTAGTAGAGTTTGCATATAATAATAATTATCAATCCAGTATCGGTACGGCTCCATATGAAGCGTTGTACGGAAGACCGTGCAACTCACCATCATATTGGATAGGGACTGGCGAGAAGTTTATGCTTGGACCAGATGTGGTGAGGGAAACTTCAGATAAGATTAAGATCATTCAACAACGGATGAAGGCTGCCCAGGATAGACAGAAGAGTTATGCTGACAAGAGGAGAAGAGACTTAAAATTCTCCGTTGGTGACTTGGTGTTTGTCAAGGTTTCTCCATTGAAGAGCATGATACTATTTGGCAGGAGAGGCAAGTTGGCACCAAGGTTTGTTGGCCCATTCCCAGTTCTCGAACAAGTTGGGAATTTGGCGTATAGAGTTAACTTACTAGAAAAGATGGCGGGAGTTCACAACGTATTTCATGTTTCCCAGTTAAGGAAGTTCGTGCGCGACCCAGATATGACTATTTCACCTGATCAGTTAGAGGACTTTGAAGTGGAACCCGAGGCGGTTGGGAACCGCAAGCCAATTCGTATTGTCGAGCACGATACGAAGCGACTTCGAAGGAAGGCGATGAAGCTAGTCAAGGTTCAGTGGGGCGAGAACGAGAATGACTGTACTTGAGAGACAGAGGAGAGCATTAGGAAAACGTATCCAGAACTCTTTGCCTGGTAAGATTTATTTTGCAATTTAGTTATTTCGCATGCAAGGATAGGCTTGTTTTGCTTGTTTTGCATGTTTGACTGTTGTTGTATGGTTGATAGGCATGCAGGACCCTTTGTGTGTTTTGGTCAGGGAATTTCGGGGACGAAATTTCTTAAGGGGGGGAGATTGTAACAACCTGCATTCTACGCATAGGAGGATCATAGAATATTTATTTCTTTCTTATATAAAGGCGTATGGTCATGTAACTTTAGGAAACGACTATTGGGGTCATTTCCCATGATCATGATTTTTGCCGATTTTTAAATGACCGTTTTGCCCCTAGCTGATCTTGTTTCGGCCATAACTTTTGATTGGAAAGGAGTTTTGACTTGAAACCACTTCCATTGGCTTCGGATGATGGTTTACCTTTCTGTAGAGTGGTTACATGTGAAAAACGGACTTACCGTTTGGGAGATATGGCTGAAATAAGATTTGGAAGGTGAAAAACTGCTTAACCGGGCCAAATAGGATGACTAGTGAATGGGCCCATAACCCATTTCGGGATTAGGGTTATGGGAATGCTGAAAAGAGTTAGGGATTCATTCCATTTCAGTTTTCTAGCCTCCACTTAACTCTTAGAAACCCTAAAAATGGCCTCCAACCTCTAGATTACCTCCCAACCACTTTCTAATCAAGGATTAAGCTTAGCAACATCAAATCAAGGGAGATCTTCACCAAATCAAGATTAGAGCTGCTGATTTGCATTGTTATTTGTGCCCAAACATAGATTTATTTCAGATCTAAGGTTTATTTGTGGCTAAGGTGAGTGATTTGCATAGTTCCTCACTAATTATGGTTAATTAAGGGTAATTAGTGTTAACTAGCGAATTTAAACATGATAAAATTCTGGGAAAATATTTATAAATTCTTAAATGATGTTTTAGACCTCTGATATGAACTTGGGTTAATTTGGTTCAGTTTTGCTAATCCTATCATTAATTATGCTTGAACATCTTTAAGGGAAAATATGGGTTTTGGCTATGTTTGATCCATTTTAACTTATCATATGGATGTTTTGGTGTTTGTGGTCACTTCTATTTGTTGCTATGACTGTATGGTATGCTTTGTGATTGATTAGAGTAGTTGGAATGGTCGAAAACGCCATCGAGTGGCGTAAACTGCTTACTGGAAAAAGTGCAGGAAATTGGCCGATCCGGATCGGAACGGAGAAAAGGACCCGATCCGAACCACCCCCACGCGAACTCAGAAGCTCCGAACCGCTCCGTCAACATTGTATGGCAATGCGACCTGGAAACTCTGAACCGATCCGCCTCTCGTGGCATGTATCACTGCGATCCGAACAGCTAGCCACCTCCGAACCGACCTGATACATGCAATTGGACTTGAAGAACCCGACCCGATCCGCCTGGAGGTGATGACTACCGATCCGAACCGATGCACTGTAAGGGAGTTCAAGGTGCCCGATCCGATCCAGTGAAGGGTGTTAGTTCACGAACCGTGTTGATAACTAGAAGCTGGAGGCTGAACCGAATCGATGGTCAAGGGAGGGATCCAAATCGATCCAGTGATGACCAATAACCCGAGACGCAAAGGTAGTCCAAGTTGGAAGTTAGGGCTCAGGATCCAGTTGAGAACCAATGAGGTCACTTCGTGATTGGACTTTGCTGCGGGACGTGTGCTAAGGAGTTGTTGACGTTCATAACTTCGATTCACCATGAATGATAGGACTACATTATCAGTGCAGTAGAGTCACTATGACTCGAGAGGCAAAGTGATCGTAGTAGGACTATGAGCCAGCGCAGATGGGGTGTACAACTACATGGGGCAAAGTGGACATAGTAAAGGATTAGTAAGGCTATGAGCCAGCGCAGATGGGGTGAACAACTTCATGGGGAAAAGTGGACATAGCAAAGGATTAGTGGTTATGTATCAGTGCAGTGAAGCCATTTATGACTTCATGGGGCAAGGTGATCATAGCAAGGTATTGAGGTGATCAAAGTGGTGGATATCGTATGCTTTACGCATTGAGTGAGAGATGTGAGGATGGTTGCTATGTTTGATTGTTTGCCATCACTATGACATGCGCACCCCCACCCCCGTTATCTTTACACCAATTGTTAGTGGCACCCTAGAGTGTTGTACAGTATGTAGTGCTAACTCTTTGGTTGCAGGTCCAGGTTCAGGTATGTGTTAGTATACCTGTTATTGTTCTGTTTAGCTGCTTATCGCTCATACCAGACTTTTTATCTGACCCAGAGTTTTATGTCTCTTCTTATTACTCTGGGTGCTCACACGAGCAGACTAGAGAGAGGTTAGCTGGTGATGCACGAGTAGCGGATTCGGAGGCGAGCAGGAGGCTTCCACGTATGATATATAGATATTTTTCCTGTGTTGTTGTTGGTCACTACTTTGGGCATTAGTAGTGTACCTTTCTTGTTTAGCTTTTTGAGACAGTTTTTTTAAAAAGTTGTAATAATGTTGGCTTTGGATCATAAGTTGTACTTTGGATTTTCCGCTGCTATGATAGTTTGTTTTTAGCTTATGCACTGTCTCACCTGTTTTATGTCAAGTATGTTGTTATTATATTTTGTTCTATGCGCTATGAGACATTCTATAGGTTCCTTGTTGATTCTTCGTCTGCTTTCTTTCCTTTTCTGACGGCCGTCCCGTGCTAACTGGACATGTGTACAGCACACTTTTGGAGTAAAAGTCGGTTGGTGCAGGGCGGGTTGTCACATATGAAGTATGACCAGTTTTACTTCATGGGATGAATAGGTTGGGATTGGGAAATAAAATAAATGATTACTGCGGTGTGGCTCGCTAATCCCAACTAATTTGAATTGACATTCAAAGGAAGATTAAAGAATAAATTTAAAGAATTTATCTTTGATAAAATTAATGGCAACCTTTCCCAAAGTATAAGAATATTTGAATAAACGAATATTCTGAATTGGAATGAGGCGTATGTTGTGTTTGTGTAACACTTGTTTATTATATACGCGAGTTATTCAGAAAGACCTGGTTTATCCCATTTTGAATAACTGATTTGATGTGGTGTCGAGGATGAAGACGGTGGTCGAAGACCGGAGGTCTTCACATCTTTTGGGTGATTACTAATGATCTTGATTGGGCTGTAGACCCAAGAGGAGGGAATCAGTTGGTGATCGTCCAGACGTACTTGGAGATCGATGGATATGCGAGGTACAAGGTGCCTCCGGTCTTGTTCAGACGCAGAATGAACTTGTAAATGGACTGTGTGTCTGACATTGGATTTTATTCTGTGTGATTGATTTCTATTAAATATATATCTGTTTGGTGGCGGAGAGTTTATTCTCTTGCTTAACGCCCTTGACGTACGAGCGCAGGAGTTATATATTGATGGATATCAATCGCATGGAGTGAATTGCCTGTGTGGCATGCCTAAGTGGCAATTGATCAAGGCTTCTGTTGAAAATCAAAGTCTTGTGGTTGATGATCAAAGCATCGCCTGTGTGGCATAGCTTTGTGTAATGTTGATTCGCGAACCTCACACCCCGGTTGTGAACAAGAAACGGGAGAGGACATTAGGGAGGGCATGCGTTTCTTTCTAGCTAGGGTGGTTTCAGTGACCTACCTGCCCTGACATTTATATTATTTTCACCTATGTGGTTGTTGCTGTTGCGAGGCGCCTCAGATATATCGGTGACTATATGGAGCCGATGGAGTCATTTGGCTCATTTACGTCCCAAAGGGCGGGGAAATGTAGTGTTCAGGCATAATAATCCACATCGATGGACCGGCCCTGACGATCCAAGGCTTGACTGCGCACTTGCCTGAGGCTCGGGCTAGAGAGTCTCGAATCAGTAGAGGATGATCCCTGGCCTCAGTTCATAGATGGAAATCTAATTTCCAAATATGTGACATTTGCGGTTTTGATTGTAGAGCCTAGTATTGGCGACATGATATACGGTACCCATGCCGTCTATGATTGATACTTATGATTGAAATTGTTTTGACACTATACACTTATAGTAATAGTAAAAGATGATTTAGCGTATCAAGCATTCTTTGGCTATTATAAGGTAAAACCCTATAGTCCGGCTTGTGTTGCATTGTGTGATGGGACTTGGGTCTTATAATAGCCTCATTGTTCTTTATTTAGCATTGCGCTATTGTTTTATGCACTAGTATTGTTGGGAGGAAACCCATTCCGTGTTATATGGCGTGGTCCCTTGATTTACCTAACTTTAAAATAAAGATTAACAACTATTTTAGTTCTCACACCATTCACATGATTGACCTGGAGTTTATTGTTTTAACCTAAACTGTGGGTGCCCTTATTTTGGCATGGGCTGCTAGTAGTTTTGGTTTTGCAGATTTATATTCACAGGAACCTGATTTACAGCTGGAACGATATCCGGAAAGCTCTGTATCCATTTATCTCTTTTAATTGTGTATTGTATTATTTTTCCGCTACTATGTAATGTATTGTAATCTCTGATATTTTCTGATGTATAATATTTATTCATGCTCTATATATTCTTGTGTTCTGATGGTATTGTTGTAATAAGCAATGAAATGTTCTTCTGTTTGCGTTCTGATGTGGCTTGTCCTCAATTCAATCCGGGCTTTCCTAACCAGGGAACTTCGGGTCGTTTCATCGTGGTAACAGAGTTTTGGTTTACAAAGATCGAAAACAAGACATATTAGAACCAAATGAAAGAATTCATCAGAAATTGGATTAGTAATATCCAATGGGAATGACTTGTTAGAGATGAGATCAGTAATATCCTAGGACGAGTGTGAAGAGTATATTTTTGAAAATGAAAACAAATTTTGTTTTGAAAATTTAAATCATTTTATACGTATTTGAATATTTATTTTAAATTAATTTGGACAATCCAATATATAAAGATTTTGCATATACGCCTTGCAAACGTGTATTCGAACTTTTAATATACTGGATAGATATAGTATCACACTCTAGTCGCCCGGAGATGATTTTGATGATGGAACTCCATCATCAGGATGTATGTTTGTGTTTCGAAAGTGAAATTTCTATATATTTCCATTAGACTGGTGTGAGAACCAAAGCTAGATAGGGCTTATTGATGTGATTTTGCATCAAAAATCTGATTTTTTTAGATATGTATTAAAGTTATGTGATTGAAAAGATAATCAACTAATTGATTGCTGATTGTGTTGTTTGATTAATTAAATTTTGAACCATTATGCCAAATTGAATCAAATAGTGAGTTGTATTGAAAATTAATCGCATTTGCATGCATATACATGTACTTACATTGAACAGGTCATAGCAAGGAGGCTAGAGAAGAGGAATAAAATTGTTTGCCCGACAAATAGGTACATGTTTATTGTATTTCTTGGGTTTTGTATGATTTTATGAGCCGATTGGCTAGCCGCTTGGCTGTTTCTTTTTCTTTTTGGATTGGTGAGGGCCATGGGAGGCTATTTGAAATATCCCGAAGTCCCTAGTGCAGGGGAGGTTATGGCGAAATTTTTCGAAAATTTAGGGTGTTAGCCAAATTTTTGAAAAAATTGAAAAGTTATTAGAAACTGAAAAGTTGAAGAACTTAAGCCATAATGAAAATAATGAAAGTTGAGTTGGTTTGTAAAACAACTTTCGGCTTCGTTCCTTTTCGGGGACGAAAAGTTTTAAGTGGGGGAGATTGTAATAACCCGGAAATCTGAGCCAATTTAAAATTTTAATTTTGGCAATTTATTGAATTTTGAATATTTAAAATGATTTATTTTAAATTACAACAACGGGAAATTTATTTTGAATAGAATTAGAATGTATATATTTATATACGTCGTCGTTAGAATATAGATATTTATTTATAAATATAAAAGGAATTGAAAATGGCGCGGTAGTTTGAAAATTCGATTTCAAAGTTCAAATGATTGTACAAGATTCAAAATAAACCGGATTTTGGCGAAACTAAAAATAATAGAATCTATGTGAGAATATCTTTCCAACGAATCCGAAAAATTGAAATTTCATATCGGGAATAAAAAGTTATGTCCAGTTGAAAATTCAGAATAGCTGGTGTGGAATTCTGGCCCTTAAAAATGGAAATTTTGCGAACGACCTTGGTTTTCGACGAAACCACTTTTGTTGGATCTGCGATGTCAAGTTATTGCTAGTTTCCAGGATTCGTAATTTTCTGAATCAATACGTGAGTGTGGCGAAGGAAAACGTGTTTTAACAGTTTCAGTCAATTTCGATCGACCAGAAAATGGCCATTTTTTGAACGGTCTTCAAATTTGACGAAATTGGTTTTGTTAGGACCGTGACGTCAATACGAAGTTAGAAAATATTTTTTGGGAATTTTTAGAGTTAGCATGTGGCGCTGGTAAATTGAAATGTACGTTCAAATTCAGTATATACTGATTTATATTTTAATTTGAACGGAAACTGATCGTAAAGGTCGAATTGGCTTACGAAACATATCCCATTGTGTTTGAAATGGGTGTAATTAGCTAGGGGCGATAGTCGTTGGGTTCGAAACTGGGTTCGGATGAAAAGTCAACTAATTAAGGATTTAATTAATAAATTAATTAAATATATAACTTCCTTTAATTCCTCACCCACATTATTCCCAAATCAGAACGATAGAAGAAAAAGGAAGCGGGCTCATGGAAAATCGCTCTACCACATAGAGGAACTCCACCGTGCCCTCCAGCGCGACCGCCGTCAGCGCCCCCCACTCCTCACACACTCGCCCTCTCCTTTCTCCCCTTCCTCAGCTCGAGTCCCCAATGCTTGAGCACCCTAAAACCCTACAAGCTGCGCCACCTTGACCTTCAGTGCCCCATCGCCAACCGCCGCCAACTTCTCCGACCCATGCGCCGCCGATTCACCACCACAGCCCCCCTCTTCCATAGAACGATGTAAGTTTTTTATTTTTAATTTATTTCCCTCTATTTATTCAATGATTTTCAGTTTAGATTGAAAATGATTTTTGCTATAAAAAATTGATTTTTAATGTAGATAAAAATTTGATTTTTAATGTAGATAAAAATTTGATTTTTTAAAATATAGATAAAAATTTGATTTTTGATGTAGATAAAGAATAAATCTTTGAAGTTGAAAAGATTAAATCATTGTAGTAGAAAAGATTAGGCCGTGAAGTAGAAAGATTATATTTTTATAAGTAGAAAGGTTAGATTTTTATATGTAGAAAGACTGGATTTTTAACAATGAAAAGAAACGATTTTTAACAATGAAAAGGAATGATCTTTATACATGAAAAGAATAGATTTGTATATGCAAGAAGAATAGCTTGGTATATGCAAAAAGAATAGATTTTTATATGCAAAAAGGTTTGATTTTTATCTACCTAGCGTTGACAAAAGAATGAGATCTTTATATATATAAAAACGATATAAAAATATGATCTTTCATATATATAAATAACGATATAGAAATTTAATTTTTATATATATAGCGAAAAAATTCGATCTTTATATAAGAAGTAGAAATTTAAAAATAATATTTTTATATAGAAAGAAGCAATAAAAATATATGATTTTTATATATGAAATGCCGTTGTAAAAATGTGATTTTTAATGTGAACAGCGGGAAAAGATAGCAAAGGTAGCAACGGAATCCATACTGTTCAGAAATAGATAATGGAGGAGTGGAACCCAAAGGTTAGAACTCCTCACTTTTATTTCTATTTCTAGTTTAAAATATATACTAGGATGCAGACGGTGCTTAGCAGCACCCGACACTCGTCGTCCACAGACCATGGATGACTTGTTTGTTTGATTGCTGTGTTGTGAAATTTGATTGTGTGATGTGGAATGTAATAAAATATTTTATAGTGGAAAATATTTTATGGTTAAAAATATATTTTTTAACATGTATATAAAATAAATATTTATAAACAAATCGGACGATTTGTTTATATACACTGATTTGACTGATATTGATTGTGACGATAAATTTTACACATCGCCCAACCGCACATATAAAATCTGTGTTTGTTGATTTGAAACCCCACATGGGTATTGGGGTGAGATTTGACGTACACTAATCCCGATTGTTTAGTCGTATGTCAATCGATAGATTGATAGAATGTGTAAGCGTTAATTATTTATTTTTAATGCTTATGAAGTTGTGTGGTGCACTCTGGATGATGGTTGATGATTTATCGTTGCTGTTATATACATGTGTTGTAGGGAATCCATATAATTAACGTTATATGGTAATTGATTGGGCCTCATTCCAATTTGGAAAATAAGAAATAAATATTCATTTGTTGAATAGAAATAAATATTCATGTGTTGAATAGAAATAAATATTCATGTTTTGAATAGAAATATATATTCGTGTGTTGAATAGAAATAAATATCCATGTGTTGAATAGAAAAATAAATATTCATGTGTTGAATAGAATAATAAATATTCATTTGTTGAATAGAATAAAGAAGTTATTGAAATATATAAAGCCGTGTTGGTTAGATATGCGCCGTTTTGACATGAATGATATTTATATCGATTATATTCGTTTTTAAAATGAATATGGAAGAGGAAGTGATTTCAAAATATAACGTTTTGAAAATATTATCATTTATAGATTAATGATATGGAATATTCAATTTTGATTAGAAATTGAATATGAAGTTGAAATCGTTTTGGAAATGAATTTAAAACGATTTATAAAATACGTTTTGAAAGGAGATAGATAAAATATATATATTATATATATAATGGCCTGAATAGAATGCGCCGCGGCAGTTCGCGAATTTCGACCGTTGACTTCGAATGGATATTACGGGAGATCCGACCGTCGGATTCTCCTAAAACCGGAACCATTGGGATCGTACCGAAAAGAGCTTTCTAGTGTATTAGAGATTTGAAATCTAATGGTAGGATTTGGAATTATGTCCAAATCAAATTTGGAAAAGGTCGCTGTAAGTGCAGTTCGATGGCCGTTGATGGAAATCGACTGTACGGGCCTTGATAAAATTATTAAAAATATCAATAATTTGTGTAAAATCATAAGAAATGATTTGTGAAGAATTGGGATGAAAATTCCAAATTTGAAAAGATAAAAATATATTTTTATCGAAATGAACTATTTTTGAACTAGAATTATAATCCCATTTATTTTTGAAATAAATAAAGTGGATTTGAAATGGTTTTGAAAATAACCAGAATTTCCAATATATATAAAGTGGAAATGGATTTGAATCGAAATTGTCTTTGGAATATATCGATGTTGGATTTCATGATTATACCGTTATTATTATGGGAATTTGAAAGATATATTAATATTGATATTTCCAATACGATATTTATTCGTCGTAGAATTTGATATTGAATATAAGCCGCTATATTTTCTATTCAGAGCCTTGTATTTAATATCAAATGTGATTTGGGTTTGTCATGATTGGTGTTTTCATGAACACTGTTCTTAAACCCATTTGAGAAAAAGATTAAATCTTTTTATTTAGATTTAATGAAGTATACCCATTAAATGGTATTTAATTGGAATTGAATAAAATGTGATTTTGGGTTTATCGTGAGCCGTGTTTTAGATGACATTGGTTCTTTAACCCAGTTAAAGATAGGATATTGATTTTTTCGAAGATTAAAACTAAGTGGAGTTTTAATGAATCTTTAATTAGATTGAAGTGACCGAGAATGGAGTATCACCAGTTTTGCTCTAGGCGATAGTTAAATCTTTAATTAGATTTGAATGTGAAATGGTAATTTAATTTGCCGACAACACCGTGGTGTTAGATATGAAGTATGACTAGTTTTACTTCATGGGATGAATAGGTTGGGATTGGGAAATAAAATAAATGATTACTGCGGTGTGGTTCGCTAACCCCGACTAATTTGAATTGATATTCAAAGGAAGATTAAAGAATAAATTTAAAGAATTTATCTTTGATAAAATTAATGGGAACCTTTCCCAAAATATAAGAATATTTGAATAAAAGAATACTCTGAAATGGAATGAGGCGTATGTTGTGTTTGTGTAACACTTTTTTATTATATACGCGAGTTGTTCAGAAAGACCGGGTTTATCCCATTCTGAATAACTGATTCGACGTGGTGTCGAGGATGAAGATGGCGGTCGAAGACCGAAGGTCTTCACACCTTTTGGGTGATTACTGATGATCGTGATTGGGCTGTACACCCAAGAGGAGGGAATCAGTTGGTGATCGTCCAGACGTACTTGGAGATCGATGGATATGCGAGGTACAAGGTGCCTCCGGTTTCATTCTGACCCAGAACGAACTTGTAAATGGACTATGTGTCTGACATTGGATTTTATTCTGTGTGATTGATTTCTATTAAATATATATCTGATTGGTGGCGGAGAATTTATTCTCTTGCTTGACACCCTTCTCTGAGATGTAGGAGCTCTGGGGTTATATATTGATGGATATCAATCGTATGGCGTGAATTGCCTGTGTGGCATGCCTAAGTGGCAATTGATCAAGGCTTCTGTTGAAAAGCAAAGTCTTGTGGTTGATGATCAAAGTACCGCCTGTGTGGCATAGCTTTGTGTAACGTTGATTCGTGAGCCTCGCACCCCGGTTGTGAACCAGAAATGGGAGAGGACATCAGGGAGGGCATGCGTTTCTTTCTAGCTAGGGTGGTGTCAGTAACCTACCAGCCCTGACATTTATATTATTTTCACCTGCGTGGTTGTTGCTATTGCAAGGCGCCTCGGATATATCAGTGACTGTGTGGAGCCGATGGAGTCATTTGGCTCAATTACGCCCCAAAGGGCGGGGAAACTTAGTGTTCAGGCATAATAATCCAGATCGGTGGACCGGCCCTGACGATCCAAGGCTTGTCTGTGCGCTTGCCTGAGGCTCGGACTAAAGAGTCTCGAATCGGTAGTGGACGATCCCTGGCCTCAGTTCATAGATGGAAATCCAATTTCCAAATATGTGACATTTGCGGTTTTGATTGTAAAGCCTAGTATGGGCGACATGATATATGGTACCCATGCCATCTATGATTGATACTTATGATTGAAATTGTTTTAACACTATACGCTTATAGTAATAATAAAAGATGATTTAGCGTACCAAGCATTCTTTGGCTATTATAAGGTAAAACCCTATCCTCCGGCTTGTATTGCATTGTGTGATGGGACCTGGGTCTTATAATAGCTTCATTGTTCTTTATTTAGCACTGCGCTGTTGTTTTATGCACTGCTATTCTTGGGAGGAAACCCGTTCCGTGTTATACGGCGTGGTCCCTTGATTTACCTAACTTTAAAATAAAGATTAACAACTGTTTTAGTTCTCACACCAGTCATATGAATGACTTGGAGTTTATTGCTTTAACCTAAACTCTGGGTGCCCTTATTTTGACATGAGCAGCTAGTAGTTTGGTTTTGCAGATTTATATTCACAGGAACCTGATTTACAGCTGGAACGATATCCATTTATCTCTTTCATTTGTGTATTGTATTATTTTTCCGCTACTATGTAATGTATTGTAATCTCTGATATTTTCTGATGTATAATACTTATTCATACTCTGTATATTCTTGTATTCTGATGGTATTGTTGTAATAAGCAATGAAATGTTCTTCTGTTTGCGTTCTGATGTGGCTTGTCCTCAATTCAATCCGGGCTTTCCTTACCGGGGAAGTTCGGGTCGTTTCATCTACACATCATACTTTTTATCAAATGACGGGTTTGCAGATTAATGTCAGTAAGTCTTATATTTTAATAGCAGGCTTATCAGATGATAAAAAAGCATAAATCATTGCAAGCTCAGGATTGTGTGAATTGCCCTTAAATTCATATTACCTTAGCTTGTCTTTGATAAGTGGGAGGATTTCTAAGGATAACCATATGCCGCTTTTTGAAAAGATAATAGCAAAGCTTCTTCAATGGCCAAGCAGTAAGCTATCTCAGGCAGGTAGGCTTATTATTGTTCAATCAATTGCTAATGCTATGTCTGTATATTGGATGTGGCATTACATTTTACCTATAAAACTGATTAGTATGGTGAATAGTTCTTTGAACAAATTTTTGTGGCATGGAGACCCATTTTCTAAGAAAATGATTCCTATTTCATATTACAAATTATATGATGATAAGAACTTTGGTGGACTGGGAGTAACTAACCTGGGGTTATGGAGCAAAGTTGCAATATCTAAATATTTTGGTAAACTTCTCTCAACTGATAACTCTCTCTAGTCACAATAGGTTAATAGTAATCTAATTGGGAAGAAGGATTTCTGGAAAATGAATATTCCACCAAATTCCAGTTGAAGCTGGCGTAATACTCTTAAGCTTAGAGGTATGTTTCTTCCGTTCATCAAGTATAATTGCAAAGTGATGTGGGATGTCTCATTCTGGCATTCTCCTTAGGCTCAAAATGGGATGATACTTAGTGATGTGGTGGATTTTAATCTGAGGATAAATACTGGTATACCTGAAAATGCAATGGCAGATGATTTTATTCATGAGGATAAACTTGTATTGTCGTATGTTAGTTCAGCTAGAATACGTGAATTATGGATGGAAATCTCAGAGAATTTCAAGTTAGCTGGTGATATTTTAATACACCGGAGAGGAAAGGAACACACTATTAAACATGTTTACAAGTCATTACATGATGATAGGAATGTATTTCCTTGGCACTTCAGAATATGGAATTAGGGTAGCTCGAATAAAGAAAACTTCTTGTTATGGAAGGTAATGGTGAATGCGCTAAACACTAAAGACAAGCTGTTCTCAATAGGTGTAGTGACCCGGATTTTGGGCGACTTTGGTTATCGACGTAAGCTCGACGTCGATAACCAAAACCTCGAAAAATCCTGGTAATTATTGAAAGAAATTAGAAGGTGAGAATAGATAAGATAGAAACTTAGAATAGAAGAAGAAGAAGAAGAACACAACATCAGAGTAACACGAACCTCACAGCGGAACGAATAACATATAATAGATAACATAACTTTGAAATATAACAGTTATGTATACAATAGCACTTATCAGAGTACAGCACTTACAACACAACGGAAATAAACTATAGATATATGATCCAGAAGCCTCCTGCTCCAGCTCTTCAAGAGTATCTGTAAAATCCCGACTACTTGACTGCCCGTACAAATTTAGGCACCCAAGAGTTTAGGGAAACCAAAACAAATAAACTCCGGGTCAGTCATGGGACTGGTATGAGTAAAATAGTTTAAATAGGTATATGAACAAGTAAACGATATCTCATAAGACCATGCCGCAGAACGGAACGGGTTTTTCCCTTATGAGAATCCAAATTATCTTTATATCAAAAACCTTTTGATATTATAATAATGTCTATGTACAAATAGATATCAACTAGCAGAAACGCTTTCATCTCACGTTCTACATATATAGTATACAATCAAAATCGCAAGCGCGTATTGGATAATGGATTTCCAACTATGACAAGGTATGGAACAACCTTCCGATCAGTGTACTCTTGGAACGATACACTGGAGTTTAACAAGAACATCTTGTAACTTAGCCACACATGACCGACCACTCATTTCGCTTGAGTGTATCGAATGTACATCACCAACGGTTGGGATCAACAACCGTTCCCGTATATATATGGGACAACATTGATAGATTTAAGAAACAAATGAATATTCACTAGATAGGTGATTATACACCCTACTTCAGTGCGACCGACTTTGCCATGCTGCCTGCCCGATTTCTGTCATTTACCGGTTGATGAGGCTAGAAGCTACACTTTATCATTACATCAGATATACTTCGAATGCTACATTGTCAAATCCATCAGAATCACTAATTAATGCCTACAACCATACATTACGTGTCAGCTAAAAGAAGTTTCCTTCTCCGCTTCCACTCTTGGTATAGTTGAAGAAATCAATGTACGTGACCGTCTGGAAATACTATGTCAGACATCCATCTTCATTCACTTAGAATGTCACATCGTCATACCCGCCAAATCACAAATTGACTTATCCAAAAATAACACGGGTATACAGCTAAGAGAAATGAATTCCTCCGCCACCAAACGTGAATACGTTTGAACAGATCAACTTACGCGATCCATTGGATACACTCTGTCAGACCTTCGTCCATACAAGTTGTCCTGGGACTGGACAAACCGAAGGCACTATTCTGTAAACAGGATAGCCCTTGCATTTTACTCCGTCTTCAATTATCTTTGGCATATATGATTCGCGACGCTTATGTCAATACAGAGTGGTTCTTTGGATAATAATCCAACCGGTCTCTCCATATTAACAACGTTAAAATGGTCAAAACTTCGATAGTCTGTGAGCTAACTACCAAAGAAAAACAAGTGTGCAAACAACGATACTATTCCCAGATGGAAATTATATCGAACAAACATCATTTAACATTAACCTCTTTAGTTCATTTATTTACTTATCTCCTGTTTCCCTATATTCAATATTTCTTATTTTCTTTTATTAGAAAACATTTCTGATTCTCGTTTGGAAAACATTTCCAAAACTCTTTTACGATCAAACCTTACCATTTCTTAGTTAAGAAGGAAGTCACTCAAGTTGGGGTATAATTACCTCTCAGACCTTAACTGAACAACGTTATAACTTCGAAATGGTCAAAGTTTATCTTTTAAATCTTTAATAACTTCTTTACGCCTTTCTCGGATCTAATTTTACTAATCTACTTCTATATTTAAAACATTGGTTATAACGATAACGCTATAATCCCTACTTTTGAATTATCTAACTTTAATTATAACATCTATTCTTATTAGTGAATAATTAACCTAACATTTATTTATTTATAAATAAATAATTCTCTATTTAGACACTGGAAAGTATAAGTACTTTCCGGAATTCGATATAATCGAATTTGCCGATTAACTCTCTTCGAGAAATCTCTATTTGATTAACTCTTCTTCGAATAACCTATATTCGACTAACTCCTTCTCGAATAAACGATATTCGATAATCTCTCTTCGAATAACTAATATTCGATGAATCTTCCTTGTCAAATATCTCATATTTGAAAATCTCACTTCGATTAAACTATAATCGATAACTCCCTTCGATGAAACTAACATCGATAACTCTTTTCGATGAAACTAACATCGATAACTTCTTTCGATGAAACTAACATCGATTTATTTAACTCGACGAACTTAACTTGACTAACTTAACTTGACTCGACTAACTCGACTTACTTGGTTCGACCAATTCGATTCGATTAACTAGGCTCGAGTAACTTGACTAACTTAACTCGACTTACTTGGTTCGACCAATTCGATTCGATTAACTAGGCTCGACTAACTTGGTCGAACCACCCGATCAACTCAACTTATTTAACTTAACTTATTTCTCAACTCGATCAACTCGATTAACTCCTATCGAATAACTAATATTCGATTACACTCCATTTGCTTGACACTAGATCGCAGCGATCACAATGGTTACGCCTGACTCCCTCAGGAAACATCCGACCGCCGTAGGCTATTTACAGCCCTACGAATTACGCTAGCAGTCGTACGAGATGGCAACTTACCCTGAATATTATGTTTGACTAACGCTGTCTCAAATAACTATATTTGATTAACTCTAGTTCGTTTTAACTCTAATCGATTAACTCTAACTAATTAACTCCAACTGATTAACTCTAACTGATTAACTCTAACTGGTTAACTCTAACTGATTAACTCTAACTGGTTAACTCTAACTGATTAACTCTAACTGATTAACCCTAACTAGTTAACTCTATTTGACTAACTCAACTTGACTAACCCCTTTCGAATAACATATTCGATTAACTAACTTTCGAATACCATATTCGATTAACTAACTTCGAATACCATATTCGATTTCTCCTTTCGAATACCATATTCGATTAACTAACTTCGAATACCATATTCGATTAACTAACTTCGAATACCATATTCGATTAACTAACTTCGAATACCATATTCGATTAACTCCTTTCGAATGTCTATATTCGATTAACTTTATTCACTTTATAAAGATTTCCTTTTTAACAACGTTTTATTCATTTGAAAAGATTTACTTTTAAATAACGGTTCTACACTTTAAAAATGATTTCCTTTTTAACAACGTTTTTTTCATTTGAAAAGATTTACTTTTAAATAACGGTTCTACACTTTAAAAATGATTTCCTTTTTATAATGTTCCCTTTCCAATTCTATTTGTAAATGGTTTACAAATATTTCCTTTTCAAATTTATTCTTGAAATATTCTAACTCCTTAAATTCCCAGGAAAATTCGCCATAACCTCCTTTGTATCGGGAGCATCGGGAAAATCCCCAAACTCGCCACACAGGCCTTTCCATTCAAAAAGAAAATGGTTTGTAATTATTTCTTTTTTGAATATCTCCTCTTTATAAATATTCCAATTTATAAACATTTCTTATTTATAAATATTCCACTTTATAAATATCTCCTATTTATAAATATCCCATTTTATAAATATTCTAATTTCAATATCACTTTGAAAATCCCCTTATCAACATTCCGGCATGTTATGGTATTCAATCATATCAAATCACGATGTCTAATCTCGTCCATACACACACAATCAACAACAGGTTATAATTCACATCATATATTAAAATATATGAAAAACAATAAAATAACTGTTGAGGAATCCAGTCGGATTCCTCCAACCTGTTTCCCTGCATCACAGATGTTAGACAATATAGATAACATCACTTTCAGTTCCATATGATATATTCTGTTAAACAGAATCAATATAGAAATTTAACTAACTGACTAGCAGTTCAATCAAACAATCGACACATAGCAAATCAGACAATTTCTAACAGTTCTAAAGATACAACATGAAATTATAAACTGTTTAGAGTTGGTGAGATTTACTCACATTGGACGATCATCATTGATAACGATAACCATCGCTTGATTCCATGCTATTTTATCTAACTTCAAACTGGTGTTTGAAATTAGATAAAAATCCAGACACCTCAGAAAAATGCCAATCCACAGCATATACGTAGTATTCTCTGTTGCGATCCCAACGCAACTTACGGTTCATGATTTTTATTCATGCGGCCCATACACCTCGATGAGGCCCAGACTGGCGCCTATCCTTCTTCCCCCAATGCTGTGATACAGCCGCTCATTTTATTGACCATCCCACAAATCTTAAACCATCGTTTCCTCCCCTCCTTATCTCTAAATGCTTCTCAAAACCAAAGTCTCCTTTTAAAATAAGAATTTGGGCTTAACTTCTCAAAGCCGGCCCATACCCTTCTCGAGCCCAACACCCTAAAATGCTCTCTCCCTCACCACAGATTTTTGCCGTGACCTGCTCCACAAAATCCACCAAACACCATTGCCATTGTCGACTTCTAACCTCGGTCGATCTTTCACCATTCCATGAATTGAAAACACCAACATTCTCCCCGTCGAATTCTCTTCCACCTCGTATCAACATCACCAAGCCCCCACCCTTAACGTGAATCGCGTCTTCGAACCACTGTCGACCTGCACAGAAATTTGATCGACAGAAATCGGTGCGGATTCCCTCAAAAAAATGTAATGAGATGCCATTCGATCTCCTCTACCCAAATACACAACAGAAAATCCAATTTGGTACCTCAAATCGAAATGTAATCGAACCCTAAGCTTTGCGATAGCAATTGAAGAGCAGTCATATTGCTCTCACTATGTTTATGCCCCATTGGTATAAACTAGGTCTATGGAGGTTCAATTGGTATCTAACTCCCGGAACCTATGTATTTTATTATAGCCCTTCTCAGATAGAAATTGAACATCAGCGGTCCAGTTGATAGTGAATGACCTTTGTTAAAGTCAACTAAGTTCTCATGCGTTAGGTCTAACCTGTTGTTGACGTAGGTCGAATATTCTTTACCAATCATTCTGATAGGCTTTAATAAATTGTTGATGCTTTCCATATCAAATTTGATTTTCTATGACTTCATGAAGGTGATTTGCTCATTTGTGTTATGGCCATAGTCATCGTGGAAGATGGAAAAAAATTGGTTAGCTTTTAGTTCTCCATCGACTCCTTTGGAGATGATCTCCCATAATGCTCCAAGTTACAAGATAAATATTAGTTATTGTGTCATGAAGAGGAATGTAGTTGTTATACGTTAGGATCCTAGGTTTCTTTTCAATATCTCAATTTAGGTAGTTATCCTCGTTCTTGTTATCCGAGCCATCTATGGAGTTGGATACGTGTTAGTGTCATTTGGGATTTTGTTGGTTGGTTGGCTTCCAGGATATTCTTGCTAATTTGATCATTGTAAGCATTCCATCATCTTTCCATGGAGGTGGCTAAGTGTGGTATGAGCTTTCATTGCTATCCACTCTCTAAAATTGATATCTGGATTGACACCTCGGATCAGGGACATCAAGATCATGTCTTCCTTCAGATTGTTTATCTCAGTCACGACAATATTGAATCTTTGAAGGAAGCTTTTTAATGATTCTCAATGTCGCTAACAGGTTGGATAAAGACACAATGCCTTTGAGACGTGTTATGTATATACAAAATTGTGTCAAAAACCTTCTCGTTGATTGGTTGAATGAGGAGATTGTCCATGGTGGTAGTCGAGCAAACTATATGGCCGATACTTCTTCAAGAAACATGAGCAGCATTTGCATTTGACTGTATCAGTCGCTCTAACAATGTCCATCTGCCAGTTGTTTCTCTAAAGGTGGTATTAGGGATCAATTCATCTGGCATTCATTGTCATTGTTGGCATGTTGAACCAATGAAGAAACTTCTCCATTCTATAAAGATTGCGAATGGGTTTTGGCTTCGGGAGACATCCCGGTCGTTGCCATTTTGCTATTGCCTTTCTTTGATTAACCATCAAATTGTGTATGTCAAGTCTTGATAGTTATTTTTTGGCACTACATTGTGGTCTTTTTTTGCATTTTTTCCTTACATCATTTCAGTTCGGATAAATAGTTATGTCCTGATTTGGTTTGGTTACCGAGGGAACATTCAGATTGACATTCCTTGCTAAACTAGGTTCCCCAGCACCATTGAGTTTGATCAGTGGGAGTTATACGATTCAAACTGTCATGCTTCCCATGAATTAAAATCGATACACCTTTCCAGAGAAGTCTGGCTAGTATCATGTAATCCAGATCAGTCCTATGATCCGGATCAGCATGGTTCCTATTCCCATGTTCAACATTGAATAAGTATCTATGTCCAACTGATGTTAGGCCATCGGTGATAGTTCAGATTGGCAGGTCTACCCTATTCTAGATCAGTATATATCCAAATGTTCCAACCAATAAAGTTATTGTTGGTTTGCGCAACGGCACTAGGTACTTTTCTTTTAGTCGTTTGGTGCTCGTTTTCGTAGATTTTCTCCTTATAACCACTGTATCAAGATTCATTTGGATAGTTAAAGATCTGAGTAGTATCAAAGATCCAAAGGTAGAGATTTGGATCTTCCCTCGATGGACTTAAGAATCCATTAGTATATGAAAAGGCCTATATGGACAAGAATCATTCCCAGTGAAAGCACCAAAATTTTAGCATTAATAGTGGAACCAAACCCATATACGAGTTTGAGAAGAGTCTAATGATGAAAATCATGTGAAAAATACGCAGAAATTATTAAAATCACACACAATCTTTTATAGTCGTTTGACGTTAACAAGCATACATCCACATTCCAGATTTTCACTCTTCGTATTGTTTTTCTGATAATATAATAATTTGAATCGGTGAAATTTTGGAGTACAAGAAACAATTGAAATTCTTATAAGCTAAAAAGCCCTAGATTCTTTCAAGGAAACTTGTATTTATAGATGGGCGTAAATGCAGATCGATCGGAAGATCAATGAAGGAGTTAGAGTTAGTGGGGTGGCCACATTCGAGAAATTCAGATTAAATCACTTGAGGTTGGAGTTTGGATTTGGTACTAATCCAAGCAATCCAGATCGGCACCATATGGATTAACTCAACGACGAGTTATCATGATAGGTTTATTTTCACTCCTTGATTGTACTTTCAAACATTAAAACTTGAATTCCATTCAATTAGGAAGTTCCAAAGTACACCACTTGATTCAAGGTATACCATTTAGGAAGATTCAAAGTATATCATTTGGGAAGATCTGAATTTCACCAAGTTAAACAGATTTGATTTCCCTCTATTTAAATCGATATATTCCATCAATTTGGGTCGATCCAGATTTCATTAAATCCGGTCGATCCAGATTCTATCTAGTATGCTAATACTTTCTTAGTCAAATTTGAGAGGTAGTTTTTTTGATTTCGCTCGAGAGTTATCTTGTATTTTCATCTATTTTTTTTATATATTTGGTTTAACCCTGGGCTAACCACCTCGATATTTATTAAATCTAGCTTGTCCAATCTATTGAACATAGTCGGGCCAAAAGTCCCAGTGATATGTACGCGAAAAATTAACGAATGATTCATATTGCAGCTAGGAAATGTATTTTACATAATTATTCTAGTTATAATCAGGTATTTTGTTTGATTTTCTTATACATGTATACAAAATCATACTACTATAAGTTGTAATCTTTCTCGAAGTGTATGTGTTTTGTATTTTATATGTCGTAGTGCTTTATAAATGCGATTTTGACTAATTTTGCCTCTTTATACGAGTGATAAGGTATGCGCTTCGCACGTGATGATGACATATGATTCGCACGTGAATTTAATTTTATAACTAGTATATGATTAACACATTCAAGAGAATAATTTACATAATTAACCACAACATTACAATGAAATCATATAGAGTTAGTTTAAATTTTTATTATTAAGTTACAACATCTAATTTTTTTTTAGTTTGAATATTACTTATATAATTAACTGATAAGCAACAAATTCATAAAAAATGTTTCTGTGTTGGATTTTATTTTTAAACATGGAGATATATTTTGAATTTGTAAAAATGTTTAACTATTAGATCCTATTTTTAAGCATGAAGTGATATTTTAATATTGTTAAGAAGTCTAACTATTAGTTTTTTTTAGGGATGTTGAATTTTTTAATATATGCAGAGGTGTATTTATGGTAGTTTAATGAAAGCGAAAAAGAAAGTGACACCAAGTGTTTTATATCTATTAATAAAGATATGGAACTAGGCTACATCTATGTAAAGTTATAATTAACAAAGGCTGGCTTTTACTTTCTAAATTAATCTATGTTATAGGGCTGGCAATTAGAAATGAGAACCGTAAAACCGTCCCGACCCGAAATGACCCGGACCAGAACCAAACCCAACGGGTCTAGGGTCGGGTCTAGGTAATGAAAAATACAAGAAAGACCCAATAAAACCCGACCCGAAAGACCCAACCAAAAAGCATTGAAATATATGTATTTTTAGTGTTGATACCCAACAAAACCCGACCTGACCCGACCCGACCCGAAGCTCGGGTCGGGTCGGGTCTAGATTTTGGAAATATATAGTTCAGACCCGACAAAACCCGACCCGCCTAGACCCGAGACCCGACGGGTCGGGTCCGGGTCTATCGGGTCTAATTGCCACCCCTACTATGTTAAATACACAATAAATGAATAGAACACACTTTGACTATATTAATCTTGGTTCATGGATTCATCAGTTATCATGTTATCTAGATTTGAACCAAGTGATCGTCTGATGGAATCAGACTATGGAATGATGAAGAAATGAATCAAGAGACTCGAAAGAGATCAAAAGAGTATGCAAGAAAAACATTAAATATAAAATGTTGGATCTAGATTAAACTTAGAGGGGGGTGAACAGGGTTTATTAGAGTTTTTCCGTATATTTAAAAATATCACAACACAGATTGCAACATAGAAAATAAATGCATAAAGTAAATGACACAAATTTTACAAAGCTTCGACAAACCCGTCCTATTGTTGTTTAACAACCCTGTTTTCGACATCGGGATTATATGTATGATTTCGATTTGTAGCGATTTGTTAAATTAAATCAAAGGAATTTATTCACGATATCGAATAATTTTATTTTATAGATATTGAAATAGTTGGCAAATAAATTTGGTATGATTGAATGTTAAATTGACAAATAAATTAGAAGAGCATCGAATGAAATAAAATTGTTAATTGTTTAGTTGCAACGTGTGTCATGGATCGTGTATTGCTTTATGCAAGGATTGGGTTGATGATGATTCATTAGTTGAAAGGAATAAATTATATTAGATATAACTGTATGTATATTTAAAAATAGTTGGATAATATATTTATTATTAATTTAAATGATTAAGTTGTATTTTTATATATATGAATATTTATGTCTCGAACGATTAAATGGCTTTTTGAAAGTCAAGTTGTATTGCTTATATATACGGAATCTAAATAGAGAAAATAAACATCTAATATTCATTAAAGCCCACACCCATTTAAGTAAGTTTCCATTTAATTCTTGTGTCTTCTAGAGTATGGCCAAAACTATCTTTCCCTAGTCAGATGGATAAAAACGAAAGGCCCAATTCTTCATCTCAAGGGAAAATAGGGGTCGAAAAAAACAACAACAAACAATGCGAGCTCGTCGTTCTCGTCAGACAAACGCGGAGGAGGGAGAGGCCGCAACTGACGTGATGGTGGAGCCGTGCCTGGCCGTGAAAGACGATGCGTCAAGTGATGGAATGTGAATTGACGATCGTCGAAGCTTCAGTAAGGAGAGTCACATGTGAACATCGCAATTTGAAGGAGGTGGGTGGTTGTCTTCGACTACGAGCTGAGGTGTGGGGCTGCAAGGGTAGCAGTCGATGATTTAGGGATTCAAGCATCAATCAAAGTGAGTTTCCCCTTACTCACATCTATGTTTTCTCCCTAATAGTTATACGTATATATTCATATCATGATTCGATTCAGACTGAATTGTTTGGATGACTGAATTGTTGTATTTAACTTGTCATGATAATCGAATGGGCTACTTGATTGAATTATTTGTTGTGTAATTGTTTGCGATCGTTTACGAATTGAGGTTGGTCGATAAATTTTGTATTTGTTAGATGCTTGAAATATTGATGGGATGTTGTCAATTGCTAATTTATTAATTTGTAGTCATATGATTTGTCCATTTTGACTACTAATTAGCTTTAAAAACTATGTAATATGTGTGTGTGTGCATATGTGTATAAAATAATGTTTTGAAGCTTTAAATTATGAATTATAAATCAAAGGGTATAATGAAATTTCAAATATTGAATTGTGGTTTAAATCATAAATAGATTAATTTAAGTAAAATATCTAGAATATCATACTAGTTGATCTAGCTTTGGTAAACCTGCGAATGAAAACAATTAAGTAAATTATGTAGTTGTTAAATTTATTTATTGTAATAGAAAACAATATTTGGTTATAATTCTAGTTAGTATGGAATTAAATTCTAAAATGTAGCTTACAATCATTTTCAAACAGTCATCTAAGAAGCTATTACTGTCAACATAGTATGAAATCATTTTCAAACAATATTTATTATTTTGGTATTGTTCTATTGAATACTATGCTTCTACTAGTTTATACAAATTTAAAATTTAATGTTGTCTTTTTTTATGCTTAAATTGTTCCATGAGGATTACTATTTCATTTCATTTGTAAATTTAATTAGATTTCATTTATTACTTTATATTTTCTGAATTTCATTAATTGCTTATTTCTTGATATTCCGATTTTTATGGAAATATTGTATACATAGTAAATGATTCACTGTTGATATTGACCTGATTAATGCTTTAAACACGATACAGTGATGATGCCTTTTAGGTGATTTTACAAAAATTACATTCTATGTAATGAGAAATTTGAAATAATGGTTTGGTGAAACCGTCTAGCATGGGATTTTCGGTATCACCATCCTGGTTATTCATTGGACTTGTTATATAGAGTATTGAAGGATAAATGTAGTGTAAAACATTGTCTACACTGAGAAGTCCTGAGCGACTATCACCTTACCAGTACTAGATAATCCGGAGTGGTTACCGAGGTAGTCCTAAGTGACTATGCCATATTGGACCTGAGATTCTAACTTATGGAGATATGAGTATCTTCCATTATAGGCATCAAAATATTTTACTACTGGTATATGATATTATCATTGCACGTGCGATATTACTGAGTCTCTCCAATGTTGATATGCGTGTGGCGTTGCGAAGTCTTGCCAATGTTGATATGGATCCATATGATCTTTTATGACTTTTTTTAATATTTCGATGTGATTTACATATATGATTCTCATTTATGATTTAATCATGTTATTGTATTTTGATAGCCTATGAGATATCGTGTGTGAAAATTTTCGTTTATGATTTCATCATGTATTTGTATTTTGATGGCCTGTGAGCTATCGTGTGATTGTGATGATTCTTGTTTATGATTTCATCGTGTTATTGTTTTTTTGATGGCCTGTGAGCTATTGGGTGATTTTGATATTTTGGTAATTCCATAATGCGTTATAACTCTTGAATGAGATTCATTTAAATAAGATTATGCTGTCATTTGCATATGATCTTATATGGTAATGCTTCCATAATATTTTAGCCATGAGGCATGAATCATTAATGACGACATTTGAGTGAACTTAATGATTAAGTTTATGATTTGAATGATCATTGTGGATTAAATAATGTTGTACATCTTTATGTTATTATTCTTGTTTAAAGCACCCAAACAATTTATATTAACTATAATGGATTTAGACATAGACTGATCCATTTACTATTGTATATAATACTCGGGTCAGACCGAGACATTACAAGTTCAGGGAGCTTGAGACCAGCTTGTATTTATTGCGCTTAGAAGAGTACAATAACTTATAGTATTTATTACTTTGTACTGTATGGATTGATGTGTATATTGGGGTGTAGTGAGTAAAGATGTATAAAATGTTAAATAATATATATTATATTTTGTCATTGTGATTGACTCTGTTATCTCTATATTTCTGCATGTTTTGTATTGTTCTGTCCTGGAGGCACACGTGTAATTGTTTTGTACCGACATTGAGTACGTAAGAGTAAGTAATATTTTAGAAATTTTAATGCGTACCAATGTTTGTCTAAGTGAATTTGCACGTGTGTGTCCTACAGCCTCATTTTCCGTATTATCTGACGGTATTACTTAGTGTAATACTCTTGGATAATATGAGTATAGAGGTGGGGTGTTACATGCTGCATTCCACAAGGTTTTTTTACTAGAATTAAAACAATATCTATGCTTACAAAATCCCAATAAAGTCGCGACACCCGCTACCAATTGTTTTAATTCTACGCTCAAAACCCTGAACTTTTCTTTATCCCCAATATCAGATTTTCCCCGAATTACAAACCCGTAACTCGTAAACCCTAGTTATAAATCCTATAACTAGTATATACCCAAGTTTTACGAAAAACTAGAAAAAAATGGACGATTACAAAACAAATACAAAAAAATACAATAAAAAATAAAAACCCTTTCCTTCTAAATACGAATTAGTCGGTCTCTTATTTATTTTATCTCTCGAAAAAATGTCGGAAGACCCAACTTAGTGTTTTCTTCTACAACAGCCCGCATTTTACGTATTGGAGGATCATAAAATATTTTTATTTAATTCCCCGAGGGTTGGATTATTCTCATATTTTGATATGTTTGTTATGGGGATGTGAGACATATCCATAATTTTTACCAATTTTATTTATGATCATTTTACCCCTGCCAGTCTTGTACAGGGCATAACTTTTGACTAGGATCGAATTAAGTGTTGAAATCGGTTTCATTGGAAAGGAAACGGTGTTGCCAATTCCGTAGAGTGATCACATTAAAGATTTGGTTCAGTTGTTTGGGAGAAATCACCGTTTTAGTGTTTCACAATTTCTATTTAGGTTTTATAAGCCATTGATGGGCTTATTTGAGGAGGCCCATTAGTGGGCTGGTGGAAGGCTATAAATAGGGGGTTAGAGGCTTGGAGAAAAATTACTTTCTTCATTCTATCATTTGTAGAGCTTATGATCTTCCTTGCTCAATCAAATACACCTTTCCACTATTAAAATTCTAGATCTACATAAGAGAATCGAAGATCTACATCGTTTGAAGCTAGATCTATGCCAAGTGAAGAAAGATCTCATCTAATTGGAAGGTTTGAAGAGGGCTCTTCACTGTTCAGATTCGCGATTCGTTGATTTTGTGTTGTTTTGAAGAATTGGTGAGAGATATGCATCTCTCACGCGGATTCAATCAAGTATACGAGTTGTTTGATCATAATTTCATCATTTTCAAGTCATTTTCACCTAGATCTATATCATGGTAAGTATATTTTTGCCATAGGATCTAATCTAGCAACTTAAAACCAGTAATTTCCATGTTCGTTCATATATTTATGCAAGCTAGATCCATCGTTTTAGTTCAGTTATTGATTTATCATGATTTAGGACATTTTATATGGTTAAGTGATGAATAATTGCCATTTTGATATTGTTGTTGATTATATGAAGTGTTGTCGAATCTGATGATTTAGATGAGTTGTTTCAATCAATGTTGTCGTTTGGTGAAGGTTTGGTCAAGATTGAAGTTATTTTAGTCGGGTCTGGAGTCGGGTCGTTTTTCATAGGTCGGGTTGTTTTTTTTGTTCTCCAAGAAACGAGTTAGATCGTTTAAAAATAGGTCGGGTCATTAGAACTGCTTGGGTCGTTCGATCATGGTGTCCGCGTTGAAGCTTGGTTCATGCTTACCTAAGATCGCTGGTCGTTGGAGGTGATGCGGCAGAAGGCAGATCTGTGTTGATAAAGTCAGGAGTTGGAGTGTTGGATCGTGCATCACCCTAAGTCGTAGGTCGTTGGAGCCACGGTGGGAATGGATCGTTGGAGCATTATGGGTCGGTCATAGGGGCTTAGATCGTTGGTGAGGCTTGGATTCGAAGGGAGTTAGGTTGGTTAAGGCGATGGGTCATTACATATAATAGGTCGTAGGTGCGACCTAGGGGAGTTAGATCGAGAAAACGACCTAAAGAAGCTACATCGTTTGTAAACGCTATGAATGGAGATTAAGTGTTGTGGTTTATTTTTCATAGCGGAAAAGCTGAAGATGCTATGGAAAGTAATATCGAACTAACGATGTATATTTTTGGGTCGATGATGTTTGTGACTTCGAAGTGGATTCAGGAAGGAATGTTTGATGTGCTCGTTGATCGTCGTAATGCAACAAATGTGAAGACGACTCAAGTGTGTTTTGAGTTCGTGGATAGTGGTTAGATGGTCGGCGGTGATGACGACTAGAGATACTGAAGGCCGAGGAATTATCGTTGTTGTAGCATACTCAAAGCAAGGGTATAATAGGGGCACCTAAAGACAGATTGTATGGTCGAATTCCCTGGGCAGCTAGACAGGCCTAGTTGCATTTCGTTGTATGGCGTATGGTGTTTTTGCTAGAACCGGCCCTTGATAGTCGATGGCAAGATGTTTAGCCGATCATGCAATTAACGATGTTTTCGAAGTAGGATTGGCAGTGATAGCCATAGTTAGTCATGAATGTTGGTTGTTTGCTTGTACCGTCTCATGTAGATTGTCTGACGTCGAAAGAGATGTCTCTTAGGTGCTTGTTTGATGTTGGTTTAGGCCTTTAGGGCTTGTGCTCAAGTGATTTTTTATCTCGATTAGGATGGTTTACGTGAGATATAACTAGTTGCTCTGATTGCTATTGTATGGCTACTTCTGATTGTCATGAATGACTGGTTGTCTGATTGCCTGAATGTATGGTTGTTTTCAAAAGCTTGTTGTAAAGGCATTCACTGTACGATGCGGGGAAGATGGGGTTGAGTTCTTCTCTGGTGTTTTGGTTGGTTAATCTATCTATTCTTATATACTTTTTTTTAGTAGGAGGATGTGTAGCGCGAGACTACACGGCTGATTAAGCATTATATTAATATATATAAACCAGTTGATAAGCCCAACTGGTGGCTAATAGTTCGAGAGAGAGACAATAAAAAACAATCTCCTAATGTTTCAACATTTACAGCTAATATAAAATTGCACAGCAGAGACTAAAAGCAAAACCATATACCAGCCAAAATAAGGAACCACTTAAGAATTTATTAAACCATGCAGACATAAGAAGTTAATGCAGATCTGGACTCGAGTCTCCATGATTTGAACCCACAGATTCACCTGGACTATTATTCGTTAGTAGAATGAGCATAAATCTAGCTGAGGTAGATTGACCTATCCATGATTGAAAGTAGTAAATAATAAGTCTGCATAATCCTTCAAAAAGGTTCAGTAGTTTGTTAAATACAACTGCATTCCTCTCTTTCCATATGCACTAACAGTATACTGGTAAAATGGAATCTAATGCAACATTAAGAACACTATTTTTCCAGTAGTCGAACACAGATGATATGTTGGGAATAAATCCAAGCAGATAAATGCTAGTGCCTGCAAGAATTGGAAATGAGAACTCGCAATCAAAGAACAAATGATGAATAAATTCTACATGACTTTCACAAAATGCACAATGAGGATCAACAATAAGATTAAGCCTATGTTACTTTGCTCTTGTTTTAACCTTACCATGAATAAGGCACCAATTAAAGAAGAGAACCTTTGGAGGAAGACGAATTTTCCATAATCTTGAAAATGAAAAAGATCTTCCAGAAAAATTAATATAATGATACACAGAAGCCACAGAAAAACCCTTTCTTGGTGATAAAGCCCAAACATAACTATCAGGAATATGAGAAATCTGGGTTTGAAAGATCAGACTTGAGACATCGAGGAGATTATCGAGAACATGAACATCAAATATAGATGAAAGACAAAGAGAAGTGCCATTATGAATCAAATTCACCATAGAAGAGTTCACATTGGAAATCAAAGGGAAGAGAGAAGGGAAAACATGAGATAGAGGGAGCTGGCCGTGCCATATATCATGCCAGAATAAACAAGTTTCACCATTACCCAGACTTACATGAAACAAATTTTTAATACGAGGAATACATGGAGTTAACCAGACCAGAATAGAGAAGGCTTAACAGAGGGGAGAAAGTGCAAGTCAAGATGAGAATTGCTAGAATAGTATAGAGAAAGAATCCAGTCTTTCCATATGAAAGAGCCTGGAGATACAATGCGCCATAACCATTTTGATAGAAGATTCAGATTGAAATTAAAGAGATTAACTATACCCAAGCCTCCCTGATCAATATGTAAACACACAGTTTGCCAGTTAACCAATTTTTTGACTTTGTTCCCATTCCATTGGAAAGCACTTCTAATTGATTTTTTTTTTCGAAATTACCCATTTAGGGAGTTTATGAAAAGACATCCAATATGTTGGCAAAGCAGATAATACAACTTTTACCAACACTAAACGACCAGCTGAGGAAACGGAATTAGTCTTCCATGAGGATAACCTCTTTTCAATCTTATGAAAGAGTGGCAACCAATCCGATCTATGAAGCTTTGTAGGGCTAAGAGGAATTCCCGAATAAAGTATTGGGAAATTATGAATAGAACAATTAAGGGTAGAAGAGATAGATGGACCCAAATGATCATCTTTTCCTAACATTACAATTGAACTTTTCAAAAAATTAATGGAAAGACCTGATATAAGCTCAAATGCATATAGCACCACTTTAAGACAGTGAATATGGTTAAGGTCAGGAGAAGAAAAAATGATTGTATCATCAGCAAATTAAAGGTTAGATATTGCAAGAGATGCATTAAAAAGATGAATTCCATCAAAATAGTTATTTGCAATCACTCTCTTAAACATTTGATTGACTACATCTGCAATTAACACAAAAATAAGAAGAGATAGTGGATCTCCCTGCCGAAGCCCTCTATTGGATCTGATTAGACCCCCAATATTTCCATTAATAGAAATGGATGGGTGACTTGTCTTAAGAATACAATCAATCCAATTACACCATCATTGAGAAAATCCCCTATGTTTAAATATTTGTAAAATAAATTCCCAATTAACAGAGTCAAAGTCTTTAGAGAAGTCTAATTTGAGGAGGACACCAGGTATAACAGTATTGTGACAATAAGAAATTACCTCCTGAGTAGCTGCAATACAATCGAGAATGCAACGTCCTTGAATGAAAGCTGATTGCTCAGCGCCAATAAGATCAGAAATCACAGATTGAAGATGATTAGCAAGTGATTCGGTGATAATTTTAAAAGTGGTATTAAGCAAGCTAATGGGATGAAAATCTCAGAGAGAGTTAGCACCAGAGAATTTGGGAAGAAGAACAATGTTAGCATAATTTAGACTAGAAGTAATGCTAGGGTTATCATAAAATTCAATACACATGGCCATGATGTTATGTTTTATCGCTCACTAAGACTGTTGTCTGACTCAAGGTTTTATGTTTCCCTCTTATTACCTTAGGTTGTTCATCCGATTTTGGATGAGCAGACTGAGTAGTAGGTAACATGTGATATCTTGGTGAGGACGATACTGTTGTGGGTGACGAGCAGGAGGCTTGCGTATCAAGTTTTCTGCTATCTAGTATTCGATGTTTCCGCTATTATGATTGATGTTTTCTCTGAATGTTGTAGTGAGGAAATTTTTTACAGACACTTGTGTTGTAATCCAAGGGTGTACGGATATTCTTTCTAATTGTTATGAAATTTCAAGTTTCTGCTCAAATATGCTTCACTATTACTGCCTGTTGTATATGTTCTATTATATTTTATCCTTGCGATGTGAGTTATACGACAAGTTCTGCATGTGTTATCATACCTTGATGATCGTCCATAGCTGTTCGACACACCTTTCAGCGCATTATTCCTCTTGTTTAGTATAAGAATTATAGGCGGTCGTTACATTTGGTATCAGAGCTTAGGTTGTCGATTTTAATCAAAGTTCGAAGACGTAATTACGTATGAGAAACGTATTTGTAGATATCTGATGGATGTATACTATATAGTAGTGTTATTATAATAGCATTTGAACTGCTTTAGCTATTTTTCTCGTAAGAGGCTAATCATTCTGTACTGCAAATTTAGAATGAGTCGATGAACATCGAGACATACAACTAGGGAGGGGACTGTGCCTAGAGGGGGAAATGGTGGTACATCAGATTACCCAGCCATGTTTAAGGCTATGATGGAGGCATTTATGAGAAGGGTACCCGCTTCAGTGGAAGCCACAGTCGATGTAAGGGTGCACGTGCCTAGGATTGTGGATTTCGCAAAGCTGTGTAAAGACTTTACATCTCTAGGGAAAGGAGTTTAGAGGGACAGAACTGAGTGAAGAGGTTCAGAGGTGGTTAGATACTTGTAATCGTATTTTTGGAGATTTGGGTATAGATGATGCAATGAAGAGGAAGCTTGCATCGAGACAACTTCAGGGCTGATCCCTGGAGCGGTGGAACTCCGTTACGCACCAGACTCCGAAAGATGAGATAACATGGGAACAGTACCAAGTCAAATTCGAGACAAAGTTTATCTCTACTGCTCAAAAGTTAGTTTTGTTCAAGAAGTTTGTGGAGTTGAAACAAAATGGTAGACCAATGCTTGATTATGTTTCTGATTTTCGGGCATTGTCCAAGTATGCTCGTTCATATATTGACACACCCTATCCAAAGAACGAAAAGTTTGTAATGGGTCTGGATACCTATATTGTGACAACCGCCCATAACCCTCGCACTATACAAAAGAAATAATGCGCTGAAAGGTGTGCAAGGCAGTCAAGGACGATCATCAGAGTAGGTAAACACAAGCAGAACCTGTCGTAAACTCACAACGCAAGGATAAAATATAATAGAACTAATACAACAAGTAGTAATAGTGAAGCAGAAACACAAGATTTTCATATAACTAGAAAGTAATATCCACAAACTTGGAAATAGTGTTTATACAAAGTTGCCTCACTACATTATTCAGAAAAGCAAACAGCGGAAACCCAATTATTAGATGGTAGTAAAATGGGTATATGAGCCTCCTGCTCGCCACCAATCAACACCATCATCCTCACTAAAGCATCACGTGCCACCTGCTACTTAGTCTGCTCATCCACAATTGGATGAACAACCCAAGGTAATAAGAGGAAACATAATACCTTTAGTCAGACGACAGTCTTAGTGAGCAATAAAACAACTAACAAACTTTAACAATAAAGTGTATGAGAAAGGACAGATGTAACACCCCACACCCGCTAAGGTCACTCACTAAGGGAATGCCTTAACTTCGGTGGAGTATTTTAAGTGAATATAGAACAGAAAAATTACGACAAAACAGATATAAATAATACTTGAAATCTAAAACATCATTTCATTGCAGCAGAAGATAAACATGTTTGGTTACATATCAAAACCAACTAAAACAAGAGTCAAGTACTAAATATCCATCCTGATAAATCGTAAGTACATAATCCCACTACATAACTAATAGCCATAATAGAAAAGATAAGCTGGGCTTTACATCACGGTCCAAACTCCAAAAGATAGATAAAGCAATCTGATCAAAGCCCACTAGTGCTAGGCCCACTCTGAGAACCTGAGGGTTGGGAAAAAAAGATAAAAACAACGGGGTCAGACATAAGTCTGAGTGAGCCCTATAACTTTAACAATACAATCATTAAGGTAATTAGGGTATGATATAAACCTGGTACGGTACAACTGGGGAAAAATGACTACACTAAGCAGCCAACTAGACTACGGATGAACTAAGATAACGGTAAAAGACGCGCCTATCTACCCAAGGATAAATACTACACTGCACCACACCAGATCTACCCACCCAAGGGTAATTCCTACACTGCACTACACCAATCATTCCTACTTAAAGGTTGATCCCACCCAAGGACTTAGAAAATTTACCCAGTAGTTTCGTGTACCCCTAGCTGACTACATAAGTGTCGTCTGCCCCTATCTCCACTAGGTGTACCCACTACTCCCATTCGATCGGCTCCCTAACGTAGATACCCGTGATGGCCCCACAGTGGGGTGTATCACTCCCTAAAGTGGCAACCCGATACAATCAACGGTGCACGGCTTATACCTACACGATGCAACAACGTCTTACCTACCAGCCCGGGTCCACACACGCATATGAAACCCGTTGGACTTGCGTTGCCACCGCTAACCCGTTTTGGCCTCTTATAGTCAAGCCCAGTACGCGTGTCCCTTCCTCGACATGGGTCGAGCCCAATAAGATACATATGGGTTACTGGTTGAAATGGGCCCCACAAGCTACCCACCTAAGCTTGTCCCTTTTTCTAGTGCATCCCACTTAACCCTTTTTAATAATCATGTCCACTTACATGTTTAAAGTTTGGTTAAGTCATCTAATCATATTTCAATTGCCACTCAAGGCACCCACTAGATTTCCCCATGCCACCCAAGGCACTTACTTGATTTCCACATGCCACCCAAGGCACTTACTTAACCCTTTAATAAGGTTTAATTACATGTTCCACTTTGGTTAAGTATTCTAATCTTATCTTCTATTGCCACCCAAGGCAACCACTAGATTTTCCCCATGCCACCCAAGGCACTTACTTAACCCTTTAATCATGTTTAATTACATGTTCCACCTTGGTTAAGTATTCTAATCGTATTTTCTATTGCCACCCAAGGCAACCACTAGATTTTCCCCATGCCACCCAAGGCACTCACTTGATTTCCACATGCCACCAAAGGCACCCACTTAACCCCTCATGCCCCACTACATGCTTATTTGGTTAAGTGTTTCTTAATTGATTAAGAACGTAACCGTTGTAAAGACCTCTCACATTAGACTATCTTTTATGGCAGCTGGATTTGCCGGTTGGGTCCGGGAAGCCTTACGCCATAACCGAGTCTAACCTCGTGTCTTTACACTTGTCACGCATTTAGTTTGTGCCTAAGACCTCTCACATTGGGCCAATCATTTGTAGCCGCTGGATTTGCCGGTCAGTTCCGGGCAGTCTTACGCTACAAAAGGGTCCAACCTCGTGTCTTAGTCGATTAATTACACCTAATTAATCACCCCCATATTTCGAATTAATTTTCCCTAATTAATTCCAATTTTAACGATGTACATAATTGACTCAATTATGTTCATCCACTTTATGGTATGCATAATCATACCAACTTCACACCATTTCATTAACATGTATATTAACCCCATCGTTCCCCACGTAATTCGCTAACATGACAAAAAAGGGAAGATTCATCACAAATACAATGGGTTCAACTTGCATAACATTAGCATCAACATGGGTTTAAAGGTGTCAACATGCATATAGCATCAAACCCAACTAGCATAAATAATCAACCCAAACTTGCATGAATCACATATGTCATAAAGAGGTTAACTTGCATAAGTTTCTTATGTCATACAAAGGGGTAAACTTGCATATGTACGTATGACATACAAAGGGGTTAACTTGCATATGTATGCATATCATCCAAAGGTGTAAACTTGCACATGTTACTTGCATATAATCAAACACCAAACTTGCATAACATGACATATATGAACTTGCATATAATCAAACACCAAACTTGCATAACATATCATGTATGAACTTGCATATAATCATACACCAAACTTGCATAACATGGTGTCATAATGGATCAATGTTTATCATAGTGATTTGCATAACTAGCATCATGAACACATAGCCTAAAACTTGCATAACTTGCATAACATCATGATCACATAGCATATGACTTGCATAACTTGCATAACCTCATGATCACATAGCATATGACTTGCATAACTTGCATAACATCATGATCACATAGCATATGACTTGCATAACTTGCATAACATCATGAACACATAACATATAACTTGCATAACTTGCATAACATCCTTAACACATAGCATATAACTTGCATAACTTGCATAACATCATTAACACATAGCATATGATAACATAACTTGCATTGATCCACATTCATAGCCATAACCTCATTATATCCTATCATAATCATTTCAACAATTGGTCATTAAGGCTATAGAAACTCACAACTTGTTGATTAGCACTCCTATGAAGAAGATTAAGTTGCTAGAGTTGATTAGAGGTTGATTTGAGAAGCTATCTTCCTCTTTAATTTGATGGAGGCTCCTTCAAGTTGCATTTTGACGGCATAACGGTGTTGTATCTATTTTTAGTATGAATTAGGGTAGTCTTAGGGTGTATTTATAGATTAGTTAGGTGTTTTAGGCCATTAGATTAACCCTAAATCAGATTAGAGCCGTCAGATCTCGTCCTAGCCACCAAGCACAGCCCCAAAGCCAAGATGGTGCACCCAGGTCACACAGACCGACAGGGGGGGTCGACCCGTGTGTCGACCCCTGGGTCGACCCCTAGGGAGGGGGTCGACACCCATGTCGACCCTAGGGTCGACTCCCTCTGCCTGGCGGGAATTTTCCCGCTACTTCTGAAATGTGAAATTTTTGTATTTAAATCTGTTTTAAATTTCTGAAAACTTCTTCGGGCCTTAACTGGGTCATACGGACTCCGATTTTCGAAAACTCGGACTCTATTTCGTGTATTTTTCCGAGACGAACGCAATGGCATAGCCCGTTTCCCCTGATTCAGATTTTTAAAATTTAATTCTGCCCTGTTTTATATTATAGCAAGTTATTCAACATACGGGGTGTTACATTCTCCCCTACTTAAAGGATTTCGTCCCCGAAATCTCTATGCCAAGAAGAACGTATCCTACCATCCAAACAACCATCTACTAAACCATCAAACACTGGCATCCATTGTCCTTAAAGTTTCTAATGCTGTATGAACATATGCAAAGAGTGTGTGTATATGTTCCCTGTCTAATGCAAAATCAGGCGGTCTACTGATTCAGTTGACCTCCGTAATGCAAACCATGATAGTGCCATGCATCCAATATGTATGCGAAAGAACTCTATCGACACATACTATTTCTACATGAGTGCACAATCATTCACCAAAATGCATCATCCATATGATAACACAATCATTATACATCCATTAATATAGCTACCTACACACAATTATATGCAATATGCAATATGAAGTGACTGAGCCGATCTAGTGCCTAAGGTGTGTGTATATGCATCCACGAGCAACCACTAGCAAACACTTGCATCCACACGTATCCATCAAACATAACATGTCTCAAACACATGTTTCAACCATAGGTTTACCCTATCTATAGGTCAAAGGTACTAATGAGAGGACATACTAAAGATAAGATAAGTACTAGACAAACGATAAAGGAGAAGTTAAAAGACATACCCTCAAAAAGGAATGGGTACAATTAACGCATCTTCGCTTCTGTCTCCCAAGTAGCATTGCTCTCATCCTCTCCCCATTGCACTTTGACTAGTCGCACCTCTCTGTTCCTCAACTTCCTAATCTCTGACCCAAGGATGCGGGTAGGAGCTCGTCGAATAGTTGCATCCCGCTCTACCTCCACTTCTCTAAGCAAGCTCGGCTCTACCACCTCTGCGGTCTGATGTAGGCACTTCCTCAAATGTGACACATGGAATACGTCATGTACCCCACTAAGTCTCTCGGGTAAATCCACTCTATATGCCATCCGCCCAATCCTTTCCTTAATAGGAAACGGTCCTACAAATCTTGGAGCTAACTTCCCAACGGACCCAAAGCGAACTACATTCCGTAATGGAGATACTTTGACAAAGACCATGTCCCCAACATCAAACTCAAGATCCGTCCTCCTCTTATCCGCGTAAGATTTCTGCCTATCTTGCGTTGCTTTCATCCTTCTTCGAATCAAATCAATCTTCTCCGAAGTCTCTCTAAACATATCGGGCCCAAGCAAGATCTTATCCGTAGATTCCCACCAACATGTAGGTGATCGACAAGGCCTTCCATAAAGAGCTTCGAAAGGAGCCATACCAATACTGGATTGAAAGCTGTTATTATACGCGAACTCCACCAATGGAAGATGCTCTTCCCATGTACCCCCAAAATCCAAGATACATAGCCTCAAAAGGTCTTCTAGAACACGATTCACCCTCTCGGCCTGGCCGTCCGTCTGAGGATGATATGCGATGCTCAAACACAACTGAGTCCCTACCGCCTCTTGCAAACTTTTCCTAAATTCGCTAGTGAAGATAGGATCTCGATCACTCACTATGCTAGAGGGTACCCCATGCAATCGAACTATCTCTCGAAGATAAACTGAAGCTAGCCATGGAGCAGTCCTCTTGCTCTTCACGGGTATGAAATGGGCACTCTTAGTAAGTCTGTCTACCAAAACCCAAATTCCCGTATTACCATTCCTCGATCTCGGTAACCCATCAATAAAACCCATCGAGACGCTATCCCACTTCCATTGCGGAACTTCTAATGGGTGAAGCAACCCACCAGGTTTCTTTTGCTCCACTTTCACTTGTTGGCACACCAAGCATCTAGCGACATACTCGGCCACATCTTTCTTCATACCGGCCCAAAAGAAAACTCGCTTCATGTCTTGGTACATCTTGTCCCCACCGGGATGAATGGTCATCTTCGAACGATGCGCATCATCAAGTATAGCCTTCCTCAAACCCTCGTCTTGCGGTACACAAAGTCTATCGTCTCTACGCAAGCACCCCTATCATCTAGGGTGTACCTACTCAAATGGCTGGACAACTCCCCCCTTACGAGCTTCTCTACTAACTCAACCAACTGTGGGTCATCCCGCTGTGCCTCGCCAATCCGTCCCAAAAGAGTAGGTCTGACCTCTAAGGATGCTAGCAAACCGGGTATAAAGTCAATGGAAGGTCTGAAATCAAACATCGAGATAAATTCCAAGCTTCGTCGTTCCACGAACAATGGACTCAAGGACAACCTTTTTCTGCTCAAGGCGTCTGCCACCACGTTACCCTTGCCGGGGGTATACGCTATCTCGAAATCATAGGATGCTAAGAATTCCATCCACCTTTGTTGTCTTAAGACTATCCGCTCAAATATTCTCCAACACTTCCCTAAGATGTAGGGCATGCTTTTCTCCACTTCTAGAGAAAACCAGGATATTCTCCCATGCAAAATCGTCACAACTATTCATCTCTCATGCAGACCATCCTAGTCGAACTCGACATCCCCCAAGGGCAAGCCCCAAAGGACTAAACCAATATCAGACAAACACCCAAGGGATACCTCCTTCGAATTCAAACGACCTACGTGAGATGATACTAGTAAAAACGGCTAAATAATTAAGCCCTTGTCCAACTCTGGATGTCCTTGCCAGTCTCGCTCCAAAACCATCGTTGATCAAATAACTGGCTTTGCTTAACCTATTAAGCACATACGAAAACTTATTTCGCTCTTAGAAAAGACCAAGATGTTATCCACAAAGACCACTACGAAGTTATTTAGGTACTCCCTGAACACCCTACTCATCAAATCAACAAAGTATGCGGGGGCGTTCGTAGAACCAAATGGCATCACAAGCCACTCATAGAAACCATCCGGAGTCCTAAAGGCAGTCTTCTCTACTATCCTCAGCCACTCCCAACTGATGAAACCCCGTGGCCAAGTCCAACTGCGAAAACACTGAGGCGCCAACCAACTGATCAAAGAGATCATCAATCCTCGGCAATGAGTGTCTATTCTTCTTTGTGAGCTTGTTGAGTTCTCTATAGTCTACACAAAGTCTGAGGGACCCATCCGCCTTCGTGGCAAAAACTACTGGAGCACCTCACTCCGATATACTTCGTCTTATGAACCCCTTCTCAAGCAACTCCCCTACTTGCTTATGGAGTTCCCTCCTCTCACAAGGAGCCATGCGGCGCACTGGCAAAGATACTTGTTTAGCATTATTCACCAGATATATTCGGAAGTCTATCTCCCGCTTCGGAGGTAAGCCCTTCACCTCCTCAAACACATCCGAGTATTCCCGGACCACTCTAACAGATTGCAAACTCTCGACCGAAGCGTCAAGCGATTCAAGATAACTTAGCATAACAGAATCCATGGGATTACAAGAGATCTCGAGAGTGTTCCCCAAGCGGGTCATGAGCCTAACAACTCTCCTTTCACAATCAAGAACGACACCATTACTGGATAACCAGTCCATGCCCAAAATCAACCCATAGCCCGTGAAGCCCAAAACAAAAGCATCACATCTAAACTCAACGCTAAGTATAGAAATCTTCAAACCCAAACATATCATGGACAAATAAGTGGAGCCCCCAATTGGGTTTGAAACAACCAAGGGATCATCTACCAGACTGGTGTCTAAGTGCAGTGACTCAACTAACGATGATGAGATAAACGAATGCGATGCGCCAGAATCGAATAAAGTTCGAACAAGATGATCGAGAGAACCAAATTTCAACCTAGACGGTCCTACCCCCATTAGGTATACCCGCCGTGAGGGAATACACCTACCCTCCAGAGGATCCTGTACTTTGTCCTTACCTCTTTGGACAATCCTAATAAGGTGTCCTATTTCTCCAAAACAACTAGCCTTCTCCTTCACATTCTCCTTTCGTGACCTCTCACCACGATGAGGTTTCGTCCTTTATTTACCTAATAGCTATATTGAACCTTCCTCCCTCGTCCATCTTAAAGGTACCCATAAGCCCTCCACTTCCTTGGACTAACTTCTTAGCCCGGCAAACGTCTTAGTCCCTTGAAGTGGTTCTTCCGCCCTTCATACGGAAGTCCTTATTTATCTTAAAAAGACATCTATACGCGGAGGGGAAATTCAAAAAGAGAAAGAGGAAGAGATTCAAAACGGAGAATCGAAGGAAGGATATATGGCTCTTGGGGATTATGTTCTTTTCTTTCAAAAACTTTTCTCTTAAAAGACATGTTTTTGAAAATACTTCTTCCAAAAATGTTTTTAGAAAAATAGTATTCTAAAAATTTTATCTGTTCCGGTAACCTTTGCTCTGATACCACGTGTAACACCCCACACCCGCTAAGGTCACTCACTAAGGGAATGCCTTAACTTCGGTGGAGTATTTTAAGTGAATATAGAACAGAAAAATTACGACAAGACAGATATAAATAATACTTGAAATCTAAAACATCATTTCATTGCAGCAGAAGATAAACATGTTTGGTTACATATCAAAACCAACTAAAACAAGAGTCAAGTACTAAATATCCATCCTGATAAATCATAAGTACATAATCCCACTACATAACTAATAGCCATAATAGAAAAGATAAGCTGGGCTTTACATCACGGTCCAAACTCCAAAAGATAGATAAAGCAATCTGATCAAAGCCCACTAGTGCTAGGCCCACTCTGAGAACCTGAGGGTTGGGGAAAAGATAAAAACAACGGGGTCAGACATAAGTCTGAGTGAGCCCTATAACTTTAACAATACAATCATTAAAGTAATTAGGGTATGATATAAACCTGGTACGGTACAACTGGGGATAAATGACTACACTAAGCAGCCAACTAGACTTAGGATGAACTAAGATAACGGTAAAAGACGTGCCTATCCACCCAAGGATAAATACTACACTGCACCACACCAGATCTACCCAACCACGGGTAATCCCTACACTGCACTACACCAGTCATTCCTACTTAAAGGTTGATCCCACCCAAGGACTTAGAAAATTTACCCAGTAGTTTCGTGTACCCCTAGCTGACTACATAGGTGCCGTCTGCCCCTATCTCCACTAGGTGTACCCACTACTCCCATTCGATCGGCTCCCTAACGTAGATACCCGTGTTGGCCCCACAGTGGGGTGTATCACTCCCCAAAGTGGCAACCCGATACAATCAACGGTGCACGGCTTATACCTACACGATGCAACAACGTCTTACCTACCAGCCCGGGTCCACACACGCATATGATACCCGTTGGACTTGCATTGCCACCGCTAACCCGTTTTGGCCTCTTATAGTCAAGCCCAGTACGCGTGTCCCGTCCTCGACATGGGTCGAGCCCAATAAGATACATATGGGTTACTGGTTGAAATGGGCCTCCACAAGCTACCCACCTAAGCTTGTCCCTTTTTCTAGTGCATCCCACTTAACCCTTTTTAATAATCATGTCCACTTACATGTTTAAAGTTTGGTTAAGTCATCTAATCATATTTCAATTGCCACTCAAGGCACCCACTAGATTTCCCCATGCCACCCAAGGCACTTACTTGATTTCCACATGCCACCCAAGGCACTTACTTAACCCTTTAATCATGTTTAATTACATGTTCCACTTTGGTTAAGTATTCCAATCTTATCTTCTATTGCCACCCAAGGCAACCACTAGATTTTCCCCATGCCACCCAAGGCACTTACTTAACCCTTTAATCATGTTTAATTACATATTCCACCTTGGTTATGTATTCTAATCATATTTTCTATTGCCACCCAAGGCAACCACTAGATTTTCCCCATGCCACCCAAGGCACTCACTTGATTTCCACATGCCACCCAAGGCACCCACTTAACCCCTCATGCCCCACTACATGCTTATCTGGTTAAGTGTTTCTTAATTGATTAAGAACGTAACCGTTGTAAAGACCTCTCACATTAGACTATCTTTTATGGCAGCTGGATTTGCCGGTTGGGTCCGGGCAGCCTTACGCCAAAACCGAGTCTAACCTCGTGTCTTTACACTTGTCACGCATTTAGTTTGTGCCTAAGACCTCTCACATTGGGCCAATCATTTGTAGCCGCTGGATTTGCCGGTCGGTTCCGGGCAGTCTTACGCTACAAAAGGGTCCAACCTCGTGTCTTAGTCGATTAATTACACCGAATTAATCACCCCCATATTTCGAATTAATTTTCCCTAATTAATTCCAATTTTAACGATGTACATAATTGACTCAATTATGTCCATCCACTTTATGGTATGCATAATCATACCAACTTCACACCATTTCATTAACATGTATATTAACCCCATCGTTCCCCACGTAATTCGCTAACATGACATAAAAGGGAAGATTCATCACAAATACAATGGGTTCAACTTGCATAACATTAGCATCAACATGGGTTTAAAGGTGTCAACATGCATATAGCATCAAACCCAACTAGCATAAATAATCAACCCAAACTTGCATGAATCACATATGTCATAAAGAGGTTAACTTGCATAAGTTTCTTATGTCATACAAAGGGGTAAACTTGCATATGTATGTATGACATACAAAGGGGTTAACTTGCATATGTATGCATATCATCCAAAGGTGTAAACTTGCACATGTTACTTGCATATAATCAAACACCAAACTTGCATAACATGTCATATATGAACTTGCATATAATCAAACACCAAACTTGCATAACATATCATGTATGAACTTGCATATAATCATACACCAAACTTGCATAACATGGTGTCATAATGGATCAATGTTTATCATAGTGATTTGCATAACTAGCATCATGAACACATAGCCTAAAACTTGCATAACTTGCATAACATCATGATCACATAGCATATGACTTGCATAACTTGCATAACCTCATGATCACATAGCATATGACTTGCATAACTTGCATAACATCATGATCACATAGCAAATGACTTGCATAACTTGCATAACATCATGATCACATAGCAAATGACTTGCATAACTTGCATAACATCCTTAACACATAGATTATAACTTGCATAACTTGCATAACATCATTAACACATAGCATATGATAACATAACTTGCATTGATCCACATTCATAGCCATAACCTCATTATATCCTATCATAATCATTTCAACAATTGGTCATTAAGGCTACAGAAACTCACAACTTGTTGATTAGCACTCCTATGAAGAAGATTAAGTTGCTAGAGTTGATTAGAGGTTGATTTGAGAAGCTATCTTCCTCTTTAATTTGATGGAGGCTCCTTCAAGTTGCATTTTGACGGCATAACGGTGTTGTATCTATTTTTAGTATGAATTAGGGTAGTCTTAGGGTGTATTTATAGATTAGTTAGGTGTTTTAGGCCATTAGATTAACCCTAAATCAGATTAGAGCCGTCAGATCTCGTCCTAGCCACCAAGCACAGCCCCAAAGCCAAGATGGTGCACCCAGGTCACACAGACCGACAGGGGGGGTCGACCCCTGTGTCGACCCCTGGGTCGACCCCTAGGGAGGGGGTCGACACCCATGTCGACCCTAGGGTCGACTCCCTCTGCCTGGCGGGAATTTTCCCGCCACTTCTGAAATGTGAAATTTTTGTATTTAAATATGTTTTGAATTTCTGAAAACTTCTTCGGGCCTTAACTGGGTCATACGGACTCCGATTTTCGAAAACTCGGACTCTATTTCGCGTATTTTTCCGAGACGAACGCAATGGCATAGCCCGTTACCCCTGATTCAGATTTTTAAAATTTAATTCTTCCCTGTTTTATATTATAGCAAGTTATTCAACATACGGGGTGTTACAACAGATAAACGTACTAATCTACACACGACACCAGAGAATAACTCAACCTTATCTTCCCCACATCGGACAGTGATGGCCTTTACTATAAACAATTCATCCATAGAAACTAGAACACTCACTCAATCATGGAAAACACTCATAACATCCATATTATATAAGTCTCACACAGACAACCCTAATCGAGTTTAGCATTCCTCAAGTACTCTCCCCAGAGGCCTAAACCAATATCAGTTAAGCACTCAAAGAACATCTCCCTCGACTTTGGATAATCTATGTGAGATAGTACAAACAGAACAACCAGTCATCCATGGCTGACTCTAGCTATCACCGCCAATCCTGCTTTGAAACCACCGTTAATCGTATGACGGCCAACCTTGCCATATGTCAAGGGCTAATGGTAACCCCAGTTCTAGCATAAACTCCATATGTCCAACCTTGACAACAAGGCTTTTCAACGATACCCAAGGTACTCGACCAGCAACCTTCCAGTCTATTGGGTGCCCCCATTGTACCCCTGCTTTGAGCCTGCTAGAACTTACGACAACGAAGACTTCTCGGCCTTTGCATCACTAGTCATCCAACCTTGATGAAATTTCATAGCTCAAGCAACCTTCTCGAGCAACCGTTATCCACCAACTCACAACCTTTGAGTTGCCACCTCATTCATTGTTCCACCTTGATCAACGATCACATTCAACAATTCGATCCATCCTACTTGAATTTACTTCGAAGTCACATTGTCACTGAGCCAAAAACGTACTTTTTCAAAAAAAAACATGTTGGAAACCAACCATAGCATCATCACTATCAATCACAACATTTAAAAGCATTGCTAAAAACATGACCGATCCGCCCCCTTTCAGACCGACCCGATCTAAACAAGGCCGACCCGATCCAGCGCCCTTCTGGCTTCAAACTTGACTGATCCAACCAACACGACCGACCCGATAGAATCACCTATATGACCGACCCGATCCAAATATGACCTGGTCCAAATATGACCCGATCCGAATATGACCCAATCCGATCCACTTTTGTCCGATCCAACTTCGTTTCAATCTGACTTCTGGCCGATTCAACCTATGGCTGAGTCAACTCTTGGCTGATTCAACCTATGGTCGAGCCAATTTCTGGCTGATTCAAACTATGGTCGAGCCAATTTCTACATATTGCAATTCAACTCCGATTTCGACCAAAACTTCGCCAAACGACGAATCCGACGAAACTGACACTACCAAAATCATCAAACACAATCATAAACATATCATAGCATTACTAACCACATGAATATGACAATTACCACAAAAATGACGTAAATCTAACCAAAAACCATTAAACTGAACATATGATCAAAATGAGAGATATAACTAGCACAAACATGTAATATGACATGAAGTTAACGAGTAAAACTTGTTAGATTAGATCATAGGGTGATGCATATGAAAATGAACTTGTAATGATGTAAATCTATGGTAAAACGTCCCAAATTGATGAGAAACATGCACAAACACTCATATACTTCATTGCATTCTTGTGAGAGATGTAAATCACTGAACAATTTGCCGAAACAATCTAAAACGATAGAAATAAGAATCCGGAAAGCGAGCACTCCGAATCAAACCCCTCGATCCGATGAATTTGCCTTTGAAATGATGTAGATCTTGCCTTGGATGGCGTAGATCTTCGATTTCCTCCTTAGATTTGGATTTTTAATGGTAGAAAGGTGTAGGAGGAAGAAGGAGATCAAATGCCTTCAAATGAGAGAATGGAAAAAAGTAAACCTTTTCCCTCCACTCTCGCCCACTATTTATAGAATTCGACTAAGGTTCCAAAACCTGAATAGCCAACTGAAAACCTTAAAATAGCGATTTCTACCAAACTGCTAAGCCAAATCCTTAATGTAACCACTCTACGGAAAGGTAATCATCAATTCCATTCCGATGGCACAGGTTTCACCCTCTGATTTGACCTAAGTCAAAAGTTATGCCCTTTACGAGGCTGACAGGGGTAAAATGGCCACAAACAAAATCCGTAAAAATTTTGGACGTGTCTCACATCCCCATAAACAACATTTTAAAAGATGAGAATGATCCAACCCTTAGAGAATAAAACAAATATATTTTACGATCTTCCGATACGTAAAATACGGGCTGTTACATCCCCCCCCCCCCCCCCCGGTTAAGAATTTCGCCCCCGAAATTCCAAACAAACCCAAGTAATCACAACGATTCTGCATGCCTATCATCCATGAAAATCCAATTCTATCATCCAAACTAGCATCCATCAAGCCATGCATCAATAGCCTTATCCTAGCACGGGGAATTCTAGCAATCAACAACAAGATATAACGATATAACGAAGATAAGATATCAAAGGGTCCTACCGACGAAGAGTTCTGGATGAGTTTCTCTCATGCTCTCTTCCATCTCCCATGTACAATCATCTTCATCCTCACTCCATTGCACCATGACTAGCTTAACTGTCTTCCTCCTAAGTTGTTTCGTGTCATTCCCCACAACACGAAGTGGCTTACGAGGTCTCGAAACTACGGTCTCTAAGTCTTCGTACTGCTCTGGAGATACCACTATATTCAAATCATGCACGAATTTCTGTAGAAACGACACATGGAACACATTATGCACACTCGACATCTTCTTGGGTAACTCCAATCTATATGTGAGCTTTCCAATTCGCTCGACTATCGGAAATGGTCCAACAAACCTTAGAGCTAACTTTCCTTTCTTACCAAATCCAACCATGTGCTTCAATGGCGAAGCTTTCACAAAAACCATATCGCCCACATCGAATTCCAAGTCCTTACGATGCTTATCGGCGTAACTCTTCTGACGGTCCTGGGCTGCCTTCATTCGTTGTCGAACTGTCTCGATACAATTCGAAGTTTCTCTAATCATCTCAGGCCCAAGTACCAACTTATCTCCAGTTTCTAGCCAACATGCTGCAGAATTGCACGGCCCTCCATACAACGCTTCGTATAGTGCCATCCTAATGCTAGATTGGTAGCTATTATTATACGCAAACTCAACCAGATGTAGATGGTCTTCCCATGATCCTCCGAAGTCTAACACACAAGCCCTCAAGAGATCTTCCAAAACTCGATTGACTCTCTCGGTCTGACCATTAGTTTGGGGATGATATGATGTACTCAAACACAACTCAGTTCCCAAAGCTTCTTGTAAACTTTCCCAAAATCCACTCGTGAATAATAGATCCCGGTCACATACTATATTCTTTGGGACACCATGGAATCGAACTATCCATTTCACATAAAGTTCAGCTAATTTCGATGCCATCCTAGTTGACTTGACATGAATGAATCCCGCACTTTTGGTCAAACGATCCATGATGACCCAAATCCCTTCATTTCCTGCCCTGGTTCTAGGTAGTCCATCGATAAAATCCATCGATACTTGCTTCTACTTCCACGTCGTAACTTATAATGGCTGAAGTAAACCGCTCGGCTTCTTCTGTTCAGCTTTCACCAACTGACAGTTCATACACTTGGAAATGAACTTTCCAATATCTCGCTTCATCCCTTCCCAGTAATAGACTCTCTTCATGTCCTGATATATCTTATTTCCACCAGGATGAATCATCAGCTTCGAGTGATGACATTCTCTCAGAACCTCATCCCTCAATCCATCAACATCAAGAACAACTAATCACCCTTGCTTTCGAAGCCAACCTTCTCGATCGACCTCAAACTCTTATCTTCTGGTTCTAGTTTCTTAATGAACTCAGCAAGCTTCGCATCCTTCTTTTGGCTTTCGCCAATCCTTTCAATAAGAGTAGGTCTTATCGACAAGCTCGCCAACATTTCAGGTTCCAACTCACACCTTGGCCTGAAATCGAACCTTGCCAAGTAATCGAGGCTCTTCCATTTCAAAAACATCGCTCCCAAACTTGCATGTCTTCGACATAATGCATCTGCAACTGCGTTACCCTTGCCCGGAGTACAGGCTATGCCAAAATCATATGACGCCAGAAACTCTAACCATCTTTTCTGCCGAAGATTCAAATCCTTTTGGGAGAAAAGATACTTCAAGGACTTGTGGTCCATAAATAACTCGAATCGAACTCCCAACAGGTAATGTCTCTACATCTTTAGTGCAAATACAATCGCCGCCAACTCCAAATCATGAGTTGGATAATTCTTCTCATGCGGCTTCAGCTGTCGACTCGCAATTGGCCACAAACTTATCCTTTTGCATTAGCACTGCTCCAAGTCCAGTACCACAAGCATCGGTATATACCACCATATCTTCATTCCCACTTGGAATGGTCAACACAGGTGCACTCATTAATCTCTCCTTCAGGATTCCGAATGCCTGTTCACACTTTACATCCCATGTTAATACTTGGTTCTTCTTCGTCAATCCTGTCAACGGTGCAGCTACCTTGGAGAAATCCCTGATAAACCGTCGGTAATATCTTGCCAACCCAAGGAAACTCCAAACATCCATCGCATTCTTAGGTCGATCCCAGTCCTGGATTACTGCAACTTTAGCGGGGTCAACCGCTATCCCTTTTCCAGAAACTACATGACCTAAGAACCTCACTTCATCCTTCTAGAAGTGACACTTTGAGAACTTAGCCTTAAGCTGATGCTTCCACAAGATCTCTAACACAACTCTCAAGTGCGTCTTATGTTCTTCCTCATTTCTGGAGTAAACCAGAATATCATCCACGAACACAAGCACAAACTTGTTCAAATGATCTCTGAACACTCTATTCATAAGATCCACAAAATACACTGGTGCGTTAGTCAACCCGAATGGCATCACCAACCGTTCGAAGAAACCAGATGGTGTCCTAAAAGCAGTCTTTGGCACGCTATCCTTAGCCACCCTCAACTGGTGAAATCCCGTTGCCAAATCCATATGAGAAAACACTTTGGCTTCGTGAAGTTGATCGAACAAGTCATCAACCCTTGGCAACGGATACTTGTTCTTCTTAGTCACCTTGTTCAGTTCACGATAGCCCACACACAATCTTAACGAGCCATCCGCCTTGGTTGCAAATACGACTAGTGCACCCCACTCGGAAACACTCCTCCGAATGAATCCTTTTCCTAAATGGTCATGAACTTGCGCCTCTAACTCTCGCTGTTCCTTAGGCGTCATCCGCATAAGTGGCATAACGATTGGTCTAGCACCCTCGACCAAAACGATCCTAAACTCGATCTCACAATGCAGCGGCTACCCTTTGACCTCGTCAAAGACATCTACATACTCATTAGCGATCAGCACTGATGACAGGTCTTCATGTGGAATCCCAAGTGAATATAGATAACTCACGAAGGCTGTGACGACCCTAAAACCCCGTACGACGGTGTCAAGGGTAATCTTTGGAATATAACACATAAACAGATAATAGCAGAACAGAATTAAATAAATACACCAGATAATGTACAATAGAATACACTGGATAAATGTAATCGTCAGAGTTACACAATATACAGGATCATACTTAGTACAAATACAGTTCAGCTATACATAAATGTTACAGTGGAAAACAAACATAATATGTACAATAGGAGCTGAACAGCATAAAAAGAGTTAAATGATAGAATCCATCTTCAGCTCCAGCTATCCAGAAAGAGCCTGCTAAAACCTGAACACAAGGCTGCCCGTGTAGAAAAAGGGGCACCCGAGTTTGCAAGTGAAACAAACTACGAGTCAGTCATGGGACTGGTATGAGAAATCTACTTAACACATTTTATAATATGGCTAATCACAGGACCACGCCACTTTCGCGGAACGAGTTTACTCCATTGGATTGCCAGTGCTTTAAAACAAATAATTCTTTTAAACATCGCAATGCTTTTTATAAAAATGAAGCCATTATAAGACTCAGTTCCCATCACACAATGCAACGCAAACCGGAGGATAGAGTTTTTACCTTATAATGGCCAAAATATTCTTGATACGAATAAAACAAAAGCATTTGATATTATTACTAGTGTTTATATGTTTAAAAAATAATTTCAAATCATAAGTATCAATCATAGACGACATGAGCGTCCCATGCCACTATGTCGCCAAATATAGGTTTACAATCAAAACCGCACGGTGTCATATTTGGAAATTTGATTTCCATCACGAACCAAGGCAAAAGATAGTCCTTACCGAATTCGAGACGGTCTAGCCCGAGCCTCAGGCAAGTACTCAGTCAAGCCTTTGGAGCGACAGGGCCGGTCCACCGATGTGGATTAAAATTCATGAACGCTGCGTTTTCCCGCCCTTTGGGGCGTAAGTGAGCCAACGAATGACTCCATCGGTCCCGGATCGACCGATATATCTGAGGCGCCTCGCAACTGCAACAACCACATAGGTGAAAATAATATAAATGTCAGCCAGTTTAAGCACCGACACCACCTCTAGCTAGAAAGAAACGCATGTCCTCACTGAGGTCGTCTCCCGTTTCTGGTTCATACCGGGGTGTGAGGCTCGCGAATTAACGTTATATACAAAGCTATGCCACACAGGCCGGGCTTTGATCATCAACCACAAGACTTTGCTTTTCAACAGAAGCCTTGATCACTGCATCTTAGCATGACACACAGGCAATTCACACCATGCAACTGATGGCTATCAATCACACAGAATGAATTCCAATGTCAGACACACTGTCCATTTACAAGTTCGTTCTGGGTCTGAACGAAACCGGAGGCATTATATACCTCGCATACCCATCGATCTCCACGTACGTCTGGACGATCACCACTCATTATCCATATTACGGGATGCCTCCCAATCAGGACATCAGTTACCATCCAACCGAGGTGAAGATCTCCGGTCTTTAACCACCGTCTTCATCATCGACTTCTTATCGTCGATTCAGTTATTCAGAATGGGATAAACCCGGTCTTTCTAAGCAACTCGCGTATATAATAAACAAGTGCTACATAAACACAAAATACGCCTTATTCCAATTCATTAGTCACTAACCGTAAATTAGTAAGAGAACGATTTCCCAAATATTAACCCCGAAGGCCGAAACCAACATCAGATCAAAACCCAGGAAACCATTCGACTTAGCTAGCCTTCAGTTAGTTTCTAAATTTCACATTCCATATCGTTTATAATATTTTATATTGATTTATCGCTATTTTTATTTATTTAAAAATAGCCAATTCATTCAAATGACGCTTCAGGCCATAACGCGGCCATGGCGCTGTTTTTCTTCAGATTTGATTTACACATATCTAAAAATCTAACCGTTGGACCTTCACAAAATTTATATCATTAGAAAGATCTTTTCAAAACGAATCCAACGGTTCTAGTTTTGGGAAATCCGATGGTCGGATCTCCCGGTACACTCGTTTGAAGTTTTGATTTCAAATTACGAACTGCAACGTCGTTATTCGATTTAATTTATATATATATATATATATATAATCGATTCTGGCGCTGTTTTTCTTCAGATTTGAATTAAACATTCCAGACAATCCGAACGTTGGATCTTTACAAAGTTGGTGTCGTTGGAAAGATATTTCCAAAGCGAACCCAAGGTTTCGGTTTTGGGAAAATCCGATGGTCGGATCTACCGCACTAATCGTTTGAAATCACGGTTTCAAAACACGAACTAGAGCTTCGTTATTCGATTTATTTTAATTATATATATATATATATAAATATAATCTATTCTTCGATTTCAAAACGATATTCTTTTCATACATTTGATAAAAATGATATTTTTATCCAACCGACATTTATTTCAACACTTCACTATTTTTAACAATTCATGTATATAATTAAAAATGTGATTTTTATTGTAAAACAATTTATTTCAAAACACGACAATTTTATATAGTTCATATAGATGATAAAAATATGATTTTTATTATAAAATAATTTATTTCAAAACACCACTATTTTATATAGTCCATATAGATGATAAAAATATGATTTTTATTATAAAACAATTTATTTCAAACACGAATACCATTCAACACATGAATTTCTATTCAACGAATGAATTTCTATTCAACACAGAATGTTTTCTATAGTTCGTATATATATAATAAAAAGGTATTTTTATATTCAAAACAATTTATTTAAAACACGAATACCATTCAACACTTGAATTTCTATCCAACGAATGAATTTCTATTCAACACATGAATGTTTTCTATAGTTCGTATATATACAATAAAAAGGTGATTTTTATATTTAAAACAATTTATTTAAAACACGAATGTCGTTCAACACATGAATTCTATTCAACACATGAATATAGTTTCAACACATGTAAATAATTCTAACAGATGAATATTATTCAAAATTTCGGCAGCATAACGGTAGGGTAGTTAAAACCGGGGCCGTCCCTAGTACGGCTCCTCGCTCTACCTTGAAGTCTCACAGCTTTTGAAAATGGGGATTTCATGCATCTAGTTAGCACGCAGGCGTCATATATTTTTTTTTCTTTTCGACAAACTAATCCTATGTGGTTTCAACCAAATAATTCTCAACCACAAACGGGTATTTTTCAACCACAATCAATCAATTTCAACCACAAACAATTCTAATCAACCATTCGCTATCAACCAATTTTCACACCAGTCACAACCAATAAATATCGTCCATGGTTTGTGGACGAGGGGCGTATATATATATTTATATAAGTATATTTCTGTTCACTTTCAACACATATATAAATTTTACAATGCATATATAACTCATACTTCGAACGTACAACTTATACAACGCTTATACATGAGGTGTACAACGCTTATATAACTCATACTTCGAATATATAATTCATACATCCTCATTTCCATATCATTTATAATTCAGAAATCTCACATTGTGTTCCACTCCACCAAAAATAGCAGAAGGCTAAGAAAAATATGCGGTCTCTTCTAGAATGTAGAAGACGTCCACGCAAGTCCACTATCTCTTGTTTCACTGAATTTCGTCAACAAACGAAAAAGATATGATTTTTACCGTGAAATCAAAAATCGCTGCGCTTTAAAGTGCTATAATATTGTTTAATTAATTTCAGCCGTACCTCTTTAAAAATCTTCAAAACTAGGTCTTGATTTTAAAACAAATCTGTTGTACTTCGTCAAGATCAGGAAGCACCACCTTGTAGAGCTCCGAGAGGCGCTCCCCCACCTGCCACGTCAGCCAACTCGAAGCTCCCCAGGGCACGAAAAACTAGGACGAGCGGCGGGACTTCTGGAGCTCGGTTCTCGAAGAATACTGAATGTTGGGGGGCGAAACCGGGGTAGATGTGAAGGGCGAGAGAAATACTACAAAAACCCCAACAGGACCCTGCGATTTTGTTGCGAGATCGAAGAGGAAAAGAGGAGAGAAGGAAGAAAGGGGGACCGCCGTTCATCGCAGAGGATTGGGGGAGAGAAAGTTTTAATCAGCCAATAGGATTTGTTCTATTTATTTATATATTTTTAAATTTCTAAAATACCCCTCTTCTCATACGAACTCCAATCCAAACCCAACGACTGTTGTCCCTTGCTAAATACCCCCATTCCGAACACAATGGGATATGTTTCGTAGGCCCATTCGACTTTTTCAGTCAGTTTTCCCTCAAATTAAAATATAAAACATTCAATATTTAATTTGAACGTACATTTCAATTTGCCGGGGACACATACTGATTCTAAAAATTCTCGAAAAAGAAATCTAGCTATGTTTTGACGAAACGGTCCCAACAAAACAAGTTTCATCGAATTCTGAGACCGTTTGAAAAATGGCCCTTTTCTGGTCGATCCAATCTGATAGAAATCGACCAAACACATTTTCCTTTGCCACGCTCACATACTAGCTTCAAAAATTATGAAATTTGAAACCTAGCAATAATTTGACATCCCGGATCCAACAAAAGTGGTTTCGTCGAATTCTAGGTTGTTTGCAAAACGACCATTTTCACAGGCTATAAAAACTCTATAACGACCTTTCTGAAAATTCATTTGGCCATAACTTTTGCTCCCAGCTATGAAACCTCGATTTTTCAGATTCGTTAGAAAGATATTCACTAACAGATTTAAATATTTTTGGTTTCACTAAAATTCGTTTTGTTTTGCACCCGGTACAGTCACTCAAAGTTTGAATTCAAATTTTGAAACTACCATACCATCTCAGGCCTTGTTTATAATTAGAAATAATTATATTCATTTTCAAAACGTCGATTCAAACTTACTTTTCGTCATTATTATTTAAAATATTTATTTTAAATATTTTAAATTCACTAAAATAGCCAAATTAAAATTTTCAAACTGGTTTAGATTTTCCGGGTTGTTACAAAGACCCCGTTTTCGCGCTTACATCTAATCAAAACCTTTCGCCCTTCCACATCCCTGACCCTCACCTCTAGCTTCTCGCAATTCACCCTTGCCGCATACCTCTTGAGCCAATCGATGCCCAAGATGATCCCAAACCTAGCGAAGTTAAGAACAAAGCAATCACACACAAAAGAGCAACCATGACTCGACAACACTAGACCTCGACATATCATGCAAAGATTTGACGAACCCCCAATTGGATTAGTCACTACGAAGGGTCTATCACAAATCTCAGGTTCCAAACCCAAGAGACATACAAGCTCATTGCAAATGAAGGAATGTGATGCTCCAGTATCGAAAAGCACACAAACTGAAACACCATTAACTGAAAGAGTGCCTTGCACCACGACACCCTTTCCCTTCTCCTCTGCAGTAGGAGCCCATGAAGAAGATGGCACAACATCCAAAGCATATGCCCTCACAACCTGCTTGCCCTTAGCTGATTCTGGACAATCTTTCTTCTCATGCCCATGCTTCCCACATTTGAAGCACTTCTTCTCAGCTTTGGGATTCTTGCACTCATTAGCAAAATGACCTTTCTGCTAGCAGTTAAAGCAAACCACCTCACTCTTGGGTTCATTTTGGCCATTTTTCCTTTTGGTGTTGCTGCTTCCTCTTCTTATTATTACCACCCTGTTGTGGTTTCTGAGCCTCTTTGGTGGCAACGACAACATTTGCTTCCTTAGGAAACAAGCTTCCATGACGAATAGCTTTTTCCACAATCTTCTCAAATAAATCATCAAGATGGTCCACTAACGGTTTTCCGATATGAGCATCCAAACCCAAGACAAACTTCTTGTTCTTCCGATATGGTGTATCAATGTACGAACGAGCATATCTAGACAAAGCTACGAAATCAGAAATATAGTCAAGCGCAGAACGACCATTCTGTTTCAGCTCTATGAACTTCTTGAATAGAGTAGATTTCTTAGCTGTGGAGATAAAATTTGCTTCAAACTTAGCTTGGAATAGCTCCCATGAAATTTCTTCCTCTGGAGTCTCGAGTGTAATAGAATTCCACCATTCCACGGCCCTGCTCTGCAGTTGCCTTGATGCAAATTTTCTCTTTATTGCATCCTCGATACCCAAGTCTCTAAAGATTCGAACACAAGAATCCATCCACCTCTTAACCTCTTCAGCTGGTTCAGTTCCCTTGAATGGTTCCCCCCTAGAGATGTAAATTCCTTGCACAGCTTTGCAAAATCTACCACTCTAGGAACTCACACACCAACATCTACCGTTGCCGCCACTGGAGCGGGTACCCTTCGCATAACTGCTTCTGCCATGCCTTCAAACATGGCCGGGTAATTAGGTTCAACACCATTTCCGCCTCCAGTATTGGCTCCCCTAGCAGCGTGTCTTGTTTCTCATCTACTGATTCTAAATCTGCAATTTAGAATAATTAGTCACCTTTAAAAAATCTGCTAAAGGAAAACAACCGTTACTACTATATATGCTAATATATATATATATATATATATGTATATATATATAGTAAGCATCCAACTGAAATCTACAAGTACGTCTCTCATACGTGATTACGTCCTTGAATTTTGGCCAAAAATCGTTAACCTGGCTCTGATTCCAAATGTGACGACCGCCCATAACCCCTGCACTATACAAAGAAATAATGCGCTGAAAGGTGTGCAAGGCAGTCATGGACGATCATCAGAGTAGGTAAACACTAGCGGAACCTGCCGCGCAAGGATAAAATATAATAGAACATACACAATAGGTAGTAATAGTGAAGCAGAAACACAAGACTTTCATACAACCAAAAAGTGAAATCCACAAACTTGGAAATACTGTTTATACAAAGTTGCCTCACTACATTATTCAGAAAAGCAAACAGCGAAAACTCAATTACTAGATAGTGGTAAAACTGGTAGGTGAGCCTCCTGCTCGCCACCGATCAGCACCATCGTCCTCACTAAAGCATCACCTGTCACTTGCTACTTAGTATGCCCATCCACAACCGGATGAACATCCCAAGGTAATAAGAGGAAACATAAAACCTTGAGTCAGACAACAGTCTTAGTGAGCGATAAAACAACTAACAAACTTCAGCAATAAAGAATATGAGAAAGGATAGATAAACATACCAATCTACCCATGACACCATATAAGAACTCAATCTTATCTTCCCAACATCGGATAGTGATAGCCTTTACTATAAATAATTCAATCATTCATCCATAGAAACCAGAACACTCACGCAATCATGGAAAACACTCATAGCATCTAGATTATATAAGTCTCACATAGAAAACCCTAATCGAGTTTAAAATTCCCTAAGTACTCTCCCCAGAGGCCTAAACCAATATCAGTTAAGCATTCAGAGAACATCTCCCTCGACTTTGGATAATCTATGTGAGATAGTACAAACAGAACAACCAATCATCCATGACTGACTCTAGCTATCACCGCCAATCCTGCTTTGAAACCAGCGTTAATCATATGACGACCAACCTTGCTATATGTCAAGGGCTAATGGTAACCCCAGTTCTAGCATAAACTCCATATGTCCAACCTTGACAACTAGGCCTTTCAACGATACCCAAGGTACTCGACCAGCAACCTTCCAGTCTATTGGGTGCCCCCATTGTACCCCTACTTTGAGCCTGCTAGAACTTATGACAACGATGATTTCTCGGCCTTCGCATCTCTATTCATCCAACCTTGACGACATTTCATAGCTCAAGCAACCTTCTCAAGCAACCGTTATCCACCAACTCACAACCTTTGAGTTGCCACCTCATTCATTGTTCCACCTTGATCAACGATCACATTCAACACTTCAAACCTTCCTACTTGAATTTACTTCAAAGTCACATCATCATCGAGCCAATTACACCACTGCGCTGCGGCTAGGGTTCGGGGGGTTGCCCCCGATTCCACCTATGGCCGAGTCAACTCCTGGCTGATTCAACGTATGGCCGATCCAATTTCTGGCCGATTCAACCTATGGTCGAGCCAATTTCTGCATATTGCAATTCACCTCCGATTTCAACCAAAACTTCCCCAAACGATGAATCCAATGAAACCGACACTACCAAAATCATCAAACACAATCATAAACCTATCATAGCATTACTAACCACATGAATATGACGATTACCACAAAAATGACGTAAATCTCACCAGAAACCATTAAAATGAAAATATGATCAAAATGAGAGATTTAACTAACACAAACATGTAATATTACATGAAATTAACGAGTAAAACTTGTTAGATTAGATCATAGAGTGATGTATATGGAAAAAATTGTAATGATGTAAATCTATGGTAAAACATCCCAATTTGATGAGAAACATACACAAACACTCATATACTTCATCGCATTCATGTGAGAGATGTAAATCACTCGCTGATTTGCCGAAACAATCTTAAACAATAGAAATAAGAATCCCGACAGCGAGCACTCCGAATCAAACCCCTCGATCCGATGAATTTGCCTTTGAAATGATATAGATCTTGCCTTGGATGGCGTAGATCTTCGATTTCCTCCCTTAGATTTGGATTTTTAATGATGGAAAGGTGTAGGAGCAAGAAGGAGATCAAATGCCTTCAAATGAGAGAATGGGAAAAAGTAAACCTTTTCCCTCCACTCTCACCCCCATTTATAGGATTCCACTAAGGCTCTAAAACCTGAATAGCCAACTAAAAAACCTTAAAACAACGATTTCTCCCAAACCGTTGAGCCAAATCCTTAATGTAACCACTCTACGGAAAGGCAATCATCAATTCCTTTCCAATGGCATAGGTCTCACCCTCTGACTCGACCTAAGTCAAAAGTTATGCCCTGTACAAGGCTGACAGGGGGAAAATGTTCACAAACAAAATCGGTAAAATTTTTGGACATGTCTCACATCCCCATAAACAGCATTTTAGAAGATGAGAATGATCCAACCCTTAGAGAATAAAACAAATATATTTTACGATCTTCCGATACGTAAAATACAGGCTGTTACATGTATAGGAAGGCCATTGGTCAAACATCTTAAAGATCCATATGAGAAAATTGTGGAAAAAGCCGTAAGACATGGAAGCTTGTTTCCAGAAGAAGAAGTTGTTCTTGCAGCCAAGGAAGCCCCAAAACCAGAACAGGGTGGTAATAACAATAAGAAGAGGAGGCAGCAACAACAAAAAGGAAAGGACGGCCAGAAGAGACAGAAAGGTGAAGTAACCTGCTACAACTGCTGGTAGAAGGGCCATTAGTCCAAGGATCATAAGAATCCAGAATCTGAAAAGAAGTGCTTTATGTGTGGAAAATCTGGGCATGACAAGAAGGATTTGTCCGGAGCTACCGAAAGAGAAGCAGATTGTGAAGGAATATGCTTTGAAGGCTGCGCCATCTTCTTTAAGGGCTCCCACTGTAGAGGAGAAAGGGAAGGGTGTCGATGTTCAAGGTATCTTTCTGTTAGAGGGGTTTCAGTTCGACTGTTGTTTGATACTGGAGCATCACATTCATTCATTTGTAATGAGGTTGTGCGCCGCTTGGGTTTGGAACCCGAGATATGTCATAGGCCTTTGGTTGTAAATAATCTAGTTGGGGGTTCGTCTATCCTTTGTATGCTTTGTCGTGGTCTTGTGTTATCAAGTCATGGTTGCTCTTTTGTGTGTAATTGCTTTGTTTTGAACTTCGCTGGGTTTAGGATTATCTCGGGCATGGATTGGCTCAAGAGGTATGCGCCAAGAGTGAATTGCTAGAATCTTGAGGTGAAAGTCGGGGATGTGGAAAGGCGAAAGGTTTTGATTTGATGTAAGACCAAAGATGGCGTCTCCGTGAGCTTTTTATATTCTCTTGTGGTTTCAGAAGAAGACTTGTCATCTGTGATGGTTGCTAATGAGTTTGAGGATGTCTTTGAAGAAGTCTGTCCCATCATGAGATTGAGTTTAGAATCGATTTGCTCGAGGATGCTAGACCTGTCGTTATGACTCTTAGGCGGATGGCGCCTAAGGAATAGCAAGAGTTAGAGTTGCAAGTACGTGACCTTTTGTGAAAAGGATTCATTCAGGGAAGTGTTTCCGAATGGGGTGCACCAGTTGTGTTTGCAACAAAGGCTGATGGCTCGTTGAGATTGTGTATGGATTATCGTGAGCTGAACAAGGTGACAAAAAAGAACAAGTATTTGTTGCCAAGGATCGATGACTTATTCGATCAACTTCATGAATCCAAAGTATTTTTTCAGATTGATTTAGCAACGGGATTTCACCAGTTGAGAGTGGCAAAGGATAGTGCGTCGAAGACTGCTTTTAGGACAACATCCGGTTTCTTCGAATGGTTGGTGATGCAATTTGGGTTGAATAACGCGCCAGCGTATTTTGTGGATCTTATGAATAGGGTTTTCATAGATCAGTTGAACAGGTTCGTGCTTGTGTTCGTGAATGATATTCTGGTTTGCTCTCGGGATGAGGAAGAGCATAAGATGCACTTGAGAGTTGCTTTGGAAATCTTGCAAAAGCATCAGCTAAAGACTACGTTTTCGAAGTGTCACCTCTAGAAGAGTGAAGTGAGGTTCTTAGGTCATGTTGTTTATGGACATGGAATAGCGGTCGACCCCGCTAAGGTGGCAGCAATTCAGGACTGGGATAGACCTAAGAATGCAACGAATGTGAGAAGTTTCCTAGGATTGGTAGGTTATTACCAACGGTTTATCAGGAATTTCTCCAACATAGTTTCTCCATTAATAGGATTGACAAAGAAAAACCAAGTATTCACATGGGTGCAAAGTGTGAGCAAGCTTTCAGAATCCTGAAAAAGAGACTGACGAGTATTCCTGTTTTGATGATTCCAAGTGGGAATGAGGAAATGGTGGTGTACACCGATGCATGTGGAACAAGACTTGGAGTAGTGTTGATGCAGAAGGATAAGGTTGTGGCCTACGCGAGTCGACAACTGAAGCCGCATGAAAGGAATTACCCAACTTATGGTTTGGAGTTGGCAACAATCATGTTTGCTCTGAAGATGTAGAGACATTACCTGTTGGGAGTTCGATTCGAGCTGTTTACGGATCACAAGTCGTTAAGGTATCTTTTCTCCCAAAAGGATTTGAATCTTCGGCAGCAATGGTGGCTAAAGTTTCTAGCATTGTATGATTTTGGAACAGCCTATACTCCTGGTAAAGGTAACATAGTTGCGGATGCATTGAGTCAAAGACACGCAAGCTTGGGAGCGATGTTTTCGGAATGGAAAAGCCTCAAGTATTTGTAGGATTTGATTTCAGACCACGATGTGAGTTGGATCCTAAAATGTTGGAAAGCTTATCGATAAGACCTACTCTCATCGAAAGGATTGGCAAGAGCCAAAAGCGAGATGCAAAGCTTGTCGAGTTTATCGAAAAGTTGGAACCAAAGGATAAAGAATTCGAGATTGATCGAGAAGGTTGGCTTTGAAAGCAAGGATGATTGGTTGTTCCTAATATCGAAGGATTGAAGGAAGAGGTTCCGAGGGAATGTCATCACTCGAAGTTGATGATTCATCCTAGTGGTAATAAGATGTATCAGGACATAAACAATCTAACTAATGGTAAGGGATAAAAAGGGGTATTGGAAAGTTTATTTCCAAGTGTATGAACTGCCAGTTAGTGAAAGTTGAACAGAAAAGCCGAGTGGGTTGCTTCAGCCATTGGAAGTTCCTACGTGGAAGTGGGAGTAGATATCAATGGATTTTATCGATGAACTACCTAGAACCAGAGCAGGAAACGAAGGAATTCGGGTCATCGTGGACTTGATCAAAAGTGCAAGTTTCATTCCTATCAAATCAACTAGGACAACATCGAAGTTGGCTGAGCTTTATATAAAATGGATAGTTCTATTTCATGGTATCTCGAAGAGCATAGTGAGTGATCGAGATCCATTATTCACAAGTGGAGTTTGAAAGAGTTTGCAAGAGACTTTGGGAACTAAGTCGTGTTTGAGTACGACTTATTATCCCCAAACTGATGATCAAACCGAGAGGGTTAACCGAGTTTTGGAAGATCTCCTCAGGGCTTGTGTATTGGAGTTCAGAGGATCATGGGAAGACCATCTACATGTAGTTGAATTAGCATATAACAACAGCTACCAGTCGAGCACTGGGATGGCACAATACGAGGCGTTGTATGGTAGACCACGTAATTCTCCGGCATGTTGGTTAGAAACTAGAGATAAGTTGATACTTGGGATAGAGATGATCAGAGAGACATCATATTGTATTGAGATCATTCGACAATGAATGAAGGCAGCCCAAGATCATCAGTAAAGTTACACCGATAAGCATATGAAAGATTTGGAATTCAACGTTGGCGATATGGTTTTCGTGAAGATTTTGCCATTGAAGTACATTGTTCGGTTAGGAAGAAAGGAAAGTTAGCTCCAAGGTTTTGTTGGACTGTTGCCGATAATCGAGCGAATTGGAAAGCTCGCATATAGGTTGGAGTTACCCGAGAAGATGTTGGGTGTGCATAATGTTTTCAATGTGTCCTTTCTTCGGAAGTGTATGCATGATTCGGATGTGGTGGTATCTCCGGAGCAGTATGAAGACCTATAAGTTGAGTCCATAGTCACGAAACTTTGTAAGCTGCTTTGCGTTATGGGGAATGATACGAAACAACTGAGGAGGAAGACGGTTAAGTTTGTCAAGGTACAATAGAGTGACGATGATGACGATTGTAGTAGGAGACAGAAGAGAGTATGAAGATGACCCATCTAGAACTCTTCGTCGGTATGACCCATTAATGTCGTGTCAGCTTACATCATTGTTGTTGCTATTGTTATTAGAATTCTGCATGCTAGGATAAGGCTACGGATGCATGGCTTGATGAATGCTTGTTTGAATGGTAAATCTCCTGCTTATGGATGATAAGCATGCGGAATTGTTTTGGTTGCTTGTGTTTTCTTAGGATTTCGGGGGCGAAATTCCTAAAGGGGGGAAGAATGTAACAGCCCGCATTTTATGTATTAGAGGATCATCAAATATTTTTATTTAATTCCCTGATGGTTGGATCATTCTCTTATTTTGATATGTTGGTTATGGGGTTGTAAGACATGTCCATAATTTTTACCAATTTTATCTATAACCAATTTTCCCCTATCAGTCTTGTACAGGGCATAACTTTTTACTAGGATCGAATCAGGTGCTGAGATTTGCTTCATTGGAAAGGAAATGGTGTTGCCAATTTCCTAGATTGGTCACATTAAAGATTTGGTTCATCGGTTTGGGAGAAATCGTTGTTGTTTTAGTGTTTCATAATTTCTATTCAGGTTTTATAAGCCATTGATGGGATGATTTGCAGAGGCCCATTAGTAGGGGACTAGAGGAATGGAGAATAGTTTACTTTCTTCATTCTCCCATTTGATTTAGCTCGTGATCCTCCTTGTTCAATCAAATACACCTTTTAAGTATTAAAATTCTAGATCTACATAAGAGAATCGAAGATCTACATCGCCTGAAACAAGATCTACACCAAGAGAGATCTCATCAAATTAGAAGGTTAGAAGAGTGCTCTCCGCTGTTTGGATTCTTGGTTAGTTGATTTTGTGTTGTTTTGAAGAATTGGTGAGTGATATGCATCTCTCATGCGGATTCAGTCAAGTATATGAGTTGTTTGATCATAATTTCATCATTTTCAAGTCGTTTTCGCCTAGATCTATATCATGGTAAGTATATTTTCATATGAATCGCCATATGATCTAATCTAGTAACTTAAAACCGGTAATTTCCATGTTTGTTCATATGTTTATGCAAGTTAGATCCATCGTTATAAATCAATTATTGATTTATCATGATATAGAACATTTTATATGGTTAAGTGATGAATAATTTCCATTTTGATGTTGTTGTTGATTTATGAAGTGTTGATTGTGGAATTGGATGATTTGGATAAGATGTTTGGATCGATGTTGTCGTTTGGTGAAGGTTTGGTCAAGATTGAAGTTATTTTGGTCAGATCTGGAGTTAGGTCATTTTCTTGTTCTCCGAGAAATGAGTCAGATCGTTCAAAAGCAGGCCAAGTCATTGGAACTGCTTGGGTTGTTAGAACATGGTGTTCGGGTTGAAACTTGGATCGTGCTTATCTTAGATCGCAGGTCGTTGGAGGTGACGTGGTAGAAGGCGAATCTATGTTCATAAAGTCAGGATGTTGAAGTGTTGGATCGTGCATCACCCTAGGTCGTAGGTCATTGGAGCCATGGTGGAATGGAACATTGGAGCCTTATGGGTTGGTCGTAGGGGCTTATGTCATTGGTGAGGCTTGGATTCGAAGGGAGTTGGGTTAGTCAAGGCGATGGGTTGTTGCATGTAATAGGTCGTGGGTGCGACCTAGGTGATTTAGGTCAAGAAAATGACCTAAGAAGCTACAAAGTTTGTAAACGCTGTGAATGAAGATTAAGTGCTGTGGTTTATTTTTCATAGCAGAAAAGCTGAAGATGCTATGGATAGGAATATCGACCTAACGATGTATATTTTTTGGTCGATGACGTTTGTGACTTCGAAGTGGATTTCAGAAGGAAGGTCCTAAGTGTTAAGATGTGTTCATTGTTCTCGTAATGGAATGAATGTGAAGATGACTCAAGGGTGTTTTGGGTTCGCGGGTAATGGTTGGATGGTCGCCGGTGATGACGACTAGAGATACTGAAGGCCGGGGAATTATCATTGTCGTAGGTTCTAGCATACTCAAAGCAGGGGTATAATAGGGGCACCTAAAAGTTTTATTGTATGGTCGAATACGCTGGGTAGCTCGACATGACTAGTTGCATTTCATTGTATGGCGTATGGAGTTTTTGCTAAAACCGGGGTTTACCATTAACCCTTGACAGTCGATGGCAAGGTGTTTAGCAGGTCATACGATTAACGATGGTTTCAAAGCAGGATTGGTAGTGATAGCCGGAGTCAATCATGAATGTTTGTTGTTTGCTTGTACCATCTCACATAGATTGTCTAACGTCGAAGGAGATGTCTCTTGGGTGCTTGTTTGATGTTGGTTTACGCCTTTAGGGGTTGTGCTCGAGTGATGTCGATCTCGATTAGAATGGTTTATGTGAGATATAACTAGTTGCTATGATTGTTTTTGTCTAGCTACTTCTGATTGTCATGAATGAATGGTTGTCTAATTGCCTGAATGTGTGGTTGTTTTTAAATGCTTGTTGTAAAGGTTATCACTGTCTGATGTGGGGAAGATGAGGTAGAGTTCTTCTCTGGTGTTTTGATAGGTTGGTTGGTTAACCTACCTATTCTCATATACTTTGTTGATGATGTTAGATAGCTATTTTATCGCTCACTAAGACTGTTTCCCGACTCATGGTTTTACAATTCCCTCTTATTACCTTGGGTTGTTCATCTGGTTTTGGATAGGTAGTTTGAGTAGAAGGTAACAAGTGATCTTGGTGAGGACGATGCTGCTGCGCGGTGATGAGCAAGAGGCTTGCGTATCAAATTTTTTTTCTATCAAGTATTGGATGTTTCCGCTGTCATGATTGGTGCTTTCTCTAAGTGTTGTAGTGAGACAAATTTGTACAAACACTTATGTTGTAATCCAAGGGTTTACAGATATTCTTTCTAGCTGTTATGAAATTTCAAGTTTCTACTCAAGTACTGCTTCACTATTATTTTATGTTGTATATGTTCTATTATATTTTATCCTTGCACTATGAGTTATACGACATGTTCCGCACGTGTTATCTCACCTTGATGATCGTCCATAGCTGCCCGACACACCTTTCGGTGCATTATTCCTCTTGTTTAGGGCATGAGTTATGGGCGGTCGTTACATATACCTCCTTCTCTAAATCGTGATTATGAATGATCAAATTCTCTGAAGGCTTCTGATTTCTTGTTGCTCTTGAGTGATTAATTGCATGATGATCTTTGTCGACCGACTTGAGGATTGTGATCGAAAAACAATTGTGAGTATTTATGATTTTATTTTTGCTCTCAAATTGTTACTTGTTGTTTTCAATCCCTTTGCAAGTGATGTATTAGTTTTATTTATAGGGTGTGGAAACCCCTTGAACATTCTCTGATTTTGACACAATGACTGGCCTGATTTGTTGCGTTTCCCCCCTTTGTTTCCTTGATTAAAAATGACGTGAATGCCGAAAAATTTCTGAAATCAATTGAAATGATTCTTCCCGAGTTTGCATTGTTGATTTCAGAAAATAATAGAATTGATTTCTTGCCTAAAATGTTCGACCTAATTTTAATCCATGTAGATTTTATCATTTTCCAAGATTGAGATAAATTATTTCTTGTTTATTCTTGCATGCTGAATTATTCCCTTGCCAAATACTTTGTCCCACTTTGAATCTTGGGAGATGATCGACAAAGTCTGATTTCTACATTTAACATATGCTAGCAGTGCAAATTTGAGATTCTTCCCTGTTATTCCAAACAGTGAGTATAGAAAAAAGATTGCCTTTCTTTTTATGGAGATTGTTCAACCATTTCCAATTTCACCTGTTGAGTTTATTCTTCCTTGCCATGATATTTGCATGATTAAAAGCTTTCAAAAAAAACTTGCCAATTAATCATTTGCCAAAAATGCAAATTAGAATTCTTTTTCAATTTTCTTGCCTGCTAGTTTGATTGCTTGCCTTTTGCTGTGGTCATTCAATTAAGATTAAGGCTACATGCAATGTTTTTCTTCCTGGAATCATTCCAACCAATTTATGAATGTTGTACTTATGCTTTTGTGTCTTGCACACTTCTTTGTTCATGTAGACTACATGATATTTTATTCAGTCCTTGTTGCACTTGAATTTTGAGTCTGAAATTGCTGTAGATATTGAGTCTTGTGCTTCACCATTTCATTTTTGATGCCATGCTCCATGCACTTAGACTTGCCCCATGGTTCATTGAACCTGTACTCGCTTACTGCCTTGACCATGCTACACGTTGAAGCTTGCATCTGGCTTGTCAACTCATAACTGCATACATAGATTTTGTCATGCACATACACACACACACATATAAATGCGTGTGTGTGTGTGTGTATATATATATATATATGTGTGTGTGTGTGTGTGTCTGTGTGTGCATTGTTTTGTGATTTCCATTTTAAACATGAACTTGCAGTAAATACTTGGGTTGCACCTTTTGTTGAGTCTTTTTGTGTACATGCCATTTTGTACACTTCCATATTCATTTTGCATGTGTGTTTGTATGTTTCCATACATTTGGTACACAATAACTTGTTTGAGGCAATTGTGGTAATTACTAGTACTCCTGAGTGTGCTTTGACTGCAATATAAAAGCACTGTGTTTGCTTCTCATGTAAGATCTTGCCTTGATGTATATGCTTCTTCACATCCATGCTTGCAATTGTCTTGTGCATGCCCATGCAGTTTAACCTTTGTGCATGTATTGCTGCACATGTTTCATCGTGTAATATATATATAATATATATATATGCATATGTATATACAAACATGTGTATTTATATGTGTGTGTATTGTTAGGGAATGCGGAAAGGATCGTTAAGACAAAAAAAACACTAGAGGAGGGGGTGAATTGTGTTTTTGAGAATTTAACAAAAATCTGAAACTTGTGAGAACTACTAGATGAATCAAACACCACAAACACAACCACAGACACAGATTCAAACACAAACACAAAAATAAACAAAAATAGAATATAGAAAAGGAAAGAACACATCGGATTTTATCCTGGTTCGGATTACTCCTACGTCTAGTCCCACACAACGCTGGACTGTGTAGAGTTTTATTGCTATATCAAAATCCAATTACAACACTCCTTGATTTCACGGCTACAAGGGATACCACCATTTCAACACACACTTGATCAACATTTGTCCGTCCTTGATTTTACGGCTACAAGAGATACCACCGATTACCCATCCTTGATTTCACGGCTGTAAGGATACCACTGATTACCCAATACAACCCAAACGATTACAAACAGCCCTATAACTCTTCAATAGCACTTAATTCAGAGAGTAGAGAGTAAAGAGTGTAGAGAGAAATATGATCAAAACAGAATTGAATTTGGTAGAGTATAAGTGTAGAAATCATAAAAATGATTAAGAATAATGATGTAGACAAATAGGATAAAGTTAGAGTACAAGAGATGATAAAAAAATTCGATTCAAGCCCTTTTTATAGTGTATGAAAGGATGCCATGCTTCAGAACCGTCACAATTAGTGAAAAAAGACTTCCTTTCAAAATTGAAAAAATGACAGTTATATGTGGACATAAAGTTTTATGTATGTCAACATACCCTCAGTCTAAATTAAATTTTTGATCATTTTCCAATTGTTTTGATATAAATATAATTCTGGAAATTCTTGAATTAAAATATAGTGTTATAAATTAATATTATAAAGTACAAAATCATATGCATTAATTTAAACTATATAAACATATTTATAAAATTATAAGATTTTTAAAATATATAAATATAAAATATAAAGAGATAAATATATAAAACTTAAGTTTGAAAAACAAAAGTAAAGTAAGAAAGGAAAATAGAAAAGATAGAAAATAAAATAGAAATAAATTAAAATAGAGAGAAAATAAAATAGAGATAAAATAAAATAGAAAGGATTGAAGATAGAATTTGAAAACATAATTTGAATTTGAATTTGAACCGGAGTGCTATTTAGAGTCTTACATAATCTAGACTCTGTAACTATATTAGTTTTGAACTCTTGAAATCTTGAATACTCATGAGTCTTGAATTTTCTATGAACTTTGAATCTCTAATATCTTTAAACTGTACGTTCTTCAGTAATATTTCCTATATATAACTCCTGCATATGTGTATATATATTATATACAAAAGTGTTAGTATATATTTTATAGTCAATTAATATTGAAATAAGGTTGTTGTCATCAAAACACAATTCTCCAACAATCTCCCCCTTTTTGATGATGACAACCCTAGTTTATAAAATATCATACCTATACATACCTCTTGATGATGACCCCTCAAATACTCTCCCCGTATATATAAATCCTATAAACTATGTCTATATTTTATAATTTCTCCCCCTTTGGCATTATCAAAAAGAAATCCTAAAAATACCCCTCCTAAATTGTATAACTATCTGTTGCTTGTCTTAACCATGTTGCATTGTCCTATGTATCAATCTTTTTTTAGGCATGTTGTTTATACAGTCATATATAAACATGTGTGTGTGTGTACATATGCATATCATACACGTGTATATGCCATTGAGCTGATCTGTTGAGTTGTTGTTCATACTGTTTGGTTGTTATCATCTGCTGTGATTGTGAGCATCATGATCTTGTACATGTGCTTGAATTGCTTTTGTGCGTGTATATGACCATTCATGTTGCCATTCCACTACAACAAAATGACCATATTACAATGGTGGAAAAAAGTTGGAATACCCATTTTACAACGGTGGGTCAACCGTCGTGTATTAAGAAGTTGTAATAGACTAAAATCTTTTACAACTTTTTTGCACCGTTGCAACACCGTAGTAATATGTATATTTTACAACTTTTTTCCACTGTTGTAATAAATTATATTACAGCAGTTATACACCTTTGTTGTTGTGTTTTTTTACAACTTTTTATAACCGTTGTAATATATTTTATTACAATTTTTATTTTATAGTTGTAATATATCCACAAATTATATACAAAAGAATCTATATATATTTTACATGTGCAACAATAAATGGATAAATAGTATAAGAAATAGATGTAAGTTTAAAGGCATCATAATCCATTCATTGATAAAAATCACAATTTTATATCTAGAATACAAATTATAAATCATATACCACATAAAAATGTATAAAATTACAACTGTCATTGTTTTCCTCTGGAAGCCTTTAATCCAATTACAAAGCTTATTTTCCAATGAAATCTACAAAGTCCATAAGAGTTGTTGGAATTTGAATGAAATTAACACCACAAAGAAAAGCGAAATCGATATCGCCTATCAATCCGACACGTAGAGCTATGAATGTTGAACGCCGATCAAACCTACTTTCTATGGCTTTGTCAAATACCTTCACCAATGTATCCTACCGAGACATAAAGTAATAATTTAGGTAAGCTTTTTCATCATAGTACATGACTTTCCAGTATCATGAGCTATCTGTAAAAATGCCAAATTTAAAAATTATAAATGAGGCTGCATTGCATCACGTCTAATTCCAAGCCTGCACATATTGAATAAACAAGAGTTGATCAAAAAGTAGAACTCACAAGCCGTGTGATTAGCGTTCATCACTGCCATGGCCGCATCAGATTGAGGAAGAAATACTCCATGCCCTACAGTTACAGCAACGAATTATACAAATTAGATACAATGATAATATAAGAAAATCATCATAATAATCACAAGATTCTGAATCAAACCTTATTATTATACAATTATATATTACCTGTTATGCACTTGGAAAATATGATATATACTCAATTATACTTTTATTTTGACATGTAGAAATTGCATTCACAAGTGTTGTCATTCCCTGTTAATGAGTGTCATCATGTGTACTTAATATATTCTCCAGTAAAAAGCATCCCTCAAACTATGGGTCCCATGTACAACAGAAATTCTCATTTGTCATCATATTGATTTAAGAAACAAGTTCAACATGAAGCATAAAATATGATTACATACCATTTGACTTAGATATATAATAATAACTTGTATAGTGAAATAAGCTATGTATAAAACACAGATATTTTGTATCAGGGAATAACTTGGAAACAACTTTGAACTGACATGCCCGTGCATCAATTGAATTCAGAGAATTCAAATCCAACAGAATTAAGTTAATTTTTATATCATGACATTAATAGCTCTTTACTGACATGTAGTCATAGAATAAATTATAATTAATAAGAAAAACAAAGTATTTCTTTCTCTGTACTCACTTCCAACAGTACATCAGGCAGGATAAAGTATAAGCGAAAAGGTGCGGAAAATATAATTATTGCAGAAAAATTAGACGCCAATCATAACTAAACATCGAAGGAAAGCTCCAATTAACCTCCTCATGATGTCAATTCTGAATATTATTACCAAAACTGTTTGGTTCTCTTCATAATATTATGACATTCTAATGTTTGAAGCAAATGGCATTTACCAAGTAAATCACTTATTCATGAGATATGACATTAGCATGTATGTTCTTGCCTCTTAAGATGCTTTTAGCAAATAATATAGACATGAAACTATGTGTTCTTGAAATATGGTAGAGACCCAACCACCAATACTTGATTGGGTTATCTTTAATATGACTGAATAAATGAATATGATTGAGACTTGTATATCATTATAAAATTTGAACAAATGGTTTAGCGATGCATATAATTATATAACCAGTAACAATAGAGAAATTATTTGGTATTTTAAATGAAAAAAATGTTGACAAATAACAATCAGGAGTAATCAGCTGGAACTATTCAATTTAACTTCAATCATCACCCAAGTTTTAGATGATTTTAGACCAAGGATAATATGTAATTATTAAAGCTGTTGGAAATGTTTTACAAACATTATGTGAATTATTAAAAATGATTGAATAAGTGTATGAATGGCTCCTATGTTTGAGTAGTCCCACATCATGGGATTATAGGGAAGAGGCAAGGATTTATACTTGTTTCTAAGAAGTCATGTTGGGGCCTTGGGCTCCCAATACATGCATTGTTGTGAGGAGGGAGACCATGCATCATGACCACCACACACGCGCGCGCGACCGACCGACTCGACTCGACCCGACCCGGCCCGGTTCGGTTCGGGCTCGGGCTTGGGCTGGGGCTTTGTGGTGTAGGCACTTATATTTTTGGACCATAAAACTTAGTTGTTTTCGAACCGTTTTTTATGAAAAAAATTATTTTGCGCACCGATATTTATTCTGCAACGGAAAAGTTTTGCAACGGTAAAATAATTAATCCCCCCCGAAATTTTAGCAGATCCGATATTTTCTCCCAAAACCTAATTCTCGTTCTATATATACTATTTTATCTGAGACGAGAATAACACCGAATTTTATATTCTCTTCTTCTCAGCCGCCATTAAAACTTCTAAGAAATTTCGAGCAGTATTTTTCCCGAAAGTGCAAATCTGCACTGATTTGTTTGTGCAAGCAAATCAGTTACTATTTTAGAGGCTGTTTTATCCTAGAGGCGGCGGCGAAGGAACGAATTGGTTTGCACCTCTGACCAAATCGCCGAATCGTCTTCAAGAAAGCGACCTAGTCCGCGACTCAGCCATTGTTTTCCAACAATTTGAAGACGAACTAAAACAATGGCCTCGAACTCAACCATGGACGATTCTGCTCCTCCCTCTGCTTTTCACGGCCCTCTGGTGACTGCTGCTCCTTTCAAGTTCGAAGGTTTGCATTTCAAGCGCTGGCGTCAGAAGATGGAGTTCTTCCTCACGATCAGGAAGGTGGTGGCTGCTCTGACTGCTGAAAAACCGCAGCTACCAGACAAGCCTGACGAGACTGATGCAGCAAAGATGGCATCATGGACTGAACAGTCAAAGCAACTGCAGACCTGGACTGAACAGAATTACTTATGCAAGAATTTTATACTGAATGGACTGAGCGATGATCTGTATGATTATTATAACTCAGATGAAAAGACAGCAAAGGAGATCTGGGAAGCACTGAAGAAGAAATATGATACAGAGGAGGCAGGGGCAAAGAAATATGCTGTGAGCCGCTATTTAAAGTACCAGATGACTGATGATAGATCGGTAGAGATGCAGTCTCATGAGCTGCAGAAAATAGCTCATGAGATCATCTCCGAAGGTATGGTCTTGGACGAACAATTTCAAATTGCTGTTATCATTGACAAATTACCCCCAGGCTGGAAAGATTTTAAGAATGTCTTGTGACATAAGATTAAGGAATTTTCCTTAGAAAGCTTGATTACACGCCTCCGTATTGAGGAGGAGGCACGCAAGCAGGACCAGAAAGAAGAGGTGCTGATTGTGAATAACAACAGTACTAAGAAGACCACTCTCGCTGTTCTGAAACCAAATCAGAAATCTTTTAAGAATCAGAACAGGCGCAACAAACAGAATGGGAATCCGCAAGGAAACCCAAAAGGACAGCAGAAACCAGCCCAAAAGAATGACTCTGGACAGTTGTTTCTTTGTTACAACTGTGGAAAACCAGGGCATATGGCACGAAAGTGCCGGAACAGGCCAAGCTCTGCACCGCAGGCTAACCTGACTGAGGAGCCTCTTACGGCTATGGTTACTGAGATTCACCTTGTTGGTGGATCAGAGGGTTGGTGGGTAGACACTGGTGCTTCTCGCCATGTCTGCTATGATCGTGGCATGTTCTCTACATACACGGCTGCTGAAAATCAGAAAGTGTTGTTGGGAGACTCTCACACCACTACAGTTGCGGGGATTGGAAACGTGGAACTCAAGTTCACCTCTGGAAAAACTGTAATTCTGAAAGATGTTATGCACACTCCAGAGATAAGAAAGAATCTGGTCTCTGGCTTCCTCCTTAATAAGGCTGGTTTCACTCAAGTTATTGGGGCTGATTTGTACACTCTTACTTATAAGGGAACTTTTGTGGGAAAGGGTTATGCTTGTGAGGGTATGTTTAAACTGAATGTTGAATCTAATAAAGTGACTACTTCTGCTTACATGTTGTGTGATTTTAATATCTGGCATTCTAGATTATGTCATGTTAATAATCGAATTATTCGTAATATGAGCACCCTAGATATGATACCTAAAATGACAGAATCTGAATCTGATAAATGTGAATTCTGTACACAAGCTAAAATCACAAAGAAACCTCAGAAATCTGTTGATAGAGTTTCTGAACCATTAGACTTGATTCATTCTGACATATGTGAACTTGATGGCACTTTAACTAGACAGGGACATCGTTATTTTATCACTTTTATTGATGACTGCTCTGATTTCACATATGTATATCTTATGAAAAATAAAAGTGATGCTTTTGACATGTTTAAAACATTCAAAAATGAGATTGAGAATCAAGCAAATAGAAAAATTAAGAGACTTCGTAGTGATAGAGGAACAGAATATGAATCTTATTCTATTCTGGATTTCTATAAACAACATGGTATAGTACATGAGAGAACTGCACCCTACTCACCTGAAATGAACGGTAAAGCAGAAAGGAAAAATAGGACCTTTACCGAGCTAGTAGTTGCCATATTATTAAATTCTGGTGCAGCAAAACATTGGTGGGGGATATTTTATTGACTGTATGCTACGTTCTAAATAGAATCCCTAAATCTAAGAATAAAATTTCACCTTATGAAATTTTAAAGAATCATAAACCCAATGTCTCATACTTTAGAACTTGGGGTTGTTTAGCATATGTTCGCATTCCAGACCCTAAGAGAATAAAATTGGCAAGTAGAGCATATGAATGTGCATTTATAGGCTATGCTATTAATAGCAAAGCATATAGATTTTATGACCTTAATGCACATAATATAATTGAATCAAATGATGCCGATTTTTATGAAATTAAATTTCCTTTCAAATTAAGGAATAGTGGGGGCACTTCAAATATGCCTATTAGAACAGAACTTAATGAAAATTCTGAAGCTGAACCTAGAAGAAGTAAAAGAGCAAGAACCATAAAAGACTTTGGTTCAGATTTTTGTGCTTTTACTATTGAGGAGGATCCTATAAACCTCCAAGAAGCCTTATCTTCTTTAGATGCCGATTTCTGGCAAGAGGCTATAAACGATGAGATGGATTCTTTAGAATCCAATAAGACTTGGCACTTGGTAGATTTACCCCCTGGTTGTAAGTCTATAGGCTGTAAATGGGTACTTAAAAAGAAATTAAAACCTGATGGCACTATAGATAAATATAAAGCACGACTAGTACCTAAAGGTTTTAAACAAAAGGAAAATATAGACTTCTTTGACACTTTTTCACCTGTAACTAGAATAACATCCATTCGGGTATTAGTCTCACTTGCTTCCATTCATAATTTACTTATACACCAAATGGATGTTAAAACTGCTTTTTTGAACGGTGAATTAGACGAAGAAATTTATATGGACCAGCCTGAAGGATTTGTAGTACATGGTCAAGAACATAAAGTATGTAAATTGGATAAATCATTATATGGTTTAAAACAAGCACCTAAACAATGGCATGAAAAATTTGATAACTTAATCATTTCAAATGGTTTTAAAGTTAATGAAAGTGACAAATGCATTTATTACAAATCTGAGAATGACATTTGCACTATTATATGCCTTTATGTAGATGACCTACTCATTTTTGGATCAAATATTCATGCCATAAACTCAGTCAAATCCTTATTAAGTGTCAATTTTGATATGAAAGATCTAGGTGAAGCAAGTGTAATCCTTGGTATTAAGATTACTAGGTCAGAAAAGGGAATTTCTTTGGATCAATCTCATTACATTGAGAAGATACTAAAGAAATATAATTACTTTGACTGTAAACCTGCAAGTACGCCATATGATCACAGTGTAAAGTTATTTAAGAACACTGGTGAAGGTGTAAGACAGTCTGATTATGCGAGCATCATTGGCAGCCTTCGGTATGCCACTGATTGTACTAGACCCGACATTGCCTATGTCGTGGGATTATTGTGCAGGTTTACCAGTAGACCTAGTATAGAGCACTGACAAGCTATTGAAAGGGTAATGAGATACCTTAAACGAACCATGAACCTTGGATTACATTATGAAAGGTTTCCAGCTGTACTTGAAGGATATTCTGATGCAGACTGGAATACCTTATCTGATGATTCTAAAGCGACCAGTGGCTATATATTTAGCATCGCTGGAGGAGCTGTTTCTTGGAAATCCAAGAAACAGACTATTTTGGCTCAGTCTACTATGGAGTCTGAGATGATAGCACTAGCTACAGCTAGTGAAGAGGCAGAGTACTTGAGAAATCTACTAGCTGAGATTCCCTTATGGGAAAAACCGATACCGGCTGTGTTGATACATTGCGATAGTACCGCGGCTATTGCAAAAGTTCAGAACCGATATTATAATGGTAAGAGAAGACAAATACGTCGTAAGCACAGTACGGTTAGAGAACTACTTTCCACAGGTACCGTTAGAGTGGATTACGTACGTAGTGAGGAAAATTTGGCGGATCCTTTGACGAAAGGACTGTCCAGAGAGAAAGTCCATAACTATTCTAAAAGAATGGGACTATTGCCCCTAGATTGTTGACTCACGCACAATGGTAACCCGACCTAAATGACTGGAGATCCCAAGAACTAGGTTCAATGGGTAATAACAAGTTGTGTAGTGATATGAGTTGAACATGCTATTTAATAAACCAAGAAGCATGTATTCCTGAAGTGATTAGAGGATGAGTTAATAGAAACTCTTAATGAGATCTATACTCTATGTGGAGTGGAGTGCCTACCTTCAGGAGTGCTCTTGATAGACTCACCTTTGTGAATGCGGAAATGTGGCCGTTTCCTATGGAGTTTTGGGCAAAACTTCTAGAGCATTCACTAAACTGGGATAGACGTGCAGGGCCATAAATGCACGGGCTTATCTGATTGCACTATAGAAAAGGTTGTGTGTGGTTTGATGTCAGGAATAGAGTTCAAGACTACGTGTCACTCTAGTAAAAACTGAATCTTACTCACTATGCAAAGGTTCAAGTCATTGGACACCTTTGTTTATGCACAATCTTATGTTTTTAAGAAACTGCTCGAAAATATTTTTAAAAATTCAAGTGGGGGATTGTTGGAAATGTTTTACAAACATTATGTGAATTATTAAAAATGATTGAATAAGTGTATGAATGGCTCCTATGTTTGAGTAGTCCCACATCATGGGATTATAGGGAAGAGGCAAGGATTTATACTTGTTTCTAAGAAGTCATGTTGGGGCCTTGGGCTCCCAATACATGCATTGTTGTGAGGAGGGAGACCATGCATCATGACCACCACACACGCGCGCGCGACCGACCGACTCGACTCGACCCGACCCGGCCCGGTTCGGTTCGGTTCGGGCTCGGGCTTGGGCTTGGGCTTTATGGTGTAGGCACTTATATTTTTGGACCACAAAACTTAGTTGTTTTCGAACCGTTTTTTATGAAAAAAAATATTTTGCGCACCGATATTTATTCTGCAACGGAAAAGTTTTGCAACGGTAAAATAATTAACCCCCCCCCCCCCGAAATTTTAGCAGATCCGATATTTTCTCCCAAAACCTAATTCTCGTTCTATATATACTATTTTATCTGAGACGAGAATAACACCGAATTTTATATTCTCTTCTTCTCAGCCGCCATTAAAACTTCTAAGAAATTTCGAGCAGTATTTTTCCCGAAAGTGCAAATCTGCACTGATTTGTTTGTGCAAGCAAATCAGTTACTATTTTAGAGGCTGTTTTATCCTAGAGGCGGCGGCGAAGGAACGAATTGGTTTGCACCTCTGACCAAATCGCCGAATCGTCTTCAAGAAAGCGACCTAGTCCGCGACTCAGCCATTGTTTTCCAACAAAAGCTAAATCCTATTGGTTAGCAGTAAAATATATGAGTACCTTAAACTTGAAACGTACGACTGTTAATTAATATATGTAATAAAATGTGTATTATTTATCACCATTAAAAAAAATCAGAAACATCAACCAAACAAAAATTGTATCAAGATGGTAGTTAAATAAACCCTTATCATTTTACTAATAAACCATCGACCAAATACAGATGGTTAACCACAAAACTAAAAGATAGATTTTACCTTTATGTTAGAAGGTGCAGTTTACCTATGCACAATTTAGGGTCATAATTCACAGTTGTTTGTTTTTAAACTGAAGGCTTGAAAACGCCATCGCTTAAAAACTATATACAGTTTTAAAATTTAAAGATACGAAACAAATTGAGCTGTTGGACGACAATTTTTTTATCGTAAACAGTAATCTCGCCATGAGTATATAATAATGAATGGTACAATTTACCCTATGAATATAAATAACACCATAGTTAGCAGTGTGAGAAAGAGCATTAAATATTTAGACCATTTCCAGTGGTGGAAATGGATATTAATTTCTCCATTAAAGAAAAACTTGACTTATTTAAAGTCATAATTCATTAGACCAAAGCAGGCGCAATAGTAATCAATCGTATATATGTTATTGCCTTATTAACTGAGTTAAAAATGATGATTTAAACCTAGGGCCTTATGCAAAATCTGATAACTTCAGAAAAAAATTCATTTTTAGAAACCCAAAAGAAGAAATGAGTAAATAATGGTACCTCGATCAGAACAGCACCATGTATAATGAAACAACAAGAAATTCATTTTTCAGAAACTTCATTTTCAGAAATTGCATTTTTCACATCTTCACACATAGCGAGAAGCTCCTTCAAATGATTCCAGCCTCTTCCTCTTATTACTGATGAAATACACAATCACTTATATACCAAATCTAGACAAACAAATAAATTGGAAAACTGAACATAAAAAGAATTATTGAGAGTGTATTTTCTTAGAAAATAAGCAAATCTTTGTAATTCATCTACATCTTTGGTGGATGTCATACTTGATTGCATGAACTTGAATGAAATTACACTTTTCTTGTAGCAAATAAATAAATGCATGTAACATATGTAAGAAAAATGGAATAAATATTTTACAGATTTCAGTCTCTCCGGTATGTTACATTTTGGCAATATCATAATTAACTTGTTTATTATTTCTTGGACATGCTGTAAAATTCAGTTAATCTAATACCTAATGTAATATAAATCCAGTAATAGATACCTGATGAAGAGCACAAAATGGCTGCATTCATCATCATATAACCATAGGCTTGATCAATTTCTCTTTAGTTAGTATTGCATGTGGTGAGGAATTGAATTTGTACATCCAAAAGTCCCCAAGCGTCTTAACATTAACTTCAATAGTATCCTCATTCATTTCATGTCATCACCCACCATTTGTTTGTACTCTTTTTGGGCTAAATAAATAAACAAATAAATATGCCTTTCAACTGTTAATGGGAAGATAATGATATCTGTACTGCATTGATACATAAACAAATTCTAAATGAACCACTACTTAAATTTTCAAACACATGAAATTCAGGTACCACATGCTTGATACATCACACAAATGCGCACACACAAACAAAATTATGCTAATGCTTTTGTAAAGAATATACCTGGGGAAGTCTGTTGAAGAACATAGAAGCATTAACAAGCTCTTCAACATCATATATTTCTTCATTAGTTACACCATCTTTTCCATAAGCTATATTACCTCGTATGCTTGAAACCACACTGTTCCTACGCAGGACACAAAGTTGGCCCGGATTAAATCTTATTTGTGTTACTTACTAGCTATGCACAGTAATGATGTCCCTATGCTAATTACTAAGCTCCAAGTGTTGACATTAAGCATAAACTACCAGATAAATAATGAATTTCCAATGCTAATTTTTAACGCCCAATGCATTTTTAGATTCCAAACTTATTTAGGAGCGGTGCGCTACAATAATGAATTTTCATATCCAGCTTCTACTATGGTTGTGGAATTCGAAAAAAAAATCAACTTATCATCTGCATTTATTGCCAATCTTTTATGCCAGCATAAAGCAAGGTAAAGAATTTACACATTATCATCTGCGTTACAATTGAAAAGATTGTTCCATATCAGGAAATAATAAAGGAAACAAAATGCAAAGAGATCATTCTTCATATTTATACTTTACCATTTGCTTGATGGATTCTCATACTTATGAAGGAAATTTTTCTCAATGTATGCGCTTTGAAAATTGCATTTTTGATAGTAGAGTAAAAAAACCACATATTGTTACTTCAGTAACAGCACTCAGCAAGGAATTTAGTTAGTTCCTGTGAAGACCCGCAACTTCCCCGTAAAGGAAAGCGTCGGATAGTTCGAGAACAAGCCACAACAGGACGCATACAGAAGAACATTTCGTTGTATATTACAACAATGCATCAGATTACAAGAATATACAGAGTACGAATGAATATTACACAGAAATAACAGAGATTTAAATTACATTTAAATACATAGCAGCGGAAAATAATACAATACACAACTAGAAGAGATATATGGATACAAAGCTTTCCGGATATCGTTCCAGCTGTAATCCAAGATCCTGTGAATATAAATCTGCAAAACCGAAACTACTAGCTGCCCGTGTCAAAATAGGGGCACCCAGAGTTTAGGTTAAAACAATAAACTCCAGGTCAGTCATGTGACTGGTGTGAGAACTAAAACAGTTAATCTTTATTTTAAATCATAAGGTAAATCAAGGGACCACGCCGTATAACACGGAACGGGTTTCCTCCCAAGGATACCAGTGCATAAAACAAACAGCGCAATGCTAAATAAAGAAAAATGAAGCTGTTATAAGACCCAGGTCCTATCACACAATGCAACGCAAGCCGGGGGATAGGGTTTTCCCTTATAACAGCCACAGAATGCTTGATACGTTTAAAACAAATCATTTGATACTATTATAAGTGCATAGTGTATAAAACAACTTCAAATCATAAGTATCAATCATAGGCGGCATGGGTACCATATATCATGTCGCCATATATAGGTTTACAAATAAAAACCGCAAATGTCACGTATTTGGAAATTGGGTTTCCATCTATGAACCGAGGCTAGGGGCAAGATCCTCAACCGATTCGAGACGCTCTAGCCCGCCCCTCAGGCAAGTACTCTGTCAAGCCTTTGGATCCTCAGGGCCGGTCCACACGGAGTGGATTAAAATGCCTGAACATGCGTCTCCCCACCCTATGGGGTGTAAGTCTGGTCCGTCAGCCGACCAGAATGCATTCGGCCGAAACCGATATAACCGAGGCGCCTCGCAACAGCAACAACCACATAAGTCAAACTCGTCAGGGCGTGTAAAACCACTGACGCCACTTCTAGCTAGAAAGAAACGCATGCCCTCCCTGACGTCCGTCTCCCGTTTTTGATTCATACCGGGTGTGAAACTCGCGAATCAAACGTTACACAAAGCTACGCCACAAAGGCCGTGCTTTGATCATCAACCACAAGACTTTGCTTTTCAACAGAAGCCTTGATCATTTGCATCTTAGCATGCCACACAGGCAAGCCATCCTATGCAACCGATATCAGTCACACAGAATGAAATCCGATGTCAGACACACAGTCCATTTACAAGTCCGTTCTGGGTCTGAACGAAACCGGAGGCACCTAGTACCCCGCATATCCATCGATCTCCAAGCACGTCTGGACGATCACTAACTGTTTCCATCTTCTTGGGTGTACAGCCCAATCAAGATCATCAGTTATCACCCAAACGACGTGAAGACCTCCGGTCTTCGACCATCGTCTTCATCTTCGACTTATCGTCGTATCAGTTATTCAGAATGGGATAAACCCGGTCTTCCCGAATAGCTCGCGTATATTTAAATAAGTGTTACACAAACACAACATACGCCTCATTCCAATTCATTAGTCACTAACCGTAAATTAATCAAGAGAATAATTCCCCAAATATTAACCCCGAAGGCCGAAACCAACATCAGATCAATATCCAGAAAACCATTCTGCTTGGCTAACCGCCAGTTAGTTTCTAAATTTCACATTCAAATCTAATTAAAGATTTAACTATCGCCTGGAGCAAAACTGGTGATACTCCATTCTCGATCTTTTCAATCTAATTAAAGATTCATTAAAACTCCACTTAGTTTTAATCTGTGACTGGGTTAAAGAATCAGTGTCATCTAAAAACACGGTTCGCGATAAACCCAAAGTCACATTCCATTAATTATCGGGTTAAAGAACGAGTGTTATTTAAAAACACTGTTCACGATAAACCCAAAAATCATTCCATTAATTATCGGGTTAAAGAACGAGTGTTATTTAAAAACACTGTTCACGATAAACCCAAAAATCATTCCATTAATTATCGGGTTAAAGAACGAGTGTTATTTAAAAACACTGTTCACGATAAACCCAAAAATCATTCCATTAATTATCGGGTTAAAGAACGAGTGTTATTTAAAACACTGTTCACGATAAACCCAAAAATCAATATCAATTCAATTCCAATTAAATATCATTTAATTGGTACACTTCATTAAATCTAAATAAAAAGATTTAATCTTTTCTCAACTGGGTTCAAGAACAGTGTTAGTGAAGACACCATTCACGACAAACCCAAATCACATTCGATATTCAATACAAGGCTCTGAATAGAAAATATATCGGCTTATATTCAATATCGAATTCTACGACTAACAAATGTCGTATTGGAAATAACGATATACATATATATCTTTCAAATTTCCATAACAACACCTGTATAATCACGAATTCCAACATCGAAATATTCCGAAGACAATTTCGATTCAAATCCACTCCAATGCAATCATTGGAATTTTGGTTACTTTTAAAACCCTTTCCGAATTCAATTTATTTATTTAAAAATAAATAGAATTATAATTCTAGTTCAAAACTAGTTCATTTCGATAAAAACCTATTTTTATCTTTTCAAATACGGAGTTTTTCATCCCAAATCTTCACAAATCATTTCTTATGATTTTACACAAATTATTACCATTTTTAATAATTTTATCAAGGCCCGTACAGTCGATTTCCATCAACGGCCATCGAACTGCACTTACAGCGACCTTTTTCGAATTTGATTTGGACATAATTCCAAATCCAACCGTTAGATTTCAAATTTCTAACCTTCATTAGAAAGCTCTTTTCGATACGAACCCAACGGTTCCGGTTTTAGGAGAATCCGACGGTCGGATCTCCCGTAATGTCCGTTTGAAATAAATGGTCGAAATTCGCGAACTGCCGCGGCGCGGCGCGTTCTATTCAGGCCATTATATTATATATATAATATATATAATATATATTTCGTCGATTTCTATTTAAAACGAATTATATAAATAGTTTTGAATTCGTTTCAAAATCTATTTCAACTTCCATTTCAATTCAAAGCCAAAATTGAATTCTTCTTTATAAATTCGTTTTAAAATTCATTTCTATTCAATTCGAATTTCAATTCAATTTGAATTCATTTCAATTCGCTTTCAATTCCATTTGAATTCGTTTTCAATTCAATTCATTTCGAAATCGTTTTCAATTCATTTTGAATTCGTTTTCAATTCAATTCATTTCGAAATCGTTTTCAATTCATTTTGAATTCGTTTTCAATTCAATTCATTTCGAAATCGTTTTCAATTCATTTTGAATTCGCTTTCAATTCAATTCATTTCGAAATCGTTTTCAATTCATTTTGAATTCGCTTTCAATTCAATTCATTTCGAAATCGTTTTCAATTCATTTCATTCGTTTTCAATTCAGCATTTCGAAATCGTTTTCAATTCATTTTGAATTCGTTTTCAATTCAATTCATTTCGAAATCGTTTTCAAAATCGATATAAATATCGTTCACGTCAAAATGGCGTCAATCTAATCAACACGGCTTCATATATTCCTTTATTTTCAAATATTCTATTTCAAATATTTCTTTTTCAAAACTGGAATGAGGCCCAATCAATTACCATATAAAATTAATTATATGGATTTTCATACAACTCAAGTATATAATAGCATTGAAAATAATCAACCATCAACCAAAGTGCACTACACTGTATAAGCATCAAATATAGATATTCAACGCTTATAACAGCCTGTCAATCAATCGATCGACATATTTAATCAATCAGGATGAGTGAACTTCAAATTTCATCTTAACACCCGTGTGGGGTTTCAAACAATCAAACACATATTTTATTTGTGCAGTTAGGCGATGTGTAAAATTTATCGACCCAATCAACGTCATTCAAATAGGTGTACATAAACAAACCGTCTGGTTCGTAAATGAATATTTATTTATTCACATTCACGTTAAAAATTATATTTTTAACGATAAAACATTTTATTTTAACATATGAATTTCTATTCAGTTCATTCTTTAAATAAAATGTTATTTTTATTTTTCTAACATATTTTAGAAAATTTCGGCGGCATAACGGCACGATACTAGAAACGGGACGAGGCCTAGCCTTATCCCCGGTCTAGTGAAGGCCCACGCCATTCACACATCAATCAAATTCACTTTCGTTATGCAAACCACAAAATTTGGAGTAAGGGTCTAACCTAGCCTTACTCCTTCGCCTTATAACGGCGCACGTCTAATCCTAACCAATTTATCGATTCGATTTTTCACACCACAAACCACATTCAAACCAATATCGCAATCAATCACCAAACAATCAAACAAACAAGTCCATGGTCTGTGGACGATTGTGTCGGGTGCTACTAAACACCGTCTGCATCCTAGTATATATATATAACTAGAAAAGTAAATTGAAAGGTGAGAAATTCTCACCTATAGCTATCCTAGCTCCACGGCACTCCTTTGCAGAAGTCTTCGTCGTTTCGCCTTTTTGTCACCTTCGTTGTCCAAGGCCACTATATATATAAAAATCGAATTTTTATTTCAAAGTTCAATATATAAAAATCGAATTTTTATTTCAAAGTTCAATATATAAAAATCGAATTTTTATTTCAAAGTTCAATATATAAAAATCGAATTTTTATTTCAAAGTTCAATATATAAAAATCGAATTTTTCCACTTCTTCCATATTATGAAATCCGACCTTTTACACATTAAAAATCTTATCTTTCCTAATACAAAAATCTAAACTTTTATAAATTAAAAATCTAAACTTTTATAAATTAAAAATCTAAACTTTTATAAATTAAAAATCAGTTTAAAGAAAATAAAAGAAAATCAGTTTAAAGAAAATAAAAGAAAATCAGTTTTAGGAAAATAAAAGAAAACCAGTTTAAAGAAAATAAAAGAAAATCAGTTTTAGGAACTTACAGGGGGGGGAGTGTCAGTGGAGTTCGTCGGAGGCTGAGGCAAGAGAGGGGGGGAGTCTCGTCGGTTGCGGGTTCGGGTCTGGGGGGGGTTTCGGTTGTCGCAGGCGAAGGGAGGGAAGGGGAGGAGGAGGAGAAGGAAAAGGGGGGGGGGGGGGTCTCATCGGTTGCGAGGCGCGACAGGAGGGGCGGTCGGAGACGATGAAGGAGGAAGGAGAAGAGGTGGCGGGTGCGACGGTGGCTCCGTCGAGCCATCTAGGGCTCCGCCCTCTTTTTCTATTTTTTTATTTTGATTTCATTTTTTTTTTTTTTTTTTTTTTTTTTTTTTTTTGAACGGGGGGGCCAGGAGGGTTAAAGGGGAGGAGGGAATATTTTTTTTTATATATATATATATATATTTTTTTTTTTTTTTTTTTAATATTATTTAATTTCTAAAAGTTGACTTTCCCATACGACCTCGAAACGAGGCCCACCGCCTGTCGCCCATAGCGTTTCACCCCCATTCCGAACACGATGGGATATGTACCGCAAGCTGAATCGACCGTTTCGATCAGTTTCCGTTGAATTTACATTTAAATCACTATATTGAATTTTAAACGCACATTTCAAATTACCGGGGTCACATACTAACTAGAAAAATTCCAGAAAAATATTTTCTAGCTTCGTATTGACGATACGGTCCTAACAAAACTAGTTTCGTCGAATTCTGAGACCGTTGGAAAAATGGCCAATTTCCAGTCGATTAAAATCAACTGAAATGGTCAAAACACGTTTTCCTTTGCCACGCTCACATATTGATTCAGAAAATTATGAAATTTTAAATCTAGCAATAACTTCACATCCCGGACCCAACAAAACTGGTTTCGTCGAAATCCGAGGTCGTTTGCAAAATGTCCATTTTTAAGGGCCTGAATTCCATAGCGACTATTCAGAATTTTCAACTGGACATATCTCTCAAATTTTAAAGTGAAATCTCAGTTTGTTAACTTCGTTACAAAGATATAGTTATACAGATTCAAATATTTCTTGTTTCGTTCAATTCTGACTTATATTGAATTCTGTATATTCATTTGAAATTAGAAATCGAATTTTCGAACTACCGCGCCATTTTCAATTCCTTTTATAATTATATATAAATATTTATATTCTATCGACGACGCGTATAATATATACGTTCGAATTCTATTCAAAATAAATTTTCTCGTCGATTCTATTTAAAATAATTCATTTTAAATAATCAAAACTCGCTAAAATTGCCAAAATAAAAATTTTAAACTGGCCCAGATTTTACGGGTTGTTACAATCTCCCCCACTTAAAACTTTTCGTCCCCGAAAAGGAACAAAGTCGAAAGTGGTTTGATAATTCAACTCTACGTTCGATCCGGCTTCCATTCTCCAACTTTTCAGTTTCTGAGAATTTTCAAAACTTCAAAAATTTGGCTAACACCCTAAATTTTCGAAAAATTTCGCCATAACCTCCCCTGCAATGGGAGCATCGGGGAATTTCAAATAGCTTCCCCGGTCCTTCAGATCTCAAAAAGAAAAAGAAAAAGCCAAGCGGCTAGCCAATAGGCTCACAAAATCATCATCACCCAAACAAAACAGGAAATTATGTATTAAACATGTACCTATTTGTCGGGCAAACAAATTTTATTCTCTGCTCTAGCCTCCTTGCTATGACCTGTTCAAAGATATATATGCATATGCAAGCAAATGCGACCAAATTTCAATACAGTTCAATATTTGATATAATTAGGCTAAATGGTTCAAAATTAGCAAACAAATGAACAAACAACACAAACATCAATCAATTAGTGAATTAGAGTTTCAAATTCATAATTTTGATACATATACAAAAAATCATGTTTTTGATGCCAATTCACAACAATGTGTTCTAACTATATAAGTTTTGGTTCTCACACCAGCCTAATGGAAATATATAGAAAATCACACCTTCAACACTCGAACATTAATTCTGATGATGTAGCTACAATCATCAGAATCACCTTCGGGCGACTAGAGTGTGATTCTATATCTATCCAGTATATTAAAACTTTGAATACACGCGGATCAGACGTATACGCAAAATCTATATATACTGGATTGTCCAAAATCAATATAAACAAATAATCAAATACGAATAGTTGATTTAAATTTTCAAAACAAAAATGTTTTCATTTGAAAAATATACTCTTCACACTCGTTCTAGGATACTACTGATCCTATCTCTAACGAGTCATTCTAATTGGATATTACTAATCCAATATCTGATGAATTCTTTCGTACGGTTCTAATGTGCCTTGTTCTCTAGCTTTGTAAACCAAAGCTCTGATACCAACTGTGAAGACCCGCAACTTCCCCGTAAAGGAAAGCGTCGGATAGTTCGAGAACAAGCCACAACAGGACGCATACAGAAGAACATTTCGTTGTATATTACAACAATGCATCAGATTACAAGAATATACAGAGTACGAATGAATATTACACAGAAATAACAGAGATTTAAATTACATTTAAATACATAGCAGCGGAAAATAATACAATACACAACTAGAAGAGATATACGGATACAAAGCTTTCCGGATATCGTTCCAGCTGTAATCCAAGATCCTGTGAATATAAATCTGCAAAACCGAAACTACTAGCTGCCCGTGTCAAAATAGGGGCACCCAGAGTTTAGGTTAAAACAATAAACTCCAGGTCAGTCATGTGACTGGTGTGAGAACTAAAACAGTTAATCTTTATTTTAAATCATAAGGTAAATCAAGGGACCACGCCGTATAACACGGAACGGGTTTCCTCCCAAGGATACCAGTGCATAAAACAAACAGCGCAATGCTAAATAAAGAAAAATGAAGCTGTTATAAGACCCAGGTCCTATCACACAATGCAACGCAAGCCGGGGGATAGGGTTTTCCCTTATAACAGCCACAGAATGCTTGATACGTTTAAAACAAATCATTTGATACTATTATAAGTGCATAGTGTATAAAACAACTTCAAATCATAAGTATCAATCATAGGCGGCATGGGTACCATATATCATGTCGCCATATATAGGTTTACAAATAAAAACCGCAAATGTCACGTATTTGGAAATTGGGTTTCCATCTATGAACCGAGGCTAGGGGCAAGATCCTCAACCGATTCGAGACGCTCTAGCCCGCCCCTCAGGCAAGTACTCTGTCAAGCCTTTGGATCCTCAGGGTCGGTCCACACGGAGTGGATTAAAATGCCTGAACATGCGTCTCCCCACCCTATGGGGTGTAAGTCTGGTCCGTCAGCCGACCAGAATGCATTCGGCCGAAACCGATATAACCGAGGCGCCTCGCAACAGCAACAACCACATAAGTCAAACTCGTCAGGGCGTGTAAAACCACTGACGCCACTTCTAGCTAGAAAGAAACGCATGCCCTCCCTGACGTCCGTCTCCCGTTTTTGATTCATACCGGGTGTGAAACTCGCGAATCAAACGTTACACAAAGCTACGCCACAAAGGCCGTGCTTTGATCATCAACCACAAGACTTTGCTTTTCAACAGAAGCCTTGATCATTTGCATCTTAGCATGCCACACAGGCAAGCCATCCTATGCAACCGATATCAGTCACACAGAATGAAATCCGATGTCAGACACACAGTCCATTTACAAGTCCGTTCTGGGTCTGAACGAAACCGGAGGCACCTAGTACCCCGCATATCCATCGATCTCCAAGCACGTCTGGACGATCACTAACTGTTTCCATCTTCTTGGGTGTACAGCCCAATCAAGATCATCAGTTATCACCCAAACGACGTGAAGACCTCCGGTCTTCGACCATCGTCTTCATCTTCGACTTATCGTCGTATCAGTTATTCAGAATGGGATAAACCCGGTCTTCCCGAATAGCTCGCGTATATTTAAATAAGTGTTACACAAACACAACATACGCCTCATTCCAATTCATTAGTCACTAACCGTAAATTAATCAAGAGAATAATTCCCCAAATATTAACCCCGAAGGCCGAAACCAACATCAGATCAATATCCAGAAAACCATTCTGCTTGGCTAACCGCCAGTTAGTTTCTAAATTTCACATTCAAATCTAATTAAAGATTTAACTATCGCCTGGAGCAAAACTGGTGATACTCCATTCTCGATCTTTTCAATCTAATTAAAGATTCATTAAAACTCCACTTAGTTTTAATCTGTGACTGGGTTAAAGAATCAGTGTCATCTAAAAACACGGTTCGCGATAAACCCAAAGTCACATTCCATTAATTATCGGGTTAAAGAACGAGTGTTATTTAAAAACACTGTTCACGATAAACCCAAAAATCATTCCATTAATTATCGGGTTAAAGAACGAGTGTTATTTAAAAACACTGTTCACGATAAACCCAAAAATCATTCCATTAATTATCGGGTTAAAGAACGAGTGTTATTTAAAAACACTGTTCACGATAAACCCAAAAATCATTCCATTAATTATCGGGTTAAAGAACGAGTGTTATTTAAAACACTGTTCACGATAAACCCAAAAATCAATATCAATTCAATTCCAATTAAATATCATTTAATTGGTACACTTCATTAAATCTAAATAAAAAGATTTAATCTTTTCTCAACTGGGTTCAAGAACAGTGTTAGCGAAGACACCATTCACGACAAACCCAAATCACATTCGATATTCAATACAAGGCTCTGAATAGAAAATATATCGGCTTATATTCAATATCGAATTCTACGACTAACAAATGTCGTATTGGAAATAACGATATACATATATATCTTTCAAATTTCCATAACAACACCTGTATAATCACGAATTCCAACATCGAAATATTCCGAAGACAATTTCGATTCAAATCCACTCCAATGCAATCATTGGAATTTTGGTTACTTTTAAAACCCTTTCCGAATTCAATTTATTTATTTAAAAATAAATAGAATTATAATTCTAGTTCAAAACTAGTTCATTTCGATAAAAACCTATTTTTATCTTTTCAAATACGGAGTTTTTCATCCCAAATCTTCACAAATCATTTCTTATGATTTTACACAAATTATTACCATTTTTAATAATTTTATCAAGGCCCGTACAGTCGATTTCCATCAACGGCCATCGAACTGCACTTACAGCGACCTTTTTCGAATTTGATTTGGACATAATTCCAAATCCAACCGTTAGATTTCAAATTTCTAACCTTCATTAGAAAGCTCTTTTCGATACGAACCCAACGGTTCCGGTTTTAGGAGAATCCGACGGTCGGATCTCCCGTAATGTCCGTTTGAAATAAATGGTCGAAATTCGCGAACTGCCGCGGCGCGGCGCGTTCTATTCAGGCCATTATATTATATATATAATATATATAATATATATTTCGTCGATTTCTATTTAAAACGAATTATATAAATAGTTTTGAATTCGTTTCAAAATCTATTTCAACTTCCATTTCAATTCAAAGCCAAAATTGAATTCTTCTTTATAAATTCGTTTTAAAATTCATTTCTATTCAATTCGAATTTCAATTCAATTTGAATTCATTTCAATTCGCTTTCAATTCCATTTGAATTCGTTTTCAATTCAATTCATTTCGAAATCGTTTTCAATTCATTTTGAATTCGTTTTCAATTCAATTCATTTCGAAATCGTTTTCAATTCATTTTGAATTCGTTTTCAATTCAATTCATTTCGAAATCGTTTTCAATTCATTTTGAATTCGCTTTCAATTCAATTCATTTCGAAATCGTTTTCAATTCATTTTGAATTCGCTTTCAATTCAATTCATTTCGAAATCGTTTTCAATTCATTTCATTCGTTTTCAATTCAGCATTTCGAAATCGTTTTCAATTCATTTTGAATTCGTTTTCAATTCAATTCATTTCGAAATCGTTTTCAAAATCGATATAAATATCGTTCACGTCAAAATGGCGTCAATCTAATCAACACGGCTTCATATATTCCTTTATTTTCAAATATTCTATTTCAAATATTTCTTTTTCAAAACTGGAATGAGGCCCAATCAATTACCATATAAAATTAATTATATGGATTTTCATACAACTCAAGTATATAATAGCATTGAAAATAATCAACCATCAACCAAAGTGCACTACACTGTATAAGCATCAAATATAGATATTCAACGCTTATAACAGCCTGTCAATCAATCGATCGACATATTTAATCAATCAGGATGAGTGAACTTCAAATTTCATCCTAACACCCGTGTGGGGTTTCAAACAATCAAACACATATTTTATTTGTGCAGTTAGGCGATGTGTAAAATTTATCGACCCAATCAACGTCATTCAAATAGGTGTACATAAACAAACCGTCTGGTTCGTAAATGAATATTTATTTATTCACATTCACGTTAAAAATTATATTTTTAACGATAAAACATTTTATTTTAACATATGAATTTCTATTCAGTTCATTCTTTAAATAAAATGGTATTTTTATTTTTCTAACATATTTTAGAAAATTTCGGCGGCATAACGGCACGATACTAGAAACGGGACGAGGCCTAGCCTTATCCCCGGTCTAGTGAAGGCCCACGCCATTCACACATCAATCAAATTCACTTTCGTTATGCAAACCACAAAATTTGGAGTAAGGGTCTAACCTAGCCTTACTCCTTCGCCTTATAACGGCGCACGTCTAATCCTAACCAATTTATCGATTCGATTTTTCACACCACAAACCACATTCAAACCAATATCGCAATCAATCACCAAACAATCAAACAAACAAGTCCATGGTCTGTGGACGATTGTGTCGGGTGCTACTAAACACCGTCTGCATCCTAGTATATATATATAACTAGAAAAGTAAATTGAAAGGTGAGAAATTCTCACCTATAGCTATCCTAGCTCCACGGCACTCCTTTGCAGAAGTCTTCGTCGTTTCGCCTTTTTGTCACCTTCGTTGTCCAAGGCCACTATATATATAAAAATCGAATTTTTATTTCAAAGTTCAATATATAAAAATCGAATTTTTATTTCAAAGTTCAATATATAAAAATCGAATTTTTATTTCAAAGTTCAATATATAAAAATCGAATTTTTATTTCAAAGTTCAATATATAAAAATCGAATTTTTCCACTTCTTCCATATTATGAAATCCGACCTTTTACACATTAAAAATCTTATCTTTCCTAATACAAAAATCTAAACTTTTATAAATTAAAAATCTAAACTTTTATAAATTAAAAATCTAAACTTTTATAAATTAAAAATCAGTTTAAAGAAAATAAAAGAAAATCAGTTTAAAGAAAATAAAAGAAAATCAGTTTTAGGAAAATAAAAGAAAACCAGTTTAAAGAAAATAAAAGAAAATCAGTTTTAGGAACTTACAGGGGGGGGGAGTGTCAGTGGAGTTCGTCGGAGGCTGAGGCAAGAGAGGGGGGGAGTCTCGTCGGTTGCGGGTTCGGGTCTGGGGGGGGTTTCGGTTGTCGCAGGCGAAGGGAGGGAAGGGGAGGAGGAGGAGAAGGAAAAGGGGGGGGGGTCTCATCGGTTGCGAGGCGCGACAGGAGGGGCGGTCGGAGACGATGAAGGAGGAAGGAGAAGAGGTGGCGGGTGCGACGGTGGCTCCGTCGAGCCATCTAGGGCTCCGCCCTCTTTTTCTATTTTTTTATTTTGATTTCATTTTTTTTTTTTTTTTTTTTTTTTTTTTTTTTTGAACGGGGGGGCCAGGAGGGTTAAAGGGGAGGAGGGAATATTTTTTTTTATATATATATATATTTTTTTTTTTTTTTTTAATATTATTTAATTTCTAAAAGTTGACTTTCCCATACGACCTCGAAACGAGGCCCACCGCCTGTCGCCCATAGCGTTTCACCCCCATTCCGAACACGATGGGATATGTACCGCAAGCTGAATCGACCGTTTCGATCAGTTTCCGTTGAATTTACATTTAAATCACTATATTGAATTTTAAACGCACATTTCAAATTACCGGGGTCACATACTAACTAGAAAAATTCCAGAAAAATATTTTCTAGCTTCGTATTGACGATACGGTCCTAACAAAACTAGTTTCGTCGAATTCTGAGACCGTTGGAAAAATGGCCAATTTCCAGTCGATTAAAATCAACTGAAATGGTCAAAACACGTTTTCCTTTGCCACGCTCACATATTGATTCAGAAAATTATGAAATTTTAAATCTAGCAATAACTTCACATCCCGGACCCAACAAAACTGGTTTCGTCGAAATCCGAGGTCGTTTGCAAAATGTCCATTTTTAAGGGCCTGAATTCCATAGCGACTATTCAGAATTTTCAACTGGACATATCTCTCAAATTTTAAAGTGAAATCTCAGTTTGTTAACTTCGTTACAAAGATATAGTTATACAGATTCAAATATTTCTTGTTTCGTTCAATTCTGACTTATATTGAATTCTGTATATTCATTTGAAATTAGAAATCGAATTTTCGAACTACCGCGCCATTTTCAATTCCTTTTATAATTATATATAAATATTTATATTCTATCGACGACGCGTATAATATATACGTTCGAATTCTATTCAAAATAAATTTTCTCGTCGATTCTATTTAAAATAATTCATTTTAAATAATCAAAACTCGCTAAAATTGCCAAAATAAAAATTTTAAACTGGCCCAGATTTTACGGGTTGTTACAGTTCCAGACCAGCAAGTGCCCTAAAATAGCAACCAAGAGGGATTTGATCTATTGATATGCTCGACCAAATCATACTTTTTGGTGGGGGCATATAATTCTTTGCGTTTCACGATGCCAATCTACGGTTTTCAGATCTACCCACTAAACTAAAACAGGATAATCTAGAAATTAGGTTACCTTTCTTCCCTACGTTAATCAGCGTCTCTTCCTCGTTGACTCTCTTGCGCTTGCGCCATCTTCATCTCTTCTTCCCATCTCTTCTTCCCGCAGGAAACCTTCTTCCTATTCTTTTCTTCCTTCCGTTTTTTTTTTGTTCTCGTACTTGCGCACCAGGATAGACCGCGCTGACTTTCAGATATGCAGTTTTTGGTTTGCGGCGGGAGATGACGACGAATCCCATTGGTGGACGATTACTCTAGTTGATCGGGACGGCATTTTAATCTGTGGGATTCGATTATGAAGCTAGAATTTGCTGTTGTTGAGCTTGATTTGACCAGGAAACCAGTGACGAAAAGGGTTATGAGGCTGGAACGTTCGGGAAATTTCTGGATTTGAGGGCGGAAAATTGGGGATCGATCTTTGATTTAGGGAAGAGGAAGGGAGAAGCCGGCCCATGTGAGAGTGAAATAGAAGGCGATGTTTACTTTGGAGCCAATTTTTCACATTTCCCTCCTATATTTTTTCTGTTGCGTTAATTTATTGTGACCACCATTTTTTCATTGACCTTAGTCAAAGTTTCACCAAATTATGTAAAACTAAATGTTATAAGTAATGGTTAATAAGGAAAAAATATTAAATATAATATGGATTCTTAAGATTTAACTTTTATTAAAATATTAATTTTTATTTATTAATAATAGTTATTATTAATTATTACATATTTCCTTTTAGTTATAATCATTAAATATTAATTATTAAAAGTTTATTATGTACATATTACTAGTTATTAGTTATTAAACACTTAACATAAATTATGTATAAATTATTGTCTTTAATTTCAAAAAAAAGTTATTAATTAACTTTTACTTACTAATTAACTTCTACTTATTTCTACTTAGTTATAATCGAGAGTAATACTTATTAAAAGCTTATGTTATTATTAATTAATAAGTATTTAGCATACATTAACAATTAAAAATAAATTAATACTTATTAATTATTAATTATTTAATAATAATTGATAAATATTATTGATTCCCAAGTTTATTATTAATTATTATTATTAAATATTAATATATTAACTATAGATATTATAAACATCAAGTTTGTAATGAATAGGAATCTATTACAAGTAATAAAATGAAAAGTTCTGATATATGTGTTTATTACAACTTTAGAGAGCTGACAATTGTAAAAAAACATTTATTACAACTGTTTTTTTCGTACAGTTGTAAAAAAGCATTTATTACAATTGTGCTTTTCGCACAGTTGTAAAATCAAAGTTGTAATAATATGGTGTTTTTGTTGTAGTGTTCCTTATATTTGTTGCACTTGGTGATCATGGATACTTGCAGCACGCCTCTGCTGTCAAGTTTCACCTAAGCATATCAAACTTGATATATTGTCCCCTGCTGACCATATTGCGCTTACCCAAAATATATGTGTATACGTGTATCGGCACGCGCATATTATATATATACACATATATATATGTATATATGTATACGTATGTGTGTGTATATATATATATATATATATATATATATATATATATGAGTACTATAGACACTGTCTACCTTCTGGTATGATTAGCATAGAAATGTGTTTATTTTATGCTCTTAGATTTTATCTTTTGTATGTAAATAAATATTACTTGGGTATTATTTTTTCACTTTTACAGATATGCCGACTTAGCCACATGTAGTCAGAAAATATAAAAATAAAGATCAACTTGCTGTATATTTACATACGAAGACTTGCTGATGAAGATCTCACATCTAGTTGCTTTTTGGACAAGAAATTAACTGGTAGAAAGGCTATGCATATCACAAATCAATGAAGAATTGTCAAGGAAGCAAGAGGAAAGGCCCAAATTTACTAGATTTCACTAAGGCCCATTTGTAATTCTCATTGTAAACTCTTTTGTGATTTCTTTAAGGCCCATTTGTCATTGTATTAGGGTTAGGCTTAGGGTTGGCTATCTATCCTATAAATACCCTTGTAATCTCATTGTAAATGGCATCCTGGAATTAAGAAAGTTTTCTTCTGTTTTCTCTTTTCTGCATTTTTTACTTTTTCTTAGTAATTAGTGTTGGCTACACAATTAGATTTGGTAGAGCACTATTTGTATTTTTCACTTATTTTCATTAGTGATTGACCATCTGATTAGATTCAGTGGTAATCCTAATTTATTTTCTGTTTGTTATTTAATTTTTGCGATTTTAATTTCTATCCTTTTTATTGCTTTCCTAGGTGATACTGATTGAATATAGATTTGATTAGGTTCAAATTTAACTCAGTTCAATAATAGCTTTATTATTTTTCAATCGAATATCCAAGTTTCGTCTAGCTCGCTCAAGAAATTATATAAATAATTTTATTTAATTTACCTCCCTGTGATTCGACCTGCATACTACATGATCTGTGTGCTTGCAGTTATTATTTTAAAATTTGCGCTTTTCTATTTCATAGGAAAGCGACGATCAAGTTTTTGGCGCCGTTGCCAGGAGGTAACGATTAGATTTTATTATTTATTTAATTTCCGACTCGTGTTAGTTTTTATTTTAATTTTTGTCCTTTTATTTTCTTATATATATAGAGAAAAAAATATCTTAATTAGTTGATTTGGTATTATCTAGTGATATTCTAATCTTCTAAACAAGAGAAAAAAATACTTGCCAAATTTTCTTGATTTTATTTCCTTTTCATTTATTTCTTTCCCCTTATCAAATTTTTCCTTTTCCATTTTTTTCTCTCTTCTAATTTTACAACAATAAACAAAACAAAACAAAAAACACTTTCTTTTTTTGTCTTCTCTTTTATTGCCTTCTCTATTTCAATCTCCTTTCCAATTTTCAATACAATTGCTTCTTGTTCTTCTTATACAAATTCAAAAAGGAAAAAAAATCATTACAAATTCTCTTGTTAATTTCTTTCTCCTCTCTGTTGTGAACACCATATCCTCTCCACTGACATCCATAAAGTAGATTACTTTACATCACTCCACGTCCACCACCATACACCCCCATCCTCCATGCAACCTTTCTAAACCGCAACCATCAAATTCCGATCAACCCCTCAAAACAAACACCATCCTCTAGCTTCAGACAATCCCATAGCATCTCCACATTGATACTATAACCTTTCTGCTTACCATAACAGTGACCATCTACTCACAAAAGTACCAACCAATTCGAACATCGACAGACCCAAACCTTTCCTCAAGCACAGAAGCCAACTTACCCCATCGTCATCCTAGCCAAACCCCTCCATACTTCACCTTCTCTTCTCCTATAATCCACGCATCACAACCACAGGCAGAGTTCAACACCAATACATATTTCACCGCCTGAAACTCCACTGCCCCTCATCATCTACGCACCCATACCCAACGCTGTAAACCCATACCCTATACCATGCAATTCAAAATCCACCGAGCAATCGAAAACCCAAATCACAAATTCCAAATCACATACCATAACATACCCTTCACCACATCTTTACCAACAGATTGAAACCAACGATCATCCCCTTGACATACATACGTCGTTCATCACCACAAATCAATCACAAAAAAGAAAAAAATCCAATTTGATCACCCAAATTGGACCTCGAAATCCCAACCCGATTTGGAAAACATCCTATTTGCGCTGAAGAAATAAATTAGGGATTTGTTTCCTAAAGTAAGACTCGGTTTTCTGAGAAAATATTGTATTAGTTGACTGAGATTAGCATGTTGATTTTTTTATTTCTAATTTGCAGTGCGTGGCCTTTTTTGGTGAGTGTGGCGTTCTTTTTGGTATGAACATACATAGTGTGATTTTTTTTTGCCAAAGGGGTGTTGTTTGCTGAGTTGGGTGTGATTTATTTCCTGATATCTTCTTCTTTGCTCTAGTGTTCCCAAATTTGAAATAAAAGGAATAGTTCTGAAATTGGCTCTTTGATTTGTTTCCTTTTGAGTGCATGAGTTGTTGTTGTTGTTATTATTGTTATTGTTGTTGTTGTCTGGTTAGCTTTTTTATTTTTATTTTTTAATGTTTAGTGTGAGTCAGTTGTTAGCCTAGTTTATTATTTATTTTTGTTTTTCTTTTCCAGCTCAGTTCTAGTTCTTTCCCGTTTTGATTTTGTTGACTCAGTCTAGTATTTTTTTCTTTTTGAGTTAGTCTAACTTGTTCTTTTTTTTTCTAGCTTAGTTGTTTTGATAGTTTTATTTTTATTTATTTTCCTTTCTTTCGATTTAGTTTTTATTTTATTTCTGTTTATTTGCTTTCAAAAAAAAGTGAAAAAAAAAACTAAGACCAAAGCAAGAAAGAAGTCAAGCAACAAATCAAGAATTCAAAGGTCAAGCGAATTTCAAATAGTGAAGCTGGGTTGTTAATGGTACTCAATTGCTCTGGAAGGACCGCCATACCCCACTGTAAAATTTCTTTGTCTCCATGCTGCAAAGAAAAATATATAGAAAATTGCTTGTAAAATCTTCTGCGGGGGCAGCGGTTTGCTTGTACAATATTTTAATTTTCTGCAATTACTATTGTTTGACTATTGTGTTGACTGAAAATTGCTGAATATATTTGGTAAGGAACGAATTTCCATAATTAAAATCACCACTCTCGTTATAAAACTTGATTTGATTTGCAAAATAATATTGAAAAGTGGTGCTTTGTGAAGTTGATTGTCTTGTATAATTGGATCGCGGATATATAGTAGTTCAATTTATTGAACTATTAGCAAAAGAGGTTTCATACTACCCGTAAAACATTGGTCATATACCTTAGTATTTATACTATACGTGAACGGCCATAAGACCCTCTTCCCCCTTCTAGTTGAGTCAGTTAATTAATAGAGCACAACTCAGTCTTTTATACTATTTTGAATTGAGAATAATTTTTATCTTGCCTTGACTTCATACAAATGTCTGATTCAAAAAAATCCTTGTGGGAATCGTGGGATAATAACCAGTGTAGACGTCCACTGGAAGAGTATGAGTATGAATTACAACTCATGAGGCAAAATTTCCCGAAATTTCGTGAGCCTAATGCCAACAATTTTCAAAATTTTCCAACTAACCAATATTTTCAAAGTCATAGAAATGATCAAAATTGCGACTTCAATTCAAGTTTCAACAATTTCGGTTATGAGCCACATCCACATCAAAATAGCTTTGGATCTCAATATGGCTTTGATCCACATCAATATGGGGTTGTAAACCAAAATTTTCAAAATTATAGCCTATATCAACATCTTGGAAATAACCAAAATTGCAATTTTCCCTCGAATTTTAACAGTTTTGGTTATAAACATAATTTTTACAATGAAAATGATTTCCAATACCATTGTTGTTTTTCGGAAATTTCAAACAACCACCACATTGGATATAATTTTGATTGTGAAATTGATGTGGACTATAATTTTGAGAATCAAGAAATCCAAAATGAGAGCTCTCAAATAAACGATTCTGAGGAATTTCATCTTAACATTCTTAGGGAGAGGGTAGAAAAGAAAGATAGACAGCTTGATGAAAAAGATAGACAGCTTGATGAACTTCTTTGTTTATTATCATCTTTTAAAGAACATCTCGAACAACAAAATCAAATTCAAACATGTGATGAATCAGAAAATAGTCCATTCTTCACTGATAATGAAAATTTTCAAATAACAACTTTGGAAATTGAGAATAATGATCTAAATGAAATTGTTCACAATTCAGTAAATGATTTGGACTTCAACTCTTTTCTAGAAAAAGATTCAAGCTTAGATTTTGATCTTTCTCTTTCGGGCTGCGAGAAATTTGAAATTATAAAAATTGAACAGGATAAAAATGTTGAATTTTTCAATTCAAATTTGGAGAAGGATTTTAATGAACATGAATTTTTTGGATTGTATGAGGATGAATTGACAAATGAGGATGAAATAGAATCAAGTCACCAATCCAAGATTGAAATTTTTGATTTTGAGGTTTTAAACGAACTAGAATTTGTCAGTGTCGAAAATACGTTGTTAACTGATAAAGTTGAGAAATGTGATCACATAGTCTTGAACAACACTCAAAATTTAAATTTCACGATTGCAACTGAGTTTATATACGATCACAAATTTTTGAATAATTACACTGATAAATTTGTTGAACACATGAATTATTTTTCGAATGTTAGCTTGGCTGGAAAACTTCTTGTTAGAATGACACTGGACATTCATCTATAGACTATAAATCTAGGTATAAGGATGAGATGGTTTTCAGAAACCTTTGCTTATTAGAAAACATGCCTAGACTTAGTGGGAACAGGATTTATCGGGCTAGAACCAAGTGTGGGGAAAAAAGTTGGTGGCATTCTTTGCATCGCATGCATCGTAAACACATATATCTTTGTACATATGATCCATTCTTACATATAGTTAGACTGCATTTCATTCTGCAAATCATTTTGCATCTAATCCATCTATGGGTTTTATCATTTAAATTTAGGAAACGTGCTACAGTGTGGACACTGTTTTGTCCAAGTGTGGGGGGAGTATGCATTACATTCATTTTCATTTTTCTTTATTTTTCTTTCTTTTCATTTTCGGCAATTTAGATAGGACCATCATGCATTTTAGATCGTAGTAACATGCCATATTTTTTTGAAACATGAGTCATTTTGATTGATACAACAAAATAAGTTAAGGATTGTTAATCAGTTGATAGTATTCTTTTCTCTCAACTAAGATCGAATATGAAATATAATGAAAAGTTGAATTTTTAGGGATGATAGCGTAACCGGTACATAGGGAGATTCTTACGTGATGGCCATGAAGTTTATTCTAAATTGTAGTCTTTGCTTAATAAGTGAAGGACTTAAAATATATATACTGGCTTTTCGAATCCTTAAAACTAAGTTATATTAAGCTGAATTCGCGTAACTCCCTCTTGTTCTTATATTTTCAATAATAATAATAGTAATCCAAGGGTATCCAACATTGCTTGTAAATCTAGCGTTGGTGTGCAAACCTTCTAAGCTCTATCTGACATGTTGTTGACGAAGTCAGCGTCGGAATATCTTGGTCTCATTTTTTGAGTTGGACACCTAAGGAGTACCGACATGTTGTTGACAAAGTCAGCGTCGGTCTGCACAATCCACCAAGCTCTGTCCCAACTCTCCGTCAGTCCGCAAGGCAGTGTATGGGTGGTATACCTTAGTTTTTAAGTTAGGTGTATGTAATTAATCATAAATTTCAATTTTTATAGAGATAGAGAATAAGCGATGATGCCCAAACACTTCTTGACCTTATTGATTTGGTTAGTCATACACAAGGAATTTAGAATACCACTTTAATGTTTGTATCCCATCGACCGAATCTTCGACCTTTAGATAGGAAATCCATGGATGTAAACATGTGTTTGAGATATGTTATGTTTGATGGTTGCAAGTGGATGCAAGTGTTTGCTAGTGGTTTCTCATGGATGCATTTACACACACATTAGGCACTAGATCAGCTCAAATCACTTTCATATTGCATATAAAAATGTGTGCGTATTTAGGGTAATGGATGTATAATGGTTGTGTTATCAAATGGATGCTGCATTTTAATGAATGGTTGTGCACACATGAAGAGATAATATGTATCAAATAGGAAAATTGCATACATGTTGGACTCATGGCACTGACATAATTCGCATTAAAGAAGGTCAACTGAATCAGTGGACCGCCTAATCTTTGCATTAGATAAGGAAAATATACACACACTTTTTCATATGTTTATACAACATTAGAAGTTTTCTAAGGACAATGGATGCTTGTGGATGATGGTTGAGTAGATGGGTGATTGGATGGTAGGACACTTTCTTCTTAACTTAAAGATTTCGGGGACGAAATCCTTTAAGTAGGGGAGAATGTGACACCCCGAATTTTTGAATAATCAAGTTAACTAAATTTAAGAATACTTAATTTCAAATGTGGGAATTAAGGGAAACGGGTTGCGCCATTGCGTTTGTCTCGGAATTCTGCTTGAGATAGAGTCCGAATTTGCGTAGAACGTATACCGTATGAAGAAGATACGGACGAACGAAGTTAGGCGGAAAAAACCAGAAGAAGAAAAGAAAAGAAAATTGCACTGGTGCACTTGGGAAGTGCGCCAGTACAAAAATACACTGGCGCACTTCCCAAGTGCGCCCAGGCCAAGCAGAAAGCCTGCACAGCTTTCTAGCGTGATCTGATCCACACTGTGACTCACTGCTGAGTCCTTTTTGACTCCTTGCTGAGTCATTAGGGCTGAGGAGTCACCCTATCCTAACTGAGTGGTTTTGATTAACCCTAAGATCATCCAACGGCTATAGTTAAATTGAAATTCTATATAAACATGGGTAGACTCAAACCCTAAAATAAAATCAAAATTATATCAATGGCCGTCATGTTGTCACTCCAAGCCCTACAGTAGCCGCTACCAACTAGAAGCAAATTAAAGACAACACTTCAAATCAAAGTCTAATATCGACAACGAAATTGTCTACAACAAGGGAACGCTAATCAATTACAGAATTCAGATCCCAAAACTCAAGAACCCCTTTTTCTGTGAGTTCTAGTCACTTTTAGGTTTAAATAGATAAAAGTGAATTGTGGTAGACTATGATTTGGGTATATGTTGTTTGTAGTTATGCAAGTTTATTGTTGTCGTGGATCATGGAATTATACAAGTTCATTGTTGTCATGGATCATGAAATTATACAAGTTTATTATTGTGGTGAATCATGAAATTATGCAAGTGAAACTCATAAACCTATGCAAGTTACCTATGCAAGTTATTATGTTGCGAATTCATGAATCAATGCAAGTTGTTATCATGAATCTATGCAAGTTGTTATGAGATCATGCAAGTTACCTATGCAAGTTATTGTGTGATGAATTCATGAACCTATGCTAGTTGTTATGTTATGAATCATGAACCTATGCAAGTCACCTATACAAGTTGTTATGTTGAAATTCATGAACCTATGCAAGTTGTTATGCTGGAAAAACATGAATCTATGAAAGTTGTTAATTATGTGATGAATCATAATTATATGCGAAGTTATCATGTCATTTTCCCTATTTGTCATGCTTATGCCAAAAATTGCACTGAAAACGATCACCTTGTCATTCCCTTTATTTTATTGTTATGGCGAGGCTACCTTGTAGCCTCGATGACGCCAAAAATGCAAACGGTTACACTAGTTAAGAAACAGGGAAACGGGGAATTTGTAATAGGAATAATTTACATAGTGTTTATGTAAATTGGGCACATGATTCTAGTAGGGAAACATATACATAATTGCCTATTATGACATAGGTAAAGTTGAGTAAAAATGGTATAAATTGAATATGACCATTTATGGATAGGAAATTCAAATTGTTAATAAAATAGGTAATGACATCTATAAAAAGGAAAGGATTAATTAATTAACTTAATTAATCAAAAGAGGAATGTTTAAGCAATTAAATTCTGAAAATTTAATTAACACTTATGACACAAGGTTAGGTTACATTAGTGGTGGAAGTCTGCCCGGACCCGACCGACATATCCAGCAGCCACTAATGTTGAACCTAATGTGAGAGTCTTAGTGTGTGAATACGACTCGGGCTAAGATACGAGGTTAGACCCAATTGTGGAATAAGACTGCCCGGACCCGACCGGCATATCCAGCATCCACATGTTGTAGGCCTAATGTGGGAGGTCTAGCCCAATATAACCATAATTGGACATGGTAATAAGAAAAGACTACTTAACCTAACTTAATACATGTGGATTGTATGATGATAGACATAAGTTAGGGTTAAGTAAAATGAGTTTGATTGTGGGCGGGTTAAGTACAACTGAAGGGTAGGTGGGTAATAATAATATATAGGCCCACAAACTTAACCATTAAATAAATAGGATTAAATCAGTGGGAGGGTTAAGTACAACTGAAGGGTAGGTGGGTAATATTAATATATATAGGCCCACAAACATAACCATTAAATAAATAGGATTAAATCAGTGGGAGGGTTAAGTACAACTGAAGGGTAGGTGGGTAATATTAATATATATAGGCCCATAAACTTAACCGGATAAAAAGGGTTATGTAATAAAGGCACCTAATGGTATACATAACCGGGGCAAAATAGTAAAGTTATGTATTAAAGACACCCTTAGGGGTATGCATAACTAATGGGAATAGATAGAGTTATGTATTAAAGACACCTATAGGTAAGCATAACCGATAGGTAGATTAAGGGTTATGTATTAAAGACACCTATAGGTACGCATAACTGATTGAGGGCTATGTAATTAAAGACACCGTAGGGTATACATAGTCAGTAGAAAACCTAGTGGGGATACAAGACATAGGGGAGAGCTTGTATCATGTTGTGTGGGACCCATTTCAATCAGTAACCCGAAGGGGTATCAAAGTAAAGAAGTCTGTACTAGGCGGGGAAGGGGCACACTTACTGATTGATTGTAAGAGATCCAAAATGAGACAGATGGTGTGGGCGGCGCAAACCGACAGGGGACATGTGCGTGCATGGACCGAGCAGAGGGGGACAAGACGACCGTGACACCAGTAGGTATAACTATGCACACCTTGGGTTGCCACTTTAGGGAAGTGATACCCCCTAGTTGTGGGACCAGCACAGGGTATCTACAGAGTAGGGAGCCACTTTCGGGAAGTGATACCCGGACATATGCCCTAAGTCTACCAATTTATAGTAGGAGGGTAGTGGGTACTACTAGTTGAGATAGGAGCAGGCGAAACCTATGAGAGCAGCTAGGAATACACGAAACTACTACATTGGTTACCATTAGCGAAAGGGATCATCCCATCTTGATTTCACTAGTGATAGTGCAGAGTAGTTTGTAGTGAAGCATACATCTTACCTTATTTGTCCTGTCATACCTGCCATCTGTACCGTGAATCCCCTTATCCACTTTGTATGCCAGTCATGTTTACCTTTATTTATTTACTGGCTAAAAGTTACTGGACTCATCAGACGTATGTCTGACCTAGTTTGTTTCACCTCTTTTCTTCTGTTTCCCCCAGGTTCTCAGGGAGGAAACACCCAGGTTTAGTCAAGATTTGGATATCATCTTCTTGGAGCTACTTCTGAAGTATGGTGTAACGACCCGCTTTTTGTTGACTTTGGTTACCGCCATAAACTCAATGATGACTAACCAAACATCGAAAAATACCGAAACGTTAATGAAAGAAATTAGAGGGTGAGGATAGATAAGATAGAAACTTAGAATAGAAGAAGAAGAAGAAGATACAACATCAGAGTAACACGAATCTCACAACGGAACGAACAACATATAATAGATAACATATCCTTGAAATAAAATCAGTATATGTGTATAATAACATTATCAGAGTACAACACTTACAACACAGTGGAAATAACTATAGCTATATTATCCTGAAGCCTCCTGCTCCAAGCTTTTCCAGTATATCTGTAAATTCCTGACTACTTGACTGCCCGTACAAAATTGGGCATCCAAGACTTTAGGGAAAACAAAACAAAATAAACTCTGGGTCAGTCGGGGACTGGTATGAGTAAAACAGTTTGAACAAGTAAATGATATCTCATAAGACCACGCTGTATAACGGAACGGGTTTTTCCCTTATGAGAATCCAAAACATCTTTATATCAAAACCTTTTGATATTATAATAATGTCTATCAACCACAATATAATAATCATCTAGCAGAAACGCTTTCGTCTCACGTTCTACATATATAGTATACAATCAAAACCGCAAGCACGTATTGGGTAATGGATTTCCAACTATGACAAGGTATGAAACCACCTTTCGCTAGTGTAACTCTAGAGAGGAATACACTGGGTTCAACAAGAACATCTTGCAACCCGGCCACACATGACCGACCACTCATTTCGCTGAGTGTATCGAATGTATATCACCAACGGTTGGGATCAGCAACCGTTTCCCGGATGGGACAGCATCAACAATAGATTTTTAGAAGTAAATGAAACTCTAGACCAGGTGATTATACACCCTAATAGGTGCAACCTACATAGCCATGCTGCCTGCCTAATTTCTGTCATTTACCGGATGCGAGTCTAGAAGCTATGCTTATCTTTTACATGCCACATCTTCATTCACTTAGAATGTCACATCGTCATACCCGCCAAATCACAAATTGATTTATCCAAACATACCATGGGTATACAGCTAAGAGAAACGAATTCCTCTGCCACCAAACGTGAATACGTTTGAAGAGATCAACTTACTCGATTTATTAGATATACTCTGTCAGACCTTCATCCATACAAGTTGTCCTGGGACTGGACAAACCGAAGGCACTATTCAGTGCATCCATCTTAGGCACTGTTATGTAAGACTTATACAATAGCCCTTGCACTTTACTCTGTCTTCAATTATCTTTGGCATATGTGATTCGCAATGCTTAAGCCAATACGGAGTGGTTCTTTTATAATAATCCAACCGGTCTCTCCATATTAACAATGTTAAAATGTCAAAACATTGATAGTCTGTGATTTAACTATCAAAGAAAAACACGTGTGCAAACGACGATATTATTTCCAGATGGAATTATATCGATCAATCATCATTTCACATATATATATATATATATATTATATATATTTCCTTATTTTCTATGTTTAGAAAATATATGTTATTAACACTGGAAAATATTTCCATGGCTTAATTACGTATCACTATCCTTCCACAACTATCAGACTCTAACTATAAACTAACAAGAGAACAACTTCCTAAATATAAACCCCGAAGGCCGAAACCAATATCAGATCGATACTCAGGAAACCATTCAACTTATTAATCTCTAGTCAGTTTCTAATTTTTGTTTAACTCCATTTTGATTAACTATGTTCAAATAACTCCTTTCAAATAACTAAATTCGATTAACTCCTTTCGAATACTAAATTCGATTAACTCCTTTTCATTAACTATATTTATTTCCCCAATAAATATTCCTTTATTCTATTTATTTTCTAAATAAGTATTCCTTATAATATCTTATTTATTTTTTCCAAATAAATAATCCCTTTTCATTTGTTTTACAAATATTTTCCCTTTTATTTGTTTTACCAATATTTCCCTTTATAACACTTTGATTTTATAATTATTCCCTTTTACAAAACCCTTTTCCTTTTATATATATAAAATTCATTGATTTTATATAAATAATTTATTTTCAAAATACACTTTGAAAATCCCCTTTTTACATCCCAGTATTTTCATGGTATTTAACTTACCATTTAACAATGATAAATATCGTCCAACCATAGAAAATCAACAGCAGATTATATATCGCATCATATTTCACAATATATGAATAACAGTAAAATAAATGTTGAGGAATCCAGTTGGATTCCTCCAACTTGTTTCCATGCATCACAGATGTTAGACACTATAATTAACATCGATAATATTTCACTAAGAAATATTCTGCTAAACAGAATCGATATTAGATTAACGATTTATTTATATACATCGCTATCTATAATTTCAACCAACACATAAGCAATTCAACCAAACAGTTAACACACAGCAATCAACAGATGATTAACAGTTCTAAAAATACGTTATAAAAATATAACTATTCAGAGTTGGTGAGTTTTACTCACTTTGGCAGTTCATCGTTAAAGAGCGATAAACTGTTTGTTTGATTTGTATCAAACAATTTATTCCGCTATAAATTCAAACTAGCTCCAATCCATTCTCAGTCAGTTCCATTATGTGGCTCCCGTCCGTACGATCCCAACGGATCTGACCGTTCGGAGTTCTAGTACAGTGTGACGAAGTGATAACAATTACAAGTTAACGCGCTATAAATTAAAAATTCAAACTTAACTAAATCTTGATTTTAATAAACTTGGCCTTACCCAAATAAATCCGGCTCACTATTCCTCTAACCCATCTTCTATTAGCAGTGGAAACCAAACATGCCATTTCCGAACCTTTTACACCCTTATTTCCTCCGCCGTTCCCACAAGAACTTTTCCCACAAGAACTTATTGCTCAAAGAAATAATAACTACAAGCCCTTTTACTTTTTAATATATTTTATTGGGCTTTACTTGAAAACCGTTGGCCCATCTGTATGTGTATAAACCCAGTCTCGCCTCAACTGCTTTCCTTCTTCTTCAATCTTCTGATTTGCGAACATTACTTCACCGTTAAAACCGCGTAATTCTCCTCCATACTACCACCGTGTTTCACGTAACCCCCATCCCACTTCTCTGTGTCATCTTCCTTGTCTTCTCACGATATTTCAAAACCCGCTTTACCATTTGCCAACGCGAAATCCAGAGACCAAGCCGCCTTCTTCTCGGAGCACCATACTGCTGGCCGATACTATCGTGAGCCGCGGTTAACTTTTCAGGCTCCACTAAAAGTAAAGTCCAGTATTCCACCAAGCTACCCTGCCTCGAAGGGCTATCCACCAGATCATCGTGTTATTTTCAGATTTTTTCTCTCGTGCCCTTTATCTTCGAAGAACCCCAACTTTAGTGCACTGTTTCCTGTCGAGTTAAGGAACATGCATGAAGTTGCGTAAAGATTTCCAGAAGTATGCTCCTCCCACATCTTTCCGTCTTTTCCTGCTGTGCTCGAAAAATGTGTACAGCGTATACTATACATTGGGGCATTTTGTTTTAAGGAAAGGAATTAATGGCGGCTCGTATTTCCTTGATGGTTGTAGATTAGATATTAGGTCTTAAGGGAAAACAAACTTAGTCTATTTATAAGGAGCCCTTTCCACGTTTTTGGTTGGAGAGGAAAACTGGTGGCTGAGAATTATGAAGGCGTGGCTTTTGGTTTGATCTCAGAAAAGGAATGGATTAAGTTTTAGGGTGTTTTAGTTAGGCTATTTTTAAATTAAAGTTTCTACAAACCATGTTACGTAAAATTCTGCTTACGTATGGACAGTAATAAAAATACCATTGTGACCAGTAAGGTACCACGATTTCAAAAATATAAAAATACCGGCAGATTAACTCATATTTTGAAACCTCAAAATGTTGATAACATGGTACAAAATAATCCAAATAAAAAGTTGCTTATTTAATTAATTAAAAATTACAGTAAAATTCTAAAAATTATATTATCACTATGTCCCAAAAGAACCTTGTCTAAATTCAAACCTGATCTCTAGTTATATCGAATAGACCGATACGGTCGATAAACGATTCTATAGTGTCTATTTTAAAATTTGATTTGGACATAACTTACAATCTATACGACAAAATCCCGATTTTTTTCTTCCACTAGAAAAATATACTTCACCAACTCCTAACGTTTCTTATTTCACAGAAATCCAATTTAAAACAGCTTCTGTATATTCAATTGAAGTTCGAATTACCAAATAACGAAATGCAGCGCCATTTCGAGCTCGATTTTAATTATAATATAAATTATACGTTCAAACTTCATTTCAATAATATGTTTGTTATTCTAATACAAATTTTAAACTAAATTATATATTTCGAATTGCCTAATTCACACATATCACCATTTCAGCCAATTCTGATTATTTCAGAATTAAATATATTATTTTATTATTATTTTAATTAAATATTCAAAGTTATTTAATTAAACGACCATTTAATTCTAATTCACTATTTAAATAATTAAATAAATTAACTATTATATCGCTAAAATACGGGTTATTACATTCTTCCCTACTTAAAATAATTTCGTCCTCGAAATTGCTAAGGTAGAAAACAAACCCTATTAACTAGTTATAACTTATTTGTTCACTTCTTAACTCCGGTTTCACTAAACCAAATTATTTTAATTAAATTATTAATTAATCCTTATTAATGAAAATTTTCAAAAATCCTGAATATTTTCTAACACCTTAACTTTTTTGAAAAATTTCGCCAACACCTCCTTTGTACTGTTCAATAGGTCAAACTCCAACTCGGCTCTCTAGGCCATCTCTAACCCAAAAGAAAATCAAACAGCCAAGCGGCTTGCCAAATCGGCTCATCAAAATCTCATACCATAGGAAATATAAACTTGTACCTTTTTGTCGGGCATATCAACTCTATCACTTCCATATGCTATCAACTCAGCATATACCAATATTATCCCAATCAAATTCTGTAATCACTTTTATCTCCAACACAACCATTCGCTTTTTACCAAGCCAAATTTTCATTTCAAACTCAAGTTTTATTCTCGATCCCAAACTCTTTACTTGATTATCAAATTACACTTTAAATTCGAATCTCACAAATCCAATTTGTCTCGATATCATTCTAATTCAATTTCAGTTACCACTTAACTGACTTTATTTTAATTCCAAATTGCTTTCACAAATTTCTGTTTAATTTGTTTTTAATTCAAACGTTCTTTTCTTGGGAGTTTTAAATAGTTTACCATATCAAAATCAAACTTCCCTTTTCAGGATTTAAAACAACTCGTTTTCCCAAAACAATTCGAAATCAATATCCTTGGTAGTAATCCGTCACTTACAAACTCGAAAATGAACACTGATGATGTTGCGCAGTCATCATCAGAATTATTTTCCAATGACCGAAGTGAGTTCAATACTATATCATTTTCAAAATCATTCTTAAACACTTTTATTTTGAAATCAGTTCAAAATATCATTCACAAATGCTTGGAATACAATTTAAAATCTCCCAGGATCTTAAAATTTACATATATTTAATCCAAGTCTATTTACAACTCGGTTCCAAATTTCCAGGGTTTTAATTTCAATTCTGATTCAAATTCAGAGTTAATTCATTTCAATTTCATATATTTCACTTATACGAATTCTGATTGGTTATATACATATATAACCATCTCCATTATAATCTTACTTGATTATAATAACAACCAATATTCAATATATTATAATATTTCCAATATATATCTTATTTATATCAAAATATATTTTGGGTAAAATTGTTTCATTTACCCTTCTTTTCATAACATATCGTGTCGACCCATCATATTTGGGTGTTTAGAAACTCCTACCGATACAATGGATCAAACTGATCGACGAGAACCCCTAAACAACTCAACCAATAAATCTCCATGGTATAAAATCATTTTATATCAAATAACAAATACGTTCACTCGTATATATACACTCAACTCAATCTGGGGTATTGCTAACCCCATCTCTACCGAGTCACGCCACAGAGCCAAGGTAATTCACTTAACCTTATGCTTTGATACCAACTGTAACGACCCGGTTTTTGTCGACTTTGGTTATCGCCATAAACTCAATGATGACTAACCAAACACCGAAAAATACCGAAATGTTAATGAAAGAAATTAGAGGGTGAGGATAGATAAGATAGAAACTGAGAATAGAAGAAGAAGAAGAAGAAGATACAACATCAGAGTAACACGAATCTCACAGTGGAACGAACAACATATAATAGATAACATATCCTTGAAATAAAATCAGCATATGTGTATAATAACATTATCAGAGTACAACACTTACAACACAGCGGAAATAACTATAGCTATATAATCCAGAAGCCTCCTGCTCCAAACTCTTCCAGTATATCTGTAAATTCTTGACTACTTGACTGCCCGTACAAAATTGGGCACCCAAGAATTTAGGGAAAACAAAATAAACTCCGGATCGGTCATGGGACTGGTATGAGTAAAACAGTTTGAACAAGTAAATGATATCTCATAAGACCACGCTGTATAACGGAACGGGGATTTCCCATATGAGAATCCAAAACATCTTTATATCAAAACCTTTTGATATTATAATAATGTCTATCAACCATAATATAATAATCATCTAGCAGAAATGCTTTCTTCTCACGTTCTACACATATAGTATACAATCAAAACCGCAAGCACGTATTGGGTAATGGATTTCCAACTATGACAAGGTATGGAACCACCTTTCGCTAGTGTACCTCTAGAGAGGAATACACTGGGTTCAACAAAAACATATTGCAACCCGACCACACATGACCGACCACTCATTTCGTTGAGTGTATCGAATGTATATCACCAACGGTTGGGATCAGCAACCGTTTCCCGGATGGGACAGCATCAACATTAGATTTTTAGAAGTAAATGAAACTCTAGATCAGGTGATTATTCACCCCAATAGGTGCGACTTACATAGCCATGCTGCCTACCCGATTTCTGTCATTTACCGGATGTGAGGCTAGATGCTACGCTTATCTTTTACATGCTACATCTTCATTCACTTAGAATGTCACATCGTCATACCCACCAAATCACAAATTGATTTATCCAAACATACCACGGGTATACAGCTAAGAGAAACGAATTCCTCCGCCACCAAATGTGAATACGTTTGAAGAGATCAACTTACGCGATTTATTAGATATACTCTGTCAGACCTTCGTCCATACAAGTTGTCCTGGGACTGGACAAACCGAAGGCACTATTCAGTACATCCGTCTTAGGCACTGTTATCTAAGACTTATACAATGGCCTTTGCTATTTACTCCGTCTTCAATTATCTTTGGCATATATGATTCGCAACGCTTATGCCAATACAGAGTGGTTCTTTGGATAATAATACGACCGGTCTCTCCATATTAGCAATGTTAAAATGGTCAAAACATTGATGGTCTGTGATTTAACTATCAAAGAAAAACACGTGTGCAAACGACGATATTATTTCCAGATGGAAATTATATCGATCAATCATCATTCCACACATATATATATATATATATATATATATATTCACATTGCCTTATTTTCTATGTTTAGAAAATATATGTTATTAACACTGGAAAACAATTCCATGGCTTAATTACGTATCACTATCCTTCCACAACTACCAGACTCTAACTATAAACTAACAAGAGAACAACTTCCTAAATATAAATCCCGAAGGCCGAAACCAACATCTATCGATACTCAGGAAACCATTCAACTTATTAATCTCTAGTCAGTTTCTAATTTTTGTTTAACTCCATTTTGATTAACTATGTTTGATTAACTCCTTTCGAATAACTAAATTCGATTAACTCCTTTCAAATACTAAATTCAACTAACTCCTTTTCATTAACTCTATTTATTTCCCTAATAAATATTCCTTTATTCTATTTATTTTCTAAATAAATATTCCTTTATTCTATTTATTTTCTAAATAAGTATTCCTTATAATATCTTATTTATTTTTTTCAAATAAATAATCCCTTTTCATTTGTTTTGCAAATATTTTCCGTTTTATTTGTTTTACAAATATTTCCCTTTATAACACTTTTATTTTATAATTATTCCCTTTTATAAAACCCTTTTCCTTTTATATATATAAAATCCATTGATTTTATATAAATAATTTATTTTCAAAATACACTTTGAAAATCCCCTTTTTACATCCCAGTATTTTCATGGTATTTAACTTACCATTTAACAATGATAAATATCGTCCTACCACACAAAATCAACAACAGATTATATATCGCATCATATATCACAATATATGAATAACAGTAAAAGAAATGTTGAGGAATCCAGTTGGATTCCTCCAACCTGTTTCCCTGCATCATAGATGTTAGACACTATAATTAACATCGATAATATTTCACTAAGAAATATTCTGCTAAACAGAATCGATATTAGATTAACGATTTATATATATACATCGTTATCTATAATTTCAACCAACACATAAGCAATTCAACCAAACAATTAACACACAGCAATCAATAGATGATTAACAGTTTTAAAAATACGTTATAAAAATATAACTGTTTAGAGTTGGTGAGTTTTACTCACTTTGGCAGTTCATCGTTAAAGAGCGATAAACTGTTTGTTTGATTTGAATCAAACAATTTATTTCGCCATAAATTCAAACTAGCTCCAATCTATTCTCAGTCAGTTCCATTATGTTGCTCCCGTCCATACGATCCCAACGGATCTGACCGTTCGGAGTTCTAGTACAGTGTGACGAAGTGATAACAATTACAAGTTAACGCGCTATAAATTAAAATTTTAAACTTAACTAAATCTTGATTTTAATAAAATAGGCCTTACCCAAATAAATCCGGCTCACTATTCTTCTAACCCATCTTCTATTAGCAGTGGAAACCAAACATGCCATTTCTGAACCTTTTACACCCTTATTTCCTCCGTCGTTCCCACAAGAACTTTTCCCACAAGAACTTACTGCTCAAAGAAATAATAACTACAAGCCCTTTCCTTTTTAATATATTTTATTGGGCTTTACTTGAAAACCGTTGGCCCATCTGTATGCGTATAAACCCAGTCCCGCCTCAACTGTTTTCCTTCTTCTTCAATCTCCGGATTTCCGAACATTACTTCACCGTTAAAACCACTTAATTCTCCTCCGTACTACCACCGTGTTTCACGCAACCCCCCTCCCACTTCTCTGTGTCAACTTCCTTGTCTTCTCATGATATTTCAAAACCCGCCTTACCATTTGCCAATGCAAACTCCAGAGACCAAGCTGCCTTCTTCTCGGAGCACCATACTGCTGGCCGATACTATCGTGAGTCGTGGTTAACTTTTTAGGCTCCACTAAAAGTAAAGTCCAGTATTCCACCAAGCTACCCCGCCTCGAAGGGTTGTCCACCAGATCATCGTGTTATTCTCAGATTTTTCCTCTCTCGCCCTTTATCTTCGAAGAACCCCAACTTTAGTGCACTGCTTCCTGTCGAGTTAAGGAACATGCATGAAGTTGCGTAAAGATTTCCAGAAGTATGCTCCTCCCACGTCTTTCCGTTTGTTCCTGCTGTGCTCGAAAAATGTGTACAGCGTATACTATACATTGGAGCATTTTGTTTTAAGGAAAGGAATTAGTGGCGGCTCGTTTTTCCTTGATGGATGTAGAATAGATATTAGGTCTTAAGGGAAAATAAACTTAGTCTATTTATAAGGAGCCCTTTCCACATTTTTGGTTGGAGAGGAAAACTGGTGGCCGAGAATTATGAAGGTGTGGCTTTTGGTTTGATCTCCAAAAAGGAATGGATTAAGTTTTAGGGTGTTTTAGTTAGGCTATTTTTAAATTAAAGTTTCTACATACCATGTTACGTAAAATTCTGCTTACGTACGGACAGAAATAAAAATACCATTGTGACCAGTAAGGTACCATGATTTCAAAAATATAAAAATACCAGTAGATTAACTCATATTTTGAAACCTCAAAATGTTGATTACAGGGTGCAAAATACTCCAAATAAAAAGTTGCTTATTTAATTAATTAAAAATTACAGTAAAATTCTAAAAATTAAATTATAACTATGTCCCCAAAAAACCTTGTCTAAATTCAAACCCAATCTCTAGTTATATCGAATAAACCGATACGGTCGATAAACGATTCTATAGCGAGTATTTTAAAATTTGATTTGGACATAACTTACAATCTATATGACGAAATCCCGATTTTTCTCTTCCACTAGAAAAATATACTTCACCAGCTCCTAACGTTTCTTATTTCACAGAAATCCGATTTAAAACGGCTTCTGTATATTCAATTGAAGTTCGAATCGCCAAATAACGAACTATAGCGCCATTTCGAGCTCGATTTTAATTATAATACAAATTATACGTTCAAACTCCGTTTCAATAATATATTCGTTATTCTAATTCAAATTTTAAACTGAATTATATATTTCGAATTGCCTAATTCACACATATCGCCATTTCAGCCAATTCTGATTATTTCAAAATTAAATATATTATTTAATTGTTATTTTAATTAAATATTCCAAGTTATTTAATTAAACGACCACTTAATTCTAATTCACCATTTAAATAATTAAATAAATTAACTATTATATCGCTAAAATACGGGTCATTACATATGGCTCGAGTCTCTGTCTCTTATATGGCTTGGTCTTTAATCTGGGGAATGATGTTTTTCTTTTAAATACTTATGTACTCTAATAATGTAAGACAGAAGTGTTTTATAACTCATGGTATTATGTAACAAAGTATTTTGGTGATTTAATAAAGCTGTTTATTTCCGCTGCCAAATTTTTATATCTGTCTTGTGATATTCTGTGTTTGTTTACCTAAAACGCTCCACTGAAGTTAAGGCATTCCCTTTATGAGTGACCTTAATGGAGGTGGGGTGTTACACTTGATATCAGAGCTGAAGGTTACCAGATTTGATAAAAGTTTTGAAAATATTTTTCAAAAAGTTTCTAAAAGAAAGTATTTTCAAAATGGAAAGTCTGTTTTGAAAAACATAGTCCCCAAAGCTATATGTCTATCTTCTGATTTTCTGTTTAATCCTTGTTTTCCTTCTTTTCTGAGTCTCCGGGGCTCCTGGCTTTCTGGGAGGTAACCTCACCGCGACATGGTCCCGTAGGCATGATGAGACTATGGCGTTTATCGAAGGGCAAAGAAGTGCCTAACTTTCATTTGTAGCCGCAGTTATTCCATCTAAGGCTAATCCTCTTTCGGGCTTCGTAAGGTTTTCCGCGCGATGGGACAACTTTAGACAAAGACTAGTTAACATGTAAGAAGGTTGGTTGTTTTCAGTGCCATGAGACAGGACATCTGATTTAGGATTGCCCAAGAAGTCAAGGGCAAAGGATAGAATCTTCTAGAGGGTCGGTGGATGCTCTCGTGGCAGACGGATAGAGATAGGAAAAATTTATGTAAAAGGTTTAATTTCCTTATCTTATTATGAAGTTAATACTCTTTTGGATTCTGCCATTGAGACTTTGCACTTTAATACTAGTCTTGTTTCTGATCCCGTAGTTGTTCCAAACCCCTTTGGTGGTTCGTCTCATTTATTGATGATTTGTAAGGGGTTGAAATTATCTGTGTTAGGCGTCAAAAATTTGAATGTGACATTTGTGTGCTCAAGTTTATGGGCTATGGGTTGGTTCTAAATGGACCAGCATTCTATGTAGAGGGCCGTTCTAGATTTTAAGAGGAGGTTCGTTAAGTTTCTAACTTGTCATGAAAAGACACCCAAAGTTTCTTGTGACCCGCAAGGGTCTGTTATGCTTAGCTTTCTGAAAATCATTCTGTAATGTGATATGTACCAGTAGTCTGTAAGTATATGAATATTTCTGAAGGATAGGGGTCTCTACTCGAAGCATGAAGTAGATTTCCTGTTTTGACATTGTTTAATGGGGGTGATTCTATGAGTGTCATTCTGATGTTGATTTCGGTATTCGGGGCTGAAACTTAGGGAATTATTCTCTTAACCGATGTCAAATGGGAACAAAGCTTTTGTTTTAGTTATATCATTTGTTTGTATCCCATCGACCAAATCTTAGACCTTTAGATAGGAAATCCATGGATGTAAACATGTGTTTGAGACATGTTATGTTTGATGGTTGCAAGTGGATGGAAGTGTTTGCTAGTGGTTGCTCGTGGATGCATTTACACACACATTAGGCACTAGATCGTCTCAAATCACTTTCATATTGCATATAAAAATGTGTGTGTATTTAGGGTAATGGATGTGTAATGGTTGTGTTATCATATGGATGCTGCATTTTGATGAATGGTTGTGCACACATGAAGAGATAATATGTATCAAATAGGAAAATTGCATACATGTTGGACTCATGGCACTGACATAATTCGCATTAAGGAGGTCAACTGAATCAGTGGACCGCCTAATCTTTGCATTAGATAAGGAACATATACACACACTTTTGCATATGTTCATACAACATTAGAAGTTTTCTAAGGACAATGGATGCTTGTGGATGATGGTTGAGTAGATGGGTGATTGGATGGTAGGACACATTCTTCTTAATTTGAAGATTTCAGGGACGAAATCCTTTAAGTAGGGGAGAATGTAACACCCCGAATTTTTGAATAATCAAATTAACTAAATTTAAGAATACTTAATTTCAAATATGGGAATTAAGGGAAACGGGTTGTACCATTGCGTTTGTCTCGGACTTCTGCTTGAGATAGAGTCTGAATTTGCGTAGAATGGATAACGTATGAAGAAGATATGGACGAACGAAGTCAGGCGGAAAAAACCAGAAGAAGAAAAAAAATTGCACTGGCGCACTTGGGAAGTGCGCCAGTACAAAAATACACTGGCGCACTTCCCAAGTGCGCCCAGGCCGAGCAGAAAGCCTGCACAGCTTTCTGGCGTGATCTGATCCACATTGTGACTCATTGCTGAGTCCTTTCTGACTCCTTGCTGAGTCATAAGGGCTGAGGTGTCACCCTATCCTGAATGAGTGGTTTTGATTAACCTATGATCATTTGATGGCTATAATTAAATTGAAATTCTATATAAACATGGGTAGACTCAAACCCTAAAATCAAATCAAAATTAGATCAATGGCCGTCATGTTGTCACTCCAAACCCTAGAGTAGCCGCCACCAACTAGAAGCAAATTAAAGACAACACTTCAAATCAAATCAAAGTCTAATCTCAACAACGAAATTGTCTACAACAAGGGAACGCTAATCAATTACAGAATTCAGATCCCAGAACTCAAGACCCCCTTTTTCTGTGAGTTCTAGTCACTTTTAGGTTTAAATAGATAAAAGTGAATTGTGGTAGACTATGATTTGGGTATATGTTGTTTGTAGTTATGCAAGTTTATTGTTGTTGTGGATCATGAAATTATACAAGTTCATTATTGTTATGGATCATGAAATTATGCAAGTTTATTGTTGTGGTGAATCATGAAATTATGCAAGTGAAATTCATAAACCTATGCAAGTTATTATGTTGTGAATTCATGAATCTATGCAGGTTGTTATCATGAACCTATGCAAGTTGTTATTAGATCATGCAAGTTACCTATGCAAGTTATTGTGTGATGAATTCATGAACCTATGCTAGTTGTTATGTTATTGATCATGAACCTATGCAAGTCACCTATACAAGTTGTTATGTTGAAATTCATGAACCTATGCAAGTTGTTATGCTGCAAAATCATGAATCTATGCAAGTTGTTAATTATGTGATGAATCATAATTATATGCGAAGTTATCATGTCATTTTCCGTAGTTGTCGTGCTACTGAAAACGATCATCTTGTCATTCCCTTTATTTTATTGTTATGGCAAGGCTACCTTGTAGCCTCGATGACGCCAAAAATGCAAATGGTTACGCTAGTTAAGAAACGGGAAAAAGGGAATTTGTAATAGGCATAATTTACATAGTGTTTATGTAAATTGGACACATGAGTATAGTAGGGAAACATATACATAATTGCCTATTATGACATAGGTAAAGTTGAGTAAAAATGGTATAATTTGAATATGACCATTTATGGATAGGAAATTCATATTGTTAATAAAATAGGTAATGATACCTATAAAAAGGAAAGGATTAATTAATTAACTTAATTAATCAAAAGAGGAATGTTTAAGGAATTAAAGTCTGAAAATTTAATTAACACTTATGACACGAGGTTAGGTTACACTAGTGGTGGAAGTCTGCCCGGACCCGACCAGCATATCCAGCAGCAACTAATGTTGAACCTAATGTGAGAGGTCTAAGTGTGTGAATACAACTCGGGCTAAGACACGAGGTTAGACCCAACTGTGGAATAAGACAGCCCGGACCCGACCGACATATCCAGCATCCACATGTTGTAGGCCTAATGTGGGAGGTCTAGCCCAATATAACCATAATTGGACATGGTAATAAGAAAAGACTACCTAACCTAACTTAATACATGTGGACTGTATGATGATAGACATAAGTTAGGGTTAAGTAAAATGAGTTGGATTGTGGGTGGGTTAAGTACAACTGATGGGTAGATGGGTAATATTAATATATATATGCCCACAAACTTAACCATTAAATAAATAGGATTAAATCAGTGGGAGGGTTAAGTACAACTGAAGGGTAGGTGGGTAATATTAATATATATAGGCCCAAAAACATAACCATTAGATAAATAGGATTAAATCAGTGGGAGGGTTAAGTACAACTAAAGGGTAGGTGGGTAATATTAATATATATAGGCCCACAAACTTAACTGGATAAAAAGGGTTATGTAATAGAAGACACCTAATGGTATACATAACCGGGGCAAAAAAGTAAAGTTATGTATTAAAGACACCCTTAGGGGTACGCATAAAGAGTTATGTATAAAAGACACCTATAGGTAAGCATAACCGATAGGTAGATTAAGGGTTATGTATTAAAGACACCTATAGGTACGCATAACTGATTGAGGGCTATGCAATTAACGACACCTTAGGGTATACATAGTCAGTAGAAAACCTAGTGGGGATACAAGACATAGGGGGAGAGCTTGTATCATGTTGTGTGGGACCCATTTCAGTCAGTAACCCGGAGGGGTATCAAAGTAAAGAACTCCGTACTAGGCAGGGAAGGGACACGCTTATTGATTGATTGTAAGAGATCCAAAACGAGACGAATGGTGTGGGCGGCGCAAACCGACCGGGGAGATGTGCGTGCATGGGCCGGGCAGAGCGGGACAAGACGACTGTGACACCAGTAGGTATAACTGTGCACACCTTGGGTTGCCACTTTAGGGAAGTGATACCCATTAGTTGTGAGACCAGCACAAGGTATCTACAGAGTAGGGAGCCGATCGATTAGGGTAGTGGTTAGGGTATACCCGGACGTATGCCCTAAGTCTACCAATTTATAGTGGGAGGGTAGTGGGTACGATTAGTTGAGACAGGAGCAGGCGGCACCTATGACAGCAGCTAGGAATACACGAAACTACCACCATCGTTATCATTAGCGGAAGGGATCATCCCATCTTGATTTTACTAGTAATAGTGCAGAGTAGTTTGTAGTGAAGCATACATCTTACCATATTTGTCCTGTCATACCTGCCATCTGTACTGTGAATCCTCTTATCCACTTTGTATGCCTGTCATGTTTACCTTTATTTATTTACTGGCTAAAAGTTACTGGACTCACAAGACATATGTCTGACCTAGTTTGTTTCGCCTTTTTCTTCCGTTTCCCCCCAAGTTCTCAGGGAGGAAACACCCAGGTTTAGTCAGGATTTGGATATCATCTTTTAGGAGCTACTTCTGAAGTATGGCTCGAGTCTCTATCTCTTATATGGCTTGCTCTTTAATCTGGGAAATGATGTTTTTCTTCTAAATACGTATGTACTCTGATAATGTAAGACAGAAGTGTTTTATGACTCATGGTATTATGTAACAAAGTATTTTGGTGATTTAATAAAGCTGTTTATTTCCGCTGCAAATATTTTATATTTTTCTTGTGATATTCTGTGTCTATTTACCTAAAATGCTCCACTGAAGTTAAGGCATTCCCTTTGTGAGTGACCTTAATGGAGGACGAGTAAAAGATAAGTGTGGGGGTATTTGATTAGCATAGAAATGTGTTTATTTTATGCTTTTATATCTTAACTTTTGTATATAAATAAATATTACTTGGGTATTTTTTTTTCACTTTTACAGATATGTTGTCTTAGCCATATGCAATCAGAAAATATAAAAATAAAGATCAAGTTGCTGTATATTTACATATGAAGACTTGCTGATGAAGATCTTACATCTTGTTGCGTTTGGCCAAGAAAATAATTGGTAGAAAGGCTATGCATATCACAAATCAATGAAGAATTGTAAAGGAAGTAAGAGGAAAAGAGGAAAGACCTAAATTTACTAGATTTCACTAAGGCCCATTTGCAATTCTCAACAAACTCTTTTTTGATTTTCCTAAGGCCCATTTGTCATTATATTAAGGTTAGGGTTTGGGTTGGCTATCTATCCTATAAATGCCCTTGTAATCTCATTGTAAACGACATCCTAAAATTAATAAAGTTTTCTTCTGTTTTCTCTTTTCTGCCTTTTTTACTTTTTCTTAGCAATTAGTGTTGGCTACATAATTAGATTTGGTAGAACACTATTTGTATTTTTCACTTAATTTCATTAGTGATTCACCATCTGATTAGATTCATCGGTAATCCTAATTTATTTTCTTTTTGTTATTTAATTTTTGCGATTTTAATTTCTGTCCTTTTTATTGCTTTCCTAGGTGATATTGGATTGAATATAGATTTGATTAGATTCAGATCTAATTTCTAATTCAATTCAATAACAGCTTTTTTGTTTTCAACCGAATCTCCAAATTTCGTCTAGCTCACCCAAGAAATTATATAAATAATTTAATTTAATTTACCTCTTTGTGATTCGACCTACATACTACACGATCTGTGCGTTTGCAGTTATTATTTTAAAATTTGCGCTTTTCTATTTCATAGGAAAGCGACAATCATGATATTTACAGTGAATCTCTGTGAATATCACAAGCAGTTTAGATATAGGTGGATGAATATGCATATCAGATCAAGTCAAGAAATATGATGAGAAACACACTGAAATTATGAGGCAAATAAAGTTTAAAATAAAATTATATTAGAATTTAAAATTATTTGTTCCAGTTTACTGTGTGTGTTTCTGTGATAGGTAAAAATAGATGACTGGACTGACTGAAGAAACAGTGGTCAAACTGAAGATAAATGTGTTAATGAGTGTAACAGTACATGAGAGAGAATGTGAAACTGAGAGTTTGTAGTGAGGAACAAATGTAAAATAAATTTATATATGAAATGTATTCTGTTACAGTGGGATGTACAAATAGTGGAGTTATAAGATTGCACTATTGAAAATTTTGAAATTAAATATTATATTTCAATAAAATACTGTTTGAATATTTAAATTCTTGTGCAGTAGTATTCTATTTAAATATAAATATTTAATTCTGTCTGTGATGTAGTAGAATAGTACAATTGCAAATACATTTATAATATATATATATATATGTTTGTTATCATCAAACAAAAAACTTTTAATTGTTATGTACAACATAAAATCATCAATATCGATCAGTACTAATCAATTATTAGATCTTTGTTGATTGATCCATGAATCTGCTACCATAGGTATAAAACTTAACTTGGATTTATTTTGCTTCCACTATGCTATTACATGTAAGTTTGAAAAAAAAAGTATTTTTTTGATGATGGCAACAATGAATTAAATTTTTCTGATGATGGTAATAATGGTTTGTTTTGGAGCTTTTTTAGCACTGCTGTTAGAACAACTTTTTGTGGGTATTGGTCTAGTCCATATCCTTAGGCATGACACTTTTGAGTGGGGCAGCTACCCACAACTGGTAAATTTTCAGTTCTAATTACAGATAGATTTTGGATCCCATCAAGTGATGTTTATGTCAAAGGTTAAAGGGTTCAAATAGCATTTACCGTTGCCTGGTTAGGAGGGATGTTAGACATCTGTTGGCGTAGAGAGGATTTAGACAATATCCAGATGGTAAACTTTGTCGTTTTCGAACAGCTTTTATTGTTCTTGGGCATCCATTTTGGCGCATTGTAACACCCCGTAATTCTGTGACATTAAGATTCTCAAATTAAAGTATAATTAATTTTTAAAAGAAAAACTAAAAGAAAAAGATCCATGCAGTTGTTTAATTTAAGTATTGTAACTAACATGAAAAAAAAGAGGTAAGGAGAGAACAATAATTATTATTGTTCTAAGACTTATTAACAAAAGCCTCTGTAGCTCAGTTGGTTAAGGCATTGGATTGGTAGCATGGAGGTCGGGGGTTCGAACCCCGGCGGCGGCACAATTTTTTATCATTGTTTTAGAGAGGGCCAACTAAACATGCAAATATATGTACGTATACAAATTCAAAATTTGAAAGGATAAGAACGTACATATAAGGAAATAAAGAATATATATATATATACATATGAGAATATAAATATATATATATATATATGCAAAAATATATGTATACGAAAGATAAAATTCAAGATAAGGCTACAGTCAATATGGCAACATCATTTGAATTTTGAAAATAAAATGAAAGTTGTGCGCATATATATACGCGTAAAATGGTCGTTAGAGGAATTGTATACATATAAGAATATTTCATGTGAATAAAACAGTTAAATAAATTCCAGAAATTCAAAAGTTTGAAAATCAAACTTTTACGCCAAAATAGCTTGTGGGACCCAATGCTGACTCAGCACTGCGTGTATGATAAGGTTTGGCTAGATTCATCTACGTACCTGGACTATTTTCTTAACTACGTTCAATGCTGACTCAGCGCTGCGTGTACGATAAGGTCTTGAGCAGCTATATAAACAGCCCTAGTCTTCATTCTCTTTGCACCAATTCTCTTCTATCCTTATGCTGCTAAGATTCATGGCTTCTTCCCCTCCTCTAAATTTTCTTAAATAAATAAAATAAAATATGATTCAAGACGAGGAGATGCTGCTAAAAGACTTTTAAGGAGGGATTCAAATCAAAGTTTCAAGTGAAGAATTCAAAGGCTAGCTCAAACAAGTTTCAAGCAACAACGCACGAATCATAGCCATGCTTTCCTTCTTTTCTAGATCTATTTTCTGTAAGTTGGTTATTTCTAGATCTGAATATTTTGTTTTATTTGTGACATGAAATTAAAGGAATAAAGGAATATGCCAAATCTCTCTCTCTCTTCGAATCTGTGTTTATACTCTTGGACTGAATTAAGAACTGTTATGATTCGAGGACAAATAAGACTGTAACCGTGACTATGACTATAGAACTGTGGCCTTTGAAAGCATATGCCTTTGGACTATGACATAAGCCTTTGATTTTGGGACATATAAACATTGCCTATGACAATGACTTATGACTATGGGAATTATTTTCCCTTTTGGACTATGAACATCGCATATGACTATGGACATTTCCTATGACTGTGACTGTGACTACAAGGATTATTTCCTTGACTAGGCCTATACCTTTGATTTGGACATAAACTATTACTTATGACATAATGAGGACAACTGTGATTTTGACACCCATGATTTATGATTAGGAAAATATTGCTTTAGTTTTGTGATTGAGAAGTTGGGTCTAAACCCAATTATTTATTCTACCTGTTCCTTGGTTTTTCATTGGTTTTAAGACAGTGGGAATTTACCTATTAAGTTAGGTCTACCCACGTTCTTGAACCTATTTTGCCCATTTTTTGGTTTTAAGACAGTAGGAATTTACCTATTTAGTTAGGTCTACCCATATTCTTGAACCTACATTGTTATCCAAACCTTTTTATGCCAATTATTCCTTCTTGTCATTTTGATTCATTCCCTTTTTTTATCTACGAATCTAGATTTATTTATAATCTAGGTTGAATCACGATTATTCGAACGGTGGGAATGCGATTTGGGGAAAAACATGGAAATGAATATGAACGTAGTTGCAAACTTGGAAATTGGCATAATTTGGAATATGTATTATGACATGCATATTAAAATGAAAACGGGGAAATTTGACATGGATTAGGGAATATGTGATTTTGACATATTAAATTTAGCGTTAGTAAGTAAGCTAAATTTTAGGCATAAAATGTAAACTAGAAAAATAATTCTAGTTTTGCCATAAATTGTGAATTAGGATGTTAAACCAAGATTGGGTTAATTAAGGTTGATTTGGAATAAGTATATTAGCACAATTTTGAATTTATTCATAATTGTGAGCAATTGTCATGTTTAGAATAAATTATGGTTAGCGACACTAAACTTGGTATAATTTACATACCAAAAAGTATAAATATGATAAATAAGAGAGAATGGGCCATAATAATAAATATGACAATGTACATTAAAAGAGTAGTAATGAAATCAGTAAATTAGGAGTAATTTACTTATAGAATTCGTCATAAATGTTAAATTGTTCATTTACCACAAAATATGTAACTTGGTTAAATTTTGGCCATAAATTATAAACTAGGATATTTAATCTAGTTTCGGCAATGAAATAGGAAATGGCTTAAACTGCATGTTGGGTTAGGACTTGGGCCTAGAATATAAGTATACTAGTAGGCTTGACAAATAAATATAGGCCAAATTTGTCTAAAAAGGGGAAATGGGTTTTTGAAATAAATTGTTAACAATTTATAAACAAAAGAAAAGTATTTTGATAACACCCCTTTTTATAACACATAGACCAGAAGGTTCTAGGGTGACAGAGAGGATAGTGTCTAGGCTTGGGTTTGGAAAATACAAGTTTCCTGCCCTCCCTGGCTATCCCTAACTGATCCGAAGGACGGGATGGTTGTTTTCAAGACCAGATTTGGAAATTAATCAAAAACCCTTTGAACTTAGAAAACATGAATATGCCTAACCCGAGGTTAGACTGAGTTGCGGTGTAAACCTGCCCGGAACCGACCGGCACATCCAGTAACCGCAGCAATATCTGTCTAATGTGAGAGGTTGCGGCTTTAATTTATTAATTAAAGCTAGAATGGGAAGGTTAAGGAACACTTAGCCAACTTAGCACAGTTAAAGCTAGAATGGGAGGATTAAGTCCATGGGAATACTAAGCCAAATTAACATGTTCACTAGACTAGAAGGTGGGGTTAAGTAAAGTTAATACACTTAGCCAATTTAACATGTTAATTAGACTAGAGGTTGGGGTTAAGTTATACACTTAGCCAAATTAATATGTTAGCTGGACTAGACCATAGGGTTAAGTAAACTTGAATGCTTAACCATCAGAATATGATAAATGAATAGGGTTAAGTAAAAAGCATAAAGGGATAACACTTAACCAGTGTAATAGGATAAGGGAAGAGGGTTAAGATAGCTTCAATCGACTAAAGACACTTAACCAACCCAACCTGGCGAGAAAGAAAACTAAATAGTAAAACTCGGTTGAAAAAGGGACTAAGTAGTAAACTTAGTTAAGAAAACAAGGAATTTGGAAACTAAGTGGTAAACCTTAGTTAGTAGAACTAAGTAGTAATTCTTAGTATAACACGAAGGAGCGGACATCCATATGGTTTTAAGAAGGCTCCAACGAATTGGGTTACGAAGCCCGAGGCTTCGGGGGGACGTGAGGGTACTCTTGGTATCCCTCTGTGAGGCTGCAGATGATCATCCTGGGCTCACAGAGGTTAAGGTCTACGTTAGAAGAACCGAGGGTATGCCTTGGTTGCAATATATATATATATGTGGCAACCTAAAGACTAGGATGGACCAGCGTGATTCGGCAAGAAGACGGTAGCCCTGTGATAGCAACTCGTCGTCTACCATCCATCTTGAGTCAATCGAGATACGTGAAGCGGAAAGGCGGAGAACTCCAAAAGACCATATACTTGCTATCTAGTTATGGTTGCGGATGGCCATAGGATAGTGGGGCACCGGGGGCCGGCGTATAGTTCTCATTTTACAAGGTATGCCTTTCATTAGTTGAGGGAGGGGTCAAGTGGGACCATAGCCACTGGAATAAAAATAGACCTTAGCATCTGCATCGGCAGATATCCGAAAGCTCCCGACCGAGTTCTGTATTCCTTGATTTGCCCTGTCACAGGACTCGGATCGCACATTACAGGACATGTGCATCTAGACAAGCGATAACGATTCGCGATACATGCGTGGGGAAGCCTAGGAGCATATACCACTCTAGGTAGTGTGTCCTAGACTTGGGGGCATTGTTCGACAGGTAGCGTAATCCCTAGTTGGACTAGGTGACATAAACCCTGAACTCGAAAAGCGTTCAGCAGATAGCGTAAAACTATAGTTAAATCTAAGAAGCACTTGATAGAAAACCCTAGATTAGATCTAGGTAATAAATAATAAATGTATGCCTGAAGACAATGGAAACTACAGGGGTTGGGATCACGTTATCGTTACTAGTTGAACACTAGTTAGGTGGTGCAGAGATATAGAAACCAGTATAACAAGGAAATAGCGAAGCTGCGAAAGTATTAGAGCGTATCCAGTCATCTTAGCATATCTTGTGACTACCTTGTCTAATCTTGTTGACCTTATCGTCATGGTGTAATCTTGTATTCAGTTAATTCATGTCGTTTTGTTTTTCCATGTTCACATGCTAGAAGTTACTGAACTTACTCAGGCTTTATGTCTGACTCTGTTTTTCTTTCGTCTTCTTTTCTTCCGTCCCCCCCCCCCCCCCGGTAGTTGAGGAGGGAATAGTATAACTCAGGATTAGACTGGACCGTTGCTCTTTCCCAGCTTGAAGATTTGACGAAGTTATCTTTGGATTCTCTTCCAGATGCTATGGCTGGCTCTTGCTACATTGGGGAATATATAAATGTATTTTCATGCTTCTTTATTTTATAAAGACAGATGATACTCTGATATTGTAAAAGAATCTTGTACAGACTAAATTATCAATAAAGCAAAGTTCTATTTTCCACTGTTTAATAATTTGTCTGTCTTGTAATTTATCTGCATCTTTTACCCAAAATGCTCCACAGAACTTAGTGCATTCCCTTTGTGAGTGACACTAACGGACGTGGGGTGTTACACGTGGTATCAGAGCTGAAGGTTACCGGATCAGATAAAAGATTTGAAAAATTATTTTCAAAAGGTTTTTAAAGAAGCATTTTTAAAAGAAAGGATTTGTTTTAAAGGCATATTCCCCAAAGCCATACGCATTGTCTCCTCTTCCTCTGTTTGAATTCTTGTCTCCTTCTTTCTTGAGTCTCTAGGGCTCCTGGCTTTCTAGGAGGTAACCTCATCGAAGGGCAAAGTAGTGCCCGACTTCCATCTATAGCCGTAGTTGTTTCACTTACGGCCAGTCTTCTTTCAAGTTTATAGGGTTTTTCCGTGCGATAGAGGCAACTTTCGAGAGATTTGCCAACATGGTTACACGCGGAAGTTTGGCAAAGGAGCACGACCCAAGGATGAGGAAATTATGGATGTAGACTTGGCTCACGAAGGAGGAAGGGATTATAAAACCTAAGACAAGAGCAAGTATCTTTACTATGGTATGATAGGACATATACTTAAGGACAAGGGCAAGAACGAGGACGAGATTTTCAGAAGGACAAGTACATGCTTTCGCCACCAAGCGCACCTAGGAGAAAGGTGGTCCGGTTGGAAGAGTCTAGTTTTCTGTTCGTACTATTTCCTTAGGTTCCAGCGCTTCTTAATTGTTCATACCCACTTCCATAGTTGAGTCTCTGCACCATAGTACGTGTATAGTAGAAAGATCCCACTAGAGTCTCAAATCCAATTGGTGGTCCGACCAGTTTTTGGTTAGTAGGGATTTGAGGATAGCTATCGAGTTTGCTTATATCATCTCACGTAGATCGTCTAAATTCAGAGAAGATATTCCTTGGATGCTTGTCTGATATTGGTTTAGGCCTTTGGGGCATGTACTTGAGGAATGTCGAGTTCGGTTTGGATGGTTTGCGTGAAAGATGAATAGTTGTGGTAGGTAGTCTAAAAAGTACGGAGTGATCTTTTGACTCTCATAGTTATGGCGTGATGGATAAGCCAAGAGGGAGGCCTCTAATCATCTTAGTACATATACTTGGCGCCGTGATTGACATCTGTTTATTTTGGAAATGGAGATTAGGAACTTCACAATCGTGAAGATAAATTGGTTAAGATACAGTGGAGTAAAGCTCAAGAAGGCTAGATACTAGCAACATGCCCTTTTTCCTTAAGGGTGCATCCTTGATTTCTCTGTTTAGGAGCTTTACGCGTAGTTGTTTCTCTCTTTCCAAAGTATATCCTCTAGGTCGTATCTGCGATCCTTAGGTAGAAGCCAATGGATGTAAACAAGTATTTGAAACATGTTATGGTTGAATGGTTGCAAGTGGTTGCAAATGGTTGCTCGTGGATGCATATGCATACGTATTAGGCACTAGATCAAGTTCGGACGCTCTCATATTGCATTTACATATATGCATTTGTTTATAAGTTGAACTTGATATGATATCATATGGACGTTGCATATGGATGAATGGTTGTGCACGCATGTAGTATTTACATGACTAGGGATGTTTGCATGCATGATTGGACGCATGGCACTAACATGATTTGCATTAAGGAGGTCAACTGAATCAGTAGACCGCCTGATTTTGCATTAGATAAAGACATATACACACACTATGCATATGAACATGAAAGCATTAGAAATCTTTTAAGGACAATGAATGCCTGTGATTGAATGGTTGAGTAGATGGGTGATTGGATGGTAGGACACATTCTTCCTAACTTGAAGATTTCGGGGACGAAATCCTTTTAAGTGGGGGAGAATGTAACACCCCGTAATTCTGTGACATTAAGATTCTCAAATTAAAGTATAATTAATTTTTAAAAGAAAAACTAAAAGAAAAAGAACCATGCAGTTGTTTAATTTAAGTATTGTAACTAACATGAAAAAAAAGAGGTAAGGAGAGAACAATAATTATTATTGTTCTAAGACTTATTAGCAAAAGCCTCTGTAGCTCAGTTGGTTAAGGCATTGGATTGGTAGCATGGAGGTCGGGGGTTCGAACCCCGGCGGCGGCACAATTTTTTATCATTGTTTTAGAGAGGGCCAACTAAACATGCAAATATATGTACGTATACAAATTCAAAATTTGAAAGGATAAGAACGTACATATAAGGAAATAAAGAATATATATATATACATATGAGAATATAAATATATATATATATATGCAAAAAAATATGTATACGAAAGATAAAATTCAAGATAAGGCTACAGTCAATATGGCAACATCATTTGAATTTTGAAAATAAAATGAAAGTTGTGCGCATATATATACGCGTAAAATGGTCGTTAGAGGAATTGTATACATATAAGAATATTTCATGTGAATAAAACAGTTAAATAAATTCCAGAAATTCAAAAGTTTGAAAATCAAACTTTTACGCCAAAATAGCTTGTGGGACCCAATGCTGACTCAGCACTGCGTGTATGATAAGGTTTGGCTAGATTCATCTACGTACCTGGACTATTTTCTTAACTAGGTTCAATGCTGACTCAGCGCTGCGTGTACGATAAGGTCTTGAGCAGCTATATAAACAGCCCTAGTCTTCATTCTCTTTGCACCAATTCTCTTCTATCCTTATGCTGCTAAGATTCATGGCTTCTTCCCCTCCTCTAAATTTTCTTAAATAAATAAAATAAAATATGATTCAAGACGAGGAGATGCTGCTAAAAGACTTTTAAGGAGGGATTCAAATCAAAGTTTCAAGTGAAGAATTCAAAGGCTAGCTCAAACAAGTTTCAAGCAACGACGCACGAATCATAGCCATGCTTTCCTTCTTTTCTAGATCTATTTTCTGTAAGTTGGTTATTTCTAGATCTGAATATTTTGTTTTATTTGTGACATGAAATTAAAGGAATAAAGGAATATGCCAAATCTCTCTCTCTTCGAATCTGTGTTTATACTCTTGGACTGAATTAAGAACTGTTATGATTCGAGGACAAATAAGACTGTAACCGTGACTATGACTATAGAACTGTGGCCTTTGAAAGCATATGCCTTTGGACTATGACATAAGCCTTTGATTTTGGGACATATAAACATTGCCTATGACAATGACTTATGACTATGGGAATTATTTTCCCTTTTGGACTATGAACATCGCATATGACTATGGACATTTCCTATGACTGTGACTGTGACTACAAGGATTATTTCCTTGACTAGGCCTATACCTTTGATTTGGACATAAACTATTACTTATGACATAATGAGGACAACTGTGATTTTGACACCCATGATTTATGATTAGGAAAATATTGCTTTAGTTTTGTGATTGAGAAGTTGGGTCTAAACCCAATTATTTATTCTACCTGTTCCTTGGTTTTTCATTGGTTTTAAGACAGTGGGAATTTACCTATTAAGTTAGGTCTACCCACGTTCTTGAACCTATTTTAACCATTTTTTGGTTTTAAGACAGTGGGAATTTACCTATTTAGTTAGGTCTACCCATATTCTTGAACCTACATTGTTATCCAAACCTTTTTATGCCAATTATTCCTTCTTGTCATTTTGATTCATTCCCTTTTTTTATCTACGAATCTAGATTTATTTATAATCTAGGTTGAATCACGATTATTCGAACGGTGGGAATGCGATTTGGGGAAAAACATGGAAATGAATATGAACGTAGTTGCAAACTTGGAAATTGGCATAATTTGGAATATGTATTATGACATGCATATTAAAATGAAAACGGGGAAATTTGACATGGATTAGGGAATATGTGATTTTGACATATTAAATTTAGCGTTAGTAAGTAAGCTAAATTTTAGGCATAAAATGTAAACTAGAAAAATAATTCTAGTTTTGCCATAAATTGTGAATTAGGATGTTAAACCAAGATTGGGTTAATTAAGGTTGATTTGGAATAAGTATATTAGCACAATTTTGAATTTATTCATAATTGTGAGCAATTGTCATGTTTAGAATAAATTATGGTTAGCGACACTAAACTTGGTATAATTTACATACCAAAAAGTATAAATATGATAAATAAGAGAGAATGGGCCATAATAATAAATATGACAATGTACATTAAAAGAGTAGTAATGAAATCAGTAAATTAGGAGTAATTTACTTATAAAATTCGTCATAAATGTTAAATTGTTCATTTACCACAAAATATGTAACTTGGTTAAATTTTGGCCATAAATTATAAACTAGGATATTTAATCTAGTTTCGGCAATGAAATAGGAAATGGCTTAAACTGCATGTTGGGTTAGGACTTGGGCCTAGAATATAAGTATACTAGTAGGCTTGACAAATAAATATAGGCCAAATTTGTCTAAAAAGGGGAAATGGGCTTTTGAAATAAATTGTTAACAATTTATAAACAAAAGAAAAGTATTTTGATAACACCCCTTTTTATAACACATAGACCAGAAGGTTCTAGGGTGACAGAGAGGATAGTGTCTAGGCTTGGGTTTGGAAAATACAAGTTTCCTGCCCTCCCTGGCTATCCCTAACTGATCCGAAGGACGGGATGGTTGTTTTCAAGACCAGATTTGGAAATTAATCAAAAACCCTTTGAACTTAGAAAACATGAATATGCCTAACCCGAGGTTAGACTGAGTTGCGGTGTAAACCTGCCCGGAACCGACCGGCACATCCAGTAACCGCAGCAATATCTGTCTAATGTGAGAGGTTGCGGCTTTAATTTATTAATTAAAGCTAGAATGGGAAGGTTAAGGAACACTTAGCCAACTTAGCACAGTTAAAGCTAGAATGGGAGGATTAAGTCCATGGGAATACTTAGCCAAATTAACATGTTGACTAGACTAGAAGGTGGGGTTAAGTAAAGTTAATACACTTAGCCAATTTAACATGTTAATTAGACTAGAGGTTGGGGTTAAGTTATACACTTAGCCAAATTAATATGTTAGCTGGACTAGACCATAGGGTTAAGTAAACTTGAATGCTTAACCATCAGAATATGATAAATGAATAGGGTTAAGTAAAAAGCATAAAGGGATAACACTTAACCAGTGTAATAGGATAAGGGAAGAGGGTTAAGATAGCTTCAATCGACTAAAGACACTTAACCAACCCAACCTGGCGAGAAAGAAAACTAAATAGTAAAACTCAGTTGAAAAAGGGACTAAGTAGTAAACTTAGTTAAGAAAACAAGGAATTTGGAAACTAAGTGGTAAACCTTAGTTAGTAGACCTAAGTAGTAATTCTTAGTATAACACGAAGGAGCGGACATCCATATGGTTTTAAGAAGGCTCCAACGAATTGGGTTACGAAGCCCGAGGCTTCGGGGGGACGTGAGGGTACTCTTGGTATCCCTCTGTGAGGCTGCAGATGATCATCCTGGGCTCACAGAGGTTAAGGTCTGCGTTAGAAGAACCGAGGGTATGCCTTGGTTGCAATATATATATATGTGGCAACCTAAAGACTAGGATGGACCAGCGTGATTCGGCGAGAAGACGGTAGCCCTGTGATAGCAACTCGTCGTCTACCATCCATCTTGAGTCAATCGAGATACGTGAAGCGGAAAGGCGGAGAACTCCAAAAGACCATATACTTGCTATCTAGTTATGGTTGCGGATGGCCATAGGATAGTGGGGCACCGGGGGCCGGCGTATAGTTCTCATTTTACAAGGTGTGCCTTTCATTAGTTGAGGGAGGGGTCAAGTGGGACCATAGCCACTGGAATAAAAACAGACCTTAGCATCTGCATCGGCAGATATCCGAAAGCTCCCGACCGAGTTCTGTATTCCTTGATTTGCCCTGTCACAGGACTCGGATCGCACATTACAGGACATGTGCATCTAGACAAGCGATAACGATTCGCGATACATGCGTGGGGAAGCCTAGGAGCATATACCACTCTAGGTAGTGTGTCCTAGACTTGGGGGCATTGTTCGACAGGTAGCGTAATCCCTAGTTGGACTAGGTGGCATAAACCCTGAACTCGAAAAGCGTTCAGCAGATAGCGTAAAACTATAGTTAAATCTAAGAAGCACTTGATAGAAAACCCTAGATTAGATCTAGGTAATAAATAATAAATGTATGCCTGAAGACAATGGAAACTACAGGGGTTGGGATCACGTTATCGTTACTAGTTGAACACTAGTTAGGTGGTGCAGAGATATAGAAACCAGTATAACAAGGAAATAGCGAAGCTGCGAAAGTATTAGAGCGTATCCAGTCATCTTAGCATATCTTGTGACTACCTTGTCTAATCTTGTTGACCTTATCGTCATGGTGTAATCTTGTATTCAGTTAATTCATGTCGTTTTGTTTTTCCATGTTCACATGCTAGAAGTTACTGAACTTACTCAGGCTTTATGTCTGACTCTGTTTTTCTTTCGTCTTCTTTTCTTCCGTCCCCCCCCCCCCGGTAGTTGAGGAGGGAATAGTATAACTCAGGATTAGACTGGACCGTTGCTCTTTCCCAGCTTGAAGATTTGACGAAGTTATCTTTGGATTCTCTTCCAGATGCTATGGCTGGCTCTTGCTACATTGGGGAATATATAAATGTATTTTCATGCTTCTTTATTTTATAAAGACAGATGATACTCTGATATTGTAAAAGAATCTTGTACAGACTAAATTATCAATAAAGCAAAGTTCTATTTTCCACTGTTTAATAATTTGTCTGTCTTGTAATTTATCTGCATCTTTTACCCAAAATGCTCCACAGAACTTAGTGCATTCCCTTTGTGAGTGACACTAACGGACGTGGGGTGTTACACGCATAGAGTAGTTATGAGGGATAGGTTAGCTATATGCATTTTGGAATAAAATGTCATTCCCAAGACGAGTAGCTTTAAACAAATTTACCCCTTAGCTTGATGACCCACCTATGTCATTCTTAGATGCACTAAGGTGACCTGGGAGTCTGGGCCAAAGTGATTATGGCACACAATGGTGGATATACATCGACTAACATCCATAGGACTTCTTTACCACATTGCCATCTTTGGATGATAGTATTAAGGCTGGTAGAGGTTAGTTTCACAAGGGACCTGTAGGTCTCAAAAAGCACCACCTTTGGATTCCTCTTCCTTATGAAGGTTGGGTATAGATTTTAGAGGCGGAACAACCTCCACAACAGCCTCAACAACAACCTTGAAAAGAGTTTTAGCAACCAGGGTATACACAACACTTTGAGCCCTAGTAAGCTATCCAATAGCCACCATTTGACGTAATGATAAAGCCAAAGCCATGACCGTTGTGGTCCACATGACCAAAATCTTATCATCTATTGCGGTACGAGCCACAGTCCAAGGGATCCTTTCAGGTTATGTGGCCTCAGGATATTATGCAGGGGTGTGGGTTTTAGCTCGCCGATAAGAGCATATTGAGCAAGACCAGCATGAGGTCACTCGGATGCAACATGAGTTAGTAAAGAGATAAAGGAGGAAGAAGCATCAATTAGGATGTCTTGACTCTATGATTAGGTCTCTACTTTGTATGGGAGGGACCAACTCTATGCATCATAGTCCTTGGGATTAACTGTAGTAATTAGTAAGACCATGTACTAGAATTTGTATTTTTCCTTCCAGTATTATGCACTCGTTTATATAAGTAGCATGTATTGGTTATTATGAAATCAATACTCATTAGTGGAATGTTCTTTTTATGTGTTTCCGTTATAGTATTGGTTATTATGAAATCATTTTAAATGAATACGTATACATATACATATATATATATAACTTAACCTACAAGAGATATGTGAAGTTCTTGCGGACGATTTCCCCTCACCCATAGGGAGAGGAAGAACAGGCGATTTTTCATCAAAGCCAAAAATTTACGCTTCAAAACCGCTTCTACTACCCAAAAAATCCACAATCATCACTTTGCAAAAATATTTCAGAAGGAATCAGAACACATCGTTGATCCTCAGAGGAAAACACGACCGATTTCCTTAGACCTCAGTAATTCATCGTTCGACGCCGTTCCTGAAGATCAAGCCACCAGAAGTAGGTCTTGCAGCGAAATCTATTACGTCGTTTATTATACTATGTCTAAGATCTTGACTTCAATAAAACCGATCTCTGCAATGTCGGGTTCGATAGAAATGGGGTAAGGTCTTTGTGTGTTCTCGATTTCAACATTCGAGTGATTTCTCCGATCTAATAGCCCCAAAATCAAAATTACTCAATCTTGGGCTTGCTCCTAGTTGTTATTAGCGGTTTGTACTTCAGCAACAACCTTGCAAATTAATGGAAAACATTCTGCCAAAACCATTTAATTTCCAGCACTTAAACGTCTCATTGATTATTGATTTCTCAAACCCGAAGTATTATGTTCCTTTGTGTAAGGATATTTATTGGATAAACCTATTTACATCTATAGTGTGGATGTAAATGAAACCACAAGTTTAATTCTGATTGGTAACTTGTTTTACATCTTCTGGGTGTAAATGAAACTCTACATTCAAGGGGCCACTGTTTCTCCATCAAGTACCAATGTTTGGAAATAGAAATGGGTCGGCTACAGTTTATGATCTATTTCCGATGAAGTTCAAGTGATTGTTTTGCACCTGTAGAAGCAGAACGATCCAGAATTTTTCGTAATAAAACTATTTCACAGGACAGTCCCTTTACAATATGGGAAGAATCAAAGACACCATCTACCACATTTTTACAGATGCTGCTTATAGGCATGCGTATTCGTTTGATGCTTTGAGCAGCAGGAGGAGGAATGTTTATGAATGGTTGTTGTGGTTCTTATTCAATGTTCAGATTTGAATTGGATGATCCAGTTTTACTGTTCTGTAACAACAAAGTAACGAAATGGTGGTAAACTGTTGTAATCTCTGCCACTCGAAACAAAGACTGGAAGGATAGTAACAGAGGATTAGAAGTGCAGCGGGATCGCAATTGCTATGGAGTTGGTAACCTCATCATAGGTTCAAAAATCTCTTTTAGGATTCATTTAGTACTTTGTATGTATTTTTGCTTTTCAGTTTGTATTTATGTTAATATGCTAAGCTTATTATGTACTTTTCAAGTTGTTAATAAAAGTGAACCAAATTTCTTTTTTTTTTTAAAAAAAAACTTAACCTACAAGAGAAAATAGAAATGAAACCTTAAGAACACGAAAGGAAAATGATAAATTAATATAAGAATGACAAAGACAACTATGATAATGAAAAGAAAGAAACTTAAAAGAATGAATTTACAAAATTCAAAAAATAATCTTGCTTATGCAAACCGTACTTAGAAAATTTAGGATTGTAGCAAATGCATCGAGAAAAATTCCAATTACAGGAAAGAAAAGTACGTAAAGGAGAAATGGAAATACATAATTTTCCATTATTATCTTTTTATAGCATAAAAAATAGAGTTTAGAAAATTTAATTTCTCTAAGCTTGACATTTGGAATTGATGTGCTAAGGCTTTTGATTCAATTGAAGTGTGTGAAAAGTTAGGTGAAAAACTAATTTTTTTTCAAGATATTATTCATATAGAACTGCTAGAATATTTAGCATGTTTGCATCATAAATTTTGAATAAAATTTTAAAAAGAAGCTTTCATATATAAGGTACCATTTGGAAATTTATGCTTACGTATGTCATAGGTAATGTAACACACATATGATTGAAAAATTAAATATATACTAAATGGATGTTAACGTAAGATGGATGTGTGAGGGTTTGCATGATCTTATCCTTGTCGAATTTTGAGGATGAAATTCCTAAAGGATGAGAGAATGTAACATCTCACTGTTTTAGAGCAAATAATGAATAAAATTTATTGCGACAAATTAGGTAAATCAGATTTTTTTTTTTGAATTGTTAGAATTTGAACATGAAATTTATACCATTGTATTCATGGCGATTTTCCGATCTATTTACATATATAAAGTTCTCCTACTAAAGTTTGAATAAAAAGTTATTATCACCTGAAATTTTGGTTTGGAGAATAATTATATAAACGTATTCATTTATATGTGTATTTACATGTGTACACATGTATAAGAATTCCAAATTTGAAGTGAGTTTGGAATTTGAAACCCAAACATATAATAAGTTGAGAAATGAAATAAATGCAAATGGAATGTTTAATTTAAGTTAAGAAATAGCCAATGTTCACACGTAATAAATACATGTTAAACATTAATCAAATGACATACATTAATAAACATGTGAAGTATTCGAATGGTCGACCACCTACGTGATTGACCATTACATAGTTTTATGCCATGTATTGAACCTGTTTTGAGCGGATGGATTTCTAAAAAAAATCCATCGTATGGGTGATGCTGATTTGAATCTCTATAGATAAATGTTTAGGGCTAGGCTCTAAACTTATTTTTTTTAAATCGGCGTGGAAGCCCTGTTACTTTTCTCCTTCCTCCAAAACTTCAAAAATCATAGAAATTAGATTTATCTTTTTTAATATTGGAGAAGGTGAATACAGAAATTCATGATGGAGGTTCACATTACAAAGCTATTCGAATAAGGGAAGATCCTAGTTATGATTTTATGTTCAATTCCATTTGTTTGTTCTGGTCCAGAATTTATATATATATATATATATATATATATATATATATTTCAATTTATTTTCCGAATATGGAATTACAAAAGAAAGGACATCTATTTTAATGCAAAAAATAAGTATATCAATTCAATAAAGAGTGAGAGGACATTATTAGTAAGTAACATTTCCTTGGGCAATATGGATACACAAGTTGCACATCTAAATGACTTGTTCACGTCAACTTTGACTAGTCAATGGGAACCAAAAGCCTCTTTACTGTCAAGAAAACAACAAGTAGGTTTCCTACGTTATCTTTTAAGCTTGATAAATAATCAATGAATTAAGGATCTAAAAATGTCGGAACGAGCTCAAATTTTGGATACATGATTATACATATATATGTGAATTGGACATCTACAAATTCTTGTTGGATTTGGATTGACGTAACTCACGAACAGATAGTGGTGCTATAAAATAGAGATACCCTGAAATGCTCCTTATGTATATGTGTGTGGGTGTGTACATACACACACATATAGACCCACAAAATAGGACATAGTAAATGTGTGCGACTTAAAAAAAGAACTAACAGCTTGTATTATAATGCTAGTGCATCCATATATCGCATTCTATTAATTACATGAAAATAAAAAAAGATTAAAAAAATGGTATTTCAATAAGACAAAACATACATTATTTGTTTTGCTCATACAAATCTAGCTGTTTTGAATAAAAATATAAAATGAACTCTTAGATATCTGTTATCACAAACTCGAACGGACAACGAATAGTCGTACAAAATCAGCTTCACATGGAACATAGTTACATTTTTTGAACTATAAACATAACTTTAAATGCATTATATGATTATTGGATCATCGTACCGTATTCATTTTTGGACTTCTAAGATTCAAGGTGGATCCAAATTCTAGTGAAACGCCTAAACTAATGCAATTGATATTGGATCTGTCATTTGTTTCATGCGGTTGATCTCAACTCTTGGACAATCCAAGCAATATATGCTTCACCGCTTGTCAGCTATAAATCATCTCCTAACCTCCTTCTCACCAATGGAAAAACAACGGTCATCTTCATCATCTCCTCTTAAAAAAAACATATAAAGGAAAAGATCCTAAGCCTACAAATCAAGGGTATCGACTCCTACCGTGCCCTAACCCAAAAACCCACCCTATGCGAAACCTTCCCAACACCATACATCGCTTCATCCACTTCCTCGCATCCACCACAAGGACCTCTCACACATCTTCGGCATGTGCCTAAACTGCTTACCTCTGATGTTAAATCCGAGCTCGACCCATCTTCCCCTTCCTGTCTAATGAACTCTACGTCTCTGATTCCAATGTTTGCAAGGTAATTAACAAGTGCCCCAGGCTTTTGGTCTCCAGCATCCACGACCAACTCTGCCTTGCGCTTATTTATTAGCAGAGGTTGTGCTTTAGTGATTTGGAGGCGTTGGCTTATCGGGACGCGAGTCTTTTGGTTTCTGATGTGGAAAGCACTTTGATGCCGAAACTTGAGTTGTTGGCTGGGATGGGGATGACGAGAGATGATGCGGTGGAGATGGTTTGAAGGTGTCCGGGTTTGTTTACATTTAGCATAGAGAGGAATTTTAAGCCGAAGTATGAGTATTTTATGGAGGAAGTGGATGTGAAGTTGGAGGAGTTAAAGGATTTATTGCAGTATTTTACTTTTAGTTTGGAAAAGAGGATTAAACCTAGGCATGAAGAGATGAAGGGGAATGGGGTGAAGTTGGGTTTGGCGATTACCTTAAAGAGCATCGATAAGGAGTTTCAAGATTTGATCCACAAATGAATGTAGAGATTTATATCTGTCTCATAGTTTTTGTATGTAGGTGATAATAAATCTATCTTTCAGTTATCAATAGGACATTATTTCATTTTCCAGGAATCCCAAATAAGAAAATTTCCCTTTTTTGCACGGGTTATAGCAAACTTTTTTATTTTTTTATTTTCAATCAGCTATTATAGGTCTTCTGCATGAAAATATTTAGTATTATTATTATCAGTTAACAATCATCTTATCATTGATTAGGTATTATCTCAGTCCTCGACCATCCCTATCCCTACTACTGAACTTCTTTATAGTTTTGGTGTACTACTTTATTCTTAGAAGATCATGGAAATTGAAGTCCCTTTGATATGATCCCCGGTATAGATTTTCATCTTTTGATTTAGGGAGAAATCACAGGCAGTGATGATGAATTCTAGTTCCATGGTATATAAAGGTAGAAATAATTCTTTCTTTTCTGTTTTTATAAATTTGGTGAACCTGAGTGACATCAAACAGCACAGAAACATTACCTAAGCATTGCATATGTCTTATAACAACTATTCACTAAGCATCGAGCTTACTTGTTGCAGTCAATGTTACGAGTGATAGGGAAGGGAAAAGGAACACCACAGTGTATGGGGAGCTAGGAAGCATATGTTGGGTATTCCAGCCCATATTTGTCATAATTTTATGCAGACATATTTGGCGTAATTTTATGCAGGCGTATTTGGCATAATTTTATGCAGGCATATTTGGCATAATTTTATGCAGGCATATTTAGCATATCTTTTTATGCAGGCCATGCTTAATTTGTGGGTGAGATTTATTGGTTTTGTCTTTTTCCCAGATTTGTTGTACAATAATGCCTTTTGTGCAACAATATCTTTTCTTTTCAGGAAAGACATTTGGGAGATTACTCACATTTTTGGTATGCACATTAAAAGAAAAGAGGGTTAATATAACCAGATCTGGTCACATAAGGCAGTAGCAGTTTTTGGTCATTTATCATCTTCTTCAAGGTGTTTTGGTCTTCAAGATTGAGCTTTATTCTTGCTAGATTCACCGCTGGCCTGAAGTGCACACATAGGTTGTTCTCTTATACCTTTTTCATCTCTTATTGTTTTTGGATTCTGGTGATTAGAAGCGAATCTTTTGTAAACATTTTGGGGCTATTTTCCCTTTTTGGTTTATCAATAAGAGAACAGGGTAGACTCCTTAAGAGGTCTCGTGGTTTTTACTCTTCACATCGAAGAGGTTTTCCACGTATAAAATCTTATATCTTGCTATTTTACTTTCATCGTATCTTTTTTATTTGAATGGTGTGTTGATTGATCGTCTTGTATGTGATATTATGGGTGTAGCTTGAAGTAACCCCTAATCGATCCTATCAAATTGGTATCAGAGCTTGAGGTAGGTTATTTATCACACTATGGAGTCGAGCGGTCATAGCTCAATGATTGAGTTGACATCAACCAACTATTCTATTTGGAGACCTATGATGGAAGACTTGTTATATTGCAAGGATTTACATGACCCAATTGAAACCGTCACTAGTTCGAGTGGTATTATCTCTAAACCTTCTAAACCTGATAAAATGGAAGAGAATGAATGGATAAAGTTGAAAAGGAAATCTTTAGGAACCATTAGATAATGGGTTGACATTAGCATTTTCAACCATGTGTCACAAGAGGCCGATCCATATGATTTGTGGAAGAAATTAGAAGGTTTGTATGAGAGGAAAACCGCCCATAACAAAGCGTCATTGATTAAAAAGCTTGTTAATCTAAAGTTGAAAGGTGGAAAGTCAGTTTCTGAGCATCTTAGTGATTTTTAAGACATTATTAACAAGTTGACATCTGTGAAGATCATTTTTGGTGATGAACTGCAAGCTTTGTTCTTATTGAGTTCTTTGCCAGACAGTTGGGAAACTTTAGTTGTGACCATTAGTAATTCAGCTCCAGATGGTGTGTTATCTTTGGATGTGATCAAAGAAAGCATGTTTAATGAAGAAATTAGAAGAAAGGAGATTGGAGTTGACAATTCACAAGCTCTTGTTGTGGAGAATAGAGGAAGAAGCAAGAGCAAAGGACCCAAAGGCCGTGATAACTCAAGAGGAAGATCCAAGTCTAGTGATGGAAAGAATCACTTCATATGCAACTATTGCAAGAAGCCTGGCCATATTAAAAAGTATTGCTTTCGTTGGAAAAGAGAACATGGGAAGAAGAATGATTTTAAAAAAGAAGGCGATGATAAAAATGTTGCAGCAGTAGCCTCTAAAAGTGATGATGATTTCACTTTAATTTGCGCAACTAGTGAATGTCATCATGTTAGCAGTACATATTCTGAGTGGCTGGTTGATACAGGTGCTTCATATCACTGTGTTCCTAAGAGAGAGTATTTTTTGAATTATCAAGCAGGTGATTTTGGCAGTGTCAAAATAGGTAACCAGAGTTCAGCAAGCATTGTTGGGATAGGAGATATTCGTGTGAAGACTAATGTTGGATGCATGCTTACATTGAAAGGTGTACGCCATATTCTGGATTTGCGTCTTAATTTGCTTTCAGCTCATATTCTTGATCAAGAAGGCTTTCGTCACACATTTGAGAGTGGCAAGTGGAAATTATCCAAGGGATCTATGACAATTGCAAGAGGTGAGTTGTGTTGTTCTTTGTACAAGACATATTTGACTGTATGTTTTGGTGAGCTCAATGCAGTGAAAGAAAAAGATTCTCCTAATTTGTGGCATCGAAGATTGGGACACATGAGTGAAAAGGGTTTGAAATGTTTAGCAGGCAAATCTCTTATTCCTATCAATACTACAATTTCTCTTAACTCTTGTGATCATTGCTTAGCAGGAAAACAACATAGAGCTTCTTTTGCTAGAAAGTCTACAAGAAAGCAGGCTAAGTTGGAGCTTGTACATTTGGATGTATGTGGTCCTATTGAGGTTGAATCCAATGGTGGCAACAAATATTTTGTCACTTTTATTGATGATGCTACTAGAAAGACATGGATTTACATTTTGAAGACCAAAAGCCAAGTGTTTGAAACTTTTCAGAGGTTTCATGTTATGGTGGAAAGGGAGACAGAAAGCAAGTTGAAGTGCCTTCGTTCAGACAATGGTGGAGAGTATACTTCACATGAGTTCGAGAATTATTCTGCGCAATATGGTATTCGACATTTGAAGACAGTTTCAGGCACTCTCCAACACAATGTTGTAGCTGAGAGGATGAATAGAACCATTGTGGAGAAGGTGCGATGCATGTTGAAGATGTCCGATCTACCAAAGTCATTTTGGGCTGAAGCAGTGAATACAACAGTTTATCTGATCAACCGTTCTCCATCTATTCTATTGGGGCTTGACATTCCAGAGAGAGCATGGAAGGGATGTGACCCTATATATACACATCTTAGAGTATTTGGATGCAAGGCATACATGCATGTGCCAAAAGACCAATGATCGAAGCTGGATTCCAAGACTAATCCATGCGTTTTTGTTGGCTATGGTGATGAAGTGTATGGGTTCAGGCTATATGATCCAGAAAAAGGAAAGGTAGTAAGAAGCAGAGATGTAGTGTTCTTTGAGCATGAAAAAGGTTCAGAACTTTTGAGTGCAAGGTATCATACTAGCTCAGATTTTTTTATTGATACTACTGATGTTTCTTTGTCCCCTACTCGTGGTTTTGTTGAACAACCAATACAGGCTGATCTTGATGCAACACATGAAGGTGTTGATGATGCACAGCTTGATGGTGCACATTTTGATGATGTTCATGATGAAGCTCAACCAAATGAAGAAGTGGCTTATGAGCAGGGGGAGCAAATTGCCCCACAAGTGGATGATGCTCAAGTTAGAAGATCAACCAGAGAACATAAACCATCTACAAGATATCCAAGCGCAGATTATATCTTAGTTACAGTTGATGGTGAGCCCGAGAGCTTCCAAGAAGTGTTGATTAGTCGAGACAAGAATCTTTGGCTTGAGGCTATGAAAGAGGAGATGGATTCTTTGATGAAGAATCAGACTTTTGAGCTAGTAAAACTTCCAAAAGGCAAGAAAGTTTTGAAAAACAAATGGGTTTTCAAGAACAAGAAAGATGGTGAGAAGATAGTAAAGCACAAAGCTAGATTGGTAGTCAAAGGATGTAATCAGAAAAAGGGCATTGATTTTGATGAGATTTTTTCACCAGTTGTCAAGATGACTTCTATCAGAACCATTTTGGGTTCAGCAGCAAGTTGTGACCTTGAATTGGAACAACTTGATGTAAAAACTGCATTTTTACATGGTGATTTGCAGGAAGAAATCTACATGGAACAACCTGAAGGATTTGAAGAAAAGGGAAAAGAAAAACTTGTTTGCAAGTTGAAGAAGAGTCTTTATGGACTTAAGCAAGCACCAAGGCAATGGTATCACAAATTTGATTCATTTATGACAAGAAATGGTTACAAGAGGACTGTTGCAGATCCTTGTGTGTATTTTCGAAAGTTTCCTGGTGATATCTTCATTATTCTTCTTTTATATGTGGATGACATGTCGGTAGTTGTACAAAACTTAGAATTGATTAGCAACTTGAAGAAAGATTTGTCCAAGTCATTTGACATGAAGGACATGGGTCCTGCAAAGCAAATCTTAGGCATGGAGATTGTTCATGACAGAAAAGCTAGGAATTGTGGCTATCTCAAGAAAAATATATTGAACATGTGCTTGAAAGGTTCAATATGAAGCATGCTAATCCGGTTTGTACACCACTCGCATCTCATTTTAAGCTAAGTAAGAGGGATTGTCCAACAACGGAGAAGGAAAAAGCAAGTATGTCTTCTATTCCTTATTCGTCTGTAGTTGGTTCATTGATGTATGTTATGGTGTGCACTAGGCCAGATATTGCACATTCTGTTGATTTGGTGAGTAGATACTTATCCAATCCTGGTAAAATTCACTGGGATGCAGTAAAGTGGATTTTCATATATTTGCGTGGTACTTCTAGAATTTGCTTATGTTTTGGAGGTAGCAAACATGTTCTTGAGGGGTATACAGATGCAGACATGGTTGGTGATATTGATAGTAGAAAATCTACCTCAGGTTATGTGTTCACATTTTCAGGGGGAGCCATTTCTTGGAAATCCAAGTTACAAAAGTGTGTGGCTTTATCTACAACCGAGGCAGAGTATATAGCAGCTGTGGAAGCAAGTAAAGAGATGCTTTGGTTGAAGAGGTTCCTTCAAGAGTTGGGTTTGCAACAAGAAGAGTATATAGTATTCTATGACAGTCAGAGTGCTATGGATTTGAGCAAGAATTCCATGTATCATGCACGCACTAAGCATATTGATGTTCGGTATCATTGGTTAAGAAATGTGATTGAAGAAAATATGCTCAAGTTAAAGAAAATTCATACAAACAAGAATGGTGCAGATATGTTAACTAAAGTGGTTCCAGGAAACAAGCTTGATGTTTGTAGCAAGCTTGTAGGAATGAGTTTCAAATGATGACTGAAGCATGCACATCTTCCCCAAGTTGGGCTGGAGGGGGAGATTGTTGGGTATTCCAGCCCATATTTGACATAATTTTATGCAGGCATATTTGGCATAATTTTATGCAGGCATATTTGGCATTATTTTATGCAGGCATATTTGGCATAATTTTATGCAGGAATATTTAGCATATCTTTTTATGTAGGCCATGCTTAATTTGTGGGTGAGATTTATTGGTTTTGTCTTTTTCCCAGATTTGTTGTGTAATCATGCATTTTGTGCAACAATATCTTTTCTTTTCAGGAAAGACATTTGGGAGATTACTCACATTTTTGGTTTGCACATTAAAAGAAAAGAGGGTTAATATAACTAGATCTGGTCACATAAGGCAGTAGCAGTTTTTGGTCATTTATCATCTTCTTCAAGGTGTTTTGGTCTTCAAGATTGAGCTTTATTCTTGCTCGATTCACCGCTGGCCTTAAGTGCACACAAAGGGTGTTCTCTTACACCTTTTTCATCTCTTATTGTTTTTGGATTCCGGTGATTAGAAGCGAATCTTTTGTAGACATTTTGGGGCTGTTTTCCCTTTTTGGTTTATCAATAAAGAAGAGGGTAGACTCCTTAAGAGGTCTCGTGGTTTTTACTCTTCACATCGAAGAGGTTTTCCACGTATAAAATCCTGTATCTTGCTATTTTACTTTCATCGTATCTTTTTTATTTGAATGGTGTGTTGATTGATTGTCTTGTGTGTGATATTGTGGGTGTAGCTTGAAGTAACCCATAATCGATCCTATCAGCATACTCATACTCAAGATCAACAAAACTGGTAGCTGCGACCTTCACACACTCACACGCAACATATTTATTGCCAATGGTGACTTCCATATCCTTAAATCTTATCATACCATCACAACATGGATCAATAGGTTTGGTATCATGGCCAGCGAGGAGCAAAACACATGGTGCAAAGACTTGGCCACAACTTAGTGTAATGGAACCTGATTGACTGTCTGGCTTCACGTAGCGTGTTCATAGGGTTTGGAAGGTATGTCCTCTCTAGTTTGAATTTTTTTCTTGCCACTAATAATATGTGACCGTTCTACTTGATTTTGTTAAGCATGTCATACCTGTTTTAGCGAATTTGCTACTGCACAAAACTGAGTATCATCTAGAATGAGCAAAAGTTTAATGTTGGTTATTATGTATTCAATTGTATCATTAAAATATAGCTCTAACCATGATTATTTTATATCTCAATGTGGGATTGCAACACTTTATATTGATGTATAACATTTTTTATTATACTTTCTGGACTACTGAGACAGAAAGGTGTTGGCTCATGTTCGCCATTATATTGCATAACTGTAAATATTAGAGAGCTTCCAAAAATAAATTATGCTTACACATATTACATCCTAAAAATGTCAATTTCAATATTGATACAAGTGTTTAGTAATAGACTATTCCCAATATGGTCGCATGACCACTGTGCTAGCACCAATGGTATTTGTTTATTAAATATGTCAACCTATTTTCCTTAAATTTGGCTCATGTTCGCCATTATATTGCATAACTGTAAATATTAGAGAGCTTCCAGAAATAAATTATGCTTACACACGTTACATCCAAAAAATATTGCTTTCAATATTTGATAATATACAAGTGTTTAGTAATAGACTATTCCCAACATGGTCGCATGATCACTGTACTAGTATCAACAGTATTTGTTCATTAAATATATCAACCTATTTTTCTCAAATTTGGACCATACATACCTAGCTGTTTCCCTTTCAAAATTTGAAACTGATTTATTTTAAAAGATAAAAGAAAAGAAAAATCACATTGAAATAGTGGTAACATTTTTATGATTTTTTTTCTTCTTTTGCAGCTTTAAATCTATACTTGTAACACCCCACTCCCGCTATGGTCACTCACTAAGGGAATGCCATAGCATCGGTGGAGTATTTTAGTGAATATAGAACAGAAAAATTACAACAAGACAGATATAAATAGTACTTGAAATTTAAAACATCATCTCATAACAGCGGAAGTAAAACATGTCTGGTTACATCATAAAACCACAATAAAAGTCAAGTACAATATCCGTCAAAATAAAGAAGTACATAATCCCACTCTCATACAATAGCCATGACAAAAGAAAAGATAACTGGGTAACTGGAGCTTTACATCTATCCAAGCTCCTAAAGACTGGAACAGCAATCCGATCAAGCTCCACTACTGCTAGGATCCACCGTAGGACCTGAGGGTTGGGAAAAAGATAAAAACAACGGGGTCAGACATAAGTCTGAGCGAGTCCTATAACTTTAACAATACAATCGTTAAAGTAACCAGAGAAGACATAAACTGATATACGGTAACTAATGGGGATGAATGGCTACACTAAGCAGTCAACTAAACTAAGATAAAAGATAAAGACGCATCTACCCTTCCAAAGGTAAATTACTAAACTGCACCACACCAGTCATTCCTAACTTAAAGGTTGATCCCACCCATGGACTTATAAAATTAACTTAATAGTTCTCGCGTACCCCTAGGTGACTAAGTAGACGCCACGGGGCCCTACAATCCACTAGGTGTACACACTACTCCCCATTCGATCGGCTCCCTAACGTAGATACCCGTGCTGGCCCCACCGTGGGGTGTACCATTCCCCAATGTGGCAACCTGATAAAATTAACGATGCACGGCTTATATCTACACGATGCAACAACGTCTTATTTACCAGCCCGGGTCCACACACGCATATGAAACCCGTTGGTCATGCGTTGCCACCGCTAACCCATTTTGGCCTCTTATAGTCAAGCCCAGTATGCGTGTCCCGTCCTCGACATGGGTCGAGCCCACTAAGATACGTATGGGTTACTGGTTGAAATGGGCCCCCAGCACAAGCCATCCCCCTAAGCTTGGCCCACACACTACTGTTTCCCACTTAACCCTTTAATCATGTTTAATTACATGTTTCATCTTGGTTAAGTATTTTATCATATTTTCTATTGGCAACCACTAGCAATTTCCACATACCACCCAAGGTACCCACTTAACCCCCATGCCCCACTACATGCTTATCTGGTTAAGTGTTTTTTAATTGATTAACACCGTAACCGTGTAAAGGACCCCTCACATTGGACCGTCATTTGTAGATGCCTGGTTAAGCCGGTAGGTTCCGGGAAGTCTTACACTACAAACGGGTCCAACCTCGTGTCATTTACCCTTGTTACGTATTTAATTTATGATTAAGACCCCTCACATTGGACCGTCATTTGTAGATGCCTGGTTAAGCCGGTAAACTCCGGGCAGTCTTACACTACAAACGGGTCCAACCTCGTGTCTTAATCGATTAATTACTCCCATAATTTGTGTTAATTATCATGTTTATTTTAGTAATATGGGTGCACCTAACTTAATAGGCAAATTCCCAACTCCAAAGTGTGGGTACACCTAACTTAATAGGCAAATTCCCAACACATAGTATGGGTACACCTAACTTAATAGGCAAATTCCCATACTATGTTCATTTATTTTATGTTATGCATAATTATATTAATTTCACACAATCTTATTAACATATGCATTTAATTATCCCCATCGTTCCCACGTAATTTCATTCTCATGACATAACACATATAAAAGGTGTCAACTTGCATATGTATGAACATGTTTCAAAGGTGCCATCTTGCATATTAACAAACACATAACTTGCATAACATGTCACATAACTTGCATAAAATCTTGTATAACATGTCACATAACTTGCATATTAACTTGTATAACATGTCACATAACTTGCATATTAACTTGCATAACATGTTACATAAACTTACATATTAACAAATACATGACTTGCATATGAACTTGCATAATATGTCACATAACTTGCATATGAACTTGCATAACATGTTACATACTTGCATATGAACTCATAAACTTGCATATGAACTTGCATAACATGTTACATACTTGCATATGAACTCATAAACTTGCATATGAAGAAACATACAACTTGCATAATTATCATACATGTAACTTGCATATTATCATACATGTAACTTGCATATTAACATATGATCACAAAGCACAAAACTTGCATAACTCACATACATTAGCAAACTAACATCATGTCATATGACTTAAAACCCATTAATCCACAAACAAAACCATATGATCTCATCATATCTCATCTACTTAGTTTAGCAATTGATCATTAGAGTGATAGAAACTCACAACTAGCCAATTTGCACTCCAAATGAAGAAGATTAAGATGCTTAGAATGGATTAGAGGTTGATTAGAGAGTGATTAGCTTGCAACCCTCTTCATAAATTAGTGGAGGCTCCTTCTAAGATTTAATTTGGCGGCATGTAGCCCTCAATTCTATTTTTAGTATGGATTAGGGTAGGTTTAGGGTGTATTTATACATTAGGTGAGTGTTTTAGGCCCTTAGATTAACCCTAAATTAGATTAGGACCCTTAGATTTCGGAACCTTCCAGAAACCAGCCCTAAGACCAAGCCCAAACCCCAAACTGGTGCACCCAACCACAGAACTCTCTAGAAACTGTGCAGGTTTCCTGTCCCGACATGGGCGCACTTCCCAAGTGCGCCAGTGTATTTTTGTGCTGGCGCACTTCACAAGTGCGCCAGTGCATTTCTGGCCTGTTTCGGGTTTTTCTGCCTAACTTCGTTCGTCCATATCTCTTTCATACGGTACCCGTTTTACGCAAACTCGGACTCTATTTCGCGTATTTTTCCGAGACGAACGCAATGACGTAGCCCGTTTCCCCTGATTCTCACATCTGAGATTAATTATACTTTAATTACTAACCATTAGTGTCAATTGAAATTCGGGGTGTTACATTCTCCCCTACTTAAAGGATTTCGTCCTCGAAATCTCTAAGTCAAGAAGAACGTATCCTACCAACCAAACAACCATCTACTAAACCATCAACCACAAGCAACCATTATCCTTAGAAACTTCTAATGATGTATGAACATATGCAGAAAGTGTGTGTATATGTCCGTATACTAATGCAAAATCAGGCGGTCTACTGATTCAGTCGACCTCCTTAATGCAAACCATGATAGTGCCATGCATCCAATATGTATGCGAAACCCTATTGACACATACAATTTCTATATGCGTGCACAACCATACACAAAAATGCATCATCCACATGATAACATAGCCATGATACATCCATCAATCTAACTACCACATCCATTTATGCGATATGCAACATGAAGTGACTGAGCCGATCTAGTGCCTAATGTGTGTGTATATGCATCCACGAGCAACCACTAGCAAACAATTGCATCCACATGCATCCATCAACCATAACATGTTTCAAACACATGTTTCAACCATAGGTTTTACCCTATCTAAAGGTCATAGGTACTAGCGAGAGGATATACTAAAGATAAGATAAGTACTAGACAAGCGATAAAGGAGAAGTTAAAAGACATACTCTCAAAAAGAAATGGGTACAAAGAACGCATCTTCGCTTCCGTCTCCCAAGTAGCATTGCTTTCGTCATCTCCCCATTGCACTTTAACTAGCTGAACTTCTCTGTTCCTCAACTTCCTAGTTTCTGACCCAAGGATGCAAGTAGGAGCTCGTCGAATCGTCGCATCACGCTCTACCTCTACATCTCTAAGCAAGCTCGGCTCTACCACCTCTGCGGTCTCATGTAAGCACTTCCTCAAATGTGATACATGGAATACATCATGAACACCACTAAGTCTGTCGGGCAACTCCACCCTATATGCCATCCGTCCAATCCTTTCCTTAATAGGAAACGGCCCAACAAACCTCGGTGCTAACTTCCCAACGGACCCAAAGCGAACAACATTTCTCAACGGAGATACTTTGACAAAAACCATGTCCCCAACCTCAAACTCAAGATCCGTCCTTCTCCGATCCGCATAAGATTTCTGTCTATCTTGCGCTGCCTTCATCCTTCTTCGAATCAAATCAATCTTCTCTGAAGTCTCTCTAACCATATCTGGCCCAAGCAAGATCTTATCCGTAGATTCCCACCAACATGTAGGAGATCGACAAGGCCTTCCATAAAGAGCTTCGAAAGGTGCCATGCCAATACTAGACTGAAAGCTGTTATTGTATGCGAACTCCACCAAAGGAAGATGTTCTTCCCATGTACCTCCAAAATCCAAGATACAAAGCCTCAAGAGATCTTCTAAGATACGGTTCACCCTCTCGGTCTGACCGTCCGTCTGAGGATGATATGCGGTGCTCAAACACAACTGAGTCCCTACCGCCTCTTGCAAACTTCTCCAAAACTCACTAGTGAAGATAGGATCTCGACCACTCACAATGCTGGATGGTACGCCATGCAATCTAACAATCTCTCTAACATAGACTGAAGCAAGCCATGGAGCGGTCCTCTTACTCTTCACGGGTATAAAATGGGCACTCTTGGTAAGTCTGTCTACCACAACCCAAATTCCCGTATTGCCCTTCCTCGATCTCGGTAACCCATCGATGAAATCCATCGAGACACTATCCCACTTCCATTGCGGAACTTCCAATGGGTGTAGCAACCCACCGGGTTTCCTTTGCTCCGCTTTAACTTGTTGGCACACTAAGCATCTAGCCACATACTCGGCCACATCTTTCTTCATACCGGCCCAGAAGAAAACTCTCTTCATGTCTTGGTACATTTTGTCTCCACCGGGATGAATAGTCATCCTTGAACGATGTGCATCATCCAAAATAGCCTTCTTCAAACCCTCATCTTGCGGTACACAAAGTCTACCGTCTCTATGCAACCATCCCCTATCATCTATGGTGTATCTACCCAAATGGCTGGACGACTCCCCCCTTATAAGCTTCTCTACCAACTCAACCAACTGTGGGTCGTCTCGCTGAGCCTCGCCAATCCGTCCCAAAAGAGTAGGTCTAACCTCCAAGGATGCTAGAAAACCAGGTACAAAGTCAACAGAAGGTCTGAAGTCGAACAAAGAAAGAAACTCCAAGCTTCGCCGTTCCACGAACAATGGACTCAAAGATAGCCTTTTTCTACTCAAGGCGTCCGCCACCACGTTACCCTTGCCAGGGGTATACGCTATCTCGAAATCATAGGATGCTAAGAACTCCATCCACCTTTGATGTCTTAAGTTTAAATCCTTCTGAGAGAATAAGTACTTCAATGATTTATGGTCAGTGAACAACTCGAATCTCTCACCAAGAAGATAATGGCGCCAAGACTTAAGTGCGAAAACAATCGCGGCCAACTCTAGATCATGGGTAGGATAATTCTTCTCATGCACTCTCAATTGCCTCCCTCCATAGGCTATTACCCTTCCCTCCTGCATCAAGACTGCACCTAATCCTGTCCCACAAGCATCGGTATAAACAACAAACGGCTTACTCCCATCTGGAAGCACTAAAACTGGAGTGGTGGTCAAAGCTCTCTTTAACCGTCGGAAAGCATCATCACAATCTACGTCCCATGAGAAAACCAGATTCTTCTTCGTCAAGCGGGTTAATGGGGCTGATATCTTCGCGAAGTCTTTGATGAACTTCCTATAATATCCTGCCAACCCCAAGAAACTTCTTACTTCGGTAGCATTTCTAGGAACTTTCCAATCCTGGATAGATACTATCTTTGCGGGATCCACAGCTATCCCTTCCTTAGAGACCACATGCCCTAAGAATCGCACTTCTCTTCTCCAAAAATGACATTTAGAGAATTTAGCTTTAAGACTATGTGCTCGAAGAGTCTCCAACACTTCTCTGAGATGTAAGGCATGCTCTTCTTCACTCTTGGAAAAGACCAAGATGTCATCCACAAAGACCACTACAAACTTATTCAGATACTCTCTGAACACTCTACTCATCAGATCAACAAAGTATGCAAGGGCGTTTGTCAACCCAAATGGCATCACAAGCCACTCATAAAAACCATCCGGAGTCCGGAAAGCAGTCTTCTCTATACTGTCCTCCGCCACTCTCAACTGATGAAACCCTGTAGCTAAGTCCATCTGCGAAAACACTGAGGCGCCAACCAACTGATCAAAGAGATCATCTATCCTCGGTAATGGGTGTCTATTCTTCTTCGTGAGCTTATTAAGTTCTCTATAATCCACACAAAGTCTGAGGGACCCATCCGCCTTCGTGGCAAACACTACTGGAGCTCCCCACTCCGATATACTTCGCCTTATGAACTCCTTCTCAAGCAACTCCCCTACTTGCTTATGAAGTTCTCTTCTCTCACGAGGAGCCATGTGGCGCACTGGCAAAGACACTGGTTTGGCATTATCCACCAAATAAATTCGGAAATCTATCTCCCGCTTCGGAGGCAAACCCTTCACCTCTTCAAACACATCCGGATATTCCCGGACCACTCTGACAGAACGCAAACTCTCGACCGAAGCATCGAGCGATTCAAGATAACTTAGCAAAACAGATTCCATGGGATTACAAGAGATCTCGAGAGTATTACCCAAGCGGGTCATAAGCCTGACAACTCTCCTTTCACAATCAAGAACGGCACCATTACTGGATAACCAGTCCATGCCCAAAATCAACCCATAGCCCGTGAAGCCCAATACAAAAGCATCACATCCAAACTCAACGCTAAGTATAGAAATCTTCAAACCCAAACATATCATAGACAGATATATGGAGCCCCCAATTGGGTTTGAAACAACCAAGGGATCATCAACTAGACTGGTGTCTAAGTGCAGTGACTCAACTAACGATGATGAGATAAAAGAATGCGATGCGCCAGAGTCAAACAAAGTACGAACTGGATGATCAAACAGAAAAACCAGACTTTCAACGGAAATAGTTCTACCTCTCTGCTGAATCGGTGGAACTGAGAGAGCCTGAACTTGCCCCCCTGCCTGAGCTGGTGCCATAAGAGCTTGCACCTGACCTCCTGAGGTAGACCCCATCTTCTGCCCCTTCTTTGGGCAGTCCTTCACAAGATGTCCTGCTTCACCACAATGAAAGCAACCGGTCTTCTTCTTTTTGCGACAATCCTTGCTGAGGTGGCCTGGGGTCCCACAATTGAAGCACTTCTTCTTCTTCTTCCCCTTGTCACCATTGCCTTTTCCACCCTTGCCTTGTTGTTGTAGTTTCTTCTGATCCCCCTTCTTCTCTGGTGCCTTAGAACTCTTATCATCCTCATGCATAAGTGCCATGTAGACAAGCTTCTCAAAGGTGGCCCCCATAGGAATGTGAGTCATAACTATTCCTTGCAATGGTTCGTTCAAGCCTCTAACGAACCTCAAAGCCTTCTTCTCCGGTGTATTCACCAACTCTATGCCAAACCTTGCTAATTGATTGAATTTGTTGACATATTCTTTCACCGTGAGATTCCCTTGCTTCAAATTCAAGAACTTCTCCATGAACAGATTCTCTTCCGCCCTTGAGAGAAACTTAGCCCCAAACCTTTGCTTGAAATCTGCCCAAGAGTCAACAGGGCGTTCTCCATTAGTGACCTCCCACCAGAATGAGGCCTCTCCCTTCATTAACCAAGCCGCCAACTTGACTTTCTTTCCCTCTTCCACTTCAAAGATATCTAGCAACTCTTCCACTTCCTTAAGCCAATCTCTAGCCTCTACGAAAGTCTCTGAACCTAGAAAAGGTTTTCCTCCTATAGCCTTGAACTCCATGCAAATCTTAGCAAAATTATCCACTCTAGGCTGAGGAGGAGGAGCGGTTGCCTCTGGTGTAGTAGCATTGGCTGGACCCGCAGCCGCGGCCCTAGCCTCTTGTAACCTCCTATACCATAGTGGTATAACTAAGCCCTCCGGGATGTTAAGATCTTCAGCCATGCTGAAACGAAAGAGGAAAGATTCAAAAAGGAGATTCCGAAAGATAAAGATATGGCTATTGGGGATTATGCTTTTCTTTTTCAAAAACTTTTCTCTTAAAAGACATGTTTTTGAAAATACTTTTTCCAAAAATAATACCTTTACTATTTTCTAAAAAAAAGTTTTTTTCTCGAAAATTTATCTGTTCCGGTAACCTTCAGCTCTGATACCACGTGTAACACCCCACTCCCGCTATGGTCACTCACTAAGGGAATGCCATAGCATCGGTGGAGTATTTTAGTGAATATAGAACAGAAAAATTACAACAAGACAGATATAAATAGTACTTGAAATTTAAAACATCATCTCATAACAGCGGAAGTAAAACATGTCTGGTTACATCATAAAACCACAATAAAAGTCAAGTACAATATCCGTCAAAATAAAGAAGTACATAATCCCACTCTCATACAATAGCCATGACAAAAGAAAAGATAACTGGGTAACTGGAGCTTTACATCTATCCAAGCTCCTAAAGACTGGAACAGCAATCCGATCAAGCTCCACTACTGCTAGGATCCACCGTAGGACCTGAGGGTTGGGAAAAAGATAAAAACAACGGGGTCAGACATAAGTCTGAGCGAGTCCTATAACTTTAACAATACAATCGTTAAAGTAACCAGAGAAGACATAAACTGATATACGGTAACTAATGGGGATGAATGGCTACACTAAGCAGTCAACTAAACTAAGATAAAAGATAAAGACGCATCTACCCTTCCAAAGGTAAATTACTAAACTGCACCACACCAGTCATTCCTAACTTAAAGGTTGATCCCACCCATGGACTTATAAAATTAACTTAATAGTTCTCGCGTACCCCTAGGTGACTAAGTAGACGCCACGGGGCCCTACAATCCACTAGGTGTACACACTACTCCCCATTCGATCGGCTCCCTAACGTAGATACCCGTGCTGGCCCCACCGTGGGGTGTACCATTCCCCAACGTGGCAACCTGATAAAATTAACGATGCACGGCTTATATCTACACGATGCAACAACGTCTTATTTACCAGCCCGGGTCCACACACGCATATGAAACCCGTTGGTCATGCGTTGCCACCGCTAACCCATTTTGGCCTCTTATAGTCAAGCCCAGTATGCGTGTCCCGTCCTCGACATGGGTCGAGCCCACTAAGATACGTATGGGTTACTGGTTGAAATAGGCCCCCAGCACAAGCCATCCCCCTAAGCTTGGCCCACACACTACTGTTTCCCACTTAACCCTTTAATCATGTTTAATTACATGTTTCATCTTGGTTAAGTATTTTATCATATTTTCTATTGGCAACCACTAGCAATTTCCACATACCACCCAAGGTACCCACTTAACCCCCATGCCCCACTACATGCTTATCTGGTTAAGTGTTTTTTAATTGATTAACACCGTAACCGTGTAAAGGACCCCTCACATTGGACCGTCATTTGTAGATGCCTGGTTAAGCCGGTAGGTTCCGGGCAGTCTTACAATACAAACGGGTCCAACCTCGTGTCATTTACCCTTGTTACGTATTTAATTTATGATTAAGACCCCTCACATTGGACCGTCATTTGTAGATGCCTGGTTAAGCCGGTAAACTCCGGGCAGTCTTACACTACAAACGGGTCCAACCTCGTGTCTTAATCGATTAATTACTCCCATAATTTGTGTTAATTATCATGTTTATTTTAGGAATATGGGTGCACCTAACTTAATAGGCAAATTCCCAACTCCAAAGTGTGGGTACACCTAACTTAATAGGCAAATTCCCAACACATAGTATGGGTACACCTAACTTAATAGGCAAATTCCCATACTATGTTCATTTATTTTATGTTATGCATAATTATATTAATTTCACACAATCTTATTAACATATGCATTTAATTATCCCCATCGTTCCCACGTAATTTCATTCTCATGACATAACACATATAAAAGGTGTCAACTTGCATATGTATGAACATGTTTCAAAGGTGCCATCTTGCATATTAACAAACACATAACTTGCATATGAACTTGCATAACATGTCACATAACTTGCATAAAATCTTGTATAACATGTCACATAACTTGCATATTAACTTGTATAACATGTCACATAACTTGCATATTAACTTGCATAACATGTTACATAAACTTACATATTAACAAATACATGACTTGCATATGAACTTGCATAATATGTCACATAACTTGCATATGAACTTGCATAACATGTTACATACTTGCATATGAACTCATAAACTTGCATATGAACTTGCATAACATGTTACATACTTGCATATGAACTCATAAACTTGCATATGAAGAAACATACAACTTGCATAATTATCATACATGTAACTTGCATATTATCATACATGTAACTTGCATATTAACATATGATCACAAAGCACAAAACTTGCATAACTCACATACATTAGCAAACTAACATCATGTCATATGACTTAAAACCCATTAATCCACAAACAAAACCATATGATCTCATCATATCTCATCTACTTAGTTTATCAATTGATCATTAGAGTGATAGAAACTCACAACTAGCCAATTTGCACTCCAAATGAAGAAGATTAAGATGCTTAGAATGGATTAGAGCTTGATTAGAGAGTGATTAGCTTGCAACCCTCTTCATAAATTAGTGGAGGCTCCTTCTAAGATTTAATTTGGCGGCATGTAGCCCTCAATTCTATTTTTAGTATGGATTAGGGTAGGTTTAGGGTGTATTTATAGATTAGGTGAGTGTTTTAGGCCCTTAGATTAACCCTAAATTAGATTAGGACCCTTAGATTTCGGAACCTTCCAGAAACCAGCCCTAAGACCAAGCCCAAACCCCAAACTGGTGCACCCAACCACAGAACTCTCTAGAAACTGTGCAGGTTTCCTGTCCCGACATGGGCGCACTTCCCAAGTGCGCCAGTGTATTTTTGTGCTGGCGCACTTCACAAGTGCGCCAGTGCATTTCTGGCCTGTTTCGGGTTTTTCTGCCTAACTTCGTTCGTCCATATCTCTTTCATACGGTACCCGTTTTACGCAAACTCGGACTCTATTTCGCGTATTTTTCCGAGACGAACGCAATGACGTAGCCCGTTTCCCCTGATTCTCACATCTGAGATTAATTATACTTTAATTACTAACCATTAGTGTCAATTGAAATTCGGGGTGTTACATTCTCCCCTACTTAAAGGATTTCGTCCTCGAAATCTCTAAGTCAAGAAGAACGTATCCTACCAACCAAACAACCATCTACTAAACCATCAACCACAAGCAACCATTATCCTTAGAAACTTCTAATGATGTATGAACATATGCAGAAAGTGTGTGTATATGTCCGTATACTAATGCAAAATCAGGCGGTCTACTGATTCAGTCGACCTCCTTAATGCAAACCATGATAGTGCCATGCATCCAATATGTATGCGAAACCCTATTGACACATACAATTTCTATATGCGTGCACAACCATACACAAAAATGCATCATCCACATGATAACATAGCCATGATACATCCATCAATCTAACTACCACATCCATTTATGCGATATGCAACATGAAGTGACTGAGCCGATCTAGTGCCTAATGTGTGTGTATATGCATCCACGAGCAACCACTAGCAAACAATTGCATCCACATGCATCCATCAACCATAACATGTTTCAAACACATGTTTCAACCATAGGTTTTACCCTATCTAAAGGTCATAGGTACTAGCGAGAGGATATACTAAAGATAAGATAAGTACTAGACAAGCGATAAAGGAGAAGTTAAAAGACATACTCTCAAAAAGAAATGGGTACAAAGAACGCATCTTCGCTTCCGTCTCCCAAGTAGCATTGCTTTCGTCATCTCCCCATTGCACTTTAACTAGCTGAACTTCTCTGTTCCTCAACTTCCTAGTTTCTGACCCAAGGATGCAAGTAGGAGCTCGTCGAATCGTCGCATCACGCTCTACCTCTACATCTCTAAGCAAGCTCGGCTCTACCACCTCTGCGGTCTCATGTAAGCACTTCCTCAAATGTGATACATGGAATACATCATGAACACCACTAAGTCTGTCGGGCAACTCCACCCTATATGCCATCCGTCCAATCCTTTCCTTAATAGGAAACGGCCCAACAAACCTCGGTGCTAACTTCCCAACGGACCCAAAGCGAACAACATTTCTCAACGGAGATACTTTGACAAAAACCATGTCCCCAACCTCAAACTCAAGATCCGTCCTTCTCCGATCCGCATAAGATTTCTGTCTATCTTGCGCTGCCTTCATCCTTCTTCGAATCAAATCAATCTTCTCTGAAGTCTCTCTAACCATATCTGGCACAAGCAAGATCTTATCCGTAGATTCCCACCAACATGTAGGAGATCGACAAGGCCTTCCATAAAGAGCTTCGAAAGGTGCCATGCCAATACTAGACTGAAAGCTGTTATTGTATGCGAACTCCACCAAAGGAAGATGTTCTTCCCATGTACCTCCAAAATCCAAGATACAAAGCCTCAAGAGATCTTCTAAGATACGGTTCACCCTCTCGGTCTGACCGTCCGTCTGAGGATGACATGCGGTGCTCAAACACAACTGAGTCCCTACCGCCTCTTGCAAACTTCTCCAAAACTCACTAGTGAAGATAGGATCTCGACCACTCACAATGCTGGATGGTACGCCATGCAATCTAACAATCTCTCTAACATAGACTGAAGCAAGCCATGGAGCGGTCCTCTTACTCTTCACGGGTATAAAATGGGCACTCTTGGTAAGTCTGTCTACCACAACCCAAATTCCCGTATTGCCCTTCCTCGATCTCGGTAACCCATCGATGAAATCCATCGAGACACTATCCCACTTCCATTGCGGAACTTCCAATGGGTGTAGCAACCCACCGGGTTTCCTTTGCTCCGCTTTAACTTATTGGCACACTAAGCATCTAGCCACATACTCGGCCACATCTTTCTTCATACCGGCCCAGAAGAAAACTCTCTTCATGTCTTGGTACATTTTGTCTCCACCGGGATGAATAGTCATCCTTGAACGATGTGCATCATCCAAAATAGCCTTCTTCAAACCCTCATCTTGCGGTACACAAAGTCTACCGTCTCTATGCAACCATCCCCTATCATCTATGGTGTATCTACCCAAATGGCTGGACGACTCCCCCTTATAAGCTTCTCTACCAACTCAACCAACTGTGGGTCGTCTCGCTGAGCCTTGCCAATCCGTCCCAAAAGAGTAGGTCTAACCTCCAAGGATGCTAGCAAACCAGGTACAAAGTCAACAGAAGGTCTGAAGTCGAACAAAGAAAGAAACTCCAAGCTTCGCCGTTCCACGAACAATGGACTCAAAGATAGCCTTTTTCTACTCAAGGCGTCCGCCACCACGTTACCCTTGCCAGGGGTATACGCTATCTCGAAATCATAGGATGCTAAGAACTCCATCCACCTTTGATGTCTTAAGTTTAAATCCTTCTGAGAGAATAAGTACTTCAATGATTTATGGTCAGTGAACAACTCGAATCTCTCACCAAGAAGATAATGGCGCCAAGACTTAAGTGCGAAAACAATCGCGGCCAACTCTAGATCATGGGTAGGATAATTCTTCTCATGCACTCTCAATTGCCTCCCTCCATAGGCTATTACCCTTCCCTCCTGCATCAAGACTGCGCCTAATCCTGCCCCACAAGCATCGGTATAAACAACAAACGGCTTACTCCCATCTGGAAGCACTAAAACTGGAGTGGTGGTCAAAGCTCTCTTTAACCGTCGGAAAGCATCATCACAATCTACGTCCCATGAGAAAACCAGATTCTTCTTCGTCAAGCGGGTTAATGGGGCTGATATCTTCGCGAAGTCTTTGATGAACTTCCTATAATATCCTGCCAACCCCAAGAAACTTCTTACTTCGGTAGCATTTCTAGGAACTTTCCAATCCTGGATAGATACTATCTTTGCGGGATCCACAGCTATCCCTTCCTTAGAGACCACATGCCCTAAGAATCGCACTTCTCTTCTCCAAAAATGACATTTAGAGAATTTAGCTTTAAGACTATGTGCTCGAAGAGTCTCCAACACTTCTCTGAGATGTAAGGCATGCTCTTCTTCACTCTTGGAAAAGACCAAGATGTCATCCACAAAGACCACTACAAACTTATTCAGATACTCTCTGAACACTCTACTCATCAGATCAACAAAGTATGCAAGGGCGTTTGTCAACCCAAATGGCATCACAAGCCACTCATAAAAACCATCCGGAGTCCGAAAAGCAGTCTTCTCTATACTGTCCTCCGCCACTCTCAACTGATGAAACCCTGTAGCTAAGTCCATCTGCGAAAACACTGAGGCGCCAACCAACTGATCAAAGAGATCATCTATCCTCGGTAATGGGTGTCTATTCTTCTTCGTGAGCTTATTAAGTTCTCTATAATCCACACAAAGTCTGAGGGACCCATCCGCCTTCGTGGCAAACACTACTGGAGCTCCCCACTCCGATATACTTCGCCTTATGAACCCCTTCTCAAGCAACTCCCCTACTTGCTTATGAAGTTCTCTTCTCTCACGAGGAGCCATGTGGCGCACTGGCAAAGACACTGGTTTGGCATTATCCACCAAATAAATTCGGAAATCTATCTCCCGCTTCGGAGGCAAACCCTTCACCTCTTCAAACACATCCGGATATTCCCGGACCACTCTGACAGAACGCAAACTCTCGACCGAAGCATCGAGCGATTCAAGATAACTTAGCAAAACAGATTCCATGGGATTACAAGAGATCTCGAGAGTATTACCCAAGCGGGTCATAAGCCTGACAACTCTCCTTTCACAATCAAGAACGGCACCATTACTGGATAACCAGTCCATGCCCAAAATCAACCCATAGCCCGTGAAGCCCAATACAAAAGCATCACATCCAAACTCAACGCTAAGTATAGAAATCTTCAAACCCAAACATATCATAGACAGATATATGGAGCCCCCAATTGGGTTTGAAACAACCAAGGGATCATCAACTAGACTGGTGTCTAAGTGCAGTGACTCAACTAACGATGATGAGATAAAAGAATGCGATGCGCCAGAGTCAAACAAAGTACGAACTGGATGATCAAACAGAAAAACCAGACTTTCAACGGAAATAGTTCTACCTCTCTGCTGAATCGGTGGAACTGAGAGAGCCTGAACTTGCCCCCCTGCCTGAGCTGGTGCCATAAGAGCTTGCACCTGACCTCCTGAGGTAGACCCCGTCTTCTGCCCCTTCTTTGGGCAGTCCTTCACAAGATGTCCTGCTTCACCACAATGAAAGCAACCGGTCTTCTTCTTTTTGCGACAATCCTTGCTGAGGTGGCCTGGGGTCCCACAATTGAAGCACTTCTTCTTCTTCTTCCCCTTGTCACCATTGCCTTTTCCACCCTTGCCTTGTTGTTGTAGTTTCTTCTGATCCCCCTTCTTCTCTGGTGCCTTAGAACTCTTATCATCCTCATGCATAAGTGCCATGTAGACAAGCTTCTCAAAGGTGGCCCCCATAGGAATGTGAGTCATAGCTATTCCTTGCAATGGTTCGTTCAAGCCTCTAACGAACCTCAAAGCCTTCTTCTCCGGTGTATTCACCAACTCTATGCCAAACCTTGCTAATTGATTGAATTTGTTGACATATTCTTTCACCGTGAGATTCCCTTGCTTCAAATTCAAGAACTTCTCCATGAACAGATTCTCTTCCGCCCTTGAGAGAAACTTAGCCCCAAACCTTTGCTTGAAATCTGCCCAAGAGTCAACAGGGCGTTCTCCATTAGTGACCTCCCACCAGAATGAGGCCTCTCCCTTCATTAACCAAGCCGCCAACTTGACTTTCTTTCCCTCTTCCACTTCAAAGATATCTAGCAACTCTTCCACTTCCTTAAGCCAATCTCTAGCCTCTACGAAAGTCTCTGAACCTAGAAAAGGTTTTCCTCCTATAGCCTTGAACTCCATGCAAATCTTAGCAAAATTATCCACTCTAGGCTGAGGAGGAGGAGCGGTTGCCTCTGGTGTAGTAGCATTGGCTGGACCCGCAGCCGCGGCCCTAGCCTCTTGTAACCTCCTATACCATAGTGGTATAACTAAGCCCTCCGGGATGTTAAGATCTTCAGCCATGCTGAAACGAAAGAGGAAAGATTCAAAAAGGAGATTCCGAAAGATAAAGATATGGCTATTGGGGATTATGCTTTTCTTTTTCAAAAACTTTTCTCTTAAAAGACATGTTTTTGAAAATACTTTTTCCAAAAATAATACCTTTACTATTTTCTAAAAAAAAGTTTTTTTCTCGAAAATTTATCTGTTCCGGTAACCTTCAGCTCTGATACCACGTGTAACACCCCACTCCCGCTATGGTCACTCACTAAGGGAATTCCATAGCATCGGTGGAGTATTTTAGTGAATATAGAACAGAAAAATTACAACAAGACAGATATAAATAGTACTTGAAATTTAAAACATCATCTCATAACAGCGGAAGTAAAACATGTCTGGTTACATCATAAAACCACAATAAAAGTCAAGTACAATATCCGTCAAAATAAAGAAGTACATAATCCCACTCTCATACAATAGCCATGACAAAAGAAAAGATAACTGGGTAACTGGAGCTTTACATCTATCCAAGCTCCTAAAGACTGGAACAACAATCCGATCAAGCTCCAGTACTGCTAGGATCCACCGTAGGACCTGAGGGTTGGGAAAAAGATAAAAACAACGGGGTCAGACATAAGTCTGAGCGAGTCCTATAACTTTAACAATACAATCGTTAAAGTAACTAGAGAAGACATAAACTGATATACGGTAACTAATGGGGATGAATGGCTACACTAAGCAGTCAACTAAACTAAGATAAAAGATAAAGACGCATCTACCCTTCCAAAGGTAAATTACTAAACTGCACCACACCAGTCATTCCTAACTTAAAGGTTGATCCCACCCATGGACTTATAAAATTAACTTAATAGTTCTCGCGTACCCCTAGGTGACTAAGTAGACGCCACGGGGCCCTACAATCCACTAGGTGTACACACTACTCCCCATTCGATCGGCTCCCTAACGTAGATACCCGTGCTGGCCCCACCGTGGGGTGTACCATTCCCCAACGTGGCAACCTGATAAAATTAACGGTGCACGGCTTATATCTACATGATGCAACAACGTCTTATTTACCAGCCCGGGTCCACACACGCATATGAAACCCGTTGGTCATGCGTTGCCACCGCTAACCCATTTTGGCCTCTTATAGTCAAGCCCAGTATGCGTGTCCCGTCCTCGACATGGGTCGAGCCCACTAAGATACGTATGGGTTACTGGTTGAAATGGGCCCCCAGCACAAGCCATCCCCCTAAGCTTGGCCCACACACTAGTGTTTCCCACTTAACCCTTTAATCATGTTTAATTACATGTTTCATCTTGGTTAAGTATTTTATCATATTTTCTATTGGCAACCACTAGCAATTTCCACATACCACCCAAGGTACCCACTTAACCCCCATGCCCCACTACATGCTTATCTGGTTAAGTGTTTCTTAATTGATTAACACCGTAACCGTGTAAAGGACCCCTCACATTGGACCGTCATTTGTAGATGCCTGGTTAAGCCGGTAGGTTCCGGGCAGTCTTACACTACAAACGGGTCCAACCTCGTGTCATTTACCCTTGTTACGTATTTAATTTATGATTAAGACCCCTCACATTGGACCGTCATTTGTAGATGCCTGGTTAAGCCGGTAAACTCCGGGCAGTCTTACACTACAAACGGGTCCAACCTCGTGTCTTAATCGATTAATTACTCCCATAATTTGTGTTAATTATCATGTTTATTTTAGGAATATGGGTGCACCTAACTTAATAGGCAAATTCCCAACTCCAAAGTGTGGGTACACCTAACTTAATAGGCGAATTCCCAACACATAGTATGGGTACACCTAACTTAATAGGCAAATTCCCATACTATGTTCATTTATTTTATGTTATGCATAATTATATTAATTTCACACAATCTTATTAACATATGCATTTAATTATCCCCATCGTTCCCACGTAATTTCGTTCTCATGACATAACACATATAAAAGGTGTCAACTTGCATATGTATGAACATGTTTAAAAGGTGCCATCTTGCATATTAACAAACACATAACTTGCATATGAACTTGCATAACATGTCACATAACTTGCATAAAATCTTGTATAACATGTCACATAACTTGCATATTAACTTGTATAACATGTCACATTACTTGCATATTAACTTGCATAACATGTTACATAAACTTACATATTAACAAATACATGACTTGGATATGAACTTGCATAATATGTCACATAACTTGCATATGAACTTGCATAACATGTTACATACTTGCATATGAACTCATAAACTTGCATATGAACTTGCATAACATGTTACATACTTGCATATGAACTCATAAACTTGCATATGAAGAAACATACAACTTGCATAATTATCATACATGTAACTTGCATATTATCATACATGTAACTTGCATATTAACATATGATCACAAAGCACAAAACTTGCATAACTCACATACATTAGCAAACTAACATCATGTCATATGACTTAAAACCCATTAATCCACAAACAAAACCATATGATCTCATCATATCTCATCTACTTAGTTTAGCAATTGATCATTAGAGTGATAGAAACTCACAACTAGCCAATTTGCACTCCAAATGAAGAAGATTAAGATGCTTAGAATGGATTAGAGGTTGATTAGAGAGTGATTAGCTTGCAACCCTCTTCATAAATTAGTGGAGGCTCCTTCTAAGATTTAATTTGGCGGCATGTAGCCCTCAATTCTATTTTTAGTATGGATTAGGGTAGGTTTAGGGTGTATTTATAGATTAGGTGAGTGTTTTAGGCCCTTAGATTAACCCTAAATTAGATTAGGACCGTTAGATTTCGGAACCTTCCAGAAACCAGCCCTAAGACCAAGCCCAAACCCCAAACTGGTGCACCCAACCACAGAACTCTCTAGAAACTGTGCAGGTTTCCTGTCCCGACATGGGCGCACTTCCCAAGTGCGCCAGTGTATTTTTGTGCTGGCGCACTTCACAAGTGCGCCAGTGCATTTCTGGCCTGTTTCGGGTTTTTCTGCCTAACTTCGTTCGTCCATATCTCTTTCATACGGTACCCGTTTTACGCAAACTCGGACTCTATTTCGCGTAATTTTCCGAGACGAACGCAATGACGCAGCCCGTTTCCCCTGATTCTCACATCTGAGATTAATTATACTTTAATTACTAACCATTAGTGTTAATTGAAATTCGGGGTGTTACAATACTCCCTCGGAGTTGCAATATTTATTACATTTTACAGCTATGGTTTGTACAAGTGGTGGAGCATTATTCTCGCCTAAAGAATACTTCTCAGCTTGTTTGCAATATGGTCGCATGACCACTGTACTACTACTGACAGTATTTGTTTATTAAATATGCCAACCTATTTTTCTCAAATTTGGACCATACATACCTAGCTGTTCCCCCTTTAAAATTTGAAAATGATTTTTTTTTAAAGATAAAAGAAAAAAAAATCACAATAGCATTGGCATTTGCAAGAATAAATTGAAATAGTGGTAACAATTTTATGTTTTTCTTCTTCTTTTGCAGCTTTAAATCTATACTCCCTTGGAGTTGCAATATTTATTACATTTTACAGTTATGGTTTGTACAAGTGGTGGACCATTATTCTCGCTAAAGAACACTTCTCAGCTTGTTTGCAATTTTTTTAAATATTTTTTAAATAACACTAATTCTCACTAAAAATTACCATTGTTTGTAATAAATAAAACTAATTCCCGCTCAACTTGGTTTGATAAAGGGATGGGGTGACGAATCTCGTGATAGTGTTTTGTCACATTTAGCTTTGTGAAAACGTGAAGGCCTTTTCTTTTGGAAGAGACATTAATTGCGAATTTTAACTCTATTCCAGATGTAAATGATACCAGGGGTTGAGCACTTTGTCTGATGGAATTTTCTTGGTGATGGAAGGTATTGATCTTATACGATGCAAGATACTATGTCGTTTTAGTTTGTCTTATTTTAACTGCATGTACATGCATGCTTGAATACCAAAGCGAATGCTATTTCCAGCTATTAACCAATATATCTATGAGTTACACTAAAAAATGTCCTTATGGCTAAATTTTTGGCCTTTTGCTTAAATTTTTCTTTAATTTTGTCCTTCACACTATTTTCCTGTATTTATATTTATAAGCACTTTTTGTGTTTAGTATGGGAACTTATTAACCGACTATCATACAAGCAAGCAACATGTGAAGGCTTCGTGTGTAATAGCATCCCCGTTCTAAGATAACATGATAGCGAATTTCATACAAAATGGAAAAAGAAACAGTAGCCTCTATTCTTAATTGCCCTTATAAAGAAAAAATTAAAACAATAAATTTTTTGGTCTTGCTCAATCTCCATTAAAAAAAATTCTTTCTTAATGGTATATTCAATTAAATTGTCTACTTAGAAATTACATGAGCTTTTACTTGTTTTTTAAAGTATGAGGATAAATAGATGTCATGGTATCCCAATTACCATTCAAAGTTCCCTTGTTTAGCGATTCAAACTTCGAATATTATTTAGTTTCAATCTGAACCAAATATCCAAATTTATATAACATTTGCTGTCGAGTTTGATGCAGTACCGTTTGTTTTCTTACAACATAAATGCTAGCTTACAAATCTACTTGATGAATCTATAGGTAAATATTCTATACGATTGGTCTAGCCCGAAATAATGCACGAAAGTATTAAGCTAATTCGTACAAAAACTTCTAACTTATATTCACATAACAAAGAAAATGCATAGTACCAATGAAATCCAAACGTGTTTAGATTTTTAATAAAAAAATTATTAGATTAGTAATGCCCTAACAATTTATTGATAAGTTTCTGTAATTTGTTGGATTGAAGAAGAGGATATTGAATTTTAATGGAGGAAAAAAACCTTTTTTAATTTCCTTACTTTCTTTTTTTTCTTCTTCTTCTTTCTTACAACCATACAAAATGATCACCCATATTTGTATAGTGGTCTACATGACCTTACAACTCAATAGACGTCATTTTACTAATTAACATGACCCTTTATCAATAAACATTACTTAAATAGATACCACACTTAATTTATAACTCTTGACATGTAAAGACACATCACTTTACGAACCAACATTAATTGTGTTTACTTTCCAACATCCTCCCTTAAACCCAATTCTTTAATCATTTTTGAACTCTTTCTTCAAGCTTCAAAACTTCTAAGAATATCTCGGCTTTGATTGATTTATATCTCACATGTTTTGGTAGAAATATAGAAAATTTCCAAGCTTTCTTTGTTGTCATCAACTTACCATGCAGTAATTTTTCTGCAATATCAGTAATAAATCTTGTTTCAGAAGTTGACCATTTATCATCCGACTGCATGTGTTCCATTGGTTGAGCAATTTTCCTATCGACAAATAATTCTTCAATTTCATCTTTATTAACATTAGATGAGTGTGAAATTTTCGAAGCTGCTCTACTTCTCTTTCTCAATACAATTTCTGTAGCTCTAGCTTGTTTCCCTTTCAAGTTAAGCGCTCAAATTTTCTCCGCTTTGATCATATCCTCCAAATGACTTCTTTCGCTTTCATCCACTTTCGCCTCCTCCTTCATAGAAGGCTGAGCATTCATGTCACCGTCTTGCCACCCGATCGACTTAAGTGCAGACCTTAATTGTGGATCAAGCAAATTGCCTATGATCACATCCTTGCTGTCTTCACTTTTCGACTCCTGAGAACCGAACTCCTCCAGCCGACTTTCCAATGCTTTAGCTAGTTCGAACTCACGTTTCGATTCTTCTATTTTCTGAATTATAGGACCAAATGCGTCTTTGGGATTTACTATAGCACTTTTGGTTCCAACAGGCACTGTAACCTTTTTACATGTACCAAGCATCTCTAGCTCCACTTTCTCCAGATTCATACCTAGTTCCTTTGTAATGAGTTCAATCACATTTTCAGCCTGAGAGAGTTTTACATTTGAAGTATTGGTCAACTCTTCAAATTTCTGCTTTTCTTCTGCAATTTCATTTAGCTTATCAGTCAACTCTTTTTCCTTCTCATTTGCAGCTTCCAACTTTGCTTTTGTATACTCAACTATTTCAGTTGCTTTAACTGCTTCTTCTTTAAGAAATATTACTTGCAACTATTGGGCCACCAAAACTTTGGCAATAAATTCATCGTGTAGCTCTTGAAGTTTAACTTCCAATTCCTTTTGTGTAGACACATGTAGGGACTCAAGCTCTAAACATCTGGTTGAATCTTGTTCGGTTGTTTTTTCATTTTGTTTTGCTTCCTCATCGGCAGCCTCTTCTACATTCACTATATCTTCAATTTTTGTATCATCGTCATTAGCAATCTCATCATTATACATTTTCCCAATGATTTTCTTAACAAATTCTTGATTGTCAACATCTTCCTCCTGCTCGACTTTTTTAGAGCCATATAATCAGCCTCGTCTTCCAATTTTTCGACTTCGACATCTCTCTCCTCCTCATTATTTTTCTTTTCAACCTCCTTACCAAAATTCTCTTTCAATAAAACCCATGATTCTTTTGCGTATTTTTCTCCAATAATATGGTCCAAAGCTTCTTCATCAATGTTCTCACACATAGCAACATAAGCTTAATGATCTTTCCGTCTCAAGCTTGTAAATGCCTCACTCTCTTTCTCCGTCATATTTTTAATGTCTTTTGGCTATTCATAGCCATTCTCAACGATCTCCCAAAGCCCTTTGGAGAGCAACTCTTCTTTCTTTTTATTACTCCACTCTTCGAAGTTTTCTTTTGTGATAACAAACGGTGAGAAGAATAAAAAAGCCATAGTTCCAACCTAACACTCTGATACCAATTGTTGGATTGAAGAAGAGGATACTGAATTTTAATTGAGGAAAAAAAAAACCTTTTTTAATTTCCTTACTTTTTTTTTCTTCTTCTTCTTTCTTACAACCATACAAAATGACCACCCATATTTATGACCTTACAACTCAATAGACACTATTTTACTAATTGACATGACCCTTTACTAATAAACATTACTTAAATAGACACCACACTTAATTTATGACTCTTGACACGTAAAGGCACATCACTTTACGAACCGACATTAACTGGGTTTACTTTCCAACATAATTTAGACCAATCACAAAAGAATAGAGTGTACAAATTTTGATCACCCTAGATGAACAAGATTTTGTTGCCTTTTAAGGGGAAATAAATAATAAAATCAGATATTAATTTCACACACACAACAACATAATGTTCTTAAAGTATGTTATGAAAACATAAACTTACTACGATGTTTTTAATTGCTTCTTTAATATTTAGAATTAAACTCTTCAATTATGTCTTCAACTTATTTTTTTCTAGGGCTGTTACGGTAACGGTAAATTTACCATTACCATACCATTACCAGTCGATCGGTAATCATTTTTGATTTAAATCGGTATACCTGTTAAAACGGTATGATAATGGTAAATTTACCATTTTTAATGGTAAATTATCGGTAATGTTTCTTTAATACCAGTGGTAACGGTAATTTTACCAGTTAATTCAAAACATACGCATACTCATTTCATAAGCTTTATTACACACACGTAGAACCAACTAAATGATTATATTTAGTTCAATAATCAGATGAAATAACTCCAAATACACTTATTTTCTTTTTCATCTATGCTTTTTATAAACAAACACTACATATAGTGTAATAAAGATGCACTGTGTAAAAATAATAATTAAGATATCAACTTTGATAGATAAACGGTAATTTACCATTACCAGTGTAACGGTTACCAGATTATTATACCAGTCATTGGTATACCAGTCGATCGGTAATGGTAACGGTAAGCAATTATGGCTTACCAGTAAAAATGGTACGGTAATGATATTTGTCAAATGGTAGCGGTAACCATTACCATAACAGACCTATTTTTTTCTGCTTAAGCAGCTTAATCGATATTTTAAACAGAATACAACATATACTACCCACACATTCAAAAGAGTTGAGCGTACAGTTAGAACAATCATGTGAGCAAGAGTTGCATGTTTACTGTGTCTGTAAACTTGTATTGTTTAATTCACAATAGAAACCTCAGACAACAATATGCAGAGTTTCACCGAAATTGGGTAAATTCTGTGTGTTATATGTTTTTGACAATTTTTCTATTAATACGTGTGTTAGCAATTTTATTTATTATTGTGTGAATTTTACAATAAACCTCATTATGCATTACAATAAACCTCATAGGAAGAATTTTGATTTCGGAATTCAATGACGTGTCTATTGTACCTCTCAATTCTGATAAGAAATCATTATGAATCATTTTCGATAAAAGAAAGTGTGAGGGGAAAAGGAAGCATCATTCATCATAGAACATTCACCATCATCATAGATTTCGTGCATATGATCTGCATTTACATATATTTGTCAAACTGCATTTTACAAATCATTTTGCATCTCATTCATCTTTGGGTATTATCTTTCACATTTAAAAAACGTATTTATAGCGTGGACACTGCTTTAACCAAGTGTGGTGGGAGTCTGGATTGTATTCTTTTTATTTTTCTGTAATTTTTTTCTTTTCATTTTCATGCATTTAGATAGGACCATCATGCATTTTAGGACGTAGTAGCATGCCATTTTTTTTAAGCATGACTCTTTTTAGATTGGTACAATGAAGTAAGTTAACAATTTTTGGTCAGTTGATGGTAATTTTTTTTCCTCCATTAAGATCGAACAAGAATATAATGAAAAGTTGGATTATGAGCGATAATAGTGTAACCAGTATATAGGGAGATTCTTAGGTGATGGTCATGAAGTTTATTCTAAATTATAGTTTTTGTTTAATGAGTGGAGGACTTAAAGTACATGTATTGGCTTTTCGAGTTTTAAAACTACGTTGTGTTAAGCTGAAATTGCATATCTCTTTCTTCTTATATTAAAAAATAATAGTAATCCAAGGGTATCTAACATCGCTTGTAAATCTAGCATTTGTGTGCAAATACGCCAAGCTCTTTCCCAACTCTCACGTCAGTCCGCCAGGAAGTGCATGGATGGTATACCTTGGTCTTATTTTATGAGTTGGACACCTAAGGATTACCAACATCTTGTTGACAAAGTCAGCGTCGGTCTGCACAATCCGCCAAGCTCTGTCCCAAACTCTCACGTCAGTCCGCGAGGCAGTGCATGAGTGGTATATCTTGGTCTTTTAAGTTAGGTGTATGTAATTTATAATAAATCTTCATTTTTATAGAGATAGAGAATAAGCAATGACGCCCAAACACTTCTTGACTTTATTGATTTGAATAACCATACACGAGGAAATGAAAATATCACTTTGCAAACTGTGACAAACAAATTAAGAATTTATTTCATGGCCGTACTATATTATTAACTGAACCAACTGGCCAAACTAGAATTTAACGTATGAAAACTTGAATTATGTTTGAAATTTGTTAAGGGTCGAGGACACAAAAAAATTCCACTGATTGACTTTGAATTGTATACTGCTATATTGCAACCTTTCTGAAATAAGTTTCATTTGTGTTTCAATATACATATGTCTGTTGCATTCATGTAGTTGCATTACAATCATTGCACACTGCATTTGGATTTTGTGGGTAGTATCCGCTGAAAACCATCACGAGACACCACTTGTCTTACTAGGAACACCTAAAGGTTTAATAACGGTTTGTTGTATACAATATATTCAATGCAATCGTGTTACAAACATATATGTTTAGCCCTAGTTGTAGAGGCAATAGTGGATGTTTCCATATATCCTCCATGGGACCTAAACCAGCTGGATCATTTAGCTCCAAAAGCTGATCCGCTATTAACTAAATCATTAATGCATTTGAAATTGAACATTTTGTTCATATGGTCGATATTCTGTTCAACTATCATATGTTTTAGTCATTTAACCTGACGTATCATGAAACATTCATAAATTTTGTTTATAACTTTAAACCATTTTAATTATGAATTTAGATTATGTATAATACCTTCGAGTAACCACCATTTATACTTCGAATCAAACAACTAGCGGAGAGTAAGCTAGTACTGTAAACATGTGGATCCATATGAGTAAGGTAATTTTGACGTGTAGTCTTCTAGGGTCCTTCCTGCTAGAAGGGAGATATCAGTGACATTTCCGATTCCTAGAATCTGCAATATTACTGGTTTCTTATTCAAGGGAACCTAAGTGATTTCACTTGGAAGATGCCTGATTCAGATGCGGTCATTTGCCTCTAGGACAAAGGTATTTTGCACCCAGTAAGTAAATAAATCAGTTTAAATTATAATTTGAGTTTAAGAATCTTTCACAATATGCTTGAAAATATGGAAACTGAACTAATATCCAAACACATGCACTATTAAATAATTTAACTAATAGTAGAGTGGCTTTGGAGTTCAAATATGAAATATGCCTCATGTAACATCTAAATAGGTTATGGTAAATGCCTTGAATATTTTATTTGTCCTACTGTTGAACATCTGTCTACAGGATTTTTTTTAGCGGTTGTACTATTCATGTCTATACATCATGGTTTGAGAATCCGGCCGAAACCACGGAATTCCGCCGATCCCGTTCCGGTTCCGGCCAGCACCGGAACGGAATTAGGGCAGAAATCCGGTTCCGGCCATAAAGCATAAAAAAGATGTTAAAAAAAGAAGCGCGATTGGATTCCGTTTGCTGCATCATCAGCTCGAGCAGCTCCTTTGTTCGGATTCCTCAAATCAGAGGGTCTGTGCCGATTTAGGCTTCTTCCTCGATTTGCCTGCTCTACTCCATTTTTTATTTTACTTTGCGTGATAAACTGGATCTGGTTTGGGGAAGACGTACGAAGTGGCGTTTGCTTTTTTGATAATTTGGTCAGGTGCTTTACGTGTGTTTTGGTTTCTGCAAACAGGGTCGTGACATGTATATGCTAAAGTTTGATAAAAGAATGGTTAAACCTCTATATTATAATATTTTAACGAAGGAATGCAGTTTTATAAAAAATAGTATCATATTTTATATATTTGCCTTCGGTTGCAGTAAGTGTTATACAACTATGGTTAAAATAATTTGAGGGATTAAACCGGAATTGTCAAACCGGAATTAAATCGGAAATACCGGAAATTCCGAAACGGCACCGGAATTCTAATTTTTCCATGTGAACGGAACGGAACCGGAAACCGGGATTTCAAACCTTGCTATACATCCGCATTTTTGGACTTTTCTATACGTCCTATAAGTTTTCTTAAACGTGTGATGTCTTTAAAATATTCAATATAGCTCACCATCAACTCCATATTTTATTTTATTGTCCATGCTCCCAAATCTCCAATCGTGTAATCCATCTTCCATTTGTAGAGCACAACACCTCTTTTCTTATGATTATGATACAATCCAACGACTTCTTAATTAGCTGAACAATGTAGAGTCTGATTTATTTGGTGATGCAAGATAAAGTGCTTGAAGATGCTGAGCTTGCATAGTAAACATGATGCTTGTGGAAGAACAGGTGCAGATTATAGATGATGGATTTGGCATTTGATAGTGAAGCAATGTGGCAGCAGATATAGTGGCAAGTGACAGATCTAGTTGGCCATGTTTAAAAGGGAAATCAATAATAAAAGCTATTGTGTTATTCAGATGTTAGCCACGTTTAATTTTTATAAAATCAATGTAATCTGATATTTAAGATTCATCAGAGGAATCCTTGTTTTGAAACGAGGTAGTAATTTTTCATTCATGATTACTTTATATCTATCTTTATATACTCTCCAAATATATTTAGTTAACTGAGTTTGTTATTTATAGACAACCCATTTTCTGAACTAACCACATTTTCTGCCATTGCAAGCAATGTGCCAAGCCTAAATTGCTCTGGCTTGTAAGTTAATGTCAAATTTGCAAGCAATGTGACAAGCCTACATTGCTATGGTCTAATTATATTAAAGTTAATATAATTCTTAAACATGATTACTCTGGCTTGTAAGTTAATATCTCAAATTTACAGGCGCAGTTTCAAGAGCGGACTATTTTGGCTTCGCCATGGATTCTGTACAAGGGACTATGTGTTGAACCAGATAACAATTTGTTTTGGGTGCAGTTGGCCTAAAACTCTACTCAACTTCATCCACTTCGTTCTAATTCAGGTATGTAGATCTCTATTTCACGTCCAGCAAAACAAAATAATTTAATTAATGAAGAGCAGTTCCATACCATATAACAAGTGCAGGTGAAGGATGGATGATTTGCTATCATGCTTTTTTAAACCAAAGAAACTGCTATATATGTATGTATGTGTGTGTGTCATGATATTGGTATTGCTATAATTCTGCTACAGTTTGTTTATGCTCTATTTAGTGGCCTGATTTGTAGAGATTTATTTGTTTTCTGTTTGCATAACTGTTCCTGGTTTATAGGCCACTTCCTATTGCAGTTATTGTACAGTTAATTCGTACGCTACATTATATAGCGGTTTCTACTTATCAGAAAAAGTAAGTTTTGTCTTCTCAGATTTCTTATTTCTAACATCTGGTATCAGAGCGATATTTCTTGAAAGATCAAGTGTTCAGGGGAACACCAAAAAGTGAAACATAGGAAGGAATCACAAAATCGGATTGGTGTAAGAATATGGGATCGGAAGGAAAAAGTGGCGTTTTTGCGCAGCCTACAATTCCCACTTTCGATGGTGATTACGATCATTGGAGCATGGTGATGGAGAATTTGCTACGATCCAAAGAGTATTGGACAGTGGTGTCGAATGGCTACACTCCACCTGGTATTGATGAAAGCCTGACTCCAGCCCAGAGAAAGGCGTCGTAGGAGATGCAACTCAATATCTCAAGGCAAAGAATTATTTTTCCAATTCTTGGACAAATCTATTCTCAAAACCATCACGAAAAAGGAGACCTCCAAACAATTATGGGATTCCATGAAGGTGAAATATCAAGGAAATGCACGAGTGCAAAGGGCACAATTGAATCGACTTCGAAAGGAATTTGAGATCCTGTCCATGAAGCAAGGAGAATCCATCACAGATTATTTTGGAAGAGTCATGATCCTTGCAAATGACATGAGGAATTATGGAGAGATGATGACTGACACCAAGATCGTGGAGAAGATCTTGCGAACCTTGACGGACAAGTGGAACTACATCGTATGCTCAATTGATGAGTCCAAAGATGTGGATGAACTATCAGTAGATGCATTGCAAAGTTCATTACTGGTCATGAGCAGAAGTTCAAGAAGGAGCCAGACAGCGAACATGTTCCGGCTGTATCATACGATGATAACAATGGTGGTCGAGGCAGAGGAAGGAACTCTTAAAGAGGGGGACGAGGACGTGGAAGAGGGCGTCAATCCTTCAACAAAGCCACCGTGGAGTGTTATCGATGTCATCAGCTTGGGCATCCAGTACGAGTGCCCTAAGTTGGAGAATAGAGCAAATTATGCTGAGATGAGCAATGAAGAAGAACTGCTTCTCATGGCTTATGTTGAAGCATCGGAGGCAAAAGGGCGTCATGTATGGTTTCTGGACAGCGGGTGCAGCAATCATATGAGCGGAGACATATCTTGGTTTCATGATATGGAGGGTTTCAAGAAGGAAGTCAGCTTAGGAAACCATATGAAGATGAAGGTGATCGGCAAAGGGAGTGTGAGATTACACTTTGAAGGTGTCTCACATGTGGTACAAGAAGTGTTTTATGTTCCAGAGCTAAGAAATAACCTGCTAAGTATTGGTCAATTGCAAGGAAAGGGCCTAACATTCTTGTTCAAGAACATTGAATGTAGAGTGTACCATCCTATGAAGGAGTTGATATTTAAATGAAAAATGGCGATGAACATAATGTTCATTATACTTTCCAGAGCTGTCCTCTCAAGAACTACACCAACTAATGCGGAGTCCAGTGACAAATGCTTTCAAGCTCAAGCAAAAGCTCAAGAAATGGCTCATCTTTGGCATTGCAGATATGGACATCTCAGCAATTCCGGACTGCAGACATTAGTACGGGAGAAGATGGTAAATGGGTTGCCTAGTCTTGGTGAAGTCAACTCAGTGTGTACTGAGTGTTTGAAAGGAAAACAACACAGGGAAGTCATGTCAAGGAAGGCTATGTGGAGAGCTGAAGGAAAGCTTGAATTGATACATGCTGACATATGTGGTCCTATTTCGCCTACCTCACATGGCCACAATAGGTACTTCATTAGTTTCATTGATGATTACAGTAGAAAGGCTTGGGTATATTTTATTGCACATAAGAGTGATGCTTTCAGTACCTTCAAACAATTTAAGAGTCAAGTGGAAAAGGAGTCGGGATTATTTGTAAAATGCTTGAGAGCAGACCGGGGCGGTGAATTTACTTCAACTGAGTTCTCTGATTTTTGTAGAGATGAAGGGATAAAAAGGCAGCTTACCACGGCCTACACTCCACAGCAGAACGGAGTGGCGGAGAGGAAGAATAGGACAGTCATGTACATGGCTAGGAGCTTACTTATTGCGAAAGAAGTTCCTCGAATCTTCTAGCCTGAAGCAGTCAATTGGGCATTCCATGTGCTCAACAGGTCTCCTACATCAGCAGTCAAGGGAATGACACCCGAGGAGGCTTGGTCTGGCTTGAAACCCATGGTAGATCATTTCAGGGTATTTGGTTGCCTTGCTGACGTACATATACCTAATGCACAAAGAACCAAGCTCGATGACAAAAGCATAACATGTGTTCTGTTTGGATTAAGTTTGGAGTCCAAAGGCTATAGATTGTATGATTCGATAGGAAAGAAGATCAAATTCAATAGAGACGTGGTATTTGAAGAGGACAATAAATGGGACTGGAACAAGAGTCATGCTGAGATGAGTAAGATACAACCTAAAAGGGAAGATGAAACCTTACAGGAACCTAATCTTGAGACTGAGGATGCTGAGAATGTTGCTGACATAGGTGTGGCGTCAACTTCAGTTTCTACTGCAGAATTTGAAACTGGGCCTGCTACTGATGATGAAGCTGTCACAACCCCTGAACCTGATGCTCGAGTTAGGAGAATTCTAAGGTGGATGGAGGACTACATTGTGAATGCAGTAGACAGCTCAAGCAGTCCAAATGATCTTGCACTGCTGGCAAGCACCGACCCTGTATCATTTGATGATGCAGTCCAAGACATTAACTGGAAGAAGGCTATGGATGTTGAGATCCAAGCCATTGAGAAAAATGGCACCCGGACATTAGTCGATCTACCACAAGGAGCCACAAGCATAGGGGTCAAGTGGGTATATAAAACGAAATTTAATCAGCATGGGGAGATTGATAAGTATAAGGCTCGCTTAGTGGCAAAGGGGTACGCGCATCAACATGGGATTTATTACGAGGAAGTGTATGCTCCAGTGGTAAGGCTAGACACCGTGTGTATGATTTTGGCCTTAGCTGTGTAGTGGAAATGGGTTGTGTTTCAGCTAGATGTAAAATCTGCCTTCTTGCAAGGTGAGCTTACAAAAGAGGTGTACGTAGAGCAGCCAAAGGGGTATGAAGTGCAGCATGAAAAGAACAAAGTGTACAAGCTCAATAAATCCTTGTATGGACTGAAACAGGCACCAAGGGCATGGTTTTGTAGAATTGATGCATACTTCAAAAAGATGGGGTTCATTCAGGAAGCGAGTGAGCAAACTCTGTTCACCAGAGTTTATCAGCTAGGTATATACTTGATAGTTAGCTTTTATGTTGATGACTTAATGTATACTGGGAATGATGAAGGCATGCTAAAGAAATTCAAAGAGGCCATGATGAAAGAATTTGATATGTCTGACTTGGGCAAGATGACATATTTCCTTGGCATAGAAATTATGCAGTCTGATAATGGTATATTTATCCATCAGAGAAAGCATGCTAAGGATGTTTTGAAGAAGTTTGGAATGGAAAACAACAACTCTGTTCTCAACCCCATCGTTCCTGGTGTTAAGATCCACAAAGATGAAGTTGGTGTGATAGTGAATGCTACCATGTCTAAGCAGCATGTAGGGAGTTTGCTATACTTGACCACAACCAGACCAGACTTGATGTATGCTGTAAGTGTAGTCAACAGATATATGGCCAAACCTAGTGAATTGCATTTGATGGTAGCCAAAAGGATACTAAGGTATCTGCATGGTACTGTGAATTATGGTATTCTATACCAAGGCTCGGGCAATCAAGAATTGATAGGCTACGTTGATAGCGACTACGCAGGGTGCTTGGAAGATAGAAAAAGCACCTCTGGATATGCTTTTCTGTTGAGCAATGTTGCTGTAGCATGGTCGTCTAAGAAGTAGCCTATAGTCACCCTCAGCACCACAGAGGCCGAGTTTGTTGTCGCAGCAGCAGGTGCTTGTCAGTTGATCTGGATGAAGAGAGTACTGTCATAACTTGGCTATCAAGGAAGTACAACTCGGGTGATATTCTGTGATAATAGCTCAACCATAAAGCTTTCCAAGAACCCGGTTATACATGGTAAGAGCAAACATATCGATGTGCGCTTCCTTTTCCTACGTGATTTGGTGAATGAAGATCAATTCAGCTGAAGTACTGTGGCACCAAACAACAAGTAGCTGACATCTTCACGAAGCCTCTCAAGCTTGATACGTTTCAGGAGTTAAGGAAGAAACTTGGAATATGTGACATCTCAGAGATAAACTAGACCACCACTGTCTAGTTTAGGGGAGAATATGTTATGATATTATTATTGCTATAATCCTGCTACAGTTTGTTTATGCTCTATTTAGTGGCCTGATTTGTAGGGATTTTTTAGTTTTCTGTTTGTATAACTGTTCCTGGTTTATAAGCCACTTCCTATTGCAGTTATTGTACAGTTAATTTGTACGCTACATTATATAGCGGTTTCTACTTATCAGAAAAAGTAAGTTTTGACTTCTCAGATTTCTTATTTCTAATAGTGTGTGTATATATATTAAAGGGAAAAAAAGAACAATGATTGATATTTCAGATACAAAGAAACATCACATTATGCAGTAAAGTAATGCTTGCTAGGTGAAACTGAAAATGAAATACAGAAGTAGTTACTTAAAAGTTAGTTGCTTCCATGAAGTAGTATAAGCATTCAAATTGTAATAAATATATATTCTAAAAAAGTGTAATTACTTTGTGCTATTTTACCTTCTTGCAATATTAACCGAATTTGTACCGGTCATCGCAAAATTCCTTCCATGTGGCGTTCTTTAGATGGGCATGGGCAAGCGTTTTGGTAATTTAAATAAGAATGATTACAGTAATTTAAACATAAATAATAGTATCAATCCGGGTTCCACTTCTGTTTCCATGGAGGAATCGACGAAATCATCCTGGCATTGGGTTAATCGTACAATTCTTATGTGCATATGTGACGCTGCCTCTTTCTACATTAGTTTCGCACGTAAAATTTATGGAGCAATTTTTTTTAATTATGAAATGAGAAGAATACACATACAGAGGCACATGAAATTACAGACATGGTTTGTGTTACGCACAACATCGGGGGCACTCATTTCATTTGTTGTACAACATCGGGGCTGAATTTTCTGGGCAAAAATGAATGACGAATAATGGGAATATTGCATGCTGACGCTAAAGAAAGTACCATGTTACTTCTAGCTTGTTCAATGTCCAATAAATAGTATAATTTGAAACCTACTCTTTGCATTTTCTTGTAGATTAATAGCGTTACAATGTGAAACTATTTTGCTACATTGTTGAATTATTTATACGTTCTTTAAATTAACTTTATTTTGAAAAGGAAAAACTTCTATTTGTGGGGTTTGTTTGGAAAATTGTGGATGTAAAACGCTACAAGGACTGGTCTATTGACTAGCAGCCACTCGGAGGTTTCAAATGTTCATTGGACGGATTATGGATCCATCGCCACTACTTATATGTCTGCTTGTTTAGTTATTGCTGCCATTGTGTTAACTTGTCTTAATCTGTGAAATATTGCTTGTTTCAGGTGTTTGTTTTCATTGTTGTATCTAACATGTCATTTCTGGACTTGCTTGTAGCTTGGAGAATCATTCGCATTTGAATTTTCCTGCCAAGCATTTGTGTTAAATTCCTTTTTTTTCATTGGTGTTATTATTAGAGATGTCTCTATTAATGTCGGTTCCTGCAAAAAAAAAAAAAAAAAAAAAAAAACTTGTTTATTTTAAATTTATTTGATCATAATGATGTAATAAAAGAGATTAAGCATCCATAAGACAAGCAACATTATTGCTATCAATGTAGGGGAACTCCAAAAATATAACATTAATATCGTGAGATGGACCATGTGCGCTGGAATAATGGGAAAATAGTTGGTTTAACATTAGAATACAAAACAAGGTATATATGTTTGTGTGGCTTATATAATTTTAGTAACCAATTACAATTACAATTTTCAATTATCATACTGTGTTGCTTATAAGTATGATTAAAATTTTGTTTTAATATAAGTACATTTACATTTACAATTACAACTATAAATATGATAAATATTTTTTTAGTAACCAATTATGTTTACAATTCAAATTATGTCAGCATAAGTTGATGTGAAATGAAACCCATTACCCTCATTACTTGAGGCTTTTCTAAAAAAGATAAAGTTAGTGAATATCTCTGTTTTGGTACAGTTATTTATGTTTCTTTACAACATACATTTTGCTGGACCTTTGGTGGATAGGGAAAAAAAACCTGCACCATGGCTGCATTTAAACTATGGTAGATTGAACATATGAGTTATATTTTTTTGTATATTGGTCATTTTACTTGGCTTCTCTACTGACCATTATTGCAGGAGATGGTTTAGACGAGCGATTGTTGAAGCATTGCTGAATACTGATCGATGAAGCTGGTTCTGGTCATTTTACTGATCGATTATTGGTTTCTCTACTGGTCATTTTACTGATCGATGAAGCTGGTTCTAGCCATATACTGTTGTAAATGGGAGGCGTTATGATTTGATTTGGATGGTGGTTGAATTTGGCTGATGATGCAACAGTAACGGGTTTGGTGGTGCTGATTTTGGGTGGTTATGAGGTGCAGAGCGATGGTAGCAATTATGGTTGTTGATCAGTTAATGTTATGGGGTGATCTTTGTTGTAGGCAAGGATGTTCAAATTCAGGTATGTATTTGCATTCGGTTGATTCTGGGTCAGAGGTGGAAGGTTGACTAATGGTTATACGAAGTCGAGCAGCAGGTTTTGTTGCAAGTAAGCGATGGATTTGGGTTGTTTTCAGGCTACAGAGTGTTTTGGGTAGATTGATGTGCAAGAGTGCCTTTGTTTGAAGATGAGGAAAAGGTTGTTTAATATGGGGAGAGAAGATGAGTGCAGTTTTGGTTGAATTCGGGTGATTATTTGAGATTGGCAGAGGTTTTTTTGGCGAATGGTGTAGCGGGTTTGAGTTTCAGGTGATAGGTCTGTGGAGATGGAATGTTGAAGGTTTGATGAGAAGGGAAAAGGGATGACTTTGATTTGCAGAGGAGGGGTTTGCTGATTGTGAATTGAGAATCAAATATGGTAAATCTTAGAAACTTGTATTTTATGAATACAAGTTTCAGGTGATAGGTCTATGGAGATGGAATGTTGGAGGTTTGTTGAGAAGGGAGAAGAGGATGATTTTGATTTGCAGAGGAGGAGGGGTTTACTGATTGTGAATTGAGCACTAAATATGGTAAATCTTAGAAACTTGTATTTTATGAATACAATTGATGTTACTGCAGATTTTAACATTACTATAATACAATTTATTCAATATATGTGCATAATGAATATAAACCACTGAGCCGGATAATATCAGAAGATGCATCTTCGAATAATATCAGAAGATACATCTTCGAATAATATCAGAAGATGCTACATCGTTCAAAGATTCTTTTGGCAATTTTATTGAAAATTTCAATTTTGGGATGAGTTAAGTGTTATGAAGATGAGTTAAGTGTTATGAAGACTGATCCTTACGATGGTTGTGTAAAATTAAAATCCAGCTATGAAAACATAATATGCGAAAACTGTAAATTTACCTGAACTTCATCGTGTGTCGTGTTAATATATCAAAGTGGATGACCAGTTCCTGTGATAACTGTAACTTTAATATTATGGAAATTGCAAACTAAACTTGTTTGAAATACTGTTAAGAGTGGAAGCTGCTAGCATAAACCCTTTTGACTGGACCGTTCAGAAAGGCATGCTAGCCCTTTTATGCCTAACATTTCCATACCTATCTGGTTTGTTTCTCTATTTTTCTATATCTAGAGACCCATGTGTCATATGAATTTTATCCCTTGTGCCAGTTTTCTGATATATGCAGTCTATTCTAATAACTAAGCAACTAACACCATACATTTTTGGTTTATCTATTCACAAATCATAGGATATCCACTTGAAATTTCGTACTATATATATCTTAAAGAACCCACACATAGATTACTGAGATTTTCCTAAATGAACTTATGTCTTTATTTTCTTATACTTATCATGTCGATGATGTTCAACTTATGCCTTTTTTTGTTATGGTTAAATATGTTTTGCAGAAACCTGGCGGCTTTACTGCACTTCTTGATGAAGCTTGGTGAGAAATATACAAATTATTGTTAGTTTTTTTTCACACATTCAAATTAGGTTCTCAAGGCTCTGATTTCTATTGCTTTTGGTTGAATCTTTGTTCTAATTTTTAATTTGAATCCTATTGTAACAAACATGTTAACTAATTGACGCAATCCATGTTACTATAATTTCAACTGTTTTGCACGACAATTGACAGTGCGGTTTCTGTTGCATTTCATGACTTCATCATCTACATCTCTTCTGTTTTTTTTTCTATTTGCTCTAATATAACTCATCGGATCCCTTACTTATATCAGACTGGCACATGGCGGATTCGAGAGTACTCCAGGCTGAGTTTGTATCTTTAGGTCGCTAATTTTTTATTCCTTGTGCATATAGTGTTCGAACTAAATTGCGTTCAACAAACTGAATTTGGGATGTACGTTCAAACTTTGCCATGCTTCCTTTGAGCCAAATGCATTAAATAGGTACCATTTTAAATTCTTTAGCCTTTTACAATCTTCTTTTAAGTCACCATTGCTTCATTCTTTCACCATTTGCATTTGTGCATATTAGCAATTTTCTTTATGAAAATGACGTTCAGCCTTGTTATCTACAATTGTATGCTTCAGATTTGGCACGCAAAATATTTGATGAAGTGTATATATAATCCGAATACTTGATCAATGGGGTCAAAGTGAAGCATGTTTCGGAATTCCCAGAAAGCCATTAGGATTCAATACCTAATTCCATCTAATTTTACTCTGTGCTAGCTTATGCTTCTTTCTTTTTTAGGTTTGCCAAATGATTTTTTTGGTTTTCTATCAAGAGGTTTCAAATAAAAATATCCTGACATTGAATGTGGTGTCAATACAAAAGAAGAAGCAAAAACTGTATTGCTGTCAATTTCCTTCCTCACAGATCAGGTACAATTTTTTTGTTATCGATTAAAGAATAAACCCTTTCTGCTAGGGAATAAGCGGCTATAACCATTTCAGAAACTTTGAGGCATCATTGGAAGATGAGAAGAGCCAAAAAATTGTTGCATTCATCAATGTTCTTATTTTTCTAAAGCCCGATATGCACTGATGGAAGAAAACGGTTTAGATATACTGAAATTTGCACTAGCTACTCTTGGTAGATGTGGAATAAGCCATTTCTTAGGGATGCCACTCGATTTGTATAACCCATAATGATTCCCTCCAGTTTCCTAATTCATGAGTGATACCATTACAAATAATATGGGAATTAGTTTTTTTGTGCCCTTTTTCTTGAAAATAAAGGATGGTAGAGTTTAGAGATAATTGTATTAGAGATACCGATGGGAACAATTTACATTCAGCTGCAGTTCAATTGCTAATATGGAGACCTTTGAACTATACGGGGCCTCTTTATTAGATGTGTGAAGTTAAAAAGTTCCTTAAACCTTCTATTTTGAAAATTCCAACATTATCAATTGTTATAATTGCTATGAATATTTATTGCTATTATTCACCTTTATTATTGATTATTTGACAGTTCCTTTCTATATCAAGGGGCGTTCATGGACCAATTCAGATCAGGTGTGCAGGATATCCAACTAGAAGGACTTTCAATGAATTTCTTTTTCAATTTGGCATGCATGTTCCCAACCATTTTTAAAGGGAAGGTAAGGCATCATCTATATCCTATCACTCTCTACTCCTACTTTAAATGAAGCAGACTATCTCTGTTTCCATCTGTGCATTCATGATGAAATAGCTTGTATGACAAAATTGTTTGGGAGAAGATGCTAGAGAAAGTGAAAATGCATGGGTCTTAGGTATTATCAGACATTAAGTACTCTTTGGTTTTAGTTTGATGGAAATAATCCAAATGCTAGAAACCACAATTAATACCGTAGAACTACATGGATATTAAAAGAAGAAAATATCGCGTACCAAATCTGATGATCGGAAGTTAAGATCCAAAATGGTGACATTGATGAAGAAAATAATATGAAAAATAATGTCACTCATAATAGCATTTACCCGACGTTTGGAACTTACGGACATGATAAATTGGTAAAAACCAAGGTGTTTTTAAGAGCTGAACAAATCGCAGAACTAGATGACAGTTGAGCAGAAGTGCTAGGAAAGGCAACAGGAATCATATAGAGGTAACTCGCAACAAAAATTCATTACATAACTTTTTAAAAGGAAAAGCTATGATGGCTTATTTAAAGGAAAAGCGATGATGATCAATTTCGTATATTGATTCCACTAGAACTAGGATTTATCTTACAAGCTTACTGTGATCATGTTATTTGTTCCCTCCTTATTTTGTTTTATTTAAAGGAAAAGCTGTTCAATTACATTGTTTGGATGTATCTTTTTAATTTGTATGGTTTGCTTAAGTGTCATAGGCTAACTTATTCAAGTTCATCATGCATGGCCTACTCCTTGTTTTGGTGGTTTCCCTGTGTCTTGTGACCGTTGACATGCTGAATAAAAATAGTATTATTATGCATTGTGCTTTGCTAGTTAATTATCTGCTTCATTTTTGGCTACACAGCATAGAAGAGCAGAGCTAAAAGTGGTAGACAATGGCAGTAAATTATCGGTTTTAGAGTAATATCAAAAGAACCTAGCCAAACAGTGATAATCTGCAAATTTAAATTTACTAAAATGGCCACCCTTTGTCGCATAAGTTCGGATTATATTATATAGTAGTCATGAACATTGTGCGATGGCCATCACACAAGGAAACAATAATAAAATGGCAACCTTTAGCCGTAATAGTTTTGGGTTAGAGTTAATTTGTTTCAGCATGCCAGGCGATGTCCATTCACTGATGGCAACATTTCGTTATATTATTTATACCAGATTAAGCGACCATATTTGATTGAAATTGTGTCATTTAAACAGTTAAATGTTGTTAACCAATGGAAAAAGTATACTATTTTTTCTTTTTTTTCAAAGGCTACTATTTTTTCTTTTATTTAAACAGATTGTATTCGTCATTTAACCCTTAGCCGTAATCATTTTATTGACCATGCCACCAAATCTCCAAGCGTGTATTCCATCTTCCATCAGCATAACACAACTCTTTTCCTTACGATTATGAAAAAAATCCAACTAGTTCTTGGTTAGCTGAACAATGTAGACTATGATTTTTTTGATGATGCATGACAGACAACGAGTTTTGTTTTTAAGGTAGATGGTTTTTGTTTGAAAATTATATAAGAGGATTAAATATTAGGGTAATGAAGTAATACAACAAGAATGAAACATATCAGATAACAATCTCAAAGTATGCCAACGATAACAGCAGGAGTTTTACATGAAAATAAAATAAAATAAAATCTGGGGTTTGAAGAACCCATAGGAAACCAATAAAAAAAAAAAAAAAAAAAAATCATGTGTCAGGTTGCTTGGATGATCGCTGGATACATGCAGGCAAGAACTGGACTACTGCATGAAATGTATTGAACAAGTGGGGTGAAACGTGATCAAAGGGAACATAAAATGTTGAGGTTGCTATTGAATACGTGGGCCTACTGAATAAGGTGGCCTGTTGAAAAGGAGGTGGAATGACCATAGTTGCTTTTGAAATTTCCTAGAGCATGGAGCTGCTGCAAGGTAAAGTGCTTGAAGATACTGAGATTGCAGAGTAAACGTGAGGCTTGTGGAAGGACAGCTGCAGATTATAGATGATGGATTTGACATATGAGGAATCTATATAGGAAGGGGTTACTTATGTGATGGCTTATTTAAGGCAAATGTAGCCGTAATCGGCAATAATATGTATTCTGATAATGCTATGAATAAAAAGGAAGCCTTGAATATGTCTAATCACATATTATATAAAGTTCCTCAGTAAAACGGGAAAAATTCCATATGAGTTATGGAAAGGACACCTACCAAGTTTCAAGTACCTCAAAGTGTGGGGGTGCTTGGCAAAAGTTCCTATCCCGCATTCCAAGAAGGTCAAACTTGGACCAAAAACAATAGATTGTTATTACTTAGGGCCAGCCCAAAATAGTAGTGCATATAGATTTTTGGTATTCAAGTCTGATATAGATGATATCCATGTAAATACAATCATGAAATCAAGAAATGCCTCATTCTTTGAAGACGTGTTTCCACACAAAAGAAACGGAGGAAATAATGTCCCCAAAAGGACACGAGAAGAATCAAGTAACCCACATGAAGATAAAACTCATCGTGAAGTTGATGAAGTTGAACCAAGAAGAAGCGTAAGGGCCAGAACTTCCAAGTCATTTGGATTTGAGTTCCTCACTTACGTACTTGAACATGAACCTCAAACGTTTAAAAAGGCCATGTCATCTTCTGAATCTTCGTGTTGGAAAGAAGCAATCCAAAGTGAGATGGATTCAGTTCTAAGTAATAAAATTTGGGAAATTGTTGATATATCCACCTGGAATAAAACCAATTGGCTGCAAATGGATTTTCAAGAAGAAAATGAAAGCAGATGGCTCTATTGACAAATATAAAGCCAGATTAGTAGCCAGAGGATATCGTCAAAAAGAAGGAATAGACTTCTTTAATACATATTCACCCGTTACACGAATAACCTCAATAAAAATGTTAATAGCAGTTGCATCCATCTATAATATAGAGATTCATCAGATGGATGTAAAGACGGCATTCATGAATGGAGATCTCGACGAGGAAATCTACATGGAGCAACCGAAGGTTTTATATCCAAGAGAAATGAAAATAAAGCCTGTAAATTGGTAAAATCATTATACAGACTCAAACAAGCTCCAAAACAATGGCACGAAAAATTTGATAGTGTTATGATGCAAAATGGTTTTCGTATAAATGAATGTGGTAAATGTGTTTATTATAAACAAATTGAACAGTCATATGTCATGATTTGCTTACATGTGGACGATATGTTAATCTTTGGTCCTAACGTAAAAGTTATAGAGACCATAAAGAAAATGCTGATCAACAATTTCGATATGAAAGATTTAGGAGTTGCATATGTTATTTTGGTGTTAGCCTACTTTGTGAACTAGGCAACACAAAGTCGAGATGTTAAGCGTTGAAGAACATTTCTTCTTAAAAAGCATCGGGTCGGATTGGAGGGCTACTACCAGTTCGGGACGGAACAGAGCAAAATTGACAAGGACTCAGGTTCAGCTCAGGTTGGGTCGGATCGGATACCCCGATCCAAATCCCTTCTGCTCGCTCTTCCGAACCGAACCCAACATACTATATCACTTCATCCCACGATCTCCTGGATGTTCGGGGTAGTTATAACCATTTCCTACCCATGATGACCACTAATCTGGTGCGCTGTCAACACTGGAATCCATCTGAGCCCGAGAACGATGGGATGAAAGCCACGTAACTCCGACCCGAACCGGATTCTGTGTGAATTTCCACCTATAAATACCCCGTCAAGAGACATTTGAAAGGATCTTTTGAGCATTCTAAGAGTTCAAACACCTTTGAGAACCGAATTCTAGCATTCTCAAACAATCCAAATCGTCATTCAAAGTATTTTTTGAGATAATTGAGTGAATGTACATGAAAAGTGAGTGAAATTGAGTGAATATCTCATTGTATTTACATCTATATCATCGAGGAAAGTGATTATAAAGTGGACGTAGGCTTTCCGACGCCGAACCACTATAAATCCTGTGTCTCCATTTTATTTTTGATCTTATTTTATTTCGATTTTAGTCAATTTGGGTGTTAGAACCACTTTTTGGTCTAACATTTGGGAATCAAAATAATAAGAACCCCTAATGGAATTGAATTATCTCAGTCGCATTATGTAGATAGAGTGATTGAAAGATTTCAAAATCTTGGGATTAAAGGAGTAAAAACGCCTTTTAATCCGTCAAAAGTACTGCATAAAAACACTATTGAGAGTGTAATGCAACTTGAATACTCTCGTGTTATAGGATGTCTAATGTATCTTATGAACTGCACGAGACCAGATATTGCTTATGCAGCAAGTCGACTAAGAAGATATACAAGTAATCCAGGAAAAGAACATTGGAAGGCATTAATGAGAGTGCTTTGATACTTAAAGAATACCACAAATTATTCTTTGCATTATGGAAAATATCCACCCGTATTAGAAGGATATAGTGATGCAAACTGGATTGTCGATTCAGAGGAATCAAAATCCACAAGTGGTTATGTTTTTACTCTAGAAGGAGCAGTAGTGTCGTGGAAATCTACTAAGCAAACATGCATAGCTCGATCAACGATGGAATCTGAGTTTATTGCTTTAGATAAAGCAGGCGAAGAAGCAGAATGACTTCATCACTTCTTAGAAGATATTCAACTTTGGCCTAAACCTGTAACGGCCATATGTATTCACTGTGACAATCAAGCAGCACTAAGTAGAGCAAAAAACTTTGTGTATAATGGCAAATCTCGACACATTCATCGATGCCATAACACGATTAGACAGTTACTCTCAAATGGAACGATCTCCATTGATTATATAAGAACCAATGATAACCTAGCGGATCCATTTACTAAAGGGTTATCACGAGAGAAAATTGACTGCACATCGAGGAGAATGAGTTTAAAAGCCTAAATGAACAAACCAAGAGATTGGGTGATAAGAGAAATAATGTTTTGTTAAATTTATTGTCTGGTTATACAATAACGGCCGATGGTTCAAGATGAAATAATTCACCGATTAGCCAAGTATATCCGATAAGTTTTAACTAAGGAAAGTTCAAAGTGAAATATCTACTTATCCTCAATATAACATTATTCCATATGTAGTCTGTGATATTCCACTTTGTGTGGGGGAAAGTATATTATCATTCATGTGGGGGATTGTTAGAATTCAAAGGATGAATGACATATACGTTAGTCCCACATTGGCAAATAGAAGATTAGCTCCATGTATTTATATCTATTCCCCACTCCCTATATTGGCTCTTAGGGTCAGGTAATTTTGTGCGAGGGGGAGGACCTAGATCATATGAACCAAACACACATGCGCGCGCGCCGCCCGCCCATCCCGAACCGGGCCGGGTCGGGTTCGTGTTTGGGAAATCTTATTTTTGCTACGAAAAACTTAACCATTTTTTACAGGTTTTTTTCGAAAAGATGGCGGATACAAATTCAAACTAATTGGATGCATGTGCGACCCGTTGGGAACAAGCGGGTGCGACTCGTTACGGTTAAAATGAGCGGACGTGTTCATTTGAATTCAGATGGCAACGGAAAATAAACGACTGCGTTTTTTCGAACGGGTGCGACCCGTTAACGCATCCATTTGAAAACTATATATAAGTGATGATTCTGATCAAATCATTACCGAAAAATTAAAATAGTTTTCTCCTTCCTTCCGCTGTGCAATCTGCCGTTACTGATCATCACAGTCAGTTCATAATCACCACAATCTCAAGCAGTTCTCTCGTCTGTTGTATCCTGGGAGGCTTCGACTGAAAACCTTAAGGAAACTGACACGTTTCAGGCCTCAGACGAACTCGGTTAGACATCAATCTTTCCTGTTTAACTTTCAATTTGTATACCGGATAATTCGGTATCTGGTTTGTGTGCTATATTATAGTAACACTGATTGACCGAGATAATACTTCTGTCACTAATTTGATTTGTGTGCAAATCATTTCGTAGTTCATTGACTGGACTGCAGTACTGTTTCTGATTTAGTTCTGTTGCAAATTCTGTGTTGAGTACACAAAATTATAACAGTAATGTTGCAGCAGATATGGTGGGTGGCAAGTGGCACCTCTATTCCGCTTCCAGCAAAATGAAATAAATTAATTATTGAAGAGCAGTTCTGTACCATATAACAAGTGTAGGTGTAAGGATGGATGATTTGCTTATCATGCTTTTTTGAACCAAAGAAGCTGCACAATACGCGCGCGCGCACACACACACGTATATTTGCCTTGTTCATTCCCTTGATCTTTATACTTTTATCATGTTATATTGGCTTCAATTTGATGAGCAATAGAAAGTTTGCCAGCGAACTGATGTTCCTGCGTTGACAAAACTATGTTGTATGGATTAGAGATGAGTTCTCATTGTACCTATTCAAGTTGGGCTTGAAGCATTGTGGAAAGCTTGAAGCCTTTGCCAAAAGCGTCTTTACTCCAAGATTTGAGGGTAGTTTTTTTCAGTTTGTACATAGGCAGCAGGCTTACCATGTAATATGGCGGACCAAACATTAGCAACAACTATTTTGAAATCAGGGTGCTTACTCCAGGAGTTGACATATCACAGAATTGGGAGGATGGTTCGAAATCTAATGGGCTGAAGTTAAGGTTAAGATGGGAGTGGTCGAAAAGATTGGAAGGTAAGATTTATAGGTCTTGTTGGCCATGAGTTATTTTAGCGACAGCATATTTCGGTTTAGCATCTCATACAATTCCAGTCGCATAATGCTAACAATGGTTTATGAATTGTACTGAGTATGGCAGACCAAACCATGATAATGCTGTCAAGTTTGGAGGAGGTTCAGTTGCTAGATCAGGCTTTTCTATTCCAGAAATAATGCAGCCCTTTCGCAGTATATTCAAAGAGAGCTGCATTGTATATTACTTCATTGAGATGTTAGAGTTATTTTAGCGATAGCATATTTCGGTTTAGCATTTCATACAATTCCAGTCGCATAATGCTAGCAATGATTTATGAATTGGACTGAGTATGGCGGACCAAACCATGATAATGCTGTCAAGTTTGGAGGAGGTTCAGTTGCTAGATCGGGCTTTTCTATTCCAGAAATAATGCATCCCTTTCGCAGTATATTCAAAGAGAGCTGCATTGTATATTACTTCATTGAGATGTTAGAGTTATTTTAGCGATAGCATATTTCGGTTTAGCATTTCATACAATTCCAGTCGCATAATGCTAACAATGGTTTATGAATTGGACTGAGTATGGCAGACCAAACCATGATAATGCTGTCAAGTTTGGAGGAGGTTCAGTTGCGGGTGAATTCTTCTGTGCCGAAATTGTATGTGCCCGGTGTCCCCAACCCATCACAGCCCCCTAATTTCCGCTTTTTGCAGTTAAACCCTTTAATTGTCCGGGACCTGAATATAAAAAAACCGAAATGGAGAGATTTGATTAGAGAGGACATGAGGATAGGGGAATTTGGTACAGAAGAATTGGTCTCGTTCAGTTGCTAGATCGGGCTTTTTTATTCCAGAAATAGTGCAGCCCTTTCGCAGTATATTCAAAGAGAGCTGCATTGTATATTACTTCATTGAGATGTTAGAGTTATTTTAGCGATAGCATATTTCCGTTTAGCATCTCATACAATTCCAGTCTCATAATGCTAACAATGGTTTATGAATTGGACTGAGTATAGAGAGAGAGTTCAACATCGTGTTTCTGCCTTCTCTTGACTTTAGGGCATAAACACCTCTGCATTGAAATTCGAGATCTTAGGGGATGCAATCGACGAGGAGGTTACATACAGATTTGATTGCTTTTTCCTTGCTGGGATATTTCCACCGCTTCCTGCTAAAACTTCAAATGCATCTAAATTTTCATCAATTTGATCAACATTTAAGATTTAGTTCTGTTATTATTCCAGTTTTGTCATCTCTTTCATTTCCATTCCTGTCATTTGTATTTGGTATGCTGCCATTTGATTTGTATAACCTATAATGATTCCCTCCAGTTTCCTAATTCTTGAGTGATACTATTACAAATAATACGGGAATTAGTTATTTTGTCCCTTTTTTCTTGAAAATAAAGGATGGTAGAGTCTAGAGATAGTTGTATTATAGATACTGATGGGAATAATTTAAATTCAGCTGCAGTTCAATTGCTAATGGAGATCTTGGAACTCTAGAAGGGGAGGGGCTCTTCATTGTGAAGTTAAAACAGTTCCTTAAACCTTCTATATTTGAAAATGCCCGCATGATCAATTGTTATAGTTGCTAAGTTGCTGTAAATATTTATTGCTATTGTCCACCTTCATAATGGATTATTTGACGGTTCCTTTCTATGTCAAGGGCGTTCTTGGACCAATCGGATCAGGTGTGCAGGATATCCAAGTAGAAGGACTTTTTATGAATTTATTTTTCAATTTGGCATGCTTGCTCCTGAGCATTTTAAAAGGGAAAAAGGTAAAGCATCTAATATCCTATTTGGAACTATTTATGGTGAGCTTAGCTTCATGTGTTCCTTGCTCTTGGTTTGCGGTGGAACTACTTATGGTGAGCTTAGCTTCCATTAGTTTGAAGTTCTTACGGGAAGCTTTGCCTCCTTACTAGTTCAAATGGTGGATTTATGCTGCATTTTTAACATGAATTATGCTATTTTTGCCCTATTTGGTTTCAAATTACAAGGGTGAGATAAGGAAAACACAATTATGATTTTTTTTTTTTTGTTTTACACCAACACCTTATTCGCCATATGCATACAGTTTGCATTATTTTAAGTTTATGATAAAAACCAACATAGAAGGATCTGTTTTCGGTATTGTCAAGTCAACGGGATATTTAGATAGCTCACGAATTTTACATCATGCTAGTTTCACTCTTTTTTTTTTTTTTTTTTTTTTTTTCATTTAATATAATTTTGGGTGTCAATGCAGTGATTTTACGCCGTTTTCTCTTTCTTTTAACTTGCTGTGGCAGCGGCTTGCAGCAGTTTTTTTTTGCCAGGGTGAGGTTGTACACAATTATTGTATTATTGTCAAATTTAGCTATTTCCTTAGGAAAAGAAAACGAAAATTTCCCCTATGATGATATATAATTCACGTACACGCTTTTTCAAAAATTTATTCACATATATATAGCATACAGCAGCCTCACGAAAGAAAACAATAAAGGAGCTCACAGAAAAATAGTAAACTCTAAACAATCATTTGAATCAGCAATAACTAAGTATAATTTTACAAAATATAAGTGGAAACAAAAACAGACCATTAACTAAGAGTGAAGTTATTCACATTTGAAGTTGCAGATGAGCGGAGAGTGCCAGGTGCTTGAGAGTTTCATTTGTTCACATTTTAAGTAAATTAACTATGGTTTCTATGCAGTGGAAATGATTTGCTATCATGCTTTTTTGAACCAAAGAAGCTACAACACACACACATGCAGGGACGTACGCAGAAAATCGATACAGTGGGGATAGAAAATCATATTTTGATTTTCATTCAGCGGACGCACACATATATAAAGCATGATAATATCATCATATAGCATTTTTTGGAAATATTGATGATACACCCTAGTTTCGATTTATCGTTCTCCTTAAAAAGATTGTTTGTGAAAAAATAATATGGAAACCACATAAAGAGGCATTTACGCTTTGCATTTTAGCTGAGTAATAACGAAGTTTGAATAATGCTTATCCAGATTTTTTTTTTTTTTTTTTTGGTTTTGTAAAAAAATCATGATTACTGGCTCTATAATAACATAACTTTTCTATAAATAATTGAACTTCAAATAAGTAGCTTGAATATTTCAATCAATAGAACTTATACAATTATGTTTCTCAAAATTGTGTAATAAATTAATCATTACTTTCTATGTTGGTTATAACTTAAGAAATACCAAGCGGATGTCCTACCATGATTGGGAGTAGCGAGGGTTTTGTTCTGTACAGCGAAATTTGTAACCGCCGTCACGCAATATCCGGTTACCACCAATCGTTTCCTGCATGGATGTATTGCCAGAGCCAGCATCAGCAGCTCGTTGTTGCAATTTCTGGTTAACGCGATTTTTCCTGTAGGTAACCATCTGAAATCCGTCATCGTCGGCACGAATATTGGCAGTCAATTTCTATAGTGTTCTTTTTTCATATTTAACAATTAATATGAAAATATAGGAATTCGTGTCGTAGACCCAAAAAAAATTGGTTTAAACAACATATTTAGATCGATGCTGGAAATGACGTTGCCCATAAAAACCAGTATAAAGTGTTATAATAATTAGAGATCATGCTTTATAAATAGCATTATGAACCTGCAATTACATGTTGGGAGACTAAGGACATAACTCGCTGTGGACGAAAGAACTTCACATGCACAACTAACCGCATATTTTATTTTTTTGGCATGGCCAACGGGGTTAAAGGACCCCGACCTTTTTATTGAAGCATATAGAGAAAATACAAAAAATCACTATAGCACAACACTATAATGACGAAAACAGAGAAACAATGCTTCAAGAACAGGAAGACAAAAAGAAAAAACACACAAAAAGAAGCAAAATCAACTGTCAAGCTCCAAAGTTCACGGCTATTCCAGGTTCAATAGCAAATCTAGCATGGACAAAGCTTTGTCTAATCTCATGCAGCAGCCATGCGGTTAACATGTTTCCATTCTTGGCTTTGTCTGGCGTGAATAGCCTAGCATTCCTCTCAATCCAAATGCACCAAACAAACCTTTTCATAACCATGTTGATCATTCTCTTCTTAGTGTCCTTGATTCCAGTGTCATGCAAAAGATTCTCCCATTCCTCAAGGCTGTCAAACGATGAAACATTTCTGCCTAGCCTTGCATTTACATTTCTCCATCTACCATCCACCTCACAACATTCAAAATAAAGATGGGAGATGGATTCATTATGAATTCCGCAATAAATACATCTACCATCTACGTTCAAACCCCTTTGCACTAACTTGTCTTTCGTCATTAAGGCATCATTCAGAAGTTTCCAAAAAAAAAGAGATTTTCTCTAGCTTTGTTATCAGTCTTCCAAACCCTCTTGCACCATTTCCATTTGATCATATCCTCTTGCTTGGTTATGTTGTCATACGCGAGTTTAATTTTGAAGGCTCCAGTTGAGTCTTTCCAGCTAACGCAAGGTATTTGCGGCAAAGTGTTCCAGTTGTGTCTGATATGTAACCAAAGAGCAGAGATTCTGGCATTCGAAGAGGTAGGAAGTCGCAGACCATTATCTCCAATCAAGTTGTCAAGCCTTGCATTCCAGGGAATTCTAGATTGCGTGATTTCTGATTGAGTCAAGCTTTTGGAAAGAATTTCACCAAAGCGTAACCAGGGATCCTACCAAAAGAGTATACCATTACTAACAATCAAGTTATATTTTAGCAACGGTAACAATACTTCTCTGAGTTTGAAGAGACTCCGCCATGTCCAGCTGCATTTTTGTGGTATCTCCATGTTCCACAAATTCTTGTTCTTTATGACGTGCTTGCTCGACCACTCAACCCAGAGACTCGCTCTTTTATTGATGAAATCATCTAAATGTTGTGCTTGCGCAGCCTTATTCCAAGCAATAAGATCAATGATACCGAGGCCTCCTTTTGTGATAGGTTTCTCCATTTTGGAGAAGGAGGTGGGCGCTAAGTACTTTGAAGTCGTGTTACCTTTCCATAAAAATCTCATCATCGCAGTACGGATAAGTTTGATTAGTTTTGTCGGTAGGACAAAGGTCCTAGACCAATACACTTGCATAGCAAATATAATTGATTTTAAAATTGTTAGCCTACCGGCTTGACTCAAAAATCTGTTAGCCCACGAGTCTAGTTTACCAATGATTTTATCGTAAAGAGGAAGGCATTGCTGCAAGTTTATTCTAGCAGTAACCAGGGGAAGGCCTAAGTAAGACATAGTAGCATTGTTATATTGCAAACCAGTAGAAGAGATGATGTTGTTAATGCGTTCCAAGTTTAAACCAGCTGCAGCAAATTCCGACTTTTGTAAATTAATTTTCAAACCAGTAATTTTGTAGAAATCATCTAGGCAGACTAGTATGTTGTTGATAGTGTTCTCATCTGGCTTACAAAAAATAACAAGATCGTCAGCAAAAAGAAGAGAAACAACCTGAGGGTCCTTGCATTTAGGGTGCAAGCTGAAAAGTCTCTGTCTAACTAGTTTATTTAGCATTTGAGTCAGCAACTCCATGACAACAATGAATAGGTAAGCCGACATCGGGTCACCTTGTCGAATACCCTGTTTACCTTTAAAAAAACCTACACAAGTACCATTGAGCACTATAGAGTAATTGACAGAGGAAATACATGCATATATCCAAGAGATGAAAGGTATGGGAAAGTTCATGTAGCCAAGAATTCTAACAAGAGCATCCCATTGAATTGAATCAAATGCTTTGTGAATATCCAGCTTTAGAACAGTACGAGGTGACATATTAGAGCTCTTGTAACCGTATAAAAGTTCATGGGAAAGCAAAACATTGTCAAGTATATTCCTTTTTTCTAGAAACGCAGATTGATTGTTAGAAATGATGGTAGGAAGAACCTTTTGCAACCTATTAGCTATAATCTTAGCAATGCCTTTATAGACAACATTACAGCAAGAAATAGGACGGAAGTCATGTACCTTGTCTGCGTTCTTAACCTTAGGAATTAATGCAATGTTTGTGTTATTATAGGACTCTAGCATTTTAGCCTTCAGGAAGAAAACTTTGACCGCTTTGATAACATCAGACCCTATGATTGACCATGTTGTATTGTAGAAGTGCGCATTGAACCCGTCAGGTCCTCCGCAAGCTCCTTTGTTAATAGATTTAAAAGCGGCGATTATTTCCTCATCTATGACTTCATTCATGAGATAAGCGTTGTTATGCATGCTTAGTCTCGGCAAGATCCAGGGGTCTATGTTGTCAATTTGAGGGTTAAACCTGCCAGAATTTCCAAGTAAATCAGTGAAGTAAGTTATAAATGCTAAGTCAATATCAGGAGGAGTAGTGCAAAGAACACCCTGCTTGTCCTTTATTCTGAAGATGTTTTGCTGAGTTTGCTTTGTCTTTAGAGTGGCATGAAAAAAAGCGGTGTTTCTGTCCCCTTCTATCATCCACCTGAATCTAGATTTCTGCTTGATCATAGAGTTCTCCATTATTAAAGAATTCTGGTAGTCCAAGGTAGCTTCTGTTTCCATCGCAGCGATGCTTGGGTTATCAAATTCAGTTAGCATTCTTTCTTGAATAGCAGCCAATTTCTCCTTACAAAGATGCGACTGTTTATTTCCTTTGCCAAATTTATTGGATGACCAAGCTCTCAGCACATCTTTAGTTGACTTAAGCTTCTTGTGAAGTCTGAACATGTGAGTACCTTGAGTAGGTATATTCCAGTTGTTTTCCACCACCGAAAGAAAATCAACTTCCTCAAACCAATTATTAAAGTATTTAAATGACGTTTTACCTCTCACAAAAACGGTACCCATTGTGATAATTTGCGGGGAGTGATCGGATAGGAGTGGAACTGGTTTATGATTATGCAATTCAGGCCAAGTACGCAAAGCAGCCGAGTTGCATAAACCGTAATCGATTTTAGAGAGGGTTCTAATTCCTACCTTCTTTTTGTTATTCCAAGTGAAGTAAGACCCTGAAGTCTTAATTTCGGTGAGATTGGCATCACAGAGCAGTTGTTTCAACGGGGTTATGTCATTAATAGCTAGAGGGTTGACACCGCTTCTATCGCCAATATCTAGGCAGCAGTTGAAATCCCCAGAAATGATCCAAGGGTGCGTTTCTTGCCTCCAATTAGGTATATTTTGAAAAAGATGCTCTCTAGCATTAGCGGAATTATCAGCATAAACGAATGAAATGTAAATTGAAGACGAGGTAGGAATGTACCAGTCATGACAGTGAATAACTTGTCTATTGGCATCAAGCAAAGAAAGCTGATGAATGTTAGGATCATATAGGATGAGAATTCTACCGTATGGAGCGTGATCTAAGTTATTTAGCATATTCCATGAGGGATTAATAAAGTGGGCAGCTCTTGCAGTAAGATCTGGGTTTAGTTTAGTTTCAAGTATGGCTAGCATTGTTAAATTATAATCCGCAATTAAACACTTACATTGCTCGAGTTTCATATCCACATGTGCCCCTCTAACATTCCAAACACCAATATGTTGTGTCATTAATTAAACAAAGCGGAGAGTTTGTCCAGTGCCTTGCTCCTCGTACAAGGAGCTGAACTCTTTGGTAACCCACTGATTGAGGCAGATGTAGGGGATTCAGTTGCAATGCTGATGCTCAGCTTCTTTTTTGAAGAGTTCTTCCTGATGGTCTCATTGATTCTAGTCAGGTTGCTAGTGCTTGCTAGATAATCATTATGCTCCTTGGAATTGCTGATAATTGCTGGGGGAGGCTTGTACGAGGCAGGGGGTTGTATTTCCATGTAAGGGTTTACCTTATCACATGCAACATTAGCGCAGACCGTGCCGCTGTTGTTAGTTTGTTCCTTGCTTTGAGCAGCTAAAGGAGTGGTGCCAGATTTGCTTTCACTCGGGATAACAGCTTTGATGATGCTTACATTTGTTCCACATGAGTTAACAGCTATTGAAGTGCTGTCGGTTTTACCTTCATTTGGGTTAATAACTGGAATGGTGCTTTCATTTGTTTTACATAAAATGACTTTCTCAAGTGCTAACGTCTCACTACAATTGTTATTACACTGTTGAGTATGTGGTTTTTGCATGCTATTTATGACACCATCTTCAAGACTTTCTCTTTCCTGTTCAAGGTTTCCTTGTAATTGATCTGCACTTTCCTCGTTGAGAGCCTCCTCTTGTTCATTTGTTTCATTGTCATCGCTATCTCCTTCCTCACTTTCGTCGTTTCCTTCACTTCCCTCACTTCCTCCTTCACTTTCTTCACATCCCTCACTTTCTTCTTCACTTAACTCAACCAATTGAGTACCTTCTACCTCCAAATTGGTTTCCTCTTGAGTTTTCTCCCTCATTCGTTGTAAATTATCATTTTCGTCCAACATATTTAGGCAATCAAAATCATTCTTATCAATAAAATGCGAATTTATGATGAAGGGGGCAACAACAGAGTTTTGCAACCTAGCTAAGAGTGATGTATATGATGTAGCAGCGGCTTTATTTGCCACTTCTTTTCCTGTCTTACTATTGCTTTGTTGATTTTCCTTTACTATTTGCTCTTCATTATGACTCAAGGATGGTTCTTGTATTACTTGAGCTGTTTTGCTTTGCAGTATTTCTCCCTCCTCCAACTCTGTTTCTTGTTCAATGATTTTTTCCTTTTCCTTGTCGTTAGCTTCTCTATTTTCTTTAACTCTATATTGCTTCTCATAACTTCTTCTTCCTTTAGGTCCTACTTGCTGCCATTTTCCTGTGTGAGGTCTTTCTGTCGAATTATTCACATGTTTGTTTGGCCTGGAAGATTTGTCTTGAACTATTTCTTTGTCGGTTTTTCCTTTGACCAGTTTTCTGTGCAACGAACAACAGTCAGTTTTGTGTCCAAAGGATTTGCAGTGTATGCAAATATCAGGCCTCCAAGTGTACTCCACTCTGATCATTTGCGATCCACCTTCTGGTGTTTCTGCTTCAAATTCATCCACTAGCTCTTCCTCTGCTCTGACTTCAATCAGGCATTTTGCATATGTTAACCTCTCCAGTTTTTCAGTACTCTCATCAAGACAGATCAACTTCCCCAGTCGACATGCCAACCAGTTAATCCCCACGTGAGACCAAGCAAAAATAGGAATGTTGAAGAAGTGCACCCAAACAGGGACCGCTTTAATGTTGCCTTGTACGTTACTGATAGCAGGATCAAACTGTTTAATGATGAATAACTTGTTGCGCATAATGATGGGATCCCCTTGAAGAATCTTCTCCTTATCTTCATAGCATGAGAATTTGAAAAGAAAGATTCTGCCATCCGATCTCACTTTCACTTGCCCTTTCAGACTCCATAATGTTTTCAGTTTTTCAATTACCGGAGTATAGGCAAGTGGTTGGTCCAAGAAGAAACCAACAAGAGCATCACTCCATTGATCGGAGCCAGCTTGAATGACATTAGGCGTTAGCTTTAGTTTCTTGCCATCGTAGGTTGGAATCATCTCAACTGGAGTAAATTTACCAGCGTTTCTTGGCTTGTGTTTGAACATAAATGTCCATGGCAATTTGTCAGACATCTTGCAAGCATTCTGGGCTGATGGTAGAGCAGGTGATACCATGGGATTGCCATTTGTGGAGGGGTCGGGGGGTTCAGGTGGTTTGAGGGGAACAAGCGGCTGCGCCACTGTCGAGGTTGACGGAGATGAGAGAGAAGAGGTTTGGATTTGACTGAAGATGGGAGAGATAGTCGCAACGGCTATTTGATTTGAGGTGTGAGCGGCTGCTGCGGCCATTAAATGCAACTGCTCGGTTAGCCAGAGTAAAATTGTGTATTTTATGTTGTTCGTTTGGGTAAACATTCATACCAATCACAAATATGTCAAAAGACGTAACAATAGTTAACACAGCTGCATCATCACTGTTAATGCACTCAGCATATGTGAAAGCCGAATGTAATATAGGCCAAGATAACAGTATTAGTACATACATGCTAACGCCAAAAAAATAAAATAAAAAATCTTTAAGTTTGATGGAAGAGTATGTGTTAAACAAACCTTCAGCAGGAAAAATATTACCCAGAAAATGGAAACATTTGATGATTTGTCATGTTGGGTAACATGGGTTAGATAAGTTCGTTTGCATTAAATTGCTAGTAAGTGGGAAAGGACACATGTTGCTACGGATATTAATTTGAGGGGGACTATTGATTTGTGGAACTTTTTGGGGGTCACATGTATAGACTTGTTTGTTTTTTGGAATGTCTGGAAGAAGTTTTGCTATATTTTGTAGAATGTTGTCGATGAATATTACGATGTTTGTGTCCAATTGTTCCCAGGCAATGAACTCTATTTTCATGAAATGGTTTGAGAGGTTATGCAAGCAAATGTTCGTTGTTATTGTTATTATTTTTCTTGATTTTTTCCAAAAGTGGACGCTTTAGATTTTAGAATTTACTCTGTGCATAAAGTTTAACTGCTTTACAAAAGGATATTGACCTAACCATGTAAAGCTGCAGGTACGTCTGGCGTTATCTCTGTACATAAAGTTTCTCTGCGTTCCAGATCGTTTTGAGCATGCAAGAGGGATGCAACACAGATAGAGAAGAAATGTGGCGCCCTTTCCTCTTAAATACCAAATGAATTATCTCTTACGCCCACTGGAAGAAATCAATTCAAAAGTTGGTGTGCGTGCTGTTCATGCATTCAACGATAATCGATCCTAGATAGAGCAGCTGAACTATTCCGTTCTTTATAAAGGAATCAGCTGCTGTTCAGCTTTATTCCTCCTTTACTTTCGCCCTATTTTTCTATTTTTCACTCATCCTTTTGGTAAATCTTTAACTTTGAACAGCAAATAAAATTTAGTTGAACTAGTGAATGCAGATTTCAGCTGCTTGCTTAACTTTAGCTTTTTTATTGTTAACATGTGTATTACTGCTAGTTATGTTATTATCATTCTTAACTCCATTCATGAGCGGTTTCTTTTGTACATTGACTGTCAGTATGACCAAAAGAATTATATTCTTTGCATGTATGGGGCACAAATTCATTTTCAACAATTTGTTGGTACTTTTTACACCACCATCTTTAGCATTTACAACCGTTGATAATTTGATTCAGCAATAACCTCAACCAAAACTACCAGATATTAGCTTTTTCATAAATAGGCTTTCCTATTAAACTAGAAATCCTACCAATCCCAATTTCCACTACATTGATCAAGATTCAGATTAATCAGTCTATCTCAAATTGGATAAGTTTCAAGCATACCTCGTTCAGGTCTCAGATTTGCCTCTCGTCCTATGATGAACTGATTGTCCGGCCTTTTAAAATTATTCTCTGGTAGTCTTTTGCAAGTTCAAATTTCACCAAGTAGTATCTATTTTCTGAAGCAAAAATACTTCAATTCCCTATAGGCTTCCCTACAAGCTTAATATATATGCATTAAAGTGTATGTTGTGGGGTCATTTTCCTACCAGATAGATATACATTGAATTTCTCCATGCAGCTTCTGCATAATTATCATCATCAATCACTTCATATTCAACTTCTCTGTTTGCGTCAAAAATGACACAAACACCAAATGGTGCAAATGTGCACTTCACCGATTTGGTAAGATTAAAATGTAGAACTGCGATCACAAAAATAAAAGCATAAAGGTAAGAACACAAAGAGATTTTTATACTGGTTCGATTCAGAATAAATCTACGTCCATTTTTCAATCATTTTTCGTTATGAAATTCCATTTACAATATGTGCAAACTCTCTATACATTCAATTTTCTCTTTCCTCTTTTTTCGCTCTCTTTACATACTAGTTTCACTTGAATTTGGCGAAGAAAAATGAAGAGATCTTTAGCTTTGTGATGGTGAGAATATGAATCCCTAATCACTTAGGCGCTTTGATCCTTCTCCATGATCTTCGTAGATTTCATCGTGAATTAGCGTTCAATCTAGGCTTCGGAGAGGATTAGAAGAGATTAGAGATCGTTTGAATGGTGTTGGAACGATTTATCATGTAGTTTGAATAAGATCCGATGAGCTTCGATTCCATTGGAGAGAGCTTCAATGTTGATTGGAATGAATTTGATTCGCATGAGGTTGGAGAGATGTTGTTTAATCCTTGGAAACCGTTATTGAAGCTTGAAATGGAGTTCAGGGGTTGAAGAAATGGTTTAGCAACCTTTTGGAGTCAAGAAAATTCCCCCAATTAAAGTGGGATTGGACCTCTATTTATAGGTGTCGACCCAATGAGGAGAATTGCAAAAAACATGTAGTGTAGGGAACCGGTCGGTCGGCCATTTATTTACAGAAACGCCACTGAGTACAGCTGACGACAGCTGGAAGGGTTCAGCTGGCAACAGCTGTAAAGGGGTACCGGTCGGTCGGTCATGCTTTTTAGACACCGGTCGGCCGGTCATAAACTTTAGCACCGATCGGTCACTGCATTATTTGATGCTGCAATATGAAGTCTTATACCGACCGGCCATAAGAAATTCAATACTATCCAGTTGTACTTTGCATTACACGGATCAGCTTACACGTGCCCTTTGCTTTCTTATTTTCCTTTATATGTTTTACTGTAGGAAATGGGGTTCAACAATTTACAAGTTTGCCACTCATTTGTAAACTCGCTGCTGCCTTCCTTTGTTGACGCCTTTCTCAGTGGATACCAATCGGTTCGGGATAGCTTCAACCGACCGGATAACATGGAGGTGGAACTGACCAACCGGGCAGGATGTTGGGCGCTGACCGACCGCCTTAGGAGCTGCTGACCGACCGGTGCTTGGAGAAGCCGACCGACCGGTCACTGATGATGCCACTTGACCGCCCTAGATGGAGGCTGGAGCAAGGTTTGATACAATGCACACATAGTGTTTGTCAGAATGTTTGAACGAGCTTTTAGCTAGTTAAAACTTGCCCCTCAGAGCCTGTATTTTTCGATTGCGAGAAATGCAGGCTTCGAAATGAACGCAGTTGTTGATATATTCTGCATTGAGATCCCGTTACAGCTCTTTATTTGCTATCGCGGACCACACATTGAATTTGTATGTCTCACGCTACCTGTTCTGTAATCAAAACAAGCGTTTGCATGATTTTGGACTTATACTTCACCATCGACCGTCCACATCGACAGTGGATTAGTCAATGAAACAAAGTGAATTTTAGTTTGAAGTAAATAAAGTATTTGCACATAATTGTTCTACTCAGCGGTTTAAAACTCATTAAGTATGGTCTGTACAAATACGATATTCGAATTTGAATTCGCATTAACGTTTGAAAACAACTAATCAACTGTGGTTGACTATGGATTTCAAACGCTATCAATTCAATGACTTATATGATAGCGGAAAGCATTTCAATTTTTTTTTTTTTGAAATGCGCACTCATGATTTATTCCTTGCTTGTTTTTGGAGAAGGCTTGGATATTTTGCCCCTATTTTAGGAGATCATTGTCAGCCTTTCTCTAGGGAAGTACTTTGGATTTGTGGCCCTCGCTTGGGCAAAAATCTAATATTTGTCGTATCTGAGATTTCCAGACACTACGTAAGTTAATTGGTTAAATCCGAACTCCATCTAGAATTTGGCTTTGTTAACTCAGATATTGGAGAATTTCGCCACTCAATTATATTGATTAATCCAAGCAGTGGTTTGTTCAAAAGTAGTGCCTTCGGAAAGGACTTTGGTTAGAACCCCAATGTTTGTCGTTATCGCATCAGGTGCTTCCTGATTTTGACGATCAATCGGGTGCCCACGGGGAGGACTTTGGTTGAAGCCCCAATGTTTGTCATTATCGCATCAGGTACTTCCTGATTTTGACGATCAATTGGGTGTCTGACATTCTTCACATCTGAGACTTAAAATGCTACGCAAATGGATTTCATTCTTCACATCTGGGATTTCAGATGCTACGCAAATGGATTTATCACTCTTCACATCTTGGGATTCCAGATGCTACGCAAATTGCTCGGCACTTTTCACATCCGAGATTCCAGATGCTACGCAAGTGGATTTCATTCTTCACATCTAGGGATTCCAGATGCTATGCAAATGGATTTATCACTCTTCACATCTGATTTTTCAGATGCTACGCAAGTGGATTTCATTCTTCACATCTGGGGATTCCAGATGTTACGCAAATGGATTTATCACTCTTCACATCTGAGGATTCCAGATGCTATGCAAATGGTTTGGCACTTTTCACATCTGAGATTCCGGATGTTACGCAAGTGGATTTCATTCTTCACATCTGGGGATTCCAGATGCTGCGCAAATGGATTTACCACTCTTCACATCTGATTTTTCAGATGTAAGTGGATTTCATTCTTCACATCTAGGGATTCCAGATGCTAAGCAAATGGATTTCATTCTTCACATCAGGGGATTCCAGATGCTACGAAAATGGATTTATCACTCTTCACATCTGATTTTTCAGATGATACGCCAGTGGATTTCATTCTTCACACCTGGGGATTCCAGATGCTACGCAAATGGATTTCATTCTTCGCATCTAGGGATTCCAGATGCTATGCAAATGGTTTGGCACTTTTCACATCTGTGATTCCAAATGCTACGCAAGTGGATTTCATTCTTTATGTCTGAGGATTCCAGATGCTACGCAAATGGATTTATCACTCTTCACATATGATTTTTCAGATGTTATGCAAGTGGATTTCATTCTTCACATCTGGGGATTTCAGATGCTACGCAAATGGATTTCATTCTTCACATCTGGGGATTCCAGATGCTAAGCTAATGGATTTATCACTCTTTACATCTGATTTTTCAGATGCTACGCAAGTGGATTTCATTCTTCATACCTGGGGATTGCAGATGCTACGCAAATGGATTTCATTCTTCGCATCTGGGGATTCCAGATACTACGCAAATGGTTCGGCACTTTTCACATCTGAGATTCCAGATGTTACGCAAGTGATTTAAGCGGTAGTTATATCGTTTCATGAGGCAGCTATCAGCTTCTTTGTCATATTTTCGACTTGGCAGGATATTTCTGTTTAGAAACTGGTGCTGTGAACTTCTTATTCAGGGAAGTACCCCTTCGATAAAAGCTACAGCTATCATGTTTGTTTTTCGTGGCGCTTGTTTGTTGTTTGGATTTTTGCGACTTTCCCATTCACTCTCAATGCGTTGCTTCTCTATTTTTGCATTTGTGCATGTTGATATTTACAGCATTTGGCACTTGAATTAGCATTGTTGGGGTCGCGATGCTATAAGAACAAGCGCTCGACAGATAGTCTGCAATATGAAATCATTTTTTTAAAGAAAATTTTGATTTGACATATAATTTTGCAAGCAAGTAATTCATTCAGACAGATATGCTCTTAATTGTAGAGCTAATATTCAGTGCATCAGTTTCATATTATTACAATCCGTTTACAAGAAGTTTTGAATATAACAGAAAGTAAAATGCGAAGTAATGCAGGAAATGGAGCATGAAGTAAGGCGGCAACGACGTTGATCGCTTATTCCGAGCCATTGAAATTGGAGCACCGTCAGCGGTCATCAGTTGATAATCAGCCTTGGCATGATTTGAGCAGAAGCTACGTTGCCTGGACCAGATTGATCATTTGATGCCCCTTGCCCCTGGACAGTTGTAGAAGGATTCATGGCTTGTGGATTCTTTACATACTGTTGTAGCCTATTTTTCCTAATCAACTCCTCAATGAGGTTCTTCAGGTGTTGGCACTCATTAGTGCTATGACCAGGCTGGTTGTGAAATCTGCAGAATTTTCCTGAGTTTGATGCTTTATCGCTAATCCTTATAGGATCTGGCTCTGCATACTCTTCAGAATTCTTTGTTGCAAGATAGATATTTTCAGGAGTGTCATTTAAAGGCGTTAGTTCCGATGAGTTGAAAAGGCTAGACTTTTTATCTGCCTTGTTGTCGTTCCCATCATTGGTGCACTTCTGTCCCTGAGTATTATTCTGGTTATACTGAGCAACAGCATTTTTAAAATCTTCAGGAAGTTGGTTTGAATTAGACATCTGAAGAGGTGCAGCCATGTACTCCTCGGCCTTTTTGTAGAATTTTTCAAGCGTGCTTGACTCTTTCATTTTGATCCATTTGCCAAATTTGCTATTCTCTTCAAGATTGACATGGATTTCCGAAGGAGGAGCGGAGTTTGCTCGAGCGTTTAGGAGAGCGCTCACTTTATCCATCAAAGCTTGATTAGCATCCACGAGAGCTTTATTAGCATCGATTAAAGCTTTATTGGAGGCTTCCATGCGTTGACTCAAGTTAGCAACGACGACGTCTAATTCGGCTTTAGTCACTCCTGCCTCGAATATTGAATTTTCTCCACCTTCAAATCGGTTGGTGAGTGGAGTAGTTTCGTGATTAGCAACATTGTTGTTTTCCTCAATGAAATTGCTAGTGGTCTTCTTTGATTTGGCCATGATCTCGGACAAGGCCTTGAATTTTGATGAGAATTCGTCGATTGGCCTAGAACATAGATTTGCAGAATCTAAGGTAGAAGTAGGCTTAAAACTTCAAGGTGAAGGAAGGAGATGTGAACGTGACTACACGGTGGAAGCCAAATGTTTGAGTCAAAAATGACACAAACACCAAATGATGCAAATGTGCACTTCACCGATTTTGTAAGATTTAAATGTAGAACCGCGATCACAAAAATAAAAGCGTAAAGGTAAGAACACAAAGAATTTTTATAATGGTTCGATTTAGAATGAATATACGTCCACTTTCCAATCATTTTCCGTCATGAAATTCCGTTTACAATATGCACAAACTCTCTTTACATTCAATTTTCTCTTTCCTCTTTTTTCGCTCTCTTTACGGACTAGTTTCACTTGAATTTGGCGAAGAAAAATGAAGAGATCTTTAGCTTTGTGATGGTGAGAATATGAATCCCTAATCACGTAGGCGCTTTGATCCTTCTCTATGATCTTCGTAGATTTCATTGTGAACTAGCATTCAATCTAGGCTTCGAAGAGGATTAGAAGAGATTAGAGATCGTTTGAATGGTGTTGGAAAGATTTATCATGTAGTTTGAATAAGATCTGATGAGCTTCGATTCCATTGGAGAGAGCTTCAATATTGATTGGAATGGATTTGATTCGCATGAAGTTGGAGAGATGTTGCTTGATCCTTGGAAGCCATTAATGAAGCTTGAAATGGAGTTTGGGGGTTGAATAAATGGTTTGGCAGCCTTTCGGGGTCAAGAAACCCCCCCCCCCCATTAAAGTGGGGTTGGACCTCTATTTATAGGTGTCGACCAAATGAGGAGAATTGCCAAAAATATATAGTGTAGAGAACCGGTCGGTCGGCCATTTATTTACAGAAATGCCATCGAGTACAGCTGGAAGGGTACAACTGGCAACAACTGTAAAGTGGTACCGGTCGGTCGGTCGATCATGCTTTTTAGACACTGGTCGGTCAGTCATAAACTTTGGCATTGGTCGGTCATTATTTTTACCACCGGTTGGTCACTGCATTATTTGATGTTGCAATATGAAGTCTTATACTGACTGGCCATAAGAAATTCAATACTGTCCAGTTGTACATCGCATTATACGGATCAGCTTACACGTGCCCTTTGCTTTCTTATTTTCCTTTATATGTTTTACTATAGGAAATGGGGTTCAACAATTTACAAGTTTGCCACTCATTTGTAAACTCGCTGCTGCCTTCCTTTGTTGACGCCTTTCTCAGTGGATACCAATCGGTTCGGGATGGCTTCAACCGACCAGATAACATGGAGTGGAACTAACCGACTGGGCAGGATGTTGGGCGTTGACCGACCGCCTTGGGAGCCGCTGACCGACCGCCTTGGGAGCTGCTGACCGACCGCCTTGAGAGCTACTGATCGACCGGTGCTTGGAGAAGCTGACCGACCGGTCACTGATGATGCCACTTGACCGCCCGAGATGGAGGCTGGAGCAAGGTTTGATACAACGCATACATAATATTTGTCAGAATGTTTGAACGAGCTTTTATCTAGTTAACATTCTCCATCTTATATATTAGTAATGAGAATGAAGCTGAAAATGTGAGCAATTGGCTTTATTTCTGTATAAATGGTTTCATTGTTGTACTATAAGTAAAACACGTTTATAGTGGGAAACTAATAATAAGTTATACATGTAACAGATCCTTCGTTCTCCTTTTTTCTTGTTTTATCAGGGTAACCATGCCTCTGTTCAACTTGTGAGTAGTTAATATGGTCGGCTTTAGATGTGAAATTGTAACAACAACGTCACAAATATTTTAACAATTAGAAATTCTTAATACAATTGTGCATAAAGAGACCGTGTTATTTCTCAAAATCAAATTCATAAAAATTTCCAGACTAAAATAAAATAAATATCAATCTACATGAAGAGTCATTTATTTATTTTATTTTAGAAATACATTTTAAATGCCAAATCCAATTTTTTCATCTCCTTTATACAAAAAAATTCACAGTACTTTATCATAATTTTAATATATATATATATATATTAAAGGGGAAGAAGACTAATGATTGATATTTTAGATACCAAGAAACATCACATTATACAGTAAAGTAGTGCTTGCTAGGTGAAACTAATTATGAAACGAGAAGAATATACTCACAGAGGCACATGAAATTACAGACATTGTTTGTGTTACACACACAGGTACGTGAAATTATAAACATGGTTCGTATACCAATAAACAAAAAATGTGGAAAAATTGCTGGTTTAAGATGAGAATACAAAACAAAGTAAATATGTTTGTGTGGCTTATATAAATTTAGTAACCAATTACAATTACAATTTCTATTTATCGTACTGTGTTGCTTATAAATATGATTAAAATTTTGTTTTAGTACAAGTATATTTACATTTACATTTACAGTTACAAGTATAAATATGATAAAGATTTTTTCAGTAACCAATTATATTTACAATTCAAATTGTGTCAGCATAAGTTGATGTGAAAGGAAATCCATTATCCTTATTACTTGAGGCTTTTCTATAAAAAACAAAGTGAATATCTCAGTTTTGGTACAGTTACTTATGTTTCTTTACGACATACATTTTGCTGGACCTTTGATGGATAGAAACAAATAAACTGCAGCATGGGTGCATTTAAATTGTGGCAATGCCGTAGATTGAACATATGAGTTATATTTTTATATGTCGTTTATTTTACCTGGTTCTCTACTGGCCATTATTACAGGAGATGGTTCAGACGAGTGATTGTTGAAGCAAGAGGGAAACTTATTGTTGAGCACTGATAGATGAAGCTGGTTCTGGTCATTTTACTGATCGATTATTGGTTTCTCTACTGGTCATTTTACTGATTGATGAAGCTGGTTCTTGTCATATACTGTTGTGTAGGGAGGCGTTATCATCATTTTTTATATTTACGTATTAAGTTTGGATAGAATATGGGTAAAATTGATGTCTTGTTAAATTAATCCGCTGTTATATTGGGGATGTTGTCTGTTTACACTATAATCTGCAATTTTATTTTCCGCATGATGCCCTGTAATTTCTGTTAGATATCTAGTATACCAAAACAGATAATTATAAACTCGTCACACAAGTTTATAATTGGATTTCCACTACTCTGGAATTCAATATTAGCTAATGATAGCAATCAATATGTTGTAATTAATTTACAACAACTACATTGTACTATTTTAAGAAATAGCACAACTTAAAGAATGAAAAGATTATAAAATAATGTATATAAATGTACAAAATAAAAATCTAACCGAATGATGTTTGAGGCTTGTCGTAACAATTTCCTTAATAATTTTATTTCAAAATTCTCCCAAGATACAACAGACGTATTCTGCACGAGATTGTAATGAATTTATCACTTTGTGATTATATATAAGTGTATTAGAGAAGAGAGAAGGAAGATCGAATTGGAATGAGTGAGATGTTAGATATCTAGTATACCAAAATAGAGAATTATAAACTCGTCACACAAGTTTATAATTTGAATTTCCACTACTCTAGAATTCAATATTAGCTAATGATATCAATCAGTATGTTGTAATTAATTTACAACAATTACGTTATACTATTTTAAGAAATAGCACAACTTAAAGAACAGAAAGATTATAAAATAATGTATATAAATATACAAAATAAAAATCTAACCGAATGATGTTTGAGGCTTGTCATAACAATTTCCTTAAGAATTTTATTTCAAAATTCTCCCAAGATACAACAGATGTATTCTGCACGAGATTGTAATGAGTATGTCACTATGTGATTATATATAAAAGTATTAGAGAAGAGAGAAGGAAAACCAGATTGGAATGAGTGAGGAAAGTGATCAGGTTTCCTCCTTATTTATAGTTTATCGGCATCCCTTCGAACGGTCGCACCCGTACTTCTTCGTACAGTCGCATCTCTTCTGAATGGTCACACTCGTATCTTTTTGTAAAGTCGCATTTCTTTCGAACAGTTGTGTTTGTACCTCTTCGTACAGACGCATCTCTTTCGCTGAAAGGAAGTGTCTTTCGCGAAGTGTGTTTTCGTTGAAATGTGACCGTTTAATGAAAGAAAGTGCCTTTTCGTGAAGTGTCTTTTCGCTGAGATATGACCGTTGGTGAAAGGAAATGTCTTTTCGCGAAGTGTCTTTTCGTGAAGGGTTTTTTCGTGATGTGTCTTTTCGCGAAGAACCGTGCTGCTAATAGTCACGTCCTTTCACTACATTCACACTTGTTCGCTTAAATTATATGAGACAATGGACAAAGTATATTTCATTCAATACTTACGAATTCCAACAATTTGTTTATTAGCTATATTGATGCTAAATTGGACTTCAATACTTGCTAAAATAACAGTATTCAATTTTGTTAGGTGCCCCTAGTGCAGCGTACCACTCTATAGTTTTGAACTTTATTTCAATAAAATAAAGTACACATACAATGCAATTTAATGCTGAATTCAAAGCAGGGATCTAGAGTGCACATATCCCCGCCTATCAGGTTTAAGTGATTTAATCATTTGTTTACCATTTTTCGTCTACAAATAGCTGCATTAATGTCATATTTCAAATTAAAGTTTCATTACCCTTTAAGATACGGATACAACATTGCGGTGTTGCGTCGACCTCAACCTCCTTTATTTGTATGATAGATTGAATCGTTATTCATTGCTGAGTATGTCCTTTAATATTAGTTCATTTAACTAATACTAACTTTCTATGTTTAATTTAGTTATTTAACAACCGTTTCCAATGGAACAATAACTAGTAATTACCACCAAATGCAACTGAATATCAAATATTTAGGGAAGTAGATAGTGGTAGACCACATATTTCGTAGGTGCAAATAAAAGTTGATCAATACCACTAGCCATCGACATATTAACTTAATATCTATCACTTGCACTCCTTCTCTTTCATCCTAAAGCATCCCCATTTCTCCATCCTCTCTTTTTAATATCATGATTCAAAGTGACATACGTGACCTTGATGAAGTCTATTCATTCTTTGAAATAAAAGTTGTCGCCTTGTAAGTATACAATTATATTTATCGCACAATAAGGCATCAAAACTAATAGATTACTGAATTGTGAATATTTTGATTTTGCCATAAGTAGATCTGATTGTTGAGTAAAACTTTATAATTTCCTCTGTGTAGATAAGCTTAGAAGTGAAGTGCAGTAAAACAATTGACAGATAGATGAAAATAGCAAGCAGCAACACAAGAGATTTTTGTTTACACGGAAAACCCAATGAGGGAAAAACCACGGCAGTAGAAGTCCAATTCTTCCACTATAAGATGATAGTAGGATTACAAGAACTCACCACAAATATTGGATGGTTTTCTATTTTTGTATATATCTCACACTCAGTGGCTCACTCAAGCTTGAGGATAAAGACTTCGCAAGCTATCTCTCTTTTTGTGTATTTCTATATATATTTTTCACACATTCTCTCACACTCATATATCTAAGTGTGGAATACAAAAGGTTCTCTCACAATGTGGCTTTCAAACTTCATCTTGGAAAAAATGTTTCCATTTGAATTGCAATAAATATGCATAGAATTTGATGTGTCTACACACCTTTCAACAATATCTATTGAGCATTCCAATAAACTAGGAGGGAAGACCCAACAAATCTCCCCCTTGCCGACTTAATCAGGAAGCACTTCCATACCAGCACCATCACAACACTCATCAAATTTCTTAGTTGGTATGGCCTTCGTCAACATGTCTGACCAATTATCATCAGTATGAACTTTGTTGAGTTGCAACAGCTTTGCTTCCAATGCATCTCTAATCCAGTTATATCGAACATCGATGTGTTTCGATCGGGAATGATAGGCTGAATTTTTAGCAAGTTGAATTGTACTTTGAATGTCACAATAGAGATCATAACTTTCTTGTTTTGGGCCCAATTCTAACAAGAAGTTTTTTTTAGCCATATCATCTCTTTGCATGATTCTGTAGCTGCAATGAATTCTGCTTCGGTTGTCGACAAGGCAACACATTTTTGGAGCTTTGATTGCCAAGATATTACTCTCCTCGAAAATGTAATCAAATAGCTTGATGTTGATTTTCTAGAGTCAACATCTCCTGCCATATCAGCGTCTGTGTATCCTTTTAACACAGGTTTTCCTTTTCCGAAGCACAAACATCTTCTGGTTGTTCCTCAGAGATAGCGAAATACCCATTTAACAACAACCCAATGTTGCTTTCCAGGATTTGATAAATATCGACTCACGGCTCCAACAGCGTATGCAATGTCCGGTCATGTACATATCATGGCATACATTAAATTGCCAACAGCGGAAGAATACGGGACATTTTCCATTTCAGCCATTTCATTTTCAGTTTTTGGACTATGTTCCTTGCCTAATTTAAAGTGGTTGGCAAGTGGTACACTTACAGGCTCGGCCTTGTGCATGTTAAATCTTTCAAGAATTTTCTCTATATATCTTTCTTGCGATAACCACAATAGCTCTTGGATCTATCACGAGTGACTTTCATTCCAAGAATCTGTTGTGTTGTTCCCAGATCTTTCATTGCAAAAGATTCGCTTAAAGCCTTCTTGAGAGCTGTAATTTTCTTTTTGTCCTCCAACAATCAAAATATCATCAACATATAATAAAAGTATAATGAAATCACCACTAGCATACTTCTTTATATAGACACAGTGATCGCATAGAGTCTTCTTGAACTCATGTTGAGTCATGAATGAGTTGAACTTCTTATATCATTGGCGCGATACTTGTTTTAAACCATATAGACTCTTCTCGAGATGACACACATGATGTTCTTTTCCCGCAACTTTGAACCCCTCGGGTTGCTTCATATAGATCTCTTCCTCTAGGTCTCCGTGTAAAAATGCTATTTTAACATCGAGTTGTTCAACGTCTAAGCCTAAACAAGCTGCTAGACCCATTATGACTCTAATAAATGACATTTTTATCACGGGAGAAAATATTTCATCAAAATCAATACCTTTCTTTTGATTGCAACCCTTAACAAAAATTCGAGCTTTGAATCTGGGTAGATTATTCTTCTCTTCTATTTTTAACTTTTACACCCATTTGCATTTTAAGGCTCGTTTTCCCTTGGGTAGCTCCACCAGATCATATGTATGATTGTCATGCAAGGATTGCATTTCTTCCTGCACAGCTTTCTACCATTCTTCTTTGTGTTCACTGGTTGTAACTTGTTCATAACTTTGAGGCTCCCCGTCATCAGCGATTATCACATACTCATCTCTAGGATATCTAGTAGAAGCACGTCTTTCTCATGTAGAACGTCGTATGGAGGTTGCGTTGTGGCATTTGTTTCATCTGTCATCTCTTCATGTGACTGAGATTGTTCATGCAATGATGGATCTTCAATTGATTGTTCAATAACTTCATGTTGTCTTTGCAACCCATTATGATTAGGCTCCTCCTCTTGCCTTCCAACTGTATCTTGCATCAAAAAGGATGGTGCAAGATCTGAATATATTATTTGCTTAGGTCTGAACTTCTTTGCTTGCTTAAGATCTTCTATTGTCTGGTCTTCAAAGAAAATAACATCCCGGCTTCTAATAATCTTTCTTTTAACTGGATCACATAACCGATATCCAAACTCATTTTTTGGTGAATCAAGGTAAATACACTGCTTGGTTTTTGAGTCAAGTTTAGCCCGCTCGTCTTTAGGAATATGAACGAATGCAAGACAACCAAACACCTTCAAGTGGTCATAAGAGATCTTCTTGCCTGACCAAACTTCATCTGGAATGCCTTTGTTTAGTGGACCTGATGGTGAGATATGAATTATATCGACAGCAGTCTTCACAGCTTCTCCCCAGAATGATTTAGAGAGTTTAGCATGAGATATCATACGTCGAACTCTTTCTTCGATGGTTCGATTCATTCTCTCAGCAACACCATTTAGTTGAGGTGTCTTTGGAGGTGTTTTCTCAAGGCGGATGCCAAATGTCTTGCAGTACTCTTCAAATGGACCACAGTATTCACCACCATTATCAGCTCGGACACACTTCAACTTCTTGTTTGTTTGTCATTCCACCATGGCATGAAACTCCTTAAAAGCCGTAAGTACATTGTCTTTTGTTTTCAACAAATACACCCAAACCTTTCTTGAGTGATCATCAATGAATGTTACAAAATATAATGCACCTCCAAGAGATTTTTCAGTCATAGAGCAGACATCAGTATGTACTAAATCAAGGATATGCTTTCTTCTTGATGGTCTATCTGATCTATAAAAGGAAACTCTATGTTGTTTCCTATCCAAACAATCAATACAAGGTTCAAGTGTTTTACCTTTCACTTCAGGGATCAACTCCTTTTAGGCAAGTATTTGCAATCTCTTTTCGCTTCTGTGTCCTAATCTCTTATGCCATAGTTCCAATACTGAATCATCATGGACAACATTAGCTTCACCGCGTAAGCAACCATGTGTTAAATACAAAGAGCCCTCCTTTTTGCCTCGAGCAATGACCATGTTCCCATTTGTGAGTTTCCATTTTCCAGAACCAAATTGATTAACTAAACCAGCGTCATCAAGCTTACCTGCAGATATTAGATTGAGGCGCATATCTGGAACATGTCTTACGTCCTTCAATATAAGCTTGCAACCAGTGTTAGTTTTCAAATGAACATCTCCTACGCCAATAATTTTGCTAGTAACTTGATTACCCATTTTAACAGTACCAAAATTACCTTTTTGATAAGAAGTAAATAACCATTCATGTGGAGTAATGTGAAAGGAAGCACCTGAGTCAACAATGCATATATTGTCATCATAAGTCAAATTGAGATAATTGTCATCTAAAATAAAGAATACATTCGATTCTTCTTTGACTGCAACTGCTATAGTGTTTTGTTCTTCCTTCTTTCTCAGGTCAACTTGATCTGGCTTCACAGTTCCATTTTTTTTAATCTCTTTTAAGATTACGACATTCAGATTTTTTTATGACCTGGTTTGCCACAATAATAACAAGTGATTCTGGAGCGGGATTTGGAGCGTCCTCTTGACTTATCACGTCCCTTGTTTTTATTTCTTCAATGAAATTCACTTCTGCCTTGATTCTCTGCTATATGAGCCTCGCTTTGTGTTGTTCCACGCTCTTTTCTTCTTGCCTCTTCATTTAGAAGGCTATTAGCAACCGCATCCACGGTGAGTTTTCCTTCTGGAAGTGATTTATTTAAAGTAACAACCAAAGTATCCCAACTCTCAAGTAAAGAGCTTAAAAGAAGACAGCCTTGGAGTACATCATCTATCTTCATTTCAATCTTGGTTAACTTGTTTACTATGCCCTTAAAACTGTTCAGATGCTCAGTCATGCCTTAACCATGTTTGTACTCTGACTTAACCAATCGTCCTACAAGATGAGCTTTGTTCTGAGGTGTCTTCTTTTGAATCATAGACTCAAGTTTCTCCCACAACTGATAGGCATTAGTATAAGTAGATACATGCTCAAATAAACTTTGATCTATATATTTTCGGATCATAGCAACTGCTTTCCGGTTCAAAAGTTTCCAATCTTTTCCGGGCTTTCCTTCCGGCTTATCTGCTTTTGTGATTAGCTCGTACAAATCCTTGCAGTACAGATGATCTTCCATCATTGGCTTTCAATAAGAAAAATTCTCTGCAGTGAGCTTAAAAATTTCACCATCATGTGTAATGGTGGTCTCCATTTTAGCTTACACAAGAAGGAAATATATTGCTGAACCAAGCTCTGATACCACTGTTGAGTAAAACTTTATTATTTTCTCTGTGTAGATAAGCTTAGAAGTGAAGTGCAGTAAAACAATTGACAGATAGATGAAATTAACAAGCAGCAACACAAGAGATTTTTGTTTACGCAGAAAACCCAATGAGGGAAAAACCGCGGGACTAGAAGTCCAATTCTTCCATTATAAGATGATAGTAGGATTACAAGAACTCACCACAAATATTGGATGGTTTTCTATTTTTGTATATATCTCACACTCAGTGGCTCACTCAAGCTTGAGGATAAAGACTTCTCAAGCTATCTCTCTTTTTGTGTATTTCTATATATATTTTTCACACACTCTCTCACACTCATATATATATAAGTGTGGAATACAAAAGGTTCTCTCACAATGTGGCTTTTAAACTTCATCTTGGAAAAAAATGTTTCCATTTGAATTGCAATAAATATGCATAGAATTTGATGTGTCTACACATCTTTCAACAATATTTGTTGAGCATTCCAATAAATTAGGAGGGAAAACCCAACACTGATGAATAATCAACTATGAAGGTTATTATACCATCTTTGATTTGTAATAAGTACTTTTTGTATTTTTTTTCATTTTATTTAATAAAATAAAGGTATCGAAAAGTGATATTTTCAGCTCATGTTTGTACGAAGGGATAAAAATCGTGAATCATTAATGAATATACAATAGTAAATTTGAACTGAATCGATCCGAAAAGACCCGGAGCCTGATGGGTTTTAGGTCTGGTCTGAGTGATGAAAAATGCAACAAAGACCGATCATACCCGATCTGAACCAATCCGACCTGGAAGACCTGAACCAAAAGTGTTGAAATATACACATTTTTAGTGTTATTAAACAACCAGACCCAATCCGAACCAAAACGAAGATTTAGATTTCCGAATAGCATAGTTTGTATCCCACAAATCCCGGCCCATCTAAAATCGAGATCCATCGGGTTGGGTTGGATCTGGGTCCATCGGATTGGATATAGCTGATACCACTTTAAGAGCTACTCTCAGAAATCTGATCAATCTTATACATACTCTGGACGAATGTGATACCAATTAGCCAAAACTGGATGAATCACTTATCCTCCCTTCCGTCTGCTTCAAAGAAAATTTGGTTCATAAGCTCCAATTTCATTATTGGTAATCTCTATGATTGCATTAAATTCCAAATCTCAACTCAAATCACGCACTGTGTTGTAGTTGCATGTGAGTAGTGCGTAATAGAAATCTTGAGTTTGATAAACCTTTTGTAACATCTTACCTTTAGAAACCTCCGCCAAATACAATATGAAACGAATCTATAGGAACCGTTAAGGCAGGAACAAAATTAGTCATATTGGGAGTCTAGGACTGAGCATAAGGAAGATCAACAACTTATATTGGGAGAGGGGATGGTTGAAAAACATGAGTATTACCGTATATACCCAAATCATAAAACATTGCATTATCCTGAACAATGTGACCAACATGAAATTTATTAGCATGCACCGTAGAATCTAACTCAAAATTCAGTAAAGTAAAAGAATCTTTCCTACCTAAACATACATTTATGACACGATATAACAAAGCTCAGTTTTAACTGCAACATGATTACCAATCATTTGGTATACAGGTACAGAAATTTGACGAGGGGTTGAAATATTGAACTGAACATAGGCATCAGGTGCGACAGCTATTCAGGTCCTTGTGATTTGATGTGTGTAATGCGCGCGCACACACACATGTGCACCCAAGACGATTCCTGATGACCAGCTTGAGCAAAAGGATTAGCTATTGAGTTGAGATACAATAGTTTTGGCAAGAAGCCGACCTGAAGCTTAACCATGAGCGATCAAGGCATTCGCTTGAATATGATGAGAACTAGCTTGTGCATGGAAAACTAGATACCATGTAATATGAACCAAGTGGCACACAGCCAGAGATATTGATCACAACACTGGACTCAGCCTGTACTCATCACGAATTCGAACATGTTGCATAGCGTTAGCATTAGGCTGATTAGAGCATATGGAGTAAAACCAATGATGATTGCAACTTCATGAGAAGTGGACTACTGCTGCATGGTCTGAACATGATATAAAGCATCAGACATTCCTGTTGGGAAGCACAAGATTAGCACGAAAGGCAATATACACATTCAGTTCCAAACTAATATTTATGATTAGTGCACCCAATCTTTTTGGGCACAATTTAATGGAGTGTTCTGTATTCATAGGCTCCATAGCACGACAGTTATATAATGGTATTTGCTGTTATCAATTGAACATGTACAAGTTTGGTTTATTTTGTTACTGTACATTGCTGTTTATTGCTACATAGTTGTTTCTTTTAGGTGGTTAACATATTTTGATTTTTTAAAATCATGCTTCTCTCCTTTAACAGGAGCAATAACATATGAATCTCAAACTGTCTGAGTAATAGTTTATTAAATAGCCCTTCGCAATCTTTTAAGATCAGGCCTCAAGTAACACATACATCTCAGTTTATAGTTTTTTCCATACCTTTGCAAACCTGAGATATAAAAATATCGATAAAGCGAAGCTAAAAAATTCATGGTTTTCTTGCATTATCTTCTTTATATTCATATTTTCAAACTCTTAAAGTTATACTACTTGCATGTTTATGAACAAAACCCCAGCAACCAGAGCCATTTTTAGTGACACATTTCAATAGTTTTTCATCTTCTTCTGGCGACCATAGCCCTTTCCTTAGCTTTTACTTGTACCAACAATAATGCCCACCCATATCTATGTGTTGTTTTATTTTAACAAATGTTGGCTTTTTCTTTTATTTGCAGAAAGATATTAAAGAATCAAGAAGCTTGAAAATTTAAGGAAATCTATGAAGTGATGAAAAGGAATAAAGGGAGAGAAATGAAGAGTTCCTGCGGGGTCAGCATTTTGCGGTCAGGTCTGGTCGACGCAGCAACAGCGGATGAAACCAAGGTACGTAGATTGGATGAATCCGAGGTATGTAGATCCAACATTTTAATATAGAAATTTTGAGGGAAGCAAGTAATGGGAAACTTGAACCATAATGTGTTAGCAATAATTTATAGTTTTATATGGCATTTAACCACATTCTAAACTAGATTATGTTCACCTTCGTTGGATCTGTCATACAAGTCTTGAATTTCGGTTTTATTATAGGATTACAATACAAATATATGTATTTATAACCAGGGACGGAGGGACATATGCCTAGTGAGGTCACCACGCGACTGGAAAAAAAAGAGACTCGGTTGCTTTTAATCTTCAGAAAGGGAAACGCGACAGAAAGAAAAAAAGGAAAAGGAAAAATGAAGGAAAGCACGGAAGACAAAAAAAGAAGGAAAAATCGATCCTTTAGCTATTCCACTTCAAATCTTCAGAGCGCTTCTTTCATTCCACGTCACTACTCATCGTCCCTTAGAATCTCCGGTGATGGGTAAATCAATTATCCCTAATTTTAATTTCTAATTTTGATAGATCAGTGGCTGTAATTCCTTTCTGGTTTTTATCTCTGGGAACGATGGTAGAATAAAGTAGGAACCAATATTTTATTTGTGGCACGTGTATTTGATGTGGACGTAAAAATGCACATTTATATTAATATATTTATTCATTTAGTGCTAATAAATGTCATATGTAGGTATTTTATCATGTTTAAACTATAATTCAATTGATTTCAAAATATCATATGTTCATTGTCATACAAAGGGAAAATAGTCATTTTATACTTAAGTTATTTTGAGAATTGATACTTGGACATTTTTCATTGTTTTTGTAGACATTTGGTGCGTTTGGAAGAGATCTTCATAAAGATTTATATGCATACAAAAGGAATGAAGAGGAAATAATTCTCATACATAATCATGGAGGACCCCACTTACTACACTTAAAAGTTAATGGACAAATTAGTGGATGATAAAGCTTTAGGAAAATTTGACGATGGAGTAATTAAAATTTGATGATTAATTGGTGGCCACACTTACTAAAGGGCATTCTTGGTAGCACTCTAAAGTTGAATTAGATTTTTTTCCACATGTATAAATAACCCGTATTTTGATGTAAAAATCATCTTGGATTTTTTTTAGTTTAGAGTGGAGGCTGAAATCAAAACCTCTATTTTTCTTCCATGACTTCTTAGCCATTTCTCTTATGTTGTTTAGTTTTATGCAAGTAGTTTAGATCTATTTTTTTGTTGTTAATTAGTTCTTTCTTTTGTTTTGTTCATATTTATGTTGAAACTTACATGTGTTGATTCAATAACACATATGAGTAGCTAATACCTTTGATTTGGGGGTAATGAAGCTCTCTAACTTTATGTAAATTCAACATTTGTATGATTTGTTATTTCTAATTTGTGCTTCATATTAGCGGATGTTGATGTAAGTTTATACAAGTGATTTTGATAGTCTATGTTTGTTAACAACAAAACAGACTATGCCTAGTCAATGTAAACACAAATTACATTAATATTTGCTAAGTGTTTATTGATTTTAAATGAAAGTAAGAATAAAATTTGATGGTTTATAGTTCTATTAATTGTTCATAAGCCATACTTAAAATAGTTTTTTTTTTGCTTTAGTTTCATTTTCATGAGAATCATAAGTGGTTTAAATGTTGCATTTATGTCACTTAATGGAGATCATAGATCGTACGTTTGTTAATTTGCATAAATATGAGAGGGGATTTACCTCTAAGTTGCTTTCATTTCATATTTAGCTCTCAACTTAGTTCTAGTGTTGATTAGTTTTTGTTAGTTAACTCAATCCGAATTTTGGCTTAATTTAATTGAATAAGATTGAAACTACTTCTTCCCCTGTGGATTGATTCGTATTTGCTACGTACTAATAATTGTATGTCATGCGCTTGCGGTTTATTATTAAAATATTTTGTTGACGGTTTTCCAATTCGATTGAAAATCTAATTGTAAACAGTATCCTTGACTAAGTGATCAGTTCCTTTTTGGTTTTAGATCATGGACTGGTAACAATTTAGTTTGTTAGTAACAAACTAATGGAAACCAATATTTTATTTGTTACATGCTACTATCTCAAGCTGGCATATTGGTTTATTCACTAATACGTTTTTTGCCTGCTAAATGTCATATGGCAACATTTTTGTTAACTTGTTCGATATCATGAATGTGACAATAAAAATAACAAATTTCATCTTTTGATTATAATGAATTTTTTGTTTTTTAGATTTGCGAACTTTTTCAAAAATCATTTGACAACATCTCAAATGAAGTAGGTTCTTCTACAATTTCTACTCCAACGGATATTCTCCCTAAAAATAATAGCCCAAACACTGTTTGTCCCAGCCTAGTAACTCGAAGTCGTCTTGAAGTTGATTTATTTGATCTTCCTTCCGATCTTAGTTTACGACATCAAATTTGTGATTATGATCCAAATGATCAAGATATAGTCCGAAGAACATATTTATTGAAAAATCCTTGCCAGCCTTCTTTGCAATCGTTTCCTCAAACAATAATAGGTGGTAAGGCACGTCATTTTAATCAATCATGGTTTCATGATTACAAAAATTGGTCGGAATATAGATGTTCATACCATGACATTTTGATTCGGGCTCATAAACTAAGTGGTAAGTGCTTTCGTATTAGTTTATTTATTTATTTATTATTAGCTTTTCAATTAGAGAATTATGTTCTATTTTATTTTGTTTTTCAGGTTTTTGAAAAGAAAGCTACAACATTGTGCACATTCGAAGAAGAAATGTAAGTAACTCTACAAGTTATTTTATCTGTTACATATTACCGTAAAAAAATATATAAAAAAAATCGGGTGCTATCGCCCCCGAACCCCGTCATTTTTCCTGTTTATGACCTCATCAACATTTATTTATGGCTTCGCCACTGTCTGTTCATAGGTGCAGCTTGCAGGTCTTTCTTTAATTTTGGCAAAAGGACAAGACATCTTCACTCCAATTAGTTCTGTTTTGCCAACATCTTTGATTAGAGATGCTGATGCCCTTGAATTATGGTTAAAGGTAGACGATGAAATCAAGCAAACAGTTGAGAATTCGAATACTGATAAAAGCATACACCGCAATCTTAAACTAGTTTACTTTTTTATTTTCCATTTTATAAACTAGTCTAAATTGTTTTTGAGCTTCTGACTATTTGTTCCTGCATGCATCTGAAATACACAGATTCAGGAAAAATGTGAGGTAGTCAGTTTTTCTTATTTTATTTCTGATAAACTTTGACAACAGTTGTAATGATTATATATATATATACATATAATATTTCAGTTCTTTTGATTAAAAAATAACGGAGAAGAATGGTATAATTAAATGACAAAATTTGATAAGTGTATTCAATAATGTTTGCGTTGTCATGATTCTAGTACTAATATTTTTTGAAATATCAACGCACTTAAAAAAAACATTGAATTGTAATAACCCGGAAATCCGAGCCAATTTAAAAATTTTATTTTGGCAATTTTAGTGAATTTTGATTATTTAAAATGAATTATTTTGAATAATAACGATGAGGAATTTATTTTGAATAGAATTCGAACGTATATATTCGTTTGAATCGTCGCTAGAATATAAATAATTATTTATAATTATAAAAGGAATTAGAAATGGCGTGGTAGTTCAATAATTCGATTTCAAAATTCAAATGAATGTACAGGATTCAAAATAAACCAGATTTTAGAGAAACCAATTTTTTTTGAATCTAATTGATAATATCTTTCCAACGAATCCGAAAAATCAAAATTTCATAGCGGGAATCAAAAGATACGCCTAGTTGAAAATTCAGCATAGTCGCTATGGAATTCTGGCCCTTAAAAATGGAAAATTTGCAAACGACCTCGGTTTTCGACGAAACCACTTTCGTTGGATCCGTGATGTCAAGTTATTGCTAGATTCCAAAATTCGTAATTTTTCGAATCAATATGTGAGCGTGGCAAAGGAAAACGCGTTTGACCAGTTTAAGTTGATTTTAATTGACTGGAAAATGGCCATTTTTCAAACGGTCTCAGAATTTGACGAAATTAGATTTGTTAGGACCGTATCGTCAATACAAAGGTAGAAAATATTTTTTGGGAAATTTTAGATCCAGTATGTGGCCCCGGTAAATTGAAATGTGCGTTCAAATTCAGTATATAGAGTTATATTTTGATTTTGACGAAAACTGATCGAAACGATCGAATCAGCTTACGATACATATCCCATTGTGTTCAGAATGAGGGTAATTGGCTGGAGACGACAGTCGGCGGGTTTGATTTCGAGTCCGAACGAAAAAATTAACTTTTTGAAGGATAAAATAATTAAATTATGTTTATACTAAACCCCCCCTCCTTTTTCTCTTCCCCCCTTGTAACACCCCGTATTTCCTGTGAACTTAATAATTACAAATCTAAGTGTAATTAAAATATAAAATAAGAATCAGGGAAAGCGGGTTGCGCCATTGCGTTCATCTCGAAATTCTGCTTGAAAACGAGTCCGAGTTTGCGAGAATCGGAGTCTGTATGACCAAGTTATGGCCCTCCAAAGTTTCAGGAATTTTCAGAGTTCAAAACAGCTCGAATTCGAATTCAAATTTCGAATTCAAAACCCAGAACAGACTTGGCGGGAAATTTTCCGCCCAGTACCCAGGTCGACTGGGCAGTCGACCCCCCCCCCCCGACCAGGTCGACTGGGCAGTCGACCTGGGGGTTGACCTGGTCCCCGAACCTGGTTTTGGGCCTGGGTGCATTCTTATGTATATGGTCTTGTTTTCTACCTAGATTCGTCTGCATAAACCTATTTAAACAGCCTCAAACCTAGCCTTCTCTACACACGATTATATTCTGCTTCTACTCTGCCTCTGTTCTAAATAAAAATAAAAATGGCGTCGCTACTCTGCTGGAATCAAAATTAGAAGCTAATCAACATCAACCTAAGCAACTCAATTCAAGCTTGAAACTTCAACAACGGTTAAAGAAGATCAACTAACGTCGCTACAACTATCTTTCTTTTAGAATCCAATCAAGGCAAGTACAGTTATTTTCTGATATAAACGTTAATTCTGATTGTGACATGAATTGTAAATCTGAATCTGAGATTATGTCTGTTATGTTCTGTTTAGATCTACCTTATTCTGTATTTCTTTCTACTTTATGTTCTATAGCCAGGCTACCACGAGCCTGAGCCAATCTCATAAGAGATTAACATACGCTAAAATATTTGGGACAATAAAAATGAATAATGCATGAAATGGGCATGACCGATATGTGACTGATTTGAGGAAAGAACATAGGTTGAACTTGGAACTTAGGACATAAATCTAAGGCATATAATTGAACCTATGACTTGAGTTTTGTGGCATAAAGAATATTGAACATACGACTTGAGAAGTTGAGGCATAAAATTTACATTGGACATATGACTTAGGAATTGGGGCATAAATTTGACTGTAGGCACGTAATTAGTTTAGATACATATTACATGTTGTAAACTAGATCTGGATCTGAGCAAGCTATATATGATAATCTGTGATTTGGGGACATAATTCAATATCTGATTTTAAGAATAGGATACCTGATTAAAACCTAGATTTGTGGCACATTTTAAGAAGGGGAAGATATGTGACTTAGGTGTAGAAATTAAAATCTATAATAAGATTTGAGGACTATTAAGTGTGAATACACCTAAATAGGGACTTTTGGATATATGGCATGCATTGTAATATTTGGTATAGTTTATAGATGAATCTGCTGTACAATGCTAGTTTAACCAAAATGGGAACATATGTTATATGGTAAATTATTTTCATATTCTGTGTTATGTAAATTTATGCAAACATGGGGTATATGATCATATTGTGAATCATGATAATTATTTAGGCCTAATTTATGATTAAGCAAGGCATGTAAATAGAACCTTTAGAAATATTAAATCTGCTAAATCTGTCATCTGCTAAGTCTGTTGAAAATGCCAAATCTGCAAAACTGCTAAACTGCTAAATCTGTTGAGATGCCTAATCTGTTATCTGCTAAATCTGCTAGTTTGCTTAATCTGCTAAATCCGTTAAGTCGCCTAATCTGCAAAATCTGTTATCTGCTATATCTGTTGAGTTGATATAATTAGTCTGTTATTGACATAATCTGATCTGGCTATTGTTATGAATAATTGACACGTATATTAGGCGTGGGCATAAATGGTAAATTATTAATTAATTGGCCGCAAAGATAAACATGGCTAACTCGAGGTTATAATGAGTTTGCGGCGTAATCCTGCCCGGAACCGCCCGGCACATCCAGTGGCCGCAAACAATAGGTTCTAATGTGGGAAGTTAGTCATAATATGCTTAGACACGAGGTTAGGTCTGGCTTGTGGCAGAAGTCTGCCCGGAACCGCCCGGCCCATCCAGTGGCCACAAGCTAGCAACCTAATGTGAGAGGTCTGTGCATTAATAATTAATTAATGCAAATCTGAGATAAAAATGATGTCCAAAACTTGTTGGGTGGATAGGGTTAAACCAACTGGACTAATATAAACCCGTTCATGAATCTGTAGGCCCAATACAAAGTTAGACAAATCTGAAATTCTGTTGAATATGTACATCTGATCCGTTAGTCTGGAAACTTGTTGATTTGATTTTATGATCTGTGAACTAGTAAATCTGATCCTTGTATGTCTGAACTTGTAAACAAGTTAATCTGAAATCTGTTAGTCTGGGGACACAAGGTTAGGAGGGAATTTACTTGTGTCATCTGTTGTTTGGGACCCATATTAGTCGGTAACCCTTTCTGGTATCAAAACTTTGACCCAACAGTAGGTAGGGTTCGGGCACGCTTGCTGAACTAATTATAAGCGGTTCATTCTGATAATGGCGAGGGGTGTTGATGGTGCGTTCCAACCGGGTCATGTGCATGCATGGATCCCGGTCTGCCTCTGAGGATGTAAGACGTTGTGACATCTGTAAATAGGTCTGTGCCAATTGGTTATCACTTTAGGGAGTGATACACCCTACCGTGGGGCCGACACAGGGTATTTATGTATTAGGGAGCCGATCGCTTGGGGTAGGGTTTTAGGGTACACTTAGTTCTGTCTGTTTCTGTTGGTACCGTCTGTTTTTGTTGGGTGGTAACACCTGTCTGTTTCTGCATGGTACCATCTGTTGGGGTGGTAAAGGCCCATTACTAGTGTACACCTAATTCTACATTCTGTTTCCGTAGGGATTAATCTGTTTCTGCTTCTGTCTGTTTCTGTTCGGGTGGTAAAGGCCCATTACAAGCACTCTCTTCTGTGGAAATTATTCTGTACCCGTTTCTATTTCAGTTTAGACATTAGGGTGACACCTAACTCTGTTATACTAGTATTAGTGCAGAGAAGTGTAAAGAAATAGCTTATGTCATTCTGTTCTTCTGTAATATCCGCTACACCTGTTACTATTATCTCTGATCCAGTTTTATTTTCATGTCATGTTATTATTATCTGTTCATAACTGAAAATCACCGGACTTGCCAGACTTTTTGTCTGACCCTTGTTGTTTCACCTCCTTTCTTCCGTTCCCCCCAGGTTTTGTAGAAGGGAGTACTCTAGCTTGTTCCAGATTTCTTCTGCTTGAAGTGCTTAAAGTATGGCTTGTCTTCTTCTGTGGGGATTATGATTTTAAACTATGCATTCTGAAGGCTTTTGTACAAGACTAATATTTTGTACTTAAATTCTGATATTGTGATTTGAAAGGATGTAACCAAGCTTATTTCGGTTTCTGTTGTAATAAAGTTATAAAATTTTCAAGTACTGTTTTATCTGTCTTGTAAGTTTCTGTTCTGTTTACTAAAATGCTCCACCAAAGTTAAGGCATTCCCTTTGTGAGTGACCTTAACGGAGGTGGGGTGTTACACTTGGTATCAGAGGTGAAGGTTACCAGATTGGGTAAAGTTTTTGAAAACTATTTTCAAAAAGGTTTTGAAAGGAAGTATTTTTAAAAATAAAGCTTATTTTGAAAAACATAATCCCCAAGAGCCATATATATTTCCTTCGGTCCTTTTTGTATTGAATCTCTCCTTTTTCGTTTCAGCATGTCTGAAGCATCTGAGATACCAGAGGGTGTTCATGTACCCGGTTGGTTTCGTCAATATCTTGAGGCTAGGACCGCCGCCGCAGGTCCAGCAAATGATCCCCCTCCTCCACCCCCTCCTCGTGCAATTTCTTTCTCAAAGATCTGTAGAGATTTTAGGGCCATGGGTGGAAAGGATTTCAAGGGAACTGAATCATTCGTAGAAGCGAGGAACTGGCTCAAAGAAACTGATGATCTATTCGTTATCTTTGAGGTGGACGATTGGCAGAAGGTACAGTTGGCGTTATGGCTGCTCAAAGATGAAGCTTCCTATTGGTGGGAAGTCACTAACGCCGAGAGGCCAGTTGAAACATGGATGGATTTCAGAACAAGGTTTGAGACAAAATTCCTCTCGCAAGCTGAACGAAGTCTATAACTGGAAAAGTTCTTATCTCTTAAGCAAGGAAGTATGACGGTCAAGGAATACGTCAACCAGTTCAACCAACTGGCTAGGTTCGGATTGGATTTAGTCAACACTCAGCATAAAAAGGCTCTCCGCTTTGTTAAAGGATTGAACGAGCTACTGCACAGCCTAGCCATGACCCATGTACCCATGGGAGCGACTTACGAGAAATTGGTGGACATGGCACTACTGCATGAGGAAGACAAGGGCCCGAAAGAGACAAAGAAGGAAGAACCACAGAATAAGAAAGCATGGCCCAAAAAGGAAACACAAAAGAAGGATGAGAAGTCTGAAGATAAGAAGAGGAAAAAGTGCTTTACTTGTGGAAGCTCGACTCTTCTGAACAAGGATTGCAGAAAAAGGAAGGGCACTTGCTTCAACTGTGGTGAGATGGGACACTTCACTAGGGAGTGCCCGAAGAAACGAGGGCAAGGGCAGAGGGCAGAACCCACTTCTGCAGGACAGGCGAATGCTCAAGGGACTGGTAGATAGGGTAGAAATAAGAAAATTTAAGTAGAAGGTTTAATTTTCTTATCTGATTGTTGAGTTAAAACTCTTTCTGATTCTGGCATTTTGATTCTGTAATCGATACTCTGCACTTTAATACTAGTATTGTTTCTGATTCCGCTGTAGACCCAAATCCATAAGGGTTATGTCTCATCTGTTTGTGATTGGGGTTTGAGAGATATTCGTGTTAGGCGTCAAGTAGGACGCATACATTCTGGGATTTATCATGCTTAGTTTCCTAAGAATCATTCGGTAATCTAATCTATACCAGTAATCTGTAAATATCTGAATATTTCTGATAAGGTTAAGATTTCCAGTTTTGACATTATCTAAAGAGGGTAATCCTCTGGGTGTCAATCTGATGTTGGTTTCGGCCTTCGGGGCCGATACTTAGGACCCATGTCTAATGGGAACCAAGTTTTTGTTTTATCTGTACTCGCTTCCATCATTCGACTGTATCCTATCGATCGAATCTTCGAACTTTAGGTAGAAACTAATGGGTGTAAAAATGTGTTTGAGACATGTTATGTTTGATGGTTGCAAGTGGATGCAAGTGGTTGCTAGTGGTTGCTCGTGGATGCATATACACGCACTAGGCACTAGATCGGCTCAAAAAACACTCTCATACTGCATATGGATGTGTGGGCATTTACAATTTTTGTGGATGCAAAATGTTTGACTCAGCACATGGATGTTGCATATGACTGAATGGTTGTGCACTCATATAGAAATGATATGTATCGAGTAGGAAAATTGCATACATGTTGGACTCATGGCACTGGCATAATTCGCATTAAGGAGGTCAACTGAATCAGTGGACCGCCTGATCTTTGCATTAGATAAGGAACATATACACACACTTTTGCATATGTTCATACGACATTAGAAGTTTCTAAGGACAATGGACGCCAGTGATTGATGATTGAGTAGATGGATGTTGGATGGTAGGACACATTCTTCTTAACTTGAAGATTTCAGGGACGAAATCCTTTAAGGAAGGGAGAATGTAACACCCCGTATTTTCTATGAACTTAAGAATTACAAATCTAAGTGTAATTAAAATATAAAATAAGAATCAGGGAAAGAGGGTTGCGCCATTGTGTTCGTCTCGAAATTCTGCTTGAAAACGAGTCCGAGTTTGCGAGAATCGGAGTCCGTATGATCAAGTTATGGCCCTCCAAAGTTTCAGGAATTTTCAGAGTTCAAAACAGCTCGAATTCGAATTTAAATTTCGAATTCAAAACCCAGAACAGACTGGGCGGGAAATTTCCCGCCCAGTACCCAAGTCGACTGGAGAGTCGACTGGGCAGTCGGTCCCCCCACTCCCCCGACCAGGTCGACTGGGCAGTCGACCTGGGGGTCGACCTGGTCCCCGAACCTGGTTTTGGGCCTGTGTGCATTCTTATGTATCTGGTCTCGTTTTCTGCCTAGATTCGTCTGCCTAAACCTATTTAAACAGCCCCAAACCTAGCCTTCTCTACACACAATTCTATTCTGCTTCTACTCTGCCTCTGTTCTAAATAAAAATAAAAATGGCGTCGCTACTCTACTGGAATCAAAACTAGAAGCTAATCAACATCAACCTAAGCAACTCAATTCAAGCTTGAAACTTCAACAACGGTTAAAGAAGATCAACTAACGTCGCTACAACTATCTTTCTTTTAGAATCCAATCAAGGCAAGTATAGTTATTTTCCGATATAAACGTTAATTCTGATTGTGACATGAATTGTAAATCTGAATATGAGATTATGTCTGTTCTGTTCTGTTTAGATCTACCTTATTCTGTATTTCTTTCTGCTTTCTGTTATATAGCCAGGCTACCACAAGCCTGAGCCAATCTCATAAAAGATTAACATACGCTAAAATATTTGGGACAATAAAATGAATAATGCATGAAATGGGCATGACCGATATGTGTCTGATTTGAGGAAAGAACATAGGTTGAACTTGGAACTTAGAACATAAATCTAAGGCATATAATTGAACCAATGACTTGAGTTTTGTGGCATAAAGAATATTGAACATACGACTTGAGAAGTTGAGGCATAAAATTTACATTGGACATATGACTTAGGAATTGGGGGCATAAATTTGACCGTAGGCATGTAATTAATTTAGATACATATTACATGTTGTAAACTAGATCTGGATCTGAGCAAGCTATGTATGATAATCTGTGATCTGGGGACATAATTCAATATCTGATTTTAAGAATAGGATACCTGATTAAAACCTAGATTTGTGGCACATTTTAAGAAGGGGAAGATATGTGACTTAGGTGTAGAAATTTAAATCTATAATAAGATTTGAGGACTATTAAGTGTGAATACACCTAAATAGGGACTTTTGGATATATGGCATGCATTGTAATGTTTGGTATAGTTTATAGATGAATCTGCTGTACAATGTTAGTTTAACCAAAATGGGAACATATGTTATATGGTAAATTATGTCCATATTCTGTGTTATGTAAATTTATGCAAACATGGGGTATGTGATCATATTGTGAATCATGATAATTATTTAGGCCTAATTTATGATTAAGCAAGGCATGTAAATAGAACCTTTAGAAATATTAAATCTGCTAAATCTGTCATCTGCTAAGTCTGTTGAAAATGCCAAATCTGCTAAACTGCTAAATCTGTTGAGATGCCTAAACTGCTAAATCTGTTGAGATGCCTAATCTGTTATCTGCTAAATCTGCTAGTTTTCTTAATCTGCTAAATCCGTTAAGTCGCCTAATCTGCAAAATCTTTTATCTGCTATATCTGTTGAGTTGATATAATTAGTCTGTTATTGACATAATCTGATTTGGCTATAGTTATGAATAATTGACACGTATATTAGGCGTGGGCATAAATGGTAAATTATTAATTAATTGGCCGCAAAGATAAACATGGCTAACTCGAGGTTAGAATGAGTTTGCGGCATAATCCTGCCCGGAACCGCCCGGCACATCCAGTGGCCGCAAACAATAGGTTCTAATGTGAGAAGTTAGTCATAATATGCTTAGACACGAGGTTAGGTCTGGCTTGTGGCAGAAGTCTGCCCGGAACCGCCCGACCCATCCAGCGGCCACAAGCTAGCGACCTAATGTGAGAGGTCTGTGCATTAATAATTAATTAACGCAAATCTGAGATAAAAATGATGTCCAAAACGTGTTGGGTGGATAGGGTTAAACCAACTGGACTAATATAAACCCGTTCATGAATCTGTAGGCCCAATACAAAATTAGACAAATATGAAATTCTGTTGAATCTGTACATCTGATCCGTTGTTCTGAAAACTTGTTGATTTGATTTTCTGATCTGTGAACTAGTAAATCTGATCCCTGTATGTCTGAACTTGTAAACAAGTTAATCTGAAATCTGTTTGTCTGGGGACACAAGGTTAGGAGGGAATTTACTTGTGTCATCTGTTTTTTGGGACCCATATTAGTCAGTAACCCTTTCTGGTATCAAAACTTTGACCCAACAGTAGGTAGGGCCCGGGCACGCTTACTGAACTAATTATAAGCGGTTCATTCTGATAATGGCGAGGGGTGTTGATGGTGCGTTCCAACCGGGTCATGTGCGTGCATGGATCCCGGTCTGCCTCTGAGGATGTAAGACGCCGTGACATCTGTAAATAGGTCTGTGCCAATTGGTTGTCACTTTAGGGAGTGATACACCCTACTGTGGGGCCGACACAACGTATTTATGTATTAGGGAGCCGATCGCTTGGGGTAGGGTTTTAGGGTACACTTAGTTCTGTCTGTTTCTGTTGGTACCGTCTGTATCTGTTGGGTGGTAACACCTGTCTGTTTCTGCGTGGTACCATCTGTTGGGGTGGTAAAGGCCCATTACTAGTGTACACCTAATTCTACATTCTGTTTTCGTAGAGATTAATCTGTTTCTGCTTCTGTCTGTTTCTGTTCGGGTGGTAAAGGCCCGTTACTAGCACTCTCTTCCATGGAAATTATTCTGTACCCATTTCTGTTTCAGTTTAGACATTAGGGTGACACCTAACTCTGTTATACTAGTATTAGTGCAGAGAAGTGTAAAGAAATAGCTTATGTCATTCTGTTCTTCTGTAATATCCGCTACACCTGTTACTGTTATCTCTCATCCAGTTTTATTTTCATGTCATGTTATTATTATCTGTTCATAACTGAAAATCACCGGACTTGCCAGACTTTTTGTCTGACCCTTGTTGTTTCGCCTCCTTTCTTCCGTTCCCCCCAGGTTTTGTAGAAGGGAGTACTCTAGCTTGATCTAGATTTCTTGCGCTTGAAGTGCTTAAAGTATGGCTTGTCTTCTTCTGTGGGGATTATGATTTTAAACTATGCATTCTGAAGGCTTTTGTACAAGACTGATATTTTGTACTTGAATTCTAATATTGTGATTTGAAAGGATGTAACCAAGCTTATTTCGGTTTCTGTTGTAATAAAGTTATAAAATTTTCAAGTACTGTTTTATCTGTCTTGTAAGTTTCTGTTCTGTTTACTAAAATGCTCCACCAAAGTTAAGGCATTCCCTTTGTGAGTGACCTTAACGGAGGTGGGGTGTTACAACCCTTTACCAAATCGACAGAAAGAAGACAGAAAAAAAAACCGCACCCTGAATCGCATCGCCCCCCTGTCGATGACCGCGCCGACCGCCCCCCCTCCACCCACGTTCGCCGCCCCTTCGCCGAACCCTTCCCCCCCTCTGTAAATCGCGAGCATCACCGAACCTCGCCCTCCCTCCAACCAGAAGTTGCGCGTGGCCCCCGTAGGACCCATCTCCACCAGAGCACGACCTCTGCCCCTCTGTTCTCCTCTTTCCGCTCCTCCTTTATTTGAGAAGGTGATTTTTACTCTATTTTATTTTATTTATTTCGTTTAAATAGATTTTAGTGATTAAATAAAATCAGTTTTATAGATATCATGACATCGATAAACATATATGATTTTTATTTATATATTTAGGGTATAAAGGAATGATTTTTATATAGTAGAAGTAATAAAGATGTGATCTTTATCGTAGTAGCAATATAAAAATCTGATTTTTATAGTATAGGAAGAATAAAAATACGATTTTATGTTATATAGATAGTAAAAATTTACTCTTTATTTATGTAGTATAATAAAAATATGATTTTTATTTTATATATGTTGAAATAAAAATGTGATTTTTATAGCGGTGATATAAACATTCGATCTTTATATTAGAGAGTTATAAAATATAATCTTTATTGGAAGAAGAGCGATATAAAAATATAATTTTTATATATAGAATAGCGTGATAAAAATATGATCTTTATTATATGAACACCGTTGTAAAAATAGAATTTTTATCTATATAGTAGCGGTGTAAAAATAGAATTTTTATCTATATAATAGCGGTATAAAAATAAATTTTTATATACATAGCAACAATATAAAAATGTGATTTTTTAAATATAGTGGCTACGGGCAACGAAAGTGACAAAAGGCGAGCACGACGAAGATTTTCTACATATGAAGAGTCGTGGCATTTGGATTAGCTAGTCGGTGAGAACTCCTCACTTTTAATTTATTTTCTAGTTGAAATATATACTAGGATGCAGACGGTGTTTAGTAGCACCCGACACCCGTCGTCCACAGACCATGGACGGCTAGTTTGTTTGATTGCTGTGTTGTGAAATTTGATTGTGTGATGTGAGAAGAAATAAAATATGTTATAGTGGAAAATATTTTATAGTTAAAAATATAATTTTAACATGTTTATAAAATAAATATTTATAAACGAATCGGATGATTTGTTTATATACACTGATTATGATTGGGACGATAAATTTTACACATCGCCCAACTGCACAAATAAAATCTGTGTTTGATTGATTGAAACCCCACACGGGTATTGGGATGATATATGACATACACTAATCCCAGTAATTAGTTGTATGTCGATCAATTGATTGACATACTGTGTAAGTGCTAATTATTTATATTTAATGCTTATGCAGTTGTATGGTGCACTCTGGATGATGGTTGATTATTTATCGTGGTTATTTTATACATGTGTTGTAGAAAATCCATATAATTAACATTATATGGTAATTGATTGGGCCTTAATCCAGTTTTGAAATAGAATATGTGAATAGAAATATTTGAAATTGAAATATTTGAAAAAGAAATATTTGAAATAGAATATTTGAAAATAGAAATATATGAAGCCGTGTTGATTAGATTGATGCCATTTTGACGTGAACGATATTTATATCGATTTTATTCATTTTTAAATGAATACTGAAAAGTGATTTCAATAATTGAATATTTTAGGAAATGAATTCAAATGGAATATTTTAGAAAATAAAATGAATTCGAATTGAATTGAATAGAAAATGAATTCGAATTAAAATTGAATTGAATAGAATTCAAATCGAATAAAAATTGAATTGAATAGGAATTCAAATCGAATTGAAATTGAATTGAATAGGAATTCAAATCGAATTAAAATTGAATTGAATAGAATTCAAATCGAATTGAAATTGAATTGAATCAAATTGAAATCGAATTGAAATCAAATAGAAACGAATGTAAAAAGGAATTTATAAAGGAAAATTCAATTTTGATTTGAAATCGAATAAGTAGTTGAAATCATTTTGAAAACGAATCGAAAACAATTTATATAATACGTTTTAAAAGGAAATCGACGAAGTATATATTATATGTATTATATATATAATATAATGGCCTGAATAGAACGCGCCGTGCTGCGGTAGTTTGTGAATTTCGACCATTGACTTCGAACAGACATTACGGGAGATCCGACCGTCAGATTCTCCTAAAACTGGAACCGTTGGGTTCGTATCAAAAAGAGCTTTCTAATGAATATTAGCGGTTTGAAATCTAATGGTTGGATTTGGAATTGTGTCCAAAACAAATTTGGAAAAGGTCGCTGTAAGTGCAGTTCGATGCCCGTTGATGGGAGTCGACTGTACGACCCTTGATAAAATTATTAAAAGTAATAATAATTTGTGTTAAATCATATGAAATGATTTGTGAAGAATTGGGATGAAAAACTCCATATTTGAAAAGATAAAAGTAATTTTTTATCGAAATGAACTAGTATTGAACTAGAATAATAATTTGTTTATTTTTAAACTAAATAAATTGGATTTGAAATGGTTTTGATAATAACCAGAATTTCCAATAATTGAATTGGAATGGATTTGAATCGAAATCGTCTTTGGAATATTTCGATGTTGGATTTCGGGATTATACAGATATTGTTCTGGAAATTTGAAAGATATATTTATATCGTTATTTCCAATACGATATTTGTTGGTCGTAGAATTTGATATTGAATATAAGCCGATATATTTTCTATTCGGAGCCTTGTATTTAATATCAAATGGGATTTGGGTTTGTCGTGAACGGTGTCTTCATTAACACTGTTCTTAAACCCAATTGAGAAAAAGATTAAATCTTTTTATTTTGATTTAATGAAGTGTACCAATTAAATAATATTTAATTGGAATTGAATTGGTATTGATTTTTGGGTTTATCGTGAACAGTGTTTTAAATAACACTTGTTCTTTAACCCGATAATTAATGGAATGTGATTTTGGGTTGTCGTGAACGGTATCTTCAATAATACTGTTCTTAGACCCTAAGGAGTTAAGAAAATCTAAAACTAACTGGAGATTAGTTAAGTAGAATGGTTTCTGGGGTATCGATCTGATGTTGGTTTCGCCCTTCGGGGTTAATACTTAGGGAATTGCTCACTTGTTAATTTACGGTTAGGGACTGATTGAAATGTGATGTGATTTTGGGTTTATCGTGAACCGTGTTGTAAATGACATTGATTCTTTAACCCAGTTAAAGATTAAAACTAAGTGGAGTTTTAATGAATCTTTAATTAGATTGAAAAGATCGAGAATGGAGTATCACCAGTTTTGCTCCAGGCGATAGTTAAATCTTTAATTAGATTTGAACGTGAAATGGTAATTGAATTTACCGATAACACCGTGGTGTTTGATATGAAGTATTACCAGTTTTACTTCATGGGATGAATAGGTTGGGATTGGGAAATTAAAACTAATGATTACTTCGGTAAGGTTCGTTAATCCAGAATAGTTTGAAGTTATATTCAAAGGAAGATTAAAGAATAAATTTAAAAGGATTTATCTTTGATAAAATTAATGGGAACCTTTTCCTAAGAATGTGAAATTAGAAACTAACTGTAGGTCGGCTAAGAAGAATGGCTTCCTGGGTATTGATCTGATGTTGGTTTCGGCCTTCGGGGTTAATGTTTGGGGAATTATTCTCTTGCTAATTTGCGGTTAGTGGCTGATGAATTGGAATGAGGCGTATGTTGTGTTTGTGTAACACTTGTTTAATAAATACGCGAGTTATTCAGAAAGACCGAGTTTATCCCATTCTGAATAACTGATTCGACGATTGTTCGAAGATGAAGACGGTGGTTGAAGACCGGAGGTCTTCACGTCATTTGGATAATTACTAATGATCTTGATTGGGCCGTACACCCAAGAGGAGGGAATCAGTTGGTGATCGTCCAGACGTACTGGGAGATCGATGGATATGCGAGGTACAAGGTGCCTCCGGTTTCGTTCAGACCCAGAATGGACTGTCTGTCTGACATTGGATATCATTCAGTGTGATTTATGGATATCGGTTGCATGGAGTGGTTTGCCTGTGTGGCATGCTAAGATGCAAATGATCAAGGCTTCTGTTGAAAATCAGTCTTGTGGTTGATGATTAAAGCACAGCCTGTGTGGCATAGCTTTGTGTAGCGTTGATTCGCGAGCCTCACACCCCGGTTGTGAACCAGAAACGGGAGGGGACATCAGGGAGGACATGCGTTTCTTTCTAGCAAAAAGTGGCGTCAGTGGTTTTACATGCCCTGACGAGTTTGACTTATGTGGTTGTTGCTGTTGCGAGGCGCCTCGATTATATCGGTCGATCCGGGGCCGATGGAGTCATTTGTTGGCTCATTTACGCCCCAAAGGGTGGGGAAACGCAGTGTTCAGGCATTTTAATCCACATCGGTGGACCGGCCCTGACGATCCAAGGGCTCACCTGTGTCTGGGTCCTGAGACTCGGGCTAGACTATCTCGAATCGGTAGAGGACTATCTTTTGCCTCGGTTCACAGATGGAAATCCAATTTCCAAATACGTGACTTTGCGGTTTTATTTGTAGAGCCTAGTATGGCGACATAGTAGCATGGGATACTATGCCGTCTATGATTGATACATTTATATTTGAAGTTGTTTTCGTACACTCTACATTATAATAGTATCAAATGATTTGTTTTTAGCGTATCAAGCATTCTTTGGCTATTATAAGGTAAAAACCCTATCCTCCGGCTTGTGTTGCATTGTGTGATGGGACCTGGGTCTTATAATAGCTTCATTGTTCTTTATTTAGCATTGCGTTGTTGTTTTATGCACTGTTATTCTTGGGAGGAAACCCGTTCCGTGTTATACGGCGTGGTCCCTTGATTTACCTGACTTTGAAATAAAGATTAATAACTGTTTTAGTTTTCACACCAGTCCCATGACTGACCCGGAGTTTATTGTTTTAACCTAAACTCTGGGTGCCCTTATTTCGACACGGGCAGCTAGTAGTTTTGGTTTTGCAGATTTATATTCACAGGATCCTGATGTACAGCTGGAACGGTACTCGGAAAGCTCTGTATCCGTGTATTACTTCTAGTTGTGTTTTGTATTATTTTCCGCTGCCATGTATTTAAATTTAATTTAAATCTCTGATATTTTCTATGTAATATTTATTCATACTCTGCATATTCTTGTATTCTGATGGAATTGTTGTAATATACAATGAAATGTTCTTCTGTCTGCGTTCTATTGTGTGTTGTTCTCGAAAGTATCCGCGCTTTCCTTACCGGGGAAGTTACAGGTCTTCACATTTGGTATTAGAGCTTTGGTTTGCAGAGCTCAGAGAACAAGACACATTAGAACCATATGAAAGAATTCATCAGAAATTGGATTAGAAGTATCCATGAGAATGACTCGTTAGAGATGGGATCAGTAGTATCCTAGAACGAGTGTGAAGAGTATATTTTTGAAATATAAAAAGAAAAACAGACTTTGTTTTGAAATTTAAAACGTATTATACGTATTTGAATATTTGTTTTAAATTGATTTGGACAATCTAGTATATGCAGGTTTTGCATATACGCCTAGCTAGCGTGTGTACGAAGCCTTAAATATACTGAATAGATATAGAATCATACTCTAGTCGCCCGAAGATGATTTTGATGATGGAGCTCCATCATCAGGATTTATGTTCGTGTTCCGAAAGTGAGATATCTATATATTTCTAATTGACTGGTGTGAGAACCAAAATTAGATAGGGCCTATTGTTGTGATTTGGCATCAAAAATCGGATTTTTTGACTATGTATCAAAATTATGAATTTGAAACGTTAACCAACTAATTGATTAATGGTTGTGTTGTTTGATTATTGTTTGATTAATTAAATGTTGAAGCATATAACCAAATTGATCAAATAGTGAATTGTATTGAAAATTTGTCGCATTTGCATGCATATACTGTACTTACATTGAACAGGTCATAGCAAGGAGGCTTGAGCATAGAAATAAAATTGTTTGCCCGATAAATAGGTACATGTTTACCATAATTTACTGTTTTGTTTGGGTGATGATGATTTTGTGAGCCGATTGGCTTTTTCTTTTTTTCTTTTGGATTGAAGAAGGCCATGGGAGGCTATATGAAATATCCCGCAGTCCCCGGTGCAGGGGAGGTTATGGCGAAATTTTCGAAAATTTATGGTTTTAGCCAAATTTTTTGAAAAATTTGAAAAGTTCTTAGAAACTGAAAAGTTGAAGAACTTAAGCCGTAAAGAAAACAATGAAAGTTGAGTTGATTTGTTAAACAACTTTCGGCTTCGTTCCTTTTCGGGGACGAAAATTTTTAAGTGGGGGAGATTGTAATAACCCGGAAATCCAAGCCAATTTAAAAATTTTATTTTGGCAATTTTAGTGAATTTTGATTATTTAAATTGAATTATTTTGAATAATAACGATGAGGAATTTATTTTGAATAGAATTCGAAAGTATATATTCATTTGAATCGTCGTTAGAATATAAATAATTATTTATAATTATAAAAGGAATTAGAAATGGCGCGGTAGTTCGATAATTCGATTTCAAAATTCGAATGAACGTACAGGATTCAAAATAAACCGGATTTTAGAGAAACCAAAAATATTCGAATCTAATTGATAATATCTTTCCAACGAATCCGAAAAATCAAAATTTCATAGCGGAAATCAAAAGATACGCCCCAGTTGAAAATTCAGAATAGTCGCTATGGAATTCTGGCCCTTAAAAATGGAAAATTTGCAAACGACCTCGGTTTTCGACGAAACCACTTTTGTTGGATCCGTGATGTCAAGTTATTGCTAGATTCCAAAATTCGTAATTTTTCGAATCAAAATGTGAGCGTGGCAAAGGAAAACGCGTTTGACCAGTTTCAGTTGATTTTAGTCGACTGGAAAATGGCCATTTTTCAAACGATCTCAGAATTTGACGAAATTAGTTTTTTTAGGACCGTATCATCAATACAAAGGTAGAAAATATTTTTCGGGAATTTTTAGAGCTAGTATGTGGCCCCGGTAAATTGAAATGTGCGTTCAAATTCAGTATATAGAGTTATATTTTGATTTTGATGAAAACAGATCGAAATGATCGAATTATCTTACGATGCATATCCCATTGTGTTCAGAATGGGGGTAATTAGCTGGGGACGACAGTCGGCGGGTTTGATTTCGAGTCCGAACGAAAAAAATTAACTTTTTGAAGGATAAAATAATAAAATAATTAAATTATGTTTATACTAAACCCCCCTCTCCTTTTTCTCTTCCCCCCTTTACCAAATCGACAGAAAGAAGACAGAAAAAAAAAACCGCACCCTGAATCGCGTCGCCCCCCTGTCGATGACCGCCCCCTCCCCCTCCACCCACGTTTGCCGCCCCTTCGCCGAACCCTTCCCCCCTTGTAAATCGCGAGCATCAACGAACCTCGCCCTCCCTCCAACCAGAAGTCGCGCGCCACCCCTATAGGACCCATCTCCACTAGAGCACGACCTCCGCCCCTCTGTTCTCCTCTTTCCGCTCCTCCTTTATTTGAGAAGGTGATTTTTACTCTATTTTATTTTATTTATTTCGTTTAAATAGATTTTAGTGATTAAATAAAATCAGTTTTATAGATATCATGACATTGATAAACATATATGATTTTTATTTATATATTTAGGGTATAAAGAAATGCTTTTTATATAGTAGAAGTAATAAAGATGTGTTCTTTATCGTTGTAGCAATATAAAAATATGATTTTTATAGTATAGGAAGAATAAAAATACGATTTTTATGTTATATAGATAGTAAAAATTTAATCTTTATTTATGTAGTATAATAAAAATATGATTTTTATTATATATATGTTGAAATAAAAATGTGATTTTTATAGCGGTGATATAAAAATTCGATCTTTATATTAGAGCGTTATAAAAATATAATCTTTGAAACACCCCACCTCCGTTAGGGTCACTCTCAAAGGGAATGCCCTAATTTTGGTGGAGGTTTATAAGTATAAGTCACAGATATACAAGACAGATATAAGAACACATATTTGTAAACAGCGGGAAAACAACAAACTTTTATTTCATAAAAGCAAATACGTGCTACAACAACATCACCATAATTGTCTTACATCTTTTCCAAAAACATAACACTTTCATAATCTGTCTTGATTACATTATTTAAAGAAGCATAAATAAAACATAGATAAACTGCAAAGGCCCCATAATAGTTGTTGTCCAAAGCCATAGTTTCAAACGAAAAGGTCCAAGCAATACATTTCTCTTCTTCAAGCTGGATGTTAAGGCTGGTCAAGCTGCAGTGTTCCCTCCCTGTGGACCTGGGGGGGGGGGGAAAAACGGAAGAAAAGAAGACGAAAGAAAAGTAGAGTCAGACATAAAGCCTGAGTAAGTCTAGTACTATTCTGTCTATGAATAAAGAACTGGGTATGATAAGTATAAACAAGAAGTGGGAAAGCACTATAAACTTGGTTAAGTTGTCTAGGGTCGAATATACTATCGTACCCCATGGTAATCTCTGAACCCATATAAACTAGTTCCCAACTGGCACCCCATAATCAGGGTGATGTGATCCATTCTATGATGATCGGCTCCTACTCGCATAGTTACATGTGTCTTACGGCCCCCGATGTTGTAGTTACCTATGCTGGTCCCACCATGGGGTGTATCAAGTCCCATGGCGGCGGCCCGACACAACCTTAGAATGCACAGGTATGCTACTGGTGCCCAGTGCCTTATTTTTCTGCGCCGGGGTGTGTGCACGCCCGCACCCCGTTAGAACCTACACTGCTACACCACCGCCGTCGCTTTGACCTCTTACAATCAGCCCAGTAATCGTGCCCCACCCTGCCTAGTTTCAGGGTATCCTGATACACCTTCTAGGGTTACTGCTGAAAAGGGTCCCCCGTTACTAGGTTTTCTATCTTTAGCCAACATGCTAAGTTGGTTAAGTGTTTTCTAACCTAACCCCCACCAGTCCGTTTAGTTTAGCATGTTCCATTTTGATTAAGTCTTTAGTTCACTTAATCCTAACAATCCTGACTCAGCCTTAATTGTCTTATTAAAGCCTTGACCTCTCACATTAGACATGTATTGTTGTGGCTGCCTGTTGCCGGTTGGTTCCGGGCAGTCTTACGCCACAACTCAGTCTAACCTCGGGTCCTTATTGGGCTCCATGTTTAACCTCCCACATTGGATAGGTATTGTTGTGACTACTGGACAACCGGGCGGTTCCGGGCAGGTTTACATCACAACTCAATCCAACCTCGGGTTAAACACATCGTATGTTCTACATTTACATATTTTGTCTTTCTTCTTTATTTTCTTATATGTAAATATTTGCGGCCCATTATTAAGTTAATGGTGTAAAGGTTACACCAATCATGGGCCCAACCCATACTTGAATTTGGGCCCTTCTACTTTATGTTTTCTTTTATTAATTAATTTAACCCAACGTTATTTTCCCCCGTTTAACACGTCCGTTTATTATATATATGTTGGGCTTAGCCCTTTTAAGCCCAACTTAGCCATGCGAAAAGGGGAGGCTTAAAGCGTGATTACGTACACAAAAAGGGGAATGTGAACGCATGAACTTGCAATATGACGTTGGAAATACAAAATAGAAACTGGTGTACTTGCATAGTAGTGACATATACTTTGGTCATAAAGCATAAGTGACATGAATCAAACCATGTAAACTTGTAGTTAAGTTAAGAATATCACTATCGACACATAGGCTTAACTACAACATAAACCTATATTTCTATTCAGGCATAATGTCAAACATAAGCAAATCATGTTCATAAGACTACTACATGTTTACAAAGGTGTCTACTTTTGTGACTAATACAAAAGTATAGTTAAATTTGTCCACATAACCATGGCATAAATATTTCTAACATGAAATCATGATTTTTACTTTAGTCATGCAAACTTGCAAAAAGGGATTTTGAATCTAACCTAGCTATGTACCACATATGTCATCATATAATTCTTGTAAACAATATAGACTTAACATGGATTTCAATTATACCAAATATCAATCATAGCCTAGTCATATTCATAAGTTTGCAAATAGGTTTTCTAGTACAAAAGCATGTCTTAATACATAAATCATGGTGCCAAAATTTCAACATAGTTTCATATGAACTATAACAACCAAACTTGTTCCAATTACGTACAAAATGATTTATGTACAAAAATATACATCATGATGGCATAGTAGCAAAACCCCAAACTTGCATGAGTTTCAATTAAACAACTACATACATGTAGCCTCAACAAGGATTACATAATTTGTGAATATTCCAAACGTATACTTGCATAAAACTACCGCATGTAGTTTTTTTTTATAATGAATAACATAATTCGAGAATATCCAAACATATACAATATTCCAAATCGATAAGAATCATAGTAACGCACAAATTATGAATTACTTTATCGCCACAAATCAAATATACAAACCAACACAGTTATTTGTTCATACCAAAATAATACTCTACTTACAATGGTGTGGCGAATTCTCAAATTTAGGGATTTGAAGATGCGATTTGATTTGATTGAGTTGCTTTATGCCTTAGAATTTGTCTCCTAATCCTCTCTCCAATTGGTGGCTACTCTTAGTCGTTCCTCAGCAACATGGCGGCTTTGTTCTTATTTTTGAATGAATAGATTAGGGTTGAGTCTAGGGTCCTTTTTATAGGGGTTATGAACTGATTAGTACCATTGATGTTGCTTGGATTGATCGTAGCCATTCATCCTAAGGAGAGACCAATTAGAGCCTGCCACCTAGCCCTAATGACAAAGCAGACTACAGAAAATCGACCAACATAAAATAGGCCAGCCAGGTTGGACTGGGTTCGACCTGGCTCTGGACCAGGTCGACATGCCTGTCGACAGCCCTGTCGACCTGGCTAGACCAGGTCGACAGCCCAGTCGACCTGGGTGCGTTAGGCGGGTGTTTTTCCGCCCTGGCCCATTGGGCCCCATTTTGGAATTAAATTTGATTCCCTGAGCTATTTTATTCTGTTTGAATTTTAAACTTAATTTAAAAACTTCCGAAGGCCATATCTTCTTCATACGGACTCCGTTTTTCGAAAACTCGGACTCTATTTCGCGTATTTTTCCAAGACGAACGCAATGGCGTATCCCGTTTCCCTTAGTTCTTTGATTTCAGATTAATTATACTTTAATTTGTTAATTTCATAGTTATAGAATTCGCGGGGTGTTACATTCTCCCCCACTTAAAAGGATTTCGTCCCCGAAATCTTCAAGTTAGGAGGAATGTATATCCTAACATCCAATCATCCATCTACTCATCCATCAAACGCGAGCATCCATTGTCCTTAAAAGACTTCTAATGCTTCATGATCATATGCGAAGTGTGTGTGTACATGTACTTATCTAATGCAAAATCAGGTGGTCTACTGATTCAGTTGACCTCCTTAATGCGAATTATGTAAGTGCCATGAATCCATTATGTATGCAAATTTTTCCTATTCATGATTCTACATGAGTGCACAATCATTCATACAAATGCAACATCCATATGACAACACATTATAGTTCAACCATATACGAATGCAAACATATATGCATATCCAATATGAAGTGACTGAGCCGATCTAAACCCTAGATTGTGTGTGTATATGCAACCACGAGCAACCACTAGCAATCACTTGCAACCATCATCCATAACATGTTTCAATTACATGTTTCCATCCAAAGGGTTTCTACCTACAAGATAAGGTCGAGGAAATATACCTAAAAGATAGATAAAAGCGCAACTTAAGGAAAAAGAAAGATCAAGGATGTACCCTCGAAAAGAAAAGGGTAGGCAGTGCGTATTCTAGCTTCAGTTTCCCAAGTCGCGTCTCCCTCGGCGTCGCTCCACTGAACTTTGACGAGCTTGACTTCACGGTTGCGTAGCTTCTTCACTTCCGTTCCTAATATGCGGGTTGGAACTTTTCTTATGGTTGCTTCGCGCTCCACTTCGGCCTCTTCGAGGATATTTGGCTCTACCACTTCAGCAGACTCATGTAGACATTTTCGGAGATGTGAAACGTGAAAAACGTTGTGGACTCCAGCCAACTTCTCGGGTAGCTCTAATCTATAGGCCATTTTCCCAATTTTCTCGATGATAGGGAATGGCCCTACGAACCTTGGTGCTAGCTTTCCTGTGGTTCCAAAACGAACAACGTTTCTTAGTGGTGATACCTTGAGAAAAACTCTGTCTCCAACCTCGAATTCAAGGTCGGTCCTTCTCTTGTCGGCATAGGACTTTTGTCTGTCTTGGGCCGTCTTCATCCTTCTTCGTATTAAGTCTACTTTCTCTGAAGTCTCTCGGATCATATCTGGTCCAAGTATGAGCTTATCAGTAGACTCCCACCAACAAGTGGGCGATCGGCACGGTCTTCCATATAAAGCTTCGAAGGGTGCCATTCCGATGGTTGCTTGATAGCTGTTGTTGTAGGCAAATTCCACCAAAGGAAGGTGGTCTTCCCAAGTCCCTCCGAAGTCAAGGACGCATAGCCTTAAGAGGTCTTCCAAAACTCTGTTCACTCTCTCTGTTTGGCCGTCGGTTTGGGGATGATAGGCCGTGCTCAAGCATAACTGCGTTCCTACTGCTTCTTGCAGACTCCGCCAAAACTCGCTGGTGAAGATGGGGTCTCGGTCACTAACAATGCTAGATGGTATTCCATGGAGTCGAACGATTTCCTTGAGGTAAAGTGATGCTAGGGATGAGGCAGTTCTTTTACTTTTGACAGGTAAAAAGTGGGCGCTTTTAGTAAGTCTATCCACTATTACCCAAATGCTAGTGTTGCCTCTCCTAGACCTAGGCAGCCCATCGATGAAGTCCATTGAGATGCTATCCCACTTCCACTGCGGGACCTCCAGAGGATGTAGCAGTCCGCCAGGCTTTTTCTGTTCCGCCTTAACCTGTTGGCACACCATGCACTTAGAAACGAATTCTGCCACGTCCTTTTTCATGCCGTTCAAGAAGAAAGTCCTTTTTATATCTTTGTACATTTTATCTCCGCCTGGGTGTATCGTCATCTTGGAGTGATGTGCTTCCACGAGAACCTTCTTTATTAAATCTTTTATCTGTGGGACGCATAGTCTTCCGTCTCGCCTTAGCAAACCCTTGTCGTCGATGGAGTATCTGTTGAGGTGACTTGAAGTCCCACCCCTAATTAGCCTATCAATTGTTTCCACAAGCTGAGGGTCTTCGCGTTGTGCTGTCCCTACTGAATCCACTAAAGTTGGGCGCACTTCGAGAGATGCTAGCAAGCCTGGTACGAAATCGGAGGAAGGCCTAAAGTCGAAGCTGGCTATAAACTATAGGCTTTGTCTTTCAACAAACAACGGGCTTAGGGTCAATTTCTTTCGGCTCAATGCGTCTGCCACTACGTTGCCTTTGCCCGGAGTGTAGGAGATTTCGAAATCGTACGAGGCAAGAAACTCCATCCATCTTTGTTGCCTCAAGTTAAGATCCTTCTGCGAGAAAAGATATTTCAACGATTTATGGTCAGTGTAAAGTTCGAACTTCTCACCTAGGAGATAGTGTCGCCAAGACTTGAGTGCAAAGACGATGGCGGCTAACTCAAGGTCGTGTGTTGGGTAGTTCTTTTCGTGCACTTTCAACTGCCTCCCGCCATAAGCTACTACCCTTCCTTCTTGCATTAAGACGGCGCCTAGCCCTGTCCCACATGCATCCGTATAAACAGTGAACATCTTGCTCCCATCTGGCAGCGTCAAAACTGGGGCTGTTGTGAGAGCCCTTTTTAGTCGTTGGAAAGCAAATTCGCAATCCAAATCCCAATTGAACACTAGATTCTTCTTAGTCAATTTCGTGAGCGGAGCTGAGATTTTCGCAAAATCCCTTATGAACTTTCGATAGAAACCTGCTAGTCCTAGAAAACTTCGGACCTCGGTTGCATTCCTTGGTGTCTTCCAATCCTGTACCGCCACTACCTTAGCAGGGTCCACTGCTAACCCTTGTTTGGATACTATGTGCCCAAGGAACCTCACCTCTTCCCTCCAAAAGTGGCATTTGGAGAATTTGGCTTTTAGTTGATGGACTCGCAAAGTTTCCATGATTGCCCTTAAGTGTTGAGCATGTTCCTCTTCACTTTTTGAGAAGATAAGGATATCATCTACGAAGACCACTACGAATTTGTTGAGGAAATCTCTAAATACCCTACTCATCAGGTCCACGAAGTAAGCAGGTGCATTTGTCAAGCCGAAAGGCATGACAAGCCATTCAAAGAAGCCGTCTGGGGTTCTGAATGCCGTTTTATCGATGCTATCTTCAGCCACCCTTAGCTGATGAAAACCGGTTGCTAAATCGAGTTGGGAGAAAACAGACGCTCCTACAAGCTGGTCAAATAAATCGTCAATTCTAGGGAGAGGGTGCCTATTCTTTTTCGTTAGCTTGTTGAGCTCCCTATAGTCAACACATAGACGGAGTGAACCATCCGCCTTTGTAGCGAACACCACTGGAGCGCCCCATTCTGAAATGCTCCTCCTAATGAACCCCTTTTCTAGAAGCTCTTTAATCTGTTTACTGAGCTCTTTCCTTTCTCGTGGAGCCATGTGTCTAACGGGCAACGCAACGGGCTTTGCATTATTTACAAGATATATGCGGAAGTCTATTTCCCGCTTCGGAGGCAAGCCCTTCACCTCCTCGAAGACATCCGGATACTCCCGGACCACTCTAACTAATTGCAAATTTTCAACAGAGGCATCTAGCGATTCAAGATAACTAAGCATAACCGCATACGAGGGATTACAAGAAATTTCCAAAGTATTACCGAGCTGGGTTAGGGGCCTAACAATCCTTCTCTCACAATCAAGGATGGCCCCATTACTGGATAGCCAATCCATGCCCAAAATCAAACCATACCCCGAAAAGCCCTAAAACAAAGGCACTACATTGAAATTCTACACTTAGAATAGAAATTTTCAATCCCAAACAGATCATAGACAAATGAGCTGGGCCCCCAATTGGGTTTGAAACAATTAAGGGGTCCTCTACCATACTAGTTTTTAGGTGTAGAGATTCTACTAAAGCAGACGAGATAAAGGAGTGTGATGCGCCAGAATCAAATAAAGTGCGAACGGGGTGATCATAAAGATAAACTACACTTTCTACAGAAGTATTTATACCTCGCTGTTGCAGAGGTGGCGCTTCCAGCACATGAACCTGTGCCCCTGGGGTGGATCCAGCCCTCTGCCCCTGTCCTCGTTTCTTTGGGCAGTCCTTAGCCCTGTGGCCTGTCTCACCGCAAGAAAAGCACCCACCATTCTCCTTGGCCTTCTTTTTCCGGCAGTCCTTTACTAAGTGCCCCACTTTGCCACAGAAATTGCACTTTCTCTTCTCTTTGTTGCCTTTCCCGCCTTTCTTAAAGTCTGTCTTCTTAGGCTGCAAACCCTCTTTCTTCCCTTGAGAGCTTTCTGCCTTTGTCTCCTTCTTGCCCTTATCTTCTTCATTCAGCAATGCCATTTGCACCAATCTTTCATATGTGGCTCCCATGGGTATATGGGTCATGGCCAAACTGTGTAATGGCTCATTCAACCCTTTGACGAAACGGAGAGCCTTCTTGTGCGGGGTGTTGACTAGGTCAAGCCCAAACCTAGCCAGCTCATCGAACTGATTCACATACTCTCTGACTGTCTTGTCCCCTTGCTTAAGAAATAAGAATTTTTCCAACTGCAAACTTCTTTCCGCATCTGAGAGAAATTTAGTCTCAAACCTTGCCCTAAAGTCCTCCCATGTCTCCACTGGTCTTTCAGCATTAGTGACTTCCCACCAGTAGGAAGCCTCGCCCTTCAATAGCCACACTGCCAATTGTACTTTTTGTCTATCCTCTACCTCAAAGATGATAAATAGGTCCTCCGTTTCTTTCAGCCAATTTCTAGCTGCCACGAAGGACTCAGTTCCATGGAAATCCTTTCCTCCCATAGCTTTAAAATCTTTACATATCTTAGCAAACGTGTTTCCCCGTGGAGGAGGTGGAGGAAAAGGTGCTGCTGCAGCTGGATGATTTCCTGCAGCTGGGGGAGGAGGAACGGTAGGACCTGGCTGAGTGGCCCTTGCTTCTAAGAACCGTCTAAACCAACCAGGTATTGGCATCCCTTCTGGCAAGTTAAGTTCTTCGGACATGCTGAAACAAAAAGGATAGATTCAAAACGAGGGATAAGAGATAATACCTATGGCTTTGGGGAGGGACTTTGCCTTTTTAAAATAAAATAGTATTTTTCTTTTAAAAATGCTTCTTTAAATTTCCTTTTTGAAAATAAATTTTTAGAACTTTTTATCTTATCTGGTAAACCTATGCTCTGATACCAAGTGAAACACCCCATCTCCGTTAGGGTCACTCTCAAAGGGAATGCCCTAATTTTGGTGGAGGTTTATAAGTATAAGTCACAGATATACAAGACAGATATAAGAACACATATTTGTAAACAGCGGGAAAACAACAAACTTTTATTTCATAAAAGCAAATACGTGCTACAACAACATCACCATAATTGTCTTACATCTTTTCCAAAAACATAAAACTTTCATAATCTGTCTTGATTACATTATTTAAAGAAGCATAAATAAAACATAGATAAACTGCAAAGGCCCCATAGTGGTTGTCCAAAGCCATAGTTTCAAACGAAAAGGTCCAAGCAATACATTTCTCTTCTTCAAGCTGGATGTTAAGGCTGGTCAAGCTGCAGTGTTCCCTCCCTGTGGACCTAGGGGGGGGGGGGAAACGGAAGAAAAGAAGACGAAAGAAAAGTAGAGTCAGACATAAAGCCTGAGTAAGTCTAGTACTATTCTGTCTATGAATAAAGAACTGGGTATGATAAGTATAAACAAGAAGTGGGAAAGCACTATAAACTTGGTTAAGTTGTTTAGGGTCGAATATACTATCGTACCCCATGGTAATCTCTGAACCCATATAAACTAGTTCCCAACTGGCACCCCATAATCAGGGTGATGTGATCCATTCTATGATGATCGGCTCCTACTCGCATAGTTACATGTGTCTTACGGCCCCCGATGTTGTAGTTACCTATGCTGGTCCCACCATGGGGTGTATCAAGTCCCATGGCGGCGGCCCGACACAACCTTAGAATGCACAGGTATGCTACTGGTGCCCAGTGCCTTATTTTTCTGCGCCGGGGTGTGTGCACGCCCGCACCCCGTTAGAACCTACACTGCTACACCACCGCCGTCGCTTTGACCTCTTACAATCAGCCCAGTAATCGTGCCCCACCCTGCCTAGTTTCAGGGTATCCTGATACACCTTCTAGGGTTACTGCTGAAAAGGGTCCCTCGTTACTAGGTTTTCTATCTTTAGCCAACATGCTAAGTTGGTTAAGTGTTTTCTAACCTAACCCCCACCAGTCCGTTTAGTTTAGCATGTTCCATTTTGATTAAGTCTTTAGTTCACTTAATCCTAACAATCCTGACTCAGCCTTAATTGTCTTATTAAAGCCTTGACCTCTCACATTAGACAGGTATTGTTGCGGCTGCCTGTTGCCGGTTGGTTCCGGGCAGTCTTACGCCACAACTCAGTCTAACCTCGGGTCCTTATTGGGCTCCATGTTTAACCTCCCACATTGGATAGGTATTGTTGTGACTACTGGACAGCCGGGCGGTTCCGGGCAGGTTTACATCACAACTCAATCCAACCTCGGGTTAAACACATCGTATGTTCTACATTTACATATTTTGTCTTTCTTCTTTATTTTCTTATATGTAAATATTTGCGGCCCATTATTAAGTTAATGGTGTAAAGGTTACACCAATCATGGGCCCAACCCATACTTGAATTTGGGCCCTTCTACTTTATGTTTTCTTTTATTAATTAATTTAACCCAACGTTATTTTCCCCCGTTTAACACATCCGTTTATTATATATATGTTGGGCTTAGCCCTTTTAAGCCCAACTTAGCCATGCGAAAAGGGGAGGCTTAAAGCGTGATTACATACACAAAAAGGGGAATGTGAACGCATGAACTTGCAATATGACGTTGGAAATACAAAATAGAAACTGGTGTACTTGCATAGTAGTGACATATACTTTGGTCATAAAGCATAAGTGACATGAATCAAACCATGTAAACTTGTAGTTAAGTTAAGAATATCACTATCGACACATAGGCTTAACTACAACATAAACCTATATTTCTATTCAGGCATAATGTCAAACATAAGCAAATCATGTTCATAAGACTACTACATGTTTACAAAGGTGTCTACTTTTGTGACTAATACAAAAGTATAGTTAAATTTGTCCACATAACCATGGCATAAATATTTCTAACATGAAATCATGATTTTTACTTTAGTCATGCAAACTTGCAAAAAGGGATTTTGAATCTAACCTAGCTATGTACCACATATGTCATCATATAATTCTTGTAAACAATATAGACTTAACATGGATTTCAATTATACCAAATATCAATCATAGCCTAGTCATATTCATAAGTTTGCAAATAGGTTTTCTAGTACAAAAGCATGTCTTAATACATAAATCATGGTGCCAAAATTTCAACATAGTTTCATATGAACTATAACAACCAAACTTGTTCCAATTACGTACAAAATGATTTATGTACAAAAATATACATCATGATGGCATAGTAGCAAAACCCCAAACTTGCATGAGTTTCAATTAAACAACTACATACATGTAGCCTCAACAAGGATTACATAATTTGTGAATATTCCAAACGTATACTTGCATAAAACTACCGCATGTAGTTTTTTTTTATAATGAATAACATAATTCGAGAATATCCAAACGTATACAATATTCCAAATCGATAAGAATCATAGTAACGCACAAATTATGAATTACTTTATCGCCACAAATCAAATATACCAAAATAATACTCTACTTACAATGGTGTGGCGAATTCTCAAATTTAGGGATTTGAAGATGCGATTTGATTTGATTGAGTTGCTTTATGCCTTAGAATTTGTCTCCTAATCCTCTCTCCAATTGGTGGCTACTCTTAGTCGTTCCTCAGCAACATGGCGGCTTTGTTCTTATTTTTGAATGAATAGATTAGGGTTGAGTCTAGGGTCCTTTTTATAGGGGTTATGAACTGATTAGGACCATTGATGTTGCTTGGATTGATCGTAGCCATTCATCCTAAGGAGAGACCAATTAGAGCCTGCCACCTAGCCCTAATGACAAAGCAGACTACAGAAAATCGACCAACATAAAATAGGCCAGCCAGGTTGGACTGGGTTCGACCTGGCTCTGGACCAGGTCGACATGCCTGTCGACAGCCCTGTCGACCTGGCTAGACCAGGTCGACAGCCCAGTCGACCTGGGTGCGTTAGGCGGGTGTTTTTCCGCCCTGGCCCATTGGGCCCCATTTTGGAATTAAATTTGATTCCCTGAGCTATTTTATTCTGTTAGAATTTTAAACTTAATTTAAAAACTTCCGAAGGCCATATCTTCTTCATACGGACTCCGTTTTTCGAAAACTCGGACTCTATTTCGCGTATTTTTCCGAGACGAACGCAATGGCGTATCCCGTTTCCCTTAGTTCTTTGATTTCAGATTAATTATACTTTAATTTGTTAATTTCATAGTTATAGAATTCGCGGGGTGTTACAATCTTTATTGGAAGAAGAGCGATATAAAAATATATTTTTTATATATAGAATAGCGTGATAAAAATATGATCTTTTATTATATGAACACCGTTGTAAAAATAGAATTTTTATCTATATAGTAGCGGTGTAAAAATAGAATTTTATCTATATAGTAGCGGTATAAAAATAAATTTTTTATATACATAGCAACAATATAAAAATGTGATTTTTATATATATAGTGGCTACGGGAAACGAAAGTGACAAAAGGCGAGCACGGCGAAGATTTTCTACATAAGAAGAGTCGTGGCGTTTGGATTAGCTAGTCGGTGAGAACTCCTCACTCTTAATTTATTTTCTAGTTGAAATATATACTAGGATGCAGACGGTGTTTAGTAGCACCCGACACCCGTCGTCCACAGACCATGGACGGCTTGTTTGTTTGATTGCTGTGTTGTGAAATTTGATTGTGTGATGTGAGAAGAAATAAAATATGTTATAGTGGAAAATATTTTATAGTTAAAAATATATTTTTTAACATGTATATAAAATAAATATTTATAAACGAATCGTACGATTTGTTTATATACACTGATTTGACTGATATTGATTAGGACGATAATTTTTACACATCGCCCAACTGCACAAATAAAATCTGTGTTTGATTGATTGAAACCCCACACGTGTATTGGGATGATATATGACATACAATAATCCCATAATTAGTTGTATGTCGATCGATTGATTGACAGACTGTGTAAGCGCTAATTATTTATATTTAATGCTTATGCAGTTGTGTGGTGCACTCTGAATGATGGTTGATTATTTATCGTAGTTATTTTACACATGTGTTGTAGAAAATCCATATAATTAACATTATATGGTAATTGATTGGGTCTCGTTCCAGTTTTGAAATAGAATATGTGAATAGAAATATTTGAAATAGAAATATTTGAAAAAGAAATATTTGAAATAGAATATTTGAAAATAGAAATATATGAAGCCGTGTTGATTAGATTGACGCCATTTTGATGTGAACGATATTTATATCAATTTTATTCATTTTTAAATGAATATTGAAATGTGATTTCAATAATCGAATATTTTGGAAAATGAATTCGAATGGAATATTTTAGAAAATAAAATGAATTCGAATTGAATTGAATAAAAAATGAATTCGAATTGAATTGAATAGAAAATGAATTCGAATTAAAATTGAATTGAATAGAATTCAAATCGAATAAAAATTGAATAGGAATTCAAATCGAATTGAAATTGAATTGAATAGGAATTCAAATCGAATTGAAATCGAATTGAATCGAATTGAAATTGAATTGAAATCAAATAGAAACGAATGTAAAAAGGAATTTATAAAGGAAAATTCAATTTTGATTTGAAATCGAATAAGAAGTTGAAATAATTTTGAAAACGAATTTAAAACGATTTATATAATACGTTTTAAAAGGAAATCGACGAAGTATATATTATATATATAATATAATGGCCTGAATAGAACGCGCCGCGCTGCGGTAGTTCGTGAATTTTGACCCTTTACTTCGAGCAGACATTACGGGAGATCCGACCGTCGGATTCTCCTAAAACCGGAACCGTTGGGTTCGTATCGAAAAGAGCTTTCTAATGAATATTAGAGGTTTGAAATCTAACGGTTGGATTTGAAATTATGTCCAAATCAAATTTGGAAAAGGTCGCTGTAAGTGCAGTTCGATGCCCGTTGATGGAAATCGACTATACGGGCCTTGATAAAATTATTAAAAATAGTAATAATTTGTGTTAAATCATAAGAAATGATTTGTGAAGAATTGGGATGAAAAACTCCATATTTGAAAGGATAAAAGTAGATTTTTATCGAAATGAACTAGTTTTGAACTAGAATAATAATTTGTTTATTTTTAAAATAAATAAATTGGATTTGAAATGGTATTGATAATAACCAGAATTTCCAATAATTGAATTGGAATGGATTTGAATCGAAATCGTCTTTGGAATATTTCGATGTTGGATTTCGGGATTATACAGATATTGTTATGGAAATTTGAAAGATATATTTATATCGTTATTTCCAATACGATATTTGTTGGTCGTAGAATTTGATATTGAATATAAGCGATATATTTTCTATTCAGAGCCTTGTATTTAATATCAAATGGGATTTGGGTTTGTCGTGAATGGTGTCTTCATTAACACTGTTCTTAAACCCACTTGAGAGAAAGATTAAATCTTTTTATTTGGATTTAATGAAGTGTACCAATTAAATAATATTTAATTGGAATTGAATTGGTATTGATTTTTGGGTTTATCGTGAACAGTGTTTTAAATAACACTTGTTCTTTAACCCGATAATTAATGGAATATGATTTTGGGTTGTCGTGAACGGTATCTTCAATAATACTGTTCTTAAACCCTAAGGAGTTAAGAAAATCAGAAACTAACTGGAGATTAGTTAAGTTGAATGGTTTCTGGGGTATCGATCTGATGTTTGTTTCGGCCTTCGGGGTTAATACTTAGGGAATTGCTCACTTGCTAATTTACGGTTAGGGACTGATTGAAATGTGATGTGATTTTGGGTTTATCGTGAACCGTGTTGTAAATGACATTGATTCTTTAACCCATTTAAAGATTAAAACTAAGTGGAGTTTTAATGAATCTTTAATTAGATTGAAAAGATCGAGAATGGAGTATCACCAGTTTTGCTCCAGGCGATAGTTAAATCTTTAATTAGATTTGAACGTGAAATGGTAATTGAATTTACCGATAACACCGTGGTGTTTGATATGAAGTATTACCAGTTTTACTTCATGGGATGAATAGGTTGGGATTGGGAAATTAAAACTAATGATTACTTCGGTAAGGTTCGTTAATCCAGACTAGTTTGAAGTGATATTCAAAGGAAGATTAAAGAATAAATTTAAAAGGATTTATCTTTGATAAAATTAATGGGAACCTTTCCCTAAGAATGTTAAATTAGAAACAAACTGTAGTTTAGCTAAGAAGAATGGCTTCCTGGGTATTGAACAGATGTTGGTTTCGGCCTTCGGGGTTAATGTTTGGGGAATTATTCTCTTGCTAATTTGCGGTTAGTGGCTGATGAATTGGAATGAGGCGTATGTTGTGCTTGTGTAACACTTGTTTAATAAATACGCGAGTTATTCAGAAAGACCGGGTTTATCCCATTCTGAATAACTGATTCGACGATTGGTCAAAGATGAAGACGGTGGTTGAAGACCGGAGGTCTTCACGTCGTTTGGAAAATTACTGATGATCTTGATTGGGCCGTACACCCAAGAGGAGGGAATCAGTTGGTGATCGTCCAGACGTACTGGAAGATCGATGGATATGCGACGTACAAGGTGCCTTCGGTTTCGTTCAGACCCAGAACGGACTTGTAAACGGACTGTGTGTCTGACATTGGATATCATTCTGTGTGATTTATGGATATCGGTTGCATGGAGTGGTTTGCCTGTGTGGCATGCTAAGATGCAAATGATCAAGGCTTCTATTGAAAAGCAGAGTCTTGTTGTAACACCCCGTGTATTCTATAACAGTGAAATTCACAAATTAAAGTTTAATTAATTTCAAATCAAAGAATTAAGGGAAACGGGATATGCCATAGCGTTCGTCTCGGAATTCTGCTTGAGATAGAGTCCGAGTTTGCGTAAAAACGGACTCCGTGTGAGGGAGATTTGACCTCCGGAAGTTTCAGAATTCAGTTTAAAATTCAAACAGACAGAAACAGTTCAGAAAACAAATTCGAAATTCAAAAATCGAACCAGATTGGGCTGGGCGGGAATTTTCCCGCCCAAGGCACCCAGGTCGACTGGGAAGTCGACCTGGGCCACCCAGGTCGACTGGGTAGTCGACCTGGGGCACCCAGGTCGACTACATAGTCGACCTGGGGGTCGACTGGGGAGTCGACCTGGCCCCTGAGCCAGGTCGAACCCAGCCCCTCCTGGCTGGCCTGGTCTGTGCTTGGCCGAATTTCTGAGCCTTGCCTTGTCACTAGGGCTAGGTGTCAGCTCCTGATTGGTCTCTCTTACAAACGAACGGCTAATATTAATCCAAGCTCCATCGACGGTTCTAATCAATTCACAAACTCTATAAAAAGGACCTAAGACTCCACCTAATTCATACAAATAAAAATGAGAATGAGACCGTCATGCTGCTAAAGAAAGACTAGGAGTAGCCGCCAAAATTGAGAGACGATTAGGAGACGATTCGAAAGCTTAAAGCAACGACAATTAAATCAAAACAACGCCTACAACAAAGGATAGCATCTCCAAATTCAGAATTCAGAAACCTAAATTGAAGATTCGTCATACGTTGTAAGTAGAGTGCTATTCCGATGTGAATGAATAATTGTGTTTTGATTTGTGTAAAATGAGAAATGGAATTGTACTTAATTTGTGGTGATGATAATTCATAATCGTATGTTGCTATGATTCTAATTGTGAATAGATTTGGGATGTTGTGGTATAATGATGTTAGACCTATTGGATATTTGCAAGTATATAACTCATGTTGGAAGTTAACGACTATATGTTTGTGGTAGTTTATTTCAACACCTATTGGATATTTGCAAGTATATGATTCATGTTGAAAGTTAACGACTATACGTTTGTGGTAGTTTATTACAACAAAGTTAAGATTCATGCAAGTATGTGATTCACTATTAGGCCAACATGATGTATATTTTTATGATCATTTTTAGCGTAGTTGGATCCATTTGGGTATTATGATTCATATGAATTTATGTTGGAATTGGCATCATGATTCAAGTGTAAAACCATACTTTTGTATTAGTGACAAAAGTAAGCATCTTTGTGAACTTGTGTTGACTTTATGAACATGGCTAGTTTATGTTTAACTTTATGCCCAAACAAGATATGTTTTAGGCCTATGTTGTTATCAAAATCATATGATAATATATGCGACACATAATTAAGTTAGATTTACATTTTAAATGCAAGATTACATGAATAGATTAAAAACCATGATTCATGTTTAGGTATGTTTTATGTCATGATTATATGCTAGTACAATGCAAGTTCACAAGTGCCTAATTTATGTTAATTAGTTCGCTATGTTGCAAGTTCATGCGTTCACGCACCCCTTTTGATGTTACTTAGGACATATAAACACCATGTTCTAAGCCTCCCCTTTTTCATGTGGCTAAGTTGGGCTTAAATGTTAAGCCCAACATATGTTATGTTATAGCAAATGTATAAAACGGGGGTAATGACGCTGGGTTAAAAATATAAAACAAATGTGTTTCCATGTTTGACGCATGCCAACGACCTTGAGAACATTTTAGGGGTATAAATTAATTTTACCCAATAAAGATGAATTTGAATAATGGGCTGCAAATATTTACATATAAAAAGAAGAGAGACAAAATATGTAAACTTAGAAAATACGATGTGTTTAACCCGAGGTTGGATTGAGTTGTGACGTAAACCTGCCCGGACCCGCCCGGCTGTCCAGTAGTCACAACAATACCTATCCAATGTGGGAGGTTAAACATTGAGCCCAATAAAGACCCGAGGTTAGACTGAGTTGTGACGTAAGACTGCCCGGAACCAACCGGCAACAGGCAGCCACAACAATACCTGTCTAATGTGAGAGGTCGAGGCTTTAATAAGACAATTAAGGCTGAGTCAGGATTGATAGGATTAAGTAAACTGAATTAATACTTAATCAAATTGAACATGCTAAACTATACATATTGATTGGGGGTTAGGTTTACAGAACACTTAACCAACTTAGCATGTTGGCTTGAAATAGAAAACCTAGTAGCGGGGGACCCTTTTCAGCAGTAACCCTACAAGGTGTATCGGGATACCCTGAACTAGGCAGGGTGGGGCACGATTACTGGGCTGACTGTAAGAGGTCAAATCGACGGCGGTGGTGCAGCAGTGTAGGTTCTAACGGGGTGCGGGCGTGCACACACTCCGGCGCAGAAAAATTAGGCACTGGGCACCAGTAGTACACCTGTGCATTCTAGAATTGTGTCGGGCCGCCACCATGGGACTTGATACACCCCATGGTGGGACCAACATAGGTAACTACAACATCGGGGGCCGTAAGACACATCTAACTATGCGAGTAGGAGCCGATCATTAGAAATGGATCACTTCACCCTGATTATGGGGTGCCTGTTGGGAACTAGTTTATAGTGGTGCAAAGATTAATATGGGGTACGATAGTACATTCGACTCTAGACAGCTAAACTTAGCTTATAGTGCTTTCCCATTTCCAGTTTGTACTTATCATGCTCATTTCTTTATTCATAGACTGAATAGTCCTAGACTTACTCAGGCTTTATGTCTGACTCTACTTTTCTTTCGTCTTCTTTTCTTTCGTTTCCCCCCAGGTCCATAGGGAGGGAATACCGCAGCTTGACCAGTTTTCACATCTAGCTTGAAGAGAAAGAATGTATTGCTTGGATCTCTTTCGTTTTGGACTATGGCTTTGGATAGCAACTATGGGGACTTATGCAGTTTACTTATGTTTTTATGCTTCTTTAAGTTATGAAATCAAGACAGTTATGAAAATGTAATGTTTTTGGAAGTATTGTAAGACAATTATGGCATGGTTTGTGTAACACGTATTTTTGATGAAATAAAAGTTGCTGTTGTTTCCGCTGTTTAAAAATATGTGTATTTATATCTGTCTTGTGTATCTGTGACTTATACTTATAAACCTCCACCAAAATTAGGGCATTCCCTTTGAGAGTGACCCTAACGGAGGTAGGGTGTTTCACTTGGTATCAGAGCATAGGTTTACCGGATAAGATAAAAAGTTTTGAAAATTTATTTTCAAAAGGAAATTTAAAGAAGCATTTTTAAAGATAAAATGTTATTTTATTTTAAAAAGGCATAGTCCCTCCAAAGCCATAGGTACTATCTCTCTCTATCCTTCGTTTTGAATCTCTCCTTTCTGTTTCAGCATGTCTGGAGACCTTACTCCCCAGATACTGATGCTTTCACTCCTCCTCCTCTACGTGAACCAGCAAGCGGAAGAGTCCCAGAACGGGAAGACGAATAATAGTCAAAGAAGAAAGGATCGTTACAGTAATGACAAGAAACGTGAAAAAAAGGAAATGTTATTTCTGCGGAATTCTTGGACATTTGGAGGGAGACTGCAGGAAGAAGAAGAGGAGGATGAGTGCTACTTGCTTCCAGTGTAGGGAGACAGGCCACTGGGCTAGGGACTGCCCAAAGAAGAAAGGACAGGGATAGAAAACTGGATCTACTTCAGGGGGTCAAGTTCATGCTCTGGAAGCACCTCCACAAGAACGAGGTAGTAATATTTCTGTAGAAAGGTTGGTGCAGATGGCATTGCTGAACGAAGAGGATAAGGGCAAGAAGGAGACAAAGGCAGAAAGCTCTCAAGGGAAGAAAGAGGGTTTACAGCCTAAGAAGACAGACTTTAAGAAGGACGGGAAAGACAACAAGTCCCAAGAGAAGAGGAATTGTAATTTCTGTTGCAAAGTGGGGCACTTAGTGAAAGATTGCCGGAAAAAGAAGGCCAAGATGAATGGTGGGTGCTTTTCTTGCGGTGAGACAGGCCACATGGCTAAGGATTGCCCAAAGAAGCGAGGGCAGGGACAGAAGGCTGGATCCACCTCAGGGGCACAGGTTCATGTGATAGAAGCGCCACCTCTGCAACAACGAGGTATAAATACTTCTGTAGAAAGCGTAGTTTATCTTTATGATCACCCAGTTCGCACTTTATTTGATTCTGGCGCATCACACTCCTTTATTTCATCTGCTTTAGTAGAATCTCTGCACCTAGAAACTAGTATGGTTGAGGACCCCTTAATTGTTTCAAATCCAATCGGGGGCCCGGCTCATTTGTCTGTAACACCCCACGCCCGCTATGGTCACTCACTAAGGGAATGCCATAGCATCGGTGGAGTATTTTAGTGAATATAGAACAGAAAAATTACACCAAGACAGATATAAATAGTACTTGAAATTTAAAACATCATCTCATAACAGCGGAAATAAACATGTCTGGTTACATCATAAAATAAAAGTCAAGTACAATATCCGTCAAAATAAAGAAGTACATAATCCCACTCTCTCATACAATAGCCATAACAAAAGAAAAGATAACTGGATAACTGGAGCTTTACATCAACCCAAGCTCCTAAAGACTGGAACAGCAATCCGATCAAGCTCTACTACCGCTAGGATCCACCGTAGGACCTGAGGGTTGGGAAAAAGATAAAAACAACGGGGTCAGACATAAGTCTGAGTGAGTCCTATAACTTTAACAATACAATCATTAAAGTAACCAGAGGAGACATAAACTTGACCTACGGTAATATCTGGGGATGAATGGCTACACTAAGCAGCTTGGTAGACTTAGGATAAACTAAGATAACCGTCAGGACGCATCTACCCACCCAAGGATAATTACTAACTGCACCACACCAGTCACTCCTACTTAAAGGTTGATCCCTTCCAAGGACTTAGAAAATTTCCCCAGTAGTTTCGTGTACTCCTAGCCCACTACATAGGTGCCGTCTGCCCCTATCTCCACTAGGTGTACTCAGTAATTCTTACCCAGTAGTTTCGTGTACCCCTACATAGGTGCCGTCTGCCCCTATCTTTATTAGGTGTACCCACTACTCCCCAAGCGATCGGCTCCCTACCGTAGATACCCGTGCTGGTCCCACAGTGGGGTGTATCACTCCCCTAAAGTGGCTATCCAATACTAACGGTGCACGGCTTTATATCTACACGATGCAACAACGGCTTATCTACCAGCCCGGGCCCACACACGCATATGAAACCCGTTGGACTTGCGTTGCCACCGCTAACCCGTTTTGGCCTCTTATAATCAAACCCAATATGCGTGTCCCGTCACTCGACATGGGTCGAGCCCACAAAGATACGTTTGGGATATTGGTTGAAATGGGCCCCCACAAGCTACCCACTTAAGCTTGTCAAATATCTAGTGTATCCCACTTAACCCTTTAATCATGTTTAATTACATGTTTCCACCTGGTTAAGTATTCTAATCGTATTTTCTATTGCCACCCAAGGCAACCCACTAGATTCCACATGCCACCCAAGGCACCCACAAAATTTCCTCATGCCACCCAAGGCACCCACTTAACCCCTCATGTCCCACTACATGCTAATATGGTTAAGTGTTTCTTAATTAATTAAGACCGTGATCTCCCATAAAGACCTCCCACATTAGACTGACTGTTATGACCGCCTGGTTAAGCCGGTAGAGTCTGGGCAGTCTTACGTCATAACAGAGTCTAACCTCGTGTCTTTACCTTAATCACGTATTTAATTTATGGCTAAGACCTCTCACATTGGGCTGACATTTGTAGCAACTGGTTAAGCCGGTCGGGTCCGGGCAGTTTTACACTACAAATGAGTCCAACCTCGTGTCTTAGTCGATTAATTACACCTAATTAATCACCCCCATATTAATTATCCCTAATTAATATCAAGTTTTCCATAACATGGGTAGACCTAACTCAATAGGTAAATTCCCATGGGGTAGACCTAACTCAATAGGTAAATTCCCACTTATGGTAATTTATTTTTATGGTATGCTTAATCATACCCAATCATTCATTTATTAACATATTTACCCACCCCATCGTTCCCCACGTAAATCGTTCTCATTTCATGACATAATAAAAGGGGAAGATCCATCACAAATATCATGGGTTTAGCATATAACTTTGTCATGGGTTAAGAGGATGTCAACTTGCATATATGAACACATTTTAACCCAACCACATTTAACCCAAACTTGCATATTATCATACACATGATTTGCATAACATGTTGCATATGAGCTTGCATATTATCATACACATATTTTGCATAACATGTTGAACTTGCATATAAGCATTCTCATGACTTGCATAACATGTTAAACATGCATTTAGGCATACACATAACTTGCATAAGCATTCACATACTTGCATAAGCATACATAACTTGCATAAACATGCATAACTTGCATATCATGTCATTTAAGCATATACATATCTTGCATAAGCATTCATATACTCGCATAAGCATGCATAACTTGCATATCACATAAATCTTGCATTTAAACATATACATGACTTGCATAAGCATCCATACACTTGCATAAGCATGCATAACTTGCATATCACTTTAAACTTGCATTTAAACATATACTTATCTTGCATAACTTACTTTATTAAACATGCATAATTCCACTCATTAAATATGCATAAATCCACTTGTTAAGCATGCATATACCAACTTGTTAAACATACATAAATCAACTTATTAAGCATGCATAAACCAACTTATCAAATATGCATAAACATAGAACAACATAGAGTAACATATCATTATACATGATTCAAACTCACTAATCCGCATTTAAGACCATAAGTCTCATTACACCCAATCTACTTACTTTGACAATTGATGTTAAAGTGATAGAAACTCACCAAACTCAAGATTAGCAACCTTATGAAGTAGAATTAGTTGCTAACTATGAAGATAATGATGATTAGAGAATGATTTGAGAGGGATTAGCTTGAAACTTCCTTCTTAGATTAGTGGAGGCTCCTCTTAGGATTTAATTTGGCGGCATGAGGCCATCATTTCTATTTTTGGTAAGGATTAAGGGGGGGTTTAGGGTGTATTTATAGATTAAGAGAGTGTTTTAGGCCCTTAGATTAACCCTAGATTAATTTAGGTCCGTTAGATTTAGGAAACCTCTAGAACCAAGCCCAGCCCTAACCAGAAAACCAGATCTGGTGCACCCAAGCACCCTGGTTCGACACGCCATGTCGACAGGCAAGTCGATAGGCATGTCGACCCCTGTCGACAGGCCTGTCGACAGCCCTGTCGACAGGCCTGTCGACAGCCCTGTCGACAGGCTTAGGGCGGGAGTCTTCCCGCCTGGCCCCGCTGGTTTAAATTTAAAATCTAAATTTAAATTCCTAAATCTGTTTTTAGCTCTAATTTTTCTGCAAACTTATTTGGGCCATAACTGGGCCATACGGACTCCGATTCTCGAAAACTCGGACTCTATTTCGCGTATTTTTCCGAGACGAACGCAATAACGCAGCCCGTTACCCCCAATTCCCACGTATGAGATTATTTATCCTGTAATTAGTGAATTTTAGTATTAACTAAAATTCGGGGTGTTACATTCTCCCCTCCTTAAAGGATTTCGTCCCCGAAATCTCTAAGCTAAGGAGAATGCATATCCTACCATCCAAACATCCATCTACTCAATCCATCAAACACGGGCATCCATTGTCCTTAGAACAATTTCTAATGATGTATGAGCATATGCAAAGAGTGTGTGTATATGTTCCCTATCTAATGTATGAACGTATGCAAACCATGATAGTGCCATGCATCCATTATGTATGCGAAAGAACCCTATCGACACATACAATATCTACATGAGTGCACAATCATTCACCAAAATGCATCATCCATGTGATAACACAACCATTATACATCCATAAATATTTTCCTACACACAATTTTATGCAATATGCAATATGAAGTGACTGAGCCGATCTAGTGCCTAGAGTGTGTGTATATGCATCCACGAGCAACCACTAGCAAACACTTGCATCCACTTGCATCCATCAATCATAACATGTCTCAAACACATGTTTCAACCATAGGTTTACCCTATCTAAAGGTCAAAGGTACTAACGAGAGGACCTACCAAAGATAAGATAAGTACTAGACAAGCGATAAAGGAGAAAGTAAAGACATACCCTCAAAAAGAAATGGGTACAATGAACGCATCTTCGCTTCCGTCTCCCAAGTTGCGTTGCTCTCATCTTCTCCCCATTGCACCTTGACTAGTTGAACCTCTCTGTTTCTCAACTTCCTAGTCTCTGACCCAAGGATGCGAGTAGGAGCTCGTCGAATAGTTGCATCACGCTCTACCTCTACATCTCTAAGGAAGCTCGGCTCTACCACCTCTGCCGTCTCATGTAGGCACTTCCTCAGATGTGATACATGGAATACATCATGGACACCACTAAGTCTGTCGGGCAACTCCACCCTATATGCCATCCGTCCAATCCTTTCCTTGATAGGAAACGGCCCAACAAACCTCGGTGCTAACTTCCCAACGGATCCGAAGCGAACAACATTTCTCAACGGAGATACCTTAATAAAAACCATATCCCCAACCTCAAACTCAAGATCCGTCCTTCTCTTGTCCGCATAAGATTTTTGCCTATCCTGCGCTGCTTTCATCCTTCTTCGAATCAAGTCGATCTTCTCAGAAGTCTCCCTAACCATATCAGGCCCAAGCAAGATCTTATCCGTAGATTCCCACCAACATGTAGGTGATCGACAAGGCCTTCCATAGAGAGCTTCGAAAGGAGCCATCCCAATACTGGACTGAAAGCTGTTATTATATGCGAACTCCACCAATGGAAGATGCTCTTCCCATGTACCTCCAAAATCTAAGATACAAAGCCTCAAAAGGTCTTCTAGAACACGATTCACCCTCTCAGTCTGGCCGTCTGTCTGAGGATGATATGCGGTGCTCAGACACAATTGAGTCCCCACTGCTTCTTGCAAACTTCTCCAGAACTCGCTAGTGAAGATAGGATCTCGATCACTTACTATGCTAGAGGGTACCCCATGTAATCGAACTATCTCTCGAAGATATACTGAAGCTAGCCATGGAGCAGTCCTCTTGCTCTTCACAGGTATGAAATGGGCGCTCTTAGTAAGTCTGTCTACCACCACCCAAATTCCTGTATTACCCTTTCTCGATCTGGGTAACCCGTCAATAAAATCCATCGAGACGCTATCCCACTTCCATTGCGGAACTTCCAATGGGTGAAGCAACCCACCTGGTTTCCTTTGCTCCGCCTTCACTTGCTGGCACACCAAACATCGAGCGACATACTCGGCCACATCTTTCTTCATACCGGCCCAGAAGAAAACCCTCTTCATGTCTTGGTACATCTTATCCCCACCGGGATGAATGGTCATCCTAGAACGGTGTGCGTCATCAAGAATAGCCTTCCTCAAACCCTCGTCTTGCGGTACGCAAAGTCTACCGTCTCTACGCAAGCACCCCCTATCGTCTAGGGTGTACCTACTCAAATGGCTGGACGACTCCCCCCTTATGAGCTTCTCTATCAACTCAACCAACTAAGGGTCGTCCCTCTGGGCTTCCCCAATCCGCCCCAAAAGAGTAGGCCTAACTTCCAAGGAAGCTAGCAAACCGGGTACATAATCAATGGAAGGTCTGAAATCAAACATCGAGATAAACTCCAAGCTTCGTCGCTCCACGAACAATGGACTCAAAGACAACCTCTTCCTGCTCAAGGCGTCCGCCACTACGTTACCCTTGCCAGGGGTATACGCTATCTCGAAATCATAAGATGCTAGGAACTCCATCCACCTTTGCTGTCTTAAGTTTAGATCCTTCTGAGAGAACAAGTACTTCAAAGATTTATGGTCAGTGAACAACTCGAATCTCTCACCAAGAAGATAATGGCGCCAAATCTTAAGCGCAAAAACAATAGCGGCCAGCTCTAGATCATGGGTAGGGTAATTTTTCTCATGTGCCCTCAACTGCCTTCCACCATAGGCTATTACCCTTCCCTCTTGCATTAAGACTGCGCCAAGTCCTGTCCCACAGGCATCGGTATAGACAACAAATGGCTTGCTCCCATCTGGCAACACTAAAACTGGAGCCGTGGTTAAAGCTTTCTTTAACCGTCGGAACACATCATCACAATCTACGTCCCATGCAAAAACAAGATTCTTCTTCGTTAAGCGGGTTAATGGGGCTGATATCTTCGCGAAGTCTTTAATAAACTTCCTATAATAACCCGCCAACCCCAAGAAACTTCTTACTTCGGTAGCATTCTTCGGAACCTTCCAATCCTGAATTGATACTACCTTCGCGGGATCCACAGCTATCCCCTCCTTGGAGACCACGTGCCCCAAGAACCGTACTTCCTTCCTCCAGAAGTGACATTTAGAGAATTTAGCCTTAAGGCTATGTGCTCGAAGAGTCTTCAACACTTCCCCAAGATGTAGGGCATGCTCTTCTTCACTCTTAGAAAATACTAAGATATCATCCACAAAGACCACCACAAATTTATTAAGGAACTCCCTGAACACCCTACTCATCAAATCAACAAAGTATGCAGGGGCGTTCGTCAACCCAAATGGCATCACCAGCCACTCATAGAAACCATCCGGAGTCCTAAAGGCAGTCTTGTCAATGCTATCCTCAGCCACCCTCAACTGATGAAACCCCGTGGCCAAGTCCAACTGAGAAAATACTGAAGCGCCAACCAACTGATCGAAAAGATCATCTATTCTCGGCAATGGGTGTCTATTCTTCTTTGTGAGCTTGTTGAGTTCTCTATAGTCTACACAAAGTCTGAGGGACCCATCCGCCTTCGTAGCAAATACTACTGGAGCACCCCACTCCGATATGCTCCGTCTTATGAACCCCTTCTCAAGCAACTCCCCTACTTGCTTATGGAGTTCCCTCCTCTCACGAGGAGCCATGTGGCGCACTGGTAAAGATACCGGTTTAGCATTATCCACCAAATATATTCGAAAGTCAATCTCCCGCTTCGGAGGTAAGCCCTTCACCTCCTCAAACACATCCGGATATTCCCGGACCACTCTCATAGATTGCAAACTCTCGACCGAAGCGTCAAGCGATTCAAGATAACTTAGCATAACAGAGTCCATGGGATTACAAGAAATCTCGAGAGTGTTACCCAAGCGGGTCATGAGCCTAACAACTCTCCTTTCGCAATCAAGAACGGCACCATTACTGGATAACCAGTCCATGCCCAAAATCAACCCATAGCCCGTGAAGCCCAATACAAAAGCATCAGATCTAAACTCAATGCTAAGTATAGAAATCTTCAAACCCAAACATATCATGGACAAATAAGTGGAGCCCCCAATTGGGTTTGAAACAACCAAGGGATCATCTACCAGACTGGTGTCTAAGTGCAGTGACTCAACTAATGATGATGAGATAAACGAATGCGATGCGCCTGAATCAAACAATGTACGGACAGGATGGTCAAATAGAAAAACCAAACTTTCAACGGAAATAGTTCTACCTCTCTCCTAAATTGGTGGAACCGCGAGAGCCTGTACTTGCCCCCTAGCCTGACTCGGTGCCATAAGAGCTTGCACCTGTCCTCCTGAGGTAGATCCCGTCCTTTGCCCTTTCTTAGGGCAATCCTTCACTAAATGCCCTGCTTCGCCACAGTGGAAGCAGCCAGTCTTCTTCTTCTTGCGACAATCCTTGCTTAGGTGGCCAGGTGTCCCACAATTGAAACACTTCTTCTTCTTGCCCTTGCCACCGTTGCCTTTCCCACCTTTGCTTTGCTGTTGTTGAGGTCTCTTTTGATCTCCCTTCTTCTCGGGTGCCTTATTAGCATTAGGACCCTTCTCTTCCTCATACATGAGTGCCATGTCAACTAGCTTCTCAAAGGTGGCCCCCATAGGGATGTGAGTCATAGCCAACCCATACATCGGTTCATTCAAGCCTTTCACGAACCTCAAAGCCTTCTTCTCTGGTGTATTCACCATGTATAGGCTAAACCTTGCCAATTGATTAAACTTGTTAACATATTCCTTCACCGAAAGATTTCCTTGCTTTAGAGTCAAGAATCTTTCCATATACAAGTTTTCCTCCGCCCTTGAGAGAAACTTTGCCACAAATCTTTGCCTAAAATCCGCCCAAGAGTCAACGGGGCGTTCTCCATTAGTGACCTCCCACCAGAATGAGGCCTCTCCCTTCATTAACCAAGCAGCCAACTTGACTTTCTTTCCTTCTTCCATCTCAAAGATATCTATCAACTCTTCCACCTCCTTAAGCCAATCTCTAGCTTCCACAAAAGTTTCAGATCCTTGAAAAGGTTTCCCTCCCATAGCTTTAAATTCCTTGCAAGTCTTAGCAAAAGTATCCGTGCGAGGAGGAGGGGGAGGAGGAAGATCGGGTGCTACAGTTGGTGGAGGAACATTTGCTGGACCCGTAGTGGTGGCCCTAGCCTCCATCAATCTCCTATACCATACTGGTATCGTCACACCCTCTGGAAAGATAAGATTCTCGGCCATGCTGAAACGAAAAAGGAAAGATTCAAAACGAAGGATTCGAAGGATATAGATATGGCTATTGGGGATTATGCTTTTCTTTCAAAAACTTTTCTCTTAAAAGACATGTTTTTGAAAATATCTCTTCCAAAAATGTTTTTAGAAAAATAGTTTTCTAAAAATTTTATCTGTTCCGGTAACCTTTGCTCTGATACCACGTGTAACACCCCACGCCCGCTATGGTCACTCACTAAGGGAATGCCATAGCATCGGTGGAGTATTTTAGTGAATATAGAACAGAAAAATTACACCAAGACAGATATAAATAGTACTTGAAATTTAAAACATCATCTCATAACAGCGGAAATAAACATGTCTGGTTACATCATAAAATAAAAGTCAAGTACAATATCCGTCAAAATAAAGAAGTACATAATCCCACTCTCTCATACAATAGCCATAACAAAAGAAAAGATAACTGGATATCTGGAGCTTTACATCAACCCAAGCTCCTAAAGACTGGAACAGCAATCCGATCAAGCTCTACTACCGCTAGGATCCACCGTAGGACCTAAGGGTTGGGAAAAAGATAAAAACAACGGGGTCAGACATAAGTCTGAGTGAGTCCTATAACTTTAACAATACAATCATTAAAGTAACCAGAGGAGACATAAACTTGACCTACGGTAATATCTGGGGATGAATGGCTACACTAAGCAGCTTGGTAGACTTAGGATAAACTAAGATAACCGTCAGGACGCATCTACCCACCCAAGGATAATTACTAACTGCACCACACCAGTCACTCCTACTTAAAGGTTGATCCCTTCCAAGGACTTAGAAAATTTCCCCAGTAGTTTCGTGTACTCCTAGCCCACTACATAGGTGCCGTCTGCCCCTATCTCCACTAGGTGTACTCAGTAATTCTTACCCAGTAGTTTCGTGTACCCCTACATAGGTGCCGTCTGCCCCTATCTTTATTAGGTGTACCCACTACTCCCCAAGCGATCGGCTCCCTACCGTAGATACCCGTGCTGGTCCCACAGTGGGGTGTATCACTCCCCTAAAGTGGCTACCCAATACTAACGGTGCACGGCTTTATATCTACACGATGCAACAACGGCTTATCTACCAGCCCGGGCCCACACACGCATATGAAACCCGTTGGACTTGCGTTGCCACCGCTAACCCGTTTTGGCCTCTTATAATCAATCCCAATATGCGTGTCCCGTCACTCGACATGGGTCGAGCCCACAAAGATAAGTTTGGGATATTGGTTGAAATGGGCCCCCACAAGCTACCCACTTAAGCTTGTCAAATATCTAGTGTATCCCACTTAACCCTTTAATCATGTTTAATTACATGTTTCCACCTGGTTAAGTATTCTAATCGTATTTTCTATTGCCACCCAAGGCAACCCACTAGATTCCACATGCCACCCAAGGCACCCACAAAATTTCCTCATGCCACCCAAGGCACCCACTTAACCCCTCATGTCCCACTACATGCTAATATGGTTAAGTGTTTCTTAATTAATTAAGACCGTGATCTCCCATAAAGACCTCCCACATTAGACTGACTGTTATGACCGCCTGGTTAAGCCGGTAGAGTCCGGGCAGTCTTACGTCATAACAGAGTCTAACCTCGTGTCTTTACCTTAATCACGTATTTAATTTATGGCTAAGACCTCTCACATTGGGCTGACATTTGTAGCAACTGGTTAAGCCGGTCGGGTCCGGGCAGTTTTACACTACAAATGAGTCCAACCTCGTGTCTTAGTTGATTAATTACACCTAATTAATCACCCCCATATTAATTATCCCTAATTAATATCAAGTTTTCCATAACATGGGTAGACCTAACTCAATAGGTAAATTCCCATGGGGTAGACCTAACTCAATAGGTAAATTCCCACTTATGGTAATTTATTTTTATGGTATGCTTAATCATACCCAATCATTCATTTATTAACATATTTACCCACCCCATCGTTCCCCACGTAAATCGTTCTCATTTCATGACATAATAAAAGGGGAAGATCCATCACAAATATCATGGGTTTAGCATATAACTTTGTCATGGGTTAAGAGGATGTCAACTTGCATATATGAACACATTTTAACCCAACCACATTTAACCCAAACTTGCATATTATCATACACATGATTTGCATAACATGTTGCATATGAGCTTGCATATTATCATACACATATTTTGCATAACATGTTGAACTTGCATATAAGCATTCTCATGACTTGCATAACATGTTAAACATGCATTTAGGCATACACATAACTTGCATAAGCATTCACATACTTGCATAAGCATACATAACTTGCATAAACATGCATAACTTGCATATCATGTCATTTAAGCATATACATATCTTGCATAAGCATTCATATACTCGCATAAGCATGCATAACTTGCATATCACATAAATCTTGCATTTAAACATATACATGACTTGCATAAGCATCCATACACTTGCATAAGCATGCATAACTTGCATATCACTTTAAACTTGCATTTAAACATATACTTATCTTGCATAACTTACTTTATTAAACATGCATAATTCCACTCATTAAATATGCATAAATCCATTTGTTAAGCATGCATATACCAACTTGTTAAACATACATAAATCAACTTATTAAGCATGCATAAACCAACTTATCAAATATGCATAAACATAGGACAACATAGAGTAACATATCATTATACATGATTCAAACTCACTAATCCGCATTTAAGACCATAAGTCTCATTACACCCAATCTACTTACTTTGACAATTGATGTTAAAGTGATAGAAACTCACCAAACTCAAGATTAGCAACCTTATGAAGTAGAATTAGTTGCTAACTATGAAGATAATGATGATTAGAGAATGATTTGAGAGGGATTAGCTTGAAACTTCCTTCTTAGATTAGTGGAGGCTCCTCTTAGGATTTAATTTGGCGGCATGAGGCCATCATTTCTATTTTTGGTAAGGATTAAGGGGGGGTTTAGGGTGTATTTATAGATTAAGAGAGTGTTTTAGGCCCTTAGATTAACCCTAGATTAATTTAGGTCCGTTAGATTTAGGAAACCTCTAGAACCAAGCCCAGCCCTAACCAGAAAACCAGATCTGGTGCACCCAAGCACACTGGTTCGACACGCCATGTCGACAGGCAAGTCGACAGGCATGTCGACCCCTGTCGACAGGCCTGTCGACAGCCCTGTCGACAGGCTTAGGGTGGGAGTCTTCCCGCCTGGCCCCGCTGGTTTAAATTTAAAATCTAAATTTAAATTCCTAAATCTGTTTTTAGCTCTAATTTTTCTGCAAACTTCTTTGGGCCATAACTGGGCCATACGGACTCCGATTCTCGAAAACTCGGACTCTATTTCGCGTATTTTTTCCGAGACGAACGCAATAACGCAGCCCGTTACCCCCAATTCCCACGTCTGAGATTATTTATCCTGTAATTAGTGAATTTTAGTATTAACTAAAATTCGGGGTGTTACATTGTCTATGATCTGTGTGGGATTGAAAATTTCTATTCTAAGCATAGAATTTAGATGTAGTGCCTTTGTTTTGGGCTTCTCGGGATATGGTTTGATTTTGGGCATGGATTGGCTATCCAGTAATGGTGCCATCCTTGATTGTGAGAAAAGGTTGGTTAGGCTTCTGACCTAACTCGGTAACACTCTGGAAATTACTTGTAATCCCTCGTATGCGGTTATGCTTAGTTATCTCGAATCGCTAGATGCTTCTGTTGAGAGTTTGCAATCGGTTAGAGTGGTCCGTGAATATCCGGATGTCTTCGAAGAGGTGAAGGGCTTACCTCCGAAGTGGGAGATAGACTTCCGCATATATCTTGTAAATAATGCAAAGCCCGTTGCGTTGCCCGTTAGACACATGGCTCCACGGGAAAGGAAAGAGCTCAGTAAACAGATTAAAGAGCTCCTAGAGAAAGGGTCCATTAGAAGGAGCATTTCAGAATGGGGCGCTCCAGTGGTGTTCGCCACAAAGGCGGACGGTTCACTCCGTCTATGTGTTGACTATAGGGAGCTCAACAAGCTAACGAAAAAGAATAGGCATCCTCTCCCCAGAATTGACGATCTGTATGATCAGCTTGTCGGAGCGTCAGTTTTCTCCCAACTCGATTTGGTGACCGGATTTCATCAGCTAAGGGTGGCTGAAGATAGCATCGATAAGACAGCATTCAGAACCCTAGACGGCTTCTTTGAATGGCTTGTCATGCCTTTTGGCTTGACAAACGCACCTGCTTACTTCGTGGACCAGATGAGTAGGGTGTTCAGAGAATTCCTCAGCAAGTTCGTAGTAGTCTTCGTTGACGATATCTTGATCTTCTCAAAGAGTGAAGAAGAACATGCTCAGCACTTAAGGGCAATCATGGAAACTCTGCGAGTCATCAGCTAAAAGCCAAATTCTCCAAGTGCCACTTTTGGAGAGAGGAAGTAAGGTTTCTTGGGCACATAGTATCCAAAGAAGGGTTAGCTGTGGACCCTGCCAAAGTAGTAGCGGTGCAGGATTGAAGGACACCAAGGAATGCAACAGAAGTCCGAAGCTTTCTCGGGCTAGCAGGCTTCTATCGGAAATTCATCAGAGACTTTGCAAAAATATCATCTCCACTCACAAGGCTGACAAAGAAGAACCTAGTGTTCAATTGGGACTTGGATTGCGAGTTTGCTTTCCAACGACTAAAAATGGCTCTTACAACAGCCCCAGTTCTGACGTTGCCAGATGGAAGCAAGATGTTCACAGTTTATACAGATGCATGTAGGATAGGGCTAGGCGCTGTCTTGATGCAAGAAGGGAGGGTAGTAGCTTATGGTGGAAGGCAATTGAAAGTTCATGAAAAGAACTACCCGACCCACGATCTTGAGTTGGCTGCCATCGTCTTTGCACTCAAGTCTTGGCGACACTATCTCCTAGGTGAGAAATTCGAACTTTACACTGACCATAAATCTTTAAAGTATCTCTTCTCGCAGAAGGACCTTAACTTGAGGCAACAAAGGTGGATGGAGTTTCTTGCCTCGTACGATTTCGAGATCTCCTACACTCCGGGCAAAGGCAACGTAGTGGCAGACGCGTTGAGCCGAAAGAAACTGACCCTAAGCCCGTTGTTTGTTGAAAGGCAAAGCCTAGAGTTTATAGCCAGCTTTGACTTTAGGCCCTCCTCCGATTTTGTACCGGGCTTGCTAGCATCTCTCGAAGTACGCCCGACTTTAATGAACTCAATAGGGACAGCACAGCGCGAAGACCCTCAGCTGGTGGAAACGATTGATAGGCTAATTAGGGGTGAGACTTCAAGTCACCTCAACAGATACTCCATCGACGATAAGGGTTGGTTAAGGCGAGACGGAAGACTATGCGTCCCACGGACAAGGGATTTAGTAAAGACGGTTCTTGAGGAAGCACATCACTCCAAGATGACGATACATCCAGGCGGAGATAAAATGTACAAGGACATAAAGAGAACTTTCTTTTGGAACGGCATGAAGAAGGACGTGGCAGATTTCGTTTCTAAGTGTATGACTTGCCAACAGGTTAAGGCGGAGCAGAAGAAGCCTGGCGGTCTGCTCCATCCTCTAGAGGTCCCGCAGTGGAAGTGGGATAGCATCTCAATGGACTTCATTTATGGGCTTCCTAGGTCTAGAAGAGGCAACACTAGCATTTGGGTAATAGTGGATAGGCTTACTAAAAGCGCCCACTTTTTTACCTGTCAAGAGTAAAAGAACTGCCTCATCCCTAACATCTCTTTATCTCAAGGAAATTGTTCGACTCCATGGAATACCCTCCAGCATTGTTAGTGACCGAGACCCTATCTTCACAAGTGAGCTTTGGCGGAGTCTGCAGGAAGCGGTAGGCACACAGTTATGCTTGAGTACAGCCTATCACCCCCAAACCGACGGCTAGACAGAAAGAGTGAACAGAGTTTTGGAGGACCTTTTAAGACTGTGCATCCTTGACTTCGGAGGGATGTGGGAAGACCACCTTCCTTTGGTGGAATTTGCCTACAACAACAGCTACCAAGCCACCATTGGAATGGCGCCCTTCGAAGCTTTATACGGAAGACCGTGCCGATCTCCCACTTGTTGGTGGGAGTCTACTGATAAGCTCATACGTGGACCAGATATGATCCGAGAGACTTCAGAGAAAGTAGACTTGATACGAAGAAGGATGAAGAAAGCCTAAGACAAACAGAAATCCTACGCCGACAAGAGGAGGACCGACCTTGAATTTGAGGTTGGGGACATAGTTTTTCTTAAGGTATCTCCGCTAAGGAACGTTGTTCGTTTTGGAACCACAGGAAATCTAGCACCAAGGTTCGTAGGGTCGTTTCCTATTATCGAGAAAATTGGGAAAATGGCCTATAGATTAGAACTACCCGAAAAGCTGGCCGGAGTTCACAACGTTTTTCATGTTTCGCACCTCCGAAAATGTCTACATGAATCTGCTGAAGTGGTAGAGCCAAACATCCTAGAAGAAGCTGAAGTGGAACGCGAAGCAACCGTGAGGAAAGTTCCAACACGCATCTTAGGAACTGAAGTGAAAAAGCTACGCAACCGCGAAGTCAAGCTCATCAAAGTTCAGTGGAGCGACATCGAGGAAGACGCGACTTGGGAAACTGAGGCTAGAATACGCGCAACATACCCTTTTCTTTTCGAGGGTACATCTTTGATCTCTCTTTTTCCCTAAGTTATGCTTTTATCTATCTTTTTAGGTATATCTCCTCGACCTTATCTTTTAGGTAGAAACCCTTTGGATGAAAACATGTAATTGAAACATGTTATGGATGATGGTTGCAAGTGGTTGCAAGTGATTGCTAGTGGTTGCATATACACACACAATCTAGGGTTTAGATCGGCTTAGTCACTTCATATTGCATATGCATATATGTATTTATATTCATATATGGTTGAAGTTTAATGTGTTGTCATATGGATGTTGCATTTATATGAATGATTGTGCACTCATGTAGAATCATGAATAGGAAAATTTGCATACATAATGGATTCATGACACTTACATAATTTGCATTAAGGAAGTCAACTGAATCAGTAGGCCGACTGATTTTGCATTAGATAAGTACATGTACACACACTTCGCATATGATCATGAAGCATTAGAAGTCTTTTAAGGACAATGGATGCTCGTGTTTGATGGATGAGTAGATGGACGTTTGGATGTTAGGATATACATTCTTCCTGAACTTGAAGATTTCGGGGATGAAATCTTTTTAAGTGGGGGAGAATGTAACACCCCGTGTATTCTATAACAGTGAAATTCACAAATTAAAGTATAATTAATTTCAAATCAAAGAATTAAGGGAAACGGGACACGCCATTGCGTTCGTCTCAGAATTCTGCTTGAGGTAGAGTCCGAGTTTGCGTAAAACGGACCCCGTGTGAGGGAGATATGACCTCCGGAAGTTTCAGAATTCAGTTTAAAATCCAAACAGACAGAAACAGTTCAGAAAACAAATTTGAAATTCAAAAATCGAACCAGATTGGGCTGGGCGGGAATTTTCCCGCCCAAGGCACCCAGGTCGACTGGGTAGTCGACCTGGGGCACCCAGGTCGACTACATAGTCGACCTGGGGGTCGACCTGGCCCCTGAGCCAGGTCGAACCCAGCCCCTCCTGGCTGGCCTGGTCTGTGCTTGGCCGAATTTCTGAGCCTTGCCTTGTCACTAGGGCTAGGTGTCAGCTCCTGATTGGTCTCTCTTTCAAACGAACGGCTAATATTAATCCAAGCTCCATCGACGGTTCTAATCAATTCACAAACTCTATAAAAAGGACCTAAGACTCCACCTAATTCATACAAATAAAAATGAGAATGAGACCGTCATGCTGCTGAAGAAAGACTAGGATTAGCCGCCAAAATTGAGAGACGATTAGGAGACGATTCGAAAGCTTAAAGCAACGACAATTAAATCAAAACAACGCCTACAACAAAGGATAGCATCTCCAAATTCAGAATTCAGAAACCTGAATTGAAGATTCGTCATACGTTGTAAGTAGAGTGCTATTCCGATGTGAATGAATAATTGTGTTTTGATTTGTGTAAAATGAGAAATGGAATTGTACTTAATTTGTGGTGATGATAATTCATAATCGTATGTTGCTATGATTCTAATTGTGAATAGATTTGGGATGTTGTGGTATAATGATGTTAGACCTATTGGATATTTGCAAGTATATGACTCATGTTGGAAGTTAACGACTATATGTTTGTGGTAGTTTATTTCAACACCTATTGGATATTTGCAAGTATATGATTCATGTTGAAAGTTAACGACTATACGTTTGTGGTAGTTTATTACAACAAAGTTGAGATTCATGCAAGTATGTGATTCACTATTAGGCCAACATGATGTATATTTTTATGATCATTTTTAGCGTAGTTGGATCCATTTGGGTATTAAGATTCATATGAATTTATGTTGGAATTGGCATCGTGATTCAAGAGTAAAACCATACTTTTGTATTAGTGACAAAAGTAAGCATCTTTGTGAACTTGTGTTGACTTTATGAACATGGCTAGTTTATGTTTAACTTTATGCCCAAACAAGATATGTTTTAGGCCTATGTTGTTATCAAAATCATATGATAATATATGCGACACATAATTAAGTTAGATTTACATTTTGAATGCAAGATTACATGAATAGATTAAAAACCATGATTCATGTTTAGGTATGTTTTATGTCATGATTATATGCTAGTACAATGCAAGTTCACAAGTGCCTAATTTATGTTAATTAGTTCGCTATGTTGCAAGTTCATGCGTTCACGCACCCCTTTTGATGTTACTTAGGACATATAAACACCATGTTCTAAGCCTCCCCTTTTTCATGTGGCTAAGTTGGGCTTAAATGTTAAGCCCAACATATGTTATGTTATAGCGAATGTATAAAACGGGGGTAATGACGCTGGGTTAAAAATATAAAACAAATGTGTTGCCATGTTTGACGCATGCCAACGACCTTGAGAACATTTGAGGGGTATAAATTAATTTTACCCAATAAAGATGAATTTGAATAATGGGCTGCAAATATTTACATATAAAAAGAAGAGAGACAAAATATGTAAACTTAGAAAATACGATGTGTTTAACCCGAGGTTGGATTGAGTTGTGACGTAAACCTGCCCGGACCCACCCGGCTGTCCAGTAGTCACAACAATACATATCCAATGTGGGAGGTTAAACATTGAGCCCAATAAAGACCCGAGGTTAGACTGAGTTGTGACGTAAGACTGCCCGGAACCAACCGACAACAGGCAGCCACAACAATACCTGTCTAATGTGAGAGGTCGAGGCTTTAATAAGACAATTAAGGCTGAGTCAGGATTGATAGGATTAAGTAAATTGAATTAATACTTAATCAAATTGAACATGCTAAACTATATAGATTGATTTGGGGTTAGGTTTACAGAACACTTAACCAACTTAGCATGTTGGCTTGAAATAGAAAACCTAGTAGCGGGGGACCCTTTTCAGCAGTAACCCTACAAGGTGTATCGGGATACCCTGAACTAGGCAGGGTGGGGCACGATTACTGGGCTGACTGTAAGAGGTCAAATCGACGGCGGTGGTGCAGCAGTGTAGGTTCTAACGGGGTGCGGGCGTGCACACACTCCGGCGCAGAAAAATTAGGCACTGGGCACCAGTAGTACACCTGTGCATTCTATAATTGTGTCGGGCCGCCACCATGGGACTTGATACACCCCATGGTGGGACCAGCATAGGTAACTACAACATCGGGAGCCGTAAGACACATGTAACTATGCGAGTAGGAGCCGATCATTAGAAATGGATCACTTCACCCTGATTATGGGGTGCCTGTTGGGAACTAGTTTATAGGGGTGCAGAGATTAATATGGGGTACGATAGTACATTCGACTCTAGACAGCTAAACTTAGCTTATAGTGCTTTCCCATTTCCAGTTTTTACTTATCATGCTCATTTCTTTATTCATAGTCTGAATAGTCCTAGACTTACTCAGGCTTTATGTCTGACTCTACTTTTCTTTCGTCTTCTTTTCTTTCGTTTCCCCCCAGGTCCATAGGGAGGGAATACCGCAGCTTGACCAGTTTTCACATCCAGCTTGAAGAGAAAGAATGTATTGCTTGGATCTCTTTCGTTTTGGACTATGGCTTTGGATAGCAACTATGGGGACTTATGCAGTTTACTTATGTTTTTATGCTTCTTTAAGTTATGAAATCAAGACAGTTATGAAAATGTAATGTTTTTGGAATTATTGTAAGACAATTATGGCATGGTTTGTGTAACACGTATTTTTGATGAAATAAAAGTTGTTGTTGTTTCCGCTGTTTAAAAATATGTGTATTTATATTTGTCTTGTGTATCTGTGACTTATACTTATAAACCTCCACCAAAATTAGGGCATTCCCTTTGAGAGTGACCCTAACGGAGGTAGGGTGTTTCACTTGGTATCAGAGCATAGGTTTACCGGATAAGATAAAAAGTTTTGAAAATTTATTTTCAAAAGGAAATTTAAAGAAGCATTTTTAAAGATAAAATGTTATTTTATTTTAAAAAGGCATAGTCCCCCCAAAGCCATAGGTACTATCTCTCTCTATCCTTCGTTTTGAATCTCTCCTTTCTGTTTCAGCATGTCTGGAGACCTTACTCCCCAGATACTGATGCTTTCACTCCTCCTCCTCTACGTGAACCAACAAGCGGAAGAGTCCCAGAACGGGAAGACGAATAATAGTCAAAGAAGAAAGGATCGTAACAGTAATGACAAGAAATGTGAAAAAAGGAAATGTTATTTCTGCGGAATTCTTGGACATTTGGAGGGAGACTGCAGGAAGAAGAAGAGGATGATGAGTGCTACTTGCTTCCAGTGTAGGGAGACAGGCCACTGGGCTAGGGACTGCCCAAAGAAGAAAGGACAGGGACAGAAAACTGGATCTACTTCAGGGGGTCAAGTTCATGCTCTGGCAGCACCTCCACAAGAACGAGGTAGTAATATTTCTGTAGAAAGGTTGGTGCAGATGGCATTGCTGAACGAAGAGGATAAGGGCAAGAAGGAGACAAAGGCAGAAAGCTCTCAAGGGAAGAAAGAGGGTTTACAGCCTAAGAAGACAGACTTTAAGAAGGACGGGAAAGACAACAAGTCCCAAGAGAAGAGGAAGTGTAATTTCTGTGGCAAAGTGGGGCACTTAGTGAAAGATTGCCGGAAAAAGAAGGCCAAGATGAATGGTGGGTGCTTTTCTTACGGTGAGACAGGCCACATGGCTAAGGATTGCCCAAAGAAGCGAGGGCAGGGACAGAAGGCTGGATCCACCTCAGGGGCACAGGTTCATGTGATAGAAGCGCCACCTCTGCAACAGCGAGGTATAAATACTTCTGTAGAAAGCGTAGTTTATCTTTATGATCACTCAGTTCGCACTTTATTTGATTCTGGCGCATCACACTCCTTTATTTCATCTGCTTTAGTAGAATCTCTGCACCTAGAAACTAGTATGGTTGAGGACCCCTTAATTGTTTCAAATCCAATCGGGGGCCCGACTCATTTGTCTATGATCTGTGTGGGATTGAAAATTTCTATTCTAAGCATAGAATTTAGATGTAGTGCCTTTGTTTTGGGCTTCTCGGGATATGGTTTGATTTTGGGCATGGATTGGCTATCCAGTAATGGTGCCATCCTTGATTGTGAGAAAAGGTTGGTTAGGCTTCTGACCTAACTCGGTAACACTCTGGAAATTACTTGTAATCCCTCGTATGCGGTTATGCTTAGTTATCTCGAATCGCTAGATGCTTCTGTTGAGAGTTTGCAATCGGTTAGAGTGGTCCGTGAATATCCGGATGTCTTCGAAGAGGTGAAGGGCTTACCTCCGAAGCGGGAGATAGACTTCCGCATATATCTTGTAAATAATGCAAAGCCCGTTGCGTTTCCCGTTAGACACATGGCTCCGCGGGAAAGGAAAGAGCTCAGTAAACAGATTAAAGAGCTCCTAGAGAAAGGGTTCATTAGAAGGAGCATTTCAGAATGGGGCGCTCCAGTGGTGTTCTCCACAAAGGTAGACGGTTCACTCCGTCTATGTGTTGACTATAGGGAGCTCAACAAGCTAACGAAAAAGAATAGGCATCCTCTCCCCAGAATTGACGATCTGTTTGATCAGCTTGTCGGAGCGTCAGTTTTCTCCCAACTCGATTTGGCGACCGGATTTCATCAGCTAATGGTGGCTGAAGATAGCATCGATAATATGGCATTCAGAACCCCAGACGGCTTCTTTGAATGGCTTGTCATGCCTTTTGGCTTGACAAACGCACCCGCTTACTTCGTGGACCTGATGAGTAGGGTGTTCAGAGAATTCCTCAGCAAGTTCGTAGTAGTCTTCGTAGACGATATCTTGATCTTCTCAAAGAGTGAAGAAGAACATGCTCAGCACTTAAGGGCAATCATGGAAACTCTGCGAGTCATCAGCTAAAAGCCAAATTCTCCAAGTGCCACTTTTGGAGAGAGGAAGTAAGGTTTCTTGGGCACATAGTATCCAAAGAAGGGTTAGCTGTGGACCCTGCCAAAGTAGTAGCGGTGCAGGATTGGAGGACACCAAGGAATGCAACAGAAGTCCGAAGCTTTCTCGGGCTAGCAGGCTTCTATCGGAAATTCATCAGAGACTTTGCAAAAATATCAGCTCCACTCACAAGGCTGACAAAGAAGAATCTAGTGTTCAATTGGGACTTGGATTGCGAGTTTGCTTTCCAACGACTAAAAAAGGCTCTTACAACAGCCCCAGTTCTGACGTTGCCAGATGGAAGCAAGATGTTCACAGTTTATACAGATGCATGTAGGACAGGGCTAGGTGCTGTCTTGATGCAAGAAGGGAGGGTAGTAGCTTATGGTGGAAGGCAATTGAAAGTTCATGAAAAGAACTACCCGACCCACGATCTTGAGTTGGCTGCCATCGTCTTTGTACTCAAGTCTTGGCGACACTATCTCCTAGTTGAGAAATTCGAACTTTACACTGACTATAAATCTTTAAAGTATCTCTTCTCGCAGAAGGACCTTAACTTGAGGCAACAAAGGTGGATGGAGTTTCTTGCCTCGTACGATTTCGAGATCTCCTACACTCTGGGCAAAGGCAACGTAGTGGCAGACGCGTTGAGCCGAAAGAAACCGACCCTAAGCCCGCTGTTTGTTGAAAGGCAAAGCCTAGAGTTTATAGCCAGCTTTGACTTTAGGCCCTCCTCCGATTTTGTACCGGGCTTGCTAGCATCTCTCGAAGTACGCCCGACTTTAATGAACTCAATAGGGACAGCACAGCGCGAAGACCCTCAGCTTGTGGAAACGATTGATAGGCTAATTAGGGGTGAGACTTCTAGTCACCTCAACAGATACTCCATCAACGATAAGGGTTAGTTAAGGCGAGACGGAAGACTATGCGTCCCACAGACAAGGGATTTAGTAAAGACGGTTCTCGAGGAAGCACATCACTCCAAGATGACGATACATCCAGGCGGAGATAAAATGTACAAGGACATAAAGAGAACTTTCTTTTGGAACGGCATGAAGAAGGACATGGCAAATTTCGTTTCTAAGTGTTTGACTTGCCAACAGGTTAAGGCGGAGCAGAAGAAGCCTGGCGGACTGCTCCATCCTCTAGAGGTCCCGCAGTGGAAGTGGGATAGCATCTCAATGGACTTCATTGATGGGCTTCCTAGGTCTAGAAGAGGCAACAATAGCATTTGGGTAATAGTGGATAGGCTTACTAAAAGCGCCCACTTTTTACCTGTCAAGAGTAAAAGAACTGCCTCATCCCTAGCATCTCTTTATCTCAAGGAAATTGTTCGACTCCATGGAATACCCTCCAGCATTGTTAGTGACCGATACCCTATCTTCACAAGTGAGCTTTGGCGGAGTCTGCAGGAAGCGGTAGGCACACAGTTATGCTTGAGTACAGCCTATCACCCTAAACCGACGGCTAGACAGAAAGAGTGAACAGAGTTTTGGAGGACCTTTTAAGACTGTGCATCCTTGACTTCGGAGGGATGTGGGAAGACCACCTTCCTTTGGTGGAATTTGCCTACAACAACAGCTACCAAGCCACCATTGGAATGGTGCCCTTCGAAGCTTTATACGGAAGACCGTGCCGATCGCCCACTTGTTGGTGGGAGTCTACTGATAAGCTCATACTTGGACCAGATATGATCCGAGAGACTTCAGAGAAAGTAGACTTGATACGAAGAAGGATGAAGACAGCCCAAGACAGACAGAAATCCTACGCCGACAAGAGGAGGACCGACCTTGAATTTGAGGTTGGGGACATAGTTTTTCTTAAGGTATCTCCGCTAAGGAACGTTGTTCGTTTTGGAACCACAGGAAAGCTAGCACCAAGGTTCGTAGGGCCGTTTCCTATTATTGAGAAAATTGGGAAAATGGCCTATAGATTAGAACTACCCGAAAAGCTGGCCGGAGTTCAAAACGTTTTTCATGTTTCGCACCTCCGAAAATGTCTACATGAATCTGCTGAAGTGGTAGAGCCAAACATACTAGAAGAAGCTGAAGTGGAACGCGAAGCAACCGTGAGGAAAGTTCCAACACGCATCTTAGGAACTGAAGTGAAAAAGCTACGAACCGCGAAGTCAAGCTCGTCAAAGTTCAGTGGAGCGACGCCGAGGAAGACACGACTTGGGAAACTGAGGCTAGAATACGCGCAGCATACCCTTTTCTTTTCGAGGGTACATCTTTGATCTCTCTTTTTCCCTAAGTTATGCTTTTATCTATCTTTTTAGGTATATCTCCTCGACCTTATCTTTTAGGTAGAAACCCTTTGGATGAAAACATGTAATTGAAACATGTTATGGATGATGGTTGCAAGTGGATGCAAGTGATTGGTAGTGGTTTCATATACACACACAATCTAGGGTTTAGATCGGCTCAGTCACTTCATATTGCATATGCATATATGTATTTTTATTCGTATATGGTTGAAGTTTAATGTGTTGTCATATGGATGTTGCATTTATATGAATGATTGTGCACTCATGTAGAATCATGAATAGGAAAATTTGCATACATAATGGATTCATGACACTTACATAATTTGCATTAAGGAGGTCAACTGAATCAGTAGGCCGACTGATTTTGCATTAGATAAGTACATGTACACACACTTCGCATATGATCATGAAGCATTAGAGGTCTTTTAAGGACAATGGACGCTCGTGTTTGATGGATGAGTAGATGGACGTTTGGATGTTAGGATATACATTCTTCCTGAACTTGAAGATTTCGGGGAAGAAATCCTTTTAAGTGGGGGAGAATGTAACACCCCGTGTATTCTATAACAGTGAAATTCACAAATTAAAGTATAATTAATTTAAAATCAAAGAATTAAGGGAAACGGGACACGCCATTGCGTTCGTCTCAGAATTCTGCTTGAGATAGAGTCCGAGTTTGCGTAAAACTGAACCCGTGTGAGGGAGATATGACCTCCGGAAGTTTCAGAATTCAGTTTAAAATTCAAACAGACAGAAACAGTTCAGAAAACAAATTTGAAATTCAAAAATCGAACCAGATTGGGCTGCGCGGGAATTTTCCCGCCCAAGGCACCCAGGTCGACTGGGTAGTCGACCTGGGCCACCCAGGTCGACTGGGTAGTCGACCTGGGGCACCCAGGTCGACTACATAGTCGACCTGGGGGTCGACCTGGCCCCTGAGCTAGGTCGAACTCAGCCCCTCCTGGCTGGCCTGGTCTGTGCATGGCCGAATTTCTGAGCCTTGACTTGTCACTAGGGCTAGGTGTCAGCTACTGATTGGTCTCTCTTTCAAACGAACGGCTAATATTAATCCAAGCTCCATCGACGGTTCTAATCAATTCACAAACTCTATAAAAAGGACCTAAGACTCCACCTAATTCATACAAATAAAAATGAGAATGAGAACGTCATGCTGCTGAAGAAAGACTAGGAGTAGCCGCCAAAATTGAGAGACGATTCGAAAGCTTAAAGCAACGACAATTAAATCAAAACAACGCCTACAACAAAGGATAACATCTCCAAATTCAGAATTCAGAAACCTGAATTGAAGATTCGTCATACGTTGTAAGTAGAGTGCTATTCCGATGTGAATGAATAATTGTGTTTTGATTTGTGTAAAATGAGAAATGGAATTGTACTTAATTTGTGGTGATGATAATTCATAATCGTATGTTGCTATGATTCTAATTGTGAATAGATTTGGGATGTTGTGGTATAATGATGTTAGACCTATTGGATATTTGCAAGTATATGACTCATGTTGGAAGTTAACGACTATATGTTTGTGGTAGTTTATTTCAACACCTATTGGATATTTGCAAGTATATGATTCATGTTGAAAGTTAACGACTATACGTTTGTGGTAGTTTATTACAACAAAGTTGAGATTCATGCAAGTATGTGATTCACTATTAGGCCAACATGATGTATATTTTTATGATCATTTTTAGCGTAGTTGGATCCATTTGGGTATTATGATTCATATGAATTTATGTTGGAATTGGCATCATGATTCAAGTGTAAAACCATACTTTTGTATTAGTGACAAAAGTAAGCATCTTTGTGAACTTGTGTTGACTTTATGAACATGGCTAGTTTATGTTTAACTTTATGCCCAAACAAGATATGTTTTAGGCCTATGTTGTTATCAAAATCATATGATAATATATGCGACACATAATTAAGTTAGATTTACATTTTAAATGCAAGATTACATGAATAGATTAAAAACCATGATTAATGTTTAGGTATGTTTTATGTCATGATTATATGCTAGTACAATGCAAGTTCACAAGTGCCTAATTTATGTTAATTAGTTCGCTATGTTGCAAGTTCATGCGTTCACACACCCCATTTGATGTTACTTAGGACATATAAACACCATGTTCTAAGCCTCCCCTTTTTCATGTGGCTAAGTTGGGCTTAAATGTTAAGCCCAACATATGTTATGTTATAGCGAATGTACAAAACGGGGGTAATGACGCTGGGTTAAAAATATAAAACATATGTGTTGGCATGTTTGACGCATGCCAACGACCTTGAGAACATTTGAGAGGTATAAATTAATTTTACCCAATAAAGATGAATTTGAATAATGGGCTGCAAATATTTACATATAAAAAGAAGAGAGACAAAATATGTAAACTTAGAAAATACGATGTGTTTAACCCGAGGTTGGATTGAGTTGTGACGTAAACCTGCCCGGACCCGCCCGGCTGTCCAGTAGTCACAACAATACCTATCCAATGTGGGAGGTTAAACATTGAGCCCAATAAAGACCCTAGGTTAGACTGAGTTGTGATGTAGGACTGCCCGGAACCAACCGGCAACAGGCAGTCACAACAATACCTGTCTAATGTGAGAGGTCGAGGCTTTAATAAGACAATTAAGGTTGAGTCAGGATTGATAGGATTAAGTAAATTGAATTAATACTTAATCAAATTAAACATGCTAAACTATACAGATTGATTGGGGGTTAGGTTTACAGAACACTTAACCAACTTAGCATGTTAGCTAGAAATAGAAAACCTAGTACGGGGGGACCCTTTTCAGCAGTAACCCTACAAGGTGTATCGGGATACCCTGAACTAGGCAGGGTGGGGCACGATTACTGGGCTGACTGTAACAGGTCAAATCGACGGCGGTGGTGCAGAAGTGTAGGTTCTAACGGGGTGCGGGCGTGCACACACTCCGACATAGAAAAATTAGGCACTGGGCACCAGTAGTATACCTGTGCATTCTAGAATTGTGTCGGGCCGCCACCATGGGACTTGATACACCCCATGGTGGGACCAGCATATGTAACTACAACATCGGGGGCCGTAAGACACATGTAACTATGCGAGTAGGAGCCGATCATTAGAAATGGATCACTTCACCCTGATTATGGGGTGTCTGTTGGGAACTAGTTTATAGGGGTGCAGAGATTAATATGGGGTACGATAGTACATTCGACTCTAGACAACTAAACTTAGCTTATAGTGCTTTCCCATTTCCAGTTTGTACTTATCATGCTCATTTCTTTATTCATAGACTGAATAGTCCTAGACTTACTCAGGCTTTATGTCTGACTCTACTTTTCTTTCGTCTTCTTTTCTTTCGTCCCCCCCCAGGTCCACAGGGAGGGAATACCGCAGCTTGACCAGTTTTCACATCCAGCTTGAAGAGAAAGAATGTATTGCTTGGATCTCTTTCGTTTTGGACTATGGCTTTGGATAGCAACTATGGGGACTTATGTAGTTTACTTATGTTTTTATGCTTCTTTAAGTTATGAAATCAAGACAGTTATGAAAATGTAATGTTTTTGGAAGTATTGTAAGACAATTATGGCATGGTTTGTGTAACACGTATTTTTGATGAAATAAAAGTTGCTGTTGTTTCCTCTGTTTAAAAATATGTGTATTTATATCTGTCTTGTGTATCTGTGACTTATACTTATAAACCTCCACCAAAATTAGGGAATTCCCTTTGAGAGTGACCCTAACGGAGGTGGGGTGTTTCACTTGTGGTTGATGATCAAAGCATAGCCTGTGTGGCCTAGCTTTATGTAGCGTTGATTCGCGAGCCTCACACCCCGGTTGTGAACCAGAAATGGGAGAGGACATCAAGGAGGACATGCGTTTCTTTCTAGCTAGAAGTGGCGTCAGTGGTTTTACACGCCCTGACGAGTTTGACTTATGTGGTTGTTGCTGTTGCGAGGCGCCTCGATTATATCGGTCGATCCGGGGCCAATGGAGTCATTCGTTGCTTCATTTACGCCCCAAAGGGTTGGGAAACGCAGTGTTTAGGCATTTTAATCCACATCGGTGGACCGGCCCTGACGATCCAAGGGCTCACCTGTGTCTGGGTCCTGAGACTCAGGCTAGACAGTCTCGAATTGGTAGAGGACTATCTTTTGCCTCTGTTCACAGATGGAAATCCAATTTCCAAATACGTGACTTTGCGGTTTTATTTGTAGAGCCTAGTATGGCGACATAGTAGCATGGGATACTATGCCGTCTATGATTGATACATTTATATTTGAAGTTGTTTTCATACACTCTACACTATAATAGTATCAAAGGATTTGTTTTTAGCGTATCAAGCATTCTTTGGCTATTATAAGGTAAAAACCCTATCCTCCGGCTTGTGTTGCATTGTGTGATGGGACCTGGGTCTTATAGTAGCTTCATTGTTCTTTATTTAGCATTGCGCTGTTGTTTTATGCACTGGTATTCTTGGGAGGAAACCCGTTCCGTGTTATACGGCGTGGTCCCTTGATTTACCTGACTTTGAAATAAAGATTAATAACTGTTTTAGTTCTCACACCAGTCCCATGACTGACCTGGAGTTTATTGTTTTAACCTAAACTCTGGGTGCCCTTATTTCGACATGGGCAGCTAGTAGTTTTGGTTTCGCAGATTTATATTCACAGGATCCTAATGTACTGCTGGAACGATACTCGGAAAGCTCTGTATCCGTGTATTACTTCTAGTTGTGTTTTGTATTATTTTCCGCTGCCATGTATTTAAATGTAATTTAAATCTCTGATATTTTCTATGTAATATTTATTCATACTCTGCATATTCTTGTATTCTGATGGAATTGTTGTAATATACAATGAAATGTTCTTCTGTCTGCGTTCTTTTGTGTGTTGTTCTCGAAAGTATCCGCGCTTTCCTTACCGGGGAAGTTACGGGTCTTCACATGAATGCTTAAGATGGGGATATGTAGAGTATTGTACTCTGTAATTTTCATATGCTTTTGTATGTTTTGTACTTATTGGGCTATGTATATAAAGTCCAGCAATATTTTACTGTATTTTGTATGTATATAGCACAATGTAACTTCGGGCCGAAAGTAAGACAGAAAATATACATTTACTTTTCTTCCTGAAATGCTACTCTTAATGGTATTAGAGCATCAGATGATTTCAGATCTAAATTTCCTTTTTTAACTTCAGATCTAGGGTTCTTCTTCTTCTTTTCTAAAATGATGAATAATGGTTTTGATTCAATTCAATCTGAAATGGTTCCTACTGGAAGTAAACCAATCAATATTCATGATCCGTATTTTCTGTCAAATGTGGATCATCCAGGTATGCAGCTTGGAAATCATATTTCGTCTGGATCGAACAATCTAAATTCATGTAGAACTGTTAGAATGACATTAATTGCTAGAAATAAGTTGCAATTTGTTGATGAAACCCTCCCTATGTCTTCGGTCGGTCCATTTGATTGTCAAAAGTGGATTAGGAATGATTATATGGTAATGTCTTGGATCTTGAATTCTATGGATAATACTATCTGAAAGTTTTATGTTCATTGATTCATGTAATAACCCGCCCGGAATGGGCCTAAATTTCGATCAAGAAAAGACCCATCGAAACTTAGAGTCATTCTAAACAGGTCGTTGGTTCCACGTTATGGAAATCTCTCACAGCGGAGCGATAAAACATAATACTAAAATATGATGTACCACTTTATTCAAACCATAGAATTCAAACGCAGATTGTCAAGATACAATTATTCCATAGGTACATCAATAAATTCATTACCAAAAGTTTCCATAACAAGTAAAACAATGATAACTAATGATAGCATAATATCTCCATTTTCATCTTCAGCCTCCATTATTGCTTCGTCCATAGAATCTACCCCACCTACTTAACTATTGGATAGGTTAAGGAGAGGGGTCAGAACATAAAGTTCAGTGTGATCGAAATATAGTATTTACTTAAAGTCCATACCCCAGATTTAGCAGGTTACATATATCAAGGTATGCCTATGCACGACATAAACATTCTCACAAACTCAAAGTATCTAACCAATGAGGTGGATATCCAAGTCAATCGCTTAAAACCTTCATTAGTGTATTTAGGGTAAAGACCCAACAAGGTGGACATTCTCGGTCACTTATGGCCCTATTAAAGGTGGATTCTTATGATCGCTTGTAACCTTAAGGCGGACCCCAGCCTCTTAGGACCCCGTCCGAATACGTCAACGTTCTTGTAATGACCCGGGCTTTTGTCGACTTTGGTTATCGCCATAAACTCAATGATGACTAAACAAACGTTGAAAAACACCGGTCATAAATGAAAGAAATTAGAGGGTGAGAAAAGATAAGATAGAAACATAGAATAGAAGAAGAAGAACACAATATCAGAGTAACACGAATCTCACAGCAGAACGAATAACATATAATATATATAACATAACTTGAAATATACATCTATACTTGAATATACATCATTATCAAAGTACAACACTTCCAACACAGCGGAAAAACTATAGCTATGTAATCCTGAAGCCTCCTTCTCCAAGATCTTCCAGTATATATGTAAATCCCGACTACTTGACTACCCGTACAAAATTAGGCACCCAAGAGTTTAGGGTAACAACAAATAAACTCCGGGTCAGTCATGGGACTGGTATGAGTAAAACGGTTTAAAACAGTTCAAACAAGTAAATGATATCTCATAAGACCACGCCGTATAACGGAACGGGTTTTTCCCTTATGAGAATCCAAAATATCTTTATGTCAAAAACCTTTTCATATTATAATAATGTCTATCAACCACAACTATAATTATCATCTAGCAGAAACGCTTTCATCTCACGTTCTACATATATAGTATAACATCAAAACCGCAAGCACGTATTGGGTAAGGGATTTCCAACTATGACAAGGTATGGAACCACCTTTCGCTAGTGTACCTCTAGAAAGGAATACACTGGGTTCAACAAGAACATCTTGCAACCCGGCCACACATGACCGACCACTCATTTCGCTTGAGTGTATCGAATGTATGTCACCAACGGTTGGGATCAGCAACCGTTTCCCGAATAGGACAACATCAACAATAGATTTTTAGAAGTAAATGAAACTCTAGATCAGGTGATTATACACTCTACTTCGGTGCGACCGACTTAGCCACGTTGCCTGCCCGATTTCTATCATTTACCAGTTGATGAGGATAGAAGCTACGCTTTATCATCATAACAGATTCACTTTGAATGCCACAACGTCAAATCCATCAGATCACCGATTGACGTCCTCAACAATACATTATGTGTTAGCTAAAAGAAGTTTCCTTCTCCGCTTCCACTCTTGGTACGGTTGGAGAAATCAATGTACGTGATCGTCTGGAAATACTCTGTCAGACATCCATCCATACAAGTCACCCAGGAACAGGATGAACCGAAGGCACTATTCAGTACACCCATCTTAGGCGCTGTTATCTAAGACTCATACAATAGCCCTTGCACTTTACTCCGTCTTCAATTTTCTTTGGCATATGTGATTCGCAACGCTTATGCCAATACAGAGTGGTTCTTTGGATAATAATCCAACCGGTCTCTCCATATTAACAACGTTAAAATGGTCAAAACTTCGATAATCTGTGATTTAACTATCGAATAAAAACAAGTGTGCAAACAACGATATTATTTCCAAATGGAAATACTATCAATCAAACATCATTTAACATTTACCTCCTGTTCATTTTTCATCTCCTGTTTCCCTATATTCAACATTTCTTATTTTCTAAATTTAGAAAATATATGTTATTACCATTGGAAAACATTTCCATTTCTTGTTTTCTATATCAGAAAACATTTATGTTTCTTATTTGGAAAACATTTCCAAAACTCCTTCATTGGACTTAGACAGATGTTTAAACAAACCATCGCGATGCCAACTCAAACCATCACGCTTATTAACTAAATTCCTTTAACCACTTTCACTCTCGAACCTTAACCATTTCGAAATTAAAAACGAAGTCAATCAAGTTGGGGTATAACTACCTCTTAGACCTTAACTGAACAACATTTCAAATCTCGAAATAGGTTAAGTTCATCTTTCAACTCTTTAACACTTCCTTACGTAACTCTTGTTCGAATAAATCTCTATTCGATAACTCCTCCCTTCGAATAAATATATTAGATAATCTCTCTTACGAATAACTAGATTCGAAAACCTTTCTTTGAATAAACTAAATTCGATTAACTCTATTTATTTAACCCTAATCGATTAACTCTTTTTCTTAACTCCTTACTTAACTCCTTTCGAATAACTAATTCGATAACTCCTTTCGATTAAACTATAATCGATAACTCCTTTCGATTAAACTATAATCGATAACTCCTATGTGTTTAACACTATTCGAATAACTAATTCGAATAACCCTTATTTGTTTAACTCTATTCGAATAACTAATTCGATTTGCTTACTTTCGAATACTATATTCGATTAACTCCCTTCGAATAAACTATTCATTTATAAAGATATACTTTTAGTAACGGTTCTTCACTTTACAAATGATTTTCTTTTTATAACTCTATTTATTTTCTAAATATTTCCTTTTTAATTCTATTTGTAAATGGTTTTACAAATATCCCCTTGTTATTCATTTTACCAATATTTCCCTTTATATTTGTTTTTACAAAATATATTTCCTATCAATTCTATTTGTAAATGGTTTACAAATCTTTACTTTTCTATTATTCTATTTGCAAATGGTTTGCAAATATTTCCTTTTCAAATCTATTCTTTGATTTTATAATTTTCCTTTTCTAAATATCTCCTATTTATAAATATTCCAATTTATAAATATTTCCTATTTATAAATATTCCATTTATAAATATTTTATTTTCAAATATCACTTTGAAAATATTTCCTTATCAACATTTCGGTATGTTATGGTATTCAACATATCAAATCACGATGATCAGTATCGTCCAAACACATATAATCAACAACAGATTATATATCACATCATATATCATAATATATGAAAAACAGTAAAATAAATGTTGAGGAACCCAGTTGGGTTCCTCCAACCTGTTTACCTGCATCACTGATGTTAAACAATATAGATAACATCACTTTCAGTTCCATATGATATATTCTATTAAACAGAATCAATATAGAAATTCAACTAACTGACTAGCAGTTCAATCAAACAGTCAACACACAGTCAATCAACCAATATTTAACAGTTCTAAAAATGCAACATGAAATTATAAACTGTTCAGAGTTAGTGAGATATACTCACTTTGGCAGTTCATCGTTAAAGAACGATAAACTGTTTGTTTGATTTGAATCAAACAATTTATTTCACCGTAAGTTCAAACGTGCTCAAATCCACTCCCAGTCAGCTTCGTTGTGAAGCTCTCATCCATACGGTCCCAACGCAACTTACGGTTCGTGATTCTGATTTCATATGAATAAGTTATTGACATTCGAAGTTTATACCCTTTTAAATAAAATTAAACTAAATATAAACAACACTTATAATTGGGCCTCACCATTCTTAGAAACCCGGCCCACCTTCACATTCCCAGGCCAACGTTATACAGACCCATCCCTTTTTCAATGCCCATATCCACGCAAGTTTGGATCCACGGTTCTCCCATTCTTTGTTTGTTTTCTCTTCTTTTATTTTCTTGAATGGGCTTATCATACGCATGCCAGCCCAACTCCAAACCAAGAAGCCCAGACCCGTGACCCAACTCCATCTTCCCCGAACAGACAAACGCGATCTCCTCCTCAATTTCAACCCGTCTTTAGTACCATTTCACCACTTTCCTCTTTTCATTTCTTTCCATCCTCTTCACGATTAAATCAAATAAAATCACCAAAAATCATCTCGTTCAACCCTCTCCACCCTAAACCCAAAATCACCAAACTCGGTTCTCCCATTCAGGATGCGTCATCTCGCCCCTTACAGGTACTCGCGACATCCTTTTGCACTAAATTCAACAACAAACTTCGGCGAGCTCCCAAATCCAACAACAAACCCAACACTATCATCGATTTGATGCATCGATGTTCATAAGTTCCCCAAATTCCAAACCTAGAACTTACGCTGCCTAAATACTAACGGGATAGATCTAACCGAACCCATCAACCATTACACCAGAACGTAGAGAATTGTAGCAGAATTCACATATAACTGTATTATAATTTATAGATTTTTCTTGCATTTGTTTTTGATTTCCAAGTATGGATTCCTCACGTTGAAGAAGTGAAAACTGAGGCCAGTTTCAGGAGAATGGTTTTTGGGTTAAGAGAGGGGTATTAAAGTGTTTATATAGGGATAAGGCTAGGAGATATTTTGATTATAATATCCTTTTTAGTCCAACGCTATTTGTAATTGTCTTCTAAAAATTCCTGTGACCACATACGATACCCAAAAATCACGAAAATGGACATGCAGCTACAGTTCAACATTACGGTCCCAACGAAACTGGTTTCGTCGAATTCCGACTCCGTTTGCTCACACAACATATTTTTAATTATCAAAATACTGTCTGTTTTTCACTCTAAAAATCCGTACGGCCACATACTAACTCTAAAAATCACGGAAACTGACATCTAGCAACTATTTGACATTGCGGATCCAACAAAATTAGTTTCATCGAATTCCGACTTCATTTACAAAAGTGGCTTATTTTCACAGCTCTGAATAGCCCATTTAAATATATAAATATATTTAAATATAATTAAATTTAATATTTAAAAATAAATATTATCGTCTATATTCACAGTGGAATACCATACAATTCAGAAAACTCCTATATAAATTTCTAACTCGATATTCACTTCTGGGTCAACCCGATATTCCATTTATATTGAAATTCCTTTTTAAAAATATAAATAATTCCTTTATAAATTATAAAGGAATTCCACGACGACTTTTCTAAAATTTGATTTGGACGTGAATCAAAATCTACACGACGAAATCCTGATTTTTCTCTTCCACTAGAAAGATATAATCCACCAGCTCCATACGTTTCTTGTTTCATAGAAATCCGGCTTAAAACGAATCATGTACATTCAGTTGAAGTTCGAATTGCCAATTTACGAACTGCAGCGCCATTTCAAACTCGATTTTAATTATATTATAGTTATACGTTCAAACTGTCGTTCAAATAATATATTCATTATTCTAATTCAATTCTGAACTGAATTAAATATCACGGGTGATCCAGTTCACACCATATCGTCTTTTCAACCAATTCTGATTATTTCAGAATTATATATATTATTTAATTTATTATTTTAATTAAATATTCACCATTATTTAATTCCACGACCATTTAATTCACTATATCACTATTTATATAATTAAATAAATTAATTATAATACCCCTGCCAATGCGGGTCATTACAATCTTCCCCACTTAAAATAATATTGTCCTCGAAATTGCTAAAAGGTAGAGGACGACCCTATCGACTGGTTAGAACATATTTGTTCACTTCTTAACTTCAGTTTCAACTGAACCAATTTAATTTCAATTAAAATATTAATTAATTCTTATCAACGAAAATTTTCAAAAATCCTGAAAATTTTCTAACACCTTAACTTTTCGTAAAATTTTGCCAGCACCTCCTTTGTACTGGTCGATAGGTCAAACTCCAACTCGCCTCTCTGGGCCATCTCCATCCCAAAAGAAAATCAAACAGCCAAGCGGCTTGCCAATTCAGCTCATTAAAAATCTCATACCATATGAAATATAAACTTGTACCTTTTTGTCGGGCATATCAACTCTATCGCTTTCATATGCTATCAACTCAGCATATACCAATGTTATCCCAATCAAATTCCAATCTGCTTTTATCCACAACACCCCCATTCGCTTATATCCGAGCCAAATATCATTTTAACTCGAGTTTCTTCTCGATTCCCAACTCTTAACTTGATTATCACATTACACTTCAAATTTGAATCTCACAATCCAATTTGTCTTGATATCATTCTAATTCAATCTCAGTTACCACTTTACTGGCTTTACTTTAATTCAATTTTGCTTTCACAAATTTCTGTTAAATTTGTTTTTAATTTAAACAGTCTTTCCCTGGGAGTTTTTAAACAGTTTACTCTTTTCAAAATCAAATTTTCCTTTTGAACATGTCACTGAGCCCTTAATTAATATTCCATTAGTTAAATCACTTCTCTATTTCTTTAGCAATATTTGTTAACCAAATATTTTCAATAACCATATTGGCCTTTTATGTTATTTGGAAAACATTTCCGAATATCGCCTTCCTTTATTTTCTAAACTTTAGAAAATATATGCTATTTATAATTGGAAAATATTCCAATTACTTATCTCTTTTCCGATCTCGTTTATTTCTATACTTAGGAAATATTCTTTATTATATTTCCAAGCTTACACTTATTTGGGTTAAAACGGATGTTGTGTAAAACATCGTTACAACAACCCAAATACTATATTCAACCAACTCCTATTCAACATTGATCTTCGAGCCTGAAATCTTACTATTTTATTTGTTAATAATGAAATCAATCAAGTTGGGGTATAACTACCTCTCAGACCTTGACTGAATAACATTTATAACGTCAAAACAGATATGACTACTTACTCGAATAATCAATACCATACAACTACTTATTCACTTTTAAACACGTATATGCTTCCTCTTTCTATTCTGACTAGATTTTATTCTTAGTCTTCCTTTTTGATTTTACTATTCTATTTCTAAGTTCGTTTCCTTATCGACTTCTATATATATATCGATACGTTGATTTCTAACTATCAAATTATCTTAAAAATATTCTAACTCCTTAAATTCCCGAAAAAATTCGCCATAACCTCCTTTGTACCAGGAGCATCAGGATATTTCAAATAGCCTCCCATGGCCCTCACCAATCCAAAAAGAAAAAAAAGCCAAGCGGCTAGCCGATACGGCGCATAAAATCTCATATACGAATTAAATACATACCTTTTCGTCGAGCATTCTATTTATATACCTTCATACCTATCTCATGTATATTTATACCTGCCCAATCTATTTTAACTATACCTGATCGTTTTAACTCAATTCATTAATTAATTTGTTAATTAACTCTTTAGTCTATTTCGCTTTAATATTTGAACATGACATGTTCAAATATATTTTAACTTGCTTATTAACTAATTTTGAATCCAAATTTCAAATTTAAGTTCTATATTTGATTTTGAATATCCAATTACACATCCAATTCACCTTTCAACGTTCAACTTCAAATTCAAAACTCGATTAACTAATTCCTCTTCGAATTAGTTAATTCTATTCAATTTCTATTCAAATTTTATTCAAATCTATATATCAAATTCTATTCAAATTCTATATATCAAATTCTATATATCCAATTCTGTATTATAAATCCCATTTGAATTCTATATTCAAATTCTATATTACTTCCATTGAATCTCATATATTCAAACTCCCTTTGAGTTTCTATATTCAATTTCTATTTCAATTCCATTGAATTACATATATTCAAACTCCCTTTGAATTTCTATATTCAATTTCTATTTCAATTCCATTGAATTACATATATTCAAACTCCCTTTGAGTTTCTATTTCAAACTTTCATTATTCATTCTTTATTATAACTCCCATTTTGAAATTCAACACAACTTGTCTTTCCCAAAACAAATTCAATACAGTATCTCTGGTAGTAATTCGTCACTTACAACTCGAAAATGAATACTGATGATGCAGCTGTCATCATCAGAATCTATTTTCCAGCGATCGAAGTGAGTTCAATACTATAAAACCATTTCTAAACATTTCCACTTTGAAATTCATTTCAAAATATAATTCACACTGCTTGTAAAACAATTTAAAATCTCCCAAGATCTTAAATTTTCCTTATTTTTAATCCAAATCCATTTACAAACACTTATCCAATTCTCTAGAATTTTAATTCAATTTCTGGTTAAAATTTCAGATTTAACTCATCTGATTTCACATATTTCACTTATATGAATTCTGATTGGTTATTTACATAACCATTTAATTTATAATCTTACTCGATTATAATAACAACCAATATATCCACTACATTAAAATTTTGATATATATATCTTCTCTATATCAAGATATACCTTAGGTAAACTTATTTTAATTTACCCTCTTTTCAAAACATATCGTGTCGACCCATCGTATTCGAGTGTTTATAAACTCCTACCGATACAGTGGATCAAACTGATCGACCAGAACTCATAAACGACTCAACCAATAAATCTCCACGATATAAAACAAATTTTTATATCAATAACAAATACGTTCACTCGTATATATACACTCAACTCAATCTAGGGTATCACTAACCCTATCTCTACTGAGTCACGCCACAGAGCCAAGGTAATTCACTTAACTTAAGCTCTGATACCAATTGTAATGACCCAGTTTTTTGTCGACTTTGATTATCGCCATAAACTCAATGATGACTAACCAAACGTCGAAAAATACCGGTCATAAATGAAAGAAATTAGAGGGTGAGAAAAGATAAGATAGAAACTTAGAATAGAAGAAGAAGAACACAATATCAGAGTAACACGAATCTCACAACGGAACGAATAACATATAATATATATAACATAACTTGAAATATACATCTGTACATGAATATACATCATTATCAAAGTACAACACTTACAACACAACGGAAATAACTATAGCTATATAATCCTGAAGCCTCCTGCTCCAAGCTCTTCCAGTATATCTGTAAATCCCGACTACTTTACTACCCGTACAAAATTAGGCACCCAAGAGTTTAGGGAAACAACAAATAAACTTCGGGTCAGTCATGGGACTGGTATGAGTAAAACGATTTAAATCAGTTCAAACAGGTAAATGATATCTCATAAGACTACGCCGTATAACGGAACGGGATTTTCCCTTATGAGAATCCAAAATATCTTTATATCAAAAACCTTTTGATATTATAATAATGTCTATCAACCACAACTATAATAATCATCTAGCAGAAACGCTTTCATCTCACGTTCTACATATATAGTATAACATCAAAACAGCAAGCACGTATTGGGTAATGGATTTCCAACTATGACAAGGTATGGAACCACCTTTCGCTAGTGTACCTCTAGAAAGGAATACACTGGGTTCAACAAGAACATCTTGCAACCCGGTCACACATGACCGACCACTCATTTCGCTTGAGTGTATCGAATGTATATCACCAACGGTTGGGATCAGCAACTGTTTCCCGAATGGGACAACATCAAAAATAGATTTTTAGAAGTAAATGAAACTCTAGATTAGGTGATTATACACCCTACTTCGGTGCGACCGACTTAGCCATGTTGCCTGCCCGATTTCTGTCATTTACCGGTTGATGAGGCTAGAAGCTACGCTTTATCATTATACCAGATTCACTTTGAATGCCACATCATCAAATAAATCAGATCATCGATTGACGTCCTCAACAATACATTATGTGTTAGCTAAAAGAAGTTTCCTTCTCTGCTTCCACTCTTGGTACGGTTGGAAAAATCAATGTACGTGATCATCTGGAAATACTCTGTAAGACATCCATCCATACAAGTCACCCAGGAACAGGATGAACCGAAGGCACAATTCAGTACACCCATCTTAGGCGCTGTTATCTAAGACTTAGACAATAGCCCTTGCACTTTACTCCGTCTTCAATTTTCTTTGGCATATGTGATTCGCAATGCTTATGCCAATACATAGTGGTTCTTTGGATAATAATCCAACCGGTCTCTCCATATTAACAACGTTAAAATGGTCAAAACTTCGATAGTCTGTGATTTAACTATCGAATAAAAACAAGTGTGCAAACAACGATATTATTACCAAACGGAAATACTATCAATCAAACATCATTTAACATTTATCTCCTGTTCATTTTTCATCTCCTGTTTCCCTATATTCAACATTTCTTATTTTCTAAATTTAGAAAATATATGTTATTACCATTGGAAAACATTTCCATTTCTTGTTTTCTATATCAGAAAACATTTCTGGTTCTTATTTGGAAAACATTTCCAAAACTCCTTCATTGGACTTAGACAGATGTTTAAACAAACCATCGCGATGCCAACTCAAACCATTACGCTTATTAACTAAATTTCTTTAATCACTTTCACTCTCGAACCTTCACCATTTATAAATTAAAAACGAAGTCAATCAAGTTGAGGTATAACTACCTCTCAGACCTTAACTGAACAACATTTCAAATCTCGAAATAGGTTAAGTTCATCTTTCAACTCTTTAACACTTCCTTACGTAACTCTCGTTCGAATAAATCTCTATTCGATAACTCCTCCCTTCGAATAACTATATTTGATAATCTCTCTTACGAATAACTAGATTCGAAAACCTTTCTTTGAATAAACTAAATTCGATTAACTCTATTTATTTAACCCTAATCGATTAACTCTTTTTCTTAACTCCTTACTTAACTCCTTTCGAGTAACTAATTCGATAACTCCTTTCGGTTAAACTATAATCGATAACTCCTTTTGATTAAACTATAATCGATAACTCCTATGTGTTTAACTCTATTCGAATAACTAATTCGAATAACCCTTATTTGTTTAACTCTATTCGAATAACTAATTCGATTTGCTTACTTTCGAATACTATATTCGATTAACTCCCTTCGAATAAACTATTCATTTATAAAGATTTACTTTTAGTAACGGTTCTTCACTTTAGAAACGATTTCCTTTTTATAACTTTATTTATTTTCTAAATATTTCCTTTTTAATTCTATTTGTAAATGGTTTTACAAATATCCCCTTGTTATTCGTTTTACCAATATTTCCCTTTATATTTGGTTTTACAAAATATATTTCCTATCAATTCTATTTGTAAATGGTTTACAAATCTTTCCTTTTCTATTATTCTATTTGCATATGGTTTGCAAATATTTCCTTTTCAAATCTATTCTTTGATTTTATAATTTTCCTTTTCTAAATATCTCCTATTTATAAATATTCCAATTTATAAATATTTCCTATTTATAAATATTCCATATATAAATATTTTATTTTCAAATATCACTTTGAAAATATTTCCTTATCAACATTTCGGTATGTTATGGTATTCAACATATCAAATCACGATGATCAGTATCGTCCAGACACATATAATCGACAACAGATTATATATCACATCATATATCATAATATATGAAAAACAGTAAAATAAATGTTGAGGAACCCAGTTGGGTTCCTCCAACCTGTTTCCCTGCATCACAGATGTTAAACAATATAGATAACATCACTTTCAGTTCCATATGACATATTCTAATAAACAGAATCAATATAGAAATTCAACTAACTGACTAGCAGTTCAATCAAACAGTCAACACATAGTCAATCAACCAATATTTAACAGTTCTAAAAATACAACATGAAATTATAAACTGTTCAGAGTTAGTGAGATTTACTCACTTTGGCAGTTCATCGTTAAAGAACGATAAACTGTTTGTTTGATTTGAATCAAACAATTTATTTTGTCGTAAGTTCAAACGTGCTCAAATCCACTCCCAGTTAGCTTCTTGTGAAGATCTCGTCCATACGGTCCCAACGCAACTTACGGTTCGTGATTCTGATTTCATATGAAAAAGTTATTGACATTCGAAGTTTATACACTTTTAAATAAAATTAAACTAAATACAAACAACAATTATAATTGGGCCTCACCATTCTTAGAAACCCGGCCCACCTTCACATTCCCAGGCCAACGTTATACAGACCCGTCCCTTCTTCAATGCCCATTTCCACGCAAGTTTGGATCCACGGTTCTCCCATTCTTTGTTTATTTTCTCTTCTTTTATTTTCTTGAATGGGCTTATCATACACATGTTAGCCCAACTCCAAACCAAGAAGCCCAGACCCGTGACCCAACTCCATCTTCCCCGAACAGACAAACGCGACCTCCTCCTCAATTTCAACCCGTCTTCAGTACCATTTCACCACTTTCCTCTTTTCATTTCTTTCCATCCTCTTCACGATTAAATCAAACAAAATCACCAAAAATCATCTCGTTCAACCCTCTCCACCCTAAACCCAAAATCACCGAACTCGGTTCTCCCATTCAGGATGCGTTATCTTGCCCCTTACAGGTACTCGCGACATCCTTTTGCACTAAATTCAACAACAAACTTCGGTGAGTTCCCAAATCCTACAACAAACCCAACACTATCATCGATTTGATGCATCGATGTTCATAACTTCCCCAAATTCCAACCCTAGAACTCACGCTGCCTAAATACTAACGGCTTAGATCAAACCGAACCCATCAACCATTACATCAGAACGTAGAGAATTGTAGCAGGAGTTCACGTATTACTGTATTATAATTTATTGATTTTTCGTGCATTTGTTTTTGATTTCCAAGTTTGGATTCCTCACGTTGAAGAAGTGAAAACCGAGGCCGGTTTCAGGAGAATGGTTTTTGGGTTAAGAGAGGGGTATTAAAGTGTTTATATAGGGATAAGGGTAACAAAATTTTTGATTATAATATCCTTTTTAGTCCAACGCTATTTGTAATTGTCTTATAAAAATTCCTGTGACCACATACGATACCCAAAAATCACGAAAATGGACATGCAGCTACAGTTCGACATTACAGTCCCAACGAAACTGGTTTCGTCGAATTCCGACTCCGTTTGCTCACACAACATATTTTTAATTATCAAAATACTGATTGTTTTTCACTCTAGAAATCCGTACGGCCACATACTAACTCTAAAAATCACGGAAACTGACATCTAGCAACTATTTGACATTGCAGATTCAACAAAATTGGTTTCGTCAAATTCCGACTTCGTTTGCAAAAGTGGCTTATTTTCACAGCTCTAAATAGCCCATTTAAATATATAAATATAATTAAATTTAATATTTAAAAATAAATATTATCGTCTATATTCACAGTGGAATACCATACAGTTCAGAAAACTCCTATATGAATTTCTAACTCGAGATTCACTTCTGGGTCAACCCGATATTCCATTTATATTGAAATTCCTTTTTTAAAATATAAATAATTCCTTTATAAATTATAAAGGAATTCCACGGCGACTTTTCTAAAATTTGATTTGGACGTGAATCAAAATCTACACGATGAAATCCCGATTTTTCTCTTCCACTAGAAAGATATACTCCACCAGCTCCACACGTTCTTGTTTCACAGAAATCCGGCTTAAAACGAATCCTGTACATTCAGTTGAAGTTCGAATTGCCAATTTACGAACTGCAGCGCCATTTCAAACTCGATTTTAATTATATTATAATTATACGTTCAAACTGTCGTTCAAATAATATATTCGTTATTCTAATTCAATTCTGAACTGAATTAAATATCACGGGTGATCCAGTTCACACCATATCGTCTTTTTAGCCAATTCTGATTATTTTAGAATTATATATTATTTAATTTATTATTTTAATTAAATATTCACCATTATTTAATTCCACGACCATTTAATTCACTATATCACTATTTATATAATTAAATAAATTAATTATAATACCCCTGCTAATGCGGGTCATTACAGTTCTTAAGTCTATACTCTCCCTTATAACATGAAGAGTGGTATTGCAAACATTATTGCTTAACTTATATTACGGTATAACACCTATGTTGCTTAAGACTTCTCTAGATAGTTTATGAGCATGCCATGGCCACATATCATTTATAAACTAGTCCTGTCCCTAGTTAAGCCCATATAAGCTTTTAGAGGAAGTGGACATCCCCGTGAACTACCCTTCTCCATTAATGCTATGCCTAACTACTTTAAAGAAGGAGGACCCATAAACTTACTTCAAATCCAATAAGGGTGGGTCCCATGACTTTGGTTACTCTCCAAGGAATAAACCTTCTAAGGGGATCCTATTCCTAACCACTTAAGACCCAAAGTAGATAAGGAGAGAGTCAACCACTTAAAACCTTCCCAAGGTGTAATAAACCTGCCTATTAACACATAGTAGACATATATATAAATATATATGTATGTACGCATGTATGTATATATATGTATATATATATCTATATTAGACCTCTCACATTAACTGTATACCTGTAGATGCTGGATATGCCAGGCAGTTCCGGGCAGGCTTCAACTACAAGTAGGTTTAAACTCATGTCCTAGTGTCTTAGATTTGAATGGCCCATGGCCTTTAGACATCTCACATTAGTTGGGCATACTTGTGGTTGCTAGATTTGCCAGTCGGTTCCAGGCAGGCTTACACCACAAATGGAAACTAACCTCGTGTCTGTGTGTCATTATTTAATATATATATATATACACACAAGCCATTCTATACACACAAGAAATCAGTATACGGGGACATTTCAAATTCAAATCCTATCCTAATCTCATTTATCACGTCACTATTACACTAATTACTTTAATTACACAATATAAGTAGAATATTTAGTACGTATAAATAATTCTAATTTTCATATGAACGAGAGAACATTCTAACGAGATGAAAATTGTTAATTGTCCTAAATTTGAGGCATACAAGTTAATTTACATATTTTGACAGCTAAATTTAAGGCATGATGACATAATTACATAAGAACAGATAGTAGTAATGGAAAATGCAACATACATACAATTTCAACTTGCACCCTAGGCATATTGGAATGATTCTATTAATGAACCAAGAATAGATTATAATTTCATAAATACATATATGCATATAAATATATGCATGTATATACATATGCTTTATTTTAGATAATATACCCCTTTTAAAGTATTGCACATAAAAACGTTCATATTTGATAGGCTTCAAATCTGAATATGTTTGGATTTAGAATAGAAACCGAACCAAATCATATAATGAATCAAACCAAATCTAAACCTTTTTATGTTACAAACAAATATTTCGACAAAAGAATAAATTACATAAAATAGAAGCACATCACCCAATTGTTCTCAATTCACTACTAAGAACAAGATCCACAAACCCCATAAATTGACAATTCTTGCGAAATACATAAAAACAAAGGATTTGGGGGTTTTACATTTTAATATTATCGTTGTACCAGGTACTCTCAGGCATACAAATCCATATGATAATCTACAAATGTAGAATATGCCTAAGAACATACCAAATTCCACTCACATTTTTTGAAAGAGCGTAGATCTGACGTTGTTGTGCCATTTTGATGTAAATTCCAGCTCTAGAGATCTATATGCATAAGAATAAATTAATGAAATCCTTATATATATATATATTTCATATGATTTCAAGAATATATTCTGATATAGATCTATAAGAAAAGATTAGAGAGAAAGAGGAATAGGTTTATAGAAGAAAATGAAAAAACCTATTTCTGGAATCAATGGCGGTAGAGGTAGAGTGGAGGCACAATGGAGAGAATGGCTACGGTTTAGTTATGCAGTCTAGGGGTCTATTTATAGTTGCATGTGTAAGCTAGGGTTGTAGGATTAATTAGATATAATCCTAGTCATCCGTTTATATATATTACCCCTAAAAACCTAACCAAACCTAACATTACTTGATGTTTCAGCCACCAAGCGGTCGACCTCTCCTCTATAAGGTGGTCGACACCCCTTCTAGAGGGGCGGTCGACCTCTTGGTCACTGAAGTGTCCAATAAACATATATGGAGCTGAGATATTAAAATATATATAACGTTTATTCATTTGGGTAATTTCTTACCTTTTTATATTATTCTTTGTCCCCTCCTCCTTATCTTCGTTTAAAACTCAAACTTATCCAATTTATTTTATTTCTTGGATATATATATTATTTATCTAACCATTTATATACATATTTGCATTTATTGTCTAATTTCATTTGATTGTAACTTCTTCGTACTATCATCGTTTTCAACATATTATATATGAAAATGATTTAGAACTTCTCCATGAATCCAAATAAAAAAATTTCCCAGCCATATTCTTAATACTGCAAAATCTTATTTTCCAACCTATTTATATTTTATTATTAAATCGTTTATTTCTAGTAATTATTAATATTTATGTCTTTAGGTATATTTTACGGGGTGTTACAATTCATCTGCTCAATTGTGGAAAGAGTTGGTAGAGAGATTTGGGCAAATTATTGCTCCAGAATTATTTGAATTACATCTAAATTGGCTTTTACTTATCAGAATGAACTCAATATTGCCGAATACTGTGGAAGATTGAAGACTATTTGGGATCAACTTCAGATTCTTGAGGGATTTCCAGAGTGTACTTGCGATGTTTTGAAAGTTTGCTTACATGGAATTCTTAAGAAAATACTTGAAAATGATCAACAAAATAAATTGATGTAGTTGTTATCTGGTTTAACAAAAGAATATGATCAAGTTAAAACCAATATCCTCAATTCTGATCCTCTACCTACTGTTTGCAAAGCTTATTACATCTTGCAACAATTTGAGCATCTAAATAAGCTAGGTGAGATGAGTTTTAATCAACCTGAAACAAATGTTCTCAGTGCAATAAAAACTTTTACGAAAAATGTTTTCCAGAATAATACAAAGATAGAGAACAAAAAATTGAAGAGTGAACTCTATTGTGAACATTGCAAGAAAAGAGGACATTCAATTGAGCAATGTTTGAAGCATGTTAGATATGCAGATTGGTAGGGAAAAGAAGGAGCAACAAAAACAAAATATGTTTAGAAGAATGCTAATATTGTTCAAGCCTCTACTGATCAAGGATTACTTGGAAGTAGATTAGCGGCAGTTGATAATCCAAACGCAGCAATGAATTCTGTTGTTTCTGAAGATGAAAAGTTTGATCTGTTAATGGATTCAACCTTGTACAATCAGGCTATGAAAATGGTGCATAATTCAAGCTCTTTTTCTTACATGGAGTATAATACACTTGCATCTTTAGTGAACCATGTAGGTAGTATTTCTCCAAAACTCAAAGACAATGCAGCTAAGCTTTATAATCAGAACTCATGGATAATTGACACTAGAGCCACTGATCACATGAATTCTAATATAATGTTTTTGTTTCACGTAGAAAAGTTGAAATTCCTATAAAAGTTACACTCCCTGATGGTTCCACAATTCTTGTTAATCACATTGGTATTGTAAATTAAAATTCAAGTTTACAATTACAAAGTGTATTATACATTTCTACATTTAAAAATAATTTTTTATCTATAGGAAAATTTCTTGATCAAAACAAAATTGTTGCAAAATTCACAATCTTCCTTTTATTTTCATGTTCCTGAATCAAAGTAACTTCAAGCTATGGGATCAAGGGTTTCTGGTCTTTACAAACTATCTTTTTCTTCAGCTTTACACAATGTTTCATATTTTCAATCAATAGCTAGGAATAGCTGTTTTCTTACTTCTGTTAATAATACCATAACTTCTTGTAACAATCCTAGTATTGACACTTTGCATGGTTGGTTAGGTCATCCATTTATCAAACAAATGAAGTATATTGAAAATTTTGTATCAGGCATAATACTTAATAAGGATTTTACTTGTGAAGCATGTACGTTGGGAAAGCATCATAAATTGTCTTTTACACATTCTGATTCTTATGTTGAATCTTTGTTTGATTTAGTTCATATTGATTTGTGAGGGAAATATCATAGGCCAGTCCTTTGTGGTGTAACAAATTATTTAACAATTCTTGATGATCATACTAGAAATACATGGACATATTTGATTCATTCTAAAGTCCAAATAGTTTCTATTATTGTTGCATTTATTGAATATGTTCTAACACAATTTGAGAAAAAGCTCAAAGTGATCAGATCTGATGATGGGACAGAGATTATTCAAGATGCATGCTGACAGCTTTTTTCATTAAAAGAAATTATTCACCAAAGATCCATTCCTAGTAATCCATAGCAAAATGGTCGTGTTGAGAGAAGGCATAGGCATTTATTATAGACAATAAGAAGAATCAGAATTCATGCTGGTATGCCTTATAAATTTTGGGGTGATTGTCTCCTTGTTGCTACTCATCTTATTAATCTAATGCCAAGTTCTGTTTCAGACTGGAAAACATCATATGAGTTGCTAATGAAGAAGCCTCCTGACTATGAACACCTTCGAGTTATAAACTGTTTATGTTTTCCTTTTCAAAAGCAACAAGATAAGTTTGCAGATATAGCAAAAAGATATGTTCTAATTGGATATCCATTTGGCCAGAAAGGCTATAAAATTTATGATTTAGATACACATAAAGTTTCTTACAGCAAAGATATACATTTTGTTGAATATACTTTTCCCTTCAAATCTAACTCAACTATTATTTCTACCACTGATTCAACCACTACCTCTCTAGTTTTTGTTAATCCAGCTTTAGACCAAAATAGTTTTCATTTTTCCACCCCACAAACAAATTGTAATGAAGATCAGTCCTTAACATCCTCATTCAACAATCCCGATCATTCAAATATTCCTCAACAAAGTTCTTCTTCTAGCCCAAATCAATCTTTGTCTTCCTCTCGAAATAACAATATTGATTTTTATACTTCTCACATTTTACCAATTAGAACATCTTCCACAATTTGTCAAGTGCCAAAGAAATATGATGATTACATTACTGCAAAATTTCCTACAAGAAAATTCAGTATGCAGAAATCAACCACTCTGCTTCCTTCAATGTATTTTCTGAACCATCACTATCTCATTCGGATACAAATCATTTACATAGCCATGCAAATGTGTTTTCTTCTTTCCAACCATCTTCATATAATCAAGAAAAAGAACACCCAGAGTTGATTCAAGCTATTAAAAATGAACTCACAACTTTAGAGGCAAATAACACTTGGGAATTAGTTTAATTACCTCCAAATAAGAAACCTATAGCTTGCAAACAGGTTTTAAAAAAAAGTTCAAGCCTAATGGAGAAGTTGATAGGTACAAAGCTAGGTTGGTTGCAAGGGGAGACAAACAAATTTCTAGTAAAGATTATAAGCATACTTTCACTCTTGTTGCTAAATTGACTACAGTTCGAACTGTAATGGCTTTAGCTACTATTAAGGACTGGAGTACTCAACAACTTGATATTAATAATGCTTTTTTACATTGATATTTTGAAGAAGAGGTATATATGTCCCTTCCTGCAGGCTATAAGAAAGCAAAATCAGGGCAGGTCTGTAAGCTGCATAAATCCATATATAGTTTAAAACAAGCTTCTTGATGTTACATTCAAGAACTAAGCAAGTTTTCAGTTAAATGGGGCTTTGTTCAATCTAAACAAGATTACTCCATGGGTAACATCCCAGAAATTTCGACAATTGAGATATGGAGTTAATTAAAATTTTAATTATGAATAATCAATTTTATATTGATATTTGGATTAGAAATTTAAAATCAAAGATATTGTTTTAAGTATGAATTAAACTCAATATTTAGTTCAGAATGGTTCAAATATTTAGTGTAGAATTTTTGAATTGAATTTTGTTGGATATTTGAATTGGATTTGAAATTCGACTAAAAATAAAAATGGTTGAATTTAAAAATAAGCGTTATTAACGTTAAATAAATTAGAAATTTTATTTTTTGAAATATGTGGAAAATTGGCTTAAATATGGGTGTATTTGTGTGTATAAAGAAATTGAATTTAATGAATGGAGTTGTTGTTGAAAAAAGGGAATAAAATCAGTGGACCGATAAATAAATTATAAATAAAATAACGTTGTATAAAAACCAAGTTGAAGTACAGCCAGAATAATTTTATTGGATTCAGAATGCAGAGACGAAGAGGTATGTATAATTTTTGTCTCGTTTGGGGATTGTGTTGGCGGTACGATTTTAGAGCGGTTCAGAGTATTCACGAAAGAATTAATATTAATTTATACGCAAATAAAATCTACCCCAGCTAATTTCACGCCGACCTCGGGTACTTCAAAATTCTCAAATTTCAAATCAAAAATCACCAATATTTCGGCCTCCGATTATAGATTGGCCGTGCCTCCGAATGTACGATCTCTAGGACAACATGCACCTCATGAGAGATCTTTTGTCCAAAGTAAATCTCTAAATTCAGATCTAACTTTTTTTAAGGAATTTCCAGATCTGAAATCCAAGGATCTAATTTCTTCAAATCTGATTATTCATTTACAGTCAAGGGCGTGGATTGATATTGTTAAAGAGAATAATTTTCATCAATCATCGATTCAACTAAAATTTTATGAGCCTTCTATTAAGGAAAATATGAAAATCGATGTTATAAATGAAAACTAACCAAGGTAACTAGAGATAGATGGATTAATTCTATTGCTTTTTATTTCTTTGGAAGTAGGCCATATTACCATTTTCTTAAAGCCTATATATACAGAACTTGGAATTTGAAGGGTAGGTTTCAAATATTCTCTAGAGAAAATGGTTTTTATATTGTTAAATGTGAAAGTGGAGAAGAATGTGATAGGATTTTAACTGGTGGACCGTATTACTATAATAAGAGATTCATTGTTATGAAAAAAGTGGTTCTAGGATTGAGATTAAACAGAGAATTTTTACACACATTACATATTTGGATTCAATTTCTTAATCTGGATTTGGATTTCTAGACCATTGAAGGTATTAGTAGAATTGCTTCGTTAATAGGGTTTCCATTAAAATTGGATAACTTAACGTACAATGTAGTTCGAATATCAGATGCTAGAGTTCTTGTTGAGGTGAATACTGACTTCCAATTCCCGAGTGCATTCCTGCCCAATGCTCTAATGGAGATACTATATGGCAAAAAGTAGTTTACGAATGGGTTCCTACTGTTTTTTTTAGAAGTAAAGTGTTTGGTTGCACAAATGAAGTTTGTAAATCTGTGAAAGTTTGGGCTTCAATATTAAACTCAACTACAATGAAAGAGATGGATTTGGATGTCTCTGATTTTCATCAGAAAATAAAAAATTATGATGGTTCAATAGATAAAAACCCACAAGCTATTAATTCTACATCAATAATGATAGATGAGGTTAAGGATGCTCTGCAAGATAAAGACGGTAATAATCAGTTGTGTGCTGAAGAATTTCAGGAGAAACTTAATGAGTGTATTGAGACAGAAGTTCAGAATGGTGAAGTTAGTAAAAAGAATTATCCAACAGAGAACTTAGATGATAAGAGGTCTAGGAAGGATGGAGGAGCTTTGTCATGTGTGCGGGGAGTGTGTCTTGTTGCTTTTTTCCATATTTGCCTAGATTATATTGCAGTTGTCTTTGACTTCTGCTTGTGTTTGGATTGTTGATATCCTGGATGGTGGACACAGTTCTCTGCTCTCAGTTTGGTGGGCTCTATCGTGATCCTTTTGGTTTTCTATGGGAGATGCAGTTTGGTTTGTTTGTAAGCTATTTTATGTGGCTGTGAAGTTCTTCTCTATGTTTTCCGGGGGATCTTCCTTGTTATGTCTTTATGTTGTATCTGTTGGTAATGTGTTCTTATTTTGTTCGAGCTGGTGTTTTTATTTTGTTTTGTAGTCATTAGGTGTGTGTGTGTTTATGTACTTGTTGTCAGCTAGAACTCCTCTTTGTACTCTTTTGATTGTAATATAAGTACCCTTGTCTTCAAAAATATGATAAAAAATCACGTTGACCTATTCACATTCACCCTATAAGCTATGACATTACGTCGTTCTTATCTCCACTATTTTTCTTTTATAAAAATCAACCCCGCATCCATTTCCTTAAGAAAAAATCATTTCCTTCCTCAAACAAAATCCAATTCCTCTTCCCTTTTTTATTCTTTTAACACCTGAGGTTTTTCCCTCTTTCCCCAAAATCAAATCGGGCTCCTCAAAATCGAAGAAATGATGGCCACCGTTGTCTCCATCGCGCAAGCCTCACCGGCTTCCATCGCATCGTTCCTCTCACATGTGATTTGAAATCAATTCCAGGGCTTAGCCTTCATCCTACATATGCAACCACCACACTTATCACAAGCATCTTCAAAACCCCACAGTCACCTCCTCATGACCACTCATCGACAGAGACAGTAGACCTCAGGCCAATTGCAGCATCCGAAGCTTGCCTGGAGCTGCTGCATCAGAACCACCATGCTCTCTTCTCGTCTCTGTATAAGTGAGTTTCATAGCTCATGATTTATCTTTGATTCAAAATTTTGACTTCAGTGTTTAACCTAAATAGTGAAAACTTGCATAATTTTGACGATGATTAATATATGAGTTGTTGTACATATGTGTGAAGTTGATTTGCAAATTTACACCGTGCCTAGACCATGACTTTAGACATTAAACCTGTATTCGAAATGTAATAAGTCCTTAATCTTCATGCTGTCATGAGCTAGTTGTTTGGCATGTTTTGGTTGCCTCATTGTTATATTATCTAAATGTATCATTTGATGCATATATGGGGTTCATTATTTTTACTTGGACTTACCTGCACTGGTATCTGCTTCACGTATGGGTTCTCATAACCTGTGTAAATATATATGGGTAATCCCCTTGCTAAGTTATAAAACATTGAAAATGCATATGATTGCTTTTACTAACCATTTTTACCTTACAGTTTTAGCACCCATTCGAAATTTTGAGTATAGGTATATGAGTGTAGCATCCATACTTGTATTTTCTTTTCTACATATCCAATAGTAGTGCCATACGGTGGCACGCTTTGACAAACTGTTAGCTTTAGTAGTTATAAAATTTGACTCCTATTTTACATGTAGTGGTGTATATATATAATGGTTGCTATATTACATGACGAAACTGTGAATTCTTTGCATAAAATGCTTTTCGATGATTTAACTTCAATATAATCAGTAATGTTCATGATTTTATTATTGCATTCGTATGTTCAGATTTATGGATCCTATTTTATGTGACACCCCAAGTCCGTTAATGTCATTCTTTAATTGAATGCATTAAGTTCCGTGAAGCGGTATAGGTAAACAGGAACAGAAACATCACAAGACAGATATAAAATAACAGCCGAATTTAAAGCTTTATTCTTCAAACAGAAAACATCGTGGCCCAAAATCCAGTTGTAACATAATTCTGAAATATAGAAAACCCATTACATCAAATTAAAATATCAGCCTGGTACTAAAATCATCAGAGTACAGTAATATAAAATCATAGTCCCCAAAAATAGCCACAACAAGGTAGATAGGTAATCAAAGCAGTACATCTAAGCAACTCCAAGCGGAATCGGAAGAGAGAATCCTAGTCAAGCCAGAGTATTCCCACCCTGAGAACTTCGAGCGGGGAGGGGGAAGGAATATGGAGAAAAGGAAACAAAATGGGTCAGACATAAAGTCTGGCAAATCCAGTTACTTTTAGCATATATATAAGTAAAAGCATCATGACAGGCATATAACCGGATGAGAGGGATAATAGTATCATATGACAAGTATAACAGAATGAGTAGGATAAGCAGAATAAACAGAACATAACAGATTACGTTTCCCAAATACTTTTCTCTTCACTAATACTAGTATAACAAAAATAGAATGGTAGATTTAGGGGTACTTCTAGTGACAGGTTTTACCCCCAATGATAATAATAGACAGCCCAACAGAAATAACGGGTGTTACCCCAAATGATAACAATGAGCCCCTAAACAGGTAGGACTAGATGTACCCTAATTAATACCCCAATCTATCAACTCCCTATTCCGTAAATACCCTGTACCGGCCCTATAGTAGGACATATCACGTCCTAAAAGTGGCAACCACCAAATACACACAGCCATATTTACTAGTGCTATAACGTCTTATTTTCCCAGGCAGGCGGATCCATTCATGCACGTGGGTCCGTTGGAACGCGCCTTCAAACACCTCCACCTATATGGACCTCTTCTAATAAGCTCAGTAAGCATGCCCTGACCCCCCCTCCTCCCCGTTCGGAGTCCCCCTTTTGATACCAGCATGGGTTACTGACTAATACGGGTCCCACACATCAGATGATACATGCCACCCCCTAGGCTTGCATCCCCACTACTAGGATTTTGACAGGTTATGCCTAACAGATTTACAAGCCCATATAACCCTAACATATAAAACAGGTTAAGTTTGTCAGGTTCGTATAATCCTCCACGGATTTAAACATATTTACCTAACCCCACATTGATTCAAACAAGCTTACTTAACCCTTACACAGTTTGACAGGTTCATGTAACCCCCACAGATTTAAACAGGTTAAGTATTACAGGTTAACAGGTTATTATCATTTCCCGTTCATTATGTTAATGCACCAGACCTCTCACATTAAGTCGACCACTTGTGGACGCTGGATATGATGGGTGGTTCCTGGTAGACTTCTACCACAAGTTGGACTTAACCTCGTGTCTTAGCACCGTTACATGTACATTAACGCACTAGACCCCTCACATTAAATTAGTCACTTGTGGATGCTGGATTTGCCAGGTGGTTCCGGGCAGACTTCTGCCACAAGTCGAATTTAACCCCGTGTCTAAGTGCGGTTACAATTTCTATTTACTGTGAATTTAGGCCTATTCATTCTTAAACAATCATTCATGTTCATCATAAGTTATTCCCCCAAATACCAGTCCTGATTCACTATACAAGTTATGGACCAATTTATTTTTCCAAAGCATTCCCAATTTCGTACGTTCGCATATTACAGCGATGGGCTTAGGCTCTGGCTATAAAAATAAAATGGGAAGGAGGGAGAGAAGAGAACTGAAATAGGCATAACAACAAAACAGGCATATGATGACAGAAATAGGCATAACAACATAATAGGAATATGATGACAGAAATAGGCATAATAACAGAATAGGCATATGATGACAGAAATAGACATATCAGGAATAGGCATATGAGAAATGAACAGTAGATCAGGTGTACACATAATGGTAGATCGGTTTAGATATGACTCATATTCTTAACAGGCATAGGTTTAGATCCAAACTTATAAACATGTCAGGATTACTTATTAAATGTTTATATCTAAAAGCAACATAAACTCACAGAGACGGGATCTAAACAACTAAGAAAAGAGTGTTGATGTTGAAGAACAGATCATTGAATACGTATAAGTCGTTGTTGCAAAAGAATAGGCTAATTCAATTTAAGCTGGGGCAACATCTCGTTGTCTCCATTGTTTTGGGTGAATAAAACAATAGAAATAAGGTACTATTTATAGCCTCAAGCTAACAAATCAGGTCAAGAAACAAGCCCAGGTGCAGGGAATGAATCTACCCTGGATCTGGGGTGGGTCGACCCCGGGGGTCGACCCTAGGGTCGATACCCCCTTGTATGGGTCTACCCTAGGGTCGACACCCATGGGGGCATGGGTCGAGCCCCAACGGGTCGATTTCCCGCGTGTCTTCATGCTCTTCGATTTTGATTTATGGTCTGGTTTTGTTTATATATATTTTTCTTATATGTATACAAACTTCAAACCTCAATAACTTCTTCATATGATGTCCTTTTTACATAAATTCAGAGTCTATCTTAAGCAGAATTCTGAGACAAAAGCAATGGTAAAGTCCATTTTACTTAATTCCTAATATTTAGTTAGGTATTCGTCAGTTTATTGATATAGTTTCCTTTAAAATTATGGGGTGTTACATTCTCCTCTACTTAAAGGATTTCGTCCCCGAAATCTCCAAGTTAAGAAGAATGTATATCCTAACATCCATCATCCATCTACTCATCCACCAATAGCAGGCATCCATTGTCCTTAAAAGACTTTTAATGTTTATATGAACATATGCAAAGGTGTGCGTATATGTTCGAATACTAATGCGAAAGATCGGGCAATCTACTGATTCAGTTGACCTCCTTAATGCAATGTATGTTAGTGCTATGAATCCAACCATGTATGCAAATAATCCTAATATATCATGTAAACTCTAAATGTGTGCACAATCATCCATACAAATGCAACATCCATATAATGACATACTCATTTCCATCCATAAAAAAGAAAAATATGAACACGCATCCATATGTAGTGTGATGACCCCAAACTTCCACCGAATGAAAGTAAGGAATAATCATTTGGAATACAACATAGATACAATAATACAAATCACAGATACAATATAGCATCGGAATTCATAGAGTAACAACATCATAGAAGCAGAAATATAATGTCATCAACCACAGAAAGTCCACAGTCACAGAATTCTAAATTATTACATCAAGTTTGCAGAAAAAGAAATAAGTTCCAACTCCAAATTAAACGTGAAATGAAACAAGTTTGATGTCTGGGATTAAAAAGAGAAAAATGCAATAGCAGCAAATGATAGATGTCTTCAAGCTCTAAGTCATCACCTCTCCATGAAAGCAAATCCAAGAAAGATAATAAGTAGCTCCAAAGAAAAGACTCCAAGCAAAGAATGAACCTGTTTACTTGGCTGCCCGTGTAGAAAGGAGGGCACCCGAGTTTGCAAAAAGGTGTAAACAAACAACGGGTCAGTCGTGGGACTGGTGTGAGAATTCTTAACTAATTTAACTACTAGTAATAAGGCAAATCCAAGGACCATGCCGCTAACACGGAACGGGTTTTCTCTAATGGATTGTCGTGCATAATCTAAAGTGACAGAATAAATAATAAGTGAATCGTAAAGCAACGCTATGCTTTTGAGAAAAATGGAATCACCATAAGACCCAGGTCCCATCACACAATGCAACACAAACCAGAGGATAGGGTTTTACCTTATGGTGATTAAACATGCTAAGTACGACAAATACGAGTTTAATATTATTATTAATATATATCAAAACATTTCAAAATAAATGTATCAATCATAGGACACATAGATACCATAATACTATGCTTCCATACTAGTAATACAATCAAATCCGTAGGTTCGTATTGGAAGTTTGGATTTCCATCATGAGTCAAGGCTAGGGAGGAGCTCCTTACCGATTTGAGACACTCTAACTAATGCCTCAGGGTCCCCCGCAGTGAACCCTTGGATCCTGCAGGGCCTGTCCACCATACGAATTGCGGATTAGTTATTCCTGAACACACGTTTCCCAGTCCTATAGGACCTATCATCCGAGGCGCCTCATTCCATCATCCACATAAGTAAAATGTTGGGTCGTGTTAAAGCCCAATCACCACTTCTAGCTAGAAAGAAACGTGCTGCTCTCCCTGCGTTCCCTTCTCCCGTTTTAGACTCCGCCTGTGTGTGAGGCTCGCGAAGTCACGCTATACACAAAGCTATGCCTAAACAGGCTATGCTTTGATCGTCCTACAAGGCCTGCTTTTCAACAAAGCCTTGATCATATGCATCTTAGCATGCCACATCATCACTTCATATCGCACTACCAATCCTTTGCCGAAATATATGAACGGGTGTTAAGCAAGAGAATAAATTCTCCGCTACCAAACATCCATACATTCGACCGAAGATTAATAACATGATATTTAATGGAGTACGATGTCAGACACACAATCCATTTATTAGCTTATGCTCTGATCTGAGCGAAAACCAAACCCATGAAATCAACACGTACGTTTGGGCAATGACCATGACCCTTGAATTGGGAGCAAGTCAAATCAGGGCCTCGATCGTTGTCCATTCGAGGGAAGATTTACGGTCTTCATACGCCATCTTCATACTTCCATTAACGTCGTTTGATTATTTGGAATGAGAGAATTCGGACTTTCCAAATAATCCTCGTATATATATATATATATATATATATATATATTTAAAATCCTTCGTACTTGCTAACTTCATTTTATAATGATTACTTCCTATTTTAATTATTTAAAATAATTAAATTTCTATATAACGACGCCTTAAGTCAATGGGCGATTATGGCGCTGCATTCAACCAATTTTGATTTTTTACATTTTTCAGAATCTAACCGTTGGATCTTAACGTAAAATATATCGTTCGAAAGATTTTTCCAAGACGATTCTAACTGTTTCAGTTTCAAGAAAATCCAATGGTCGGATCTTCTTATATAGTCATTTAAAGGTACGATTTCAAAACACGAACTACCGCGCTCCATTCGTTTAATTTTAATTGTATTTACATATATATATATATATATATATATAAAATCGTTTAATCGTAATAACGTCATTTGATTTAAACAACGCTCTAACAACTACCGATCCTTATTAAATTTTAATTCATTTGAAAATGAAGATCATATCACAACATCCTAAATTCATTCTTTACTTACATTAAAAATGTGAATTCCATTCCTTTCATTTACATAAAAAAAAGTAAATTTTGATACATTGCAAAATCCTATTTTTAAATTACATATAAAATGTAAATTTCAACCTCAATGTATTTTCTCATCTTAATTACATAATAAAAATGTAACTTATATTTACATTGTGAATCATATTCTAAATTACATCTAAAAATGTAAATTTAATTACAATGCAAACTCTACTTCTTATTTACATTGTAAAAATATGATTTTTATCATACGGTGTAATTTCCTATATAATTTACATATAAAAATGTAAATTTTAACATACGATGTAAATTCACATTTTAATTACATAGAAAAGTGTAATCTTTTTCACACGCCGTAATTTCCTACATAATTTACATATAAAAATGTAAATTTTAACATACGATGTAAATTCACATTTTAATTACATAGAAAAAATGTAATCTTTATCACACGCCGTAATTTCCTATAAAATTTACATATAAAAATGTAAATTTTAACATACGATGAAATTCACATTTTAATTACATAAAAAAATGTAATCTTTATCACACGCCATAATTTCCTATATAATTTACATATAAAAATGTAAATTTTAACATACGATGTAAATTCACATTTTAATTACATAAAAAATGTAATCTTTATTTACAATATTGAATTGATAATCTAGATCAATTCAATTAAAAAGACAAATATTTATTTTCTATGTTGAATTGATAATCTAGATCAATTCAAATAAACAAAAGCACTAACATAACGATGGCAAACCATGTCTCTTTTATTATGAATCGATAAGTCTGATTAATTCAAAAACATACAAAAGCGATAACATAAGAATGTGACAATCATATTTCTATTATTTTGAATTGATAAATTAGATCAATCCAAATCAACACAAGTGATTACATAAGAGGTGATAATCATATGAATCTAAACTATCCATCACAAACACATACCAACCATCATCAAATATGACAAAACAAAATAGATCGGTATCGCAAGCATGATATTTACCATTCAAACTTCACATAATGCTAGGATAATAATTAAATTAATTAAATTAAATTAAAAATAAATTCTCACCTTGTTTAGATTTGAAAAGAAGGTTCGAACTCGATCAGATCTCGTGTTCAAAGTCACGGCGGTTTCGGATCTGAAAGATTTCAATTTGAAATTCATATTTATAAATTAGAAAACTGACTTATTACAACTGTCACTGTAACGATTAAAAGCGTTGCAAAACTGAGTTGAATTTTACCTTTAAAATTTCAGTTTGTTCAAAACTTTGAATTACGAATTCGCGAGCTGTATGTTGGAGGTCGAAGGGGGAGGAGAGGCGCCTGAACGCCGGAAAAAGGGGGAGGTGCGGCGGCTCGTGGGTGGCGCGGCGGGCCCGCGTTCGGCTGGACTTCGTGGAGGTGGTGGAGGCGGCTCGGGCGACGAGGAGGGGTGGGGTTTGTCTGAGATCGAAGAGCGTTCAAAGATCTTCAAAAAAGTCCAAAGGGGCATATGTTAATTCGCCATGGATTGGGAGAAATCGGAGCTCAAAAATCTGAGCTGTTCATGGGTTTCGGCGCAGTAAATTTGGGGAAGAACGACGCACTATTCCTCCCGTATTTATACGGTATTTCTAGGGTATTTTATTTTATTTTTAATTTAATTAATTCTAGAAATTAGGGTTTTTCCGTCCGACCTCCAAACGGAGCCCAACGACTGTCGAACAATAGGTTTTGACATCTTCTGAACGCAATGGCGCTAGTGCCGAGGTCTAATTCTGAAGTTTACAGTATGTTTCCTTTATTTTCAAATTAATTCTTTAATATTAAATTCGAACGTACTCTCTAATTCTACCGGGGTAACATACGAAGTCAGGAAAATCCGAAAAATTATTTTTGGCTTTCTTCTGACGATACGGTCCCAAAAAAATTTATTTCGTCGAATTCTGAGACTGTTTGAAAAATGGCCATTTTTCAGTCAATTAATTTTGACCGAAATTGCCAAAACCCAATTTCTTTTGCCACACTCACATACTAGCTTCAAAAATCATGAAATTTGAAACCTAGCAATAATTTTACATCCCGGATCCAACAAAAGTGGTTTCGTCGAATTCCGAGGTCGTATGCAAAATGTCTATTTTCAAGGGCGATATATCTCTATAACGACCTTTCTGAAAATTCATTTGGCCATAACTTTTGATTCCCGCTATGAAACTTCGATTTCTCAGATTCTTAGAAAGATATTAATTAACAGATCTAAATATTTCTCGTTTCACCAAAATCCGGTTTATTCAGCATCCTGTGTGGTCAGTCAAAGTTCAGGTTTGACTTTTCCAACTACCGTCCTTTTTCTAATTCCTTTTGTAATTAAATTAAATATATTCGCATTAAATTAAATCAAAATAAATTCCTAGTCATTTTTATTTAAAATAATTCATTTCAACTATTCAAACACCTTTAAAATCTCTAAAATGAAAATGTTAAATTGGCCCCAAATTCTGGGTTGTTACATGTAGTATGAGAGTGATTAAGCCGATCTAGTGCCTAGTGTGTGTATGTATTTGCATCCACTAGCAAACACTTGCATCCATCAACCATAACATGTGTCAAACACTGGTTTACATCCATTTGTTCCCTACCTAAAGGTCGAAGATTTGATTGATAGGATATACTTAATTACAGAAGCAAGTACGAATAAAAGCTTTGGAAAAAGAAGTTAAGAACATACCCTTGAAAAGAAAAGGGTACGAAGCGTGTATCTTTTCTTCAGCCTCCCAAGTTGCATCCTCGTGGTCTTCTCCCCATTGAACTTTCATCAACTTGACCTCCCGGTTGCATAGCTTCTTTGCCTATGATCCAAGAATACAGGTAGGAACTCGTCTAACTATCACCTCCCATCCCACCTCTACTTCCTTAAGAAAACTCGGCTCAACAACCTCTGTTGTCTCGTGCAGACATTTCCGCAAATGAGAAACGTGGAAAACATCATGAACACCCGCCAGTCTCTCTGGTAGCTTGGCCAGTTGGCCAATCCTTTCTGTTATAGGAAATGGCCCTATAAATCTTAGCGCCAATTTCCCTACAGATCCAAAGCGAACCACATTCCTTAAAGGTGATTCCTTGATGAAAACCATGTCTCCCACCTCAAACTCAATATCAGTCCTTCTCTTATCTGCGTAGGACTTCTGCCTGTCCTATGCTGTCTTCATGCGCCTGTGGACAAGATCAATGTTCTCTGAGGTTTCTCTAATCATCTCAGGTCCAAGTAGAAGCCTATCTGTAGACTCCCACTAACAAGTCGGTGATCTATAAGGTCGACCATACAATGCCTCGAAGGGTGTCATGGCAATACTAGCTTGAAAAATGTTATTGTAGGCGAATTCCACTAATGGAAGATGTTCTTTCCAATTCCGTCCGAAGTCTAAGATACACAGTCTTAAAAGATCCTCAAACACTCTATTCATCCTCTCCGCCTACCCATTGGTCCGAGGGTGCTAAGCAGTGCTCAAACATAACTGTGTACCTAATTCCTCCTATAAGCTCCTCCAAAACTCACTGGTGAATATGGGGTCACAATCACTCACTATATTGGAAGGTACTCCATGTAGATGGACTATCTCTCGAAGATAAACTATTGCCAACCATGCTGCCATTCTCTTACTCTTACAGGAATGAAATGAGCGCTCTTAGTAAGTCTATCAACTATAACCCAAATACTCATGTGCATCTTGAATCGTGTTGGGTTGCTATCATAGGGATTGATACACCTTATGGTGGGACCAGCACAGGGTATCTACACGCAAGAGAGGGCCGATTGAAACAGACAAAAAGGAACATTAATACAAGTAGGGAGCCGATCGATAGGGCGGTAAGGGTATATCTAACATATTCATGGCAATTAGGCAGATTGAGGTGGAATCCTCATAATAGATGTACACCTGAAGGCTACCACAATTGCAGAGATTGGGATCACATTATCATATGTTCATTTTATACAGATTACTAGTTGGGACACTAGTTAGGTGGTGCAGAGATATAGATATCAGAATAACAGGGTAATAACGAAGAAGAGAAAGAGTAGAAGCGCATTCAGTTTACCTTGCATTATCATATCTTATGCTTATCTTAGGTTATCTTGTTACTATGGTATTGTCCTATATTCATTTTATTCATGTCATGGTCCTTTTCCTGTTTACATGCTAGTAATCACTGAGCTTACCAGACTTATGTCTGACCTAGTTTGTTTCGCCTTTTTCTTCCGTTCCCCCCAAGGTAGTCAGGGAGGGAATAACTTAGCTTAGTCTGGATCGTTTCCCTTTCCAAGCTTGAAGATTAGTCGATGTACTGCTTTGAACTCTCTTTTCCACTATTATGGTTGGATCATGCTTTATTGGGGAATATCAGTATCAGTTTATGCTTCTTTATTTTTTTAAACATGACAAATGCTTTGTTGTAATGGGTATTGGTGTTTTGGTGATGAAAAACAATCTTTGTACAAGCTATTTTACCAAGCTGCTGTTTTATCAATAAAGTAAAGTTGTATTTATTTCTTCGCTGCTTTATTTGTCTGTCTTGTAATTTATCTGCATCTTTTACCTAAAACGCTCCACCGAAGTTAAGGCACTCCCTTTATGAGTGACCTTAATGGACGTGGGGTGTTACAGGTCTTTTTTTGGTTTGAATCTTTAATCCATCATCAAATGGTATCTTAGGAGGATAAGTATAGGAGGATCAATGAATCAATTGAATATTTAGAAATCAGAGATAACTGAAATTGATCGGAAACATGAAATTATTTCAAAAATAAAATGATGAATTTTATTTCGATATTCAAAATATAAATTAATAGAAATAAAATCGAAAAGGTTATAATTAGATTTCGATTGTATCTAATTTAATTTGAATTATTCAGAACTTAACCAGATAAATTATAATTGATTTCGAATCAATAATGTATGAACAAATATATGAATTCGATAGTAAGTTATGAACTTGTGAGTCAATTAACAAGTAGTGAAGTGTAAACTAGAGTTATGAATGATGTGAAATATGAATGAAGAGATTTGAATGGAATCAAAATTTATTTGACGTAACGAGTTCAGATTTCGATAAAAGGAATAACATTTAATTTTTAGAAGTAAATAACGTTTGAAAGAAAAATGTTGCAAATGAAATTGAGGATGATGGAAATGGAGTTGACCAGTAGGTTGAGATTATTTTGAAGTTCAGAATATAAATCAAATAAGATTTCTTCAAAGTTCGGAATATATTATTGAATAAGGGATTATTTGAACAGAGGTTATGCAGGAAAATATTATTCACTTTCCATTTTTAATTGAAATTTAATTTATTATAAATTAATTTTTTTATGTATTCAGGTTAACAAATAAAGCATATTTTTAAAGTTAAATATTTCGAAGGCATGAATTAATGTTATAATCAATAGAAGTGAATTCTTAACTCAAGTTCGGAAGTTACGAGAATGGATATTTTGTTGGTGTTCGAAGTTATGAATTTTATTTATTTCAAAGTTAATAATGTTGTCCAGTTAAGGTCTGAGAGGTAAATATACCCCAACTTGATTGACTTCATTGTTGACTAAGAAAGGATAAGGTCCGATAGTGTAACACCCCGTGTTTTCGATAAACCTTAAAGTAACGAATTAAAGAATAATTAATAATTAATTTTAAATGTGAGAATTAAGGGAAACGGGTCATCTCGGAATTCTGGTTGAGATAGGGTCCGAGTTTGCGTGAATTGGACTTCGTATGAAGAAGTTATGACCTTCAGAAGTTTCAAAAATTCAAAATTCAAATTCAAACACAGAAGAGGGCAGGGCAGGGAAGATTCCCAAGCCAGGCTAGGCCAGGTCGACCCTAGTGTCGACCTACCCTACAGGTCGACCTACCCCCTCCCCCCGGGAAGATCTGAAAGGATGATGATTTCTGACTCTATGCTGAGTCATTAGGGCTGAGGTGTTATCCTATCTTGGCTGGATGGTCTAGATTATTTCTAGGGTTAATCTGACGGCTCTAAATTAATTAAAACTCTATAAAAGCAACCTAACTCTCAACCCTAAATCACAAAATTTTCATACCAAGAGCTGCCATGCCGTCAATGGTGAACCTAGGATAGCCGTCATCTCTTTCAACTCAAAGGCAAGAATGAAGCTATGTCAAAAATTAAATCTAATCTAATTCAACTAAGAAAATTCAACGATCTTCATCAAAGGCGAACAATTCAATTTCAGAAGACAGATCCCAGAATTCAAGAATTCCTTTTTGTTTGTAAGTGTAGTTATCTTTCAGATGCGAATGAATTAACGACATGGTTTGTAATGAATTGTAAAATAGAATTGTATCAGGTTGTATGTGATGCTGATTTATGTTTATTCATGTCTGTTCTATCGTATATGCCTATGAATTATTGTGGTTTATCATGTTTTGTGGAAATTGGTGAGTAAACCTATGATGTTATGAAATTATCATATGTAAGTTTGGTGATATTATACAAGTTTTAGGCTATGTCATATAGTTTATGCCTAATTGTTTAGATCCATTATGCATACATGTTTAGATCTACGACCTTGTGATGACATCTATATGTTTTATGTTAATTTAGAAATTATGCCATGTTTATGCAAGTTAAGTGATGCTATCATGTTATGAATACACGCATGTTTATAGGTTAAAAACATGACTATGTAAACCTTTATGTTTAGATCTACAACTTTACATGTTAGAACCATATGCCTTTATGTTAGATCAATATTAACATGATTCAACCTATGCAAGTTCACCACTACACGTCTAATTAGATTTTGGTAGTTCTATGTAATACTATTATTTTATGATTCATGTTGCATAGATCTAGTTTGCAAGTTCATAATTAAAAGTATATTATACCAAGTTCATGTGACACATCTCTAGTTAGATCCATATTTTTGTATGATGTTGGAATGTTGCAAGTTCCTCTTTTTCCCCTTTAAGTTTATTAGTTAGGCTAAAATGTCGAGCCTAACATCTTATGAAATTTTGCGAACGTACAACGGGGTAATGTTGGGGAAAACTTGAAATTATACATAATTAACATATTTGGCTCATAACCATGTAAATGGTATGGCGTTGAAATGGTATAATTTACTTACCAAAAATTATGAATTTTATTTAGAAGGAAAGTGATCCATAACAATAAATTGTTGACAAATTTACATATAAGCATAAAAGGATAAATATATAAATTTAGAAAAGACGAATATGCCTAACCCGAGGTTAGATTGAGTTGTGATGTAAAACTGCCCGGAACCGACCGGCACATCCAGTGACCACAACAATACTTGTCTAATGTGGGTGGTTAGTGCATTGAGCCCAAAAAGGACCCGAGGTTAGACTGAGTTGTGGTGTAAAACTGCCTGGAACCGACCGACACATCCAGTGACCATAACAATACCTGTCTAATGTGAGTGGTTGGCGCTATAATAAAGCTAAGTTAAGAGAGGTAGGGTTAAGTCAATTTAGGAAACACTTAACCAATCCAACATGTTAGCTAAACTGATGAGTGGGATTAGGTAAATTTGGACACTTAACCAATTTAACATGTTAACTGGAAAACCCTAGTAATGGGGACCCATTTCAGCAGTAACCCATGTAGGTGTATCATGGGACCCTGAACTAGGCAAGGTGGGGCACGATTACTGGGATGATTATAAGCGGTCAAAAACATCGGCGGTGGTGGATTAGTGTAGGTTCCGGCGGAGTATCGGGCGTGCACGTACTCCGGAGTGGAAAAAGAAGGCACTGGGCATAAGTAGTCATACACTGTGCATCTTGAATCGTGTCGGGTTGCCACCATAGGATTTGATACACCCCTTGATGGGACCAACACAGGTATCTACAGTCAAGCGGGGGTCGAAGGTGTTGGATCTAGAATAACCCTAGAGGGGGGTGAATAGGGTTTTTTCACAGTTTTTAACTGAATTAAAAACTTAACGAGATATATAATAATAAACTGATCACAGAAAATAGCAGAAACTGAAATGCAGAAAATAAATCACACACAGATATACCCAGCTTCGGCAAAACCCTGCCTACTGCTGCATTTCTAAGGTTTCTACTAGGTGATAGAACAGATCCTGTAACAACCCGTATTTTCAATAACCTGTAATAACATAAATCGAGGCAGAATTTAATTCTAAAATGGGAATCAAGGGAAACGGGCTATGCCATTGCGTTCGTCTCGGAAAAATACGCGAAATAGAGTCCGAGTTTTCGAAAATCGGAGTCCGTATGACCAAGATATGGCCTCGCGAAGTTTCACGAAAATTCCCAAATTAAAGTATACTTAATTAAGTGAAATGGGTTGTGTAGATAGATATATATATATATATATTGATATATATATATATATAATTGAAAATTTAATAAATAAATATGCAAAAATGCTCAAAACAGCGAATTGGGAGAGGGGAATAACCGAACCGGCCGATTTTTGAAGTCGACCCGAGCCCGCTGGGTCGACTAGGGGTTAATCCAGGGTGTTTGGCTGTCAACCCGTGGGCCGATTCGCTCAAGTGCAGATTTTGCATTTGAATGGTTCTCATGGTCCATCTTTAATCTAAAGGCCCTAGATGGTTCCTACACTTGACTTCTTCCCCAAGACATGCTTTGATGGCTTGGATTGAATCTAGGGTTAATCCTATGGCCTAAAACACTTGCCTAATCTATAAATAAGACCCTAACCTACCCTAATTCATTCATAATTAAACCTAGTGACTAAACTATGGCAAAATGCTAGCTCTCATGGCCTCCACTAATTTTATGAAGAGGGTTGCATACTAATCACTCTCTAATCAACTTCTAATCCCTTCTTAGCATCTTAATCTTCTTCATTTGGTGTTCAAAGTTGCTAGTTGTGAGTTTCTATCACTTTGATGATCTTTTGGTAAACTAATTAGATGAGATGTGATGAGATTTATGGTTTTGTATGTGGGTTAATGAGCTTTGAATCATATGATATGATGTTAGCATTAATCTTATGTTTATGCATGTTGAGTATGTAAGCTTATGCAAGTTTAATATGATGTATGTTATGTTTGCATGATGCTAAATATGCAAGTTGTGGGCTATGTAATCATATGCATGTTATGCAAGTTCATGGTAATATGCTATGCAAGTTACATGTATGTAAATATGCAAGTTACATGTTTGTTAATATGCAAGTTACATGTATGTAAATATGCAAGTTACATGTTTGTTAATATGCAAGTTACATGTTTGTTAATATGCAAGTTACATGTATGTAAATATGCAAGTTACATGTTTCTTTATATGCAAGTTACATGTTTGTTAATATGCAAGTTACATGTATGTAAATATGCAAGTTACATGTTTATTAATATGCAAGTTCATGATGACACATTATGCAAGTCTATAAGCTAATATGCAAGTTTGTTATGCAAAATGAATATGTAAGTTATGTGACATATTATATGCAAGTTATGTGACATGTTATGCAAGTTCATATGCAAGTTATGTGTTTGTTAATATGCAAGATGGCACCTTTGAAACATGTTCATTCATATGCAAGTTGACACCTTTTATATGTGTTATATCATGAACGAAATTACGTGGGAACGATGGGGTAATTAAATGCATAAGTTAATAAGATTGTGTGAAATTAATATAATTATGCATAACACAAAATAAATAAACATAGTATGGGAATTTGCCTATTTGGTTAGGTGTACCCATACTATGTGTTGGGAATTTACCTATTGAGTTAGGTCTACCCCATGGGAATTTACCTATTAAGTTAGGTCTACCCATGTTAAGAAAACTTGATTAATTAGGGATAATTAATATAAAATTATGAGGGTGATTAATTAGGTGTAATTAATTGACTAAGACACGAGGTTGGACTCAGTTGTAGCGTAAAACTGCCCGGACCCAACCGGCTTAACCAGTTGCTACAAATGTTAGCCCAATGTGAGAGGTCTTAGGCACAAACTAAATACGTAATTAATGTAAAGACACGAGGTTAGACTCTGTTATGACATAAGGCTGCCCGGACCCAACCGGCTTAACCAGCGGTCATAAAAGACAGTCTAATGTGAGAGGTCTTTACAAAGGTTACGTTCTTAATTAATTAATTAAGAAACACTTAACCACATTAGCATGTAGAGGGACATGAGGGGTTAAGTGGGTGCCTCGGGTGGCATGAGAAAATCTAGTGGTTGCCTTGGGTGGCAATAGAAAATACGATTAGAATACTTAACCAAAATGGAACATGTAATTAAAACATGATTAAAGGGTTAAGTGGGATATACTAGAAAAAGGGACAAGCTTAGGTGGGTAGCTTGTGGAGGCCCATTTCAACCAGTAACCCATACGTATCTTTGTGGGCTCGACCCATGTCGAGGACGGGACACGCATACTGGGCTTGACTGTAAGAGGCAAACGGGTTAGCGGTGGCAACGCAAGTCCAACGGGCTTCATATGCGTGAGTGGGCCCGGGCTGGTAGGTAAGCCGTTGTTGCATCGAGTAGATATAAGCCGTGCACCTTTAGTTTCATCAGGTTGCCACATTGGGGAATGATACATCCCACGGTGGGGCCAGCACGGGTATCTACGTTAGGGAGCCGATCGAATGGGAAGTAGTGTGTACACCTAGTGGATTGTAGGGCCCCGTGGCGCCTACTTGGTCACCTAGGGGTACGCAAGTACTAATTAGTAAATTTTATAAGTCCTTGGGTGGGATCAACCTTTAAGTTAGGAACGACTGGTGTGGTGCAGTTTAGTAATTTACCTTAGGGAGGGTAGATGCGTCTTTATCCTTTATCTTCGTTTAGTTGACTGCTTAGGGTAGCCATTCATCCCTATATGTTACCGTATATCAGTTTATGTCTTCTCTGGTTACTTTATCGATTGTATTGTTAAAGTTATAGGACTCGCTCAGACTTATGTCTGACCCCGTTGTTTTTATCTTTTTCCCAACCCTCAGGTCCTACGGTGGATCCTAGCAGTAGTGGAGCTTGATCGGATTGCTGTTCCAGTCTTTAGGAGCTTGGATAGATGTAAAGCTCCAGTTATCCAGTTATCTTTTCTTTTGTTTGGCTATTGTATGAGAGTGGGATTATGTACTTCTTTATTTTGATGGATATTGTACTTGACCTTTATTGTGGTTTTATGATGTAACCAGACATGTTTTACTTCCGCTGTTATGAGATGATGTTTTCAAATTTCAAGTACTATTTATATCTGTCTTGTTGTAATTTTTCTGTTCTATATTCACTAAAATACTCCACCGATGCTATGGCATTCCCTTAATGAGTGATCATAGCGGGAGTGGGGTGTTACACGTGGTATCAGAGCTTAAGGTTACCAGAACAGATAAATTTTTTGAGAAAAACTATTTTCTAAGAGTATTTTCGAAGAAAGTATTTTCAAAAGCATGTCTTCTAAGAGAAAAAGTTTTTGAAAAAGAAAAGCATAATCCCCAATAGCCATATCTTTATCTTTCGGAATCTCCTTTTTGAATCTTTCCTCTTTCGTTTCAGCATGGCTGAAGATCTTAACATCCCGGAGGGTTTAGTTATACCACTATGGTATAGGAGGTTGCAAGAGGCTAGGGCCGCGGCTGCGGGTCCGGCCAATGCTACTACACCAGAGACAACCGCTCCTCCTCCTCAGCCTAGAGTGGATAATTTTGCTAAGGTTTGCAAGGAGTTCAAGGCTATAGGAGGAAAACCTTTTCTTGGTTCAGAGACTTTCGTAGAGGCTAGAGATTGGCTTAAGGAAGTGGAAGAGTTGCTAGATATCTTTGAAGTGGAAGAGGGAAAGAAAGTCAAGTTGGCGGCTTGGTTAATGAAGGGAGAGGCCTCATTCTGGTGGGAGGTCACTAATGGAGAACGCCCTGTTGACTCTTGGGCAGATTTTAAGCAAAGGTTTGGGGCTAAGTTTCTCTCAAGGGCGGAAGAGAATCTGTTTATGGAGAAGTTCTTGAATTTGAAGCAAGGGAATCTCACGGTGAAAGAATATGTCAACAAATTCAATCAATTAGCAAGGTTTGGCATAGAGTTGGTGAATACACCGGAGAAGAAGGCTTTGAGGTTCGTTAGAGGCTTGAACGAACCATTGCAAGGAATAGCTATGACTCACATTCCTATGGGGGCCACTTTTGAGAAGCTTGTCTACATGGCACTTATGCATGAGGATGATAAGAATTCTAAGGCACCAGAGAAAAAGGGGGATCAGAAGAAACCGCAACAACAACAACAAGGCAAGGGCGGAAAAGGCAATGGTGACAAAAAGAAGACGAAGAAGAAGTGCTTCAATTGTGGAACACCAGGACACCTTAGTAAGGATTGTCGCAAAAAGAAGAAGACCGGTTGCTTTCATTGTGGTGAAGCAGGGCATCTTGTGAAAAACTGCCCAAAGAAGGGGCAGAAGACGGGGTCTACCTCAGGAGGGCAGGTGCAAGCTCTTATAGCACCACCTCAGTCAGGGGGGCAAGTTCAGGTTCTCTCAGTTCCACCGATTCAGCAGAGAGGTAGAACTATTTCCGTTGAAAGTCTGGTTTTTCTGTTTGATCATCCAGTTCGTACTTTGTTTGACTCTGGCGCATCGCATTCTTTTATCTCATCATCGTTAGTTGAGTCACTGCACTTAGACACCAGTCTAGTTGATGATCCCTTGGTTGTCTCAAACCCAATTGGGGGCTCCATATATCTGTCTATGATATGTTTGAGTTTGAAGATTTCTATACTTAGCGTTGAGTTTAGATGTGATGCTTTTGTATTGGGCTTCACGGGCTATGGGTTGATCTTGGGCATGGACTGGTTATCCAGTAATGGTGCCGTTCTTGATTGCGAAAGGAGAGTTGTCAGGCTCATGACCCGCTTGGGTAACACTCTCGAGATCTCTTGCAATCCCATGGAATCTGTTTTGCTAAGTTATCTTGAATCGCTCGATGCTTCGGTCGAGAGTTTGCATTCTGTCAGAGTAGTCCGGGAATATCCGGATGTGTTTGAAGAAGTAAAGGGTTTGCCTCCGAAGCGGGAGATAGATTTCCGAATTTATTTGGTGGATAATGCCAAACCAGTGTCTTTGCCAGTGCGCCACATGGCTCCTCGGGAGAGAAGGGAACTTCATAAGCAAGTAGGGGAGTTGCTTGAGAAGGGGTTTATAAGGCGAAGTATATCGGAGTGGGGAGCTCCAGTAGTGTTTGCCACGAAGGCGGATGGGTCCCTCAGACTTTGTGTGGATTATAGAGAACTTAATAAGCTCACGAAGAAGAATAGACACCCATTACCGAGGATAGATGATCTCTTTGATCAGTTGGTTGGCGCGTCAGTATTTTCGCAGATGGACTTAGCTACAGGGTTTCATCAGTTAAGAGTGGCGGAGGACAGTATAGAGAAGACTGCTTTCCGGACTCCGGATGGTTTTTATGAGTGGCTAGTGATGCCATTTGGGTTGACAAACGCCCCCGCATACTTTGTTGATCTCATGAGTAGAGTGTTCAGAGAGTATCTGAATAAGTTTGTAGTAGTTTTTGTGGATGACATCTTGGTCTTTTCCAAGAATGAAGAAGAGCATGCCTTACATCTCAAGGAAGTGTTGGAGACTCTTCGAGCGCATAGTCTTAAAGCTAAATTCTCTAAATGCCATTTTTGGAGAAGAGAAGTGCGATTCTTAGGGCATGTGGTCTCTAAGGAAGGGATAGCTGTGGATCCCGCAAAGATAGTATCTATCCAGGATTGGAAAGTTCCTAAAAATGCTACCGAAGTAAGAAGTTTCTTGGGGTTGGCAGGATATTATAGGAAGTTCATCAAAGACTTCGCGAAGATATCAGCCCCATTAACCCGCTTGACGAAGAAGAATCTGGTTTTCTCATGGGATGTAGATTGTGATGATGCTTTCCGACGGTTAAAGAGAGCTTTGACCACCGCTCCAGTTTTAGTGCTTCCAGATGGGAGTAAGCCGTTTGTTGTTTATACCGATGCTTGTGGAACAGGATTAGGCGCAGTCTTGATGCAGGAGGGAAGGGTAATAGCCTATGGAGGGAGACAATTGAGAGTGCATGAGAAGAATTACCCTACCCATGATCTAGAGTTGGCCGCGATTGTTTTCGCACTTAAGTCTTGGCGCCATTATCTTCTTGGTGAGAGATTCGAGTTGTTCACTGACCATAAATCATTGAAGTACTTATTCTCTCAGAAAGATTTAAACTTAAGACAGCAAAGGTGGATGGAGTTCTTAGCATCCTATGATTTCGAGATAGCATATACCCCTGGCAAGGGTAACGTGGTGGCTGACGCCTTGAGTAGAAAAAGGCTATCTTTAAGTCCATTGTTCGTAGAACGGCGAAGCTTGGAGTTTCTTTCTTTGTTCGACTTCAGACCTTCTGTTGATTTTGTACCTGGTTTGTTGGCATCCTTGGAGGTTAGACCTACTCTTTTGAGACGGATTGGCGAGGCTCAGCGAGACGACCCACAGTTGGTTGTGTTGGTAGAGAAGCTTATAAGAGGGGAGTCGTCCAGCCATTTGGGTAGATACACCATAGATGATAAGGGATGGTTGCATAGAGACGGTAGACTTTGTGTACCGCAAGATGAGGGTTTGAAGAAGGCTATTTTGGATGATGCACATCGTTCAAGAATGACTATTCATCCCGGTGGAGACAAAATGTACCAAGACATGAAGAGAGTTTTCTTCTGGGCCGGTATGAAGAAAGATGTAGCCGAGTATGTGGCTAGATGTTTAGTGTGCCAACAAGTTAAAGCGGAGCAAAGGAAACCCGGTGGGTTGCTACACCCATTGGAAGTTCCGCAGTGGAAGTGGGATAGTGTCTCGATGGATTTCATCGATGGGTTACCGAGATCGAGGAAGGGCAATACGGGAATTTGGGTTGTGGTAGACAGACTTACCAAGAGTGCCCATTTTATACCCGTAAAGAGTAAGAGGACCGCTCCATGGCTTGCTTCAGTCTATGTTAGAGAGATTGTTAGATTGCATGGCGTACCATCCAGCATTGTGAGTGATCGAGATCCTATTTTCACTAGTGAGTTTTGGAGAAGTTTGCAAGAGGCGGTAGGGACTCAGTTGTGTTTGAGCACCGCATATCATCCTCAGACGGACGGTCAGACTGAGAGGGTGAACCGTATCTTAGAAGATCTTTTGAGGCTTTGTATCTTGGATTTTGGAGGTACATGGGAAGAACATCTTCCTTTGGTGGAGTTCGCATATAATAACAGCTTTCAGTCCAGTATTGGTATGGCTCCTTTCGAAGCTCTTTATGGAAGGCCTTGTCGATCTCCTACATGTTGGTGGGAATCTACGAATAAGATCTTGCTTGGGCCGGATATGGTTAGAGAGACTTCAGAGAAGATTGATTTAATTCGAAAAAGGATGAAAGCAGCGCAAGATAGACAGAAATCTTATGCGGATCGGAGAAGGACGGATCTTGAGTTTGAGGTTGGGGACATGGTTTTTGTCAAAGTATCTCCATTGAGAAATGTTGTTCGCTTTGGGTCCGTAGGGAAGTTAGCACCGAGATTTGTTGGGCCGTTTCCTATTAAGGAAAGGATTGGACGGATGGCATATAGGGTGGAGTTGCCCGACAGACTTAGTGGTGTTCATGATGTATTCCATGTATCACATTTGAGGAAGTGCTTACATGAGACCGCGGAGGTGGTAGAGCCGAGCTTGCTTAGAGATGTAGAGGTAGAGCGTGATGCGACGATTCGACGAGCTCCTACTCGCATCCTTGGGTCAGAAACTAGGAAGTTGAGGAACAGAGAAGTTCAGCTAGTTAAAGTGCAATGGGGAGATGACGAAAGCAATGCTACTTGGGAGACGGAAGCAAAGATGCGTTCTTTGTATCCATTTCTTTTTGAGAGTATGTCTTTTAACTTCTCCTTTATTGCTTGTCTAGTACTTATCTTATCTTTAGTATATCCTCTCGCTAATACCTATGACCTTTAGATAGGGTAAAACCTATGGTTGAAACATGTGTTTGAAACATGTTATGGTTGATGGATGCATATGGATGCAATTGTTTGCTAGTGGTTGCTCGTGGATGCATATACACACACATTAGGCACTAGATCGGCTCAGTCACTTCATGTTGCATATTGCATAAATGGATGTGGTAGTTAGATTGATGGATGTATCATGGCTGTGTTATCATATGGATGATGCATTTTTGTGTATGGTTGTGCACGCATGTAGAAATTTGTATGTGTCAATAGGGTTTCGCATACATATTGGATGCATGGCACTATCAAGGTTTGCATTAAGGAGGTTTACTGTATCAGTAACCGCCTGATTTTCGCATTAGGTAAGTACATATACACACACTTTTGCATATATCCATCCAGCATTTAGAATCTTGTAAGGACAATGATTACTCGTGGATGATGCTTTGAGTAGATGGATGATTGGATGGTAGGATACGTTCTTCCTAACTTGAAGATTTCGGGGACGAAATCCTTTAAGGAGGGGAGAATGTAACAACCCGTATTTTCAATAACCTGTAATAACATAAATCGAGGCAGAATTTAATTCTAAAATGGGAATCAAGGGAAACGGGCTATGCCATTGCGTTCGTCTCGGAAAAATACGCGAAATAGAGTCCGAGTTTTCGAAAATCGGAGTCCGTATGACCAAGATATGGCCTCGCGAAGTTTCACGAAAATTCCCAAATTAAAGTATACTTAATTAAGTGAAATGGGTTGTGTAGATAGATATATATATATATATTGATATATATATATATATAATTGAAAATTTAATAAATAAATATGCAAAAATGCTCAAAACAGCGAATTGGGAGAGGGGAATAACCGAACCGGCCGATTTTTGAAGTCGACCCGAGCCCGCTGGGTCGACTAGGGGTTAATCCAGGGTGTTTGGCTGTCAACCCGTGGGCCGATTCGCTCAAGTGCAGATTTTGCATTTGAATGGTTCTCATGGTCCATCTTTAATCTAAAGGCCCTAGATGGTTCCTACACTTGACTTCTTCCCCAAGACATGCTTTGATGGCTTGGATTGAATCTAGGGTTAATCCTATGGCCTAAAACACTTGCCTAATCTATAAATAAGACCCTAACCTACCCTAATTCATTCATAATTAAACCTAGTGACTAAACTATGGCAAAATGCTAGCTCTCATGGCCTCCACTAATTTTATGAAGAGGGTTGCATACTAATCACTCTCTAATCAACTTCTAATCCCTTCTTAGCATCTTAATCTTCTTCATTTGGTGTTCAAAGTTGCTAGTTGTGAGTTTCTATCACTTTGATGATCTTTTGGTAAACTAATTAGATGAGATGTGATGAGATTTATGGTTTTGTATGTGGGTTAATGAGCTTTGAATCATATGATATGATGTTAGCATTAATCTTATGTTTATGCATGTTGAGTATGTAAGCTTATGCAAGTTTAATATGATGTATGTTATGTTTGCATGATGCTAAATATGCAAGTTGTGGGCTATGTAATCATATGCATGTTATGCAAGTTCATGGTAATATGCTATGCAAGTTACATGTATGTAAATATGCAAGTTACATGTTTGTTAATATGCAAGTTACATGTATGTAAATATGCAAGTTACATGTTTGTTAATATGCAAGTTACATGTTTGTTAATATGCAAGTTACATGTATGTAAATATGCAAGTTACATGTTTCTTTATATGCAAGTTACATGTTTGTTAATATGCAAGTTACATGTATGTAAATATGCAAGTTACATGTTTATTAATATGCAAGTTCATGATGACACATTATGCAAGTCTATAAGCTAATATGCAAGTTTGTTATGCAAAATGAATATGTAAGTTATGTGACATATTATATGCAAGTTATGTGACATGTTATGCAAGTTCATATGCAAGTTATGTGTTTGTTAATATGCAAGATGGCACCTTTGAAACATGTTCATTCATATGCAAGTTGACACCTTTTATATGTGTTATATCATGAACGAAATTACGTGGGAACGATGGGGTAATTAAATGCATAAGTTAATAAGATTGTGTGAAATTAATATAATTATGCATAACACAAAATAAATAAACATAGTATGGGAATTTGCCTATTTGGTTAGGTGTACCCATACTATGTGTTGGGAATTTACCTATTGAGTTAGGTCTACCCCATGGGAATTTACCTATTAAGTTAGGTCTACCCATGTTAAGAAAACTTGATTAATTAGGGATAATTAATATAAAATTATGAGGGTGATTAATTAGGTGTAATTAATTGACTAAGACACGAGGTTGGACTCAGTTGTAGCGTAAAACTGCCCGGACCCAACCGGCTTAACCAGTTGCTACAAATGTTAGCCCAATGTGAGAGGTCTTAGGCACAAACTAAATACGTAATTAATGTAAAGACACGAGGTTAGACTCTGTTATGACATAAGGCTGCCCGGACCCAACCGGCTTAACCAGCGGTCATAAAAGACAGTCTAATGTGAGAGGTCTTTACAAAGGTTACGTTCTTAATTAATTAATTAAGAAACACTTAACCACATTAGCATGTAGAGGGACATGAGGGGTTAAGTGGGTGCCTCGGGTGGCATGAGAAAATCTAGTGGTTGCCTTGGGTGGCAATAGAAAATACGATTAGAATACTTAACCAAAATGGAACATGTAATTAAAACATGATTAAAGGGTTAAGTGGGATATACTAGAAAAAGGGACAAGCTTAGGTGGGTAGCTTGTGGAGGCCCATTTCAACCAGTAACCCATACGTATCTTTGTGGGCTCGACCCATGTCGAGGACGGGACACGCATACTGGGCTTGACTGTAAGAGGCAAACGGGTTAGCGGTGGCAACGCAAGTCCAACGGGCTTCATATGCGTGAGTGGGCCCGGGCTGGTAGGTAAGCCGTTGTTGCATCGAGTAGATATAAGCCGTGCACCTTTAGTTTCATCAGGTTGCCACATTGGGGAATGATACATCCCACGGTGGGGCCAGCACGGGTATCTACGTTAGGGAGCCGATCGAATGGGAAGTAGTGTGTACACCTAGTGGATTGTAGGGCCCCGTGGCGCCTACTTGGTCACCTAGGGGTACGCAAGTACTAATTAGTAAATTTTATAAGTCCTTGGGTGGGATCAACCTTTAAGTTAGGAACGACTGGTGTGGTGCAGTTTAGTAATTTACCTTAGGGAGGGTAGATGCGTCTTTATCCTTTATCTTCGTTTAGTTGACTGCTTAGGGTAGCCATTCATCCCTATATGTTACCGTATATCAGTTTATGTCTTCTCTGGTTACTTTATCGATTGTATTGTTAAAGTTATAGGACTCGCTCAGACTTATGTCTGACCCCGTTGTTTTTATCTTTTTCCCAACCCTCAGGTCCTACGGTGGATCCTAGCAGTAGTGGAGCTTGATCGGATTGCTGTTCCAGTCTTTAGGAGCTTGGATAGATGTAAAGCTCCAGTTATCCAGTTATCTTTTCTTTTGTTTGGCTATTGTATGAGAGTGGGATTATGTACTTCTTTATTTTGATGGATATTGTACTTGACCTTTATTGTGGTTTTATGATGTAACCAGACATGTTTTACTTCCGCTGTTATGAGATGATGTTTTCAAATTTCAAGTACTATTTATATCTGTCTTGTTGTAATTTTTCTGTTCTATATTCACTAAAATACTCCACCGATGCTATGGCATTCCCTTAATGAGTGATCATAGCGGGAGTGGGGTGTTACAGATCCCGCATACAATACCATGTACACTTGCAAACCCTGCTCCTATTCTAACCCTACGCTCAAAACCATAGACTGATCGATATCCCCTCGATCAGATTTCCTCGAATTACACCCCTGTAATCCGTAACCCAGATTTTACAGACTCTGAGACTGACAGTCAACACCCTGACTGATTAACTCTAGTTTATACAGACACTAGAAAACTGTTCAGATGATTGTTTGAATTTACAACTCGAATTAAAACCAAAAATAAAAACAAATTAGAAGGAATTGAAACCCAAGGAATTAAATAAAGAGGGTTATCCCCTTTTTATTTAAAAAGAAAGCTTAGCCCATAAAACAATAGGCCGGCCCCTTTCATTTGTACTTGTCCGATCATTTTCTCCTTTGCTCTGGAAAAAAAAATGGCGGTAGGCGATCCTCTAGGGTTTCTGAAATCCTTCCCAATCCAAAACGATGGCTTGATTGAATGATGAACTCTTGTATGAACTTTAATCTCGAGTTGCTCGTGTTCGTTGCTGAGTGATTCTTCGATTGCGGCTTTGACTAGGGTTTCTTTGGTTCCTCCAAATCAAATCGCGGCCTTGACGGAATTGGTTAATCTCTGAAGCTTGAACTCGTGGCTTGCTTTCTGATGTCGATTTGCTTGAGCTCTCAGTTGAACGAAACCCTATAACTTGTGAGTTATTCGGATTTAATTCTTTGCTTTAATTTATTTGTGGGTTTTTTTTCGATTTCAGTTGCTTGGGATTTCCATCTTATTTGCCAGTGATGAAAATACGTGTACATATAGGGTTAGAAATAGAAAACCCTAAATCACTGATTTCATATATGACCCGATCTGATTTCGCTGCTTTCCTCGATTGAAATTCTCGGCTTTGATTGAAAGAGAAATTTGCGTGATTTTGCCCTCTGATTTTCCCCAGCTTTGAAAATGATTTGCGTGGCTTTTAATTTTTGTGAATTCCTTGATGACTTTAGACGTGTTCTTGTCCCATGAGTGAACTTGAAAAAATGCTGAGAAGAAATTATGCTTCTAATTGATCTCTTTTATTGTGGCATTCCAAGTATGTTGGTGTATTTCCTCTTTGGATTTTGAAATTCTTGGCCCTTAATTTTTGCAATAAATGATACTTGCGTGGATTTTCCCTTTTGAAAGTGAAACCTCTCGGTTGAAAAAAGGAATTTAAATTTGTTGTCTTTCAACTGGAAAATGAATTTGCTGCATTTGCCTTGAATGCTCTTGCGTGATACTAGCAACGTTGAAATTGTTGCCAAATATGAATTGTCTGATTTTCACAGATTGATTTCTGAATAAAACATTGCCATATTTATGTGAAACATTGCTTCCACATCTCTCGGCCATTTCTGGAATTCAAATTTTTGCCATAAAGATGTCACCTCCACTGATTTCATGTTTGCCAAAAATTCCACTTGAATTTCTGAAGTTTAAAAAACTTTTCCAAAAAAAAAAATGTTTCAATAAACCTGGAAAGTTATTTTCTTGTCTGGAAACATGTAATTACTGCCTTGCCCAAAAAATATGTCTTGGATATTCTGTTGCATGCCACAATTGAATATTGATTTCCTGAAAAAAAATTTGCCATATTTGTCTTCATTTCTTGAGACAAAAAAAATTGTTTTCCTTTTAGAACTTCTGAACAATGTATATTCATTCAGTTTCACAGATCATTTGAACTTGTGTTAAACCACCATTGTGTATGCACCTTGATGATGTTTGTTTGCCATGCATCACCACCATGCCTCATTTATTTGTGAACTGCACTGTCCATTTTAGTCTGGCTTGTGATTTGTTTCTTATGCTTCTTCACTTACTGTTGTACTAGAAAATGTCGAGGCAATATCATACTGCTTTGCTCATTCATTGTTGCTCGACAGTTTGTTCACTTGCAATGAATCTTGTCCATACTAGTCTTGCACTGATCTTGCCACACACCTCTTTAAGTTTTGTATTGTTTGACTTGTGTTGTGAACTATTTGTGGCCATTTGTCTTGACCACATGAACTGCTGTACATTTTGACTTTGCTGCACCAGAATTTAGCACATACACATATGTGCACTGTTAATTTGTTGATTATGAATCATACTGTTGCACCAGATTTTGACTTATGCACCATTGCTACTATGACCTGAGTAGTTTGTGTAATTTTCATTTGAATGCTTGCTGAACCAACACCATACTGTTGCATGTATGCTCTTCTATACACTTTGTATTGATCATGCTCACTGCCACTTATGTGTATATGCATTTAACTTGAGCCATTTCCTCACCCTTGCATTTGCTGTGTGATTGCGTATTGAAACATGTACACTTGCACTTGGTTTCTCCACTGTATATACATGCTTCATGTTGTGCTTGTGCTGTTACACCCATTCTATTGTTGCCGAGCCTTGTATACTGTTTTGACCATTTGCTTGAGCACCTTTCTTTCTGTATTGGCACCATGTTGAATCACTCCTTGTATTGCCTTGACCATTATTGTTGTTCTCGGCCATTTTGCATTGATGTATTTGCTGTGTGAACTTTGACTTTTGTGTTTATATGTATATCAGCAGACTAGTCACGCTATGTTGAGGCTGATCAAAAATCAGCAGACTAGTGTGATTATGTCGAGGCTGATCAAATCAGATTGAGTCAGAAAAATGATGAGAAACACACCGAAATTCTGAGGCAAATAAATTTTCAAAAATAAAAATTATATTTGCATGTATTCTATTTCATTTCTATTGCAGTGTACTGTGTGTGTTTCTATATATGACAGGTATGAAGATGATGACTGGATTGACTGAAAGCTGGGAAGTCTGAAGACTGAAGACAGAAGACTAAGAGGCAGTGTCAGTGAATGTAAAAGTGTCTGTATATGACAAAGTCTGTAAATGAGTCTGTGAATGTATAAGAATGTAATGAATATCAGTGAATATCAAAGAAATGTATAAACAGTGGAGTTTATAAATTTGTACTGTTTTGATAATGAAATAAAATATTATATTTAAATAAAATACTGTGTAAATATTTAAATTTCTGTACAGTCGTATTTTATTCAAATATAAATATTATATTCTAGTCTGTGATGTATAATAACAGTACAATATCAAACACATTAAAATAATATTTATTTGGTTGTTATCATCAAACAAAAAATCATATAATTGTGTATACAACACCGTTATATACAACAATCTCCCCCTTTTGATGATGACAAACAAATAAAAGATTTTGTATACAATAGATGTGTTTGACAGTGAATATTGAACTCCCCCTATTTATAGCTCCCCCTATAACAGACAACTCCCCCTATAACTGTGCATGAGAGCAATGTACGAATAATAATAAATTTTCAAAATTAAAAATATTTATAAAATATTCACTCATAAATCAAAATCTAATCCATTCTCCCCCTTTTGTTATCATCAAAAGGATACAGATTTAAAATACAGATGAAAATTGACTAAAAATATAATTTCAGCTTAAGAGAAAGAATGGCCATCATGACTTTCAATTAGTCAAACAAAAATCATAGTATTCTAAGAACAGGTGGCATATTTCACATTGTAGAAAATGACGGATATACGATGAATTTTATAAAAATGAGGAGAGTTATAAAAAATATGAATATTTCCCAATTATTTTCAAAAGAATTTTATAAAATTAAAGCACCAAAAACGGTGATGGATTTGGATTATAATTAAAAATTCAATTTAAGTGAGAAAATCGAATAATCTCAAATCTCAATATCTATCAATCAACAAATCATAATACGTCATAATATTTTCAACACATTTCACAGATTAGAAAGATGGACTGATAGGCTGGTTTTTATACACTGAGGAGAATTTCAAAATTTATTTCTATTTTTAGCACTTTATTTCCTTTTTATTTATATATTATTGTTTAAGAGCACACTGACCACGCATAACCAGAGCTTGGATTTTTAAATGGGATCAGTTGCAGCTTAAATTATAAGACGTCTCATAACCATGCATAACCAGAGCTTGGATTTTTAAATGAGGTTAGAGACACACTTATATATTTATTATATATGTTTATCATTTCAGCTTTTTGAAAAGAAAAACTACTCGGTATAAAACCAATATATGGATGATAGAAAATGTGGTAGGTACAGATATGGACTGTGAAATAAATTTCTAAATTAATTATATTATGAAATATGACCAACTGTACCGGGATTATTGCAAATTTTCAATTATCACTAATTCTGAATAATAATATAACCACAACTCCATCACAAATATTTTCACTGTTTATTTAAAAACAATTTTATAAAAAATTAAACTCTCCACATTAATATAAAAAACATGATGAATGGCAGACGGGTGATAGATTAAGGAGATGGTCGTGAAATTAACTGCCAGTTCATAGATATTATAATAATTGTTCAACCATCATGAAAATATGAATAAAAAAAAACTCCTCTCGTTGTGGAATATATTGCAGTCACAGTTCATCATAATTTCAAAATCTAATAATAATTTTGATGAATTATCAATGCAGCTCAAGTTGGATATTGATTTCAATTTCTGAATGAATAATCAACAAATAATTTTAAAGTTGAAAATTAATTACAAAAGGAAATGTGAAAGGCTATACAGGACAAGAAGAAAAAAAAAAATCAGCACGTCTGATACCAATTGTTCTCTCTTCTCGAGGATTTAAAATTGACACTTGAGACGAACAAGGATATCAAAGAGTTTCAAACACAGAGCCCACTCAGACAAGATTTACAAATTTGGCAAGCAACAGACAAATCAAAACAGGCAGTTATTTGAAAACAGTATCAGAGCAGCACAAAAATAGTTTCAGAAACAAATTTGTCAGAGTGATGGTCACATAAGATGGTCCATGACCCAAGATTAAAAATACCATTTATTTTAAATCATTTGATGAATATGAAACACTCTAGATTCAATGAATCGGTCACACCGAATTATTAATGTCATATTTAAGATATGTGTGTGATTCAATAAATCAATAATTTCAAATGATTTTAAACAAATAAATATTTAAATCAATTAATCATGAAATATCAATGATTTTCAAAGACCATTTTCAAAAAGAACTTTTCAAGAATTTCTCAAAAAAAACTATTTATTACAAGCCCAATAGAAATATCAGATCATTTACATCAAATTTGAGAGGTATTCATGATACCAGAAATTTAAAAATAATTTATTTGAAATCACTTGAATCAATGTTAAGTTTGAGATATAATGAATCAGTCACACAAGGTTGATTATTTCAAATTTTAAGAGGTGTGTGATATTCAAAATATCAGGAATTTCAGATGATTTCAAACAAACTAATTTCAACCATAATAATCATGAATAAAGATGAATTCTAAGATGTATCACTGAGATTCTATACAATTTAAATTTTCAAAGCCAATCTGAAAAATAATGAAAATATCACTACTAATAAATAATAGAGTGCTGTAATGAGTGTAATATTTCAAGCGTTTCCAAAATGAATTGGAAGGGACTCAAAACAGTATAAGTGTGTGAAATTTCATTAATTATTCAGATCTTCAAAAATTTAGAATTCTAGTTAACAGTGTTCAAGATATGACATGAATACAACAACACCGTTATGAATTCAGAATTAGGAAAATAAACTTCAAAACAATTGCAGATAATTACAAAATTAAATTTAGAATCTGGAAAAGATTATAAACAAGAGAGTTTTATTCAAATAAAATGAATTTCCAGAAAATCATGAGAACTGCAATTGGAAGTTTAAGAAGCACAGAATAATCAAAGAGATATGGCAGTGAAAAATTAAATAAAAACAAATAGAAGAAAATAAATAAACAATAAAAGAAGGGATAGCAGGAGAAATAAACAGAGAAAACAAAGAATATTTACAAAGGTGAGTTTAGAGATCATACCAGAGTCCTATGAAAATCAGAATCTCTAACTCAACAGATGTGGCTAAGGAACTGTGAATGATTCTGTGATATGTAGCAGTTTTGAATCCAGTTTTTCTTTAGCTATGCAGTTCCTCAGCCTCCTTTGGTACCTAACTGTTAAGAGAATTGAGCGGTCTAACAAAATTTGTGAAACCACTCACAGTTTTGTTCAAATCTTTTGGTACCCAAACTTGTTTATATAACAAACCATCCGAATTTACCTTTGTGCCTTTAGGAACCCAAATCGTTTTGAATTTAACAAAACCCGTTTTATTTCCATTTGAGATCCAAGAATGTTTAAATGGTTTGTTATAAAACAAAAACTCATCTCGATTGTGATTTACAAATCCTTTGAAGTTTTCAGAGTTAGAACTTTCAAAACAAACATTTCTAAAGTGATTTGAGGGATTTTTAAAACCGTTTGTATTCTGCTTTTCAAAATCATTCATTTTCCCAAATCCAAGTCCATTTTTATTTCCAGACGGAAATTGATTTCTCAACAACATATTCAACGATTTTTCTCCATTTGAAAATTTAACCAATGTTGATTCAAGTTGTTGAAGTTTAAATTTGAGATCATCATTTTCTTTCATTAAATCTGAACACTGATTTTTAGTGATCTTACAATTTTCAGAATCAACTTTCAAAACCAAATTTTCAATTTCAAGCAATTTGATTTTGGCTTGGGACTCAGAAATCTCAGCTTCAAAAAGTTTTTGTTTTTCAAATTCAAGTTTTTCAACATTCTTGAATTTTTCAATTTCAGATTCAAGCTCTTTCACAATCAAATCCGTTTTCACCAAATTTTCCTTTTCAAAAATTTCATGTTCTAAATTAATCTTATCCAACTCCTTCTGCAAAGCGTTATTTTTATGAGTCAACTCGTCTTCGAGATTTTTCAAAAACAAAATTTTATTTTCGAGCTTTCCAGAATGTTCATCAAGTTGAGCTAAATCAGTTTTCACAACCATACAGTTTTTGCAGTCAGAGTTTTCAAATTTTAATTTCAACAAATTGTTATTGTGGGTCAACTCAGAATTTTCAGATTTCAAAGACTTGTTTTTCCGTTTGAGACGATCAACAGTTCTTGTTAAATTATTACAAAGAGATACCAGATCGTCATATGATAAGTCCCCATCGTCTGAATCCACATGAATAGTTCCAGTTAAGCACAGATCTAAATTTGAGTTGGCAGTTGAGGGTTTTGAGGAGTTGTCAGAATTTCCATACCGCGCGTTGAGAGTTTTCCAGATGTCCTGCGCAGTTAAACAATGAGAGATAAAGTCAAGCTGATTATTATCAAGATAAGAATATAAAATATGCATAGCTTGAGCATTTAAAACCTTATTCGTCTTATTTGACATATCTTCCATATTTTCAATAATATTCCAATAATCAAGATTAACAGATTTTAAATATGATTCGAAATTTGATTTCCAAATTGAAAAATCTGTTCCCTTAAAAATAATTGGAATATTACTGGACTGACTCTCATAAGACTGACAACTAGGATCCATGTTTCTAGGGTTAATGAAATAACCTGGCTCTGATACCACTTGTTGGATCTAGAATAACCCTAGAGGGGGGGTGAATAGCGTTTTTTCACAGTTTTTAACTGAATTAAAAACTTAACGAGATATATAATAATAAACTGATCACAGAAAATAGCAGAAACTGAAATGCAGAAAATAAATCACACACAGATATACCCAGCTTCGGCAAAACCCTGCCTACTGCTGCATTTCTAAGGTTTCTACTAGGTGATAGAACAGATCCCGCATACAATACCATGTACACTTGCAAACCCTACTCCTATTCTAACCCTACGCTCAAAACCATAGACTGATCGATATCCCCTCGATCAGATTTCCCCGAATTACACCCCTGTAATCCGTAACCCAGATTTTACAGACTCTGAGACTGACAGTCAACACCCTGACTGATTAACTCTAGTTTATACAGACACTAGAAAACTGTTCAGATGATTGTTTGAATTTACAACTCGAATTAAAACCAAAAATAAAAACAAATTAGAAGGAATTGAAACCCAAGGAATTAAATAAAGAGGGTTATCCCCTTTTTATTTTAAAAGAAAGCTTAGCCCATAAAACAATAGGCCGGCCCCTTTCATTTGTACTTGTCCGATCATTTTCTCCTTTGCTCTGAAAAAAAAAATGGCGGCAGGCGATCCTCTAGGGTTTCTGAAATCCTTCCCAATCCAAAACGATGGCTTGATTGAATGATGAACTCTTGTATGAACTTTAATCTCGAGTTGCTCGTGTTCGTTGCTGAGTGATTCTTCGATTGCGGCTTTGACTAGGGTTTCTTTGGTTCCTCCAAATCAAATCGCGGCCTTGACGGAATTGGTTAATCTCTGAAGCTTGGACTCGTGGCTTGCTTTCTGATGTCGATTTGCTTGAGCTCTCAGTTGAACGAAACCCTACAACTTGTGAGTTATTCGGATTTAATTCTTTGCTTTAATTTATTTGTGGGTTTTTTTCGATTTCAGTTGCTTGGGATTTCCATCTTATTTGCCAGTGATGAAAATACGTGTACATATAGGGTTAGAAATAGAAAACCCTAAATCACTGATTTCATATATGACCCGATCTGATTTCGCTGCTTTCCTCGATTGAAATTCTCGGCTTTGATTGAAAGAGAAATTTGCGTGATTTTGCCCTCTGATTTTCCCCAGCTTTGAAAATGATTTGTGTGGCTTTTAATTTCTGTGAATTCCTTGATGACTTTAGACGTGTTCTTGTCCCATGAGTGAACTTGAAAAAATGCTGAGAAGAAATTATGCTTCTAATTGATCTCTTTTATTGTGGCATTCCAAGTATGTTGGTGTATTTCCTCTTTGGATTTTGAAATTCTTGGCCCTTAATTTTTGCAATAAATGATACTTGCGTGGATTTTCCCTTTTGAAAGTGAAACCTCTCGGTTGAAAAAAGGAATTTAAATTTGTTGTCTTTCAACTGGAAAATGAATTTGCTGCATTTGCCTTGAATGCTCTTGCGTGATACTAGCAACGTTGAAATTGTTGCCAAATATGAATTGTCTGATTTTCACAGATTGATTTCTGAATAAAACATTGCCATATTTATGTGAAACATTGCTTCCACATCTCTCGGCCATTTCTGGAATTCAAATTTTTGCCATAAAGATGTCACCTCCACTGATTTCATGTTTGCCAAAAATTCCACTTGAATTTCTGAAGTTTAAAAAACTTTTCCAAAAAAAAAAATGTTTTAATAAACCTGGAAAGTTATTTTCTTTTCTGGAAACATGTAATTACTGCCTTGCCCAAAAAATATGTCTTGGATATTCTGTTGCATGCCACAATTGAATATTGATTTCCTGAAAAAAAAAATGCCATATTTGTCTTCATTTCTTGATACAAAAAAAATTGTTTTCCTTTTAGAACTTCTGAACAATGTATATTCATTCAGTTTCACAGATCATTTGAACTTGAGTTAAACCACCATTGTGTATGCACCTTGATGATGTTTGTTTGCCATGCATCACCCCCATGCCTCATTTATTTGTGAACTGCACTGTCCATTTTAGTCTGGCTTGTGATTTGTTTCTTATGCTTCTTCACTTACTGTTGTACTAGAAAATGTCGAGGCAATATCATACTGCTTTGCTCATTCATTGTTGCTCGACAGTTTGTTCACTTGCACTGAATCTTGTCCATACTAGTCTTGCACTAATCTTGCCACACACCTCTTTAAGTTTTGTATTGTTTGACTTGTGTTGTGAACTATTTGTGGCCATTTGTCTTGACCACATGAACTGCTGTACATTTTGACTTTGCTGCACCAGAATTTAGCACATACACATATGTGCACTGTTAATTTGTTGATTATGAATCATACTGTTGCACCAGATTTTGACTTATGCACCATTGCTACTATGACCTGAGTAGTTTGTGTAATTTTCATTTGAATGCTTGCTGAACCAACACCATACTGTTGCATGTATGCTCTTCTATACGTATTGATCATGCTCACTGCCACTTATGTGTATATGCATTTAACTTGAGCCATTTCCTCACCCTTGCATTTGCTGTGTGATTGCGTATTGAAACATGTATACTTGCACTTGGTTTCTCCACTGTATATACATGCTTCATGTTGTGCTTGTGCTGTTACACCCATTCTATTGTTGCCGAGCCTTGTATACTGTTTTGACCATTTGCTTGAGCACCTTTCTTTCTGTATTGGCACCATGTTGAATCACTCCTTGTATTGCCTTGACCATTATTGTTGTTCTCGGCCATTTTGCATTGATGTATTTGTTGTGTGAACTTTGACTTTTGTGTTTATATGTATATCAGCAGACTAGTCACGCTATGTTGAGGCTGATCAAAAATCAGCAAACTAGTGTGATTATGTCGAGGCTGATCAAATCAGATTGAGTCAGAAAAATGATGAGAAACACACCGAAATTCTGAGGCAAATAAATTTTCAAAAATAAAAATTATATTTGCATGTATTCTATTTCATTTCTATTGCAGTGTACTGTGTGTGTTTCTATATATGACAGGTATGAAGATGATGACTGGATTGACTGAAAGCTGGGAAGTCTGAAGACTGAAGACAGAAGACTAAGAGGCAGTGTCAGTGAATGTAAAAGTGTCTGTATATGACAAAGTCTGTAAATGAGTCTGTGAATGTATAAGAATGTAATGAATATCAGTGAATATCAAAGAAATGTATAAACAGTGGAGTTTATAAATTTGTACTGTTTTGATAATGAAATAAAATATTATATTTAAATAAAATACTGTGTAAATATTTAAATTTCTGTACAGTCGTATTTTATTCAAATATAAATATTATATTCTAGTCTGTGATGTATAATAACAGTACAATATCAAACACATTAAAATAATATTTATTTGGTTGTTATCATCAAACAAAAAATCATATAATTGTGTATACAACACCGTTATATACAACAGAAGGACACACATGATAAATGCATGCGAGTAGGAGCCGATCGATATAAGGGGATCATTTCACCATGAACACGTGGTGCTAGTTGGAAAATTATAAGTAGGTGTAGAGAATTAAACATAAGTGTGAAGTATATTCAGTTATCCTGCCTTATATAGTCTTATGTTAGTTTTCTATTCTGGTACCATCCTATTTTCAGTTTATTCCTATCATGACCTTTTCCATATTCACACACCGAAAAGTCACTAGACTTACTCAGACTTATGTCTGACCCATTTTTCTTTCATCTTCTTTTCTTCCGTTCCGCCCCTCAAGTAGCCAGGGAGGGAATAGCTCAGCTTAATTTGGATCATTCATCTTTCCAAGCTTGAAGACTCTGTGATGTATGGCTTGGAATGTCTTATCTTTGGCTATGGCTTTGGACACACTAGACTTGGGGATTTATGCAGTTTTATTTATGTTATATGCTTCTTTATGTTTTAACCAAGACAGAGATTATGATGAAGTGTTTTGGAAGTTGTGTTGAGACAATTTACTGTAATGGTTTTTGTATTGAACCACGTATGAAATAAATGTTAGTTTTATTTTCCGCTGCTTATATTTCTGTCTTGTAAATTTTCTGCGTCTTTTACCTATAATGCTCCATCGAAGTTAAGGCATTCCTTTTGTGAGTGACCTTAATGGAGGTCGGGTGTTTCAGATAGCAAGCGTGGTTAAGTGAAGTAAGTAAATGAGCGCCAGCTGTTAAGCGAAAAATAGCGGCGTTTTGTTTAATATCTAGGAAATTTTATAACGAGATGTACGGAAGGCAATAGGAGTACTGTATGTACATAATATTATATGTTTTCAAACAAGATAAAGGAAGTACCTTCCTTCTCCTTTGAATTTCGAGCTTAGTGGAGATGTGCTGCTAGTAGTAGTAGGTTGTCCGAACGTAAAACTCATGAGTCGTCATTGTTCCTAAAAGAACATGACCGTGTAGCGTAATTTGAAGGGCTATAGATGGCCTACGAAGGACGGATGTTTCTTGGGGGAACCGAGCGTAACCGTTGTTTCTGCTGCGATCTACAATCGTGATAATGGTGTAATCCATAGAGCTGTGAAAGCTTGAAGGTATGGATGTTTCCTCGGGGACCCAGGCATAACCATTGTATACCTATTGTCCATATGGCACATCTACAAGTGAAAGAGACGTAACCACTAGTGTTACTAAAGGTATAATGGAGCCATGTGATGTTGAGATATCTTAGTGATGTGGAGCCACTTATTTGATGCAACATTGTGTCTTCGTGACCTAATATGTCTTTGTGACTTGATTGATCCTCATAACTTGATTTATCTTCGTAATTTGATAATTTGTTTTTGTAACTATGAGATAGAGCAGTCAATGCTTAATGACATCAGATTTTCCTTTGATTCTTAAATATCTTCAGTTGATCTGTCCATGACGAAATTCATAGGGAAGTGATTTCCTACGGATACAAATGTTTTCTGGGGATCCAGACGAAACCATTGTGTATCTGCGATTCATGAACAATCAACATATCAATATCACATTGGTACTTTCCGTATGTGCTTTCTTTAAAAAAAGAATTTTTGAAATATTTTCATTGAGAGTTGAAGCAAGGATATTTAGTACTTAAAGATTTTATTCATGTGCTTGGCCAGCGTATGCCTAACATTTGTAAGAACGAAAATTGACTTGTTAGACTTCGAGCTATAAAATATTTTATCAATAGTTTGAAATTAAAACGTACTTAATAAGTTAAGAAAGAGAATTTTGGAGTAATAATACAAATATTTTCTACACAAAATTTGTGTTATGTATAAAAAAATTATAAAATATTTTGGATTTGGAAATTTCAAGTTGACGATTGTTAGTTTGAAGAGGAGATGGTATTTACACTCTTCAATGAGTGTTGGGAAGGATTAAATAGATTGAATGTAATGAGATGTGGTTGAATTTGGATTGGATGAAATAAATTCAATGATGGATAAGTAAACATTTACCGATGAAGTTTATAAAGAAATTTGGAATAGTTTGAAATGCATATGCAGAAATTGAAATTTAAAAAGGAACTGGTTTCGAAAGGAAATTTGATTTTTCAAGTTGATTGAATACGATGGATATATAAAGAGTATCGATGTCTTAAATATCGATATTTAAATTATTTATTTAAAAATTTGAAGTATACAGTGATATAACCCTAGCAATCTCTCCTTTTTGGGGACGAAAAGTTTTAAAGGGGGGAGATTGTAACGTCCTAGAAATTTCGACAACTGATACATGGAATTAATTTAAAATTTAATTATGAATAATCAATTTTATATTGATATTTGGATTAGAAATTTAAAATCAAAGATATTGTTTTGAGTATGAAATAAACTCATTATTTAATTCAATTTTTTTTATTGAGAGTCAAATATTTATTGTAGAATTTTTGAATTGAATTTGGTTGGATATTTGAATTGGATTTGAAATTTGAGTGAAATATAAACAGTTGAATTTAAAAATAAAAGTTATTAACGTTAAATTAGTCAGAAATTTTATTTGTCAAAATATGTTGAAAATTGGCTTGGATATACGTGTATTTGTGTGTATAAAGAAATTGAATTTAACAAATGGAGTTGTTGTTAGAAAAGCGGAATAAAAACAGTGGACCGATAAATAAAATATAAATAAAATAACGTCGTATAAAAACCAAGTCGAACTAACACCAACAACAAAGCCATATATCCCAAACAAGTTGAGGTTGGCTAGATATGGAACCTAAAATTAAAATAAAATAAAATAAATAATGTACATATATGTATATATAAGGGTTTAAAATAACCAAATAGATAAAAAGTCGATAATAAAAAAAGGTTCAATAAAAGTGTAATAAGTCTAAAATTGTAATAAAAAAGTAAAAAGGCTCAATAAAAGTGAAATAAAGTCTAAAATAATTAAACAGATAAAAAAACCCTAAGGTTCTGGTACATTGATTTCCAACTTCCATGCACTCCTATCCAATACCATCTCTTCTGATATACTCCAATTACTTAAATATCTCTTTATTATCCCCTCCCATGTCATTTTAGGTCGACCTCTACCTCTCTTTGGGCCATCGGCGCGACCTATAATTCCAACACACACGGGTGCATCGTATGGTCTACGTTGGATATGTCCAAACCATCTTAAGTCGAGCTGCAACCAGAATAATTTTATTGGATTCAGAATGTAAAGACGAAGTGCTACATATAATTTTTGTCGCATTTGGGGATTATGTTGGTGGTACGATTTTAGAGCGGTTCGGGGTAATCGCGACAGAATTATTATTAATTTATATGCAAATATAGCCTAACCCAGCTAATTTCAGCCGAACTGTTCACATTTACCCTATAAGCTATGACATTACGTCGTTCTTATCTCCACTAATTTTCTTCTATAAAAATCAATCCCTCATCCGTTTCTCTAAACAAAAATCATTTCCTTCCTCAAACAAAATCCAATTCATCTTCCCCTTTTTTATTCTTTTAACAACCAAGGTTTTCCCTCTTTCCCCAAAATCAAATCGGCCTCCTCAAAATCAAAGAAACGACGGCCGCCTTCATCTCCATCACGCCTCCATCGCCTCGTTCCTCTCACCTGCAATTTGAAATCAATTCCATGGCCCAGCCTTCGTTCCACGCAAGAAACCACCCCACTTCTCACAAACGTCTTCAAAACCCCATAATCACCTTATTATGACCATACACCGACATAAACAGTTGACCTCCGTCTAATTGTATCACCCGAAGCTCGCCTGGAGCTACTGCATCGGAGCCGCTGTGCTCTCTTCTCTTCGCTATAAAAGTGAGTTTCATAGCTCACGATTTATCTTTGATTCAAGAATTTAACTTCAGTGTTTAACCTAAATAATAAAAACTTATATCATGTTTTGATAGCGATTAATATTTGAGTTATTGTACATATGTGTGAAGTTGATTTGCAAATTTACACCTTGCCCGGACCATGACTTTGGACATTAAACCTGTATTCAAAATCTAATAAGTCCGGAATCTTCATGCTATCATGAGCTAGTTGTTTGGCATGTATTGCTTGCCCCATCGTTATGTTACCTGAATGTTTCACTTGATGCATATATGGGTTCATTATTTTTTCTTGGACTTACCTGCACTGGTATCTGCTTCGCGTATGGGTTCTCACAGCCTGTGCAAATTTTTTCATTAAAAATGGTTCAAACACCAAGGGTACAATGAATGTACTTCACCAATATGGTTAGAAAATAAGTGAAGCCACACTGATCAACAATTGAAAGTAAAAATACAAAGTAAAACAAAATAGAGACGAGGTTTTAGTGATTCAGCCTTGTGTTAGGCCTACATCCAGTGTGAATGGAGTTTGCATTATCACGATGATGATTGCAAGACATATCAGCTCCTGATATTTGTACATCTTCTTATTTACTCATTCTCACTTTTGCATACAAATTTCGTTTAAATTCACAAGATTCAATGGAGGAATGGAAGGATCTATGATGGAGTAGGACAGATAGGCAATGGAGGAGGAGGAGGTCTTTGATCTTTTGCACCTATAGGATTTTGATGGAACCATGGCCAAATGGATGAAAGATCTTCGGATGGTGATGATGATCATGGTTAAAATGTTCAAGGAATGGCTAAGAACGAAACTTAGCAGCACTTCGTGGTGGCCAGAGGTCACTCTTTCTTGGTGGAGGGTATGACCTATTTATAGGTGCGCCTTTATGGAGGTTTGAACTAGAATTCATACAAGTTGCTTGTCCCATTAATTACTAAAATACCACCGTCTGGTTATAGCCAGATGTCAGCGACCGTTTCCAACTGTTCAATATAAATGACTTTACAAGAGCGAACGACTCTGTGAGAGTGAGTGACCTCCCAGGCCCCGAATAGCTTAAGACGAGCGATTCCATGCAGGCGAGCGGGTTGGTTAATGTGGTCATGTTTGATTGTAGGCGGACGGGAAACTAGCACATTAATTGTAGGAGAAAATCTAATTTAAATAAGAATGACAGATTGAGGAGCGAACGACTAGGGCTGTAATCTGTAATTGGACATAGAGCGCATGCGCGATCCCCGGTATCTTTGAACTCTTGTCTGATTGATGGGGCGGTTCTTCTCCTTGCTTTACTCAATCAAACTTTTTGATATAAGGATGAGTGGGGCAACCCTTCCATGATATGTGAGCCTTTGTGTCGCGCCGTTCTTGGAATGGTATTGCATGCGCAACTTCTTTGTAAGTTTAAACTATGTCGCGCGACTAACCCTGGCTGTGTTTAAGGGGACCCACTGACCGTTCTAGTATGTACAACTTTCCCGGCCGTACTTAACCCTTCGTAATGTGTGGTTGTCTCCGACCTTTCACCGACTGTCTAATTACATTGGGAAGCATTTTGCATGACCGATCCTAATTCCGCCCGATCCATAATGCTAAAGTATAATTAATAAACCAATATATGTGTGATTTTTTAAGGGATAAACATTTGCCCCTCGAAATTTGTAATTTTATTTTTCAAAAATTACTGGCTTCTAAACAATTGATCACAACATTGTTTGGTAAACTAAATCAGGTTTATCAAGGATCCGTCGTATATGACTTAGGGTCGTTCTTAGGGAAAGGAAACAGCTAAAATCGTTCCTCCTTGTGGGCGAGAAATCTAAGTCATTCACCTTATTTCGATCGTTCAAATCATGGGGATGCGGGCAAGACAGCTGGTCTTTGATGGGCTATGCGCAATCAAGTACTGAGTTGACGTGGCCGGGAAGGTCTGGATGCATGTCCCTTAATCTTCCTTGTCGTTTTCTTACCCTTCATTTACTTTATTCTTATTTTTCCATATAAAACACATCGATAGCAGCTATTCCAGTTTCTAAAATCTTAACTTCTACTAACTCCATTGTGACTGAATTCTCCCATTAAGGACTTTCGTACCTTTTTTAATCCATGAAGTGCAGGTTTTCCATTCTTGCTTATACTTATTCTTCTTCTGAATCGATAATGCATGCTTTTAGTATGAATGAGTCCTTTTATGCTTTTTGAACTGCTTTCTGAAATCTTTTATGATCATTAGATACGATTCATGCTACCGCTGATCTTTTTGCGATGAGGGTAGTCAAAATTTTGGAGTGTTTTCACTTCATTTTTACACTCATCTTAGAACTTTAATCCATCGCTCCTGCTGATTCCAAACTTTGTACATACAATATGCCTACTAAAATGTTTCGGACAAGTTATAATCCCTGATATTATGACCATGTGTTGACAATTTGTTCCCTGTCACTGAAAATGCTTTAAGGTATGTCGTCTTGACACCGTTACTACGATTTATACTTATGGTTTGATTCGTGTGACCGCTCAAGTGCATTTTGGCGAAAGATCGCTCTTGCTTTGCTCTTGGGTTGACTTTGAATGATTTTGACATGCGGGAATAAAATGTCCTTGCTACACACGATCAGGATTTGAAGGAGTTGACTGTTCATGTTTTTCCTTTTGATTGCTTTAACCTTGACTGACCCTTTAAACCCTGATTTGTACAATTACTCGCTAATCGATCTTGCAGGATGGATTCGTCTCCAGAACGTCGTCAGATAGAGAGGTTCTTTGATCTAGATGTTCAGATAGCTGACGTTCAATCGACGGGGTAGCTGTCCGTGGATTCTCCTCTCAGTCCCTCTTATTCAGAACTTCAGACTATTGTGAGTAGGATACGTTACGATCCTGGACCATGCAATCCCAGGCTTGCTAAGCGGCTTAAAGGCTGGAGTTTACAGGGTATATCTTCTAATGCGTACATATCTCCGTCTAATCATTAGACTTTTTCTTGTGATATGATTGCTGCGAAGACCCAGATGATGGCCCGCTTCGAGGCCACAATGTACCAATTTAGAAAGCAAATAGATTTTCTCAAGGACCATTCTGCGAAGCAAATAAGCGGCTGGCACTCTCTAGCTTGTGACCTTCAAAAGCTCCATAAGAATAATCTCGAGCGCATTTATGCTTTAGAGGGTGAGAAGGCGAAGCTGATTCAGGCTCTAAGGTCCAGAGATAGTGTAGTTGCTTGTTTTGTCCCAGGAGGTGTCGAGTCGGTAGCTTCAAAGCATGTTGATGAGGCTCCATCCCGCTCTGCTCTAGGTAAGAGGAAAGTTGGAAGGCCTAGGAAGAACAGAGGTCTGTAGCTTTCCTATCTTGCTTTTGATTGTTCCTTTTGCAAATTATCGGCTGTATAAGTGGGTGCCAATCCCCACATCTGACTTTCTGTTGGTATGCTTTATGAATTGTGCACATTCTGTTGTTTTGGTGGTTTGGTGGATGACTTATGATGATGCTTTTGTGTTTTGTTTTGCCGATGTGAGGCAGTGCTCGTACTTATTCCACTGTAGTCCTGCACTCTGTTTAATAACATTTTTATTTGTATCTTTATGTTACAATTTCATGACTGTCGCGTGTTAGTATCGTATTTACGATGTGTAGCTTTAGTGCTATCGGCTTGTTTTTCGGTTTTAAAACCGGTTTACTTTAATTCTTTTGAATTGGAAGCGGTCATCTTTTTAAAATTTAGTTTAGTTAGTTAATCTTGTGCCACCCCTTTTCTTTTGAATTCACACACTCGTATGTTTACGGACCCAGTGGCACAAGTCTTTTGGACTTAAATATATATTGTTGTTGATTAGGATGTACTCAAATCCGCATCTCACTAGCTTGGTGACCCAAATTTGTTGGAGGCTGGTTTTGAGTACGTGCCCCCATGGGAGGGCTTGGGTTTCAAATTTCAATCCAATTTTGGTCTTGTTTGATCTGGTTATCAAAAAGACCTAAATTGGATACTCCCTTTCAGCTAGGATTTCTATTACCTCCTTTCGGCTAGGATTTCTTCTTGCGCCGGTCCTTCCAGCATGTTTTGCCGGTCCTTCCGGCACTAGGACTAGTGTTTCCAGCCTAGGGTTTTTTTGTATGCTTTGTCCTGGGAGGTGGTCACTAGTTCTTCTTATCGAATTTTTGCTCGATTCAAAGAATTCGTGTCCTGCACCTAACAAGGTGCCTCTTTTGGGATTAGCAAAAAGAAATTCTAAATCCATGGGACATGTTAAGCTGCCTTTGACTTGATGCTTTATCTTGGGAGGTGGACGCTAGCTCTTCTCGTCGAGTTTTTTGTTTGACTTAAAGAGTTCGCATCCTGCACCTGAGAAGGTGCCTCTTTTATGGGATTCAACAATCTTTAATCCGTGGGACATATTGAGTTGTTTTTGCCTTCGTATAGCTTGGTACCAATCCTTTTGCTGGATGCTTACAGAAAAGGGGTTGATGTTTTGCAATTAAAAGAAGAATTTTCTGACTCAGTGCCCACTTGTTGCTCGTTCGTCTACACAAAGAAATCAATTTTAGCAGAAGTTTGCGAATATATGATTTGTGCATGCAAATGGAGCTCTTTACTCATTGTTCTTTTATGTACATAGCTCAAATGCGAATTTATGCAAATATCTACAATTTTTTTTCATAAGTTTATATAGTGCATTAAAGAAAATAGCGATGAATGTGGTCGCTAGTCCAAGCTCGAGGAATGTGGAATCCTTCTGTGGTGGTCAACTTGAAAGTGCCATCTCGAAGTTTTTAGTTTATAATATTAGGCCCTTTCCAATTTGGTCCAGAAACTCCAGTTCCAGTCATTACTTTTTTCAGCACAAGATCTCTGATCTCGAAAGTCTTGTGTCTGACTTTTGCATTAAAATGTCTGGCTATTCTCCTTTGATGTGCCGCCATTCTAAGTTTGGCTTCCTTTCTTTTTTCCACTATTAGGTCAAGGGACTCGAGTTGTAACCTCCCATTTTCCTCCTGGTTAAAGTGAGTCCTCCTGTGAGTGGGAACATCTAATTCCACAGGAATCGTAGCTTCAGATCCGTAAGCTAAGGAAAAAGGGATGTGCCCAGACAGTTTTATGAGTGGTACGGTATGCCCATGATGCTAGCGGATGCTCATCTGCCCAACTACCTTTAGATTTCTCTAACCCTTCTTAATAGTTGTCTTGATGATTTTGTTTACCACTTCCACTTGCCCGTTCACTAGCGGATGGGAAACTACTGAAAATCTTTTCTGGATTTTGTACTTGGCACAGAAATTTTGGAACTCTTCGCTCTCAAATTGGGTTCATTTGTCTGTTATTATCTTTTGTGGCACCCTAAACCTTCATATGATACTTTTCAAGACAAAGTTAATAACTTTCTTTGAGGTTATGGTTGCCAATGGTTATGCTTCATCCCATTTTGTAAAATAATCAACAGCGACAAAGGCATATTTGAAACTAGATCTTACGGTGGGAAGTGCCCAAATAAGATCAATGCCCCAGATAGCGAACGGCTATGAACTGACCATGTGGGTTTGTTTGTGGATGGCATCCTTGGGATCCTAGCAAATTTTTGACACCTATCGCGTTTCTTTGTGTAGGCCACAGAGTTTTTGTTTATATCTAAACAAAATAACTTTATCCCAGAATCTTTTGGGCCAAGGTTTGACCCCCAGTATGACCTCCGCATTCACCTTCATGTAGTTCTGTCATGATTGCTTTTGATTCTCGTTTTGTGACACAACAAAGCAAGGGTGTAGAAAACCCTCGTCTGTACAACCATCCATCCTGAATGAGGTACATAGGAGCCTTTCGTAGGTCTTTTGTTCTGTTCTTAATTTCTTCTGGGAGCGCACCAGTCATGAGATATTCCTTGATTGGCGTCATCCATGAGTCTGGCTATTCGATCGTTTCCATGATCAAATCCATCTCAGCCTGCCCCATGCTAGGGCCGGAAAGGACTTCTATTGGAACCAATCCAATGAGTTGTGCATCTCTTGTGCTTGCAAATTTCGCCAGTGAATCCACCTTGTTATTTTCTTCCCTTGGAATATGGGATATTGTGTGATGTTCAAAAATTTCCAGTAGCTCCAATGCCTTAGTTAGATAAGTCGGCAAATTACCCATTTTGGCTTAGAACTCTCCTTTGATTTGACATACCACTAACTGGGAATCACTAAAAATTTGAACGGTCTTTAGCTGTAATTCTCTCGCTAGCCTTATCCCCGCAATGAGGGCTTCGTATTCAGCCTCCTTATTTGTTGATGGAAATTCTGGTCTTAGAGCGTAACATATGGATCTTCCTTCAGGGGTTTCCAAGACTACTCCTGCCCCAAAGCAGTAATCATTTGATGCTCCATCAACAAACAATTTCCATTGGGTACTGGTTTCAGTATCAGAACCCTCTTTTATTTCTCCTCGATCGGTAAATTCTTCGATAAAATCAGTAAGTGCTTGTCCATTGATTGCTTTTCGAGGGTGGTATGTAATATCATATTGACTAAGCTCAATATTCCATTTCAGCAACCTCCCGGAAGTCTTTGGTCGGGACAAGACTTTCCTTAGAGGCTGATCCGTGAGAACCTAAATAGGGTAAGCCTGAATGTAAAGCCGGAGCTTCTTTGAGGCAATAAGTAAACAATAGGCGAGTTTTTCAAGCTTTGGATAATTCAATTATGCCCCCAATTAATCTTTTACTGATGTAGTAGACAAGCCTCCGTACCTTCAAGTCGTCCCTTACCAACGCTGCACTTAGAGCGTGGGCGGACACGGCCAGATACACAAACAAATCCTCTCCGTCGTTAGGCTTTGACAACATCAGATGTGTTTCTATGTGCTGGATTAATCCTTCAAAAGCTTTCTGGCATTCATAAGTCCATTGCATCTCTTTCTTTCCTTTCTAAGGGAATTGAAGAATGGAAGACATTTGTCCATTGCTTTGGATATGAAGCGATTTAAAGCCGCAATCCTTCCATTCAAACGCTGAAGCTCTTTCTTGGTTCCTCGGGCACACATTTCTCTTAAGGCTGATATTTTAGCTGGATTGGCCTCTATGCCCCTGACGTTGACCATAAACCCTAGGAACTTACCCAAACCGACCCCGAAAGAACACTTTAAAGGATTCAGCTTCATGCCATATTGGCGTAGAATATTGAACATTTGGGCCAAATCTTCCAAGTGGTCTTCAGCTCTTTTTGGTTTTACCAACATATCATCGACATAGACCTCCATTGTCTGGTCAATCTGTTTTTGGAACATAGTATTTACTAATCGCTGGTAAGTTGCCCCGACGTTCTTTAGGCCAAATGGCATCACCTTGTAGCAATATAAGCCAAGATCAGTAATGAAACTTGTATCCTTTTGGTCCGTTCCGTACATCATAATTTAGTTGTTACCAGAATACACATCCATGAAAGACAGCAACTCATGCCCAGCCGTGGAATACACCAGTTGATCTATTCTAGGAAGAAGGAAACTATATTTTGGGCATGCTTTGTTAAGATCTGAATAGTCTATGCAGACTCGCCATTTACCATTTGCTTTCTTTACCAGCACAGGATTGGAAACCCATTTTGGATAAGTAGATTCTCCAATGAAACCGTTTTCCATCAACCTATCGACTTCCTCCTTCAAGGCGCACGATCACTCTGGCCCCTGAGTCCTCTTTTTCTGCTTGACAGGAGGTACATGCGGATCAATGTTAAGTTTATGGACTGCGATATCTGGAGATATGCTGCACATGTCGGAATGGTTCCACGCGACACATCTAAATTGGCCTTCAAAAAGACAACCAACCGACTTTGTAGTTCAGGGCTCAATTGAGAGCCAATATTCATCACATGGTTTGGATCTTTTGGATTAACCGCTATGGGAATTGTGATCTCAGCCGAAGCCGCTCTTTCGTCCTCTGCACTAGCCTTCCTAGGGTCGATCTCCTTTCATGCCCCGCTGTGCTCGCCAGTGCAGGGACCCTTCTTTAGTTGCTATAAAGGAAGTTTGCGGATGCAGAGCGTAGCCTCTGCATCCTTTCCCAAGTCTTTTCTCCTAGCCTCGCGCAACTCTGTCACGTAGCATTCCCTTGCAGTGATCTGGTCGCCTTTAATTACACCAATTCCCCTTTCAGTTGGAAACTTCATGGTCAAGCACCGTGGAGCTAATGCGATCTTAAAGCCTGCGAGAGTCGATCTTCCTAGGAATGCATTGTAGGACAAAAACTCATCTATCAGGCCAAAGGTCTACACCATAGAGACTTTGCGTTCTCCATCTGCCAGTTCCACGAGTAGGTCTATTGTACCGATGGGTTGTGTGGGTTGTCCAGTAAACCCGTGGATTTTATTCGGATAGGCCCGCACTTCTTCCATAGAGAGATTCATTTTCTGGAACGTATTGATGAAGATCCCATTAACAGATGCCCATGTATCAACTAGGACTCTTTTCACAACTGCAAGACCAAGGCCGATTGTAATCACCATGGAATCAATAATTGGTGTAACTAATCCGTCATCATCCTTATATTTGAATACCACGTCATCGGTTAAGGTTCTAAGCATCCTCGTCGGTAACTCACCGTTTAGGATCATTCATCTTCCTTCTTTTGAAGCTCCTTTCAGCTCGCTAGCATACTTTTCCATGTTTTCCCAGCTGCTTCCAGCCGGATGAGGCCCTCCAAATATCATGTTGATTACTGGTCTCGAATCAAAAGATATTTGAGCTTTCTCTCCTGAGTCAGGTTGGCTAACGGTATTACCGTGTCCTTGTGCAGTTGGAGGGTTTTGAAGATTTTTCACATAATATTGGAGTTGATTCTTTCTGATGAACTCCGCGATTAAACTCTTCAGGTGTCGACCTTCATTAGTATTGTGCCTTGGTTGGTTATGAAACTGGCAGAACTTACCGGAGTTCGCTTGTTGCTCAGTAATCTTCTGAGGCTTCATCTGGGGAAAGATGCCTGAATCCTTGGTGGCAGAGTAAATTCTCTCTAGAGTTTCATTTAAAAGAGTCAATTCTGAAAGCTTATAAAGTCCTGTCTTCTTATAAACTTTGTCGTCCTTCTCCTCACTCCCCCTCTTTTGCCCAGAGTCATTTTTCTGCTCCGTTCGGAACTCATTGCTTTTTCCTTCTTTGGCAGTGCTGTTTTATGTGACCTTCTGGACATTCAGAGCACCATCTTCCACATTCATATACTCCTCAGCTTTCTTATAGAACTTTTTTATGGTTTTGGGTTTCTTCATTTTGAGCCATTTCCCAATTATCAATAGCACCTTTTAGGGATGCTAGCAAATACCAGGGTTCTAGTTCTATGATATCAGCCGCCGCGACATGGAATCATGTAAGGAAAGCTTTAATGCTTTCTCCAGACTTCTGTTCCATCTCGATGAGTGACATTACATCTCTTTCTTTGGAAGTTTGTAGGCGGAACTGGTCTTGGAACCTTCTTGCCAAGTCGGAAAATTGATCAACGCACTTAGGTGGGAGTCAGATGAACCACAACAAGGCTACACCTTCCAAGCATACAGGAAAGTATAAGCACTTTATCTCATCGGTCGCCCTAGCTCCATTCATATGTTGATCATACTTGAACAGGAAGATATTTGAATCCCTAGTTCCACCATAAGGCGCTATTGTTGGAGGTGTGAATTTCTTGGGGTATTTTGCTTGACGGATCTGTTCTATAAATGGGTTTTTACTAGGTGAAAATTCCCATTCTTTTTCTTCATCCTCCCGGGTTGTTTTTTCTTTCATTATCCGCTGGATCATATCTGCAATGCGTTTCTAATCATTCGCTCGCTCCCCAAGACTGGCATATAAGTTTTTGCTGGTGCGAACGTGGTTCGAGCTCTGATGCCTTTCATTTCTTTTGGGAGGACTTGCGGTACTTTGAATCGCACGCTTCTCTGTAAGCTGCGGAGATATGGCCTTAGAGTCCTCAACGCTGGCCTTTCCCTTATCTCCCACTAAGTAGTGGGGTCGACTAGGGTCTAAGGCTGAAGAGTCCTCTCTTTCGTCAGCATTGTTTACAGCATTTGGTGGTGGAAGATTGGCTCGAGTATTAATCAAGGCATCAAGCCTTTCCATCATCATTTTGGTCGTGGCATCCATTTTTTTATTCAAACCGGTCACAGCCACATTCAATTCATCTCGTGTTACAGATTGCCTAGAGGATTCTTAAACGCCCTAATTCAAAGTCTGCGGTGTTGTTTCGTCACTGCGAACATCCCCAACGGCCGTGGTAGTTTTACTGGATTTGTTATTTTTTTTGAACTGGCCATGGCTTCGAGAAAAGAGGGAAGTTCAGGATTTTGACTGTAGGTTGCTAAAATTTAGAGGGAAGTGTGAAGGATGGATATGAGAATCGGCCCCACGGTGGGCGCCAAATGTTTTCACCAAAAATGGTTCAAATACCAAGGGTACAATGAATGTACTTCACCAATATGGTTAGAAAATAAGTGGAGCCGCACTCAACAACAATTGAAAGTAAAAATACCAAGGAAAACAAAAAGGAGACGAGGTTTTAGAGTGGTTCAGCCTTGTGCTAGGCCTATATCCACTGTGAATGGAGTTTGCATTATCATGATGATGATTACAAGGCATATCAGGTCTTGATCTTTGTACATCTTCTTAATTACTCAATATATTCTCACTTTTACATACAAATTTCATTTAGATTCACAAGATTCAATGGAAGAATGGAAGGATCTATGATGGAGTAGGACAGATAGGTGACGAAGGAGGAGGAGGTGTTTGATCTTTTGCACCTATAGGATTTTGATGGACACCATGGCCAAATGGATGAAAGATCTTCAGATGGTGATGATGATCATGGCTGAAATGTTTAAGAAATGGCTAAGGATAGAATTTAGCAGCACTTCGTGGTGGCCAGAGGTCCCTCTTTCTTGGTGGAGGGTATGACCTATTTATAGGCGCGCCCTTATGGAGGTTTGAACTAGAATTCATACGAGTTGCTTGTCCCATTAATTACTAAAATACCAACACCTAGTTGTAGCCTGCTATCAGCGACCGTTTCCAGCTGTTCGATATAAATGAATTTACAAGAGCGAACGACTCAGTGAGAGTGAGCGACTTCCCAGGCCCCGAACAGCTTTAGATGAGCTATTCCAAGCAGGCGAGCGGGTTGGTTAAAGTGGTCGTGTTTGATTGCAGGCGAGCGGGTTAGTTAAAGTGGTCTTGTTTGATTGCAGGCAGATGGGCGACTAGCACCTTAATTGGAAGAGAACATCTGATTGAAATAGTAACGACATATTGAGGAGCGAACGACTAGGGCTGTAATCTATAAGTTTGCATAGAGCGCATGCGTGATCCCTGGTATCTTTGAACTCTTGTATGACTGATGGGGCGGTTCTTCTCCTTGCTTTACTCAATCAAACTTTTTAATATAAGGATGAGCGAGGCGACCCTTTCATGATGTGTGAGCCTTTGTGTCGCGCCGTTCTTGGAATGGTATTGCATGCGCAACTTTTTTGTATGTTTAAACTATGTCACGCGACTAACCCTGGTTGTGTTTGAGCGAACCCCCTGACCGTTCTAGTATGTGCAACTTTACCGGCCGTACTTAATCCTTCATAATGTGTGGTTGTCTCCGACCTTTCACCGATTGTCACATTGGGAAGCAATTTGCATGACCAATCCTAATGACGCTCGATCCAAAATACTAATGTAGAATTAACAAACCAATATATGTGTGGTTTTTTAAGGGATAAACACAAATATATATGGGTAATACCCTTGCTAAGTTATAAAAGATTGAAACTGCATTTGCCTACTTTACTAACCATTTTTACATTACAGTTTTAGCACGCATTTGAAAATTTGACTACGGGTACATGAGTGTAGCATCCATACTTGTATTTTCTTGTCTACGTACCCAATAGTAGTGCCATGCGGTGAAACTCTTTGATAAACTGTAAGCTTTAGTTATTATAAAAATTGACTCCTAATTTACATGCAGTGGTAAATATATAATGGTTGCTATTTTGAATGACAAAGCAGTGAATTCTTTGCATTAACCGCTTTTCGACGATTTAGATAATCTGTTATGTTCATGATCTTATTATTGCATCCGTATGTTCAGATTTATGGCTCCTATTTTACATGTTGTTGGAATAATAAAATTTGACTTAATAATAATAATAATATTTATAATAGATGAAGGAGCCAAAAGTTATTCAAAAGGTCAACAACGCAAGTAATTTTGTTGCCTCTAGTCATGAAATACTATTGGGTTCATTGTTTGGGTTAAACCATTTTAGGAATAACTTGCTGAGAATAAAATCTTCGGAACTTATCGCTTTGGTGTGGTTTTGATGTGTAGTTGCAATGAAATAAAAATGTAATGATATCAGGAAATATGCACAGTCTAGGATATACCCAGATCTAGTGGTATACTGTTACTATTATATATATATATATATATGTATATATATATATATATATATATGAATAGTCTATTGGGAATGAAAGCTTTGAAGAAGAGAAAAAAAACTAACAAATATTAACTGAAGGCAAGAATATAATTTTGATATTGCCCTTAAGACATTTCTGAGGGCCGCATTATTATTGTGTAATTGGTTTATGCATGCCCATGTATATTAGCTCCATTTTTGACTTAATAATAATAAAATTTGACTTAATAATAATAACAATATTTATAATAGACGAAGGAGCCAAAGGTTATTCAAAAGGTCAATAACGCCAGTAATTTTGTTGCCTCTAGTCATGAAATACTATTGGGTTCGCTGTTTGGGTTAAACCATTTTGGGAATAATTTACTGAGAATAAACTCTTCGGAACTTACTGCTTTTGTGTGGTTATGATTTTTGGTTGCAATGAAATAAAAATGTAATGATATCAGGAAATATGCACAGTTTTAATTCTAGGATATACCCAGATCTAGTGGTATACTGAGACTATTATATATATATATATATATATATATATGAATAGTCTATTGGGAATGAAAGTTTTGAAGAAGAGAAAAAAAACTAAACAAATATTAACTGAAGGCAAGAATATAATTTTGATATTTCCCTTAAGACATTTCTGAGGGCCGCATTATTGATGTGTAATTGGTTTATGCATGCCCATGTATATTAGCATCCATTTTTATACAGAAAATTGTTCTCAAGGACATTTTTGAAGGATTACTTAGAATCTAGGACAGCCAACTCATAAGTTTGCTTCCAATATAGAAATGTTTGTTATCAAAAGCAGTCTGTATCCACTTAGGAGTGAACGGAAGCTGTAGATTTGGTGATGGGTGTTGGGGAAAAGAAAATTCAATTATGGTTATATATGTTAAAATTGTTTACCAGGTAGACTATTTTCCCTCTTTCATCTTAATGTATGTATTGGTGATATTACACCTGTTGTTCTTTAATATGATCCTTATAATTTTCTAAAAGGCATGTTGAACTCAAGTCATTCGTGATTTACAGCTTACCTTGCTTAAACATCAATATAGATGCCATATAGGATAAGGTGCATTGCATGCCATACATTTTGGTGATATTACACCTGTTATTCTTTGTTATTCCCGCTATCATATATTGTTCAAGTTGTGTTTATCATGGCGTTTTCCAATGTTTTTTGTATAATACTATTCTTCCTTCAACATGCTGCATATCCATGCTGACTAAATATGTATGGGATAAAAGCATGTACACATAGGGTGTCCTATTCATTTTTATCCTGAATATGTTGATTTTTTTTTTAAAACTATGTTGACATATCTTCATAGTAGGATTGATACACTTGGAAATTAATAAATTGTTGGATTAACTATTTTATTTTAGTTTATATTGATGTCAATTTACTTGAACAAAGTTATTTTAACAAATTTTGTGAGAATAGAAATGTGGTCTTAGAAATTCTGGGTGTGAATGAAGGATCCTTACCAGTTAAATGCTTGGGAGTGTCACTATCCACAAACAAAATAATTGATAGAGAATGTGTGGAATTGATAAGCAAGAATAAAGATAGATTGCAAGGTTGGAGCTCTAAAACTTTATCTTTGGCTGGGAGAATTGAACTGGTACATACTGTTATTCAAGCAAAAGTAAACTTTTGGCTTCAAACTTTTGAAATTCCTATAACATCAACTGAAAAGATCAAAAGAGTTTGTGCTGATTTTATTTGGAGAGGAGGATATCATAAAATCAAATATTCTGATTTGTAAAAACTAAAGTGGAAGGAGGAGTTTGTCTAAAAAACATAAGAGAAATGAGAGATGTTTTCACACTCAAACAAGATTGGAAAATTTTCACGAATAATGGTCTATGGGCTAGATGGATGCATCAACGATATATAAAAGATAATTTCTGGCTAATGGCACTAGATAATAATGCTTCACCAAACTGGAAAGCCATCCTACGATTAAGAGATAAGTTAGCTGGAAACTGCACTCAAGAATTTGCAAACGGCAAAGAAATAAACTTATGGAAAGACCTTTGGATACTGGGTAAATCATTGATTGATATTGTTCGGTGGGATACATACTCTGGAATTGGTTCACCAAACATTAATGTTGATTCGATTATAGATAATCAAGATTGGAAGTGTGAATTACTGCCATGCAATAGGGAAACTATGTAGAAAATTGAAGCAATGCCAATTTATACAGGTAGTGAAAATGACATTTGGGTGTGGAACAAATCAAATGGTGAATTTTCAATTAAGACAGCATGGGAAGCTATCAAGATCAAACATGATAATAAATGTTGGAGTAAATCAATATGGGACAAAGCAATCAGTCCTAAACATTCCCTTACTGCTTATAAAGCGTTAATGCATCGTCTACCTACTCGTGATAGATTATTTATATGGGGAATCACCGAGGGCAGATTATGTGTACTTTGTGGAACTACAGAAGAAACACACGAGCATTTATTTTTTGCATGCGATTTTTCCGGTATAGTAGCTAAAAACTGTAAAATTACAACTAATCCTTTGAACAAAGCTTAGATTTACAGCAGATTGCAACATACCTGGCCAGAAACCCACACCACGATCGTCTGATAGCAAAACTGGATAAAGTTATCTTGGCAAACACTGTTGCAGCGATTTGGAGAGAGAGGAATGCACGCATTTTCAAGGAGAAGAAGAACACAGCAAAGGTGGTTAGTTGATTTGCAATCATTGACAAAAACTTAAGCAAAGGCTGAATTAAAGAAAAGGGAATACCGATAGCTGGGAATCACAACTCGATGGATTGTTAAATAACGATCTGACGGAGGTGCTGGCTCAAATTCCAGGGACCAGTAGAGTATTAGATCCTCCATGATTTCACGCCATAAGAAATTGGAAGACAAAGGAGCTAAATGAGGAAGTTTCTAGTTGAAATGTTATGTGTACAGTGTAAATGGGTTTAGTTCATTTCTCTTGTTAGCTACGTAGGCCGAAGAGCCGCCTCATGTAATCAACACGTTTTGGGCTTTTATGCCTAATAAAAATTTAACCCATTTTCAAAAAAAAAAAACTTGAACAAATGATTAATCCTGACTCGAGTGTTTTGTGTTTTTGCATGAAATTCTCCGGTCAGACCCGAGTGTTACAGATTTGAAGATTACAACTTAGGACATGAAAACTGGTGAAGCTGGGGATCTAAAGACGTTCGCACTCTGACGTTTTTAAACCAGTAAAGATTTTCCTTGTATTCAAATTATTTTTACATTCCACTGTATTTAAATATCTTGTATTCAAAATTCTGATTAATAAATAAAAGTTGTATTCCATTGTTCAACACTCTATTATTTGCTTATTCTGTATTTCTGTGTTGATTCTGTTTTTAAACTCTATAAGGTAAATTACGATCCATCGATTTAAATGTTTTAAGTTGGTTTTGTTACTAATTTGAAGAGGTCAAAAAGGCGGGATGTTACACCATGTTTACTCTTAAGAAAGAAAATGATTTTACAGTCATAGTAGCATATGTTGATGACTTGCTTATTACTGGAAATAATGTTTCTGTCATTACTACACTAAAATCAGCTCTTTATCAAGCTTTCACAGTTAAAGATTTAGGTGACTTACGGTACTTTCTTGGTATTGAGGTTTTTCAAGATTGTCCTTTCTTCTCCAATCAATCTTGAGGGGAGGAGGGGTGTACAGTATTGTACTATGTAATTTTCATATTGTTTTGTATGTTTTGGACTTATTGGGCTATGTATATTAGCCCAATAATATTTTACTGTATTTTGTATGTATATAACATATTGTAACTTCGAGCCGAAAGTAAGACAAAAAATAAACCTTTACTTTTCTTTCTAAAATGATGATCTTCAGGATACTTATATGCATGTAGGTGTCATGTGATTATGTTGTAATTATTCAAGGAATATCTGAGTGAAAGGTGGAAATCATTGAATGATGAAATCCGAGTAGCTAATCAAGAGTTAATATCCAAGTATTATATGCTCTTGATTCCAGTTCCATCAACTAGGTAATTTTATCTCTTTGATCTTCTATATATTTATCACGAGTGGAGCTTTTCATTATTTTTCTCTTTTTGTTTTTCCAGAGTATAATAGAGAGTGACTGTGTGAGTGTGTATTCAGGAACCAATGGAAGGACATGCATGTTGTGATTTGTGACATGAAATCACATATGTTGATGAAGACGAGATATGGATGTGCTTGGCGATAGAGGAGATGGAGTAGCGACAGAAACAAGGCAAGGAGGAGCAGTTTTGTGCTATGGTTCAGCACAGACGTCTGAGGGATCTTAGTCAGACGTCTGTGCCTACATGGTTTTGGTAACCCGAGAGCATGGACAGACGTCTGACATATATTGGTTAGACGTCTGAGCAGGGTTTCCTGCGTTTTTGACTTGGTCTTTCTGTGACTTATTCTGCAAGTAATGTAGGGGCAGATTGGGTATTTGCCTAGAGCTTCTATTCTCCTATAAAAGCAGCATCTAGGGTTGGATTAAAGACATGGGTTCATGACCGAATAAAGTGGCGGCTGTGTGCCTCTAGGGCTTGGTGCCCTAGAAAGGATTGGTGCCTCCAATTAATCCAAGGATTAGCCGTCGTTCTTCATTGTTCTCCTTCTCCAACAACAGTTGTAGTCATCTAGATATTCTTTCCCTTTCTCAATAAGGTTATTGATTCTTGTAGTTTGCTTATTGTTGGTTGTTGAACCAGTGTGTGTAAACAAAATTAGTTTTGAGAATCAATAAGGAAGGTGGTTGGGTGGAATATTTTGTGTTTGCGCGTGTGATTTCATATCTGTGTTTGTTTCCATAGAAATCATCTTTAAGTAAATGGGTGAATATGATCCTGTACGCTTCCGCAAAGGCGCGGTTTAACACAACAGTTTGTATCAGAGCTAGATCATCGCAAAGCTTAGAGTGATTTTGGATTGGAAAAAATTGATTTTTTGTTGAAAAAATTGATTTTTGTTTACGTCGGATATGATGGCGCTGTTGGTGATGACTAATTTTGATTGGGGATTTGAAGGCCTCAATGGTTTGGTTGATGGAGATGAAGAGAAGCCCTCAGATGTGGATGATGGAAGATGGAAGAAGACGAAGATGTTGGCAATTGGTTTGATTTGCCTGTACCTTGGTGATTCGGTACATGTTTTCGACAGGGGTCTTCACGATGATGATGCTCAAGGGATCAGGAGTGATCGAGGAAGAAGCTCAGGTCAAGTGGTAGATAGGTGTCGATGTAGAAGGCGAGTGACGGTTGAAGAACCTAGTCCACAGCAAGGTGGAGAGGTTAATTTGGTCACTGCTGATGTGTTCGACAGGGGTCTTCACGTTGATGATGCTCGAGGGATCCGGGATGATCGAAGCAGGAGCTCAGGTCTAGTGGTAGACGGGTGTCGTTGTGGAATTGCAAGCACTTTCAGACCGTTGGTTTATGCACGGTGCAACTCAGGTGGAAGATGCATCTTTTATAGGCGGTGGGTTGTGTTTGTAATTGAGGTGTGGTCATAGTACTTTCAAATCGACTGGGTATGATTGTTACCCTAAAATCAATTGAGTCCCGGTACTCGGAACAGGTGGGGTGTATCTCGTTGCCTGGAAATCGAGGTTGGTTTTAATTGAGAGAAGGTGTCGTTGAAAGAGCTAGATGACTTGTGTGTTGGAAGTTTGTTTGATATGATGCGATTTCATATCAAGGTGGAGTGTTGTGATTTGTGACATGAAATCACATATGTTGATGAAGACGAGATATGGATGTGCTTGATGATAGAGGAGGAGCAGCGGCAGAAAGAAGGCAAGGAGGAGCAGTTTTGTGCTATGTTTCAGCACAGACGTCTGAGGGATATTAGTTAGACGTCTGTGCCTACAGGGTTTTGGTAACCCGAGAGCATGGAAAGACGTCTGAGCGGGGTTTCCTGCGTTTTTGACTTGGTCTTTCTGTGACTTATTCTGCAAGTAATGTGTAACACCCCACCTCCACTAGGATCACTCCTTAGAATGTACTAGCTTTGGAGGGGCGTTATTGTGAAGGTAAACATGCACAGAGATATCGCAAGACAGAATATATATAAAAATAAATATAAGTAAAGCAGCGGTAGCAGATGAAAACCCATCATCATCATCTCACAAAAACCAACATAGTCAAGTACATAATATCAAAATGTCATGATCCAAAATACAACATAAGTCTAGATATGTGATAACAAAATACATGGTAAAACATCAGTACTAATCCCCAGAAATAAAAGATAAGCCACAGCTAGCTCAGATCCATACATGAACTATCCAACAAGCAAGCCAAAGATCCACTAAGCAGACGTAGCCCCTCCCTGAGAACCTGTGGGGGGGGGGAAATGGAAGAAAAGAAGCGAAAGAAAACAGGTCAGTCAAAAAGACTGGTAAGCCCTACTACGATCAATCTATAAACTAATAAAGTTAACAGCATGATGGAAACTGAGATGAACATACTGGCAATAGATAAAGGTGACATCACATAGAAGAGATTAAACTTTGCACCGCAGTGTACTAGCAAACCCACAAAACAGATCTTGATCCCTTAGCCCAAACTTTGGCCCAATAACATGTAGTGACCTTAGTATAAGGTCCAGCCCAACGGTCTAGTCGATCGGCTCCCTATAAACCTAACACGTCCAGTGTTGGTGTCCATACGGCCCACATGGATGTAGTCAGACTGCGCTGGGTCCACCTTTGGGTGTATCAAGCCCTCGGGTGTCAACCCCAGACACTTTAAGCAATAATGCACAGTCTAAACCTACTGGTACCCGTGCCTCGAGTTTGTCCAATGTCGGACTACGTGCACGTCCGTAGCCCGCCGGACCCGCACCGCTGTACCACTCAGCCGTCGCTTTAGTCGCTTACATCCGTCCAGTAATCGTGCCCCGCCCTAGCCTAGCCTCTAGGGTTGTGAATGATACCAAGCTGGGATTACTGCTGGAACAGACCACGTTGCTAGGGTTTCTAAGAGGGTTAAGTGTGGTTTTAACCCCTCACTAATCCTGGATTAAATTAGTTAAGTGTAACCACTTAACCCCATTAATCCTCGCATCCCCATTATTGGTTAAGTATTAGTGGGCCATGACTTAACCCTAATCATGAGGCATTAATTTATTAATGCACCCAACCTCTCACATTAGACATCCGTGGTTACCCGGGAAGATTTACACCACGTCTAGGTCTAACCTCGGGTCTTACGGTGCAACATGACCAACTACCCACATTAGACCCCACGTTGTGGTTACCTAGGAAGATTTACACCACAACTAGGTCTAACCTCGAGTTGGCCATATCATGTTATCTAACGTCATGTCCACTTTAAAACATATTTACAAGTTAACATATACTTGGGAAGACCTAACTTAATAGGTAAATTCCCAAGGGGTAGACCTAACTTAATAGGTAAATTCCCAATCTTTTAGTTTCATGTATTTTTAAGTTTACCCCAAACCCCCCAACGTCATTATATCGCTTACATATTCGTCATAACGCATAAGGGTATAAATTTGGCATAACATACATGATGAACTTCATATATCATAATAATGATGCATAACATGTTAGACTTGCAAATCATGTCATAGTGAACTCGCATAAACATGCATAACCCATAAAACTTGCATAACATGGTAAGGTGAACTTGCATAAACATGCATAACCCATAAAACTTGCATAACATGGTGGGGTGAACTTGCATAAACATGCATAACTTATGAAACATGTAAAACATGGCATAGTGAATTCGCATAAGCATGCATAACTTGTGAAACATGTAAAACATGGCATAGTAATCTCGCATAAGCATGCATAACTTATGAAACATGTAGAACATGGCATAGTAATCTCGCATAAGCATGCATAACTTATGAAACATGTAAAACATGGCATAGTGAGTTCGCATAAGCATGCATAATCAAATAAACTCACATAAATCTCAACTTTCACCACATATTAACTTTAGAGTTTGTAAAGTGAAGGTAAGAGGGCTTACAAATATAAACTAGTCACAAATCCACCAAATAAGATGAAGAAGCCCTTTAAAAACCCAAACAAAGCTTCAAATAAGAAAACCCTTTTGCAAAATCCCAAAAACACAAACTTAGCAAATCAAACTTGCAACTTAATGAAGTATGCAAGTTATTAAGCATTCATACAACATAGAAAAGGTTGTATGATCATCATATCTTCATAGGATTAAACTTTGAGGAAGGTGGAGGCTAGGGTTTTTAGGTGGAGGCCATTTGAGGATTCAATTTGGCATAGTTTAGTTGCTAGATTGATTAATGAGGCTTTAGGGTAGGATTAGGGGTATATTTATAGAGAATTAGAGTGTTTTAAGCCCTAGGATTAACCCTAGAACAGTTTAGGCCAGTCAGATCTCGGAACTCTCTAGAACCAAGCCACCCAATCAAGCCCAAATCAGAAATGGTGCACCAGGCTAGACTGCCTGGGCACCCCCTATCGACAGGGCTGTCGACAGGGCAGTCGACATGCCTAGGGACCCTGTCGACAGGCCTGTCGACATGCGGTTCCTGGCGGGATTTTTCCCGCCTTGGCCCAGCTGGCCCAAATCCTTGTTTTTAATTTCAAATTTAAATATGTTTTTACTTAGAAATTTTCTGCAAACTTCAATGGGCCTTAACTGGGTCATACGGACTCCGATTTTCGAAAACTCGGACTCTATTTCGCGTATTTTTCCGAGACGAACGCAATGGCATAGCCCGTTTCCCTTGATTCCCATTTTATAATTTAATTCTGCCTCAATTTATGTTATAACAGATTATTGAAAATACGGGTTGTTACATTCTCCCCTCCTTAAAGGATTTCGTCCCCGAAATCTTCAAGTTAGGAAGAACGTATCCTACCATCCAATCATCCATCTACTCAAAGCATCATCCACGAGAAATCATTGTCCTTACAAGATTCTAAATGCTGGATGAACATATGCAAAAGTGTGTGTACATGTACTTATCCAATGCAAAGATCAATGCAAAATATGTTAGTGAAATGTATCCATATGTATGCAAATCCCTAGCATAATGTATAATATCTACATGCGTGCTCAATCATACATCCATATGCAACATCCATGTGATTGCATACAAATTCCATCCAAGGATAAGCATAAACACTCATGCACATGCAATATGAGGAGTGTGTGAGCCGATCTAGTGCCTAATGTGTATCATGCATCCACGAGTAACCACTTGCAAACACTTGCAACCACTTGCAACCACCAAACATAACATGTCTCAAGCACATGTTTCATCCAAAGGGTTTCTACCTAAGGTTCTCATGATAAGATAGACACGATGAACTAGATAAACTAGATAGACATGGATAGCAAAAGAAAGATATACTAACAAAGGAAAGAGATTGAGAGTGTACTCTCAAAAAGGAATGGATAAAGCCCACGCATCTTCTCCTCGGTTTCCCAAGTTGCGTCCTCCTCGGCTTCACCCCATTGAACTTTCACCAATCTGACCTCACGATTCCTTAGCTTCTTGGTCTCTGTTCCCAAGATACGAATCGGAGCTCTCCTTAAAGTTGCTTCTTTCTCTACTTCCACGTCTTCAAGAATGCTAGGTTCAACTACCTCAGCGGACTCATGCAGGCACTTTCGGAGATGCGAGACATGAAAGACATTATGCACTCCGGACAACTTTTCGGGCAATTGCACTTTATAAGCCATCTTCCCAATTCTCTCTATGATGGGGAAGGGTCCAACGAATCTCGGTGCTAACTTCCCAACAGCTCCAAACCGGACCACATTCCGTAAAGGAGAAACCTTTACGAAAACCTTGTCCCCAACTTCAAACTCCAATTCGGACCTTCGCTTGTCAGCATAGGATTTCTGCCGGTCTTGGGCCGCTTTCATCCGTCTTCTAATCAATTCGACCTTCTCGGATGTATCCCTAATCATGTCAGGTCCAAGTATAAGCTTGTCTGTAGTCTCCCACCAACATGTAGGTGACTTGCATGGTCTCCCATATAAAGCCTCAAACGGTGCCATACCAATGCTCGCCTGATAACTGTTATTATAAGCAAATTCTACAAGAGGAAGGTGGTCTTCCCAAGTACCACCAAAATCCAAGATGCAAAGTCTCAACAAGTCCTCAAGCACTCGATTCACCCTTTCGGTCTGGCCATCCGTCTGTGGGTGATAAGCTGTACCCAGATTCAACCTTGTGCCCATAGCTTCCTGCAAACTGTTCCAGAACTGACTAGTAAAGATGGGGTCTCGGTCACTGACTATGCTGGAAGGGACTCCATGTAGTCGTACTATCTCACGAAGATATACTGATGCTAGGCCAGATGCGGTCCTTTTGCTCTTCACTGGGATAAAATGAGCACTCTTCGTAAGCCTATCTACAATGACCCATATGCTCGTATTCCCTCTCCTTGACCTTGGAAGCCCATCAATAAAGTCCATAGAAATGCTCTCCCACTTCCATAGCGGGACCTCTAGCGGATGTAATAGCCCACCGGGCTTCTTCGACTCAGCTTTTACTCTCTGACAAATAACACATCTCGAGACAAATTCCGCCACATCCTTCTTCATTCCAGGCCAGAAGAAAACGAGCTTCATGTCCTTGTACATTTTATCACCACCTGGATGTATAGTCATCTTGGAGCGATGTGCTTCCTCAAGAACTTTCCTCACCAAGTCTTCTACCATCGGAACACAAAGCCTTCCGTCTCTCCTCAGCCAACCCTTATCGTCTATAGAATATCGAGCAAGGTGACTAGATGTCTCCCCTCGAACCAGCTTGTCCATGATCTCAATTATCTGAGGGTCTTCCTTCTGTGAAGCCCCGACTTGATCCAGAAGGGTAGGCCTGAGCTCTAGAGATGCCAAAGAACCGGTCATCGTCTCAACTGTCAAGGAAAAATCAAAGGTTGCCAAGAACTCTAAATTCTTCATCTCAACAAATAGAGGACTTAGTGTCAACCTTTTCCTACTCAACGCATCCGCTACAACATTCCCCTTGCCAGGGGTATAGGCTATGTCAAAATCATAGGAAGCCAGGAATTCCATCCATCTCTACTGCCTCAAGTTCAGATCCTTCTGCGAAAAGAGATACTTCAAAGACTTATGATCAGTATACAGCTCAAATCTCTCTCCCAGAAGATAATGACGCCAAGCTTTGAGTGCATATACAATCGCTGCCAGCTCTAGATCATGAGTAGGATAATTCCTTTCATGCACCTTAAGTTGCCTCCCACCAAAACATATAACTCTGCCCTCTTGCATCAGAACGGCGCCCAATCCCGTGCCACAAGCATCAGTGTACACGGTAAATATCTTACCACCATCGGGTAAAGCTAGAACGGGTGCGGAGGTAAGGGATCTCTTGAGTCTCTGAAAAGCAAGCTCACAATCCATATCCCAAGCAAAGACTAAGTTCTTCTTCGTCAACTTAGTAAGAGGAGCGGATATCTTCGCGAAGTCCTTGATGAACTTCCGGTAAAAACCCGCAAGACCCAGAAAGCTTCTCACCTCGGTTGCATTCCTTGGAGTCTTCCAATCCTGAACTGCAACCACCTTAGCGGGATCCACCGCCAAGCCTTGCTTGGATACGATATGCCCAAGGAATCTGACTTCCCTTCTCCAAAAGTGGCACTTGGAGAACTTGGCCTTTAACTGGTGTGCTCTGAGCGTATCCATCACCTCTACTAGGTGCCTCGCATGCTCTTCTTCATCCTTGGAGAAGACCAGAATATCATCCACAAAGACCACGACAAACTTATTCAAGAACTCCCGAAACACCCTACTCATCAAATCCACAAAATACGCGGGTGCATTCGTCAAACCGAACGGCATAACAAGCCATTCAAAGAATCCGTCTGGAGTTCTGAATGCAGTCTTGTCTATACTATCTTCAGCCACTCTGAGCTGATGAAAACCCGTAGCAAGATCAAGCTGAGAGAAAACAGAAGCACCAACAAGCTGATCAAAGAGATCGTCGATCCTCGGTAACGGGTGTCTGTTCTTCTTAGTCAGCTTATTCAATTCTCTATAATCTACACAGAGCCGAAGAGAACCATCTGCCTTAGTTGCAAACACCACAGGCGCTCCCCATTCGGATATACTCCTTCTGATGAAGTTCTTCTCAAGCAATTCTTTCACTTGCTTGCTCATCTCCCGTCTCTCACGCGGAGCCATATGCCGAACGGGCAAAGAAACAGGCTTAGCATTATCCACTAGATAGATGCGAAAATCAATCTCTCGTTTAGGGGGCAACCCCTTAACTTCTTCAAAAACATCTGGATAATCTCGGACCACCCTTACAGACTGAAGGGCCTCCTCTGATGAGTCGAGAGATTCTAGATAGCATAACATGACGGGATTCTTCGGATTGCGTGAAATCTCTAAGGTGTTGCCCAGGCGAGTCACAAGCCTTACAACCCTATGCTCACAATCCAGAATGGCTCCATATCTGGACAGCCAATCCATGCCCAAGATCAATCCGTATCCCCTGAAACCAAGAACATATGCACTACACAATAACTCTACGCTGAGTATAGAGATCCTCAGATCCTCACATATCATAGATAGATGAGCAGAACCCCCAATGGGATTCGAAACACAAACGGGATCATCCACTAAGCTAGTACTAAGGTGCAAGTTATCAACAAGATCGGATGAAATAAAGCTATGTGAAGCACCAGAATCAAACAAGGTACGTACTGGAAGATCAGAGATATAAACAAGGTTCTCAACAGAAACACTACCTCGTTCGGGAACTGAAGCGGCATTGAGAGCATGAACTTGCCCTCCTGAAGGTCCAGCCTGTCCTTTCTTCTTTGGGCATTCTTTGCTAAAGTGCCCAGTCTCTCCACAAGAAAAGCATCCACCACTAAGCTTCCTTTTCTTCTTCCTGCAATCCTTAGCAAAGTGCCCAGCTATGCCACAGTAGTTGCACTTTCCCTTGCCTTTGTTGTTGCCCTTCTTGTTCTTGTTCTGATTTCCTTGACTGCTTTGACCACCTTGATTGCCTTTGCCTTGAGAATCAGTCTTCTTTGCTTGAGTATCACCCGACTTGACTTCTTTCTTTCCATCTCCCTGAAGCAGAGCCATATTGACCAAACTCTCAAAAGTAGCTCCATGCAGAATATGTGACATCGCCAAGCCCTGTAGCGGCTCATTCAACCCCCTAGCAAATCGAAGAGCCTTCTTCTCCGCGGTGTTTACCATATCCAAACCAAAACGGGCCAGCTGATTAAACTTATTCACATACTCCTTGACAGACATATCACCTTGCTTTAATGCAATGAACTTCTCCATTTGTAAATTCGCCTCAGCAGAAGATAGAAACTTGGTCACAAATCTAGCCCTCAAATCGGCCCAAGTCTCAACGGGCCTCGTCCCATTGGTAACCTCCCACCAATAGGCCGCCTCATCCTTCAAAAGCCACACTGTCAATAAGATCTTCCTTTCGTCATCATACCCAAAGATAGCAAACAAGTCCTCAGTGTCTTTCAGCCATTTCCTAGCTTCAACAAAAGATTCCGTGCCTAGGAAATTCTTGCCTCCCATTGCCTTGAAATCTTTACAAACCTTTGTAAACTCAATCTGAGGGTGCTGAGGGGGAGGGGGAGGAAGAGGAGTCTCAGCAACAGGAGGAGGAATATTAACTGCTGGAGGAGGGGGAGCAGGAACCACCGGAGGAGGGATATTTGGAAGAGGATTCTCAACTACAGGAGGAGGAGTGGGAGTAGGGTTGGCGGGACCAGCTGCCGCCCTGGCTTCTAGAAGCCTCCTATACCAGAGTGGTACGTTCACTCCATCTGGGATGTCAAGATTCTCAGCCATACTGAAACGAAAGATAAGATAAGATCAGGTCAAGGGAACGAAGGATAACGCTAATGGCTTTTGGGGATTAGCCTTAAATTAATCTAGACTTTATTTTGGAAAATACTTAGTGGGTTTTTGAAAATAGTTTTTCAAAAAGGTTTTTTTTTTCAAAAGTTTTGTTCAATCTTGTTAACCTTGTGCTCTGATACCAAATGTAACACCCCACCTCCACTAGGATCACTCCTTAGAATGTACTAGCTTTGGAGGGGCGTTATTGTGAAGGTAAACATGCACAGAGATATCGCAAGACAGAATATATATAAAAATAAATATAAGTAAAGCAGCGGTAGCAGATGAAAACCCATCATCATCATCTCACAAAAACCAACATAGTCAAGTACATAATATCAAAATGTCATGATCCAAAATACAACATAAGTCTAGATATGTGATAACAAAATACATGGTAAAACATCAGTACTAATCCCCAGAAATAAAAGATAAGCCACAGCTAGCTCAGATCCATACATGAGCTATCCAACAAGCAAGCCAAAGATCCACTAAGCAGACGTAGCCCCTCCCTGAGAACCTGGGGGGGGGGGGGAACGGAAGAAAAGAAGCGAAAGAAAACAGGTCAGTCAAAAAGACTGGTAAGCGCTACTACGATCAATCTATAAACTAATAAAGTTAACAGCATGATGGAAACTGAGATGAACATACTGGCAATAGATAAAGGTGACATCACATAGAAGAGATTAAACTTTGCACCGCAGTGTACTAGCAAACCCACAAAACAGATCTTGATCCCTTAGCCCAAACTTTGGCCCAATAACATGTAGTGACCTTAGTATAAGGTCCAGCCCAACGGTCTAGTCGATCGGCTCCCTATAAACCTAACACGTCCAGTGTTGGTGTCCATACGGCCCACATGGATGTAGTCAGACTGCGCTGGGTCCACCTTTGGGTGTATCAAGCCCTCGGGTGTCAACCCCAGACACTTTAAGCAATAATGCACAGTCTAAACCTACTGGTACCCGTGCCTCGAGTTTGTCCAATGTCGGACTACGTGCACGTCCGTAGCCCGCCGGACCCGCACCGCTGTACCACTCAGCCGTCGCTTTGGTCGCTTACATCCGTCCAGTAATCGTGCCCCGCCCTAGCCTAGCCTCTAGGGTTGTGAATGATACCAAGCTGGGATTACTGCTGGAACAGACCACGTTGCTAGGGTTTCTAAGAGGGTTAAGTGTGGTTTTAACCCCTCACTAATCCTGGATTAAATTAGTTAAGTGTAACCACTTAACCCCATCTAATCCTCGCATCCCCATTATTGGTTAAGTATTAGTGGGCCATGACTTAACCCTAATCATGAGGCATTAATTTATTAATGCACCCAACCTCTCACATTAGACATCCGTGGTTACCTGGGAAGATTTACACCACGTCTAGGTCTAACCTCGGGTCTTACGGTGCAACATGACCAACTACCCACATTAGACCCCACGTTGTGGTTACCTAGGAAGATTTACACCACAACTAGGTCTAACCTCGAGTTGGCCATATCATGTTATCTAACGTCATGTCCACTTTAAAACATATTTACAAGTTAACATATACTTGGGTAGACCTAACTTAATAGGTAAATTCCCAAGGGGTAGACCTAACTTAATAGGTAAATTCCCAATCTTTTAGTTTCATGTATTTTTAAGTTTACCCCAAACCCCCCAACGTCATTATATCGCTTACATATTCGTCATAACGCATAAGGGTATAAATTTGGCATAACATACATGATGAACTTCATATATCATAATAATGATGCATAACATGTTAGACTTGCAAATCATGTCATAGTGAACTCGCATAAACATGCATAACCCATAAAACTTACATAACATGGTAAGGTGAACTTGCATAAACATGCATAACCCATAAAACTTGCATAACATGGTGGGGTGAACTTGCATAAACATGCATAACTTATGAAACATGTAAAACATGGCATAGTGAATTCGCATAAGCATGCATAACTTGTGAAACATGTAAAACATGGCATAGTAATCTCGCATAAGCATGCATAACTTATGAAACATGTAGAACATGGCATAGTAATCTCGCATAAGCATGCATAACTTATGAAACATGTAAAACATGGCATAGTGAGTTCGCATAAGCATGCATAATCAAATAAACTCACATAAATCTCAACTTTCACCACATATTAACTTTAGAGTTTGTAAAGTGAAGGTAAGAGGGCTTACAAATATAAACAAGTCACAAATCCACCAAATAAGATGAAGAAGCCCTTTAAAAACCCAAACAAAGCTTCAAATAAGAAAACCCTTTTGCAAAATCCCAAAAACACAAACTTAGCAAATCAAACTTGCAACTTAATGAAGTATGCAAGTTATTAAGCATTCATACAACATAGAAAAGGTTGTATGATCATCATATCTTCATAGGATTAAACTTTGAGGAAGGTGGAGGCTAGGGTTTTTAGGTGGAGGCCATTTGAGGATTCAATTTGGCATAGTTTAGTTGCTAGATTGATTAATGAGGCTTTAGGGTAGGATTAGGGGTATATTTATATAGAATTAGAGTGTTTTAAGCCCTAGGATTAACCCTAGAACAGTTTAGGCCCGTCAGATCTCGGAACTCTCTAGAACCAAGCCACCCAATCAAGCCCAAATCAGAAATGGTGCACCAGGCTAGACTGCCTGGGCACCCCCTGTCGACAGGGCTGTCGACAGGGCAGTCGACATGCCTAGGGACCCTGTCGACAGGCCTGTCGACATGCGGTTCCTGGTGGGTTTTTCCCGCCTTGGCCCAGCTGGCCCAAATCCTTGTTTTTAATTTCAAATTTAAATCTGTTTTTACTTAGAAATTTTCTGCAAACTTCAATGGGCCTTAACTGGGTCATACGGACTCCGATTTTCGAAAACTCGGACTCTATTTCGCGTATTTTTCCGAGACGAACGCAATGGCATAGCCCGTTTCCCTTGATTCCCAGTTTATAATTTAATTCTGCCTCAATTTATGTTATAACAGATTATTGAAAATACGGGTTGTTACATAATGAAGGGGCAAATTGGGTATTTTCCTAGAGCTTCTATTCTCCTATAAAAGCAGCATCTAGGGTTGGATTAAAGTCATGGGTTCATGACCGAATAAAGTGGCGGCTGTGTGCCTCTAGGGCTTGGTGCCCTAGAGAGGATTGGTGCCTCCAATTAATCCAAGGATTAGCCATCGTTCTTCATTGTTCTCCTTCTCAAACAACAGTTGTAGTCATCTAGATATTCTTTCCCTTTCTCAATAAGGTTATTGATTCTTGTAGTTTGCTTATTGTTGGTTGTTGAACCAGTGTGTGTAAACAAAATTAATTTTGAGAATCAATAAGGAAGGTGGTTGGGTGGAATATTTTGTGTTTGCACGTGTGATTTCATATCTGTGTTTGTTTCCATAGAAATCATCTTTAAGTAAATGGGTGAATAAGATCCTGTACGCTTCCGCGAAGGCGCAGTTTAACACAACAGTTTGTATCATAGCTAGATCATCGCAAAGCTTAGAGTGATTTTGGATTGGAAAAAATTGATTTTTTGTTGAAAAAATTGATTTTTTACGTTGGATATGATGGCGCTGTTGGTGATGACTAATTTTGATTGGGGATTTGAAGGCCTCAATGGTTTGGTTGATGGAGATGAAGAGAAGCCCTCAGATGTGGATGATGGAAGATGGAAGAAGACGAAGATGTTGGCAATTGGTTTGATTTGCCTGTACCTTGGTGATTCGGTACATGTTTTCGACAGGGGTCTTCACGTTGATGATGCTCAAGGGATCAGGAGTGATCGAGGAAGAAGCTCAGGTCAAGTGGTAGACAGGTGTCGATGTGGAAGGCGAGTGACGGTTGAAGAACCTAGCCCACAGCAAGGTGGAGAGGTTAATTTGGTCACTGCTAATGTGTTCGACAGGGGTCTTCACGTTGATGATGCTCGAGGGATCCGGGATGATCGAAGCAGGAGCTCAGGTCTAGTGGTAGACGGGTGTCGTTGTGGAATTGCAAGCACTTTTAGACCATTGGTTTATGCATGGTGCAACTCAGGTGGAAGATGCATCTTTTATAGGCGGTGGGTTGTGTTTGTAATTGAGGTGTGGTCATAGTACTTTCAAATCGACTGGGTATGATTGTTGCCCTGAAATCAATTGAGTCCCGGTACTCGGAACAGGTGGGGTGTATCTCGTTGCCTGGAAATCGAGGTTGGTTTTAATTGAGAGAAAGTGTCGTTGAAAGAGCTAGATGACTTGTGTGTTGGAAGTTTGTTTGATATGATGCGATTTCATATCAAGGTGGAGTGTTGTGATTTGTGACATGAAATCACATATGTTGATGAAGACGAGATATGGATGTGCTTGGCGATAGAGGAGGAGCAGCGGCAGAAAGAAGGCAAGGAGGAGCAGTTTTGTGCTATGGTTCAGCACAGACGTCTGAGGGATATTGGTTAGACGTCTGTGCCTACAGGGTTTTGGTAACCCGAGAGCATGGAAAGACGTCTGAGCGGGGTTTCCTGCGTTTTCGACTTGGTCTTTCTGTGACTTATTCTGCAAGTAATGAAGGGGCAAATTGAGTATTTTCCTAGAGCTTCTATTCTCCTATAAAAGCAGCATCTAGGGTTGGATTAAAGACATGGGTTCATGACCGAATAAAGTGGCGGCTATGTGCCTCTAGGGCTTGGTGCCCTAGAGAGGATTGGTGCCTCCAATTAATCCAAGGATTAGCCATCGTTCTTCATTGTTCTCCTTCTCAAACAACAGTTGTAGTCATCTAGATATTCTTTCCCTTTCTCAATAAGGTTATTGATTCTTGTAGTTTGTTTATTGTTGGTTGTTGAACCAGTGTGTGTAAACAAAATTCGTTTTGAGAATCAATAAAGAGGGTGGTTGGGTGGAATATTTTGTGTTTGCGCGTGTGATTTCATATCTGTGTTTGTTTCCATAGATATCATCTTTAAGTAATTGGATGAATAAGATCCTGTACGCTTCCGCAAAGGCGCGGTTTAACACAACAAGGTCAACCAGAATTTTACCTGAGCCAATGATTGAAGTTGCATAGGTTGACAGTTTGTACTAGAGCGTGATTGTGGTATATAGAATTTGTTTCATCTTTTTTAACTGAATTGAAAGTTGGATTACTTATTTTTGATTTACATGTAATTACTATTTTATTTTTGCCTAATTTAACTTTCTCACCTTTGTATTATTAATATCATTAGCATAAGCTATTCTTATAGAATAAAATACATGTAGTCTCTAACGAAAATGAAATGAATTCAGGGTAGAGAATGTTCATATATAGAAGAACTGAAAATCCAGAGGGAGTTCAAAGAGATGGCCAAACCCAAATAAACAAGACAGACATAGACATAGATATTTTTTGAATCAGGACTAGATCCACTAGTCCAGATAAAAAAGACTTATAGCTGCTCTTTCTTTTTCACAAAATCGATCTTAGCTCAGTTTTGATTTGATGAAACTGAGCAGTACTCAATTTTGATTCGAGATTAAGCATAAGCTTGGGTTTGTGTCAAAACTTTGCACAGCTTGGTTTTGACAAAATTGAGCTCATCTCGGTTATGAATTAGAATTGATCTCCCGCCTTGAATCCAAACCGAGCTCGACTCCACCTTGAATCAAAACTGAGCTTGGCTCTGCCTTGAATCAAAACTGAGCACATGCTCAGTTTTGAATCGACATAACTAAGCATCAGCTCAGTTTTGAATCAACAAAGCCACGCACAGAAATATTAATCCAATGAAGTTAATTCAAAAGCCCACGCTCAATTTTGAATCTCTCCTTTTTATGCTTGTTCTACATATCTATTTTTGCCTCATGGACTTGAAAATACATTACTTGGCTCTGTTATGTATCCAATTATTATCCTCTTTTTATCTTTAAAATTAAGGAGGTTGATTCAAAAAGCACAGCAATGTGCAAGACATGCATGAGTGCATCTTGTCTTTTTTGACTCATGTTAGATTTGCACTTTTTGTGCAAAACTACGATTGTCATTTGTTATGCTCATTTGATAGTTTATTCACGTCTAGTCAAAATTTAAAAAGCACAACAACATGTAAGACTTGTGTGAGTGCAACTTGACTTGCTTATTGTATATATTCACATTTCAGAATATAAGGACTGATAATTAAATAATTGTAGTTATAACAAGTGGCAAACATATTATTCTTTTATTTACTTCAGTTGTTTGGTTAATATGCACTTATTTGTTTCGAACATATTATAGATAATTGAGCTCAAGCATGTTGTCGATGGTTTGGACAGAGAGAGAGGTTAAGCTGTGAGATATTTAAATTTTGAGTCAAAGGCCTTCTAGATCTATGGGTAAGTACCAAGTGCTTAAAAATTATGAATTAATTAACTCAAAACTTCTCAAATTCATTATATTTTCATGTCATTACTAATTTTTTTCACTGTTATTTCAACTTGCCTACATCCAATAAACTAAGAAATATATTACTCTTTCCTCAAGAATAAGAAGTTTATTCAACCAAATTAACTTTATTTCATATTTGTTTTATTTCAAATGTTCTAAGAAAGTGTTAGATATACACACTTAAATATAAGAAAAAATGTTATATTCAATGTGTGTGGGTTTGTGCTTATTTTTTTGTTCCCATCAAGCAGTCAATTGACATTGCTAAACTATGGGTTCAAATTTTGAGAGAAAAATCTTGTCCGTCATATGATGTTGATTTAACATGCTACTAAAATGTATGTTGTTATGCATTTAAATGTGTACGTTATTATGAAGTATATTTTGTTATACATGATATAAATCCAATCTTGTTTTGGTCGCGCAAATAAATTTTGAATTGGGACGTGTGGGAAAGCACTAATAGTGCAAATGTGGTGTTGTTAAAAATTCAAGTTTTTACCCTTTTGGCTTACCATAAGTTGTTTCAACTTGTTTTTGTATCACACTCATAAACCAACATATCTTTGTAGACTTCTATCTAAAGACAAAGTAAGGGCTATGTGTTGTATTTTGAGTCACGTGTTCTACTTAGACTTCTTAGTCATGAGCAACTTTGTTTTTTAATTTATAATCAGCCATATTACTAACCTGAATTACATGCCATATACTGATTGAAATGAATGAAGGTTTTTCATATGTTATGTATGTACACAAGTTTATCTAAAACCAGTTCATGTTGTTGAGTATCAGAGAGCAAAATGGACCACAAGAACGGAGGAGGAGTCGTTTGAGGCACGTGCAGAATGTTATCCTTAAGGAATTATTCGCCTCCACTAGTTTAAGTAATTATGTAGCGAAATTCCTCTAGGTGGATTTGAGATGCAGGAAAACATCGAATATATAAGGGCTGAAGGGTTGCATCCGTTTAGAGATAGTTGTGTGCGAATGATCGTGTCCGTTCATAAAAATGAGCACATCCCAAGTGCCCATCTTTTGATCTATAATAATATTTTACAGGCCCAAGCAATTTTAACCTAAAGCATTATGTTCATCTCTAAGCCCAACTTGTTAATTCACAACTTCTTATTCAAACTCTTCATATATAGGTTGTGCTATACCATAATATTTGCCAATGTGGGACAAATATTTATTGCAATCTTCCCAACACGTGTATGTTCTCATACAATTTGACTGACAACACAAATATTTAGTCTACCTTCCAGAACCATTCGTTTATGTTAGTCTATGTCTATTTTTGCAGTCAAAAGTAGTTAAATTTGTAGTTTTAGGTGATATTTTGCAACTTACAAGTAAAACAAAAGAGAAATTCAACATTAAGCAATACGCAAAAATTCAACGAAAGCAGAAATTCTAACATATTCCCTTGAAATATTGAGTTAAAAGTGGTGGTGGTGGCAGAAGAGGTATGGTGATTTGCTTGCGTTCAGGTTGTGCTACATTGGAGATGTCGTTGAAGAGCTAAGATGGTATTAGATGAAATTGCATGTTTGTTGAAGGCGGTGATGGGGTCTGTATAGATACAACAGTTCTCTTTTGTAGATGACGCAACAGTTCACTTTTGCAAATGCAAAAGTTAACCCGTGGTTTACAGCATGTAAACAATGCACATGCAATGTGATTTTTATTTTTTATAGTTAACTAGATGAACGCAAATGTAAAAGTAACCAAATGAAATGCACAAAGAAGTAATTCTGAACAGAGAGTGCATAGAGCAAAAGTGCAACATTTATGAAATTGCAGCTTGCACTGATTTAAGCTGAATTCCCATGTTTTCTGTTCAGTAAATTCCAATATACAAATGGAACACATTCGTCTACCTTGTTTAGTTTTGCATTTTAATCATTCAACAACTAACTTAAAAATGATATGATCATGTTAAACAAAACAATACAGGCTATAAAAATGTACTAGTGCTTGTAGCTAACCATGTTTTGGTGCTTTTGTATGACAAGTGGAGTATGATGATGATGATGCTGGGATTTGTAGCACCCAGTAATAATATACCTAAATATAACAATCAGAATAATTGATGAAAATAAGCAATTAAATAATAAAATATAAACGGGCTAAAAAATAAAATTTTGTAGCATTAAGAATTTGGTCACGAAAATATTTTATTTCGATTCCTGACGAAATTCTGATACGTATTCATATATAATATGTTGAAAATGGTGTTCGTATGAAGAAAATACAATCAAAAGAAATCAGATGGTGAACATGTATATATATGTGATTAAATAAATAATATATATATCCAAGAGATAATATAATCTGGTAAATTTGAATTTCAAATGAAGAAATAAGGATAAGGGGACAAGAATAATGTTTATAAGGTAAGAAATAAACAAATGATTAACGTTATATATAATAAAACTTTCCAACCCCTACATACGTTTATTGGGCAAATCATAGACCAAAAGGTCGAGCTCCCCTAGAAGGGGTGTCGACGTGGATCGAGCGCCCTTCTAGAGGGGAGCTCGACCGCCTGGAACCTGAGGGCTGGATTTGGGTTAGGTTTTGAGGATAATTTATAAGAACAAATTGTTAGGATTAAATCTTATAATCCTACAGCTCTTGTTTACACAAACACCTATAAATAAACCCCTATACTCCATACCTAAACCTAGCCACTCTCTCTATTTGTGCCACTACTCTGCCGTTGATTCCATAGGAATTCAAAGAAGGTTTTCTTCTTCTCTCAAAAATCTATTCTTCTTTTTTTAATCTCTTTTCTTATAGGATTTAAGTTAGAATACAGATATGGAATCACATGGTTTGTATATATAAGAATTTTAATTATTTGATTCTTATGTATATAGATCTCTAGGGATTGGAGTTCGCATCAAATAGACAAAGCAACATCGGATCCATGACATTTCTAATCACTGTGAGTGTAGTTAGTAATTAATTAGGCATATTCTACCTTTGTAGATTATTATATGAAATTGTATGCCTAGGGAGATTTGGAATAACGATAATATCAAACTATGAAACCCCTAAATCTCCTATTTTTAATATATATATATATATATATATCATGAATTGTCAATTGATATTGGGTTTGTGGATTTATTTGAGTAGCAAGTGAAGAACATTTAAGTGTTATACTTTATCTTATTTGATTTATCCTTTCTATCTGAATCTTTGTTTGAGATGTAAAAGGGTTTATATTTGATTAGTTTTATTATTTGAGTAGGTTTGGATTTCAATTATAAATGTATAATCTGAACGTATTCAAATTTGAAGCAAATCAAATGTCAATGTTTTTATGAATAACATAAGAAAAGGGTGAATTAGATAAATAAAGGTGTGTATATATATATATGTATATATATATATGTATATATGTATGTATTTGATTTACACCTTGTTCTTGGTTCATTACTTGAATTATTCCAATAAGCATATGGATGCAAGTTTTGATATTTATGTTGTATTTTCCCATTATTGCTATTGTTAAATTTTGCTTTTGTGTCATTATGCCATGTGTTTAGCGGTCTGATGTGGAAATTAAACTTGTATGCCTTGTATATAAGTTAAATTGACAATTTACACTATTCAAATATTTCTTCACCCAAATGAAAACTAGCGTTTATTATACGTATTTAATAATCTATTTATGTAACGAAATCAACGTAATAATGACATAATAAATATGTTAGAATACATTTAGAATTTGAAACGTCTCCATACATTGATTGCTTTTGTGTGTATACGGAATGACTTATCTATATATTAAATAATGACACAAAGACATGAGTTAGTCGTCATTTGTGGTAAAAGTCTGCCCGGAACCAACCGGTAAATTCAGCAACCATAGGTGGGTCCAGCTAATGTGAGAGGTCTGGGTGTCATGGCTCATTCAAATTTAGTACACCATGACATGAGGTTAAACCCACCTGCAGTAGAAGTCTGCCCAAAACTGCCCGACATATCCAGCATCTATAGGTAGATGGTTTAATGCGAGACGTTAAGTGTATATATATAAACCAATTGTGTGTGTAGAAAAAGGTAGGTATACTACGCCTTGGGAAGGTCTTAAGTGACTGACTTTCTTCTTATCTAGTTTGGGTCTTAAGTGGTTAGGACTAAGACCCTTTCCGAAGGTTTATTCCTCGGATTGGTATAAAAGTCATGGGACCCACCCTTGTTAGATTCGAAGTAAGTATATGTGTCCTCCTTCTCTGAAGTGATTAGGCATAGCCGTAACTGTAACACCCCACATCTGTTAAGGTCACTCACAAAGGGAATGCCTTAACTTCAATGGAGCATTATGGGTACTGGAACAGAAATATTACAAGGCAGACATATATAAAACAGCGGAAAGTAAAGTAGAAGTACTTCAAATCATTTATTAAATATAATTGTTTACAATAAAAGCCCATCAACTTCCAATACTCAATTACATAGCTAAAATATCTGTCTTGCTCAAAACAAAGAAACATACAAATAAACTGTAGTATTCCCCAATAAAGCAAAGCAAGCCATAGCCAAGAGAAATCCAAGCCGTACATGAAAGAGCCTTGAAGCTTGGTAAGATCCGAACTAAGCTGTATTCCCATCCTGCGAACCAGGGTGGGGGGGGGGGGGGAGGGTGCAGGGGAACGGAAGAAAAAGAGGCGAAACAAACCGGGTCAGTCATAAAGACTGGGTAAGTCCTAGTGACTTTCAGCATAAAAATAGATAAAGCTAATATGGCATGGATAAACTGAAAGTAAACATAAGCATGATGACGAGGTAAGCTACAGGCACGATGAATCAAGTATACAAGGTTCCTACCAAGTATCACATCGCAAGGTTTCTATCAAGTATAACATCGCAAGATTTCTAAGCTTCACCATTACGCTATTTTCCTTTATTTCCTATATTCTCTGCACCACCTAACTAGCGTTCCAATTAGTTTACTTAGTTGTAATTACAAGATAAGTGACCCCCCATAACCCACATGATAGTTTTATAGGTACATATTCTACGATGAGGGTCCCACCTCATATTGACAGTTTCATATCCCCACCATACCTATCTAAATTGATCGGCTCTTACTTACAATGTTTTACATGTGTTATATACTAAGGTTATCCCAACCCCGTAGTTGTGGTAGCCTTCAGGACTACATCTAATATGAGGATTTCACCTCAACCGCCCCAATTGCCATGAATGTGTTAGATGTATCCTTACTACCCTAATCGATCGGCTCCTACTCGACGTAGTTCTTGTTTGTGTCATGCGGCCCCCTATTCGTAGATACCTGTGCTGGTCCCACCCTAGGGTGTATCAATCCCTAGGATGGCAACGCCGACATGATTTTTGATGCATAGCTTTATATCTACTGATGCCCAGTGGCTAAAATTTCCACTCTGGAATACATGCACGCTCGTAATCCGTCGGAACCTACACTGCTGCATCACCCGCCGCCGTTTGACCGCTTATAATCAGCCCAGTAATCGTACCCCACCCTGCCTAGCTCAGGGTACCGTTGATACCTAATGTGGGTTACTGCTGAAACTGGTCCCGCTACTAGGGTTTTCCTAGGGTCTATTCGTATACCCCACAGGTTGGTTAAGTGTTATCCATACAAGTTAACTTAACCCCACCCCCCATCATGTTACCTTGGTTAAGTGTTCTCTCTTGTGTTACTTAACCCTACAACATGTCTTGTTATACCGGTTAAGCGTTCTCCCCTGTGTTAACTTAACCCTTACAACACCTCACGTTAGATTGGTTAAGTGTATGTTAACTCAACCCCATCCACTAGCCATATTATAATGGTTAAGTGTTATCAACCTATTCAAGTTAACCTAACCCACTTGCTTGTCATGTTATGTTGGTTAAATTTTATAACTTAACCACAACCACTTGTCTAACTAACCCGTTGTATTAGTTAGGTGTTCTCACTTTACTTAACCCTATCCACTTGTCTAATTAACATGTTATAATGGTTAAGTGTTCTCAATTTACTTAACCACACCTACTTGTCTGATTAACACGTTATCTTGGTTAAGTATTTTCTAGTGATTCATGACTTAGCCCTACCAAGTGTCGTTTATCGGTTCATGTTGACTTAACCTACCCATATGTCATGTCAAATTGGTTAAATTCACACTTATAAGTTTTACGTGTTCTTAACTCATACCGGTTAGGTCCATCTCTACATGTCAAATTTCCATGTCGTCCCACCTAACCCTCTAACCATACCCATGCCTTATTATGGTTAGTATTCCTTAATTCATTCATTATGACGAACGAAACATGACATCTCACATTAGACCGTGCACTTTATGGCCACTGGATTTGCCGGGCGGTTCCGGGTAGATTTACACCACAAACCGAGTCTAACCTCGTGTCATAAACCATTTCTACAATTCGACCTTCGACCTCTCACATTAGACTGACCCTTTGTTGCTACTGGATTTACCGGGCGGTTCCAATTTCATAACAAACTACATGTATTCAATGTTTACACCAATTTACCCAAACTTACAAACTTTAATTATAACGATAATACTCAAATCCCAATTTCATGTTATGTCGTCAATTCTACTAAACATATATATACAATATAGGCAATATTCCTATATTTTTCCGTATTCAATCGTACGCAAATCGCGGTTTAGGCCTAGGTCCGAAATTGACCTAGGTTCATCGAAAGAAAACAAATATGGGAAGGTAGAATTCGTATAACAATTAGTATAGAGAGAAAAGTTGGCATAAAAACATCATCTCAGGCATAAAAGATAGATCTTGATAATAATATCAACATGAATCAAGAAAACCTGATTTACAACAAGCTGAATAGATCATAAGCTTGACATGAGAATGAAATGGAAAAGTCCCAAAACTCAAGATTCAAGAAGCAACAGAAATAGATCTGAATCAATAAACATACTTAAATCCAATTCCACTTTATTCCATGGCCATATTATAATTAACAACTTTAAATCTAAAAAGTAACTAGAACTTACAGAGCATGTCTAGCGAATTAGGAACTGAAATTGATGTAGAAACATTGCGGTGTCGCTGATCTATTCTCTTGAATTGTTGTAGAAGCGTTGATCTTTGATTTGAATCGAGTTTGAATGCTTAAGCCTTAATTTGGAGGCGGCGGCCATGGTTCAAGAGGGAGTTCAGCAGCATAACGGTGTAAGGATGATTTGTTGTGAATTAGCTTAGGTCATAGGGTGTTTATATAGGTGTAGGAAACTTATTTAGGCCCTTAGATAAACCCTAGAATCAATCCTGATCTTCAGAAATCGTCCAAGCCCACTGACTCAACTGGTGCACCCAACCAGGCCACCCTGGCCCGACCAGGGAGGTCGATCCCCAGGTCGACCCTATGGTCGACCTGGTCTGGCCAGGTTGACTCCCAGGTCGACCAGGGCTCTGGGCGGGAATTTTCCCGCCCAGCCCGCTTCTGGGTCTTGAATTCAAATTTGAATTCGAATTTCTAAGCTGTTTTAGATTCTAAAAATTTGTGAAACTTCTAGAGGTCATAACTCGGTCATGCGGACTCCGATTTTCGAAAACTCGGACTTGATTTCATGCAGAATTCCGAGATGAACGCAATGGTTCAACTCGTTTCCCATGATTCTCATTTTAAAAGTTAATTATACCCTGATTTCTAGTTTTAACATGTTATTAAAATTCGGGTTGTTACATTCTCCCCTCCTTAAAGGATTTCGTCCCCGAAATCTTCAGGTTAAGAAGAATGTGTCCTACCATCCAATCATCCATCTACTCAACCATCAATCACATGCATTCATTGTCCTTAAGAGATTTCTAATGCTGTATGAACATATACAGAAAGTGTGTGTATATGTTCCTTATCTAATGCAAATGATCAGGCCTGATTGATCTTCTTAATGCAAAATATGTTTAGTGCCATGAGTCCAACATGTATGCAAATAGCCCTAGTCACATAAACACTATATGTGTGCACAAACATCCATCCATATGAAACATCCACATGATAACACATTTAATTTCATCCATAAAAACACTCATTCATATGCAATATGAAAGGTGACGGAGACGATCTAGTGTCTAATGTGCGTGGATATGCATCCACGAGCAACCACTAGCAACCACTTGCAACTACTTGCAACCATCAATCATAACATGTCTCAAACACATATTTACACCCAATTGTTCCTACCTAAAGATATAGTCGAATGATAGAAGTAAGTAAAAGCTTTGTGCCCATTAGGCAATGTCAAAACTGGAAATCTACGTCACATATATACTGATTAGGAGAAGAACTCCCTAAGCACCAGCCCCGAAGACCGAAATCAACATCAGACTGACACCCAAAGAATCACTCAACCCAACGGACACCCTCAAGCCCCAACATGTATTACTAACAGATGATCCCTATGGGATTTGCAACAGAAATAGGATGGAGAATAAGACCGAGAGGATATACTTAAAAGATAGCATGCAAGTAAGCTCTACAGGAAAAGAGGATCAAGGATCTACTCTTAAAAAAAAAGATATGATGCGCGTATCTAGTCTTCAATCTTCTAAGTCGCATTTCCTTGAGCTTAACTCCATTGTGCTTTGGCCGTCTTTAACTTCACAATTTCATAGATTCTTAATTCCTATTTCCAAAATATGAGTTGGAACTCATTTCACTGTCGCCTCTCGTTCCACTTTCACTTATTCTCTTTCTAGTATACCCGATTCAAACATAACTGCGTACTCATGGTTTCATGCAAGCTCTCCAAAATTAATTAGTGAATCTCGGATCTCGTTCACTTTTTAGAAGGTATTCCACATAAATGAATTATCTCTTGAAAATAAACAAATGCCAACCATGTTGCCAAGTGTACTTACTAAGGTGATTTTCTATAACTCATGCATAAGCGAGATGAACCATCCACCTTAGTGGCAAACACTACTCGAGCGGATCAATAAATGTATCAAGAGATTCTAGGTAACTAAGCGTGGAAGAACCCTAAAGGTTACACTAGACTTCGAGGGTATTACAGAGGCAAGTCAACAACCTAACTACCCTCTTTTCATACTCGAAAATGGTATCATTTCTGGATAACCACTCCATCCCTAGAATCAACCCATAGCCCAAAAACATAAGCATTACTTCTAAACTCAACAATTAGCATAGACATTCTAAAATCCAAACAAGTCATGAATAATTGAGCCGATTCCCCAACATGATTTTAGACAAAAATGGGATCCTCTCCAATGCTAGTACTAAGGTGCAGAGACTCAACTATCGAAGCATAATTAAAAGGATCCGATGTACAAAAACAAAGTTCTAACGGGATGATAGAAAAGAAAAGCTAAACCTTTAACAAAAACGTTACCACCACTCTAGGGTACGCTAGTAGTGAGAACATACAATTGCCCGCTCATTGTTCTTTGCCCTTGTCCTTGTCCTATAATACTTAACTACATGTCCCCTTTTACCCTACTAAAGATACTCTCTCTTGTCATGTGTTTTATTATTCCTTCACTTTGGCCTCTTCCCGTTCACCTTTTCCTCCTTCGTGGATTAAGCCATATCAACAAGTTTCTCATCCTTAGGCTTGTGTTCTTTATCCTCGTTCTTACTATCCTTGTATAGCTTGTTGGCCGGTTTCTCAAAAGTTACCTCCATCACACTACAACCTTACAAAGCTTGAAATAAGATTAGTTATAGATGGAACTACTGCGGCTACAGATGGAGGTTGGGCACTTCTTCGCCCTCTGACTTGTGTCGTACACCTACAAAAGTATGGCGAAAAAGAAAGAAAGAAGAGATTCAAAGAGAGAATCAAAAGATAGTGCATATGGCTTTGGGGAATATGCCTTTCTTAAAACAAAACTTTTCTTATAAGAATGCTTCTTTGTAATCGTTTTGAAAATAATTTCAGAAGGTTTTTAAAAGCTTTTGCCAGGTCTGGTAACCTTCTGCTTTGATACTAAATGTAACACCCCACATCCGTTAAGGTCACTCACAAAGGGAATGCCTTAACTTCGATGGAGCATTATGGGTACTGGAACAGAAATATTACAAGACAGACATATATAATACAGCGAAAAGTAAAGTAGAAGTACTTCAAATCATTTATTAAATATAATTGTTTACAATAAAAGCCCATCAACTTCCGATGCTCAATTACATAGTTAAAATATCTGTCTTGCTCAAAACAAAGAAGCATAAAAATAAACTGTAGTATTCCCCAATAAAGCAAAGCCAGCCATAGCCAAGAGAAATCCAAGCCATACATGAAAGAGCCTTGAAGCTTGGTAAGATCCGAACTAAGCTGTATTCCCACCCTGCGAACCAGGGGGGGATGGAAGAAAAAGAGGCGAAACAAACCGGGTCAGCCATAAAGACTGAGTAAGTCCTAGTGACTTTCAACATAAAAATAGGTAAAGCTAATATGGCATGGATAAACTGAAAGTAAACATAAGCATGATGACGAGGTAAGCTACAGGCACGATGAATCAAGTATACAAGGTTCCTACCAAGTATCACATCGCAAGGTTTCTATCAAGTATAACATCGCAAGATTTCTAAGCTTCACCATTACGCTATTTTCCTTGATTTCCTATATTCTCTGCACCTCCTAACTAGCGTTCCAATTAGTTTACTTAGTTGTAATTACAAGATAAGTGATCCCCCATAACCCACATGATAGTTTTATAGGTACATATTCTACGATGAGGGTCCCACCATATATTGACAGTTTCATGTCCCCACCGTACCTATCTTAATTGATCGGCTCTTACTTACAATGTTTCACATGTGTTATATACTAAGGTTATCCCAACCCCGTAGTTGTGGTAGCCTTCAGGACTACATCTAATATGAGGATTTCACCTCAACTAGCCCAATTGCCTTGAATGTGTTAGATGTATCCTTACTACCCTAATTGATCGGCTCCTACTCGACGTAGTTCTTGTTTGTGTGATGCGGCCCCCTATTCGTAGATACCTGTGTTGGTCCCACCCTAGGGTGTATCAATCTCTAGGATGGCAACCCCGACACGATTTTTGATGCACAGCTTTATATCTACTGATGCCTAGTGGCTAAATTTTCCACTCCAGAATACGTTCACGCCCGTAATCCTTCGGAACCTGCACTGCTGCATCACCTGCCGCCGTTTGACCGCTTATAATCAGCCCAGTAATCGTGCCACACCCTGCCTAGCTCAGGGTACCGTTGATACCTAATGTGGGTTACTGCTGAAACGGGTCCCACTACAAGGGTTTTCCTAGGGTCTATTCGTATACCCCACAGTTGGTGAAGTGTTATCCATTCAAGTTAACTTAACCCCACCCCCCATCATGTTACCTTGGTTAAGTGTTCTCTCTTGTGTTACTTAACCCTACAACATGTCTTGTTATATCGGTTAAGCGTTCTCCCCTGTGTTAACTTAACCCTTACCACACCTCACGTTAGATTGGTTAAGTGTATGTTAACTCAACCCCATCAACTAGCCATATTATAATGGTTAAGTGTTATCAACCTATTCAAATTAACCTAACCCACTTTCTTTTCATGTTATGTTGGTTAAGTTTTATAACTTAACCACAACCACTTGTCTAACTAACCCGTTGTATTAGTTAGGTGTTCTCACTTTACTTAACCCTATCCACTTGTCTAATTAACATGTTATAATGGTTAAGTGTTCTCAATTTACTTAACCACACCTACTTGTCTGATTAACACGTTATCTTGGTTAAGTGTTTTTAGTGATTCATGACTTAGCCTTACCAAGTGTCGTTTATCGGTTCATGTTGACTTAACCTACCCATATGTCATGTCAAATTGGTTAAGTTCACACTTATAATTTTTACGTGTTCTTAACTATACCGGTTAGGTCCATCTCCACATGTCAAATTTCCATGTCATCCCACCTAACCCTCTAACCATACCCATGCCTTATTATGGTTAGTATTCCTTACTTCATTTATTATGACGAACGAAACATGACCTCTCACATTAGACCATGCACTTTGTGGCCACTAGATTTGCCGGGCGGTTCCGGGCAGATTTACACCACAAACTGAGTCTAACCTCGTGTCATAAACCGTTACACCTACAATTCGACCTTCGACCTCTCACATTAGACTGACACTTTGTGGCTACTGGATTTGCTGGGCAGTTCCGGGCAGATTTACACCACAAACTGAGTCTGACCTCGTGTTAAAGGTTCATTAATGGTTGTATTCCACCTAAAACCCCAATATCAGTTCATGTGTTTAACATATAAAAATGTTCATGTTCGTGCTTCAGCCATGTTCATATTTCCAGTTATATGCCAATTATCAAGTTCATAATTCACGTTTTTGCCCCAAAACGTATTCCCAAATTATTATCGTAATACACTATAAGGTTATGCCAAGTTATAGCCTTTTATTTACAATACATGCCAACTACCCAAAACCCAACTTAGGCGCGTTCATATTAAACCTCTACCAAGTCATAAATTATCATATATGTTTCAACTCCAAATTTTACATAATTAACATATGCCCAAGTTCTAGATTACATGTCAGTTTTATATATTCCCAATTCATACCAAATTTACATATGTTCAATTCATGCCGTTTTACATGTATGCCAATTTTATGCCAATTTACACACATACCAAGTTTCATGCCGTTTTACATATATCAATATTCTTGCCATTTTACATAGGTCAAGTTTCATACCAAACTACATTTATTCCATGTTTACACCAATTTACCCAAACTTACAAACTTTAATTATAACAATAATACTCAAATCCCAATTTCATGTTATGTCGTCAATTCTACTAAACATATATATACAATATAGACAATATTCCCATATTTTCCCATATTCAATCGTACGCAAATCGCGGTTTAGGCCTAGGTCCGAAATTGACCTAGGTTCATCGAAAGAAAATAAATAGGGAAGGTAGAATTTGTATAACAATCAGTATAGAGAGAAAACTTGGCATAAAAACAACATATCAGGCATAAAAGATAGATCTTGATAATAATATCAACATGAATCAAGAAAAACTGATTTACAACAGGCTGAATAGATCATAAGCTTGACATGAGAACGAAAATAGAAAAGTCCCAAAACTCAAGATTCAAGAAGCAACAGAAATAGATCTGAATCAATAAACATACTTAAATCCAATTCCACTTTATTCCATGGCCATATTATAATTAACAAGTCTAAATCTAAAAAGTAACTAGAACTTACAGAGCATGGCTAGCGAATTAAGAACTGAAATTGATGTAGAAACGTTGTGGTGTCACTGATCTATTCTCTTGAATTGTTGTAGAAGCGTTGACCTTTGATTTGAATCGAGTTTGAATGCTTAAGCTTTAATTTGGAGGCGACGGCCATGGTTCAAGAGGGAGTTCAACAGCATAACAGTGTAAGGATGATTTGCTATGAATTGGGTTAGGTCATAGGGTGTTTATATAGATGTAGGAAACTTATTTAGGCCCTTAGATAAAACCTAGAATCAATCCTGACCTTCAGAAATCGTCCTAGCCCACTGACTCAACCGGTGCACCAAACCAGGCCACCCTGGCCCGACCAGGGAGGTTGACCCCCAGGTCGACCCTATGGTCGACCTGGTCTGGCCAGGTCGACCCCTTGGTCGACCTGGGCTCTGGGCTGGAATTTTCCCGCCCAGCCCGCTTCTGGGTCTTGAATTCGAATTTCTGAGTTGTTTTTAAATCTAAAAAATCGTAAAACTTCTAGAGGTCATAACTCGGTCATACGAACTCCGATTTTCGAAAAATCGGACTTGACTTCATGCGGAATTTCGAGATGAACACAATGGCGCAACCCTTTTCCCACGATTCTCATTTTAAAAGTTAATTATACCCTAATTTCTAGTTTCAACATGTTATTAAAATTCGGGTTCTTATAGTAACGGAGTAGGGTAGCTCACGGGGGATGTCCACTTCCTCTAGGCATTTGTAATGGCCAACCTAGGGACAAATTTGTTTACGGGATATGTAGCATGTTGTTTAATTCACTAACTATCTAGGGGGAGTCTTAAGTGGCACAGATGTTCATCGTAATATCAGTTAAGTAGTAAATGTGAAGTTCACCGAAGGGAGTCTTAAATGGCTATGTGCGGGCCTACCTTAAAACTGGTATTAAGTGGTGAGATATTACTTCTTATATTACTTGTGATATTATGGACTAAAAGACGGTGTTGTATTAGGACAAGGTCCTAAGGGGAGAAGGTCCACCTCAGGGTTATAGGAGATCACAAGAATCCACCTTTATTAATTAAGTCAGTATGGTGCTTAAGTGACCGAGAATGACCACCTCATTGGGTCTTCACCCTAAATGCACTAATCGAGGTCTTAAGCGATTGAGTCGGATATCCACCTCATTGGTTATATACTTCTTGTTTATGCATGTGCTTGTGTATTTCGAAGACATACCTTGACATATATATAACCTGCTAAATCTAGGGTATCGTCTTTAAGTAAATACTATTTTCAGTCATACAAGACTTTATGTTTTGACCCCTTTCCTTAACATATCCAACAGGTCAGCAGGTGAGGTAGATTCAATGGATGAAGAAATGATGGAGACTGAAGAGGACAATGGATACATTATTCTATTTTTAGTTATCTTTGCTGAATTGCCTATGGGACCTCTAGATGATGAATTCTATATGATGTACCTTTTGAATAATTATATCTTGACAATCCTATTTGAATTCTGTGGCTTTTTATGAAATGGTACATCTTATTTTGGTATTGTATTTTCTAGTTCCACTGTATGAGATTCCATAATGCTATGTCTATCTGTGATTCTATGCAAATGTATTTCCTTATAGGAACTAGCGATCCATTTAGAGTGGCTCCAAGTTTCGATAGGCCTTTTCTTGGTCGAAATTTAGGCTCACTTCGGGCGGGTTGTTACATTTGGTATCAGAGCATAGATCCCCTGACTATATGGAAATTATACGTATGAGAGACGTACTTGTATTTTGAAAAAGGTTTTCAAACTATATATAATATATATACATATCCCAATAAGCATATGCTTCTATACTAGGCAGCTTTACCATTTTCTTCCTTCTTTCAGCTTAAATACTATCTTAGGAGTATCCACTGAAGGATTCTTCCTTTTCTTTTCAGATAGTAGAATGGCCGATCATCCTTCCGAACATGGAAACAAGGCAAGACCTCAGTATTTGCCAGAGTGGTTCCAACAATTTCTCCGAGCAAGTCCCTGTTGCTAATCCCGCCCTAGAAGTGCCTGCAGCACCAACCGCTGAAATAGCCTTTGATTTTTCTCGATTCTGTAAAATCTTCCCAAACTTTGGTGTGAATCATTCTCAGGAACAAAGGGTTTTACTAACTCCCAAGCTTGGATAAGGACTGCGAAAGGATTTTTGAAGCCACTGGAAGGTAAGACGAAGAAAAAAGGAGAATTGCGGCCTGGCACTTGAATGGGGAAGCCCCTGAATGGCGGAAAAGTGTATCAGGAGAGAATGAGGGTTGGATATTTACATAGGCCGAATTCAAAGCCTGCTTCGAAGCAAAGATTCTGCCAAAAGCAGAGATGACGATCCAATTAGAAAATTTTATCCATCTTAGGCAAGGATGTTTGAGCCTACAAGAGTATGTGGCTAAATTCATCGAGTTAAGTAAGTTTGGTAGGGGATTGGTAGATACCCCGATGAACAAAGCCATAAGATTTGTTAAGGGATCAAACTCCCCATTAAAGGACACTTTGTTAGCACAAGTAACGTTCAGAGCAACCTCTGAAATTTTAGTGGAAATGACCATTTTATGCACAGCTGAAGGACCCAAGGAGAGTAAGAATGGTGAGAAGGGTGACAGAAGTTATAATAAGGATAAGAAGAAGGAGTGGTGGAAGAATAAGAAGAAAGGGGGTAAATTCAAAAGGGAAGCTAAGACTTGTACAAGGTGCACCGCAAGATCCACGAGGCCAAGGATTGTAGGACTTATTTGGTAAAGAAAGAACCTAAAGGAAAGCATTTCAACTATCACATGTAAGGACACATGTCTAAGGACTGCCCAAAGCCTAAATTTATAAGAAGCGTCTAGAATTATGCATTGGAGGCAGCTCCGATAAAGAGATGACCCCCAAGTGACCAAGGTCAACCCGCTCTTGAAAGTATAACCTCTATTTTAGGAATTTCCATATACACCTTGTTCAATTCGGGATCAACCCATTCTTTCATTTTAAGAGGCTACTTAATTTATTGAACCTTCGCTTATCTATCTCTAGCAATATGATAGAGGGGGCCAACCTTATCGAAGGAGCTAAGTATTTCGAGTTGTTTTGCAAAAACCTAATATTGGATACCAACGATGTAGAATTCCTTTGCGAAGTGTATGAGTTGGATTTTAGGGAGTATGAGCTTATCCTAGGCATGGATTGGCTATCATTTTATGGGGTCGTTCTAGATTGCGACAACAGAATCGTTCATCTTAGGAGTCGACGGGGACGTAATCTGAGTATATCTTGTAATGTTAGGAATAAGGATAAAGTCTTATTATATTACTTATCTCCTAGTTCAGAAGGACTATCTTCGGTCCCCATAGTATGTGAGTTCTTGGACGTCTTTGAGGAAGTCAGGGGACTTCTACCCCATAGAGAAATCTCTTTTCAAATTGACTTAGAGAAGGACACTAGACCAGTAGTTTTACCTTTAAGGCATATGGCGCCTAAAGAAAGAAGAGAATTAGACAACCAGATTTCGGAATTACTATAGAAAGGCTTCATTCACCTCTGAATGGGGTGCACCTGTTATGCTTTCCACCAAAGCAGATGGATCATTAAGACTTTGCGTGGATTATAGTGAACTTAATAAGCTGACCAAGAAGAATAGGTACCCCTTACCTAGAATTGATGATCTATTCGACCACTTGGGAGGAGCACGAGTATTTTCCTAATTATACCTTCGACTGTATTTCACCAATTAAGGATTTCAGAGGGCAGTAAAGATATGACCGCGTTTAGGACGCCGGATGGATTGTTCCAATGGGAAGTTATGCCCTTCGAACTGACGAATGCACCCGCCTTCTTTGTTGACCTCATGAGTAGAGAGTTTATGGGCATTTTAAATAAAATTGTGGTAGTCTTCGTAGATGATATCCTTACATTTTCAAAGGACCATAAAGAACATAAAAATCAATTAATTATTTTCCTATTGAGTCTTTCAAGGGGTTTCCTTTCGGTGAAGGCTGTTAATGGCATCAAAGTTTCTTGCTCCCCCTTCTTTATTTTCTACATCCTCTTACGAACTCAAATTTTTCTCTATGATCCTCACAGTTAAATCTTCCTCACACCTAATATTCTCCAACTTTTTGTATGCCATCGTAGCCTTTCCCGAAAAGTAATTCGCAGATCGATCTTGATCTGTACCGCTTTGCTCCAACTTGCATCTCGATCTTCGACTCACCTGTACTTTCTTTCATCTCCTCCTTCAAACGCTACCCCTTCGACATCTAACGTGGTGTCCAATGCAAGCTACTTTCTATTTCAGATCTGTACCTACGCTTTCATGATTTCACGACTCACCATCTGCCTTCCAATAATGTGCCTAACTAGGACTTCGGCGAATTAGAGCCCACATTACTGGGTGAATTTATGGCCAGCTAGGTCTGACCGTTGTCAGGTGAAAATTTGGGTGGTGTTTGTTGGGTTGTTTTGCTTCTGTGGGGGTAGTAGGAGGCTTGTAGTGTGACATCTCAATCAAGTGAAGATGCTTATAACACCCATGCTATTTTGTGGTTTCCCACGTATAATGCTTTAGAATCTACACTGTTCCTTTAGTTACTTATTTTCTGTGTGTAGTTTCTGGGTTTCCATTTGTAACTGTACACGTTATTCTTATAAGCAATGTAATTTCATGTAATCTCCTGGTGGAATATAAATTGGATGTAGTCTAGTTACTCAGGCTAGCTTCTTTGCTCTTAGCCTAATAGGTAGAGTGAACGGAACACTTTAAACTCCATGAGTGGTGGACGGTCCACCTTAAAAACCAAATGGTTGATTGTCAACTAACAATCACCTAAACTATACAGTATTCTTTTTATTATCAGTTATAATAAAAGGTGTTTGCATCCACCTTAAAATCGGATTGCTTTGCAAAAAGGAAAAAGTAAAAAAGAACATGAAAATCAATTAAGACAGGTTCTAAGGATATTAAGAAAGAATCAGTTGAAATTAAAATTCTCGAAGTGTCACTTCTGGAGGGAAGAAGTTAGATTTTTGGCACATATCATGTCAAGCTAAGGCTTCGCAGTAGATCACGCAAAGATCGAGGCAATTAAGGAATAGGGAATACTCGAAATGCTACAGAAGTGAGGAGCTTCCTTGGATTGGTTGGATATTACAGGAAGTTTATTAAAGACTTCGCAAAGATTGTTGTCACCTTTGACCCAATTAACGAAGAAGAACTTGGTATTTTCTTGGAGTAATAAATGCGATATAGCCTTTAAGAAATTAAAGGAAGTATTAGCTAGTGTTCCAGTTCTTATTATACCCGATGGTTCAAAGATGTTAACTGTTTACACTGACGCATGTGGAACAGGTTTAAGAGCCGTCCTTATGTAGGAAGGAAGAGTAGCTGCTTATGCTAGTAGACAACTTAAGGATCCCAAGAAGAGGTACCCAATTCAAGACCTTGAATTAGCCGTACTAGTGTTCGCCTTAAAAATGTGGAGGCATTATCTTTTAGAGGAGATATTAGAACTTTTTACTGACCATAAATCCCTAAAGTACTTATTTTCTCAACGTGTCCTGAATTTGAGATAATAATGATGGATGTAATATATTTCATGTTTTGACTTCATGATCCAGTATACCCCAGGAAAGGGTAACGTCATGGCAGACACATTAAGTAGAAAGCATACATCCTTGAATGCAATCTCGAATGGAAACAATTAGAGTTTCTCTCTAATTTTATCTTGCAACCCTCACCAGTAACTTCTAATGGTTTAATTGGAGCTACTTGTTATACCCACTCTAAAAGAAAGGATTCAGAGTATGCAAGACCTTGATGGAGAGATAAAAAGCCTGAAAGAAAGTGTGGAAAGAGACCTTTCCTAATTCAGTCAGATATTCATTAAGTAGCAATGAAAGTTTGCTTAGGGATGGATGACTTTGTGTCCTTAAAGATTAGGAAATTAGAAAAGAAATTTTATAGGAGTGCCATAGGTTAAAGATAACCATACACCCTGAGGGAGATAAAATGTGTGTGTGTGTGTGTGTGTGTATATATGAAGAGGAATCTCCATTAGGAAGTGATGAAAAAGGATGTAGTCGAGTACGTAGCTGAATGTTTAACATGTCAAAAAGTAAAAGCGGAGCAAGGAAAACCTGGACGATTGCTATTACCATTCGAGATTCCCATATGGAAGTGGGAACATATTTCCATGGATTTCATTGATGGACTTCCAAGAAGTCAAAAGGGAAATGAGGCTTTTCGGGTTGTAGTAGACCGTTTGACCAAGAGTGCTCACTTTATACCAATAAAAAAGAATAGGATTGCAACCTCACTGAACTAATTATATGTTAGAGAAATAGTCAGATTACATGGTATCCCATTCAATATAGTGAGCGGTAGAGACTCCTTATTCACAAGTGAATTTTGGAGATGTTTACAAGCTACATTGGGAACGACCCTCAACTTAAGTACAACTTATCACCCGCAAACTGATGGCCAGACAGAAAGAGTAAATCGGATCCTAGAATACTTGCTCAGAGCTTGCATTATCAAATTTGGAGGAGTTTGAGAGTGGCATCTACCGCCTGTGGAGATTACATACAACAATAGTTTTCAAGCAATGATTGGTATGACCCCTTTTGAAGCGCTTTAAGGGAGGCTATGCAAATTGCCAACTTGTTGGTGGGAAACTACGGACCAGGTTCTACTCAGACCAGGCTTCATCCGTGATTCCACGGAGAATATTTCCATGATTAGGCAGAGGAGAAGGCAGCTCAAGACCATCAGAAATCGTATGCCAATAAGCGAAGGAGGAAACTTGAGTTCAGTATTGGAGACTTGGTATTCATAAAAGTATCCCATCTCAAGAAGACTATTCAATTTGGGAAGACTGGGAAGTCAGCTCCCAGATTTATTGGGCCTTTTCGCATCTCGAGAAGATGGGATCTTTAGCTTATGGAGTGGATCTTCCAGAACGTTTATCGGGAATCCATAATGTTTATCATGTATCCCATTTAAGAAAATGCCTTCATGATTCTGCTATTAGACTCAAGCTTGATGAAATTTGAAACGTAGGAAAACTTGAGTTGGAGTCTAGGGTGCCCCATGCCGCTGCAAAGATTGTAGAGCACAGAATCAAGACACTCCAGAATAAAACCGTTCGCCTCATCCGAGTACAATGGGGAAATGATAGTACAGAAAGAACATGGGAGACTGAAGATAAGATAAGACTGACCCACCCAGAGCTTTTCTTGGGTAAGTATTCCTCTAAACTACATTTATGGATGCATTGTGGTTGCTAGATTCGATGTTAGGAAATGGATGCAACGCAATTGCAAAGCAAACCCATATAGAAATATATGCATATTAGGATGTTTTGCATACATACTGCATCACTTATATATATACACTAAGATTTAGCTCACTTTATTAAGTCTGTAGTTCATTATCACAATGAGTCATGTATGTTTTTGGATGAATTAAAAATAACATGGGCGTACAACATGGATGTTTAGAGCGAGTTGTGTTTTTTACTCCTTCAAACCGATTTCGGGACCAAATATATTTAGGGGAGGGGAGAATGTAATACCTCGTAAAAATATATCTAAATATATTTAAAATAACAATTAATGAAAATAAGCAACTTAATAATAAAATATAAACAGGTTGAAAAATGAAATTTTGCAGCATTAAGAATTTGGTTACGAAAATATTTTATTTAGGTTCGCGACAAAATTTTGATGTGTTTTCATATATAATATATTGAAAACGGTGTTCGTATGAAGAAATTACAATCAAAAGAAATCAGACGGAAAATGTGTATATATATGTGATTAAATAAATAATATAAATCCAAGAGATAAAATAATCTGGTAAATTTGAATTTCAATCGAAGAGATAAGGATAAGGGGACAAGAATAATGATTATAAGGTAAGAAATAAACTAATTGATTAACATTGTATATAATATAACTTTCTAACCCCCTATACATTTATTGGGCAAATCAGAGACCAAGAGGTCGACCTCCCTGGCACTTGAAATGCCCAATAAGTCTGGATTTGGGTTTGGTTTTGGGGCTAATTTATAAGAACGAATAACTAGGATTAAATCTTAATAATCCCACGGTTCTTGTTTACACAAACACTTAAAAATAACGACCTAGACTCCATACCTAAACCTAGCCACTATCTCTATTTGAGCCTTCACTCTGCCATTGATTACATAGAAATTCAAAATAGGTTTTCTTCTTGTCTCAAAAATCTATTCTTATTTTTCTAATCTCTTTTCTAATAGGATTTAAATTAGAATATATATCTAGAATCACACGGTTTATATATGTAAGAAATTTAATTATTTGATTCTTATGTATATAGATCTCTAGGGATTGGAGTTTGTATCAAATAGACAAAACTGCGTTAGATCCACGACCTTTCCAATCACTTTGAGTGGAACTAGTAATCACTTAGGCATATTTTACCTTTGTATATTATTATATGAAATTGTATGCCAAAGGAGATTTGGAATAATGGTAATATCAAACTATGAAACCCATAAACATCATGTTTTTAATATATATATCTCGCATGAATTGTAAATTGATATTGGGTTTGTGGATTTATTTGAGTAGCAGATGAAGAACATTTGGGTGATATACTTATATATGATTTGATTTATCCTTTCTATCTAAATCTTTGTTTGAGATGTAAAGGGGTTTAGATTTGATTGGTTTTATTATTTGAATAGGTTTGGATTTCAATTATAAATGGATAATCTGAACGTATTCAGATTTGAAGTAAATCAAATGTCAACGTTTTTATAAACAACATAAGAAAAAGGTGAATTAGATAAATAAAATTTTATGTATATGTATGTACATATGTATATGATTTACCCCTCATTCTTGGTGCATTTCTTGAATTATTACAATAAGCCTAGGGATGCAAGTTTTGATTTTATGTTGTATTTTCCATTACTGCTATTGTTAAATTTGCCCTTCTGTCATTAAGCCATATGTTTTGCAGTCTGATGTGGAAATTAAACTTGTATCCCTTGAATACAGCTTAAATTGACAATTTACACCATTAAAACGTTTCTTCACCCTAACGAAAACTAGCGTTTGTTATACATATTTAATATTCTATTTATGTAACGTAGTCAACATAATTCAACGTAACAATGACGTAATAAATATGTTAGAATACAGTTTGAATTTGAAATGTATATATATATTGATTGCTTGTGTGTGTATATAGAATGGCTTATCTATACATTAAATAATGACACATAAACATGAGGTTGGTCGTCATTTGTGCTAGAAGTCTTCCCAGAACCAACCGATAAATCCAACAACCACAAGTGGGTCCAGCTAATGAGAGAGGTCAGGGTGCCATGGGCCATTCAAGTTTAGTACACTATGACACAAAGTTACACCCACCTGTAGTAGAAGTCTGTCCAGAACCGCCCAGCATATCCAGCATCTACAAGTAGATGGTTTATTGTGAGAAGTCTAGTGTGTGTGTGTGTATATATACATGAAAACCTATTATGTGTAGAAATAGGCAGGTTTACTACGCCTTGGGAATGTCTTAAGTGTTCAACTCTCTTCTTATTTAGTATGGGTCTTAAGTGGTTATGACTAGGATCCTTTCCGAAGTTTTATTCCTTGGATAGGTACCAAATTCATGGGACCCACCCTTACTAGATTGGAAATAAGTATATAGGTCCTCCTTCTCTGAAATTGGTTTCCCATAGAGGTAACGGAGTAGGGTAGTTCACGGGGGATGCCCACTTTCTCTAGGAGCTTGTATGGGTCAACCTAAGGACAAATTTGGTTTACGGGATACATAACATGCTATTTAATTCACCAACTGTCTAAAGGGAGTCTTAAGCGGCATAGATGTTCCATCTTAATATCAGTTAAGTAGTAACATGCGATGTCCGCTGGAGGCGTCTTAAATGGCTATGTGCGGGCCTACCTTAAAACTGGTTTTAAACGGCGAGTTACTACTTCTCATATTGCTTGTGAGAATATGGACTTAGGAATGGTGACGTATTAGGACGGGGTCTTAAGGGACTAAGACCCGCCTCAGGGTTATAAGTGATCCCAAGAATCCACCTTTATTAAATAAGTCAATATGGGCCTTAAGTGACCGAGAATTCCCACCTCATTGGGTCTTCACCCTAAATGTACTAATGGAGGTCTTAAGCGATTGACTCGAATACCCACCTCATTTCTTAGATACTTCTTGTTTTTGTGTGTGCTTGTGTGTTTCGTAGACATACCTTGACATATATATAACTTGCTAAATCTAGGGTATGGTCTTTAAGTAAATACTATTTTCAGTCACACAAGACTTTATGTTCTGACCCCTCTCCTTAACATATCCAATAGGTCAGTAGGTGGGGTAGATTCAATAGATGAAGCAATGATTGAGACTGAAGAGGATGATAGAGATATTGTGCTATTATTAGTTATCATTGCTATATTGCTTATGGAAACTCTAAATGATGTACCTTTTGAATAATTGTATCTTGATAATCCTGTTTAATTTTTGTGGCTTTTTATGAAATAGTACATCTTATTTTGGTGTTATATTTTCTTGTTCCATTGTGTGAGATTCCATAAGCTATGTTTATCTATGATTCTATGAAAATGTATTTCCTTATAGAAACCAAGGATCCATTTAGAGGGGCTCTAAGTCTCGATGGGCCTTTTCTAGGTTGAAATTTAGGCCCACTCCCGGTGGGTTGTTACAAGATTGCTACAAGTTGGAAGATAGAATGCTTACATTAATGTATTTTGTATCGACGTTCATAGATTGTTGTTTTTAATATGTATAATTTTGGTTAGCTACAATTCATTATATGCATGGTTACTTTTGGTCACAAATATTTATAAGTTGAAAACCATGTGCGAAATATTATAGATATATACATTATGGTTTGGCTTTGGGCTCCATTTGTTTACGTATATTATAATGTCATAATTGTGGCACTTTTAATTTTATGATATATTATTAGATTCTTAATTTATAAGCTTGACAGTATATGACAATCTGAAATAATAAATAGTTATGGCTTTTTAATCATGCTATGAAAAGACTGTTTTTCAAGCTTTAATACTATAGCGTCAATGTTGTTGCTATAAACAGTTCTCGTAGCAAGCAATTGATGCTATAAAGGTACTCACGAATTATTCTATAGTGTCTTTTGATGCTATAAAAAACTACAATGTAAACATATTATAGTAGTTAAATGACGTCATAAATGTTAGAAGTGTCGTTCTATGTACATGTTTTATAGAAAGTGATGAAACACTATAGAAGGTATTTGTATTGACACATAACGTCAAGGATAGCAATAAATCTGCTATAAAATAAGGTTTTCTATAGCGTCTCACTAACACTGTTGTATTTTTATGACCTATTATAGCTTGTTTTTTTGATGCAAAACCCATTATAGCTTGTTGATATATAGTTTTTATAAAATCCTATAGTTTTATTTTATTGTGGATATTAAACGGTGTTAAAGTGCATGTTTGTTATAGTAGCCGGTTGAGTTTTTTTGGATGGTAAACAAAGACATTTTTGTGATGGATTTGGGTTTTCAAGGCTCCCATAAATTGTTAAAATATATAACATGGGTTGTCGATTCAAGCCTAACTGAGATTTTGTGAGAACTGAATTGACATAGGTGATACAGATATGGTGCATCATCCATGGCAGGTTTGAAAATATTAGATACATGTTTGAATAATATTAAAAGATACCACATCATTCAAAGACTGTTTTGGCAATTTTATTGAAAAATTCGGTCTTTGAGATGAGTTAAGTGTTATGAAGATTGATTCTTATAACATAATATGTGAAAATTATAAATTTACCTGAACTTCATCGTGTGTTCATATACCAAAGTGGATGGCTAGTTTATCCCCTGTGATAACTATAACCTTGAAATTATGGAAATTGCAGACTAAAATATTTTGATATGTTTCAAACCAGGCTTGTTGAGGCACCATTACAAATAACAAAAAAAAGATGAAATATTGTTAAGAGTAGAAGCTGCTAGCATAAACCCTTTTGAATGGAAGGCTCAGAAAGGCATGGTATGCCCTTTTATGCCTAAAATATTTCCATACATATCAGGTTTGTTTCTCGGTTTTTCTATATCTAGAGATCCATGTGTCTTATTACTCTTATCCCTTGTGCCAGTTTTCTGATGCATGTAGTCTAATCTAATAACTAAGTAACAAATGCTTTTGGTTTGTTTATTCACAAATGGTAGGAATCCACTTGTAATTTCATACTATATACATACATACATACATATCTTAAAGAACCCACATATAGATTACTGTTTTTTCCTAAATCAACTTATGCCTTTATTTTCTTATACTTATCCTGTTGATGATGTTCAACTTATGCCTTTTTTTGCTATGGTTAAATATGTTTTGCTGAAACCTGGTGGCTTTATTGAACTTCTTAATGAAGCTTGGTGAGAAATATACAAATTATTATTAATATTATTTTCACCAAAACTAAGTTTTTATCAATGAAGTTTGAAATTAACTCCTAGATCTATTGACATAACAATATGCAAACCAATCATGCATCCCTCGTCTTAATTACTTAGAAGTACATTTCTTGATGGTACTTACAGCATGTTTCCGAAGTAAATACATGAATCTTTTGTATAGAAGTTGTGTCAAAGTTTTTAGAAAATATATAACCAATTTATAAGGCCAAAACTTTCGCGTATAGTTTCTCAACCCTCGTTATGCAGGAGAGTTAAATATTTGTTCCCTTATAATTTGAATTATACGAGCAATGTTGGAAAATTTAACATCTCTTCTGGTAGGTTACCTGCCATGCGGATCAATTCTTAGACAAGAACAAAAATAATGTTGTTGCAGAACCTCAGGATTTGCTGAATCCTTGCAGATGCTTTTTCCTTGCTGGGATATTTCCATCACTTCCTGTTAAAACGTCAAATGCATCTAAATTTTCATCAATCAGATCAACTTTTAAGATTTAGTTCTGTTATTATATTTCAATTTTGTCATCTTTTTCGGTTCCATTCATGTAATTCGTATTTGGAAAGCTGCCATTTGATTTGTATAACCTATAATGATTCCCTCCAGTTTCCTAATTTTTAAATGATACTACTACAAATAATATGGGAATTAGTTTTTTAGCCCCCTTTTACTTGAAAATAAAGAATGTAGATTCTAGAGATAATTGTATTGGAGATAGTGAAGGGAACAATTTACATTCAGTTGCAGTTCACTTCCTAATGGAGACCTTTGAACTCTACGAGGCCCTATTTATCAGATGTGTGAAGTTAAAAAAGTTTCTTAAACCTAGTACATTTGAAAATGCCAATATTACAAATTGTTATAATTTCTATACAAATATTATTGCTATTATGCTCCTTTATTATTGATTAATTGACAGCTCCTTTCTATGTAAAGGGGCGCTCTTGAACCAATTCTGATCAGGGGTGCGTGATATCCAGCTAGAAGGACTTTTTATGAATTTCTTTTTCAATTTGGCATGCTTGCTCAAATTCTCTATGTCTCCATCTGGATATTCATGATGAAATACCTTGTATGACCATGGTGTTTGCTCGACCTTTGCTTCTATGGCAGGTATTATCAGACATTTGCTCGACCTTTGGAACTTACGAACATGATAAATTTGTAAAAACACGGTGTTTTTAAGAGCTGAACATATCACTAAATTAGATGCCAATGGAGCAAAAGTGATTGTAAAGGTAACAAGTATCATATACAGGTAAACTATTCCCCTCAAACATTCATATAGAGGAAAGACAGCAAATAACTATTTTTTTATTAGATATCGCGTACTTCCAAATGCGGAAAATATTAAACAAAAGATTAATACTTGTCATAGAAGCAGTTGGCCCAAACTTATCTTGTAACATATATACACACACACACCCATCAGTCATCAAAGAATATGAAAACGAAACTAAGATAAATAGGTTCGTCAGCTGTGCAGCCCATCATCAGCTTCATGTACTCTTTGCTCTTTATTTGTAGTGGAACTATTTATGGTAAGCTTAGCTTCCATTAGTTTGAAGCTCTTACTGGAAGATTTGCCTCCTTACTAGTTCAAATGGTGGATTTCAGTTGCAGTTTTAACATGAATTATGCTATTTTTGCCCTATTTGATTTCAAATTACAAAGGTGAAGATAAGGAAAATACAATTATGAATTTTTTTTGTTTTACACTAGCACTTAGTACTAGGATTTATCTTGCAAGCTTACTGTCATCATGTTATTTGTTTCCTCCTTATTTTTTTATTGTGCTATTCTTTCGTATCTATTTAATTTGTATGGTTTGTTTAAGTGTAATTATAGGGTAATTTATTCAAGTTCATTATGCATGGCATACTCGTCTATGTTTTGATTTCAGATTATCCCATTTCTTGTGATTTTTGACTAACCTGTATTTTGTGATCATTGACATGTCGAATAAAAATAGTGTTATTATGCATTATGTTTTACTTGTTAATTATATGCTACTTTTTTTTGGCTACATAGCATAGAAGAGCGGACCTGAAAGTGGTAGACAATGGTAGTAAATAATAAATTTTAGAGTAATATCAAAAGAACGTAGCCAAACAATGATAATCTGCAAATTTAAATTTATTAAGATGGCCACCCTTTGTCGTAGAAGTTCGGATTATATTATATAGTATGGGATGAAACTACAGACTTGTTGGTTAAGTCCAGACAATCGTCCGATCACACTACAGACTTGGCAGAGATGTTTGGTATTCTTCGAAAGTATGGGATTAAACTCAACCCAACGAAATGCTCGTTTGGGGTTGCCTCCGGGAAATTCTTAGGATTCATTGTCAGCTCGCGCGGGATTGAGATTAATCCAGACCAGATCGCAGCAATCAGAGGCATTCAGGAGCCTAGACAAATCAAAGATGTGCAAAACCTTGCAGGGAAAGTAGCAGCATTAAGCAGATTCATCTCTAGAGCGACAGACAAATGCATTCCATTCTTTGAATTGATAAAGCGAGGAAAACACATTTTTAAATGGACTCCTGATTGCATAGAAGCATTTTAGAACCTGTTGAATCATCTGGAGAGGCCTCTAATACTGTCTAAGCCAGTGGACCACGAGGATTTATTCGTGTACTTAGCAGTGTCGTCCCACGCGATCAGCTCAGCATTAGTGAGAGAAGAAGACAAGGTTCAAAGGCCAGTGTACTACATGAGTAAAATATTGGCGGCAGCTGAGCGAAATTATCCGAGGATAGAAAAGATGGCGTACAGTTTATTAATTACATCTAGGAAGCTTTGACATTATTTCCAAGCTCATCCTATCACCGTGTACACTGATCATCCGCTTAAGCAAGTTCTACAGAGACCAGAAGCTTCTGGAAGACTGCTCAAATGGAACATTGAATTGAGTCAATTTGATCTGAATTTTCAGCCCCGACGATCGATACGGGGGCAAGTGCTGGCAGATTTCATAGCAGAATTTACTGTCCCGGAGGATGACATAGTAAACGAAGAGGCTGACCCACCAAAATTACTTCTCGATCCTGTTGGATCTAGATTAACCCTAGAGGGGGGTGAATAGGGTTTATTGCAGATTATCGCTGAGTATATAATATTAAAAAAAAAATCACAGCACAAATAATGATCAGAGTAAAAAAAATGCTGTAGATAAATAACACACAGATATACCCAGGTTCGGCAACCCTGCCTACTGCTGCATTCCCCAAAGCTTTTATTATAGAATTATACAGACTCCCGCATACACAAACTTACAGACTCGCGACCCTCGCTAACCGCCTATACAGTTTCGTACACTCGCAATACCTGCTGCTGTACTAACCCTATACTAAAAACCCTGACTGATCTTTGTCCCCAAAATCAGATTTCCCCTGGCTACAATCCCGTAGTCAGTAACCCCTAGTTTTACAGACTAGAAAACTATTCGTTGAATTTACAACTCAAATTAAAAAACAATACAAAATAAAAATTCAAATAGAAAAACCCCCTTTGAATAATAAAGTCTATAGCCCCTTTTAACTTGGCCGGCCCATTTATTTTGGTTCACCCGTTCTCTTTTTCTTTTAAAACAATGGCGGCTGGAACTAAAATTAGGGTTTTCGGATTCTCCCCAAATCTCGATCGTTTGCTTCTGGAATCAGATCACTGATGCTTTGAAAAATATGAATGGCTTTGGTACTTTGATTTGGGAGCTGTTGTGATCGAAAAAGCACTCGAAAAATTGTGAGTTCTCTGTATTTATATCTCTGAATTTTTCTCGAATTGTTTTATGGTTTTGGATCGAATTGTTTGTGGTTTTTCGATATCACTTTGCCAATGATGAACGGTGTGATATATAGGGTTTAGAAGACCTTCAATCACTCTCTGATTTCGAATAATGTCTTGGCTGAATTTTTGCGGTTTTCCCATTTGATTTGCACTGTAAGATGCCGTGATTTATGTTGCCATGATTTCCTCTTTTGGCTCCCTTTGTCTGCGTGATTTTGTGAAGAACCTGGATATATTTTTAGCCCCTTGAATGATTGCCTTGATAAATCCGTGAATCATTCTGCTCCAAAGAATACTGAAATTTATTGCCTATTTGATTTCGAATTGTGGATTGAGAAAGAACTTGCCAAACCTGAATATGCTAAATTTCTGGAAACATTTAACTGCTTTCAATTTGTCCCTCTGTCAATTTTGCATGGAACCATTTCAGGAAACAAATTTTCTGGTTTCTTGCATAAGTTATATTTACCTTGCTTGATTGAAATCATGACATAAAATATATGCACATATGTGATTTCTTTGCTCATTAACCTGTTGCCCGATTTTACATCACGGCGGTTTGCACCCTGTATTACCATGTATCACTTGTGCATGCTGCATATACACTGATCACCTTGCTTTGAATTTTCTTTGTCATATAAACTTGACTTTGTACTTTGACATTGTTCACCGCATTAAACATGCAAAAAGCTGTCATGAACATATTGTGCACAAGCACTTTTACCATTGCTGCTTTGACCATTAATTTGCATATAAAGCTGTCATGAACATATTGTGCACAAGTACTTTTACCATTGCTGCTTGACCATTAATTTGCATGTATTTGAGTTGTATCATGTTCCATTCATGTATTTGGGCTTGACCAGTTGTGTTTGTAAACTTCTGCTGCATGTGTTGATGCTTGTCTCTGCATCATGTGTGCTCCAATGCTTGATGTAGAAATGCACTTGAACTCGACTATTTCGACCACTTCACTTGCACCATGTGAACACTTCTGCCATGTCATTTTATACAGATTTGTGTAATGCATATCCACTTGTATTTGACCTCACAGTATTCCTATAAGCTGCTATGATCATTTGAGTGTGTTTGCCAATTTTTGAACTACTGCTATGCTCCCATGTTTCATGTGCTTCACTGTATATATAAGTTTGATCAAAGTCTTGTACGTTATTTGCCATTGAAATTGACCTGAGCTTGTAGCTGTTTTGACTCATGCTGACATGTACATCCTTGTTGAGCTCGATTTCTTGCTTCACTTCACTGTTTGCACCACCATGTTATACAGTTTCACCATGTACACATGATTGAAATCGATCACTGCTGCATTGTTGTAGTTGAGCTGTGGCCTGACCATGACTGAACTGACTTTGTTGCTGTAGCACATTTGACTTTGCTTCATGTTGCACTTGTACTGGATTGACCTGCCATGTTAGCTCTTGTTTGCTGTTACTTATTTGTTCCACTGACTTGCATGTTGAGTTGCTGTACACTTGTGTACATGCCTTTTGACTACGAGCTGCACCATTTGCTATATGACCCTTGTATGTTGACTTGTCGATCATTTCACTTTGACTTTGACTTTATACATGGCTTTGCACTGTGTCGAGTCGGTCCGTGTGGCTGCTCCATAGCTGCATACTACATTCTGATTGGCGAGGCAGTGCACATATGTATATTTATACATGTGTGTATATGCAGCCATCAGAACAGTTTCTTGTCCCTACATTGAGATATATATATATATATATGTTGTCTGCCTTGTGGTATTTACAGTGTATCACTGTGAATATCACAAGCTGTCTAGACATAGATTGATGGTTTTATAAATCAGACCAAGTCATGAAAAATGATGAGAAACACACCAGAAAACTGAGGCAAATAACATTTTAAAAATAAAAATTTATATTTGCAAGTGTTCTGTTTTATTTCTATTGTAGTATACTGTGTGTTTCTGTTTCATGTGTGACAGGTATGCGGGGATGACTGGACTGACTGTGATGACTGGACTGACAATGAGCAGTGAAGACTGAAGATGAAAAACAATGTGTAGTGTCAGTGAATGTGACAGTGTATGTATGTAGAAATGAGTATTATAGTGAGGAGCTGAGAAGTATTGTATTTCAAAGATGTACAAATATTGGAGTTACAAATTCTGTACTGTTTGAAATGTTGAATAAAATATTATATTTAAATAAAATACTGTTATAATATTTCAATTTTCGTGCAGTAGTATTCCATTTAAATATGAATATTATATTCCTGTCTGTGATGAGAAATAACAGTACAGTAACAAACACATTTATAATAAAAATATTTGGTTGTTATCATCAAACAAAAAATCATATAATTGTGTATACAACACCGTTATATACAACAATCTCCCCCTTTTGATGATGACAAACAAATATGAAGATTTTGAATATAATAAATGTGTTTGACAGTGAATATTGAACTCCCCCTATTTGAAAGCTCCCCCTACAACAGAAACTCCCCCTATAACTATGCATGAGTGAAAAAATGAAAATGAAATGAATTTTCAAAATTAAAAATATTTATAAAATATTCACTCATAAATCAAAATCTAATCCATTCTCCCCCTTTTGTTATCATCAGAGGTTAAAATACAGATGAAAACCGACTAAAAATATAATTTCAGCATAAGAGGAAGAACAGTCATCATAAATCTCAATCAGTCAAACAAAAATCATAATAAACTGAGAACTAGTGGCATATTTCACATTGTAGAGAATGATGGATATATGATGAATTTTATATAAAATGGGAAGAGTTTCAAAAACATATATTTCCAATTATTTTTAGAAGAATTTTATAAATTGAACACAAAAATAGTGATGGATTTGGACTATAATTAATAATTCAATTTAAGTGACAAAAACAAATAATCTCAAATCCCAATAGCTATCTAGGGCTGTCAACGGATACTTTCGGATACGGATAGTGCCATATCCGTATCCGCATCCGAAACCATTTTCGGATATCAGATATCCGTATCCGCGGATACGGACGGATATCGGATAATTATCCGCTCCGCCAACAATCGATAAATCAATTAACATAAATGAATTTTTCTAGCTTAATATTAATCTTTTTCAACCTAATTGATTACTAAAGTGCTAAAAATAAATAAATATGATGATAATATATAATTTTGAGCAATTAACATGCGTTTAGTAGACTTTTAATTTTGCAAATTAATAAATTAGTATATTTAATTATGTTAAAATACACATAATTTAAGCTATAATCGAAAAAAAAGCGAACGGATAATTTTCGGATGCGGATATGTCTATATCCGCATCCGCATCCGCTTTCTCGGATATCGGATATTTATCCACTTTTCGGATACGGATGCGGACGGATTTCGGATTTTTCGGGTATCCATTGACAGCCCTATAGCTATCAATCAACAAATCATAATACTTCATAAGATTTCAACACATTTCACAAATTAGAATATGGATTGATAGGCTAGTTTTTATATACCAAGGAGAAATTCATATACAAATTTATTTAGCAAATTATTTTCTTTTCTTTTTCTTTTAATTTAAGAGCACACTGACCACGCATAACCAGATCTTGGATTTTTAAATGAGATCAGTTGCAGCTTAAATATAAGTAATCTCATAACCATGCATAACCAGAGATTGGATTTTTAAATGAGGTTAGAGAAATACTTCTGAATATTATATTATTATTATTTTCAGTTTCAAAATGAAAAACTCCTCAGTATACAAAACTAATATGTATGATAGAAATGTGGTAGGTACAGGAATGGTTTGTGAAATAAATTTCTAAATTAATCATATTATGGAATATGACCAACTGTATAGGGATCATTGAAAGATCTCAATTTCACTAATTCTGAATAATAACATAATCACAATTCCATCACAAATATTTTCACTGTTTATTCAGAAAAAAAAATTTAAAACAAAATAAACTCTCCACATTAATATAAAAGACATGATGGATGGGAGAATGATGATAGATAAAGGAGATGGTCATGAAATAATTGCCAATTCAAAGATATTATAATAAATGTTCAACAATCATGAAAATTAAAAAAAATCCTCTTGTTGTGAAATATATTGCAGTCCCAATTCATCACAATTTCAAAATCTAATAATAATTTTGATGAATTATAGATACAGTTCGATTTGGATATTGATTTCAATTTCTGAATGAATAATCAATAAATAATTTTAAAATTGAAAATCAATTACAAGAGGGATAAGAAAGATCTCTACAAAGCAAGAGAGAATTAAAAAAATATACAGCAAGACAAAAAAATGCACATCTGATACCAATTGTAGTCTCTTTTATCGAGGAATTTAATTACACCCTGATGGACTATCATGGACATCTCAGACCAAAGAAATTTAAACACAAACCCAGCCAGACAAATTTAGCACATTTATTTGTATAAAGAAAAAAAAAGTGTGGATCTATACAATGTGAAAATTTGAATCTTAGTACAGATGAGTGAAACAAATATAAGCACTTCTGATACCACTTGGTGTCTTTATTCACAAAGCCCAAACAGACAGACTTAACAAATTTGCATATTTTCCAAAACTGCAGATAAGAGCAAGCAATTATTTGAAAAACAGTATCAGAGCAGCAAACAATTCTTCTCAATACAAGCAGTCATTTAGAGCATTTTCACACCAGTATCAGAGCGGCACAAAAATCAATATCACAACAGACTTGTCAGACGATGTTTCTGAAGGTCACAAAAAAAAATATATTCCATGATCCATGATTATAAAATTTAGTTTATTTTAAATCATTTAAAGAAATGTGAATATATCAGGATTTAATGAATCAATCACACAATATTATATTTCAAATTCAAGATATGTGTATGATTCAATAAATCAATAATTTCAAATGATTTTAAACAAACGTATATTAAAATCAAATAACCATGAAATAATAGAGAATTTTAAGACCATATTTTCAAAGAAATTTTCACAAGTATTTCTGACAAACCCATAGAAAAAAAAAATCAGATCATTTACATCAGGTTTGATAGATATTCATGATCCAAAATAATTTATTTGAAATCACTTGAATCAATGTCAAGTTTTGAAATATAATGAATCAGTCACACAAGGTTGATAATTCCAAATTTAGGAGGTGTGTGATTATTCAAAATATTAATAATTCCAGATGATTTCAAACAAACAAATTCTAATCATGATGATCATGAATAACAATGATTTTCAAGATGTATCACTGAGATTCTAGACAATTTAAAAATTTCCAAGCCAATCTGAAAAATAATGAAAACATCACAACTGATAAATAATAGAGTGCTGTAATGAGTGTAATATTTCAAGCTTTTCTAAAATGAATTAGAAGAATCTCAAAACAGCAACAATATGTGAATTTCCATTAAACTTTCAGATCTTCAAAAATTTAGAATTCAAATTAACAGAGTTCAAGATATGACAAGAATACATCAACACTGTTATGAATTCAGAAATCAGAAAAATAAACCTCGAAACAATTGCAGATATTTACAAGATTAAATTCAGGATATGGGAATGATTAACACACGATGATTTTATACAAATAAAGCATATTTCCAGAAAGATCATGAATTTTGCAACTGGAAGTTTCAGAAGTACAGACAAAGAAGAATATGGCAGTGTCAAATCAAAAAACAAAAAACAGAAGGAGATAGAGAAAGGAATAAAAACAGAAAATAAAAACAAACAAAAAGAATATACAAAGGTGAGTTTAGAGATCATACCAGAATCCAATGTAAAGCAGAATCTCTAACTCAAAAGATCTTGGCAGAAGGAACTGTAAATGATACAAAAGTACAAGCCAGCTTGATTTCAAATTTCTTCTCAGCACCGCAGTTCCTCAGCCTCCTCCGGTACCTAACAGTTTAGAGGGTTAAGTGGTTTAACAAAATTTGTAAAACCACTCTGAAATGTGTTTACTACTTTTGGTACCCAAACCTGTCTGTACAGCAAACCATCTGAATTTACTTTTGTACCCTTAGGAACCCAACTCTGTTTGAGTTTAACAAAGTCCGTTTTATTTCCTTTTGGGATCGAAGAATGTATAAATGGTTTATTATAAAACAAGTTCTCATTTCTGTTGTAACTTAAAAATCTTTTCGAATTTTCAAAATTCAAATTTTCAGAACGACCCTTCTTGAAGCAATTCGAAGGATTTTTAGAATCACAAGAATTTAAATTTTCAAAAACACTTGTCTTTCCAAAACCAAGACCTTGTTTATGACTAACCGAAAATTGGTTTTGTAACAGCATATTCAATGATTTTTCCCCATTAGAAAATTTATCCAAAGTTGATTCTAATCGTTGAATTTTGGATTTAAGATCAGAATTTTCTTTTATCAGATTTGAACAACGATTAATGCTGATCTTTCTTCTTTCAGTATCATTTTGTTTCAGAAACAAATTTTCGTTTTCAAGAAGTTTGATTTTGGTCTTGGACTCACGGATTTCAGATTCAAATTTAATTTGTTTTTCAAATTCAAGTTTCTTGAAATTTTCAATCTCTTTTTCAAGCTCGTTTAAAATTAAATCACTTTTCAACAAGCTTTCTTTTTCAGCAATTTCATGTTTGGAATTCTTGATGGCCTTAAAATTATTAAATTCTTTTTGCAAAGAATTGTTTGAATCTTTTAGCTCAACCTCGTTATCTTTTAAAATCAAAATTTCTTCTTTAAGCCTTTGAATATTTTTATTGAGATGAACGAGGTCAGTTTTCAATTTCAAACAACCTTCACAGTCAGAATTTTCTAATTTCATGACATTCGTAAATTCTGATTCCAAACAGTTAATTTTGCTATTTAACTCATGATTTTTCGATTTTAAAGATTTGTTTTTACGATGGAGTTTATCAACGATTTTTGTTAAATCAATACTCATATAAACCAACTCTTCATATGAGAAGCTCTCAGTCTCATTGTCTGTTGAGTCTCCATCGTCTGATCTACTTGAATTATCATTTGTTTCTTCTCCTGAGCATAGATCTGAATCTGAGTTGTCCATTTTGGATTTTGAGCTGCTGTTGTCAATCTTTCCATACTTTGTATCGAGAAAATTCCATATTTCCTGCGCAGTCAAGCAATGAGAGATGAGGTTATATTGGACATCATCAATATAAGAATACAAAGTGTGAGTAGCACGAGAATTAAATCCAATATCGTTCCTATTGACCATATCATAACCATTAATAACAGTATCCCAACATTTCATATCAATAGATTTTAAATATAATTCCATTTCTAATTTCCAATTTACAAAATTGGTACCATTGAAAATAAATGGAATACGACTGGACTGATCCTCAGAAGACTGACAGCTAATGAACACCATTTCTCTAGAGTTAAACAGAATACCTGCTCTGATACCAAGTGTTGGATCTAGATTAACCCTAGAGGGGGGGTGAATAGGGTTTATTGCAGATTATCGCTGAGTATATAATATTAAAAAAAAATCACAGCACAAATAATGATCAGAGTAAAAAAAAATGCTGTAGATAAATAACACACAGATATACCCAGCTTCGGCAACCCTGCCTACTGCTGCATTCCCCAAAGCTTTTATTATAGAATTATACAGACTCCCGCATACACAAACTTACAGACTCGCGACCCTCACTAACCGCCTATACAGTTTCGTACACTCGCAATACCTGCTGCTGTACTAACCCTATACTAAAGACCCTGACGGATCTTTGTCCCCAAAATCAGATTTCCCCTGGCTACAATCCCGCAGTCAGTAACCCCTAGTTTTACAGACTAGAAAACTGTTCGTTGAATTTACAACTCAAATTAAAAAACAATACAAAATAAAAATTCAAATAGAAAAACCCCCTTTGAATAATAAAGTCTATAGCCCCTTTTAACTTGGCCGGCCCATTTATTTTGGTTCACCCGTTCTCTTTTTCTTTTAAAACAATGGCGGCTGGAACTAAAATTAGGGTTTTCGGATTCTCCCCAAATCTCGATCATTTGCTTCTGGAATTAGATCACTGATGCTTCGAAAAATATGAATGGCTTTGGTACTTTGATTTGGGAGCTGTTGTGATCGAAAAAGCACTCGAAATATTGTGAGTTCTCTGTATTTATATCTCTGAATTTTTCTCGAATTGTTTTATGGTTTTGGATCGAATTGTTTGTGGTTTTTCGATATCACTTTGCCAATGATGAACGGTGTGATATATAGGGTTTAGAAGACCTTCAATCACTCTCTGATTTCGAATAATGTCTTGGCTGAATTTTTGCGGTTTTCCCATTTGATTTGCACTGTAAGATGCCGTGATTTATGTTGCCATGATTTCCTCTTTTGGCTCCCTTTGTCTGCGTGATTTTGTGAAGAACCTGGATATATTTTTAGCCCCTTGAATGATTGCCTTGATAAATCCGTGAATCATTCTGCTCCAAAGAATACTGAAATTTATTGCCTATTTGATTTCGAATTGTTGATTGAGAAAGAACTTGCCAAACCTGAATATGCTAAATTTTTGGAAACATTTAACTGCTTTCAATTTGTCCCTCTGTCAATTTTGCATGGAACCATTTCAGGAAACAAATTTTCTGGTTTCTTGCATAAGTTATATTTACCTTGCTTGATTGAAATCATGACATAAAATATATGCACATATTTGATTTCTTTGCTCATTAACCTGTTGCCCGATTTTACATCACGGCGGTTTGCACCCTGTATTACCATGTATCACTTGTGCATGCTGCATATACACTGATCACCTTGCTTTGAATTTTCTTTGTCATATAAACTTGACTTTGTACTTTGACAATGTTCACCGCATTAAACATGCAAAAAGCTGTCATGAACATATTGTGCACAAGCACTTTTACCATTGCTGCTTTGACCATTAATTTGCATATAAAGCTGTCATGAACATATTGTGCACAAGTACTTTTACCATTGCTGCTTGACCATTAATTTGCATGTATTTGAGTTGTATCATGTTCCATTCAAGTATTTGGGCTTGACCAGTTGTGTTTGTAAACTTCTGCTGCATGTGTTGATGCTTGTCTCTGCATCATGTGTGCTCCAATGCTTGATGTAGAAATGCACTTGAACTCGACTAGTTCGACCACTTCACTTGCACCATGTGAACACTTCTGCCATGTCATTTTATACAGATTTGTGTAATGCATATCCACTTGTATTTGACCTCACAGTATTCCTATAAGCTGCTATGATCATTTGAGTGTGTTTGCCAATTTTTGAACTACTGCTATGCTCCCATGTTTCATGTGCTTCACTGTATATATAAGTTTGATCAAAGTCTTGTACGTTATTTGCCATTGAAATTGACCTGAGCTTGTAGCTGTTTTGATTCATGCTAACATGTACATCCTTGTTGAGCTCGATTTCTTGCTTCACTTCACTGTTTGCACCACCATGTTATACAGTTTCAACATGTACACATGATTGAAATCGATCACTGCTGCATTGTTGTAGTTGAGCTGTGGCCTGACCATGACTGAACTGACTTTGTTGCTGTAGCACATTTGACTTTGCTTCATGTTGCACTTGTACTGGATTGACCTGCCATGTTAGCTCTTTTTTGCTGTTACTTATTTGTTCCACTGACTTGCATGTTGAGTTGCTGTACACTTGTGTACATGCCTTTTGACTACGAGCTGCACCATTTGCTATATGACCCTTGTATGTTGACTTGTCGATCATTTCACTTTGACTTTGACTTTATACATGGCTTTGCACTGTGTCGAGTCGGTCCGTGTGGCTGCTCCATAGCTGCATACTACATTCTGATTGGCGAGGCAGTGCACATATGTATATTTATACATGTGTGTATATGCAGCCATCAGAACAGTTTCTTGTCCCTACATTGAGATATATATATATATATATATATATATATGTTGTCTGCCTTGTGGTATTTACAGTGTATCACTGTGAATATCACAAGCTGTCTAGACACAGATTGATGGTTTTATAAATCAGATCAAGTCATGAAAAATGATGAGAAACACACCAGAAAACTGAGGCAAATAACATTTTAAAAATAAAAATTTATATTTGCAAGTGTTCTGTTTTATTTCTATTGTAGTATACTGTGTGTTTCTGTTTCATGTGTGACAGGTATGCGGGGATGACTGGACTGACTGTGATGACTGGACTGACAATGAGCAGTGAAGACTGAAGATGAAAAACAATGTGTAGTGTCAGTGAATGTGACAGTGTATGTATGTAGAAATGAGTATTATAGTGAGGAGCTGAGAAGTATTGTATTTCAAAGATGTACAAATATTGGAGTTACAAATTCTGTACTGTTTGAAATGTTGAATAAAATATTATATTTAAATAAAATACTGTTATAATATTTCAATTTTCGTGCAGTAGTATTCCATTTAAATATGAATATTATATTCCTGTCTGTGATGAGAAATAACAGTACAGTAACAAACACATTTATAATAAAAATATTTGGTTGTTATCATCAAACAAAAAATCATATAATTGTGTATACAACACCGTTATATACAACAGATCCTAGTGCATGGAAATTGTATATTGATGGTGCTTGGAATGATAAACGATCCAGTGCCGGAGTGGTGCTTGAAACTCCTGAGAAACGACTGATATCCTATGCTATCCGGTTGGAATTTCACGCCACTAACAACGACTCCGAATATGAAGCCCTGATAGCCGGGCTGAGGATCGCAAAGGAATTAGAGATCGCGAAGCTGGACATATTTAGTGATTCCAAGTTGGTTGTAAATCAGGTCACTGGAAAGTTCCGAGCTAAGAGCCCAAGATTGAATTCGTATTTGGAGAAAGTGAAGGAGTTGCTGACTGGCTTTGATCACTACAGTATATCTCATATTCTGCGGTCAGAGAACCAACAGGCAGACAAGTTAGCGAAGATGGCTAGTTCCAACGATCCTGAAGAAGTCGGGCTAGCCCCAGTTGAAGTATTTCAGTTCCCTAGCATAGGCCAGATGGAAATTGATCCGATACTAGAGACTGAGCCAGAAAGGGAGTCATGGATGACCCCTATAAAGAATTTCTTGATGAATGGAACGCTTCCGGCCAAGAAGAGCGAGAGGCGTAAAATAATCCGTAAAGCTTCCCGATATGTTCTGCAAGGCGGAATCCTGTACAGACAGGGATTTTCGATGCCTCTTCTCCGGTGTATAGCCCATGACGACATCAAGCGTGTACTGCAGGAAGTACATGAGGGTGAATGTGGTGACCATGCTGGAGCACAAACATTGGCAAAAATGGTGTTGCGGTATGGTTACTTCTGGCCTACCATAAACAAAGATGCGGCAAAATACGCACGACGTTGTGATGCATGCCAAAGATTTTCAAAAATTCCTAGGTCACCTCCTGGCCAGTTAAAGACAATGGCGAGTCCATGGCCTTTCGCTATGTGGGGAATTGATATCATCGGAAGCCTCCCTATAGCAAAGGGCGGAGCAAAGTTCGTTATTGTAGCTGTAGACTACTTCACCAAATGGGTCGAGGCTGAGCCGTTAACTACAATCACAACCAAGCGAGTGATTAATTTTGTTGTTAGGAATATTATTTTCCGGTTTGGGATCCCGAAGATCGTCATAACTGACAATGGAACCCAGTTTGATAGCAACGAGTTCAGGGACTTCTGCCAGAAGTACCACATTGAGAAACGGTACACCTCTGTGGCACATCCGCAGTCGAACGGACAGGTCGAAGCAACAAATAAAGTGATTAAGTCCATTATCAAAAGAAGATTGAAGCGGGCCAAAGCCATGTGGGTCGATGAATTACCCTTGGCATTATGGGCCTACAGGACAACGTATAAATCGGAGACTGGCCATACTCCCTTCTCTCTTGCTTTTGGAGCAGAGGCAGTCATCCCGGTTGAACTAAAAGTACCATCTCACCGAGTCACTTACTACGATACGATGACTAATAACGAGTTGCTCCTTGAATCCCTAGATACAATAGAGGAGAAAAGGGATGAAGCAGACCTGCGTTCCTTGAGACACAAGTAACAGGTCGCTAGATACTACAACAAAAGAGTTCGAGCCCGAACCATTGAACCCGGAGACTTGGTTCTGAAGTGTGTCTTTCCACCCCCAACTCATATGGGTGCGAAGTGGGAAGGACCATACTCCGTTCTACGGAGGCTTGATAATGGAACCTTCAAGCTAGCAACCATAGATGGAGAAGAAATCCCCAGAGTGTGGAATGCCCAACATTTGCGGCCTTATCTGACGTAAAGTCATCAGATTTATCCTTTTGTTTCATAGGACCATGTAAAAGGCATGACTTGCCTAGAATAGTCCAATGTCTTGAGCAAAGGATTATAAAGTGGACGTAGGTCACGATTTGACCGAACCACTATAAAAATATTGTATGTCATTTACCTTTATTTGCACTATTATTTATCTGCTTTTCTATCTTTATAAAGTTTGCTGTAAAATCATACAGCGATCACAGAAACGTGTAATTCTAGGTGCCTTCCATCAGAATGGAGAGTAATCCGCAGCCAGAACGATGAAGGTGCAATAAAGTGAATCACACCATTGATTGCACTCTAACTCTCCAGAGCCGAGAGAAAACGTAAAGGACGCGAAAATAACGTCCACATGGCAAGGCGATGCACTATGGTAAGAACCGCCTTGACCGAACTCTAACCTTGGCGACCGCCAGGAGAGTATAAAAGCGTCTGTGATTAAGCGCTGAGAAAGAGCTCTTACCCCACTGAAGGATCGAGGGGCGACTGAACAGCTGAGCTCGAACTCTAACCTTGGCGACTACCAGGAGAGTATAAAGGCGTCTATGATTAAGCGCTGAGAAAGAGCTCTTACCCGGCCGAAGGATCGGGGGGCGACTGAACAGCTGAGCTCGAACTCTAACCTTGGCGACCGCCAGGAGAGTATAAAAGCGTCTATGATTAAGCGCTGAGATAGATGCTGGAGACTCAGAACCCCAGAATTTCTGCCCCGCTGAAGGATCGGTGAGCAGATCATGATACGAGTTCGAACTTTAACCCGCTGACGGATCGGGAAAGTATAGAGGTACCGTTGATTTGGCGCCTCAAGGACTATAATCCTACTAAAAATTCCAAGTCCCCCGTATTCAGAGATAAGGGGCAACGTGCATAGAAATTTTTAAATTTTTTCTGTCGCTTGAAGGATTTGTAATATAATTTCATCTTGATTATAGTCAAATGACTTGTGACTAAGTGTGAAGAGTTCATTGAATGCAGGTACACAATGACGCAAAAGAAATAAACTTTCATTCATAAACTGCAAGGTTACAAGATAAAGAGGAACCTAAACAAAAGTGAGGGCCATTCTCACAATTACATTTCATGGCCAGTGGAAAGCCTAAAAATCCTAAGGACAAAATATGAACTAATATCTGCATCCTACTCATGCTGGGGGGCGGGGGGCTATGTGGGCTTCTTGCTCTTCTTCTGCTTCCCCGACTCCTCCTTATCAACATCCGAACGATCACCTTTTTTCCTCTTCCTCTTATCAACAAGAGGCTCTGGCGAAGAACTAGAGGACTGAGAGGCTAGTTGTGAAGTTATTGATCAGGAGGAAAATCTTACGACCAACCCAGTTTTGGGATCGATCTCGGAAATAGGGGCACATATACTGGATCATGTTCCCCTTTCATAAGGAGCAACTGCCTCTCCTCTTCGGCCTGTTGTTCAGCCAAGGTTCCCTCATCATCGCCTCTGATTTCTTTGGTAATGGCGACTTCCTCTTCATCGTCTTCGTGGCGCCCGTCCATATCTCTCAAAGCCTCGATGGGCTCAGCATCTAGGGGGACATCAGCATTGGGTACGAGAATGACCTTCTCCCTTGTCGCACCTTCGAACTGCTTTGGGACATCAGCACTAACACTTGGCGGGATGTCAACCTTCTCTGCCTCTGTCTTCTTCTCAGCATCCTTATCAACTGGCCCGCCACCTGTATCATGAGAAACAAATGTTATTTTAGGAGAGAATGTAGTTTGCTCAGTTGATTGTCCAGCAAGACGGCGACAAGTGACAATTGCTTTGACAAATTGCGGCGAAAATATAGAGATACCTTCCATCGATCCTCCATCCAAGCTAGCAGCAGAACCTCTGACTGCTGGAGGAGTTGGACCCAGAGGAATCAATGGATCGTCGGGATTGTATTCCTCAATTTCGGAGACCTTGAGCTCTGCAGCTGAGCTCGAGCCTTCTTCAATTTTATTTTTGCCCTTGGCCTGAGTTTTCTCTTTATCAATCTCTTCTTGGAGTAGGCGTCTGCCTTTCTCTAAATCCTCAGGTTCGTTATCCCTAAGAATGGTCTGCATCAACTCATTCTCATCAATCTCATCGACTCCTAATCGCTGTTTCTCGCTCTGGACGATTGCATCCCATATGTTGGCTAAAGTGACATGGTAGTCCGGGATCCAGGAGATGTTACGGGTCTTGATGACCTGGCCAAGGAAGTCAAACAACATTTCTTCAAATCCTTCAATATCTTTCTCTCTCTCGAGGAGCTTTTCATTAGAAACAGTAGCCATTTCAATGGCACTTTCCACATTATTTTCATCAAGAATCACGCGCTTCTCTACACGCGCGAGTTGATCATTCAGAATCGCCCTCTCTTTTTCGGCTAGAGCTAAACTATCTTTCAAGCTTGCCTTTTCTTTCTCCCAAGCGGGTTTTTCAGCTTCGAAATGATCCTTTGCTGTTTTCAGTTCGGTGTTGGCCATCCTGAGATCTTCCACCTCCTTCTTCAATGACGCACGCTCTTTGCTGTTAGAATCGAGCTCATTATGAAAACGTTGCCTGGCCTCCTCCAGCTCTATCTTGTAATTTTTAGCATCTCGTTGAGCCAAGGCAAGCAAAGATTGTGCATCTTCCAAGTCCTTTTCCATTTTCACCCTGGCCCTTTCATTGTTATCTATCCTCACTTTGGACCTGTGCGCTTCCATCTCTAGCGTTCGGATGACGTCTGAAAGATTGACAGCGTGTTTCTTCATCGCCTCATATTGCTTGGCTACATGGCGAACGTGTACGATGACTTCAGTATCCCAATTCCCAGGGACTGGTTCCAGAGTTGGAACGAACATCATCCTCTCGAAGAAGATATCGGGGAATTGTTCTCGTAATTTTTCCAGCTTAGCCTGAGTCTCAGGACCATGGATATAGTCTCGTGCCCCGGGGGCACTCAAACTTTGTTGGCTGGAAGGGACAATGTCAGTTTTCTCCTTCTCAGAATCCTTGTTTGGATCCTTGTTTTTATCCTAAGGCTCGTGGTGCTTTTTGGATGATCTGTTGTGAGATGGCGCGCTCTTCGGTGGAGTTAAGTCTTTGGGAAGTTGTTTTCCCCCTGTAGGTGGCACTGGATGACTGTGAGGGTTTCCAGAGGTTTGTTTTGACGGAGATCTGGACTGTGAAGAAGGAGGCTTGTGAGAATCCCGGGACCAATGACTGTCTCCCTCTTGGGTGTTGCTACGAGCACGCTCAGGATTTGGATGAAGACTAGGTGTGCCTTCACGAAGAGAGCGATAGGAATAACATCGTTTGCAAGACATCTTTCCTGCAAAAGAAACAAGTATATATTAAAACCTTGAATACTGTTGGTATAAAAGTGTGGGGTCAGACAGTGCATGTGATTTGTGCATCCCATATAATTCCCCCTAACAGACCAGGGCCCGAAGTTAGGCTCGTCTGGGTAGTCTCTCGTTCCTCAACTGGAACAGTTGTTTCCTCAGAGATAGGGAAAAACGGCTCCCCTTCGAAGTCTTCCTGTGTATATACATCGTCGGGTATAGGAATCTTGCTCAATTCTTTAAATAACTGCTCCTCTGTTAAATCATCGGGAGCAGCAGGTTCAACCGGTAGAGAGGCCCTTGAGGGGGAAACCCCTAGGAGAGGCTGGGATTTCCTTAGACTCGTCAGCACGGGCCTCATCTACTCTATATACATTTAAATCTTCATCGTCCTGGTTAATTATCGGTGAAGGAGTCTTATGAAGTTTAGTTGTCTCTGCTGCCTGTGACGTTCCTTCTCCCTCGGTCGGGGACACGTATTTGTAAGGTTTGCCACCCGCGCCAAGTCCAAACCTTATATCCAGAAGGCGGTGCTTGTGAAGATTCTCGTAAGTAATACATTTCTTGATCTTTAGGAAGTCGGATTTGCTTTTCAGAAGAAGGGATAGTCGATTACTGTACACCGAGCCTTCCGTCTTTGGAAAGGTGTGATCTGCATAGAGAAAAGAAGCATGTTAGCGCTTCGATTTCTTAAACAGGTTATTCATTCAAAGGTTTAAAATTTACTTGATTTAAGACATCTTCTTGCACACCCAGCCTGTCTCTTTATATAGAACCAATCGGCCTTGAGATCCCCTATGTTGTTGTAACCGTTAGATAAGACCTACCTATTTGCTACCGACTCGAAGAAATAAAAATTTGGGGATGCCGTAGAGCGATGCTTGAAAAGGTAATAGAATTTCAAATCTTTAAACGTGAGCTCAGTTTGCAGGATTTCCGCATATGCGATGTATAGAGTGTATAGGGTTGCGTAGGCATTGGGATGAAGCTGCATCGGAGCAAAACCCAATCGTTTTAAGGTTTCAATGACGATTGGAGGAAACGGAGGAATAGCGCCTACTCAGCACATAAGTCGGCTAACTGTCATATACCCCTCCGGAGCCAAATGAGGTCTATCTTCGCTACCAGGTGTCCTCACATCATCCCAGGGGATCCCGTGTTTCAAGCAAATTTTCTTAAGCTTTATGTCATCAAGTTTGGAAGCTAAAGAGTCAGTGAATTTCTCTATTTCTAGTGCACCAGGAATCTCGTCGGGAGCTCGGTCGTCTACTTCAGACTCCTCATCAAGCGAGGTACTCTCAGATGGATCTGATTCCGTTTCTGCCTCATATTCGGATCCAGAATCCTCACCCTCTGGATTAATTGGAAGAACCTCGGGGTTGTGGTGCTCATACATCTCGGGATCCATCTATGTATCAGATCTTGAAGGGGAACGGTTATCCGACATTATTGTTTAGGCGAGTAAACATGAGAAATAAGAATATAATTACCCATCCCCCGTGTGTGTAAGTGCAAGTGTGTGCTTGTGCATACATAGGAGAAAAGCATAAAGATTAGCTACATAAGCAAGGTATTGGTCGTAATGCGCTATCAAGTTACGTTGTCATTCAGTCCAGAGGAATCATCTTAAGGGCTCTAACCTAACTGTCCATCGATATATCAGAAGTTATATTGTGTTTATTAGTCAACATATGCATCAGATCGTTAATTGGATGGGTTCGTGAGACAGAGTCCGAATCGCTAGGTGTTGGTGGGTCGTGAAGTATGAACCGGTCGTGGGTAAGTCTCGGATCGTGATGGAACCTCGGATCATGAGACGCTCTAGCACTTGTCCCATCATGTCTAACCTCGATGGATCGCGACAAACCCCCCACGATCCACTTTGATTCCCACTTCCACGAGCCGATTCTCCTTCATCCTAGCGATCCGATCCGCTGGACAGAATAACACTCCATCTTCGTTTCTTCTCCCATCATTTCTCCATCACCATAATGAGATTCGGTCCAAAGCCCCGCCTAAGAACCAGCCCAAAACTGATCCTCTTTCCTTCTCACTCCTCCTCTCCTTCCATCTATGAACTTATTATCACCGCCATTCTCAGGCCTCACCACCACTAGCATCCAAAGTATAACCAATAGCATATAAAGTGGACGTAGGCTCGTTAACGCCGAACCACTATAAACCGTGTGTGTTTTCTGCTTTTTTCTCATTTTTCAGTTATAATTCCCTACGAATCAGAAGAATTTGGGTGTTTGAGCCAAATTTTGATCTAACGGCTACTAACCCAAACAACTAATAAATAAGTAACATAACTGAATGGTATATATAAGGTTATTTTAGATTGTATAATTTAGTCCAGTCATCAGAACTTGTGTTCTGACCACCTCCTCATAACATACTCGCAGGTTAGGTTTGTAGTGGTGACATGATAGGTTTGGATGCTGGTTAGGCAGTATTATTACCTTGGTAAGACTTTATTTAATTATATTATATTTTATTCCATTCCGCCGTGATATGTTTTATGAGCATTGATATAATTTAGATCTCTGTCTTTTCTACAAGATACCAGACAAGCCAACTCGGGTTTTGGAGGATTGGGATTTTAAAAAAAAAATAGTCTGTCAGAATTCGAGTTGTTACATCTGGTATCAGAGCCAGGTTTAGGATTCCTATATAGATAGTGAGTAAAGTACTTGTATTTTTAAGAAATATAAATATTATATATATGCACCTAGATCCATAAAGGAACCCGCTAAATAGGAAGAGTAGTTGATGCAAAGAGTTGGGATATCAGTTATGTATACTAAAGGAATGGTTATGGAAATATGAGACCATTCGGTGGTTTGGGTGAAAAGTGCACAATGCGCTTGGTATTAGAGAAAGATGTATCCCATATGTTATTACTTTGGATTAATGGGTCTGGCAGTAGAGCCTTATAAATTTGAAAAAAAAAGGATTAGGAATATATATATACATACATACATACATATATATATATAAGAGAAATGACTTGTGGTTATATCTAGGAAAGTCTAGGTTAGTTGGAAACTCACTTGGAGTATAGCCCCATTGTTAACTTTTGAGAACTTGAAATTATGAAAACTTTTGGGTAATAGTTTAAGGTGTTTTTCAATTTTTAGCGTTAAAAAGTTACAATTTTGAAATATGTACTATTTAAATTGTGTAGAAACAATTTTTGAACCAAAAAGAGGTATTTTTGATGTTTGAGAAAAAAATTATGTAACATATTTGAAAAGTACATATTGTGTTTTGAAATAAAATGGGGTATATTCTGAAAAATAGTCATTTCTTGTGAAATTTTTGTCTAAAATATTTTCTTTCAGAAAAACGTGCACATTTTTTAGCATGGATACCCCATTAGTTTACAAGTTATAAAGTATGAAAGGATTAGAAAGCAAAGCATAGAAAAGATTGTATTTTTGTTAAAAACTAAAATTTTCGGTAATTTTTTTTGAAGTTCTCTATTCTTTGGACCATAATTTTTGATAATTGTTTTGACATAAAATTTTGTTGGATGCACAAAATAAGTTGTAAGAATTAAAATAGAGTAGATGTTTGCGCGTAGTTGTAGGTTATTGAACTGACATTATAAACATGAACGGTAGCGAAACATATAGAAAAGTAGTTGTCCTTGTCTACTCCAGTTTTTGTGATTTGAAAAAAAGATGATTTGCATTTTTGGGATGACATATTTTCTTTATTGTTTGGCAATGGAAAGTTTGAATATGGAAAAATAAAGTTTTAACACTTTCAATTTTTGGAAGAAAAATGAAATGAGGAAGCCAAACCACATTTTTTTTTAAATCATGGAGTAGGCAAAGGATTAGTACCTAGGGAAGGCGGGACATGATCCTAGGATACTTAGCCCTTGGTAGTAGCTGTGTAGAGTGCTTCTTTTCCTGTTTTAGTTGAAGGATAAGAAGACTGATTTAAAAATTAAATTTAGATCAGTGGATTAAGTTAAATAAGCTAAGAAAAGAGTAATGACATAACTAAAAAGGAAACAACAAATCCAGTACAGCAACAAACATGACACTTGAGAAAATTGGAAAATTTTGACAAATGAGAATAAAAATATGTTTTTCCTAAGAAAATTGAAAAAGAAAATCTGCAACAAAGAAGAATTTTCTTATGTGAACTGTACTTGGATAAGAAGATAGGAAATCTTTGTATAGTAATAGCATAAAATCTAAGTACCGAAAGAAAAAGGTAAATAAAAGAAAAACGGAAGACATCAAGTTTTCCGTTTTCTACCTTTTTGTAACATAAAAAATCAAATTTAGAAAATCAGATTTTTCTATAATTCGCAAATTTAAAGTTTCTTGGTAGGGTTTGGATGCAAAAATTGGATGAACTACATTCGTGCTCTGTAAGCGTGTAGGAAAAGTTAAATGAAAAAGATATTTTGATTTTCAAAATATTGCATTCATGTTGAAATTGTCAATATATTTAGAATATGTGCATTATGTTTTCAAAAGATTTTCAAGAAAAATTTGGATTTATATAGGAGGTACCGCTTAGGCATACATTGCATTCATACATTATTATGTTGTATTACACTTTGCACGAGTGCACAAATGGTTGCAGAAGTTGAATGTACACATGATGGATGCATACTGTGCGAGGGATTACTTAATTTTACCCTTACCAAATTTCGGGGATGGTGGGAGAATGTAACACCCCACATTTATTTAAATAATAAAATGAATATTAACTAACTAAATATTCGGAGTTAAGTAATACGGATTGTACCTTCCGGTCGTCTCAGAATTCTGGTTTAGATAGACCCCGAATTTGCGTAAAACGGACAACATATTAATAAATTATGAGCTACAGAAGTTTGTATATATAAGAGGCTTATATATAAATATAATTCAAAGTTATTCAAACTAGACACAATGCGTGGAAAGGACCGATGAGAGGACCTAACCATAGCTTGGGTCCACCTGTAGGTCGACCCATGCAAGGGTCATGTCGACCCATGGGTCGAACCAAGTGGTAGGAAGGTCGACCCAAGTAGGCTCGTCGACCTATGGGTCGACCCAAGCATTCCAGATGTGTTTTTATGATGTGTAATTAGTAATGTGTGTGGTACGAACTTTTAGGGATTAAATTCGATGGATTAGACTCTTCTAGTACGCCTATATAGCAGGGCCTAGCTTTATTCACATATTTTATGAGATGCTGCCTAGGCTCTGCCATTCTTCTTCCTCCACAAGTCTCTTTAGAAAATAGAATAATTAGTCTTAGGAAATTCTAATTCAAGATTTGAGGAAAAGAATATATATATATATCTACAAATAGGTGTTCAGAATTCTAATCTGCGAGATGTAAGTCTTTGTATTTGGTTTATATAGGTTTCGTTTTCTTTTTCTCTTCTTTATTATCAGATTTGTGAATCCATAGTTATTTGGAATATAGATTCAGTTAGGAATGCCATGAAATAACAGATCTAGATTAGATTCATGGATTGTAAGCTGTTAAGTGAGTGAATATAAATTATACCTATTTAAATAACGAAATACCTATCGTTTTAATTCCCCATTATTCCTAATATGCTAAAGAGTCGATAATTGTGGAAAATTAGGCATTTAAAATTGTTTAGGACATGTTAAAAAGATTACGGCTGTATGTAGAACCATCCTAAGAACATGTTAATTGGATATTGTAAACCAAGTTACAATGAAATTGCGAATAATTGTGGTAATAGGGGTTAAATCTACTGAGAACATTTTTGTCATATAAGCCTGTTTCCATCAAAAATCTGTCTGAATGTGAAATTACTGTAAATGCTATAATTATGGAATTTATGATAAACCTGAACATTTTCTTAAGAATATTATTATGCCTAAATTGGATGGAAAATTTATAGTAATTAGAAATTTGTAATTGTAACTGCACTAAGACACGACGTTAAGTTCAACTTCTGGTAGAAGCTGTTGGCTAACTTTTTGACCAAGCCACCAAGGTTTACACACAAGAAGAGAGTATGAAGCTTTGTTCCTCTAGTTCATGAAAGGCCAGATCGCACCAGCGGATCGCACACGCGGATCGCACCCCTCGGATCGCCACCACAAAACGCGACCCGATCCGCCCATGGGAGCACGACCCGATCCGCACCTATGCCACCACCTCACTCCGATCCGATCCCCTGCTACGTGGTGAAGCTCCTGACTTGTTCAACCACGAACTGGTCTTCAGCGATCCGAAATACATGGATCCAGCGACACGTGTCCACAACTGTCACATTGACCAATTCTTCCTCATTGCTCGATCCGATCCGATATTCTCGGGATTTGCGCCACGTGTGACCGCGAACCGCCTGACAGAATCAGCTATAAATAGTCCAGAGACTGGCATTTTTCAGGATCTTTTGGTAGTATTGAGCACTGATTCCACAATTACTGTCATACCACTATTTCTTATCAGTTTTACTTCGAGATTACTGAGAGAAATCATAATTGTAAGAGTGAGTTTGAGAGAAATCATTGATTGTACTAGCATTCAAAGTATAATCGATAACATATAAAGTGGACGTAGGCTCGTTAACGCCGAACCACTATAAATTTTGTGTGTTTTCTGCTTTTTCTTCATTCTTCAGTTATAGTTGTCTACGAATAAGAATAATTTGGGTGTTAGGTCCAAATTTTGATCTAACATTTTGGTGCTTTCACCGAGAATTCAATTTTCAGCCTACCGGATTGCTATTCTACTATTTGGATTTGAACGTCCGAAGAAAACAGTCCCAAAACTTCACTGTTCAGATTTCTGAAGATTCCAGCGACATCTGATATCATGGCTGGAAAGAAGTCTAAGGAAGTACGAGCTTCGCAAGCGAATGAGGCAGTTGAAGAAAGCGTACATGAACAGGTCGAGGAAGGCCTCGCGGATCGCGGAGATGTGGACACGATCCGATCCGAGCGTGGCGTCACGAGCCAATCAGGAGGGGGCGCCGCGGTCCGAAACATTGAGGGCGACACGATCCGAACTGCAGAAGGAGTCATCACCCAATCCCGAGACAACGCCGCAAACCCTCCTCGTAATGCTACCACGATCCGACCCCAGGGGGCGCTACGAGCCACAGGCACAGGCCCACCGCGATCCGAAATGATGACCAGACTACAACTCGACCTGAAAAGGAGGTTATAGCTCACACTTCCCGTCCCGGTACCTCTGCTCGACCTGGTTCAAGTTCTCTGCGCATAAGAGAAAATGTTGATGATCAATATGACCCTTCTGCTCCCGTTACTGAGGGAGATCTTTCTCGCTTTTCTGAAATGTGGGAGAGGCTGTTTGATGAATTGGCTGCTCAAAGGCAGGAGAGCTCCGTGCTGCGACAGAACTTGACTGCTATGGATAGAAGGCTCAATGATCTTACAAGGCAAAGGATGCCCCCAGTTCGTCCGCTCACCCTAGAGTACTCTTCTTCGTCAGAGGAATCGCCAAGACCTCCGCGGCGACCGTATGAGAGGCCTGAAAACATAGAGCAGCTCCGATTTGGAACCTTGCCATCGCGGGAAGAAGAGGTACTGGGTGTAGGGCCCTCAAACCGCAATATGAATAATCGTGCCGCAACTCCCAGAGCTCGAGGTGTGGACAACCCTATTGAGAATAGACTACCTCAGCCCCTTCGCCGTACAAATGCTCATGGTAACAGGGGGCAGCGAAGCCCAATCCGAGCCCCAGATTTCGTGGCTGCCCCTGGAAGGGAGGTCAGAGAGTTCCACCGAGCAAGAAGCGTTGATCCCGAGCCTCCGCTGACCAGTGCAAATGTTGCAGCTATGATCCATCAAATTCTGGCAGGTAGCCGTGGACAACGGAATGAAGATTGGGGAATTGACCGCAGTCACACCCCTTTCACTGATGACATTTTAGATGCGACGTTCCCGAGGCGCTTCAACATGCCGCAGATGAACCGTTACGCGGGCAGATCTGATCCCATCCAACATCTGATGAGATACTCTTGGTCAATGACCACTGCCGCAGCTTCCGACGCTGTCAAGTGCAAAGCATTTCCTATATTCCTGGAGGATGTAGCGTTATTATGGTTTACTCGCTTACCAGCAAGATCAATTTCCAGCTTCAGGGAGTTGAGTGAAAGGTTTGTGGAACAGTTCTGCATCTATGCACAAAGGACGAAGAGTGTGATTGACTTGTTCCTTGTCAAGCAACGACCAGGCAAGAGTTTGAGGGTGTATCTAGACCGTTTCAACCTAGCCGCTACTGAAGTCAAAGATCCTCATGAGCCAACTGTTGTGGCAGCCCTGATTGATGTGGTAGATAAAGACACCGAATTTGGGAGATACCTGGCTGGCAAGCCACCTCATACTAGAGAGTTATTCTACGAAAAAGATAACGTGAACTTACGCCGGGAGGAGGTATATGCTAACCGGAAGGCAAAAATGGTAGATAAGGAGGAAATCCAGAGCAATGTCGCCATTAAGAAGACATGAGATAGCTCGGGGAAGGTCGAAGTTAATGTCGGAAACCGGAACCAAGGTGGTCGCCAGTCAGGAAACAATGGTAATAACAGTAATGGCAATAACCGGAAGAGGAATCGAGGGAACGACTCCCAGAGAAGGACTCGTCCCAGGTCTTTTGAAAGTTATACGCCAATAAACGATACTTTGGAGAATATCTTCATGGATTCATACAACGTCCTACAAAATAAAAGGCCTACTCCCAGAGAGTCGACGGAGAAAGAACGTGAGACAGGGAAGTTCTGTCTCTTCCATCAAATTCACGGCCACTCAACAAATGAACGTCGTCACCTAAGAAATGTGGTCGAGAAGCTTCTCCGAGAAGGAAAATTGGATGAATACAGAGTGACACCCAGAGACAGGGGGCAAGCCGTACAGGCCCCAAATCAGAACCAGAATCAACCTGTTGTCAGGCCAACTTCCCAGCAAAAGGGAAAGGACCTTGTTATCAATACCATAATCGGAAGGCTTTATCTTGCCGGGCACGGTTCCAAGGCATTGGATCAGTATGTCAATGCGGCTAAGCAGCACCTCGAGGTAGGAGAGTGTAGCAACCCTGAGGACAATGTCCCGGTAAAGCAACAAAAGATGATGTCCGACGACGTCGTTTTCCGCGAACGAGAAAGCATCGGAGTCCATGCTCCAACCGAAGATCCATTTGTAATCACAGTTCCTATTGGCCCGGCCACTGTTCATAAAGTTTTGGTGGATAACGGGAGTTCTGTCAACATTCTTTTCAAAAAGACATTCGACCAGATGAATCTCGAGATAAAAGACTTGAAGCCCTGTAAGGGATAGATCCGTGGATTTAACGGAGCATCCGCCGCTCCAATGGGATATGTAGAGCTACCAGTTACACTTGGGGAAGGAGAACGCCAGAGAGTGAGAATTCTTCCCTTCGTGGTTTTGGGTATTGAATCACCCTATAATGCCTTCTTGGGCCGACCGGCCCTAGCCAAGTTCAAAGCCTGTATAGCCCCCTGGTGCTTGTTATTAAGGTTTCCTACAGAAGCTGGTGTTGGTATTGTCAGAGGAGACCAGGTTGCCGCATGAGCATGTTATATTGCAGAGCTAAAGCTACTCCGCAACGGAGGAGACATAGAAACCAAGGGCGCTTCTCCCCCCGCAAGGGCGGAGACCTCATAGCAATTAAAGAGGATAACCGTAGGTGAGTCGCTCAGAGAGTTGCCCGAGGATATAGATCCCAGAGAGGAAAAAGAACCTGGGGGCAGAATGGCGACTCCCAACGAGACAACTGTGGATGTACCGATCGATGATAGTGACCCAGAGAAGGTCCTTAAGATTGGATCCCAGTTAAATCCGAATTTAGCTAAAGAACTGACGGATTTATTGAAAGATAACTTGGATGTATTTGCTTGGACCCACGCAGACATGTGTGGGATATCTCCATCAATCATGAGCCATTCATTAAGCATTAACCCTAAGCATCCTCCGGTAAAACAAAAAAGGCGAATGCTGGGCCCAGAGAGGTCCGCTGCCTTGAAAGAAGAAGTTGGAAAGCTAAAGAGTAATGGATTTATTAGACACTCAACCTACCCAGACTGGATTTCAAATCCAGTTCTGGTAAAGAAGGCCAACGGGAAGTGGCGAACGTGTATCGATTTGTCGGATTTGAATAAAGCCTGCCCAAAAGACAGTTTTCCGTTACCCAGGATCGATCAGTTGGTGGACTCAACGGCAGGTCATGAACTTCTCTCCTTTATGGTTGCTTATTCAGGATATAACCAGATTCCAATGCATGTTCCAGATCAAGAACACACTTGCTTCATTACGGATCTGGGATTATACTGCTACATGGTAATGCCCTTTGGCTTGAAGAACGCAGGCGCTACATATCAACGGTTAGTGAACAGAATGTTCTATAACCAGATTGGGAAAACAATGGAAGTATACGTCGACGACATGTTGGTTAAGTCCAGGCAATCCTCCAATCACACTACAGACTTTGCAGAGATGTTTGGCATTCTTCGAAAGTACGGGATGAAACTCAACCCAACGAAATGTTCATTCGGGGTCGCCTCCGGAAAATTCTTGGGATTCATCGTCAGTTCTCGCGGGATTGAGATTAATCCAGTCCAGATCGCAGCAATCAGAGGCATTCAGGAGCCGAGGCAAATTGAAGATGTGCAAAGCCTTGCAGGGAAAGTAGCAGCACTAAGTAGATTCATCTCCAGGGCTACGGACAAATGCATCCCATTCTTCGAATTGATAAAGCGAGGAAAACGCCACTTCAAATGGACGCCTGACTGCATAGAAGCGTTTCAGAACCTGCTGAGTCACCTGGAGAAACCTCCGATATTATCTAAGCCGGTGGATCACGAGGACTTATTCGTGTACTTGGAAGTGTCGTCCCACGCGATCAGCTCAGCATTGGTGAGAGAAGAAGATAAAGTTCAAAGACCAGTGTATTACGTGAGCAAAAAATTGGCGGCAGCAGAGCGTAATTATCCAAGGATAGAAAAGTTGGCGTACAGTTTGTTGATTGCCTCTAGAAAGCTTCGACATTATTTTCTGGCTTATCCCATCACTGTGTACACTGATCATCCACTCAAGCAAATTCTACAGAGACCAGAAGCGTCTGGAAGACTACTCAAATGGAACATTGAGTTGAGTCAATTTGATCTGAACTTTCAGCCCCAGCGGTCAATATGGGGGCAAGTGATAGCCGATTTCATAGCAGAGTTTACTGTCCTGGAGGAAGATATAGCGAACGAAGAAGCTGACCCCCCAAAGTTACTTCTCGATCCCAGTGCCTGGAGATTATATACTGATGGCGCTAGGAATGACAAGAGATCCGGTGCTGGAGTAGTGCTTGAAACTCCTGAGAAACAGCTGATATCCTATGCTATTCGGATGGAGTTTCATGCCACTAACAACGACTCCGAATATTAAGCCCTGATAGCCGGGCTAAGGATCACAAAGGAGTTGGAAATCACAAAGCTGGACATATTTTGCGACTCCAAGTTAGTTGTAAACCAGGTCACTGGAAAATTCCAAGCCAAAAGCCCAAGATTGATTTTATACTTGGAGAAAGTGAAGGAGTTGCTGAACGGCTTCGATCACTATAGCATATCTCATATTCCGCGGTCAAAGAACCAACAGGCGGATAAGTTGGCAAAGATGGCTAGTTTCGACGATCCTGAAGAGACCGGGCTAGCCCCAATTGAAGTACTTCGGTCTTCTAGTATACATCAGATGGAAATTGATCCGGTACTAAAGACGGAACCAGAAAGGGAGTCATAGATGACCCCTCTAAAGAATTTCTTGATGAATGGAACGCTTCCGACCAAGAAGAGCGAGAGGCGTAAAGTAATTCGTAAAGCTTCCCGATACGTTCTGCAAGGCGGAGTCCTTTACAGACAGGGATTTTCGATGCCCCTTCTCCGGTGTATAGCTCATGACGACATCAAGCGTGTACTGCAGGAGGTACAAGAGGGGGAATGCGGCGATCACACTGGAAGGCAAACATTGGCAAAAAAGGTGTTGCGGCATGGTTATTTCTGGCCTACCATAAACAAAGATGCGGCGAAGTACGCACGACGGTGAAATGCATGCCAGAGATTTTCAAAGATACCTAGGGCACCTCCTAGTCAGTTAAAAACGATGACAAGCCCATGGCCTTTCGCTATGTAGGGAATTGATATCATCGGAAGTCTCCTCATAGCTAAGGGCGGAGCGAAGTTCGCTATTGTAGCTGTAGACTACTTCACTGAGTGGGTCGAGGCTGAGCCACTGACTACAATCACAACAAAACGAGTGATCAAATTCGTCGTTAGGAACATCATCTGTCGATTTGGGATTCCAAAGATCGTTATAACTGACAATGGAACTCAGTTCGATAGCACTGAATTCAGGGACTTCTGCCAGAAATACCACATCGAGAAACGATACACCTCTGTGGCGCATCCGTAGTCGAACGGACAGGTCGAAGCGGCGAATAAAGTGATTAAGTCCATTATGAAAAGAAGACTGAAGCGGGCCAGAGCCATGTGGGTTGACGAATTACCCTTAGCACTATGGTCCTACAGGACAACGTATAAGTCGGCAACATGCCATACCCCCTTCTCTCTTGCTTTTGGAGCAGAAGCAGTCATCCCGGTTGAAATAAAAGTACCTTCTCACCGAGTGACTTATTACGATCCAATGACTAATAACGAATTGCTCCTTGAATCCCTGGATATGATCGAAGAGAAGAGGGACGAAGCAGACCTGCGTGCCTTGAGATGCAAGCAACAGGTCGCCCGATACTACAACAAAAAGGTTCGAGCCCGAACCTTTGAACCCGGAGACTTGGTTCTGAAGCGTGTCTTTCCACCCCCAACTCATATGGGTGCGAAGTGGGAAGGACCGTACCACATTCTGTGCAAACTTGATAATGGAACCTTCAAGCCAGCAACCGTAGATGGAAAGGAAATCTCCAGAGTGTGGAATGCCCAACATTTACGGTCGTATTTAACGTAAAAATGTCAGATCTGTTCTTTTGCTTTATTAAGGACCATGTACAAGGCACGACTTGCCTAGAATAGTCCGGTTTCTTGAGCAAAAGATTATAAAGTGGACGTAGGTCACGATTTGACCGAACCACTATAAAAATATCGTGTGTCGTTTACCTTTATTGCACCATTATTTACCTGTTTTTTCTATCTTTATGAAATTTGTTGTGAACCATACAACAACATCAGGAACATATAACTCTAGGTGCCTTCCATCAGAATGGAAAGCAATCAACAATCAAAGCTCAGAAGGAGCGATAAAGTAAATCACATTATTGATAGCACTCTAACTCTCCAGAGCCGAGAGAGGGTGTAACGGACATGAAGGCGACGTCCATAAGTCACAACGGTGTACCATGATCGGAACCGCCTTGACGGAACTCTAACCTCGGCAATCGCTAGGAGAGTATAAAAGCGTCTCCGATTGAGCGCTGAGAAAGAGCTCCTACCCCGCTGAAGGATCGGGGAGCGACTGAACTGCTGAGCTCGAACTCTAACCTCGGCAATCGCTAGGAGAGTATAAAAGCGTCTCCGATTGAGCACTGAGAAAGAGCTCCTACCCCGCTGAAGGATCGGGGAGCGACTAAACTGCTGAGCTCGAACTCTAACCTCGGCAATCGCTAGGCGAGTATAAAAGCGTCTCTGATTGAGCGCTGAGAAAGAGCTCCTACCCCGCTGAAGGATCGGGGAGCGACTAAACAGCTGAGCTCGAACTCTAACCTCGGCAATCGCTAGGAGAGTATAAAAGCGTCTATGATTAAGCGCTGAGAACGGTGCTGGAGACTCAGCGCCCACAGGATCTCTACCTCGCTGAAGGATCGGTGCGTAGATTTTGACACGAGTTCGAACTTTGACCCGCAGATGGATCGGGAGAGTATCAAAGTGCCAAAAGCCTGGCACCGCTAGAACTCTAATTCTACAAAAATTTCCAAGTCCCCCATGTTCAGAAACAGTGGGCAACATGCATACAACTCAAATCAATCTTTAACGATTAATTGGGGGCAGATATATGCATACACGTATCTTGATGCAGTACAATACTGTTAAAGTCTTTTTGTTGCTTGAATGATTTGTAGTTATAAGCAAATAATTTATGACTAAGCATGAAAAGTTTATTAAATGCAGGTACACGATGATGCAAAAGAAATAAACTTTCATTCATAAACTGCAAGCCTACAACGTGAAAAGCAACCTAAAACAAAAGCGAGGGCCAGTCTCACAACTACATTTCATGGCCAGTGGGAAGCTTAAAGACAAAACACAGACAAGCGGCAATATCCTATTTACGTTTGGACTTTTTCTCCTTCTTCTGCTTTTCCCGCTCCGCCTTGTTAATATCAGATTGATCATCCTTCTTTATCTTCCTTTTGTCTATAAGAGGAGCTGAAGGTTCATCCAAAGACTCCTCCTCCTCCTTCTTTCTCTTTCTTTTATCAGTAAGGGAAGCTGGGAAATCATCGGGATTCTCGAAATGAAGCTGTTTAGTGATCGATTTGGGCTGGAGTTTCAGAACCATCCCAGTTTTGGGATCAAACTCCGAGATAGGAGCTACGTTCAATGGCTCTTGTTCCTCCTTCTTTAAAGCCAGCTGCTTTTCCTGCCTAGCCTTTCTTTTAGCCAAGGTCTCGTCGTCATCGCCTTTGACTTCTTTGGTGATAATGACATCCTCCTCATCATCTATATGGCGCCCGTCCATATCTTTCAAGGCATCGATGGTTTCGTCATCCTTGGGAGCATCAGCACTGGGTGCCAGGACGACCTTCTCCGCTGTTGTACCTTCAGCCTGCTTTGGTGCATCAACACCGGCACTAGGCGAGACGTCAATCTTCTCCGCCTCTGTCTTCTTCTCGACATCCTTATCGACGGGCCCGCCACCTGTATTATGAGGAACAAGTGTTATTAATTCGATTGGTTGCTCCGCCAGACGACGACAACTCACAACTGCTTTGACAAATTGCGGGGAAAAAATGGAGATACCTTCCGCTGATCCTCCATCCAAGCTAGCTGCAGAAGCTCCGACAACCAAAGGAGTCGGGCCCAAAGGAATTAATGGCTCATCAGGATTGTATTCCTCAACTCCGGAGGCCTTGGGCTCTACAGGTGAGCTCGAACCTTCATCAATCTTGTTTTTGCTCTTAGCCAGAGTCCTCTCCTTCTCCATCTCTTCTTGAATTAGGCGCCGGCCTTCTGCCAAATTCTCGGGCTCGTTATCCCTCAGAATGGTCCTCATCAGCTCATCTTCGTCAATCTCTTCAACTCCTAATCTCCGCTTCTCACCCTCGACGATGGCATCCCATATGTTGGCTAAAGTGACGTGGTAGTCCGGGATCCATGAGATGTTACGGGTTTTGAGGACGTGGCCGAGGAGGTCAAATATCGTTTCTTCAAATCCTTCGATATCCTTTTCTCTCTCGAGGAGCTTGTCGTTAGAAGCAGTAGCCATTTCAATGGCACTTTCTACATTCTTTTCGGCGAGAGCCGCGCGCCTCTCTGCATCCGCGACTTGCTCATTCAGAATTACCTTCTCTCCTTCGGTCAAAGCTAAAATCTCCTTCAAACTTGCCTTTTCTTTCTCCCAAGCAGCTCTTTCGGCCTCGAAGTGATCCTGTGCTGTTTTCAATTCGGAGTTGGCCTTCCTGAGATCTTCCACCTCTTGCTTCAATAACACTCGCTCTTTGCTATTAGAATCAAGCTCATTATGGAAACGTTGCCTGGCCTCCTCCAGCTCTGTTTTGTAAGCTTTAGCGTCTCGTTGGGCCAAGGCAAGCAGAGATTGTGCATCCTCTAAGTCCTTCTCCATTTTTGCCCTAGCCCTTTCATTGTTATCTATCTTCACTTTGGATCTATGTGCTTCCATCTCAAGCGTTCGGATGACCTCTGAAAGATTAACAGCATGTTTCTTCATCGCCTCATACTGCCTGGCTACATGGCGAATGTGCCCGATAACTTCAGTATCCCAGTTCCTAGGAACTGGTTCTAAGGCCGGAACAAACATCATCCTTTCGAAGAAGATGTCTGGGAATTGTTCTCGCAACTTTTCCAGCTTAGCCTGAGTCTTAGGACCATGGATGTAATCTCGTGACCCGGGGGCAACCAAACCTTGTTGGTTGGAAGGGACAATGTCAATTTTCTCCTTCTCAGTATCCTTGATTGGATGCTTGCTTTTATCCTTGGGCTCGTAGTGTCTTTTTGATAACCTGCTGTGAGAGGGTGCACTCTTCGGAGGGGTTAAGTCTTTGGGAAGCTGTTTTCCCCCTGTAGGTGGCACCGAATAACTGGGAAGCTTGCCAGAGGTTGGTTTTGATGGAGACCGGGATTGTGAAGAAGTAGGCTTGTGAGAAAGGCCGCGAGCACGCTCAGGATTTGGATGAAGGCTAGGTGTGCCTTCACGGAGAGAGCGATAAGAATAAGACCGCCTGCGAGACAACTTTCCTGCAAAAGAAACAAGAGCATATTAAAACCTTGAATACTGTTGATATAAAAGTGTAGGGTCAGGCAGTGCGTGTGATTTGTGCATCCCATATAATTCCCCCCAACAGACCAGGGCCCGAAGTCAGGCTCATCTGAGTAGTTTCTCGTTCCCCAACTGGAGCGGTTGTTTCCTCAGAAACAGGAAAAAATGGCTCCCCTTCAAAGTCTCCCTGTGTGTATACATCATCAGGCAAAGGAATTTTGCTCAGCTCTTTAAATAGCTGCTCTTCTGTTAAATCATCGGGAGCAGCAGGTTCAACCGGAAGAGAGGCCCTTGAGGGGAAACCCCCCGGAGAAACTGGGATTTCCTTAGACTTATCACCACGGGCCTCATCTCCTCTATATATGTTTATATCTTCGTCGTCCTGAATGACTATCGGTGAAGGACTCTCACGAAATTTAATTGTTTCTGCTGCCCGTGACGTTCCTTCTCCCTCTGTCGGGGGGCACGTATTTGTAGGGTTTGCCGCCCGCACCAAGTCCAAACCTTATATCCAGAAGGCGGTGCTTGTGAAGGTTCTTGTAACACCCCACGTCCATTAATGTCACTCACAAAGGGAATGCATTAACTTCCATGGAGGTTTTAAGTGAATATAGAACAGTAAAATTACAACAAGACAGATATAAAATAGTACTTGGAAATTCAAAAACTTTATTTCATTGTAGCAGAAGTCAAAACATGTTTGATTACATCATAACACCATATTCAATGTCAAGTACAATATCTATCTTGATAAAACAAGTACATAATCCCATTACATGAATAGCCATTAAAAAGAAAGATAACAAGCTGGACTTTACTTCAGCAGTCCAAGCTTTCCAGAGGATAAGCGATCCAACTAGACTCCACTAGAACTTGGCCCAACCTGCGGACCTGAAGGGAGAAAAAGGATGGAAAAGAGGGGGTCAGACATAAAGTCTGGTGAATATGATAATTCTACAATACTATTACCAAAATAACTGGACTAAGGCATAAGCTGGAAAACAAGAAAATGTCTATGAAGAGCAGATTAAGGACATAGACAATCGCTAAAGGCAACGTTATAGGCGCTCCTAAATACTAAAGGATAAACACTATACTGCACCACACCAGTCACCCTAAAGATTCATCCCACTTAGCTTCACTTAGAAACTTTCCCAATGGCTTTACGTACCCCTAGCTGACTACATAGGTGCCGCCTGCCCCTATCTCCACTAGGTGTACCCTACTTCCCATTATTCGATCGGCTCCCTAACTCGTAGATACCCGTGCTGGCCCCACAGTGGGGTGTATCACTCCCCTAAAGTGGCAACCTGATACAACGGACATGCACGGCTTATACCTACACGATGCAAAAACGTCTTACCTACCAGCCCGGGTCCACACACGCATATGAAACCCGTTGGACTTGCGTTGCCACCGCTCCCTGTTTTGGCCTCTTATAGTCAAACCCAGTATGCGTGTCCCGTCCTCGACTTGGGTCGAGCCCACAAAGATACGTTTTGGGATACTGGTTGAAATGGGCCCCCACTATTTACCACAAGCATTCCACCTAAGCTTGTCCCCATTAGTCCATCCCACTTAACCCACTTAGTCATGTTCATTTACATGTGTGTTTGGTTAAGTCTAATCGTATTTCAAATGCCTCTAAAGGCAACCACCAGATTCCTCATGCCACCCAAGGCACCTACTTAACCCCCATGTCCCACCTTACATGATTATCTGGTTAAGTATTTCTTAGTTCATTAAGGCCATAACCTCATAAAGACCTCTCACATTAGACTGGCATTTATGGCAGCTGGATTTGCCGGGCGGGTCCGGGCAGTCTTACACCATAAAAGAGTCTAACCTCGTGTCTTTACAACTGTTATGCTTTAGTTTGGGCCTAGGACCTCTCACATTGGGCCGACATTTGTGACTACTGGATTTGCCGGGCGGGTCCGGGCAGGTTTACATCACAAACGGGTCCAACCTCGTGTCCTAAGCATTGATTATTAATAATAATCCACTTTCCCCCAATTTTAATAATTCCCTACTTGAATTATTAATTACTTCCAATTTTTAACAATGTCCATAATTGACTCAATTATGGACATTCATTCATGGTATGCAACATCTTACAAAATTGCACCCAATTTATTAATTCCTAATATTACCCCTAACCCACGTTTGAACGTTTATTCGCAAAATATATGTTAGACTCGAATAGCCTAACTCATAGCATAAGAGATTATCATAATAACAACATGTATATGTGACCAAATGAATCATAATAAGGGGTGAAACTTGCATATGTCCAACTTGCATAGATTATACATGTCATGGATCTAAAGGTGTCAACTTGTTCAAAATTCACCTAATATGATCTCAATCAATTTTCATAAACTTACATATGAACATGTGTGAATCAACCTCATCTAATTTTTTTAACAACATGGTTTTATATGGGTACACCTAACTCAATAGGCAAATTCCCATAATCAAGTTTTATTTAATTATAGTTTCAAGTTTATGGGTACACCTAACCTAATAGGCAAATTCCCATAAACAAGATCCATTTAAATTAAGAAAAAAAAACATAACTTTAAGCATGATCCAACAACATCATGATTTTTCAACATAATATAGCATGATTTATAACATGGCATAGTATGATAGTATAACATAGCTTGACATGATTCTCAACATAGCACGACATAGCATAAGAGAATTTACGACATAGCATGACATAGCATATATAATCATACGACAACATAATAACATAATAAGAGATCCACAATATATAGAATTTACAATTACAAATCACATCACTTTCTTGTGATCCATTCATAACTGAGTCAAATTAGTTTGTAATAGTCTTGTGAGAATCATCATACTCACCAACAAAAGAAGAGAATTAGAGAGAGAGTTCTTTGGTTTGATTTGTTTTGTTGAGTAGAATTTAGTTGTAGCAGATTAGGCTTCCTCTTCTTAGTTTGTGACGGCTACGCTGAACTCCATGGCAGCAGCATGACGGTAGCTTCTCTAATTTTACAATTGATTTAGGTCTAGGGTCTACCCACTTATTTATAGATTTTAGAATTCATTTAGGCCATTAGATTTAACCTAGAAATAACCGCAGCCGTTCAGACAAGATGGGGTTTATCTTATTGACTCAGCAATGAGTCAGAAGTGACTCAGCAAACACTCAGCAAATTAATAAACTTCTATTCATGTTTGCATTAACTGCCCATATATATATATATATATATATATATATATATATATTCTACAATGTACACATTAGATACATCCCCCCCTTTTACACACTTATTATTGTTTTTATATACATATTAGATACATCCCCTCTCTTACACACTTATTAATACTTTTATATTCATATTAGATACATCCCCTCTCTTACATACTTATTAATATTTTTATATTCATAATAGATACATCCCCTCTCTTACATACTTATTAATATCTTTATATTCATAATAGATACATCCCCTCTCTTACATACTTATTAATATCTTTATATTCATATTAGATACATCCCCTCTTCTACACACTTATTATTATTTTAGCAACTTTAGTGTTAATAGAAAATTCGGGGTGTTACATTCTCCCCTCCTTTTAGGATTTCGTCCCCGAAATCTTCAAGTCTGGAAGAATGTATATCCTACCATCCAAACGTCCATCTACTCATCCATCATACACAGGCATCCATTGTCCTTAAAAGACTTCTAATGCTTTATGATCATATGCAAGTGTGTGTACATGTCCTTACCTAATGCGAAATCAGGCGGTCTACTGATTCAGTTGACCTCCTTAATGCAAATTATGTAAGTGTCATGAATCCATTATGTATGCAAAAGATCCTAATTGCTTACATACTACTTCTATATGCGTGCACACCCATTCAACCGAATGCAGCATCCATATGATGGTACAACCATTATACATCCATTATACTAAATACATCCATATATATGCAATATGCAATATGAAGTGACTGAGCCGATCTAGTGCCTAAAGTGTGTGCATCCACGAGCAACCACTAGCAAACACTTGCATCCATTTTGCATCCATCATACATAACATGTCTCAAACACATGTTTCAACCATAGGATTATCCTAACTAAAGGTCAAAGATACTAATGAGAGGACATACTAAAGATAAGATAAGATAAGCTAAGTGATAAAGGAGAAATTAAAAGACATACCCTCAAAAAGAAAAGGGTACAACGAACGCATCTTCTCTTCTGTATCCCAAGTTGCGTTGCTCTCATCATCTCCCCATTGCACTTTAACCAGTCTGACCTCTCGATTCCTCAACTTTTTGATCTCCGACCCAAGAATGCATGTAGGAGCTCGTCTAATTGTTGCATCACGCTCTATTTCCACCTCTTTAAGCAAGCTCGGCTCTACCACCTCCGCGGTCTTGTGCAAACACTTCCTCAAATGTGATACATGGAATATGTCGTGTACTCCACTAAGTTTCTCAGGCAACTCCACCCTATATGCCATCTTCCCAATCCTGTCTTTTACAGGAAACGGCCCTACAAACCTTGGTGCTAATTTCCCCACGGACCCAAAGCGAACAACATTATGTAACGGAGATACTTTGATAAAAACCATGTCCCCAATGTCAAACTCAAGATCTGTCCTCCTCTTATCAGCATACGATTTTTGCCTATCTTGTGCTGCTTTCATCCTCCTTCGAATCAACTCAATCTTCTCCGAGGTTTCCCTAACCATATCGGGCCCAAGTAGGATTTTATCGGTAGATTCCCACCAACATGTAGGCGAACGGCAAGGCCTTCCATAAAGAGCTTCGAAAGGTGCCATGCCAATACTAGACTGAAAGCTATTATTATATGCGAATTCTACTAACGGAAGGTGCTCTTCCCATGTACCCCCAAAGTCTAGGATACAAAGCCTTAAAAGATCCTCTAGAATGCGATTCACCCTCTCGGTCTGGCCGTCTGTCTGAGGATGATATGCGGTGCTCAAACGTAGCTGAGTCCCTACCGCCTCTTGTAAACTCTTCCAAAATTCGCTAGTAAAGATGGGGTCACGGTCGCTTACTATACTAGAAGGAATACCGTGCAAACGAACTATCTCCTTAATGTATACAGAAGCCAACCACGGAGCAGTCCTCTTACTTTTCACGGGAATAAAATGGGCGCTTTTAGTAAGTCTATCTACTATAACCCAAATCCCCGTGTTACCCTTCCTTGATCTTGGTAATCCATCCACAAAATCCATTGAGATGCTTTCCCATTTCCATAGTGGAACTTCTAATGGGTGAAGCAACCCACCGGGTTTCTTTTGTTCTGCTTTAACTCGTTGGCACACCAAGCATCTAGCGACGTACTCGGCCACATCCTTTTTCATACCGGCCCAAAAGAAAACCCGCTTCATATCTTTGTACATCTTATCCCCGCCGGGATGAATGGTCATTTTTGAGAGATGAGCATCATCAAGAATGGCCTTCCTTAAGTCTTCGTCTTGTGGTACACAAAGTCTATTATCCCTTCGTAACCAACCCTTATCGTCTAGGGTATACCTACGAAGATGGCTTGACGACTCCCCCCCTTTGAGCTTTTCTACTATCTCAACCAACTGTGGGTCGTCTCGCTGTGCCTCACCAACCCGTCCTAGAAGTGTAGGTCTAACCTCCAAGGATGCTAACAGACCGGGTACTAAGTCAACGGAGGGTCTAAAGTCAAGCATAGAGATGAATCCTAAGCTTTGTCGTTCAACAAACAATGGACTCAAGGACAACCTTTTCCTACTTAAGGCGTCTGCCACCACGTTACCCTTGCCCGGGGTATATGCTATTTCAAAATCGTAGGAGGCTAAGAATTCCATCCACCGTTGCTGCCTTAAATTCAAATCCTTCTGAGAGAATAAGTATTTTAATGATTTGTGGTCAGTGAACAGTTCGAATTTCTCACCAAGAAGATAGTGACGCCAAGACTTAAGCGCGAAAACAATTGCGGCTAGCTCTAAATCATGCGTGGGGTAATTCTTTTCATGAACCCTCAACTGCCTTCCACCATAGGCTATTACTCTTCCCTCTTGCATGAGGACCGCGCCAAGTCCCGTCCCACAAGCATCAGTATAGATGGTAAACGGTTTATTCCCGTCTGGCTGCACTAAGACTGGGGCTGAAGTTAAGGCTCTCTTTAAACGTTGGAACGCATCATCGCAATCTTTGTCCCACGTAAAAACCAGGTTCTTCTTCGTTAACCGTGTAAATGGAGCTGATATTTTTGCGAAGTCTTCGATAAACTTCCTATAATAGCCAGCCAACCCCAAGAAACTTCTTACTTCGGTTGCATTTTTAGGGACCTTCCAATCTTGGATGGCCACCACCTTTGCGGGATCCACTGCTATCCCTTCTTTGGAAACCACGTGCCCTAAGAACCGTACTTCCTTCCTCCAGAAGTGACACTTAGAAAATTTTGCCTTAAGGTTATGCGCTCGAAGGGTTTCCAACACTTCCCTAAGATGTAGGGAGTGCTCTTCTTTATTCTTAGAAAAGACTAAGATGTCATCCACAAAGACTACCACGAATTTGTTAAGGTATTCCCTAAACACCCTACTCATCAAATCAACAAAATATGCAGGGGCGTTTGTCAAACCAAAGGGCATCACTAGCCATTCATAGAATCCGTCAGGAGTCCTAAAAGCAGTCTTATCTATACTATCCTCAGCCACTCTCAGTTGATGAAAGCCAGTGGCTAAGTCCAACTGCGAAAACACTGAGGCGCCAACTAACTGATCAAAGAGATCGTCAATCCTCGGCAGTGGGTGTCGGTTCTTTTTAGTAAGCTTTTTTAGTTCTCTATAGTCCATACAAAGTCTAAGAGACCCATCTGTCTTTGTGGCAAAAACTACTGGAGCACCCTACTCCGATATACTACGTCTTATGAACCCCTTCTCAAGCAACTCCTTTACTTGCTTATTGAGTTCCCTCCTTTCACGAGGAGCCATGTGGCGCACTGGCAAAGATACGGGTTTAGCATTGTCCACAAGATAAATTCGAAAGTCTATCTCCCGCTTTGGAGGTAAGCCCTTCACCTCCTCAAACACATCCGGATATTCCCGGACCACTTCTACCGATCGCAGGTTCTCTACAGACGCGTCAAGCGATTCAAGATAACTTAGCATAACGGAATTTATGGGATTACAAAAGATGTCGAGAGCATTACCAAGGCGAGTCACAAGCCTAACTACTCTCCTTTCACAATCAAGAATGGCCCTATTTCTAGACAACCAATCCATTCCTAAAATTAGCCCATAGCCCGTGAAGCCCAATACATAAGCATCACATCTAAATTCAACGCTAAGTATAGAGATTTTCAAATCCAAACATATCATGGTCAAATGAGCCGAACCCCCAATTGGATTTGAAACGACCAAGGGATCCTCTACTAAACTGGTGTTCAAGTGCAGTGATTCAACTAATGATGCAGAGATAAACGAATGAGATGCGCCAGAATCGAATAAGGTACGGACAGGATGATCAAACAGAAAAACTAAGCTTTCAACAGAAATTGTTCTACCTCTTTCTTGCAGCGGTGGGGCCGCAATAGCCTGAACTTGCCCCCTTGCCTGCCCTGGTGCCATAAGAGCCTGCACCTGTCCTCCCGAGGTAGACCCTGCCCTCTGCCCCTTCTTTGGACAGTCCTTCACTAAATGTCCCGCATCTCCACAATGAAAACAACCAGTCTTCTTTTTCTTTCTACAATCTTTGCTGAGATGGCCAGGCGTCCCACAATTGAAGCATTTCTTCTTCCCTTTGCCATTATTGTTTTTACCACCCTTCTTATTTTGCTGTTGGGGTTTCTTCTGATCCCCTTTCTTTTCAACTGCCTTATCCTCATGCATAAGTGCCATTTCTACTAGCTTTTCAAAGGTGGCTCCCATAGGGATGTGGGTCATAGCCAACCCTTGCAATGGTTCATTCAAGCCTCTAACGAACCTCAAAGCTTTCTTCTCTGGCGTGTTCACCAACTCCAAGCCAAACCTTGCTAACTGATTAAATTTATTGACATATTCCTTTACTGATGAGCTCCCTTGCTTTAGTGCCAGGAATTTTTCCATATTTAAGTTCTCCTCTGCCCTTGAAAGAAACTTTGCCTCAAACCTTCGTCTGAAATCCGCCCATGAATCAACTGGACATTCCCCGTTAGTGACCTCCCACCAAAACGAGGCCTCTCCCTTCATTAACCAAGCAGCTAAACGGACTTTCCTCCCATCTTCCACTTCAAAGATATCCAACAATTCCTCAGTCTCCTTAAGCCAATCTCTGGCCTCCACAAACGTCTCAGTCCCTTGAAAAGTTTTTCCTCCCATAGCCTTGAATTCCTTGCACGTCTTTGCAAAAGTGTCAACACGAGGAGGAGGAGGAGGAGGAGGAGGAATGGGTGCAACTAGGGGTGGAGGAGTATCCGCTGGGCCTGCAGTGGTGGCCCTAGCCTCCAAGTATCTCCTAAACCACCCTGGAATCGTCACACCTTCTGGGAGATTAAGATCTTCAGCCATGCTGAAACGAAAAAAGGAAAGATTCAAAATGGAGAATTCGAAAGATAAAGATAAGGATGTGGCTATTTGGGATTATGTTTTTCATAAAAACTCTCTTTAAATAACATGTTTTTTTTTTGAAAGCACTTCTTCCAAAAATACTTTAGAAAAAAAAATATTTTTCTAAAAAAAAAATTTATCTGTTCTGGTAACCTTATGCTTTGATACCACGTGTAACACCCCACGTCCATTAATGTCACTCACAAAGGGAATGCATTAACTTCCATGGAGGTTTTAAGTGAATATAGAACAATAAAATTACAACAAGACAGATATAAAATAGTACTTGGAAATTCAAAAACTTTATTTCATTGTAGCAGAAGTCAAAACATGTTTGATTACATCATAACACCATATTCAATGTCAAGTACAATATCTATCTTGATAAAACAAGTACATAATCCCATTACATGAATAGCCATTAAAAAGAAAGATAACAAGCTGGACTTTACTTCAGCAGTCCAAGCTTTCCAGAAGATAAGCGATCCAACTAGACTCCACTAGAACTTGGCCCAACCTGCGGACCTGAAGGGAGAAAAAGGATGGAAAAGAGGGGGTCAGACATAAAGTCTGGTGAATATGATAATTCTACAATACTATTACCAAAATAACTGGACTAAGGCATAAGCTGGAAAACAAGAAAATGTCTATGAAGAGCAGATTAAGGACATAGACAATCGCTAAAGGCAACGTTATAGGAGCTCCTAAATACTAAAGGATAAACACTATACTGCACCACACCAGTCACCCTAAAGATTCATCCCACTTAGCTTCACTTAGAAACTTTCCCAATGGCTTTACGTACCCCTAGCTGACTACATAGGTGTCGCCTGCCCCTATCTCCACTAGGTATACCCTACTTCCCATTATTCGATCGGCTCCCTAACTCATAGATACCCGTGCTGGCCCCACAGTGGGGTGTATCACTCCCCTAAAGTGGCAACCTGATACAACGGACATGCACGGCTTATACCTACACGATGCAACAACGTCTTACCTACCAGCCCGGGTCCACACACGCATATGAAACCCGTTGGACTTGCGTTGCCACCGCTCCCTGTTTTGGCCTCTTATAGTCAAACCCAGTATGCGTGTCCCGTCCTCGACTTGGGTCGAGCCCACAAAGATACGTTTTGGGATACTGGTTGAAATGGGCCCCCACTATTTACCACAAGCATTCCACCTAAGCTTGTCCCCATTAGTCCATCCCACTTAACCCACTTAGTCATGTTCATTTACATGTGTGTTTGGTTAAGTCTAATCGTATTTCAAATGCCTCTAAAGGCAACCACCAGATTCCTCATGCCACCCAAGGCACCTACTTAACCCCCATGTCCCACCTTACATGATTATCTGGTTAAGTATTTCTTAGTTCATTAAGGCCATAACCTCATCAAGACCTCTCACATTAGACTGGCATTTATGGCAGCTGGATTTGTCGGGCGGGTCCGGGCAGTCTTACACCATAAAAGAGTCTAACCTCGTGTCTTTACAACTGTTATGCTTTAGTTTGGGCCTAGGACCTCTCACATTGGGCCGACATTTGTGACTACTGGATTTGCCGGGCGGGTCCGGGCAGGTTTACATCACAAACGGGTCCAACCTCGTGTCCTAAGCATTGATTATTAATAATAATCCACTTTCCCCCAATTTTAATAATTCCCTACTTGAATTATTAATTACTTCCAATTTTTAACAATGTCCATAATTGACTCAATTATGGACATTCATTCATGGTATGCAACATCTTACAAAATTGCACCCAATTTATTAATTCCTAATATTACCCCTAACCCACGTTTGAACGTTTATTCGCAAAATATATGTTAGACTCGAATAGCCTAACTCATAGCATAAGAGATTATCATAATAACAACATGTATATGTGACCAAATGAATCATAATAAGGGGTGAAACTTGCATATGTCCAACTTGCATAGATTATACATGTCATGGATCTAAAGGTGTCAACTTGTTCAAAATTCACCTAATATGATCTCAATCAATTTTCATAAACTTACATATGAACATGTGTGAATCAACCTCATCTAATTTTTTTAACAACATGGTTTTATATGGGTACACCTAACTCAATAGGCAAATTCCCATAATCAAGTTTTATTTAATTATAGTTTCAAGTTTATGGGTACACCTAACCTAATAGGCAAATTCCCATAAACAAGATCCATTTAAATTAAGAAAAAAAAACATAACTTTAAGCATGATCCAACAACATCATGATTTTTCAACATAATATAGCATGATTTATAACATGGCATAGTATGATAGTATAACATAGCTTGACATGATTCTCAACATAGCACGACATAGCATAAGAGAATTTACGACATAGCATGACATAGCATATATAATCATACGACAACATAATAACATAATAAGAGATCCACAATATATAGAATTTACAATTATAAATCACATCACTTTCTTGTGATCCATTCATAACTGAGTCAAATTAGTTTGTAATAGTCTTGTGAGAATCATCATACTCACCAACAAAAGAAGAGAATTAGAGAGAGAGTTCTTTGGTTTGATTTGTTTTGTTGAGTAGAATTTAGTTGTAGCAGATTAGGCTTCCTCTTCTTAGTTTGTGACGGCTACGCTGAACTCCATGGCAGCAGCATGACGGTAGCTTCTCTAATTTTACAAGTGATTTAGGTCTAGGGTCTACCCACTTATTTATAGATTTTAGAATTCATTTAGGCCATTAGATTTAACCTAGAAATAACCGCAGCCGTTCAGACAAGATGGGGTTTATCTTATTGACTCAGCAATGAGTCAGAAGTGACTCAGCAAACACTCAGCAAATTAATAAACTTCTATTCATGTTTGCATTAACTGCCCATATATATATATATATATATATATATATTCTACAATGTACACATTAGATACATCCCCCCCTTTTACACACTTATTATTGTTTTTATATACATATTAGATACATCCCCTCTCTTACACACTTATTAATACTTTTATATTCATATTAGATACATCCCCTCTCTTACATACTTATTAATATTTTTATATTCATAATAGATACATCCCCTCTCTTACATACTTATTAATATCTTTATATTCATAATAGATACATCCCCTCTCTTACATACTTATTAATATCTTTATATTCATATTAGATACATCCCCTCTTCTACACACTTATTATTATTTTAGCAACTTTAGTGTTAATAGAAAATTCGGGGTGTTACAGTTCTCGTCAGTAATGCACTTCTTGATCTTTAGAAAATCAGATTTGCTTTGTAGAAGAAGAGACAGTCAATTATTGTATGCCGAGCCTTCCGTCTTAGGAAAGGCATAATCTGCTTAGAAAAAAAAATAGGGGCATGTTAATGCTTCGATTTCTTAAACAAGTTATTCAGTAAAAAGTTTAAAGTTTACTCGATTTAAGCCATCTTCTTGAACACCCAGCCTGTCTCTTTATATAGAACCAATCGGCCTTGGGATCCCCTATGTTACTGTGTCCGTCAGACAGAACCTTCCTATTTGCTACCGATTCGAAGAAAGAGAAATTTGGGGTGGCCGAGGAGCGATGCTTGAAAAGGTAAAAGAATTTCAAATCTTCAAATGTGAGCTTGGTATGCAGGATTTCCGCGTATGCGATATACAGAGTGTATAAAGCTGCGTAGGCATTGGGATGAAGCTGCATTGGAGCAATACCCAATCATTTTAGGGTCTCAATGACGATTGGAGGAAACAGAGGAATAGCTCCTACCCAGCACATGAGTCGGCTGACTGTCATATAACCCTACGGAGCCAAATGAGGTTTATCTTCGCTGCCGGGTGTCCTCACATCATCCCAGGGGATCCCATGTCTCAAGCAAATTCTTTTAAGCTTTATGTCATCAAGTTTGGAAGCTAAAGAGTCTGTGAATTTCTCAATTTCTATTGCACCAGAAACTTCGTCAGGAGCTCGGTCGTCTACCTCTGACTCTTCATCAAGCGAGGTACTCTCAGACGGATTCGATTCTGTTTCTGCCTTATATTCGGATCCAGAATCCGCACCCTCTGGATTAATTGGAAGAACCTCGGGGTTGAGTTGCTCATACACCTCGGGATCCGTCTCTGTGTCAGATCTTGAAGGGGAACGATTATCCGACATTACTGTTTAGGCGAGTAATCATGAGAAATAAGATTATAATTACCCGTCCCCCCTGTGTGTGAGTGCAAGTGTGTGCCTGTGCATGTCTTAAAGAAAAAGCATAAAGGTTATCAAGATCATCAAGATATTAGTCATCATATGCAGTTAAATTATGTTGTCGTCCTGTCCAGAAAGTTCGTCATGAAGGCTCTAACCTAACTGTCCATTGGTATGATAGAGTTAAGTTGCACTGCTTATTTTACAAGTTCATTGGATCATTCATTATGTGGCTCGTGATAATCCTTCGGATCGTGGGTAAGGGTTCAGATCGTGCTACATGGTCAGCTCGTGACGAAGGATTCAGTTCGTGGAAAGGTACAAGTTCAAGGAAGGACCACGGATCGCGCAACGTATCGATTCATATTTGGACAGATCGTGATAACCTCCTAACGATCCATGACTCGCAACCCTCGCCACGATCCGCTACTTTGCTCTTCCCCCGATCCGCCACCTCACCATTTCCACGATCTGATCCGCTCCCTCAACATTTCCACGATCCGATCTGCTCCCTTGCCACTTCCACGACCCAGTGCCTCGCCATCCACACTTCATCGTTATCTCCTCGCACACGAACCGACCATCCCTTTTCCTTCCTTCATCTTCTCCTTCCTCCCTTCTTCTCTATCGCTGAGTTTGAGCGACTAACACTCATGGTTCCACGCCCGTCTCCAAAACCTCAAAAACTACAAAGTCCCGCTGTACTTATGATAAACGAGGGCGGAAATGACATGAAAACATTTTCGTCATGATTACCTTTTTAAAATTAGAGGATAGGTAGATTTCCGGAGATTTGAAGAATTAGGGTTTCCTGGCGGCGCGATGCAGAAAGAGGAAGAAAGGGTAAAAGTGAAGAGGGTCGGGTTTATATAGGAAAAAACCCGACCGTTAGTATTCCCGCTTTTGTCTTATGCGAGCTGTGGGCTTCAGTGGATCGCGGATGCAGGCCCATCGGGCCCAACATAGAAGAAAAGGCCGATCCCTGACTCGGCTCGCTACGATGGATGGCCCACCATACTTAAAACCCACCACGTTCCGCATAGAAGCCCGTAGCGCTTCGTGAACGATCCCAAAGGTTCACCAAAGATCGGGAGGACAGCTCGCTCCGTGGATCGTAGAGATCCCGTGCGATCCGAACCATCAGCCAATGCAACGAGGTGAAAAAATTCAGAAATTTACCTGGTGAATTCAACGACGATGTCTCCAAAAAATTCCAGAAAAGAATTGTTTAATGAACGAAGAATGATCGAAGACTATACTAGTATTTATACTTGTCAAAAGATGCGACTTTTCCGAAGTAGCAAGACTTTTCAGACAGGCACGACCATTAAATGGCGTCACTTCATGAAAAGATACCTCAACGACTTCGAAACATGTTCCATCAATGAAACATACTTCGAGGGGGCAAAATGTTGGCTAGCTTTTTGACCAAGCCACCAAGGTTTACACACAAGAAGAGAGTATGAAGCTTTGTTCCTCTAGTTCATGAAAGGCCAGATCGCACCAGCGGATCGCACCCCTTGGATCGCCAGCACAGAACGTGACCCGATCCGCCCATGGGAGCACGACCCAATCCGCCCATGGGAGCACGACCCGATCTGCACCTATGCCACCACCTCACTCCGATCCGATCCCCTGCTACGTGGCGAAGCTCCTGACTTGTTCAACCACGAACTGGTCTTCAGCGATCCGAAATACATGGATCCAGCGACACGTGTCCACAACTGTCACATTGACCAATTCTTCCTCATTGCTCGATCCGATTCGATATTCTCGGGATTTGCGCCACGTGTGACCGCGAACCGCCTGATAGAATCAGCTATAAATAACCCAGAGACTGGCATTTTTCAGGATCTTTTGGCAGTATTGAGCACTGATTCCACCATTACTGTCATACCACTATTTCTTATCAGTTTTACTTCGAGATTACTGAGAGAAATCATAATTGTAAGAGTGAGTTTGAGAGAAATCATTGATTGTACTAGCATTCAAAGTATAATCGATAACATATAAAGTGGACGTAGGCTCGTTAACGCCGAACCACTATAAATTCTGTGTGTTTTCTGCTTTTTCTTCATTCTTCAGTTATAATTCTCTACGACTCAGAACAATTTGGGTGTTATGTCCAAATTTGTAATTGTAACTGCACTAAGACATGACGTTAAGTTCAACTTCTGGTAGAAGCCTTCCAAGAACCACCCGACAAATCAAAAATCCACAAGTGGTCAGCTTAATGTGAGAGGTCTGGTGCATAAACATACATATAATTGTAAATAACGATACTAAGACATGAGGTTAACTTCAAGTTGTGGTAGAAGTCTGCCCGGAACGGCCCGACAAATTCAACGTCCACAAGTGGTCGACTTAATGTGGGAGGTCTAGTGCATAAACATATATATATATATATATGAATATGAATATATGTATATAACGCGAATTAAATGAATGGAAACAATTGAATGGATGTTACAGTAGTAAATGTATGGTTAATGTAAAGAACCAAAGAAAACGTGAAAAATGGGGAATATAACCTGATATAATTAATTACATTAATGAGAATGTTGTATAATAGGTAGGATTGTGCTATGGACAAGTGAAATTATAACATGTGTTATCATCAACAAAAAGGGAAAACTTACTAATAAACCTTAGTTAAGTAAACTAAGTTAGTAACTAAACGATAATAACTGGAATGACAATATACAAATTGGAATGAACGGGAAATGATAATAATCTGTTATGATTAGGTATGAATGAAAGAGTGGATGATAACAAGTAGGCTTGTCCTAGGGACAAGTGGAAATTTATAACATAGATTATAATAATTGGAAAGAAACTTATAGAAAAACCTTAGTTAAAAGAACTAAGTAAATAAGTAAATAACAACAAGAGGTTGTATTAAACCAAGTCATGGTTAGTGAAAAAGAATGAAGTAGGCTTATTATTGATAGACTTATAAAAGAGAATTATGAAGCCTAATGAAAGAAATTAATAATAAGCGGATGCCCGCTCAGGCGGCATAAAACTAAATGAAGTAAGAAGACTTATAGAATGAAATAAGTTATACTTAATTATAAATTAAGTAATATGTTAAATGGAAACCCGCTGATCGTGATAGGAATTACTTAATGACACATTAAATAGAACATGTTATTATAACCTGAAATTAGACAATGAATGACAGAGTAATAATGTAAGAAGATTGTAGATTACAGACCTTGAATTACAATCTAGAGAATAACATGTTAGGGGATTATTAATGAACTTAAATGGGTTAAGTTACATAACGGAAATTAATAAACAAGAGGGGTCCATTCCTTAGGGATATAAGGGGCTCGGAGAGAACTTGGTAACTTGAATAAGAATTTAATATGATTGGAAATAACCAAGTTAACTGGAAATCGAATGAGAAAGAGCAAGTGTGTAATAAAACATTTAGACATAGGGTCTAATAACACGTTAGCGTGATGCGCTTCGACCATTCGGCACGTACGATGGTGAAGAACCCTACGTGGTAGATCAGCGAGGTGTCTAGAGGCACGAGAGGAGAAACTCCATCTGATTCTTCTGCTTGATATTCTGCTTTCTGGCTCTGCGGGACTGGAAGGAACCACGCGGCTTCCAAGGGACGTGGTAGGGTACTCCGTGGTGGTCCTTTGTTGCGGTGCATGCTCAGGCTGTACTCGCAGGGGTTGGGTCTGTGTGTTACCATATACGTTGACTACAACGATAGTTTAGCAGTCAGAAGGTTATGGCGGTATAACACTGGGGTGATTCGATGATTGGCCTACAGATAGGCTAGTCAGTACCAATTAAAGGTTTGTAATCGTCGGGTACTTGTCATCGACAGTCTGTGTGATGCGGAAAGAATAAAGGTAAACCAAGAGACCATCGATCTTTCCCTATCGAGACTTTGGTTGCGGGACATGCCAATTTGGATGTAGATTATTTGCTAGGGGCACTGTCACTTAGCTCTTAATGTAGTCTTTCACTGGTTGAGGAAGGGGTCGACGTGGGATCATAGCCACCACATAAATGCAAACCATAGTTTAGATATCTATACATTATGCCTCTTTAGCAGACCTATACAGATATAGAAAAGCTCCCGACCGAGTTCCATGTATCCAGATGCAGCCTATTACGGAACTCGAGGTATAACAAATAGTACATACATGTGAGGATATATGCACACTACACCGTGTGGTGTATCGTAGACGTTAGAGAATTACTCCGTGTTAAGACCAAGTTTGGCCGAGAAGTTTGGATTTGGCTGTCCGTACGCTTACGCAGCATGCCGATAGTAGTTCTGTGTTAAAAATGGCGTAGTTTTATGGAGATCCATACGTCGCTCTGGAGTAGGACAAGAGTTGCATATGTAGCAGCTTTATGGAGATCCGTACGTCGCTCCGACGTAGGATGAGATTTGCAGACGCTTTCTGTAACGACCCAAACTCCCCCTTACGAGAAAGCCCGGATTGCTTTGAGAACACGACGCATCAGAGCACAATCATGAGAACATTTCATTGCTATTACAACAATTACATAAGAGTATCATATATCAGAAAATAAATAATGTACATTGGAAAAATAATATCAGAGATTAAAATACATAGCAGCGGAAATTAAATGTATAAATACAATGTATAGCGGAAATACATCAACTAATACAACTGAATGAAATACACGGATACAAAGTTTTCCGAATATAGATCCAGCTGTAATCCAGGATCCTAAGAAAAGAAATATATACGAAACCAAAACTATTAGCTGCCCGTGTGAAAAATATAGGCACCCAGAGTTTAGGTAGAAACAATAAACTCCGAGTCAGTCATGGGACTGGTGTGAGAACTAAAACAGTTATTAGCTTGATTTTAAAGTTAGGTAAATCAAGGGACCACGTTGTATAACACAGAACGAGTTTACCCCCAAGAGTACCATTGCATAAAACAAACATCGAAATGCTACATAAAAGATCAATGAAGCTATTATAAGACTCAGGTCCCATCACACAATGCAACGCAAGCCGGAGGATAGAGTTTTACCTTATAATGGCCAAATATGCTTGATACGTGAAATTTATCTTTTATTATTGTAAGTGTATAGTGCATTAATCAACTTTGAAATAAATGTATCAATCCTAGACGGCATAATACCCCATCCTATTATGTCGCCATATATATATATATGTATGTATGTATGTATGTATACAACAAAACCGCAAAGCTCGTATTGGAAAGTTGGATTTCAATCATGATGGCTGTTGATTTGAAAGATCTATCGCGTAGTACAATACTCAAAGGCTTACGTCCTGTGCATAAGAAAACAGCGTAATGAACATCCGCCTTTTTGGGAAATCAAGTATCACTGCGGCTTACGTCCCAGCTAGAGAAAACACCGCTTACTCTATCCCTCTGAGAATCAAGGGGTGTGTTCTATCCCTTTGAGCGTGGAGCGACTACACTCAGCTCATCTCGGTCGACTTGATTCATGACAACCCTAAAGGTGTCTATCCTCGTCCCAAAAGCATACTGACCTGACCATCAGTTCACCATCATATCGGTGTATGAGACTCGTGAATTAATGCTGCACAAAGCTATGCTGATTAAAGTTAGGCTTTGATCATCATCCACAAGGCTCTGCCTTTCAACAAAAGCCTTGATCCATGCATCTCAGCATGTCACATTGTCATTCCATACCATAACATTGATTTCTGCCAATATATAACCTCTAAGGTCGTACGTCTCAGAGAAGGGTGTTAAGCAAGAGAATAAATTCTCCGCCACCAAATAGATTTAAATTTAGCATAGATCAACGAATACAACATAATGGAATACAACATCAGACATACCATCCATTTGCAAGTCTGTTCTGGGTCTGAACGAAATCAGAGGCATCTTATCCCTCGTCCCATATGTCCAATATAGGAGAGAGGCCCTCGCATATCCAAGCAATCACCAAGTACGCCCGTACAACTACCATTTTAACCCCTTCAAGGTAGCTACTCCAATCATGGGTATTAGTAGCAACCCATCCATTTGATGTGAAGATTGTCGGTCTTTCACCGTCTTCAATATCTTCGACTTTTAGTCGTCGTATCAATTATTCAGAATGGGTTAAACCCGGTCTTTTCGAATAATTTGTGTATCTTATAATCAAGTGCTATAAAAACACATCATATGCCTCATTCCAATCCAGAATATTATTTTATTCAAATATTCTTTACATTGGAAATTATTCCCATAAATCTTATCAAAGATTTAATTCATTTAAACCTCTTGTTAAATCTTCACTCGGAAGCCATTTCGAAAGATTTTGTATTATCTTTTCACAACTTTAAAACAAATTAAGGTTTTTGCAAATAGTTGGGATTATCAAGCCCTCCCGAAGTAGCCATTTATTTATTTTTCCAATCCCAACCTGTTCATCGCACGGAGAAAAACTGGTAGTACTCCATATCTAACACCCAATATGTTACTGGTAAATTCGATTACCATTCTACATTCAAACCTAATTAAAGATTTAATTATCGCACGAAGTAAACTAGTGATACTCCATTCTCGAACACTTCTCAAATTTGGCAAATTTAATTACCACATTAACAATTCAATCTAATTAATGATTCATTAAAGCTCCACTTAGTCTTAATCTTCAAAAATCATTATTCAATGATTATTCAAATTAGGAAAATCCTATCTTTAACTGGGTTAACGAACCAATGTCATTTAAAATAAAGTTCATGGTAAACCCAAAATCATCTTCCATCAAAATGGAATCTACACGGAAATCATAACAGTGTATAATCGATATAAATTCCCATATCCGACTAATAATATAAATGGAATAACGGCAAAGCCTTTTAAATCCCATATATAGTAATGGTCTTCCTTTACCGAAGCTCATCTCGATTATTACCGAATCGAATTCCATTCAATTCCAACTTAATATATTAAACCGAAAAATTTTACTTTGGAAAATTCCACTAATCTTAATTAAAATATTATAAATTCCAAATCATATCTTCGTTGTTAAATGGGTTAAAGAACAAGTGTTATTTAAAACACCGTCCACGATAAACCCAAAAATCCAATCTTAATTCACTTCCAATTAAATATTAATTAATTGATGGATTTCTCTAAATCTTAATTAAAAGATTTATTCTTTTCTCAACTAGTTATAAGAACAGTGTTATTAAAGACACCGTTCACAACAAACCACAAAATCCAATTTGATACTAAATATAAGGCTCTGAATAGAAATTATATCGGCTTATATTCAATATTAAATTCGGAAACCAACGGATATCGTATTGGGAATAACGATATCTATATCTTTCAAATTCCTCAACCATATCCGTATAATCACGGAACCCAATATCAAAATTTTCCAAAGATTATTTCTATTCAAATCCATTCCAATTTATATGCCGGAATCTGGCTAGTTTAAACCCATTTACAATCCAATTTATTTATTTAAAATCTTTGGATTATTATTCTAGTTAAAAACAAGTTCACTCAGATAAAAATATCTTTTATCCTTTCAAATATGGAATTTTTCATCCAAAGTCTTTCCAAATCATTTATTATTATTTTACATAAATTTTTCATATTTTTAATAATTTTGATATATCCGTTTCGGTCGGTTTCCAATAACGGCCACGGAACTGCATCCATAACGACCTTTTCCAAAACTTATTTGGACATATTTTGAAATCCAACAGTTCAAATTTAAATCTCTTATATTAATTGGAAATATCTTTTCGATACAAACCCAACATTTTCGGTTTTAGGAGAGTCCGACAGTCGAATCTCCCGTAACATCAATTCGAAGTTAATGGTTGAAATTCCCAAACCGTCGTTGTGTGGCGCGTTGTATTCAAACCATTAAATATATAATATATGTCATAGATTTCCATTCAAATCGTATTTTATAAATCATTTATAAATTCATTTTAAAATGATTTCAACTTCATTTTCAATTTTAAATCAAAATTGAATATTCCATATCATAATAATATTAAAATGATAATATGTTCAAAATATCAGATTTTGAAATCCATTCCCTTTTCGTATTCATTATAAAATAAATAAAATCAATCGATAAACCCGTTCGGGTTAAAATGACGTCTAACTACTTAACTCGGCTTCACATTTTAATATTTTTGTGTCCATCCAAAATTAGACATCAAAATCATAATTCATGCGGTTCAATCATAATATTTTTGATAAATAATCATTGCGCATTCAAACATCATCCAAAGTGCATTCTACCACTATATAAGCATTAAAATAAATAAATAACGCTCTCAGAGCATGTCAACCCATCGAGTGACATACAACTAAATATTGGGATTAGTGTATGTCAAATATCATCCCAATACCCTATGGTATTCTCAAACAACAAATACTGTTTATTATTTTTGCATTTGGCTGATGTGTAAAATTTATCGTCCCAATCAATATCAGTTAAATAATTGTACATAAACAAGCCGTCCGACTTGTAAATGAATACTTATTCCAATTTATTTTCATGATAATTTTATATACATTTTATTTAAATAATTTATACATTTTATATAAATAATTTCTACATTTCAGTTTTTAGAAAAATTTTGGCATCATAACGGCGCTATTTTAGAACCGGAATAACGTCTAGCATTATCCCTCTCGGGTTACTGGCTCGCGCCATACAAAAAAATCAATTAATGACAATCCCAATCAATTCATCCAATCACAGTCCAAACAAATAATCAACCATGGTTTGCAAAAAAGTAGTGACAGGAGCTACTACGGCCCATTTACAACCTATCATATAAACATAACCAAAAATGTTGAGTGAGAAAAATGTTCTCATCTCGATCGGATAAGAATCGTTATATGTGATTATTTTACTGAAATTAAATGGTACATTTAATTTTATCAATAATTCCTGCTAGCTCCAAATGCAATCCGGTCAGTTCTATAATGTAGTACATGTTGTCACGAATCCGATGTCTCCTGTTTCATTGGATTTCGACACCATATGAGAAAGTTGTGTATTTTTGAAGGGTAATGACATTTTAAATAATTAATACAGTAATTAATTAAAATTAATATCACCTTCTTCTACTAAATACACAGGTCGCCGTTCAAACTAACTGTTCTAAACTAGGGTTTGAATTTGCACCAAATCCGTGAAGCTTGGAGACGATCGAACTACACCACGTTGAAGAGATCTGAAATCAACACCTGCGCCAGCCCCTGGTGCTGAACTCGACGGACCCTATGGTGTGGAAAACAAGAGCGAGCGGCGACTGCTGGAGCAAGTGAATCGATGGAAATACACAATCTTATATACCCACACCCATATGGATTTGAAGAGGGTGGAGAATACTATAATATTGCCTCAAGAATTTCTTGATTTCATTGTATGGATCGAAATTTATGAGGGAGGAAGTCTGGAGATTTTTCCACCGTTATCCCTTTTGAACGGGCGGCTGTGGGTTTGAAAAGTTATTAGGGTTTATTTAAAATCCTTTTGGCCCATTAATATATTTATATATATTTTAATTTTTTTAATTTCCAAAAACACCCATTTATTGATACGAACTCCAAATCATACCTAATGATTATCTCCCCTAGCTAAAAAGCCCCATTCCGGACACAATGGGATATGTTTTGTAAGCCAATTCGACTATTTCGAACTGTTTTTGTTAAAACTAAAATATATATCAATATATATTGAATTTCAATGTACATTTTAATTTACCGAGGTCACATATTAACTCCAAAAGTTACAGAAAAATTAAATCTAGCTATGTCTTGACGTTACGGTCCTAATAAAACTAGTTTCATCGAATTTGAAGGCCGTTTGAAAAATGGCCTTTTTCTGGTCGATTAAGTTTAAATTGAATTGACAAATCATGTTTAAATTTACTATGCTCACATATTAATTCCAGAAATTATGAAATTTGAAACCTAACAATAAATTGACATTCGGAATCCAACAAAAGAGGTTTCATCGAAAATAGAGGTCGTTCGCAAAATGGCTATTTTTAAGGGCCTTATATTATATTAATATATATATAAATTCCATAGCGACTATTTCAAATTTTAAAATGGGCATAACTTTCAATTTATATTATGAAATCTGAATTTTTCACATTCATTAAAAAGATATAATTAAACAGATTCAAATGTTTCTTGTTTTACTTAAACAGATTAAAAAGATATAACTTTCAATTTTGTACATTCAATTGAAATTTAAAATCGAATATTCAAACTACCGTGCCATTACGAGTTCATTTTAATTAAATTTTTAATTTATACATTCTAACTTCGATTTAAATAAATTTTTCGTTATTATTTAAAATTAATCATTTTAAATTCTTAGAGTCTACTAAAATTGCTAAAATAAAAAAATTAAATTGGTTTAGAAATTCCGGGTTGTTACACTTTCGTGGCGTTACGACGGAGACCGAGCGAGAAGGGCACCATGGGAAGTACCTTGATATTGGGGGTAGCTACATATACTATATTAGGTTAATCTGCTGGGAGGTAGATGGGTACGACGTGTGCGTAAGGCCTTGAGTGTATGTAGGGTTACTTCAAAATGTGTAATTTAATCCAATCACCAGAACTTGTGTTCTTACCCCTGCCATAACATACTAGCAGGTTGGGTTTGTAGTAAAGATATGACAGCTTTGGATACTGGTTAGGCAGTATTATTACCTTGGGAAGGCTACAAATGATTATATTATATTTAATTACATTCTGCTGTGAGATGTTTTATGAGCTCTGATATATTTTATATCTCTGTTTTTCTGCAGAATATCAGTCTGTCGGAATTTGGGTTGTTACATATGATATTTCCTCTAATATTAATTTTCTGATCAAAGTCATAACATAATTTTCCTGCATATCGTGAAATGAGAGATAACATAGAATTTTCTTCCTAATATATATATATATATATATATATATATATATATCAAGATTAAAGTTCTATCGAGTCTTCCATCCAAACTTTTATTTAATGGTGTGGTTGTTGCCCGTATAAATCAACTGAGTGTGATTGTAGCTCGGAAATCAATTGAATCTCACTGTACTTTGGGAATAAGTGGTATGTAACTTTTGGCATGTGAAATTGAGGATTATAATTTGAAGATTATATTAAAAATAAATCTGCATCGACCTAGGGTTGTGTGGGCTGGATGTAGGGTAGCTCTGAACCAGTATAAAATCCTAGTGTGTTCTTTCCTTTACTTCCTTTACTTACTATTCTTCATTTTTGTTCGATTCTGTGACTGTTACAATTTTGTGATTTGCAATTTTTCTATTAATTCAACAATATTTCATAAAAATTATAAAATCCCACTTTTCACCCCTCTCTAGTGTTAATTTCGCCTTAAGATCCTTAATCCGCATTTCGTAACAGCCAATACTTTTGATAAGGGTTCCGTTCTTCCCATCATAGTTATGTTATCTAATAGCTTGTCCAAACCTAAGTATAGAAAAGATATAATTACATATTATCTTGAGTCATTTTCTGAAAAATCTCATGTTCTCCCGCTTATCATTTCCAAGTAGGCGAACATTTGATCAATTCTTTCTTGAGTGGAATGTATTTATATCTAGAAATGCTACTTGTATGTTATCAAGTAATTCATCTTGAGAAATGTTTATAGGTCTCTCTTTCATTGTACAACAGGTTTTGAGTCATTATACTTCTGTGCAGCAGTTATCACATTTCTTTCTAGTTGGCTCTATTATGTCTCCTTTGCAAGGTCTCAATAGTTTTTGTTGTCTGATCAATATGTCAATCTCAATAGTGATTTGTTGTCATATCAACGTCAGAGTCTGTATGATCCATCTTATAGCTTATCTAATTATAATAACATAACAGATGATGAAATAATTGATGATAGTCGGGATTGATGTATGGTCATCCTTCCTTATATAGGAACAATGATCCATCCTCTTCTTACTCTCTCCCTCTCTCTCATGAGAGTTCATTGTGACAATGATAATAATGGGTTGTGTTCTTTATAAAGTCTATGTTGGTGGATTTTCAGAGAGTATTATCCATGAACCTGCTCTGTTAGATCATTCTAGATTCAGTTGAGTTGGATACTAATCCTAGTAGCATTCCTTTAAATAATCTCGGACTGGTGTTAGTAATCATCAAGCTAATAAAGATATAACTGTTGATATTTCAATTAGCAAATCAATGGAAGATTCTATTTCATTGGCAGTAGTGGTGTTAAGTCATCTATATGCGATGTTGTCTTTCTGGAAGTCTTATGTCATTTGATACTAGTTTTGATTCGACTTGTCCTTAGATAGAATTTCCAACTTGAAATATGATCAATCATAAGTATATTCATAATCATCATCATTTAGAAAGATTGCATAATACAAAATAATACATTAATGAGAGGTTAATGAAATAAGTTCAGTAAATTCACTGATTGAGCCAAATCTTGGCAAATCTCATGAATTAGATGTAAGGTCCATAGCGATTTACATCATAGGAAGCATTTCTTTTAGGAATGAACATGGTTCCAACTTTCGAACTTTAGTCAGCCCACTTTTTTAAAAAATGATTGCAGTAATTATGGAGTTTTTATTCATTATCCTATTAGCATAGCATTACGTAGTAAACACACTAGGAGTTTTACCATACCATACTAAACATGCAAAATAACAAATAAAAAAAAGATAGTTTGCTAGATAGAAGTCCATCATCTTCAGTAGGCACCGGAGTAGATCTACACTAAAAAAGAGATAGAGGGCACTAAACATGAAAACAAATGCCTCCAAGCACTTGTTTAATTAAAACCTTCATAAATGAAATCAATGGACTCTTCTACTCTAGTCTCCAAGGGGTCGGCGGGTGACATCACAAACAATTAGGTCTTCTTGCTCTAACGGCAGTGCTTACTGCCTCATCTCCAGACCCTCTATGTGCTTTCTAGTAGCGGGAATGCATGTTACATTCCATGTGGGATACCTAGGGCCTTTAACACTTCTCAATAGGAAGTTTAGCACTTTATGGTGCACTTGAATTTCAGCTAGCAGTTGCCCCATTTCAAAAGAAATTGCAGAAAGCCTGTTTGCGACCTCCATATCCATACGTGCTAGTACTTAATTTTTTGATTTAAATTTAATGAAGACACTTATCGAGCCTCCAATTATAAAGTACTAGAGGAATCAGGCCATGCGTCACGAATTAGATAGAAGACACAATTCTTAGTAGCTCGTCGCATTACTTTTTTGCAATTGAAGACTATCGTGCCTTTTGAATGAAAAAATAGCCGGCTCTAGCTACCTTGAAGAGCAAACAAAATCTCCCCAAATCACATTGCCTGTATGAACAAAGAATTTTTTTACAACTAGCTTACATGGAAAAGATTTCATATTTTATGCTAATAGACTCGTGACATCCATGTACTGAGTCATCAAATGAGTTTTTTTTCTCAAGCATACATGAACCACCAAAGAAAGTCCTACAAATTAAGACTTGGGCTTATTAAGACTACTTTCCCCGATAGAAGCCCAGGGCCAAAACACAACAAGTTCATCATCAAAGTAATCCCATGCAAGAATGATCTCATTATCTTGGAAGCCCTTTCGTCCCGTACCTTGGTATAGTCTATGAGAACAATGACCAACTCTTGAACCTTAGCTCTTGCCTTATTTCGGATTTGCCAAAAAAAAATTCCAGCTATGATCGACCTTTCGAATGAATGAAGTTCAAATCTAAGGTCTTTGGTCACCCAATTAATATACTGGGCCAATATTCTTTTTATGTATGACAATCATAAGGCAGGTAATCGATCCAAACTATTCTAATAAGCTAATCCGTAACGGCCAGCACGAGCTAATACAAATGTTTATACTGGGAGAAAGTGGAGAGAACGAGATGTGATTGCATACCTACCTAGTGCTTGAGTGCATGTGCAAGCACAAAAAAGGGTTCGACGTTTTTATTTTTGTCAAAAGACAAGTCTAATAGGATGGTCTAAATCTAGGCCAAATATAACCAAATATCCTTTGTTTTAAATGAGATCTATTGAGCCTTCGAACCTACCTAGTGTAAGTTGGATCAAAAAGCTTCATAATCATATGGAAATCGCGGATATGGGTACGATAATATGTCTCTCATGTCATGCACGTATATGATAATTGTCTCAAGTACAAATATCTCAGGGCTCAGGATTCATATAAATGGTGAATGGGGTGGCATTTTGGTAGCAGACTTAGAGGTAATTGGTTCAAAATCAAGTCCCTGTGCAGTCTCATATTAAAATAAAACCTATGATTGTATTACTGATGTTCTAGCTATTCTTGGTATTTAGTTCCAGCTACACTTGTTTTGTTGATGATCAAATTGCATGATTTTTGAAAAGGAACAGAAAGAATCTTGCTTCTGTCGACTCACCTGATTCTACTCTACTAGTTTCCTTAACGAAGCAGGAGCGTGGTATATTAGTTAGGCGAATAAGTTTGCAACAACTAGCTGTGAGTGGGCCTAAATTTGACCTAGAAAAGGCATGTCAGAACTTAGAGACATTCTAAATTGGTCATTGGTTCCTATAAGAATTACACAAATAGAGCCAACTAAAAATACATGGATTCTCACAATGGAAGGGGTAAAATATAGTAATAGAAAAGATATATGTACCATAAAAAAAACCGTAAATATTGATTACATAATATCTCAACTGTCAATAAGGGTACATCAATAATAATAATAATAATAATATCCCAAGGGTAAAAAAATATTGCCAAACATGATACTAATGATAACCATAACTATAGATTCTCGTTCGTCTGGCTCCAATTTCCATGACTGCATCAATCAAGTGTTTTCCTACCTATTAACCTATTTATATGTTAAGAGGAGGGAGGTCCAAACAATAAGTTTGGGTGAATAAAAATCACATAAGTTTAAGAAATGTATATTTCCTATATTTGACAGTACAAATTCATCAAATTATGTCTACGTAAATCCAACACACAATCAATATATCTAAAGTCACTTAAGGCGTCGTCTTACAATTGTCATCACTATTAAGTATACTCTTAATGTAATTCAAGAGATAGTAGTCTACCACTTAACACTTGGTTTTAGGTAGACATTATTGCCACTCGTAACCTACCTGGCGGACCAATGCATTACTATCTAGCTGTCATTATAGGTGAACCACTTGTCACATAATACTTCCCTTAGACAGGTGGTCCTTTGATTTTTCATACTTCCCATTCCTAGGTACACCCTCACTTATCCCTTAGATAGGAAGCAGGAAACTTCTAGAGAGCTACCTCACTCACACCATATTGTTTTAATTAGAACAATCGAATAACTTATAAGAGAAAGGCGGATCCAATACCACTTAATACCTTAATAAGGGCATGTCCTATGACTTTGGTCCCAAACCAAGGAGTTAACCTTAGGAACTGACCTAGTCCTAACCATTAAATACCCAAACTAGGTAGGATAGCCACTTGATACCTTCTCGAGGCAAGCCTACTTCACTCACACACACATATACACAAACATATATATACACACACATACAGGGCATCTCACATTAAACCTACCACTTATAGATGCTAGATTTGTCGTGCGATTCCGAGCAGGCTTCTACTACAACTTGGGATTAACCATGTGTCTTTATGTAATAATTATAATGGCCTATGGCACCTAGACCTCTCACATTAACCCGACTAAACTGCGGATGATGGATGTGCCAATCTGTTGTAGACAGACTTCTACTACAAGTTATAAGTAACCTCGTGTCTATGTGTCATTAATGCTAATGAAAGCCGTTAACACTCATACACATACAAATTACCTATACACATACAAATTTCCTATGAGGACATTTATAATTCTAATTTCTTATTTAACGTATTTAGCACTCTCTCATTATGAATTTAATACTTAATCTTTTGATTTCAGATCAAGAAAGAACGATTATGAGATATTTAGCCTTCATTGGTGTGAAACCTTGTTTGGAAATAAGCTACGGATCCAATGGTGTCTGGTTCGCCTCCCTTGACAACGTAGTACCTTAGTCCTCTAGATCTTGATACTTACCCCAAGATTCGAGGGAAATTTGATTATGATTGTTGAGACTTAGGCTAGGAAGGTTGAATTTTGATCCAATCATCTAGAGAGTTTATTATTCCCAAGCTAAGTCTTTGAACAAAAATTAAGAACCAAAATCTGTTCCAAAGAAGATGAATTCCATTTAACCTAAACAAACCTAGCTGCCAAACAGATCTACTATAAATAAACCAAAATTAAGCAATATATATAAATCAATGAGAAGCTAATCAAAATTCAACATCATCTGATTGAACAGTTTACGGAGCAATACATCTGTATTTCGGGAAACCCTAGTTTTTTCAAAATTAAGTAAGGGAAGTGGCATATTCATATTTCATGAAAGTGAGGAGCGAATGAAAGTAAGGAAAATGGGAGAAGAAAAATAATTCACTGCCTTTTAAAAATTATGCATGACTAATTTGATAGCATTGAATTCTATTTATTTGTTTACCTCTAACATTTGTATTTATTATTAAACACTACTATATATTGAAACTAAGGATAGATTTTCTTGTATTGCATTAATTTAAATTCATTATATTCACTTTCATTTCACTTTTTTTTTCATTTCCATTCATATCAACTTCTACTTGAGTTTACTCAATTCATATATTCTCATTAACATGTTTCATTTCTTCATTTCATTTAATTCTTCTTGAGTTAACTTTGAATTCATAATCCATTTCGCTAATTTATTTCATTTGTAGACATTTTATTGATACACATCTTACATTATACAATACTGTTCCAAATTATAATTACCACTAAAGTCACGGTTAAATCTTAAAACATTCTTTGTCAAAATTTATCTTCTATTTTACCACAAATTACAAAGATAAGGTCTAATTTATTATCTGTTTACTTTTTTGAGTTCATATTCATTTATCAAAACAGTATTCCCATTTAATATTCAAAAAAATTCATTAAACATTTCTCAGAACATTAGCCAAATGTATACAACTTAATTTCTTGTTCATAATTATTAAACCATCTTTGTGTAACAACCCGCCCAGAATGGGCCTAAATTTCGACCTTGAAAACACCCATCAAAACTTAAAGCCACTCTAAATAGGTCGTTGGTTCCTATAAGGAATTTACATTTGCATAGAATAATAGAGTAATATAAAGAGATGGAATCTCACGCAATGGAACGAGAAAATATAATAATCAAAGTAAGGATGTACCATTTATTTAAAAACCACAAGTTCAAATACAAAACACCAAATGTAACACCCCGTAATTCTGTTAATATAAATATTCACAAATTAAAGAATAACTAATCTCAGACATGGGAATTGTGGGAAACGGGTTGCGCCATTGTGTTCGTCTCGGAATTCTGGTTGAAATAGAGTCCGAGTTTGCATAATTTGGACTTCGTATGAAGGAGATATGGCCATCGGAAGTTTCAGAAAATTCAAAACAGCTCGCAGGAAAATTTAAAAATTCAAACTGGAAGTGCAGAAGCGGGCTGGGCGGGAAAATTCCCACCCAGGTAGGTCGACTGGGGAGTCGACACTAGAGTCGACCTCCCCCCCCCCCAGGTCGACTGTAGTGTCGACCTGGGTGTCGACCTGGTCAAGTCGGTCAGGTTTGGGCCGAGCCCAATCTTGAGCTGCTGATGTGTCTTTAGGGCTCAGTTGGCTAATTTAACGGTTCAGGTTCATTCTGAGTTGATCGGACGGTCTAAACTAATCCTAAATTCTATATATACATGGGTAGTCTCTCATTCTAAAATCACATAAAAAAATAGAATAGCCTTCGTCATGCCGTCGCCATGGAACTCAGTGTAGCCGCCGCCAACTAAGAAGGAAGAAAGCTAATCAAAACTCTAATTCTACTAAACTCTAAAGCAAATCAAGACTCTCTTTCTTTTCTAATTGTGAGTATGATGATCTTAATAAGATTATTAGCAAACTAATTAGATTAAGATGTGATATGGATCATAAGAAAATGATGTGAATTGTCATATATGTTGTTGTAAACCTTATGCTATCATATATGTTGTAAATCCTATGTTATGTGATGATGATATCCTATATGTTGTAAATCATGCTATGATGATATTATATATGTTGCAAGTTTCTATGCTAAGTTGCGATGTTACAAAGCCATGATGTTATTATGTTGTAGTTAGCTTATGAATCATGATGTTGATTATATATATTTGGGCTATGATGATTCACATGATAAATCACATGTACCTATGCAAGTTTAGATTTATTAGTATGTATAATCTCACATATTGTATGACATCTATTTAGATCTAGAATTATGACATCTATTTAGATCTAGAATTATGCTATGACATGTGTGAGTTCTATGTGTTAGATGCTAGTTCACACCATCATTATGTTGCATAAACCACATATGCAAGTTTATACATGAACTTGGGTTATGATCATATTATGTAAGTTGTGACATTTAACCAAACAAGTTGACACCTTTAGATCCATGACATGTGTAGTTTTATGCAAGTTTCACCCCTATTATGATTAGATCTATTTTATTTGTCTATATGTTGTGATAATTTATCTTTGTGCTATGAGTTAGACTATTCGAGTCTAACGTATATTTTGCGTTGAATAAGCGAACGTATAACGTGGGGTAGGGGTAATATTAAGGATTTAATATTAAGAAATTGGGGTGCAATTGATATGATTTTGCATACCGTAAGTGGATGTCCATAATTGAGCCAATTATGGACATCATTAAAATTGGAATTAATTAATGATTTGAATAGGGATATATTTAAAACTGGGGTAAAAGATTATAAGTGTTAATCAATGCTTAGGACACGAGGTTGGACTCATTTGTGATGTAAAACTGCCCGGACCCGCCCGACGAATCCAGTAGTCACAAATGTCAGCCCAATGTGAGAGGTCCTAGGCCCAAATTAAAGCATAACAGTTGTAAAGACACGAGGTTAGACTCTTTTATGGTGTAAGACTGCCCGGACCCGCCTGGTGAATCCAGCTGCCATAAATGCCAGTCTAATGTGAGAGGTCTTTATGAGGTTATGGCCTGAATGAATTAAGAAATACATAACCAGATAAACATGTGAAGTGGGACATGGGGGTTAAGTAGGTGTCTTGGGTGGCATGAGGAATCTAGTGGGTGCCTTTAGTGGCATTTGAAATACGATTAGTAAGACTTAACCAAACACACATGTAAATGAACATGACTAAGAAGAGGGTTAAGTGGGATATACTAGTGGGGACAAGCTTAGGTGGATAGCTTGTGGTAAGTAATTGGGGGCCCATTTCAACCAGTAACCCAAACGTATCTTTGTGGGCTCGACCCAAGTCGAGGACGGGACACGCATACTGGGCTTGACTATAAGAGGCCAAACGGGTTAGCGGTGGCAACGCAAGTCCAACGGGTTTCATATGCGTGTGTGGACCCGGGCTGGTAGGTAATACGTTGTTGCATCGTGTAGGTATAAGTCGTGCACCCTTAGGCTGTATCGGGTTGCCACTTTAGGGGAGTGATACACCCCACTGTGTGACCAGCTCGGGTATCTACGAGTAGGGAGCCGATCGAAAGTGGGTAGTGGGGTACACCTAGCGGAGATAGGGGGAGGCAGCACCTATGTAGTCAGCTAGGGGTACACGAAGTTATTTATAAAATTTCTAAGTGAAGCAAATGGGATCAACCTTTAGGGTGACTGGTGTGGTGCAGTGTAGTAATTATTCGTTAGTATTAGGTGTGCCTTTAACGTTATCTTTATCTGCTCTTCCATACCCAATAGTTCATAGACATTTCCTTGTTTTCCATCTTATGCCATAGTCTAGTTATTTTAATAATAGTATTGTTAGAATTATCATACTCGCCATACTTTATGTCTGACCCCCTCTATTTCTATCTTTTTTTCCCCTCCAGGTCCTCAGGGTGGACCCAGCTCTAGTGTAGTCTGATTGAATTGCTTATTCTCTCTTTTGGAAAGCTTGGACCGCTGAAGTAAATTCCAGCTTGTTATCTTCTTTAATGGCTATTTATGTAATGGGATTATGTATTTTGTTTTATCAAGATGGATATTGTACTTGACTCTGATTTATGGTTTTATGATGTAACAATCATGTTTAATTTCCGTTGCAATGAAATAAAGTTTTAGATTTCCATGTACTACTTATTATCTGTCTTGTTGTAATTTTTCTGTTCTATATTCACTTAAAACCTCCATGGAAGTTAATGCATTCCCTTTGTGAGTGACATTAATGGACGTGGGGTGTTACACGTGGTATCAGAGCTTAAGGTTACCAGAACAGATAAAAAATTTAGAAAAACTATTTTTCTAAAGTATTTTTGGAAGAAGTGTTTTCAAAAACATGTCTTGATGAGTAATTTAAATAGGAAAGTTTTTATGAAAAACATAATCCCCAATAGCCATATATCTTTATCTTTCGAATTCTCCATTTTGAATCTTTCCTTTTTCGTTTCAGCATGGCTGAAGATCTTAACCTTCCGGAGGGTGTAACGATACCAGGATGGTATAGGAGGTTATTAGAGGCTAGGGCCGCTGCAGGTCCAGCCAATGTTCCTCCACCACCAGTTGCACCCGCTCCTCCTCCACCTCCTCCCCCTCCTCGCGCTGATACTTTTGCAAAGACATGCAAGGAATTTAAGGCTATGGGTGGAAAACCTTTTCAAGGGTCAGAAACGTTTGTGGAAGCTAGAGATTGGCTTAAGGAGGTGGAAGAATTGCTAGAAATCTTTGAAGTAGGAGAAGGGAGGAAAGTCAAATTAGCAGCTTGGTTAATGAAGGGAGAGGCCTCGTTTTGGTAGGAGGTCACTAATGGGGAGCGTCCTGTTGATTCTTGGGCGGATTTCAGACGTAGGTTTGAGGCAAAGTTTCTCTCAAGGGCAGAAGAGAATCTATACATGGAAAGGTTCTTGACATTGAAGCAGGGAAATCTATCAGTGAAAGAGTACGTCAAAAAATTTAACCAATTGGCAAGGTTTGGCTTAGATTTGGTGAACACGCAGGAGAAGAAGGCTCTGTGGTTCGTTAATGGCTTGAATGAGCCATTGCAGGGGTTGGTTATGACCCACATCCCTATGGGGGCCACCTTTGAGAAGCTAGTAGACATGGCACTCATGCACGAGGAGAAAGGCGCTAATGCTAATAAGGCACCCGAGAAGAAAGGGGATCATAAGAAACCACAACAGCAAAACAAGAAGGGTGGTAAAGACAATAATGGCAAAGGAAAGAAAAGATGCTTTAACTGTGGGACACCAGGCCATCTCAGCAAGGATTACAGAAAGAAAAAGAAGACTGGATGTTTTCACTGTGGTGAAGCGGGACATCTAGTGAAGGACTGCCCAAAGAAGGGGCAGAGGGCAGGGTCTACCTCAGGAGAACAGGTGTAGGCTCTTATGGCAGCAGGGCAGGCAAGGGGACAAGTTTAGGCTCTCGCGGTCCCACCGCTGCAAGAACGAGGTAGAACCATTTCTGTTGAAAGCTTAGTTTTTCTGTTTGATCATCCTGTCCGTACCTTATTCGATTCGGGCGCATCGCATTCGTTTATCTCTACATCATTAGTTGAATCACTGCACTTAAACACCAGTTTAATAGAGGATCCCTTAGTTGTTTCGAATCCGATTGGAGGCTCAGCTTATTTGTCCATGATATGTTTGGATTTGGAAATTTCTATACTTAGCGTTGGGTTTAGATGTGATGCGTATGTTTTGGGCTTCACGGGCTATGGGCTAATTTTAGGAATGGATTGATTATCCAGAAATGGGGTCGTTCTTGATTGTGAAAGGAGAGTAGTTAGGCTCATGACTCGCCTTGGAAACACTCTCGAAATCTTTTGTAATCCCATAAATTCCGTTATGCTAAGTTATCTAGAATCGCTTGACGCATCGGTGGAAAATCTACGATCTGTTAAAGTAGTCCAAGAATATTCGGATGTGTTTGAGGAGGTGAAGGGCTTGCCTCCGAAGCGGGAGATATATTTTCGAATATATCCTGTGGATAAGGCAAAAACAATATCTTTGCCAGTACGCCACATGGCTCCTCGTGAAAGGAGGGAACTCAATAAGCAAGTGAAGGAGTTGCTTGAGAAGGGGTTCATAAGACGTAGTATATCGGAGTGGGGTGCTCCAGTAGTGTTTGCGACGAAGGCGGATGGGTCCCTTAGACTTTGTGTGGATTATAGAGAACTTAATAAACTTACTAAGAAAAACAGACACCCACTGCCGAGGATTGACGATCTCTTCGATCAATTAGTTGGCGCCTCAATGTTTTCGCAGTTGGACTTAGCCACTGGATTCCATCAGTTGAGAGTGGCTAAGGATAGCATAGACAAAACGGCCTTTAGGACTCCGGACGGTTTTTATGAATGGCTAGTGATGCCGTTCGGTTTGACAAACGCCCCCGCATACTTTGTTGATTTGATGAGTAGGGTGTTTAGGGAGTACCTTAATAAATTCGTGGTGGTCTTTGTAGACGACATCTTGATCTTTTCTAAGAATGAAGAAGAGCATGCCCTACATCTTAGGAAAGTGTTGGAGACTCTACGAGCGCATAACCTTAAAGCTAAATTTACTAAGTGTCACTTCTGGAGAGAGGAAGTGCGATTCTTAGGGCACGTGGTTTCCAAAGAAGGGATAGCTGTGGATCCCGCGAAGGTGGTGGCCATCCAAGATTGGAAGGTCCCTAAAAATGCTACCGAAGTAAGGAGTTTCTTGGGGTTGGCTGGCTACTATAGGAAGTTTATCAAAGACTTCGCAAAAATATCAGCTCCATTGACACGCCTGACGAAGAAGAACCTAGTCTTCGCGTGGGACGTAGATTGTGATGATGCGTTCCAACGTTTAAAGAGAGCTTTGACCTCAGCTCCAGTCTTAGTGCTGCTAGACGGGAGTAAGCAATTTACTGTTTATACCGATGCTTGTGGGATAGGTCTAGGCGCAGTCTTAATGCAAGAGGGAAGGGTAATAGCCTATGGTGGAAGGCAGTTAAGGGTGCATGAGAAAAATTACCCTACACATGACCTAGAGTTAGCCGCAATTGTTTTCGCGCTTAAGTCTTGGCGTCATTACCTTCTTGGCGAGAAATTCGAATTGTTCACTGACCACAAATCTTTAAAATACTTATTCTCTCAGAAGGACTTGAACTTAAGGCAGCAAAGGCGATGGAGTTCTTAGCGTCCTACGATTTCGAAATAACATATACCCCTGGCAAGGGTAACGTGGTGGCAGACGCCTTAAGTAGGAAAAGGTTGTCCTTGAGCCTATTGTTTGTTGAGCGGCGAAACTTAGAATTCATCTCTATGTTTGACTTTAGACCTTCCGTTGACTTTGTACCCGATTTGCTAGCATCCTTGGAGGTCAGACCTACGCTTTTGGGACGGATTGGTGAGGCACAGCGAGACGACCCACAGTTGGTTGAGTTAGTATAAAAGCTCAAAAGAGGGGAGTCATCAAGCCATCTCTGTAGGTATACCCTGGATGATAAGGGATGGTTATGTAGGGATAGTAGACTTTGTGTACCTCGAGACGAAGGTTTGAGGAAGGCTATTCTTGACGAAGCACATCATTCGAAGATGACCATTCATCCCGGCGGGGACAAGATGTACAAAGACATGAAGCGAGTTTTCTTTTGGGCCGGTATGAAGAGGGATGTGGCCGAGTATGTTGCTAGATGCTTGGTGTGCCAACAAGTAAAAGCGGAGCAAAAGAAACCCGGTGGGTTGCTTCACCCATTAGAGGTTCCACTATGGAAGTGGGAAAGTGTCTCGATGGACTTTGTGGATGGATTACCAAAATCAAGGAAGGGTAATACGGGGATTTGGGTTATAGTAGACAGACTTACTAAGAGCGCCCATTTCATTCCCGTGAAGAGTAAGAGGACTGCTCCATGGTTAGCTTCTGTATACGTTCGAGAGATAGTTCGTTTGCATGGTGTTCCTTCTAACATAGTAAGCGACCGTGATCCTATCTTCACTAGCGAATTTTGGAAGAGCTTGCAAGAGGCGGTAGGAACTCGGTTATGTTTGAGCACCGCGTATCATCCTCAGACGGACGGCCAGACTGAGATTGTGAATCGCATTCTAGAGGATCTTTTGAGGCTATGTATCCTAGACTTTGGGGGTACATCGAAAGAGCATCTTCCGTTGGTAGAGTTCGCATATAATAACAGCTTTCAATCTAGCATTGGCATGGCACCTTTCGAAGCTCTTTATGGACGACCTTGTCGCTCACCTACATGTTGGTGGGAATCTACGGATAAGATCTTACTTGGGCCCGATATGATTAGAGAGACTTCGGAAAAGATCGACTTGATTCGAAGGAGGATGAAGACGGCGCAAGATAGGCAGAAATCTTATGCAGACAAAAGGGGGACAGATCTTGAGTTTGATGTTAGGGACATGGTCTTTATCAAAGTGTCTCCATTATGGAATGTTGTTCGCTTTGGGTCCTTTGGGAAATTAGCACCAAGGTTTGTAGGGCAGTTTCCTATTAAGGAGAAAATTGGACAGATGGCGTATAGAGTGGAGTTGCCTGAGAGACTTAGTGGTGTGCACGACGTATTCCATGTGCCACATTTGAGGAAGTGCTTGCACGAGACCGCGGAAGTGGTAGAGCCGAGCTTGCTTAGAGAGGTGGAGATAGAGCGTGATGTGACGATTCGACGAGCTCCTACATGCATTCTTGGGTCGGAGATCAAGAAGTTGAGGAATCGAGAGGTCAGACTAGTCAAAGTGCAATGGGGAGATGATGAGAGCAACGCTACTTGGGAGACAGAAGCGAAGATGCGTTCGTTGTACCCTTTTCTTTTTGAGGGTATGTCTTTTAATTTCTCCTTTATCGCTTAGCTTGTGCTTATCTTATCTTTAGTATGTCCTCTCGCTAGTATCTTTGACCTTTAGTTAGGATAATCCTATGGTTGAAACATGTGTTTGAGACATGTTATGTATGATAGATGCAAAGTGGATGCAAGTGTTTGCTAGTGGTTGCTCGTGGACGCATATACACACACTATTAGGCACTAGATCGGCTCAGTCACTTCATATTGCATATTTCATATATATGGATGTATTTAGTAAAATGGATGTATGAGGATTTTTTTATCATATGGATGCTGCATTCAGATGATGATTGTGCACGCATATAGAGATAATATGTAGCATTAAGGAAATTTTGCATACATAATGGACGCGTGGCACTATCATGATTTGCATTAAGGAGGTCAACTGAATCAGTGGACCGCCTGATTTTGCATTAGATATGGACATATACACACACTATGCATTTAAACATGAAAGCATTAGAAGTCTATAAGGACAATGGATGCTTGTGTTTGATGGTTGAGTAGATGGACGATTGGATGTTAGGATATACATTCTTCTTGACTTGAAGATTTCGGGTTCGAAATCCTTTAAGGAGGGGAGAATGTAACACCCCGTAATTCTGTTAATATAAAAATTCACAAATTAAAGAATAACTAATCTCGGACGTGAGAATTGTGGGAAACGGGTTGCGCCATTGTGTTCGTCTCGGAATTCTGGTTGAAATAGAGTCCGAGTTTGCGTAATTTGGACTTCGTATGAAGGAGATATGGCCGTCGGAAGTTTCAGAAAATTCAAAACAGCTCGCAGGAAAATTTAAAAATTCAAACTGGAAGTGCAGAAGCGGGCTGGGCGGGAATATTCCTTCCCAGGCAGGTCGACTGGGGAGTCGACACTAGAGTCGACCTCCCCCCTCCCCAGGTCGACTGTAGTGTCGACCTGGGTGTCGACCTGGTCAAGTCGGCCAGGTTTGGGCCGAGCCCAATCTTGAGCTGCTGATGTGTCTTTAGGGCTGAGTTGGCAAATTTAACGGTTCAGGTTCATTCTGAGTTGATCGGACGGTCTAAACTAATCCTAAATTCTATATATACATGGGTAGTCTCTCATTCTAAAATCACATAAAAAATAGAATAGCCGCCGTCGCCATGGAACTCAGTGTAGCCGCCGCCATCTAAGAAGGAAGAAAGCTAATCAAAACTCTAATTCTACTCAACTCTAAAGCAAATCAAGACTCTCTTTCTTTTCTAATTGTGAGTATGATGATCTTAATAAGATTATTAGCAAACTAATTAGATTAAGATGTGATATGGATCATAAGAAAATGATGTGAATTGTTATATATGTTGTTGTAAACCTTATGCTATCATATATGTTGTAAATCCTATGTTATGTGATGATGATATCCTATATGTTGTAAATCATGCTATGATGATATTATATATGTTGCAAGTTTCTATGCTAAGTTGCGATGTTACAAAGCCATGATGTTATTATGTTGTAGTTAGCTTATGAATCATGATGTTGATTATATATATTTGGGCTATGATGATTCACATGATAAATCACATGTACCTATGCAAGTTTAGATTTATTAGTATGTATAATCTCACATATTGTATGACATCTATTTAGATCTAGAATTATGACATCTATTTAGATCTAGAATTATGGTATGACATGTGTGAGTTCTATGTGTTAGATGCTAGTTCACACCATCATTATGTTGCATAAACCACATATGCAAGTTTATACATGAACTTGGGTTATGATCATATTATGTAAGTTGTGACATTTAACCAAACAAGTTGACACCTTTAGATCCATGACATGTGTAGTTTTATGCAAGTTTCACCCCTATTATGATTAGATCTATTTTATTTGTCTATATGTTGTGATAATTTATCTTTGTGCTATGAGTTAGACTATTCGAGTCTAACATATATTTTGTGTTGAATAAGCGAACGTATAACGTGGGGTAGGGTTAATATTAAGGATTTAATATTAAGAAATTGGGGTGCAATTGATATGATTTTGCATACCGTAAGTGGATGGCCATAATTGAGTCAATTATGGACATCATTAAAATTGGAATTAATTAATGATTTGAATAGGGATATATTTAAAACTGGGGTAAAAGATTATAAGTGTTAATCAATGCTTAGGACACAAGGTTGGACTCGTTTGTGACGTAAAACTTCCTGGACCCGCCCGGCGAATCCAGTAGTCACAAATGTCAGCCCAATGTGAGAGGTCCTAGTCCCAAATTAAAGCATAACAGTTGTAAAGACACGAGGTTAGACTCTTTTGTGGTGTAAGACTGCCCGGACCCGCCCGGCGAATCCAGCTGCCATAAATGCCAGTCTAATATGAGAGGTCTTTATGAGGTTATGGGCTGAATGAATTAAGAAATACTTAACCAGATAAACATGTGAAGTGGGACATGGGGGTTAAGTAGGTGCCTTGGGTGGCATGAGGAATCTAGTGGGTGCCTTTAGTGGCATTTGAAATACGATTAGTAAGACTTAACCAAACACACATGTAAATGAACATGACTAAGAAGAGGGTTAAGTGGGATATACTAGTGGGGACAAGCTTAGGTGGATAGCTTGTGGTAAGTAATTGGGGCTCATTTCAACCAGTAACCCAAACGTATCTTTGTGGGCTCGACCCAAGTCGAGGACGGGACACGCATACTGGGCTTGACTATAAGAGGCCAAACGGGTTAGCGGTGGCAACGCAAGTCCAACTGGTTTCGTATGCGTGTGTGGACCCGGGCTGGTAGGTAATACGTTGTTGCATCGTGTAGGTATAAGCCGTGCATCCTTAGGCTGTATCGGGTTGCCACTTTAGGGGAGTTATACACCCCACTGTGGGACCAGCACGGGTATCTACGAGTAGGGAGCCGATCAAAAGTGGGTATTGGGGTACACCTAGCGGAGATAGGGGCAGGCGGCACCTATGTAGTCAACTAGGGGTACACGAAGTTATTTATAAAATTTCTAAGTGAAGCAAGTGGGATCAACCTTTAGGGTGACTGGTGTGGTGCAGTGTAGTAATTATTCGTTAGTATTAGGTGTGCCTTTAACGTTATCTTTATCTGCTCTTCCATACCCAATAGTTCATAGACATTTCCTTGTTTTCCAGCTTATGCCTTAGTCTAGTTATTTTGATAATAGTATTGTTAGAATTATCATACTCGCCAGACTTTATGTCTGACCCCTCTATTTCTAATTTTTTCCCCTCCAGGTCCTCAGGGTGGATCCAGCTCTAGTGGAGTCTGATTGAATTGCTTATTCTCTCTTTTGGAAAGCTTGGACCGCTGAAGTAAAGTCCAGCTTGTTATCTTCTTTAATGGCTATTTATGTAATGGGATTATGTATTTTGTTTTATCAAGATGGATATTGTACTTGACTCTGATTTATGGTTTTATGATGTAACAAACAAGTTTAATTTCCGCTGCAATGAAATAAAGTTTTAGATTTCCAAGTACTACTTATTATCTGTCTTGTTGTAATTTTTCTGTTCTATATTCACTTAAAACCTCCATGGAAGTTAATGCATTCCCTTTGTGAGTGACATTAATGGACGTGGGGTGTTACACCAAATCCACAAGTTTACAAAAGTACATCATTATTATTCACCATTAAGTTCTTCCAATAATAAAATAGCAATAACAACCAATATAATAATAATAGTATTGTTGCCTTCTTCAGGCTCCTTCATCATCTCATCCTTCATGCCTACGCATCACCTGCTGACCTGTTTAATATGTTAAGTAGAGGGTCAGAGGATAAAGTTGTGGTGAATGAAAATAACATATGTTTAAAGACTATACTCTAAATTTGGAAGGTTATATACTTCAAAGTATGTTTAAGTAATGCACAGACATGCACACACAAAGGTGTATTCTAATTAATGAGGTGGACAGCCGAATCAGTCACTTAAGATCTTCGTCAATGTATTTAGGGTAGATTAGTGATCACTTAAGGCCGAATAAGGTGGACATTCTCTGTCACTTAAGGCCCATTCTAGTATATTCATTAAGGGTGTATTCCTATGATCTCTTATGGCACTAAGGCAGATCCTATCCAATTAAGATCGCGTCTTATCACGTTTATGTTATAAATATTTTTTTTTCACAACTAATATGAGAACTGGTATCTCGCCACTTAATACCGGTTTAGGGTAGTCCCGCATACAATCATTTAAGACCCCTTCGGCGGACGCCTCTTGTTACCAATTAACTGATATTACGGTAGTAGAATTACGCTACTTAATACTTCCCTTAGACGGTGGTTAAAAAATTGTATGCAACGTCCAACGTATACCAAACATGTCCCTAGGTTAGTCCTTACATAAATCCTAGAGGAAGTGGAATTCCAGTAAACTACCCTACTCCGCTATCGTCATGAGTAGACTACTTTAGAGGCATACCCATAGACCACTTCGAATCTAAATAGGGAATATCTCATGACTTTGGCCCAAAATAAGGAATACACCTTAGAACAGACCAAGTCCTAACCACTTAAGACCCAAACTAGATAAGAAGAAAGTCAACCATTTATGACCTTCTCAAGGCGGGTAATAAGCCTACATATTCACACACATATAATAGGTATATATATATATATACACTAAACTTCTCACATTGAACCGACTACTCGTAGATGCTGGATTTGCCAGGCGATTCCGGGTAGACTTCTACTACTAGCGGGCTTAACCTCATATCTTGGTGTGCTAAACTTAATGGCCAATGACACCCACACCACTTACATTAGCCAGACTCACTTGCGGTTGTTGGATCTACCGGTCGGTTCCGGGCAGACTTCTACCACAAATGATGACAAACCTCATGTTTGTGTGTCAATGTTATATATACAAGCCATTTATACACACACAAGCAACAATTCCTATGGGGACATTTAAAATTCAAATCTTATCCAAACATATTTATTATGCAATTATTACTATGATGATTACTATATATATATATTAATGATCGCTATAAACGCTAATTACTGTTCGAATTATGAAATGTCCTAATGGTGAATTTTTTCCACTCCTATTCACATATAAGGTATACAAACCCAATTCACATAACAAACTACTCAATTCATGGCATAATTAATAACAAGCAGTAGTATTGAGTATGAATATCTCCGCCAGAAGGCGAGGGATCAAGTGGATTGTTGAAGGTGATACAAACTCCAAATTCTTCCACTCTTCTATCTGTTAGAAGACTAATCTTCTTACGATTCATTAGATCCAGCGCCCTGAGCTCTCTTTGGCTTCCACTCCGAACGAAGTCATAGAAACTATTTTGTTCCATTTTCAATCCTCTCTGGGATATCCCTCTGTATCGGTCTCTGACCCGACCCTGCTAGCTTTCATTCCATGATTGGTTCTCGCTTCGGATAGGTCCAATCTTGTCGCACCTCCTTCCGCAGAGGAAATACATGCTTCCTTATTTTCTCAAAGTAAGGACAGTGCGAGTGGGCCTGATGGTTTCAATAGTTTTTTTTGGAGTGTCTTGTCGATTATTCAGGAAAATTTTTGGCTTTCTATTCAGTTCTTCTTCTCTGGTGGAGATCTCCCTGTGGGTTGCACTTCCACCAACTTGGTCCTCATTCCAAAATGCGAACATCCTCGTTCTTGCATGGATTTTTGCCTGATCAGCTTGTGCAATTTCTCTAATAAGGTTATCCCTAATGTACTAGCCCCTAGGCTATCACCACTTCTTGAGCGTATTATTTATTCCTCTCAAGCTGAGTTTGTAAAAGGACGATTGATCACAGATAAATTCCTTTTAGCCAAGGAGCTGGTTTCTTAGATCGATAGGAATGTCCAAGGATCTAATGTAGTCGTTAAGTTGGATATGGCTAAGGCCTATGATCGCATGTCTTGGTTTTTCGTCATCAAGGTTATGAGAACTTTCGGCTTTTCGGAACTCCTTATCGATGTTATCTGGAGGTTGATCTCCAATTGTTGGTTTTCTGTTCTCATCAATGGTTCGTCCAACGGTTTCTTCAAGGCAGGTAGGGGTCTTCGCCTGGGTGACCCTCTCTCTCTATCACTGTCCGTCGTTGTTGCTAAGGCTTTCATATGTGGTTTGCACTCACTTATGATAGATAGGTAGATTCGTGGGTTTGGCCTCTCCTGGGGCTGCCCTCTTATATCTTCCTTATTTTCATCGATGAAATCATCATTTTCACTAATAGAACTCGTTGTTCTGTCCGTCGTCTTATTGGTCTTATCAAGTAGTATGAGGGATGCTCGGGGTAATTTGTTAACTCTTCTAAAAGCTGCTTTTTCCTAGCGTTGGATCTATCTTCAATGAGATCTTCTTGGATCGAGACCTTCATAGGCTTCAAGGATGCCTCTCTTCCATTACCTTACCCCGTTATTATTCTATATCGAGGAAAGAAGTTTAACGCCATTTTCGATCTCTTGACTGATAAAGCCAAGGGTAAGATCATTCATTGGAATATGACTCTTTTTTCTCAGACATGGAGACTTGTTCTCATACAGTCTGTACTAGACTCTATGGGATCATATGTCTTCGTTGCAATGGTCTTAAGCTATAATATTTCCTTTTGTATTCCTCTAATATTAATTTTTCGATCAAAGTCATAACATAAATTTTCTCCATATCGTGCAATGAGAGATAACATAATATTTTCTTTTTAACATAGTGTGTGTGTGTATATGCAGGAAGGTTATATGACACCCTTTTTGAACCATAATTTATTTATAATTAAATAAATTAGTGGGAAGAAAGAGAAACATGAATGTATGGTGGAGATCAAAGGACTATATGGGTGTTTCACGATGGAGTCAATTATTGGAGTTGCCGATGGAAAGGCACACAATTTGAGAAGTCGATTTCAAACGTAGAAGGACTATGGTTTCCACTGAAATTGATCGATATCAACTATTTTCAGTATTTGGGGATTACAAGAGTAAAAATTTGAAATACTCAGGTCTTAGTATTTTCATTTTTTTCTAGGCATTTTTTTGAGCTAAGCAGTTGTGCACAAGAGTTGAGTTGTGGTTATGTCCATAGATGTACGTGCACTAATGTATGTGCTTAGTATTTAGATCCATTATCCCCAAACTCAATTAAAAAACAGGAAATAAAAAAGAATGCATGCATATAGATTAGGTTAATTCAAAATAACTGTTGTTCTTCATCCTTAATTTGTTCAATTCGCATATGGTTTTCTTCTTTTTAAAAAAATCTCCTTAATTTTTAGCAGTAGCTACAACTTCTCCCTAACTAATTTGAATAAAAAATCGTGTGCGTAAATGAAGCTATTCACAAGTTTGTTGGTATGAACCTAAGCTTATCTATGAACTTATATACTTAGTATGATTGCAACCTTTTTTGGCCCACCAAATAGTCAACTACATCTGTAGCTCCAAATGAGGTCATTTAAGCGGGTATTTTGATTTACGATTTTTAGTTTAATTGAATTATAGTTAATTAATTGTTTTGTTTTAGAGTATGTTAACTTTTATTAAAAAAAATAAAAAATATTATCCCTTATGAAGGTGGGCCGGGGGTGAAAACTCCGCTAGGTCGGGATGGGGGGAAACTCCCAAACTAACAGCATTCGACCAGGCAGTGAGGTCGCCGAGGTATAAGGGACAATGTCCTGTCCTAAATGGGTCATCTTGTTTACGATTGAATTTGAATTATCTGTTTATGGTTGAATATGAATTTGAATTTGAATTGACAACTGAATTTGAATTAGACGAAATGATATATTAATATAAATTATCGGTTAGCTCAAAAATGAGTTACGCCAATAGCTCATTTTGAGATATTAGGAAATATTACCTAACACTTCTCTTTTGCTCAGGCCAGCCGACAAAAAACAATATTTAGCACGCCCTACTAAAATGTTATAGTATTAGATATTAGAAGAATCGGTGCTTTAGAAGAAACTCTGATCAACCAAATTCACACTTTCAATTACAAAGTAATATATTGAATTAATGTTATAATATGTGATCATGCACAACATTGCCAATAAAACATCCATAATGAAACCCTTTGTTTTTTTATGTACTATTAAATGTTAAAAGGTTATAGTCTGAACTCAACGTCTAACATTTAAATCAAAGAAATGATAACTATCTTGTTGTATACAATTGCAATGTCTCATTTGAAATAGTACAATTTGTGTTTATTATCACAATGTTTAGGGTATATAATTAGGTCGGGATATCCATAATTTAATAGTCCAATAAATTAGGACATTGAATTTACATTACTCATTCTTTGAACATTATTTTGCAGCAGTTAATGAGACAAATACTATAAAAAGGCTTCGATTAGCCACGAATTTTAATCGTTGATGGTCGTTGCTGTTGCCAACTGTGGCTAAAAGTCGTTGTTATCCAACCTAACGCTATTCAAATAGCAACACATCTAGCATCGGCTACGTAACCAAATTCGCCATAGTTGGTGATCGACGAAATATTCTATTGATTAGAATTCATTGCGAAGTGTATAAAACCGCAAGCAAATGATGTACACTTGTAGTACGTGGCGAATACGGGTCGATTCACGGAGAAAGAAATAATTTTAATTATATAAATCAAATTAAACCAAATCCAAGTGAAATTTTAACTAACTAAAAATTGTAATAATCTAACAAACTAGCTACAACAAAAGTTAAATGAAACTATGAGATTAAGTGACAACTTAGGAATAATTCCACTCTCTAGATCACATGAATCAACATAAAATGAAACCATGATCTTTTTTTTTGTCATTTGTGAATTTAGTTGATACGAGTATTATAAGTATAACTTATTCATGCTATTAATTAGCACAAAATAAACTATCAAACTATAACATACCCATTAAATCACCTTACTAGTCTAATGAAAAATGAAAAACATAATGAAAGTGAAATATACTTTAAGCATGGTCTATGAACTATTAATTAGAACTATAGACCATCAAAATTTTATTTCAACCTCCACTTAATCACCATCATCATATGTAGATGAAGAGGTAATTAGTGAACATATGACAAAGCATAGCCTATTTACGTTAACAACACAGGCTATCAAACTCGATAATGAAAACATAAAACCAATAATATCAACACGACATGAAGCCCAAATAGAGAGCATAAATAAACACATTATGTTGCATCTACATAATCAAGAGAATTTCACTACCCCTAAGTTAAAATGGATTAGCCTCTAATATATGTAATCATTACAACAAAAATAGATGACTACATTAAAAACAATGGAAAAAGAGAACAAAATAAAAGAAAATATATTCTACTTGCATGAAATAAAAGAGATCTACACTAATGCATAAAGTAAATAACAAGAATTAAATGAACAAGAAATTAAATTGCATTAAAACGAAAATTACAGAAAGCAAAATGGCTATGAAGCCATGAAAGAAAAAGAGAGCTTTGACCCTCTAAACTAAACTAACTAACTAAAAAAGAGGATCCATTTACATGAAACATAGGGGTATATATACATGATCTAAAACCCTAATCACTGGTCATGGGAAATAACCAAAATGCCAACTTAATGAAGCTTTTAATTATGTCTCTAGCCACTAATTAATCATGTAGGATGCATGAAGCCTTATTTGTTTCTACCAATTAGTGCATTAGTCTTTAATATGAAACTTTAAGAGTAAGTGGGTCAGTTGAGAGGTGGTCCTCCATTTTCATAGAATGAATTATTTATTTGCCTACTCTTGTGTATATACATGCTTTTCTTCATTTCTTCATGTGCATAAATCATTTCTGCTCCTAAATTCCTATAAGTGACAACTACAAGGAACAAGTAAATGATATGACAAATTAAGACATGCATAATTTACCATTTTACACCTTAAATGAGTGATGATTTTGAAAACAAAATCTAAATCATGGCTTGATCAAAAAAATACCCAAAAATGCCCATTTATTCAACTAAACAAGAATAAATATGAGAATATAAATGTGCATTTTTACGTGCACATCAAATACTCCTACACTTATCATTTTATTCGTCCTCAAATAAAGTAAAAAACTAGGATAAATCCAGTTTCGTAGGGAGCATGATTCCATTGAGCATATGCAACAAGCCGTTAAAACTCTAGGTGCCCGAAGTAGGAGAGTGTTGTCTCGTGAGAATTTTCAGCGAATACTACCCATAAAATCCAAATGTTAAATGCAAAAAATATTTACAAAATGCAACATTCAGAAATATTTACAAGATGAATGCATGGTTTCAAACGAATATTTACAAATGGATAATTTAATTTTAAATGTGACACGAATGAGTTAAGCACAAGTTTGGGTCGTCACTATGAAATTTCAGTTCGTTATTAATCAAAATTTCAAACAAAAGTCATGTTATCCTTACAAACTCCTCCAGCTTGGCTTGTTGTTTTCGGTTGAAAACATAGTGCAAATATGAAATGAATTCTATAATCGATTATCAATATTCTTAAAATGGTATCTTAATTTCCTTTTGGTTAACAAGTTAGGTCAAATAAATGAAGATAGTGCTTGGATTTCAAATGCTTACTCTCTCTTTATTTTGAAAAATATTTACATTATTATTATTTACAAACACCCAACCCTGAAAAGACCAACGTATTCCACCCCTACACTGCATTATTACTTACGTGAGGGTTGGAACAGAGCTTGGCTGATTGTGCAAACCGACGCTGACTTTGTCAACAACATATCCATAATCCTTTGGTGTCAAATTCATGAAATGAGACCAAGATATACCACCAATGCACTGCATTACGGCCTACATGAGAGTTGGGACAAAGCTTAGTGGGTTTGCACACCAACGCTAGATTTACAAGCAATGTTGGATACCCTTGGATTATTATTTTTATTATTATTATATATATATTCTTTTTTTTGAAAGAGAGAGAGTTAAGCGAGAATATCTCAGCACAACTTCACTTAAAAAATCTAAAATGTTATCGCAAGTAGTCTAAATCAACCATTCATTTAATCAGATTACTATTTAGAAAACATTTCATACTCATCACCTACGAACCTCCCTATACACCAGTTACACTAAATTTGCTCATAATTCAAACTTTTCTTTCGTTATTCCTTAAGAGAAGTGATTTTGTAAACATTTTAATTGTACGATCAAAATTGTATGTTTACTTCATCGAGCCCATTTAAAAGTAAATTAAAATGAAACTTATTTTTGAATTTTTTTTAGAAGGAGAAAAAGAAAAGAAAAATTGATGCAAATCAAAACAAATATGAGTTAATGAAAAACTATAATAAATATGAAACTCCTCCTACACTTAATTCTGATTGTGTCCCCATGGGCAACCCAAGTGGAAGGAGGAAAAAAAGAAAAAGAAAATTTGAAAATATTCCCTATATTTACAAAAAAAACAAAAAATATTATTTACAGTATAACAGAAAATATATTGACAAGAAGTAAATGAAACGATCTTCCTAAGACCGATTCATTTGTCTCTTCAAGTATGAGAGACACAGCTTAAGCATGAAAAACCAAATCATAAAAGATTTCAAAATTAAATGTTGGTTTGGAAAAACGAATGTCGTTTTATTAAATATCGACTAAGTTGGTTGGTTTTCAATGGTTTTTGAGGTAGATTGAATAATGGATTTAATTTCAAGTTTATTTTCACCAAGTTTAATTTCAAATTGTCATTGAAAAACTCAAAATCAAAACGGTGATTCAAATCTACCTCTTTAAGATTCAACTCATTTTCGAAAAAGTCCAAAAAATCATTTTCATTTAATTCATCTTCCTTTGAATTATTAACAACTTCATTGCATATATCTCTTTCAAAGTCCAGAGTAGTTGTTTGAAATTCGTTATTTTTAGAAAAAGGGAGATCAAATTCTAAATTTTGTTCCACCGCCTCAAAAGAATTAAAATCCAAATCAATTACCATGTTTTCAACAACTTCGTTAAGATTGTCATTTTCCATTTTGAAAGGTGTTATTTGAAAATCGTCAATTGTGGTAAATGAGGGATTATTGTTTGACTCGTCACACGTTTGGATTTGATTTTGTTTCTCTCCAAAATTCAAGTATGTTTCATACAACAAATCCATGTAGTTATCGTCAATTTCAATTATTTACTCAACAAAATCAAATTTATAATTATTTATTTGATAATTTTCAATTTGAATTTGCTGAAAACAAAAATTTTCAGTTGCACCATAATTGAAATTATTCTCATTGCCAAAATCATTTGAAAAGTTTTTCACATTTCCATTTTGAATTCGAAATTCATTTTCGTGTTCATAATTGAATTAGCAAGGGCTATAATCAAAATCATTTGAATTTGGCTGTGAATTCAACTTTTGATTATTTTGAAATTTTGGCTTGAATTGTTGCACAAGTATGAACCATTCATTCATTCTTTGACATTGTTCAAGTAAAGATTCAATGCTTGTTTCAAGATTTGAGGGTTGATCGTTAGTTTGGAAATCATATGTTGTAAAATCCAGTTATTTTTACAATAGTTTTTATTAAAATATCCATATGAATTTGGTGTAAAATTACATGGATAATATTAATTTTCACAACTATCGTAAAATTGGGAATAAGGAAATTCCTACATTTTCAAGAAAATAGCTTTTTTTTCTTTTTATATAAAGAAGAAAGGAAATAATTATTCACAAAAGAGAAAGTTTTTTTTTTTGGATTTTAGAATGTTTTTTTAACAAAATGATTAAAATAAAAATGGAAAGAGATTATATACAATTGTTTTTTTATATATGCATGAACCTAATGCAACTATATGAATGCAAATTAAAAATTTACAAATTTTCTAAAATTATATAATGACGGTTTGATTAAATTTAACAAAGGTTTCTTAGTCAGTTAACGAATATGAGTTATCGGTGCACCAGGAATCACCCTAGCAATGCAGCCGAAGGTTTAAGTACCTTGAGAGGAACAACCGATATAATATTTACGAATCGCCGTCATATTTGTAAACAGTTATTTCTCTGCCGTAGTCTAGACACCGTAAAATAATTCGTTGGAAATAAATCAGTTTGTCAAAATATAATAATGGTTTTAAAAGATAAAAATAAATTGAGATGAATGCAAATTAGAAAATAAACGTGAATTAACAATGCAAATGTGAATGAATTTTTCTTTTCTTTTTGGATTTTTTTCTACGCAAATGAAAGAAAACAACAATGCGATTAAAATAAAAGGAGTTAAAACAACCTGAGCGTGTTGATTAGCAATTTATTTTAAACGACAAATTTTTCTTAAGCGCAAGCAAGCAAATAAAGCAGTTTTTAGTAAGCCACTCTTCTCTTACTCTACTTGGACCACCTGAAAAGGAAATAGATTTTTTTGAAGGATAATACAAGCATGCACACAAGAAAACTTGTAATCAAAAGAAAATAAGGCACGTAAACACCAACACAATTCCGAAAGGCCTAACACAAGAAAAGAAAAATTAAAAGTAAATACAGAAAAACTAAACCACTTTAAAACTAAATACAAAACTCACACATACGTGACACAAAGCCCAATATTCAGAGACAAAACCGAATTAAACTAACAAAGGCCCACGATCCCAATGTGCAAACGCCTTCCAGATTGTGTAACGTGATTACCCAACCCAGACCGACTTAACTATTTAAATTTCAAAGAAAAGAGGGGAAATAAAATCTCCAAATCAAAAAAAAATCCACTTGGAAATTGGACTGAGGGAAGTCTCTGTTCGCGTTTCAAGATTGAGGTTGGTGGCTAGGGGCGATCCGTGGTTGACATGATTTTAATAGTTGGCGATTGATTTAAGCAGGTTGACGGCAAAAAATGTCGTAAACACCAAAGATTCCCAATTACTAGGAATTATAAATATGGTCGCATAGACAAGAACATTAAATAGAACATAAGCAGTAAATAACACGAGATTTACAGTGGTTCGGCCTCAGTGAGGGCCTCCGTCCACTTTGAAGAGTCGGTTGGAATATTATTAATCACTTGGAAGAATTATGAGGTTGACACTATCTCATTACATTCAATTTTCATGATATATGATGTCATAATTATCATATATTGAATAATAAGGAAAAAAGACGATTTTGTCCTTCTTCTTCCTCAAAGAGGAGATGCCATTAATGAAGCTTTATGGAGGTCTTGAAGCTCAAGAATCCAACCCTTTTGAAGTGTGAGGCCATGGGGTATTTATAGGAAGTGGATAGGTAGGGGTTAGGTAGGAGTAGGTAGAAATGGGGACTATCTTCTAGAAATTCACACCTCTTGTTGTCGGGCCTCGGAAATTCGCACCTGGGGTTAGGTGCGAAATTTCGCACCTGATAGGTCCCCAACACGAAACGAAGGAATCCACTGTTTTGTTGGTCTGAAGTGAAGGAATCTGAGCTTCCGGCATGGAGAAAATCGGATGAATCGGGCGGTGCCCACAGTTTCGACCTAACTGGTTAGGTCGATCGCCGCTGGGACTGTAGGGCCTCGGACCCCCACCGGCGCTGCACCCGGACCCGCATGACGGCTCGCCTTCGGCTCGGACCACGGCTCGCCTTCGGCTCGGATACAAACGGATACTGATGGGGGTTGCATCTGAGGGATGCGATGTCCTGCTAGTGGCCAGACTCGAGTCTTCTGATACTGGCCCCCAGAAGATATTGCCGACACCTCCAGGCTGTAATATCACGCGATATGTTGAGTCGAGCGTGTCTTGAGTACTTTTGGTGACCGGACCAAAAGGTCGGTTAACAAGCAGTGTAGTAGATTCATGAACGAGGAGTTACAAATCGGCTTTGTGGTAGTGGTGAAATCGTTGGTTACTGAGAAGGGTGATTGTGGTTGAATTGCGGTTTCGGGTTGGTGATAGAGAGGTTTGGGATTGGGTGAGTGACTTTCCGCGTTCGAATTTGATGGGGCCTTTGGGGATGACAAGGGGTGTAGAGGTGGTGATGTAAATGAGTGGAGTGCTGCAGTTTGGAAGTTGTTTGAGAAATTTTGATGGTTCTAGATGAAGGTATCGACTGTTTGTGGACAACAAAGTATTGTGAGGACGGTTTGACTATTGATGTTGGAGTTGTCGGGTGAAACGACAAGGGTAGCAACATAGTTTGTGAAGGGGGTGGCAAGTGGGTTTTTGGAGATTTTGTGATTAAAAGCGTTGATGTATGAATGTAAGCAGGAGAGGTTTGGTGTGTAAGTTGTAGAAGCAGCAGTTGGTGGTGAATGATGGAGTACGAGGGTGGTAGCTACTGATTGTTTTGGTTATGCAGTAGGTGCCTGCGACTTGTTGACCGGTGAGTTTTGGTATGTATGGTGGTGGTGGGTGCCGATTGATGTAGTGCAGAGGAAAATTAAAGTTGTTGAGTTAAAACGTTATAATTTCCTCTGTGTAGATAAGCTTAGAAGTGAAGTGCAGTAAACAATTGACAGATTGATGAAAATAACAAGCAGCAATGCAAGAGATTTTTGTTTATGCGGAAAACCCAGTGAGGGAAAAACCGCTGGACTAGACGTCCAATTCTTCCACTATAAGATGATAGTAGGATTACAAGAACTCACCACAAATATTGGATGGTTTTCTATTATTGTATATATCTCACACTCAGTGGCTCACTCAAGCTTGAGGGTAAAGACTTCTCAAGCTATCTCTTTTTTTGTGTATTTCTATATATTTTTCACACACTCTCTCACACTCATATATATAAGTATGGAATACAAAAGGTTCTCTCAAAATGTGGCTTTCAAACTTCATCTTGGAAATAATGTTTCCATTTGAATTGCAATAAATATGCATAGAATTTGATGTGTGTACACACCTTTCAACAATATTTGTTGAGCTTTACAAAAAATTAGGAGGGAAAACCGAATAAATCTCCCCCTTCCCGACTTAATCAGGAAGCACTTCCATACCAGCACCATCACAACAGTCATCAAATTTCTTAGTTGGTATGGCCTTCGTCTATATGTCTGACCAATTATCATCAGTATGAACTTTTTTGAGTTGCAACAGCTTTGCTTCCAACGCATCTCTAATCCAGTGATATCGAACATCATTGTGTTTCGATCAGGAATGATAGGCTGAATTTTTTGCAAGTTGAATTGTACTTTGATTGTCATAATAGAGATCATAACTTTCTTATTTTTGGTCCAATTCTAATAAGAAGTTTTTTATCCATATCATCTCTTTGCATGATTCTGTAACTGCAATGAATTCGGCTTCGGTTATAGACAACGAAACACATTTTGGAGCTTTGATTGCCAAAATACTGCTCCCCCCGAAAAAGTAATCAAAATAGCCTGATGTTGATTTTCTTGAGTCAACATCTCCTGCAATATCTGCCTCTGTGTATCCTATTAACACAGATTTTCCTTTTCCGAAGCACAAACATCTTCTGGTTGTTTCTCGGAGATAGCGAAATATCCGTTTAATAGCAGCCCAATGTTGCTTTCCAGGATTTGATAAATATCGACTCACGGCTCCAACAGTGTATCCAATGTACGGTCGTGTACATATCGTGGCATGCATTAAACTGCCAACAACGGAAGAATACGGGACATTCTCCATTTCAGCCCTTTCATTTTCAGTTTTTGGACTGTGTTCCTTGCTTAATTTAAAGTGGTTGGCAAGTGGTACATTTACAGGCTTGGCCTTGTGCATGTTAAACCTTTCAAGAATTTTCTCTATATGTCTTTCTTGCGATAACCACAATAGTCCTTTGGATCTATCACGAGTGACTTTCATTCTAAGAATCTGCTGTGTTGTTCCTAGATCTTTCATTGCAAAAGATTCGCTTAAAGCCTTCTTGAGAGCTGTAATTTTCTTTTTGTTCTGTCCAGCAATCAACATATCATCAACATATAATAAAAGTATGATGAAATCAGAACCAACATACTTCTTTATATAGACACAGTGATCGCATAGAGTCTTCTTGAACTCATGTTGAGTCATGAATGAGTCGAACTTCTTATACCATTGGCGCGTTGCTTGTTTTAAACCGTATAGACTCTTCTCGAGACAAAACACAAGATGTTCTTTTCCCACAACTTTGAACCCCTCGGTTGCTCCATATAGATCTCTTCCTCTTGGTCTACGTGTAAAAATGCCGTTTTAACATCGAGTTGTTCAACTTCTAGGTCTAAACAAGCTGCTAGACCCATTACGGCTCTAATAGATACATTTTTACTACGGGAGAAAATATTTCATCAAAATCAATACCTTTCTTTTGATTGCAACCCTTAACAACAACTCGAGCTTTGTATCTGGGTAGACTATTCTTCACTTCTGTTTTTAATTTGTACACCCATTTGCATTTTAAGGCTCGTTTTCCCTTGGGTAGCTCCACCAGATCATATGTATGATTGTCATGCAAGGATTGCATTTCTTCCTGCATAGCTTTCTCCCATTCTCCTTTGTGTTCACTGATTATAGCTTGTTTGTAACTTCGAGGCTCCCCCTTATCAGCAATTACCACATACTCATCTCTAGATATATAGTAGAGGCACGTCTTTCTCTTGTAGAACGTCGTAATGGAGGTTGTGTTGTGGCATTTGTTTCATCTGTCATCTCTTCATTTGACTGAGATTGTTCATGCAATGATGGCTCTTCAATTGATTGTTCAGTAACTTCATGGTGTCTTTGCAACCCATTATCATTAGGCTCCTCCTCTTGCCTTCCACCTACATCTTGCATCACAGAGGATGGTGTAGGACCTGAATATATTATTTTGCTTAGGTCTGGACTTCTCTGCTTGCTTAAGATCTTCTATTGTCTGGTCTTCAAAGAAAATAACATCCTGGCTTCAAATAATCTTTCTTTTAACAGGATTCCATAACCGATATCCAAACTCATTTTTAGGCGAACCAAGGTAAATACGCTGCTTGGTTTTTGAGTCAAGTTTAGCCCGCTCGTCTTTAGGAATATGAACGAATGCAAGACAACAAAACACCTTCAAGTGGTCATAAGAGATCTTCTTGCCTGACCAAACTTCATTTGGAATGCCTTTGTTTAGTGGAGCTGATGGTGAGAGATTAATTATATCAACAGTAGTCTTCACAGCTTCTCCCCAGAATGATTTAGAGAGTTTAGCATGAGATATCATACATCGAACCCTTTCTTCGATGGTTCGATTCATTCTCTCAGCAACACCGTTTAGTTGAGGTGTCTTTGGAGGTGTTTTCTCAAGACGAATGCCAAATGTCTTGCAGTACTCTTCAAATGGACCACAATATTCACCACCATTATCAGCTTGGACACACTTCAACTTCTTGTTTGTTTGTCATTCGCCATGGCATGAAACTCCTTAAAAGTTGCAAGTACATTGTCTTTTGTTTTCAACAAATACACCCAAACCTTTCTTGAGTGATCATCAATGAATGTTACAAAATATAATGCACCTCCAAGAGATTTTTCAGTCATAGAGCAGACATTAGTATGTACTAAATCAAGGATATGCTTTCTTCTTGATGGTCTATCTAATCTATAAAAGTAAACTTTGTGTTGTTTCCCAACCAAACAATCAATACAAGGTTCAAGTGTTTTACCTTTCACTTCAGGGATCAACTCCTTTTGGGTAAGTATTTGCAATCCCTTTTCGCTTATGTGTCCTAATCTCTTATGCCATAGTTCCAATACAGAATCATCGTGGACAACATTAGCTTCACCGCGTAAGCAACCACGTGTTAAATACAAAGAGCCCTCCTTTTTGCCTCGAGCAATGACCATGTTTCCATTTGTGAGTTTCCATTTTCCAGAACCAAATTGATTAACTAAACCAGCGTCATCAAGCTTATCTGCAGATAGTAGATTGAGGCGCATATCTGGAACATGTCTTACGTCCTTCAATATAAGCGTGCAACCAGTGTTAGTTTTCAAATGAATATCTCCTATGCCAATAATTTTGCTAGTAACTTGATTACCCATTTTAACGTTACCAAAATTACCTTTTTGATAAGAAGTAAATAACCATTCATGTGGAGTAATGTGAAAGGAAGCACCTAAGTCGACAATCCATATATTGTCATCATAAGTCAAATTGAGATAATTGTCATCTCCAATAAAGAATACATCTGATTCTTCTTTGACTGCAATTACTGTAGTGTTTTGTTCTTCCTTCTTTCTTGGGTCAACTTGATCTGGATTCACAGTTCCATTTTTTTGATCTCTTTTAAGATTTCGGCATTCAGATTTCTTATGACCTGGTTTTCCACAATAATAACAAGTGATTCTGGAGCAGATTTGGAGCATCCTCTTGAATTATCACGTCCCTTGTTTTTATTTCTTCCATGAAATTCACTTTTGCCTCGATTCTCTACTATATGAGCCTCGCTTTGTGTTGATCCACGCTCTTTTCTTCTTGCCTCTTCATTTAGAAGGCTATCAGCAACCGCACCCATGGTGAGTTTTCCTTCTGGGGCTGAGTTACTTAGAGTAACAGCCAAAGTATCCCAACTCTCAGGTAAAGAGCTTAAAAGATGACAGGCTTGAAGTTCATCTTCTATCTTCATTTCAATCTTGGTTAACTTGTTAACAAGCTCTGATACCACCATTGAGTTAAAACTTTATAATTTCCTCTGTGTAGATAAGCTTAGAAGTGAAATGCAATAAAACAATTGACAGATAAATGAAAATAACAAGCAGCAACACAAGAGATTTTTGTTTACAAGGAAAACCCAATGAGGGAAAAACCGTGGGACTAGAAGTCAAATTCTTCCACTATAACATGATACTAGGATTACAAGAACTCATCACAAATATTGGATGGTTTTCTATTTTTGTATATATCTCACGCTCAGTGGCTCACTCAAGCTTGAGGGTAAAGACTTCTAAAGCTATCTCTCTTTTTGTGTATTTCTATATATTTTTCACACACTCTCTCACACTCATATATATATAAGTGTGGAATACAGAAGGTTCTCTCACAATGTGGCTTTCAAACTTCATCTTGGAAATAATGTTTCCATTTGAATTGCAATAAATATGGATAGAATTTGATGTGTCTACACACCTTTCAACAATATTTTTTGAGCATTCCAATAAATTAGGAGGAAAACCCAACAGAAGTTTGTGGTGGTAAAAACAAGTGGAGGGATGGTTAGTGAAGCCACAGTGTGGATATTGGAAGTGTTTGTGATGATGATGGGGACTGGTGGATGTTTAGAAGTTTGCGTATGTAGAGGTAGAGGGGAGTTGGATGGTGAACCACTGGGAGATTGAAATTCTGATGGGTGTTAACTGGGGTGATGACTGTGTCGGTATGTTGGAGAGGTAGGTTATGGAAGGTGGTTGGTGTATGGCCGAAGTGAATAAAGAGGAGGATGATATGGTTTGTGAACGGAATGATTGGCGGGACTATGAAGATGGCAATTTGGTTTGTGTAGCAGGAGGATTATGTGACTTGAACTGGCTATTGTTTTCGGTGATGGGTTGTGTTGTATTTGTGGATGATGTGGAGGCAGGTTATGGTTAGAAGTATGTAAAGCTGCGGATTGTGGAAGAGATGGGTGGCGGTCTTAGGCAAATTTCAGTTGACTGGAGTTTGGTAGAATTAGAAGTGTGGAATGAAGACAAAATGAAATTTAGTTGTTTAACAGAAAGTAGAAACGCAATGTAACAGAAAGTGCACAACCATATAAATATAATGTAAAAGAGAGATATTCAAAACTGAGATGTAAATGAGAGACAAAAATGCAATTGTAAACCTGTGTATGAATGGAAGTATTTATGTTGATGAAATGCAATATTAACCAGCATTTTGGTCCGGTTCCCAGGAACACATCGGACATGCTTAACTCAACGCATCGCATGGAGCTAAGACTGAGGGGGACGCTTAGGAGTGAAAGAGATAGGACCGGGAAGGGACCGCGCCGCTCATAACCTCGCAGCACCCAAGACACATTTCCGAGCCGAGGCCTCAAATCCGGGAGGAATTGCAAGTCCCGAAAAACACCCGAATCTTCAGTCCTCGTGTACCACGAAAAGCGATTTTGCACCCATCCAGGATGCAAAATTCCACACCAATCCAGTGCGAAATTCCACACCCATCTGGTGTGAAATTCCGCACCTCGCAGGTACGAAATTCCGCACCTCGTAGGTGCGAAATTCCGCACCCAGCGGGTGTGAAATTTCGCACCCATCAGGCGCGAAATTTCGCTTCCAGCTCCGGGTGCGAATATTCTGCAAGTGCGGTGACAGGTGCGAAAATCTGCATGTGGTCCCCTTTCTCACCTACTCCTACCTAATTCTACCTACCCCCGGTCCTATAAATAGCCCATGGCCCCACACTTCAAAGGGGTTGGATTTTGTGACCTTGGGACCTTTCTAGAGCTCCATTAATGGCATCTCCTATTTGAGGAAGAAGAAAGACTAAATCATATTTTTCCTTACTTATTTAATATATGATAATTAACATGCACAGGTACAAAGTGGCAAAGAAGACTGCAAAGAAAGCAGTGAGTGAAGCAAGGGGACGAGCATACGAAGATTTGCATCAAAGGCTAAGTACAAAGGAGGGTGTAAAAGACGTTTACAAAATAGATAGGCTACGCCAGAGGAGGACAAGGGACTTCAATCAGGTTAAATGCATTAAGGACGAGAATGATAGACTTTTGGTGAAGGACGATGAGATAAAGGTTAGGTGGAGAGAACACTTTGATAAGCTTTTCAATGAAGAAAGTGATAGTTCTTCGGTCGAGTTGGAAGACTTTGCTGACAGCACCAATAGACATTTTGTGCGGAGATTTCAAGAAGCTGAGGTAAAGGGGGCGTTGAAACGGATGAAACCAGGAAAGTCAGTAAGGCCTGATGACATTCCTATTGAGGTGTGGAGATGTAGGGATAACATAGCTACCTAAGTTGTTCAATAATATTTTCAAATCAAACAAAATGTCAGATGAGTGGAGGAGAAGCATTTTAGTTCCAATCTTCAAGAATAAAGTAGATATTCAAAGTTTCACAAACTATAGAGGAATTAAGCTTATGAGTCATACAATGAAGCTTTGGGAGAGAGTTTGCGAGCAGCGTTTGAGGAGGTTGACAAGTGTCTCTAGGAATCAATTTGGTTTTATGCCTAAAAGGTCAACCACTGAAGCGATCTTCTTGGTTAGGAAACTTATGGAGAGATACAGGGAGCAGAAGAAAGATCTCCACATGGTTTTTATTGACCTAGAGAAAGCTTATGATAGAGTACCGACGAGATTTATGCGGTGAGCGCTAGAAAGGAAGAGTGTGCCATCAAAGTATATTACCCTTATTAAGGATATGTATGAGGGGGTTGTGACTAGTGTCAGGGCATGCGATGGAGAGAACAGAGACTTTCTAATTAACATAGGGTTACATCAAGGTTCGACTTTGAGCCCCTATATTTTTGCATTAGTGATGGATGAAATCAAAAAAGATATACAAAGGGAGATTCCTTGGTGTATGCTCTTTGCCGATGATGTTTTGTTGATTGATGAAAGTAGAATAGGGGTTAATAGACAACTGGAGTTGTGGAGGGAGACCTTGGAATCAAAGGGTTTCAGGCTTAGCAGAACTAAAATAGAGTATACGAAGTGTGAGTTTAGCAGTGTCAGGTCAGATGACGGTGAGATTACCCTAGCAGGTAGAGTGGTACCCAAGAAGGAATCGTTCCGATACTTAGGATCTATGTTGCAGTTTGATGGGGAGACTGATAAGGATGTTAGTTTTAGAATTTAAGCAGGATGAGTGAAATGGAGACTAGCATCTTGCATTCTCTATGATAGGAAGATTCCTCAGAAGCTTAAAGGAAAGTTCTATAGGACAGCAATCAGGCATGCAATGTTATATGGTGCAGAATGTTGGCCTACTAAGAGGCAACACGTCTAAAAGATAAGCGTAGTAGAGATGCGGATGTTGCATTAGAGCTGTGGGCATACCAGATGAGATCGGATTAGAAATGAGGATATTCGGGGAAAACTTAGAGTTTCACCTATTGAAGAGAAGATAGTCCAATACCACTTGAGATGGTTTGGACATATCCAACATAGACCATACGATGCACCTGTACGCGTTAGAATTATAGGCCGCGCCGAAACCCCAAAGAGAGGTAGAGGTCGAACTAAAACGACATGGGAGGAGATAATAAAGAGAGATTTAAGTAATTGGAGTTTATCTGAATTGCTGGTAGTTGATAGGAGTGCATGGAAGATGGCAGTCCATGTACCAGAACCTTAGTTTTTTTTTTAATTTTTTTATTTATAATTATTTTAGACTTTATTTCACGTTTATTGAACCTTTTTAATTTTTATTACTATTTTAGATTTTATTTCACTTTTATTGAACCTTTTTACTTATTATTATTATTATTATTTTAAAAAAACTTTATCTGATGACTTTTTAACTGTTTGGTTATTTTGAACCCTTTATATATATATATTATCGTCATTATTTATTTTATTTTATTTTAATTTTAATTTTGGGTTCCATATCTAGCCAACCCCAACTTGTTTGGGATAAATGGCTTTGTTGTTGTTGTTGTATTTAATATATGATAATTATGATGTCAGATATCATGGAGAGTGAATGTAATGAGATATCTCAAGATAGTCTCACCTTGTAACCTTTGGTCATTAATAATATTCCAACATCTCTTCAAAGTGGACGTAGGCCCCGCCAGGCCGAACCACTATAAATTTCTCGTGTTATTTACTATTTCCTGCTCTTGTCAATGCGACCAAATTAATTATTCTTAGTAATTGGAATCTTTGATGTTTTGGACCTTTTTTGCCGTTAACATTTGGTGTTTTCACTAAGAATACTTGGATTTCGCACCTTTGTCGCACATTGTTATCTCGACCTTCGACGAGCTTGAGGTTCCTTGCTTAACCAGCCGCCTAGCCCTCCCACGATGGCAAAGCGACCAAAGAACGCGATGGTCGGCTATTCAGCCGTTGCCGAGGCCGGGACATCGCAACAACCTCAACCCATGGACATCCCGCCCACTAGTGAAGACGTCCCTTCTGTTGTGGGCCTCGAAGCTCCCGGAATGCAAGCTCAAATCCGCGTGCTTAATGAAAAATATGAGAACGCAGTGGTCGAGCTTAATCAAACATTAAGGAATAATTTTGACCTTATGCGACAACTTCAAGAAAGTCTACGCGTCGTCGCTCGACTTCAACTAGCTCGCAACAACGCTCGACCTCGACCAACTGCCTCGGAAACCTCCTCTTCCGAGTCGAGGGGCCTACGTCAAAGGAGGAGGTCAAGCCTCATCAACAATGTCGTCGCTCATACTAATGCCTTCGACAACGGTAATGGCAATGGCTATGCCAACAGTAATGGGAACGGCAACGGCGACCGAACTATGGTCACATATAGCGAGGGGGCACAACACCGAGACCGCTCTCGCTTGATCATCAACGACGGACTAGGTCCTACAAACCAACCTCTTCCTTGACACAACTCGACGGTGGATAATCAGGATGAAGGGCATGCTATTCCAACGACCCACATTCCTCCAGAATAGGAACCACATCACCCTATCCCACCTCACCATCCATACCAAAACCTAATCATAGACGTCGAGGACATGGAGGAAGACGATCCAGACGTCCATCATATACGACGCCCTCGCAACAGAACTCCTGAACCTCGTCATAACCCATGGATCCCGATGGTGGATCCCCATCCAACTTACATTCCCGATATGGTACGAAGGATCATGAGAGAAATGCGAGGGGGCGCACATGGCTCATGGGAGGCTCACATTAGGTGTAACCCCTTCACTATAAGAGTGAATGAGGCCGAATGGCCACAGTGCTTTAACATGACACAAATGCCACTCTATGATGGCACTACCGATCCTTACGCCTTCTTAAATCGATATGAATGGCAAATGGACTCGAGCTGGGGTAATGACCCAACCAAATGCAAATGCTTCCCGGTCTTCCTATCCCGAACCGCTTTACTTTGGTTCTCTCACCTCCCGCTTGATTCCATTAACAACTTCAAGCAATTAGCGATAGAACTAGTCAATCAATTCAGGGTTCATATCCTGACTCTGAAGAATGCCCTCACTCTGTCCAACCTATACCAAGGGCCCGTCGAGTCGCTAAAAAGCTACCTTTCCTGATTCAACACAGCTCTCGCCGAGGTCGAAGACCCGGATCCTCGCACTGTACTCTTTCAGTTAGCAAATGGTGTCCTCCCTACTTCGGGGCATGGATCGATCAGAAAGCAGCTAAAGTTCCACGACGCCTTCTATGAGAAGGCGGATCGGTGCTTATGCTAAGAGGAAGCAAGATGAAATTGGCTCTCCGCCACCAGTAATCCCAATGACCCCCAAGCAGACACCGCAAATAACAACCTTAGAGGAAGGCAAGTCGGGGAACCCTCCAATCCAAACAGGGGGTAGGTCCCTACAGGCAAAAACTAAACAACGGTAGGCCAGGTGGGCGAAACAATGGACAAACCCCAGCGGAGACAGGATGACCCGGCCCTCACTATGCCTTCGAGACCTACACCTCATTAAACGAATACTTAGAAACAATTTACTTGGAAACATGCAACACTTTTCCATACAAAAAGCCGCGTGTCAGAGAATCAACTGACTGCGAGAATACCACCGGGAGGTACTGTCGATACCACGACGTGTACGGGCATGACACCAACGAGTGCCGCCAGCTTAGGAACGCAATCGAGAAGCTTATCCGTGAGAAACGACTTGAACAATATGTCCAAGAACCCTTTCCTCTCAAACCAAACTCTCATCCATCGGCAATGGCTCCTCCGGCGCCCGCCAAGGCAGCTCCGGGTCCATCTAATCTGAAGCGAGGGATTGTGATCAACACTATATGTGGCAAACCTTACCCCACACATGATATCTTCCGGAAAATGGAGGAGTATGTGAGTTCCATAAAGTATGCTACTTATGAAGCCTTCTCCGTTCTCAATGAATCCGCCCCAACTAAGCTACAAAAGACCATGCGGGATGACATCGTTTTCCGCGAAAGAGATTCAACTGGGATGGATATCCCGACCACCGATCCACTAGTCATCACGAATCAGATCGGTGTCGCTTCTGTCAGAAAGGTATTAATTGACTCAGGCAGCTCGGTCAACATCGTCTTCAAAACCGCTCACGACCAAATGAAATTGGAAACGAACGATTTAAAGCCATGCCGCACCACGATCCACGGTTTCAACGGGCCCTCTAGTTCTCCTGTAGGTATAATCGAGCTACCTGTGGAATTGGGTGAAGGAGGCCGGAGCCGAGTCCGGATTCTCACTTTTATGGTTATAGACATCGATTCCCCATACAATGCTTTTCTAGGGTGCCCTTTTCTCACTGAGTTTCAGGTTTGTATGGCGCCATGGTCTATCATAATGAAATTCTCGACAGAAAATGGGATTGGAACAGTCAAAGGTGACCAAGTGAGTGCCAGAGAATGTTATGCAATAAAATGGAAGAACATGCACAACAAGGGAAAGGGCAAAGTCGTGCCCACACCTTCTTGCGCCAAGAACATTTCAGCATAGCAATCAGCGGCGTCTGGGACCTGGCTTAGGTGCCACTGCTGTCTTTCCGATGACCTCGACCCCCGAAAGGACGAAGAGCCCAAATATAAGAGGGTCACCCCGGTCAAATCCATAGAGGATGTTCTTGTCAACCTCGACGACCCGAAAAGGGTGTTGAAAGTGGGATCGCAACTTCACCCTGCAATCAAAGAAGATCTTATAGATTTCCTGAAGGCCTACTTGGATGTGTCCGCATGGACTCACTCCGACATGAAAGGCATCAATCCCATTGTTGCTTGTCACTTTCTAAGCCTAGATTCTACGATGCCTCCGGTCAAGCAGAAACGACGCTTCTAGGGACCCGAGAGGTCCAAAGCACTCGAGGAAGAGGTAGACCGCCTACTCAACAACAACTTTATTCCCGAAGCCAACTATCCTAAGTGGGTCTCCAATCCGGTCCTGGTCAAGAAAGCCAACGGTAAATGGCGAGCGTGCATGGACTTCTCCGATTTAAATAAGGCATGTCCCAAGGACAGCTTCCCGCTCCCGAAGATCGACAGACGGGTCGACTCAACAGCCGAGTACCAACTACTATCTTTCATGGATGCCTATTCAGGTTACAATCAAATCCCCATGAATCTTCATGACCAGGATCATACTTCCTTTATCACTGAACTCAGAATTTACTACTACCATGTCATGCCTTTCGGCCTCAAAAACGTCGGCGCCACTTATCAACGAATGGTCAATCATCTCTTTAAACATCAAATCGGGAGATCCATGGAGGTATACATGGACGATATGCTAGTAAAATCTAAGATATCAAGCGACCACATCCACGACCTCTTCGAAATGTTCGATGTCCTCCGCCTGTACGACATGAAACTCAATCCCCTAAAATGCTGCTTCGGAGTCGCCTTAGGAAAATTCTTGGGTTTCATTGTCAATTCTCGGGGCATCGAAGCCAAGCCAAAAAAATCCAAGCTATTCAGGACATCTAAATACCTAAGGGCATCAAGGATGTACAAAGTCTGAATGGAAAGGTCGCAGCTTTAAATCGGTTCTTTTCTAAGGCCATTGACAAATGCATTCCTTTCTTTGATTTACTTCGAAAAGGGAAACACAACTTCAACTAGACCTCCGAGTGCATCTCGGCATTCAAAGAACTCCTGGATCACTTAGAGCAACCCCCTGTCCTGTCTAAGCCCATAGACCATGAGGACTTGTACATTTATCTGGCTGTTTCTGCGCAGGCAATCAGCTCGGCACTAATACGCCTTGAAGATCACATCCAACGGCCCGTTTACTACATCAGCAAGCGGTTGACGGGGGCATAAAAGAATTATCCGAAGCTGAAAAAGCTGTCATTCTTCTTATTAATTTCCTCTTGAAAGCTCTGACAATACTTCCAGTCTCACCCGATAAAAGTTTTCACCGACCTACCGCTGTGCCCGGACTTACAACGACCCGAGGCATCCGGCCGACTACTGAAATGGTGTATGGAGCTAGGCCAATTCGAGATAACGTTCATCCCTCGGCGTGCCATCCTCGGCCAAGCTCTCACGGATTTCATAATGGAATTCACTACACCAGAGGGGACACCTTCTAATAGGAAATGTTCTGGGGTCGGAGTCGTCCTCATCACCCCTGAGGAACGTCCATTATACTACGTGTTAAGATTAAAATTCCCTACCACCAACAACGATGCGGAATATGAGGCCTTGATTGCCGGGCTCAGAATCGCGATCGAACTCAAGCTAGAGACCATCCAAATTTTCTCCGATTCACCGCTGATTGTACGTCAAGTGCAGGGAGAGTATCAAGCGAAAAAGGGACAACTCGCTCTATACCAAGGCCGGGTTCAGGAGCTACTCACTCACTTCGACCATTTTGCCATCACCCATGTCCCCTGAGAGCAAAATGAAAGAGTATATTCCCTCGCCAAGATGGCAAGCGTCGAAGATCCGCAACTTAATGGGTTCGCCCCAGTTGAAGTGCTCAACTCTCCGAGCATCAAGCAAGGACAAACCGAGATGGTCATGAGTACCGAACCCGAGTCCAAGTCATGGATGACACCGATCAGGAATTACCTACAGCACGGGACCCTACCAAAGCACTATAAAGAAAGGCGGTCGCTCACTCGTCAATCAGCTCGGTACCTTCTTATGGATGGAGTACTTTACCGCAGGGGTTACTCTGTTCCCTTGCTCCGATGCGTAGCTCACGGCGACGCCCTCTGAGTACTAAGCAACGTGCATGTAGGCGAATGCGGCGACCACGCTGGGGGGCAAACCCTGGCCATAAAAATACTTAGACATGGTTATTATTAGCCCATGCTTGATCAAGCCGCCGCGGACTACGCTCGCAAGTGCGATAAGTGCCAGCGCTTCTCCAAAATCCTAAGAGCCCAGCCTAGCGAATTGTCTCAAATGGTCAGCCCATGGCCGTTCTCCATATGGGGAATCGACATCATCAGAACTCTTCCAATGGCTAGAGGCCGGGCATAATACGCCGTCGTCGCAGTGGATTACTTCAAAAGTGGGCAGAAGATAAAGCCCTCGCCACTATTACCACGAAGAAGATGATCAACTTTGTTGTCCGCAACATCATTACCCGCTATGGGGTTCCCTAAGCTATCATCTCCGACAAAGGTACATAGTTTGAGAGCGCCGATTTCAAAGCCTTTTGTCAGCGCCAAGACATCGATAAAAGATTTTCAGTGGTGGCTCATCCTCAAGCCAATGGGCAAGTCGAGGCGGTTAATAAGGTCCTCAAATCCGTCATCCAGAAATGTCTATAAAAGGCTAGGAGCATGTGGGCAGACGAGCTTCCTCTGGCCCTATGGGCTTACCGGACCACCCACAAGACAATATCCGGTCATACTCCTTCCGCCCTCGCATACCGATCCAAAGCCGTCATTCCCATCGAGCTCAAGCTTCAATCTCATCGAGTCACTTACTTCAATCCAAGGACAAACCAAGACCTAATTTTAGGATCTCTCGACTTGCTGGAAGAAAAGAGGAATGAAGCCGATCTCTGAGCCGCCGCCCAACGACAGCAGGTAGCCTGATACTTCAATTCCAGGGTTTGACATAAGGACCTCAACATCGACGACCTCATCCAAAAGCGGGGGTTTCCCCCGCCAATAAGACTCGCACCTCGCTGGGAAGGCCCGTACTCCATACAACGAAAGCTTATCGATGGAATTTTCAAACTCGCCAACGTCGACGGAGCTGAACTCCAAAGGGCAAGGAACAGTGAACATCTCCGCCACTACTTTACATAACTCTGTTTATGGTCGTTTATGCTTTCCAACAATGTTTTGTTTTCTAGAAATTCAAGGCATTGTAAAGGCTAGTACTTCCAATGTTATTAGGACAAATGATGTTCAGTTTCCTATCTCCTTGTTGTTTACTTCTCACGTGATGTGTCTTGTTAGTTCTGATAACTAGCATAAATCAAACATGCGATCGCAGTATCGGCACCCCGGGGATGGGAGCTGGTGCCACCGTCCCAACCTCGAGCCAACAACGAGGCCGAAACACCTGGCTACGTTCGGTCTCTCTTCATCGATTGTAGGTGCTGGTCGAATCTTGGCGCAGCACCAAGGCCGACCTTAAATCGTTTCTTCCCCCTTAGCTCTCAAGGCTTAGGGGTAGCCCATAGCCACGATCGGACCTTACGAGCTGATTATCTGGGGTCACCTCATCGGGAATAAACGACGCCGATGGCTCTCCCCAACCCGATGAACTAACGAGATGTAACACCCCACCTCCGCTAGGGTCACTCACAAAGGGAATGCACTAGTTTTGGTGGAGTGTTATCTAGGTAAACATGCACAAAGATATCACAAGGCAGAACATAAATAAAGCAGTGGTAGAAATTAAAAACCAACTTTTTATTATTTTCCAGAAAAGAGTCAAAAGCTCATATATCCAAGATACAATTTATTCCATTACATCAAGTTCATAATAAAGAAGCATAAACTTAAAACAAAAGTGAATTATTCCCTATAAATAGCAGAAGCAGCCATAGCATGGCCCAAGACCAAACCGTACATGAGCTGTCAGAATGCAAGTTGAATCCAAGCTAAGAGCTAGTGTTTCCTCCCTGAGAACCTGGGGGGGAAACGAAAGAAAAAGGGGCGAAAGAAAAAGGGTCAGTCATAAAGACTGGTAAGCCCTAGTGACTTTCAGTATGAAAACTAGTAAAGGTAACATGATATGTGAAAACTGGAATTAAACATAAGGATGATAACAGAACTAGTTGGATAATTAAGATAACAACATAAGTCAAGTCTGGCATCGCATGTTCAAGGTTCGTTGCACCAACTGTACTAGTATTCTAACCCATGTCAAGTATTAACCATGAAATGATCCCTTAGCCCAGTGTCATGAAGTGACCCATTAAGGGGTCCTACGGTACGATCTACTAATCGATCGGCTCCCTACAAGTCCTAGGTCGTCATGTGTCTGTGTCATACGGCCCTATCCAGAAATGTAGTTAGCTGTGCTAGGTCCACCATAGGGTGTATCAAGTCCTATGGTGCCAACCACCGACATGAATCAAACACGCACAGTGTAAATCTACGGGTGCCCAATGCCTGCTTTTTCAACTCTGGACTACGTGCACGACCATAGTCCGCCTGAACCTACAATGGCGCACCTACTCAGCCGTCGTTCTGGTCGCTTACAATCAGCCCAGTAATCGTGCCCCACCCTGCCTAGTCCCAGGGTATCGTGATACATCTAAGTGGGTTACTGCTGAAAAGGACCGCGTAACTAGGGTTTCTAATGGGTTAAGTGTTGTCATTCAAATTCGTGACTTAACCCTATCCAGATCGTATATCAAGTTGGTTAAGTGTGTTCAAGCAATTCATGACTTAACCCTATCAATTCATCGTGTCAAGATGGTTAAGTATATTCAAGTGGTTCATGACTTAACCCTATCATGTGGCATTAATTCATTAGTGCATGCCAACCTCTCACATTAGACCGACTGTTGTGGTTACTGGATTTGCCGGGCGGTTCCGGGCAGATTTACACCACAACATACTCTAACCTTGGGTTTTTACGTGCGATATGACCAACTACCCACATTGGATCCTATTGTTTGCAGCCACTGGATTTTCCGGGCGGTTCCGGGCAGATTTACACTACAAACTCAACCCAACCTCGAGTTGGCCATTTTCAAGTTTATCTAACTGTCATGCCCACGTTCAAGTTTTCATGTCTAGATTCATGTCAAGTTTTCAAGTCATGTTTCATGTCAAATCGTGTCAAGTTCATGTCCATATTCAGGTTCAAGTCATAATAACGTCCATGTTCAAGTTTAAAGCTAATTTATGTTTTACCTAGTCTACCCAAATCGTATTCCCATCGCATGTAAGTTCGAATCGATACAAATAAATCTAATAGGGAATAACATAAAAAGGAACGAGTATAAGGTGGAAAAAGTGATTACTAGCATAGCATGATATGACTTGAAATAAAAGATTAAAATATTACTGGCATATGAAATATTGGCCTCGAACATAAAGATCCCAAATCTAGCAAGATAAGGTACTAGTCAAAATAACAGTTGTCATAAGGTGATAGTATAGTCATGGTAACGACTGTCATAAGGTGATAGTATAGTCATGATACAACTGTCATAAGGTGATTTCGGGGCAAGCGGATCATTTATCATAAAAAGGATGAGCCAATTTCATATTCTCCGGTTCCATTCCTGATCGAACTCCCTTCCTGTCATCGTATCTTGTGTAAGAATCGCTTTCAGTCTTCTTATCGCACATGATACAACTGTCGTAAGGTGATAGTATAGTCATGGTAACGACTGTCATAAGGTGATAGTCATAAACATGTGACTAATAACAGATTCAACATGATAATAAGAGGGGTTTCTCTTTTTGATTTACAACATGAATAGGCCCCAAATCAATGTCATAGTAATATTCAAGAGTCAATATCCAAGATGAACAAGAATGAATGTAAACAATCATCATACATAGGTCCAATTTCAATTTACATCATATTCATAATACATTTACAGTTTAAATCTAAAAATAACTGGGGCTTACAGATGGTGGTTCGAGAATTAGAAAAAGAGAGTCGATGTTGAATATGTTTAGTCAAGTCCTAATAGAAGTCCCCAAATCAGCAATTCCCTTAACGCAGTCTCACCGTAGTAGAAGAAGTCCCTCTCTCAAACTTTTCAACCAGAATCAGAGCACCATAAGGTCAGAAAGAAATTTGGTGTAGAGAGACTGGTGTTAGGGGCTGTATTTATAGGGTCAGGTCAACGAATGTGGACAGAAATGAGGCCAAATACATCAGAGTGAATCCAGCTTCAGAAATGGGTTCGGGCCCCAGGTCGACACTATGGTCGACCTGGCCCTGGGTAGGTCGACTACATAGTCGACCCCCAGGTCGACCTGGTCCTGGGCGGGAATTTTCCCGCCCGGTCAATTTGGAGGTTTGATATTCGAATTTTTGAATTCGAATTGAGTTTGTTTTGAACTTGAAAATTTCTGAAAACTTCGAAAGGTCATAACTTGGTCATATGGACTCCGATTTTCGAAAACTCGGACTCGTTTCCAAGCAGAATTTTGAGACGAACGCAATGGCGCAACCCGTTTCCCCTGATTCTTATTTTAAAAATTAATTCTGCCTTGATTTATGGTTATTACACGTTATAAAAACAAGGGTTGTTACATTCTCCCCCCCTTAAAGGATTTCGTCCCCAAAATCTCTAAGTTAGGGAGGATGTGTCCTACCATCCAATCATCCATCTACTCAAAGAATCATCCACAGGCAACTGCTGTCCTTAAAAGATTTCTAGTGCTGTATGAACATATGCAGAAAGTGTGTGTATATGTACTTATCTAATGCAAAAGATCTTGCGGTTACTGATTCAGTAAACCTCCTTAATGCAAAATATGTTAGTGTCATGAATCCAACATGTATGCAAATTCCTAACATAGTTTATAATCTCTACATGAGTGCACGAACATTCATCCATGTGCAACATCCAAGTGATAGCATAACAAGTTCCATCCATGTACAAGTATTAGCACTCATTCATATGCAACATGAAAATGTGACTGAGCCGATCTAGTGCCTAATGTGTGTCATGCATTCACTAGCAACCACTTGCAACCATTTGCAAACATCAACCATAACATGATTCAATCACATGTTTACATCCATATGGTTTTACCTAAGGTTCTCAAGATAAGATCGAGAAGATAACAAGACAAACATAGATATTAGAAGCATGAAACGAAAAGGTTTTCAAGTTTATAGGAAAAAGAGATCGAGAATGTACCCTAAAAAAGAAATGGGTAAAGCGCGCGTATCTTCTCTTCGGTTTCCCAAGTTGCGTCTTCTTGGGCTTCACTCTACTGCACTTTAACTAGCTTGACTTCTCGATTCCTTAGCTTCTTAATCTCCGTTCCTAAGATACGAATTGGAACTCGCCTCAATGTCGCTTCTTTTTCCACTTCTATGTCTTCAAGGATGCTTGGCTCAACCACTTCGGCTGACTCATGCAAACACTTCTGGAGATGCGAGACGTGAAAGACATTGTGCACCCCAGCCAGCTTCTCGGGTAAGTCTACCTTATAGGCCATCCGTCCAATCCTCTCAGTGATGGGGAACGGTCCTACAAACCTTGGTGCTAGCTTTCCAACTGCTCCAAAACGAACTACATTGCGTAACAGAGAAACCTTTATAAAGACCATATCTCCGACTTCGAACTCTAGGTCTGTCCTTCTCTTGTCCGCATAAGATTTCTGTCTATCTTGGGCCGTTTTCATCCGTCTTCGTATCAACTCAATCTTCTCAGAAGTGTCCCTTATCATATCAGGGCCAAGTATAAGCTTGTCTGTCGTCTCCCACCAACAAGTTAGCGACTTGCACGGTCTTCCATACAGGGCTTCGAACGGTGCCATTCCGATGCTAGCTTGGTAAATATTGTTATATGCAAACTCCACGAGAGGAAGATGGTCTTCCCAAGTACCACCAAAGTCAAGAATGCATAGCCTCAGGAGATCTTCTAGCACCCTATTTACCCTTTCGGTTTGTCCATCCGTCTGTGGGTGATAGGCCGTGCTTAAGTTCAGTCGTGTTCCCATTGCTTCTTGCAGACTATTCCAAAACTGGCTAGTGAAAATCGGGTCACGATCACTAACTATACTAGAAGGAACTCCATGCAATCGTACTATCTCTCGAAGGTAAATAGACGCTAGCCCTGATTCGGTCCTCTTGCTCTTCACCGGAATGAAGTGAGCACTTTTCGTGAGTCTATCAACTATGACCCTTATGCTAGTATTTCCCTTCCTTGACCTAGGAAATCCATCCACGAACTCCATCGAGATACTCTCCCATTTCCATTGCGGAACCTCCAAAGGATGTAATAGCCCACCAGGTTTCTTTGACTCGGCCTTTACTTGTTGGCACACCATGCACTTCGAAACGAACTCTGCACATCCTTTTTCATTCCAGCCCAAAAGAAAATGCGTTCCATATCCCTGTACATATTATCCCCTCCGGGATGTATAGTCATCTTCGAGTGGTGCGCTTCTTCGAGAACTTTCCTTACTAGGTCTCCCACTTGTGGGACACATAGCCTTCCATCGCGCCTTAGCCATCCCTTGTCATCTATGGCATACCTACTGAGGTGACTCGACATCTCACCCCTAATCAGCTTGTCCATGATTTCAACTATCTGTGGGTCTTCCTTCTGTGAAGTCCCTACTTGGTCTAGAAGTGTAGGTCTTAGCTCAAGAGATGCAAACGTAGCAGTCAATGACTCAATAGCAGGTGTAAAATCAAAAGTTGCTATAAACTCAAGGCTTTTCATTTCAACAAACAAGGGGCTCAAAGTCAACCTTTTTCTACTTAGCGCGTCCGCCACCACATTACCCTTGCCCGGGGTACAAGCTATATCGAAGTCATATGATGCCAAGAACTCCATCCACCGCTATTGTCTCAGATTCAAGTATTTCTATGAGAAGAGGTACTTAAGCGATTTGTGGTCGGTATACAGCTCGAACCTCTCCCCTAGAAGGTAATGGCGCCAAGCTTTAAGTGCAAAAACAATCGCGGCCAACTCCAAGTCATGCGTGGGATAGTTTTTCTCATGAACTTTAAGTTGTCTGCCCCCGTAGCATATTACTCTTCCTTCCTACATTAGGACAGCGCCTAACCCCGTGCCGCATGCATCAGTGTACACCGTAAACATCTTACCTCCATCGGGTAATGCCAAAACTGGAGCTGTAGTGAGGGCTATCTTAAGTCTCTGAAAAGCAGCGTCACATTCTATGTCCCATGCAAAAGGTAGGTTCTTCTTTGTTAACTTAGTAAGAGGGGCTGAAATCTTAGCGAAGTCCTTAATGAACTTACTGTAGTAGCCCGCCAAACTGCGAAAGCTCCTCACCTCCGTTGCATTCTTAGGAATTTTCCAGTCATGTACCGAAACTAACTTTGTGGGTTCCACGGCTATGCCTTGCTTAGAAACTACATGTCCAAGGAACCGAACTTCCTTCCTCCAAAAATGGCATTTGGAGAACTTAGCCTTTAACTGGTGTGCTCTAAGCGTCTTCATGACTTCCTAGAGATGCCTAGCATGCTCTTCTTCATCTTTTGCGAAGATCAAAATATCATCCACGAAAACTACCACAAATTTGTTAAGGAACTCCCGAAACACCGTACTCATCAAATCTACAAAGTATGCGGGTGCATTTGTTAGCCCAAACGGCATGACGAGCCATTCGAAGAACCCATCTGGAGTCCTAAACGCAGTTTTGTCAATGTTATCCTCAGCCACTCTGAGCTGATGGAATCCAATGGCTAGATCGAGTTGAGAGAAAACAGATGCTCCCACAAGCTGGTCAAACAAATCGTCGATTCTTGGTAGCGGGTGCCTATTCTTCTTTGTCAGCTTGTTTAACTCACGATAATCTACGCACAGACTAAGCAATCCATCCGCCTTAGTAGCGAATACCACCGGAGCACCCCAATCAGAAATGCTTCTCTTATGAAATTTTTCTCAAGCAACTCGTTAATTTGTTTACTGAGCTCTCTTCTTTCTCGCGGGGCTATGTGCCTAACGGGTAATGAAACTGGCTTGGCATTGTCAACAAGATAAATTCAGAACTCTATCTCACGTTTAGGAGGTAATCCCCTCACTTCATCAAAGACATCTGGATATTCTCGGACCACTCTTACAGATTGCAAATTATCGTCGGACGAGTCAAGGGATTCAAGATAACACAACATGACCGGACCCTTAGGGGTATTACCAAGGAGAGTCATGAGCCTCACTACCCTTCGTTCACAATCAAGAATGGCTCCATAATCGGACAGCCAATCCATACCTAGGATCAAACCATATTCCATGAATCCGAGAACATAAGCATTACACGCGAATTCTACGCTTAAGATAGAGATCCTCAAATCCACACACATCATAGATAAATGGGCGGAGCCCCCAATTGGATTTGAAACTATAACGGGATCCTCAACCAGACTAGTACTTAGGTGCAGATTTTCAACAATATTAGAAGAAATAAAAGTATGCGATGCGCCAGAGTCAAATAAGGTTCGAACAGGAAAGTCAGAAATGTAAACAAGGCTTTCTATGGAAATATTACTACCTCGGTCAAGAGCTGGAGTGGTGTTGAGAGCATGCAACTGCCCTCCAGAAGGTCCTGCTCGTTGGGTCTGCCCTTGCTCCTGTCCTTGCTTCTTAAGGCAATCCTTGCTGATGTGTCTAGTATTTCCACAATGAAAGCATTCACCCAACTTCCTCTTCTTCCTTCTACAGTCTTTAGCTAGATGTCCATTAATACCACAGAAGTTGCACTTCCTCGTCTCACGTGATTTGTTGTTGCTCTTATTATTCTTGTTGTTCCCCTTCTTGGAGTCAGCTTTCTTATTATGAGTCTCATTAGGCTTAACCTCCTTCTTACTATTCTTGTCTTCCTCATGAAGTAGAGCCATATCCACCAAGCTTTCAAAGGTCGCCCCCATGGGTATATGAGTTAGGGCCAAGCTGTGTAGTGGCTCGTTCAATCCTCGAGCAAAGTGTACAACCTTTTTCTGGGCTGTGTTGACCAAATCCGAACCGAACCGAGCAAGCTGATTAAACTTATTCACGTACTCCCTCACAGACCTATCCCCTTGCTTGAGTGCTTGGAACCTCTCCATCTGAAGGTTCTCCTCTGCTGACGATAGGAATTTAAGCCCAAACCTCTCTCTAAAGTCTGCCCATGTCTCAACTGGCCTGGTAGCGTTGGTGACTTCCCACCAAAATGCAGCTTCCTCTTTCAACAACCATGCTGCCAACTGAACTTTCCTATGGTCCTCCATATCAAAGATAATGAACAATTCTTCTGTCTCTTTTAGCCAGTTTCGTGCCTCAACAAAGGTTTCAGTTCCAACGAAGTTCTTGCCACCCATTGCTTTAAAGTCTTTGCGTATTTTGGCAAAAGCGGTACCAGGAGGAGGAGGAACTGCAGCCACTGGGGGAGGAGGAGGAGGGATGTCAGCCGTGCCCGCGTCGTTGGCCCTGGCTTCTAAGTACCTTCGGAACCATCCAGGCACGGGTATTCCCTCAGAAAGGTTAAGATCGGCCATGCTGAAAAACGAAAAGAAAAGATTCAAACGAGGAAACAAAGGGAAGTGCTAATGGCTTCTTGGGGAATAACCTTTTTTTAAAAGATAAAACTTTTCTTGAAAAATGCTTGTTTATAAATAGTTTTGAAAATAGTTTCGGAATGTTTTTTTTTTAACTTTTGCCCAGCCTGGTAACCTTCTGCTGTGATACCAAATTGTAACACCCTACCTCCGCTAGGGTGACTCACAATGGGAATGCACTAGTTTTGGTGGAGTGTTATCTAGGTAAACATGCACAGAGATATCACAAGGCAGAACATAAATAAAGCAGCGGTAGAAATTAAAAACCAACTTTTTATTATTTTCCAGAAAAGGGTCAAAAGCTAATATATGCAAGATACAATTTCTTCCATTACATCAAGTTCATAATAAAGAAGCATAAACTTAAAACAAAAGTGAATTATTCCCCATAAATAGCAGAAGCAGCCATAGCATGGCCCAAGACCAAACCGTACATGAGCTGTCAGAAAGCAAGTTGAATCCAAGATAAGAGCTAGTGTTTCCTCCCAGAGAACCTGGGGGGAAACGAAAGAAAAAGGGGCGAAAGAAAAAGCTTCAGTGATAAAGACTGGTAAGCCCTAGTGACTTTCAGTATGAAAACTAGTAAAGGTAACATGATATGTGAAAACTGGAATTAAACTTAAGGATGATAACAGAACTAGTTGGATAATTAAGATAACAAGATAAGTCAAGTCTGGCATCGCATGTTCAAGGTTCGCTGCACCAACTGTACTAGTATTCTAACCCATGTCAAGTATTAACCATGAAATGATCCCTTAGCCCGGTGTCATGAAGTGACCCATTAAGGGGTCCAACGGTACGATCTACTAATCGATCGGCTCCCTACAAGTCCTAGCTCGTCATGTGTCTGTGTCATACGGCCCTATCCAGAAATGTAGTTACCTGTGCTAGGTCCACCATAGGGTGTATCAAGTCCTATAGTGCCAACCACCGACACGAATCAAGCACACACAGTGTAAATCTACGGGTGCCCAATGCCTTCTTTTTCAACTCTGGACTACGTGCACGACCATAGTCCGCCTGAACCTACAATGGTGCACCTACTCAGTCGTCGTTCTGGTCGCTTACAATCAGCCCAGTAATCGTGCCCCACCCTGCCTAGTCCTAGGGTATCGTGATACATCTAAGTGGGTTACTGCTGAAAAGGACCGCGTAACTAGGGTTTCTAATGGGTTAAGTGTTGTCATTCAAATTCGTGACTTAACCCTATCCAGATCGTATATCAAGTTGGTTAAGTGTGTTCAAGCAGTTCATGATTTAACCCTATCAATTCATCGTGTCAAGATGGTTAAGTGTATTCAAGTGGTTCATGACTTAACCCTATCATGTGGCATTAATTCATTAGTGCACGCCAACCTCTCACATTAGACTGACTGTTGTGGTTACTGGATTTGCCGGGCGGTTCCGTGCAGATTTACACCACAACATAGTCTAACCTCGTGTTTTTACGTGCGATGTGACCAACTACCCACATTGGATCCTATTGTTTGCAGCCACTGGATTTGTCGGGCGGTTCCGGGCATATTTACACTGCAAACTCAACCCAACCTCGAGTTGGCCATTTTCAAGTTTATCTAACTGTCATGCCCACGTTCAAGTTTTCATGTCTAGATTCATGTCAAGTTTTCAAGTCATGTTTCATGTCAAATCGTGTAAAGTTCATGTCCATATTCAGGTTCAAGTCATAATAACGTTCATGTTCAAGTTTAAAGCTAATTTATGTTTTACCTAGTCTACCTAAATCGTATTCCCATCGCACGTAAGTTCGAATCGATACAAATAAATCTAATAGGGAATAACATAAAAAGGAACGAGTATAAGGTGGCAAAAGTGATTACTAGCATAGCATGATATGACTTGAAAGAAAAGATTAAAACATTACTGGCATATGAAATATTAGCCTCGAACATAAAGATCCCAAATCTAGCAAGATAAGGTACTAGTCAAAATAACAGTTGTCATAAGGTGATAGTATAGTCATGGTAACGACTTTCATAAGGTGATAGTATAGTCATGGTAACGACGGTCATAAGGTGATAGTCATAAACATGTGACTAATAACAGATTCAACATGATAATAAGAGGGGTTTCTCTTTTTGATTTACAACATGAATAGGCCCCAAATCAATGTCATAGTAATATTCAAGAGTCAAGATCCAAGATGAACAAGAATGAACGTAAACAATCATCATACATAGGTCCAATTTCAATTTACATCATATTCATAATACATTTACAGTTTAAATCTAAAAATAACTGGGGCTTACAGATCGTGGTTCGAGAATTAGAAAAAGAGAGTCGATGTTGAATATGTTTAGTCAAGTCCTAATAGAAGTCCCCAAATCAGCAATTCCCTTAACGCAGTCTCAACGTAGTAGAAGAAGTCCCTCTCTCAAACTTTTCAACCAGAATCAGAGTAGCATAAGGTCAGAAAGAAATTTGGTGTAGAGAGACTGGTGTTAGGGCTATATTTATAGGGTCAGGTCAACGAATGTGGACAGAAATGAGGCCAAATACATCAGAGTGAATCCAGCTTCAGAAATGGGTTCGGGCACCAGGTCGACCCCCAGGTCGACACTATGGTCAACCTGGCCCTGGGTAGGTCAACTACATAGTCGACCCCCAGGTCGACCTGGTCCTGGGCGGGAATTTTCCCGCCCAGTCCATTTGGAGGTTTGAAATTCGAATTTTTGAATTCGAATTGAGTCTGTTTTGAACTTGAAAATTTCTGAAAACTTCGAAAGGTCATAACTTGGTCATATGGACTCCGATTTTCGAAAACTCGGACTCGTTTCCAAGCGGAATTTCGAGATGAACGCAATGGCGCAACTTGTTTCCCCTGATTCTTATTTTAAAAATTAATTCTGCCTTGATTTATGGGTATTACATGTTATAAACACACGGGTTGTTACACGGGAGATCCACCCACTTAGCGAACTGCACAACGCGACACCCTACGCCTTCGCTATACTTGGGATTAACCCTGGGCAACCTAAAACATCAGGCGCACAGCCTGGTTTCGCAAACTACGAGTTTCCTGAGCTGATGGAGACTTACTAAAACCAACGCTCTATTACACCCCTCTGGAATAATTGACCCAGAGTGCGGTACTCAATCGCTTTTATGACAAGTGTAACGATAAGTATGCTTATGCAAGTATAAGACGCTGGAAAACATATAAAGAACATCTTAACACTTGACATAAACTGTGATCTTTACTACTTCATATTTCAATTTTTACACGCACACATTTAACAGGCTACATGTCTAACATATTCCTTTCTGATGACAGGGTGTACATGAGAACTACACCATGTCTTGAAAAAACAAAAGCGAGGGTCGTACTCGCGTAAACTATCGGCCTACACTACCAAATTAACGGTAACGTCTACTTAAGTTACTAACACTAATCATGTTTTTCTTCTTATCCTTGTGTTTTTGCTCTTTATTTGCAGACTCAGCGCTCGACGGTTCATCCTTCATGCCACACCTCTTCTTTCGTGACCCACTCCTGCTTCCTTGGCCCTTCGGAGGAGTAACCGATTCATGAGTAAAAAAGGCTCGTTCACCGGCACCATCACCACTGGAGATCTCAGTGATATCAGTAATAATGGCAGGCGGCGCAAACATGGGGGAACTCCCAGCAAAAAGGCCTATCCCGGCCTCGCTCTGTTTCGGGACCTCCTTTCCTTCCTGTTCAGCCTTCTTCTTGGCCTCTCTAGCAGCCCGCCACTTAGCAAGCTTCCGGGACTTGTGCGGTGTGGAATCGACCGCCTTGGTTTTCTCGAGGGTCTCAGCGACCCTTTGTTGGGATTCATCATCGTCCTTTTTTCTTCTGGGCCTCGTCAGCAGGCCTCTCCTTCTCCTTCACCTCTTCACACTCGATAACCATTTCGGCTGTTTGAACCGCCACTAGAGCTGCCATCGAAGGCACGTCTACTTCCACTAGGCCTCTAGCAGGAGCACTCTATCTGCCTACCACCTCTCCTTCCTCGTTAAGGATTTCACACATGCTTGGAGTTATCTTAATCCCTGAGAAAGTGTCAAGCCTATCGCCACCCTCTCCGAACTACATCTCCGCGTCCCTGGTCTAGACTCGGTCGCTTATCGGATCACGGAGGTAGGGTCAGGCATTGACGGACCAAAAGGAGCTGCACGGCAAAATTGCAACCTTTTTAGTACGCAAATTCGGTAATCACGTCATCCTCAAGGATGCAGGATAAAGGGAATTTACCTATGGCCAGGGACGGTGTAGAGAGGGAAGGAAAGGCACTTGTACTAGCATGTAATGTAAAACTGGTGTCCTTAAATGCCGGATAGTCGGGGTTGTACTCAGTAGAGCTTGGGACAAGGCTCCGGGGCCACTCACCATAGCAGACTCGTGGGTCGGTAAGAACTTCGCTCTACAAATGCAGCCTCCATGGTCACACTCTCTGCGATGTCGGACTTCCCCTTCTCCGCTGTAAGCATGGCCAACCACTCTCTCTCTCTCTCAGCATCCTCTAGCAATTGTCTCCTTCCCTCCTTTAGCTCCTCGCACTCCTCAGCGGTCAGAAGGTCGATCATAATCTGGCGCTCTTCCAAAGTGCTCACATCCACTCGGCGCAAATGGGCCTCATTTGGGATCAACCTCTCCCAAGTTTGAGCCAGCTCACGGGAATATTCTTCTAACCATGTAAGCCCGCGGAATTTCAGAATCTTGACATACATGTTCTGGATGCTTTCCTCAAAGGATGATCCTATGCAGAGTTCTGCATCCTCCAGCTGTCCCCTCTGACGCCCTACCTCCCTCATAAACTCGGCCCTCAACCCGTCAGTCATACTCAACACATCCCGATTACTAGCCTCGGTATCCTCCTTCGTATTCCTCATCTCCTCAAGCTGCCTCCTTGGCTCGACCACCTCGGCATTTTCAGCACACAACCTTTCATTCTCCTCCCTCAAAGCAACATTGTCATTCTAGAGCTGAGTAACTTTCCCAATCTCCCTTTCCATGTTGGCACATGTTTTAGACCACTCATCCTTATCCCTCTTAAGGGCTGTATTCTCGAGGGTCAAGCGACTTACTGTATTGTTAAAAGTCTCATGGTCATGCGCAGCCTTCGTCTTTAGAATCGCGTGGGCTTGCTTTAGCTCCGCTGCGATAACGCGATTGAAAGTCAGAATTTGAAAATGCAAAAAACAACGGGAAAGTAACTATGATACAGCAGATAGGCTTACCTATCTCAGTTTCCAGGTGGGAAACGTAGGTCTTCTCACAATCAATGGTCAGTTGTCGATTAAGAAGCTCCATGTTCTTCTTCTTGATCAACTCCGAAAGGTGGAAAGAATACTTCCTGAGCTCGTTGGTCTGATAATACGTAGCCTGTACATGCATCCATACCTCCCCGGATCTCCTATCGGGGGATGGGCGGAGATCAGGGAGAAAGAACAGCTCATCAAAGTAATGCTATGGGAAATGCATTTCAAGAACTCCCTCTTCTCCTCCAGAGAAGGTTCTTGAACCTGAGGCTCCTTCAAGTCTTTTATGTCCATTGTGATCTCTCTATCCGGTCTTGGCTGGCCAAACGACGACTCTCTCCCCCAAACAGGTTGAACGGGAGCCAATGAGGTAGTATGCAGGGGAGTTGTCGCAGGCGAAGGCCAGGAGCCTCCTAGGTTAAGTCGAGAATCTCCCACGGACACGACAATGGGGGGAGGAGGAGGAGGGGACGGGGATCGCCGAGATCAATCCCTACCCCCAATGTTTACTACCGTGTCCCCGTGGGGGTAGGACATCATACAAACTGGTCGATCTCCTGAAGCTTTCGAAGGAAAAGCTCCGGGGGCGTCGGTGGTCCCCACATCCGTAACCTCGTCCACAAGGTCCTCTAGTCATGTCACCTGCCAAGGGAACAGGTCAAAGTTATTCAAATCACACGCACGGGAAAACATCTATGCTATGCAGTGTATATGAGTGTATGCCCTAAGTGTTTTCTCAACAGACAAGATTGTGCTCCGCGTGAAGAAGTTAACCCCTCCATAGTAAGGGTTAGCTCTTCCATGCTCTTTGTATTCGGCTACAGAGTCAAATCCAGGTCGTGTTTATTTAATTCATCAAACTGGCATGCATCCTCGAGCGAGGCGGTGGTCCCGGAGTGGGTCGCAGGAGACTGTGGTCTATCCAACGCTCCTTCCCCCTCTCTCGACGGATGCAGGGCAGGGGCGCTTGACAGCACCTCATCTCTGGCAGCCTCCTCCTAACTGTTGGCCTTGCCTCCGCACACATCTTCCCGAGATTTGGCAGTCTTTTGCAGTTCCCCTCCAACAGGGGGCATCTTCCTCTATCGCCCAACGGTGGTTGACCCAGTAGTCACTATCTCCTTTGGTGCACTACTTGCGACTGCGGGCCTAATCATAGCCCGATCACTAGGAAGCAGCCCAACACGGTGAACGCGCTCTTGACTTATCACAGTGTCAGTATTGTGGAGATTCTCCGGTATCGCTCTGAGAGCATTAAGGTGTTGTCGATGCTTTCGTCGGTAGTTGCCTCAGGAATCCCTGCCATGATCTAACAAGAAAAAAATGAGATAGGAGATGCAGGATTTTATAGCAAGGAACAAAGTTAGAGGAATACTTACTCCCTTCGATCCATCTGCTCGCAAACCCGGGAGGACAACAGACAAAGAACCATTCATACTTAATCACTGACTGCCTGGGCCACTTCCCGATAAAGAATTTGGTGGCAGGTGTCGCTTCTAGAAACCATGAGAGGGTGCGGCATTGCTCGTTCTCCTTAGATGGAAAAATTATCATATATCTTCTCCGGTTGGTTCCCACTGCAAGAACTCGTGGTAGAGAATATAGGTACGCGAGAGCGAAGCATAAGCATTCGGGTGCAGTTGCGATAGTGCAAGGCAAAAATAGTATAACATGTTTCGAATGAAGTCATTGGACAGGGGCATGCACCCGGCAAAGAAATCCTGTCTGTTCCAGGCAGTCAGACCCTCGGGCGGCGCATGAGCTCTACCATCCCTTACTGGGGCATGGGTTTCACCCACCAGTATGTTGAAACATGCCACCATTTTTCTAACTACTATGGCATCCATGCCCGATGGTACTGAATCTACCAGATTCTCCAAGATAACCGCGTCAGGTAGCATATCCGGGGCCACCGGAGGCATAGGCGCATCCTCACTCATAATGTCCACATTCTCAACCTCCTCAGTTACAACCGTGGAATGCTGCCTCTCAGTTTTTTCCCCGTGCTCAGATGCTCCAGGTGAGCTGTCTATGTGAGAAGGAGTCGACCCTTCTGTAGTCTTAAGCTCGCTGCCAGACGAGCTACCACTAGGCGTAGAGCCGGATGTGCGCGGCGAGGGCAGGGATGCCTCAGACTCCGAAGTCTTTCCAGTCTTCGATCTTGTTTGCATTGCTAACTATACTTCAACACATCAGTGTTAGTACTGGCATTAAAGTGACCTGTACCCCTCGTGTCGGTAATAACTAACATGTGTATGTAGTGCTGTGTAAAGAAGAGTAACACAAAGACAATCCCGAAACAGTCCAACAGTTCAAGTGCCAGTCCGAATGTATGTTCTATCCTATGTGAAGAAGTTCAAAACCATGCTCGCGCAACCACTAGTGTATATACATGAGTGCTAAACGTGTGGTCATACGATTGATATGTAAATCTGAAGACAGGCAGTCAGGAGGTCAAAGTCCTAGGCGGGAGAGAAAGGCGCCAACCCGTTTCAGAGTCTAGAGCCCCAGGCCTCGAAGTCCGAATTTTCGAACTCCTCCAGGTTCGAAATTTCAAACCCCTGGGTTCGAAATTCTGAATCCATCAGGGTTCGAAATCTCGAATCCCTCAGGGTTCAAAATCTCGAACCCCACAGGGTTCGAAACTTCGAACCCCTCCGGATTAGAAATTTCGAGCCCTACCAGGTTCGAAGACTCGAACCTGTCACGGTTCGAAGATTCGAACCTCACGAGGTCCAAAAATTCGAACCCAAGGGTTCGAGAGTTCGAACCAATGGAGGTTCGAGACTTCGAACCCAGCTGGATTCAGGCTTCCATGCCTTTTCCAGAGGCTCGACAACTCCGCCTCTTGCGGCGGCGCCATGGTCCTTCGACCCGCTTTCTCCTCACTTTCTCGACCCCACGCCTTACCTAGTTCAGGTTCGAAATTCCTGGTTCGAAGTTATCGGGTTCGAAGCTTTTCAGCAATGGCGGTCAGGGAAGAAATAATCGAAAGAAGAAAGTGAGAGAGGGGATGCCTATTTATAAAAGGAAAGTTTGTCCCTTCATATTCCTGGGTTGGTTCAAGAATTTCGAACCTATCGGGTTCGAAAATTCGAACCTCCATAGGTTCGAAAATTCGAACTTCCTGGGGTCGGAATTTCGAACCTCCAGGGGTTTGAAGATTCGAACCCCCTGGGCTCGAAATCTTGAACCCCCAGAATTTCGAAGGTTCACATCCGAAAACAAAAATCACCCCCTGGTTTAAGGCAGCGCGCCACACTCTCTCGTATTCATACTCCCTGCATGTGCACTGACTCCCGTGCATCCACGGAAGTGACGCGCTACGGGTACTTAGCGACTTGAGCACGGCGCTGCCCCCAACGACGGCTCCTTCACACCACCAGTGTGAACAAGCCCAATAGCTAACACTTATTCTCCTTTTGACTTATAGGAAGAATCTACAACTCGGCTATTATCTCAACCAACACAAAGCACATCATGTCAAGACAAGACGTACTTTGGGGGGCAAATGTTAACTGGCTTTTTGGTCCGGTTCCCAGGAGCACATCGGACACGCTCAACTCAATGCATTGCATGGAGCTCAAACTGAGAGGGATGCTTAGTAGCGAAAGAGATAAAATCGGGAAGGTACCGCACCGCTCATAACCTCGCAGCACCCAAGACCCATTTCCGAGCCGAGGCCTAAAATCCAGGAGGAATCGCAAGTCCCAAAAACATTTGAATCTGCAGTCCTCGCATACCCCTGAAAGCGGATTTCGCACCCAGCCAGGGTGCGAAATTTCGCAATCGGCAGGTGCGAATTTCATTGCGAAATTTCCGCACCCATCAGGTGCGAAATTCCACACCCATCCGGTGCGAAATTCCGCGAAAATTCTGCTAGTGCAGGTGACAGGTGCGAAAATCTGCATGTGGTCCCCCTTTCTCACCTACTCCTACCTAATCCTACCTACCCCCACTCCTATAAATAGCCCATGGCCTCACACTTCAAAGAGGTTGGATTTTGTGACCTTGGGACATTTCTAGGGCTCCATTAATGGCATCCCCTATTTGAGGAAGAAGAAGGACTAAATCGCATTTTTCCTTACTTATTTAATATATGATAATTATGATGTCATATATCATGGAGAGTGAATGTAATGAGGTATCTCAAGATAGTCTCACCTTGTAACCTTTGGTCATTAATAATATTCCAACACCTCTTCAATGTGGACGTAGGCCCCGCCGGACTGAACCACAATAAATCTCTCATGTTGTTTACTTTTTCCTTCTCTTGTCTATGCGACCAAATTAATTATTCCTAGTAATTTGAATCTTTTGTGTTTTCTACATTTTTTGCCGTCAACATGCAATCACACAGTGTAAGCTCACAATGCACAAATGAAAACAGAGAACAGAGACAAAAGAAAGTGGACTATTTTTAACTTGATGCACCGAAGAAACTACAAACACAAAATACAAAATCTGAAAACAGTAACCACTTTTTCTTTTTTTTCTTTACGAAAGAAATCTATCATTAAATGAATACAAAGGGACAAACAAACACAAACAACAAATACACAAATGTAAATGAACATTACAAGCTAATAAAACATAAAATGAAACAAAATTTAAAAAAAAAAGATGACACTAAATAAAATAAAAACAACCACACAAGCTAAACTAAATCTAATTGAGCAAACTAAAACACACAAACAATGTAACCCCTTTTGTGTAAGGAAGAACAACACAATAAAATTAACTCAAAGAATAAAATTAAAATCAAATTTCTTTCCCCGGCAATGGCGCCAAAAACTTGATCGACGACGAATAATCTATTGATTAGAAATCCATAGCAAAGTGTATAAAACCGCAAGCGCATGAGGCACACTTGTAGTACGTGGAAAATACAGGTCGATCCACGGAGAAAGCAATATTTTTAATTATATTCAATCAAATTAAACAAAAATTCGAGTGAAATTTTAACTAACTAAAAATTGTAAAAAATCTAACAAACTAACTACAACAAAAAATGAGATTAAGTGACAACTTAGGAATAATTTCACTCCCTAGATCACATGAATCAACGTAAAATGAAACCATGATCTCTTTTTTTTGGTCATTTGTGAATTTAGTTGATATGATTATTATAAGTATAGCTTATTGATGCTATTAATTAGCACAAAATAAACTATCAAACTATAACATACCCACTAAATCACCTTAGTAGTTCTAATGAAAAATGACAACAAGATGAAAGTGAAATATACATTAAGCATGACCTATAACTATTAATTAGAACTATAAACCATCAAATTTTTATTTCAACCTCCACTTAATCACCATCATCATATGTAGATGAAGAGGTAATTAGTGAACATATGAGTAAGCATAGTGAAACACCCCACCTCCGTTAAGGTCACTCACAAAGGGAATGCCTTAACTTTGGTGTAGGTTTATAAGTAAAAGCCACAGATAAACTCAAGACAGATATAAATACACATATTTTAAACAGCGGAAACCAAACAGTCTTTTATTTCATCAATATGTGTTCAAAACAAAACATTCCATAATTGTCTCAAAATACTCCCAACATTACAACATCATTACTATCTTGATTATTAAAGAAGCATAAAACATAAAGAAAGTGACAAAAATCCCCATAGTGGTATACAAAGCCATAATCCGAGCAAAAAAGATCCAAATCATACATCTACGGTCTTGGAGCTTGTAAAGAGCCTGACTGAGCTGAACTGTTTCCTCCCTGTGGACCTGGGGGGGGGGGGGGACGGAAGAAAAGAAGACGAAAATAAAATAAGGTCAGACATAAAGCCTGAGTAAATCTAGTAACTCTTCAGTATGTGAATAAGAAAAGGGCATGATAGATATAAACTGAAAATAGTAAAGTGTCACACACTAAGGAGGTGACGTTTGGAATCGAATGTACTATCGCACCCACACTATATATCTCTGCACCTACTTGAGTTTATTCCAACTGGCACCCCATGCTGAGGGTGAAGTGATCCCCATTCTTTTTAAAAGATCGGCTCGTACTCGCGTTAAGATGTGTCATACGACCCCCAAGAATTGTAGATACCTATGCTGGTCCCACCATGGGGTGTATCAAGACCCATGGTGGCGGCCCCGACACAAATTCTAGAAGGCATAGGTTATACTACTGGTGTCCCAAGTGCCCTGGTTGTCTGCTCCGGAGTGTGTGCGCGCCCGCACCCCGTTAGACCTGCACTGTGCACCCACCGCCATCGTTTGACCGCTTACAATTAGCCCAGTAATCGTGCCCCACCCTGCCTAGTTTCACGGTACCGTTGATACCTAACTTGGGTTACTACTGAAACGGGTCCCTCGTTACCAGGATTTTCTAATCAAACATGTTAAGTGGTTAAGTGCTTATATTTACTTAACCCCGCCCATCAATTCTTGTTAACATGTTGAATTTGGTTAAGTGTTATAGTTGACTTAACCCTACCACCTGTCCTTAGCCTCTTAGGAGCACCACACCACTCACACTAGACAGGTATTGCCACGGTTACTGGATGTGCCGGTTGGTTCCGGGCAGGTTTACACCGTAGCTCAGTCTAACCTCGGGTCTTTATTGGGCTCAATGCTTAACCACCCACATTGGATAGGTATTGTTGTGACTACTGGACAGCCGGGCGGGTCCGGGCAGGTTTACATCACAACTCAATCCAACCTCGGGTTAAGCATATCGTGTTTTCTAAATTTACATATTTTATTGCTTCTCAATTATACGTAAATGTCATATCTTTTATTCTTGGGTATATCAATTCATACCACTTAAATGTCATTGTCATTGGCATGTGCCAAACATGCCAACATATATTTTCATGTTTTACACCCAACGTTATTACCCTCGTTTGTACGTTCGCAACATTATAACAAATGTTGGGCTCGACACAATTCAGCCCAACTTTATAGGCGTGGGAAAAGGGGAAATCAAGAACATGTAATATCTTACAACATATAAGGGTGTGCGGCGCATGAACTTGCAATTTAGCGATACTAACATAAATGACGGGTCATGTGAACTTGCATTAAAATCAAAGTATAACTAAGTAGGTGACATATGAAATGGCATAGTTTTGGTTTATACAAACTTGGGTTTAAACATGTTTAACTTGGCATAATGTCAACCACAAAACTAGCATGTTGTATATTCACCAAAATATCCAACTATAACATCTAATCACATAGCCAATTTCGACATGAACTTGCATAGTTTATGAAACCCAAACGATACTTAATATAGATCCAGTTATACTTGCAAATAAACATGAACTTGCACAGTTTATGTAACCCAAACGATACTTAACATAGATCCAATTATACTTGCAAATAAACATGAACATGATATCATAGGTTTTGGGTCATGTAGGCATAAAAGGTTTCAAATCTAGAACGTGTTTACATAAGCCTTAATTTAGACTTAGTGAATGTATATAATCCATGCCATAGGCATAAACATAAAGGAATCAAATTCTAGTATTTGCCACAAACTTACAAGTGCCATTATTTTCATATAAAATTGTTCAATAAGCTTGCATCAATCAACTTATGCCACAAACATCAATACACAAGTCATGATAGAACCAATTACCATACACAGAATTTATACAATACAATAACACGATTCTATTTTCATTTACATCGAATCACATCACAGTTTTTATTCATATTCTGAAAGGTCACTATACTTAAAACGAATGCAGAATCTTGAATTCTGGATTCTGAATTCTGAAACTGAGATGCGCTCCTTTGGGTAGACTAACAATGTGTTAATTGACTTGATTAAACTTTAATCTTCTTCTTAATTTGATTCGTCTCGAGGCTTTTCTCTCTTGACGGCTATGTTCAATCCCTCCCTAACAGCATGACGACTCCTTTCTCATTTTTTTGTGTGAATTTTCAGTTGAGACTTAGGGTGTATTTTTAGATTTTTAAGTTGTTTTGAGCCGTCAAATGAAGACAGGAGGAATCTAAGCCATTCAAAGTTCAAAGAGCCAATCAAGAGGTGACACGTCAGCCCAAGTGACACACAGAGCCACAGAAATTCGAGCCAGAGCCAGACCTGGCCAGCCAGGTCGACCAGGCAGGTCGACACCCAGGTCGACACTATGGTCGACCTGGGGGGGGGGACCAGGTCGACACTATGGTCGACCTGGGGTGACCAGGTCGACACCATGGTCGACCCTATGGTCGACCTGGTCTCTGGGCGGGAATTTTCCCGCCCAGCCCAGTTTGAACCTGAAATTCGAATTTTGAAATTTAACCGAGCTGTTTGAATTTAAATTTGATTCTGAAACTTCCGAAGGACATAACTCCTTCATACGGAGTCCGATTCACGCAAACTCGGACTCTATCTTGAGCAGAATTCCGAGACGAACGCAATGGCATAACCTATTTCCCTTAATTCTTTCATTTAGGATTAATTATACTTTAATTTGTGAAGCATAACGTTATAGAATTCACGGGGTGTTACATTCTCCCCCCCCCCCCCTTAAAAGGATTTCGTCCCCGAAATCTTTAAGTTAGGAAGAATGTATATCCTACCATCCAACAGTCCATCTACTCAACCAACAAACACAGGCATCTACTGTCCTTAAAAAACTTCTAATGCTTCATGATCATATGCATAGTGTGTGTACATGTCCTTATCTAATGCAGAAATCAGGCGGTCTACTGATTCAGTTGACCTCCTTACTGCGAATCATGTAAGTGTCATGAATCCATTATGTATGCAAAAAAAAATTCCTACTCATAATTCTACATGAGTGCACAACTTATTCATACAAATGCGACAAACATATGACAGCATATCAAGTTTCAACCATATACAAATGAGAATACATATATATATATATATATATGTATGTATGTATATGCAATATGAAGTGACTGAGCCGATCTATAACCTAGGGTGTGTGTATATATGCATCCACGAGCAACCACTAGCAATCACTAGCAACCATTTGCAGCCATCATCCATAACATGTTTTCAAATACATGTTTGCATCCATCTATTTTCAACTTAAGGAGTTAGGAAAAAGGACCAAGGAGATATACCTAAAAAGATAGATAAAGCATAACTTAAGGAAAAAGAGAGATCAAAGATGTACCCTCAAAAAGAGGAGGGTAGGCAGCGCGTTTTCTATCCACAGTTTTCCAAGTCACGTCTTCCTAGGCGTCGCTCCACTGAACTTTAACGATTTTGACTTCGCGATTGCGTAGCTTTTTCACTTCAGTTCCTAAGATGCGGGTTGGAACTCTCCTCACAGTTGCTTCACGTTCCACTTCGGCTTCTTCTAGAATGCTAGGTTCCACCAAATCCGCAGACTCATGCAAACATTTCCGGAGGTGAGAAACATGAAAGACGTTGTGAACTCCGGCCAGTCTCTCGGGTAGCTCTAATCTATAAGCCATCTCCCCAACCTTCTCGATGATAGGAAACGATCCTACAAATCTTGGTGCTAGCTTTCCTGTGGATCCAAAACGAACGACGTTCCTTAAAGGAGATACCTTAAGGAAAACCCTGTCCCCAACCTCAAACTCAAGGTCGGTCCTTCTTTTGTCGGCGTAGGATTTCTATCTGTCTTGGGCAGTCTTCATTCTCCTACGTATCAAGTCCATTTTCTCTGAAGTCTCTCGAATCATGTATGGCCCAAGTATAAGCTTATCTGTAGACTCCCACCAACAAGTTGGTGATTTGCACGGTTTTCCATACAAGGCTTCGAAGGGTGCCATACCGATGGTAGCTTGGTAGCTGTTGTTATAGGCAAATTCCACTAAAGGAAGGTGATCCTCCCAAGTCCCTCCTAAGTAAAGAACGCAAAGTCTCAAAAGATCCTCTAAAACTCTATTCACCCTTTCCGTCTGGCCATCGGTTTGGGGGTGATAGGCCATGCTTAAACATAACTGTGTGCCTACAACTTCTTGCAGACTCCGCCAAAACTCGCTTGTGAAGATAGGGTCTCGGTCACTAACAATGCTGGAGGGTATCCCATGGAGTCGAACTATTTCCTTGAGATAAAGAGATGCCAGAGATGCGGCAGTCCTTCTACTCTTGATAGGTATGAAGTGGGCGCTCTTAGTAAGCCTATCCACTATTACCCAAATGCAAGTGTTGCCTCTTCTCGACCTAGGTAGTCCATCAATGAAGTCCATTGAAATGCTATCCCACTTCCACTGTGGGACCTCTAAAGGATGAAGTAGTCCTCCAGGTTTCTTCTGTTCTGCCTTGACCCGTTGGCAGTTCATGCACTTAGAAACGAAATTTGCCACGTCTTGCTTCATGCCGTTCCAAAAGAAAGTCCTTTTTATATCCTTGTACATCTTATCACCGCCAGGGTATATAGTCATCTTGGAATGATGCGCTTCTTCGAGAACCTTCTTTGTCAACTCCCTTTCTTGTGGGACGCATAATCTTCCATCTCGCCTCAGCCAACCCTTATCATCGATGGCGTACCTACTGCGGTGACTAGAAGTCTCACCCCTAATAAGTTTATCAATCACATCAACAAGCTGAGGGTCTTCACGTTGTGCAGCCCCTATTGAGTCCAAGAGAGTAGGGCGTACTTCGAGAGATGCTAACAAACCCGGTACAAAATCCGAGGAGGGCCTAAAGTTAAAACTGGCTATATACTCCAAGCTTTGCCTTTCCACAAAGAGAGGGCTTAAGGTTAGTTTCTTTTGGCTCAACGCGTCTGCTACTACGTTGCCTTTGCCAGGAGTATAGGAAATTTCAAAGTCATATGAGGCAAGAAACTCCATCCATCTTTGCTGCCTCAAGTTAAGATCCTTCTACGAGAAGGGATATTTCAACGATTTATGGTCAGTGTATAATTCAAACTTCTCACCTAGGAGATAATGGCGCCAAGACTTAAGCGCAAAGACAATGGCGACTAACTCAAGGTCTTGGTTTGGGTAGTTCTTTTCATGAACTTTCAATTATCTTCCGCCATAAGCTACTACCCTTCCTTCTTGCATTAGAACAACGCCTAGTCCCGTTCCACATGCATCCGTGTATACTGTGAACATTTTGCTTCCATCTGGCAAGGTCAGAACTGGGGCTGTTGTGAGAGCCCTTTTTAATCATTGGAAAGCATACTCGCAGTACAAATCCCAAGTGAACGCCAGATTCTTATTTGTTAGACTTGTGAGTGGGGCTGAGATTTTCGCGAAATCCCTAATAAACTTTCTGTAAAAACCGGCTAGCCCAAGAAAGCTTTGAATTTCGGTTGCATTTCTTGGTGTCTTCCAATCTTGCACTACCACCACTTTCGCGGGGTCCACAGCCAACCCTTCTTTGGACACTATATGCCCTAGAAATCTTACTTCTTTTCTCCAGAAGTGACACTTGGAGAATTTGGCTTTTAGCTGATGTGCGCGAAGAGTATCCATGATTTCTTTCAGATGTTGCGCATGGTCTTCCTTATTCCTTGAGAAGATTAAGATATCATCTACGAAGACAACCACAAATTTGTTGAGGAATTCTCTGAACACCCTGCTCATTAGGTCTACGAAATAAGCGGGTGCGTTTGTCAAGCCGAAAGGCATGACAAGCTACTCGAAGAAACCATCTGGGATTCTGAACGCCGTTTTATCAATACTATCTTCAGCTACTCTAAGCTGATGGAACCCAGTTGCCAGATCAAGTTGGGAGAAGACCGTCGCACCTACAAGCTGATCAAACAAATCGTCGATTCGGGGAAGAGGGTGACTATTTTTCTTGGTCAATTTGTTTAACTCCCTATAGTCGACGCAAAGGCGAAGAGAACCGTCCGCTTTGGTTGCGAACACCACTGGAGCACCCCATTCCGAAATGCTCCGTCTAATGAACCCCTTTTCGAGAAGTTCTTTAACCTGCTTACTGAGCTCCCTTCTCTCCTTTGGAGCCATGTGTCTGACAGGTAAAGCTACAGACTTTGCATTATCCACAAGGTATATGCGGAAGTCTATTTCCTGCCTCGGAGGTAAGCCTTTCACCTCCTCAAAGACATCCAGATATTCCAGGACTACTCTAACCGATTGCAAATTCTCATCAGAAGCATCAAGCGACTCTAGATAACTAAGCATAACAACATTCAAGGGATTACAAGAAATTTCTAGAGTGTTACCAAGCCGAGTCAAGAGCCTAACTACTCTTTTCTCACAATCAAGGATGGCACCATTACTGGATAACCAGTCCATGCCTAAAATCAAACCATATCCCGAGAAGCCTAAGACAAAGGCATCATAACTAAACTCAACGCTGAGAATAGAGATTTTCAAAACCCAAACAAACCATTGACAAGTAAGCGGAGCCCCTAATTGGATTTGAAACTACTAACGGATCTTCTACCATACTAGTGTCTAGATGCAGAGATTCTACTAAGGCAGATGAAATAAAAGAATGTGATGCGCCAGAGTCAAAAAGTGTATGAACTGGATGATCATAAAGATAAACTACACTTTCTACAGAAATATTACTACCTCGTTCCTGCTGAGGTGCCACTAGCGCATGAACCTGACCCCCTGAAGTGGATCCGGCTTTCTGTCCCGGCCCTTTTCTTCATTGGGCAGTCTTTAGCTTGGTGCCCAGTCTCTCCGCAATGGAAGCAACCACCCATCTTCGCCTTCCTTTTTGGGCAGTCTTTTGATATATGTCCCACAATGCCACAGAAATTGCACCTTCTCTTCTCACGAGGCTTATTGTTCTTCCCTCCTTTCTTAAAGTATGTTTTCTTTGCTTGTAGACCCTCTTTCTTCTCTTCCACCTTAGTTTCTTTCTTTCCGTGATCTTCCTCGTGTAGCAGTGCCATGTCCATCAAGCTTTCATAAGTCGCTCCCGTGGATACATGGGTCATAGCAAGGCTGTGTAGAGGCTCATTCAAGCCTTTGATGAAGCAAAGCGTCTTCTTGTGTTGGGTGTTTACTAAGTCTAGCCCAAATCTTGCCAGCTGATCAAACTGATTAACATACTCCCTGATCGTCATGCTCCCCTGTTTCAGAGTTAGAAACTTCTCCATTTGCAGGCTTCTTTCTGCTTGGGAGAGTAATTTCATCTCAAACCTTGTCCTGAAGTCTTCCCATGTTTCCACCACCCTTTGAGCATTGGTAATTTCCCACCAATAGGAAGCTTCGTCCTTAAGCAACCATATCGCTAGTTGTATCTTTTGCCTGTCATCAACTCCGAAGATGACAAATAGATACTCAGTCTCCTTTAACCAGTTTCTTGCTCCTACAAAGGATTCTGTCCCATAAAAGTCTTTTCCACCCATAGCCTTGAAGTCTCTACATGTTTTTGCGAAGGCATTTCCACGAGGAGGTGGAGGAGGACGAACCGCGGCCACTGGAGGAGGGATGTCTACTGGGCCTGCGCCATTGGCCCTTGCTTCTAAGTACCTCCTAAACCAGCCGGGAATCGGCACTCTTTCCAGGAGGTTAAGGTCTCCAGACATGCTGAAACAGAAAGGAAAGATTCAAAACGAAGGATAGAGAGAGATAGTGCATGTGGCTTTGGGGGATTTTGTCTTTTTATAAATATAACACTTTTTCTTGAAAAATGCTTCTTTAAATTTTCTTTTGAAAACAATTTCAAAAACTTTTATCTTGTCGGGTAAACCTATGCTCTGATACCAAGTGAAACACCCCACCTCCGTTAAGGTCACTCACAAAGGGAATGCCTTAACTTTGGTGGAGGTTTATAAGTAAAAACCACAGATAAACTCAAGACAGATATAAATACACATATTTTAAACAGTGGAAACCAAACAGACTTTTATTCCATCAATATGTGTTCAAAACAAAACATTCCATAATTGTCTCAAAATACTCCCAACATTACAACATCATTACTGTCTTGATTACTAAAGAAGCATAAAACATAAAGAAAGTGACAAAAATCCCCATAGTGGTATCCAAAGCCGTAATCCGAGCAAAAGAGATCCAAATCATACATCTACGGTCTTGGAGCTTGTAAAGAGCCTAACTGAGCTGAGTTGTTTCCTCCCTATGGACCTAGGGGGAGGGGGGAAACGGAAGAAAAGAAGACGAAAAGAAAATAGGGTCAGACATAAAGCCTGAGTAAATCTAGTAACTCTTCAGTATGTGAATAAGAAAAGGGCACGATAGATATAAACTAAAAATAGGAAAGTGTCACACGCTAAGGAGGTGACGTTTGGAATCGAATGTACTATCGCACCCACACAATATATCTCTGCACCTACTTGAGTTTATTCCAACTAGCACCCCATGCTGAGGGTGAAGTGATCCCCATTCTTATTAAAAGATCGGCTCCTACTCGCGTTAACATGTGTCATACGGCCCCCAAGAATTGTAGATACCTATGTTGGTCCCACCATGGGGTGTATCAAGACCCATGGTGGCGGCCCCGACACAAATTCTAGAAGGCATAGGTTATACTACTGGTGTCCCCAGTGCCCTGGTTGTCTGCTCCGGAGTGTGTGCACGCCCGCACCCCGTTAGACCTACACTGTGCACCCACCGTCGTCGTTTGACCGCTTACAATTAGCCCAGTAATCGTGCCCTACCCTGCCTAGTTTCAGGGTACCGTTGATACCTAACTTGGGTTACTGCTGAAACGGGTCCCTCGTTACCAGGATTTTCTAGTCAAACATGTTAAGTGGTTAAGTGTCTATATTTACCTAACCCCACCCATCAATTCTTGTTAACATGTTGAATTTGGTTAAGTGTTATAGTTGACTTAACCCTACCACCTGTCCTTAGCCTCTTAGGAGCACCAGACCACTCACATTAGACATGTATTGCTACGGTTACTGGATGTGACGGTCGGTTCCGGGCAGGTTTACACCGTAGCTCAGTCTAACCTCCGGTCTTTATTGGGCTCAATGCTTAACTACCCACATTGGATAGGTATTGTTGTGACTACTGGACCGCCGGGCGGGTCCGGGCAGGTTTACATCACAACTCAATCCAACCTCGGGTTAAGCATATCGTGTTTTCTAAATTTACATATTTTATTGCTTCTCAATTATAAGTAAATGTCATATCTTTTATTCTTGGGTATATCAATTCATACCGCTTAAATGTCATTGTCATTGCCATGTGCCAAACATGCCAACATATATTTTCATGTTTTACACCAAATGTTATTACCCATGTTTGTACGTTCACAACATTATAACAAATGTTGGGCTCGACACAATTCAGCCCAACTTTATAGGCGTGGGAAAAGGGGAAATCAAGAACATGTAATACCTTACAACATATAAGTGTGTGCGGCGCTTGAACTTGCAATTTAGCGATACTAACATAAATGATGGGTCAAGTGAACTTGTATTAAAAACAAAGTATAACTAAGTAGGTGACATATGAAATGGCATAGTTTTGGTTTATACAAACTTGGGTTTAAACATGTTTAACTTGGCATAATGTCAACCACAAAACTAGCATGTTGTATATTCACCAAAATATCCAACTATAACATCTAATCACATAGCCAATTTCGACATGAAATTGCATAGTTTATGAAACCCAAAGGATACTTAATATAGATCCAGTTATACTTGCAAATAAACATGAATTTGCATAGTTTATGTAACCCAAACGATACTTAACATAGATCCAATTATACTTGCAAATAAACATGAACATGATATCATAGGTTTTGGGTCATGTAGGCATAAAAGGTTTCAAATCTAGAACATGTTTACATAAGCCTTAATTTAGACTTAGTGAATGTATATAATCCATGCCATATGCATAAATATAAATGAATCAAATTCTAGTTTTTGCCACAAACTTACAAGTGCCATTGTTTTCATATACAATTGTTCAATAGGCTTGCATCAATCGATTTATGCCACAAACATCAATACACAAGTCATGATAGAACCAATTACCATACACAGAATTTATACAATACAATAACATGATTCTATTTTCATTTACATCGAATCACATCACAGTTTTTATTCATATTCTGAAAGGTCACTATACTTACAACGAATGCAGAATCTTGAATTCTGGATTCTGAATTATGAAACTGAGATGCGCTCCTTTGGGTAGACTAACGTTGCATTGATTGATTTGATTAAACTTTAATCTTCTTCTTAATTTGATTCGTCTCTAAGCTTTTCTCTCTTGACGGCTATGTTCAATCCCTCCCTAGCAGCATGACGACTCCTTTCTCATTTTTTTTGTGAATTTTCAGTTGAGACTTAGGGTGTATTTATAGATTTTTAAGTTGTTTTGAGCCGTCAGATGAAGACAGGAGGAATCTAGGCCATTCAAAGTTCAAAGAGCCAATCAAGAGGTGACACGTCAGCCCTAGTGACACATAGAGCCACAGAAATTCGAGCCAGAGCCAGACCTAGCCAGCCAGGTCGACCAGGCAGGTCGACACCCAGGTCGACACTATGGTCGACCTGGGGGGGACCAGGTCGACACCATGGTCGACCTGGGGTGACTAGGTCGACACCATGGTCGACCTGGTCTCTGGGCGGGAATTTTCCCGCCCAGCCCAGTTTGAACCTGAAATTCGAATTTTGAAATTTAAACTGAGCTGTTTGAATTTAAATTTGATTCTGAAACTTCCGAAGACCATAACTCCTTCATATGGAGTCCGATTCACGCAAACTCGGACTCTATCTTGAGCAGAATTCCGAGACGAACGCAATGGCGTAACCCATTTCCCTTAATTCTTTCATTTAGAATTAATTATACTTTAATTTGTGAAGCTTAACATTATAGAATTCACGGGGTGTTACACATAGCCTATTTGTGTAAACAACATAGGCTATCAAACTCAACAATGAATACATAAAACCAATAACATCAACATAACATGAAACACAAAAAGATAGGATGAATAAACAAATTATGTTACATCTACATAATCAAAAGGGGTTAATTACCCCTAAGTGGAAAAAGATTAGACACTAATATATGCAATCATGACAACAAAAATAGATTGCAACATTTAAAAACAAAGGAAAAAGACAAAATAAAAGAAAATCTATTCCACTTGCGTGAAATGAAAGAGATCTACACTAATGCATAAAGTAAATAACAAGAAATTAAATTGCATTAAAATGAAAATTATATAAGAAGGAAATTGCTAAGAAGCCATGAAAGAAAAAGAGAGATTTGATCCTCTAAACTAAACTAACTAACTAAACAAGAGGATAAAAAAGAGGATCCATTTACATGAAACATGGTGGTATATATACATGATCTAAAACCCTAATCACTCATCATGGGAAATACCCAAAGTGCCCACTACATGAAGCTTCTAATTATGTCTTTACCCACTAATTAATCATGTAGAATGCATGAAGCCTTATTTGTCTCATCCAATTAGTGCATAGTCTTTAATATGAAGCTTTAATAGTAAGTGAGTTAGTTGTGAGGTTGGGTCCTCCACTTTCCATAGAATGAATTATTTGTTTGCCTCCTCTTGTGTATATGTATGATTTTCTTCATATCTTCATGTGCATACATCATTTTTGCTCCTAAATTCCTATAAGAGACAACTACAAGGAACAAGTAAATGATATCACAAATTAAAACATGCATAATTTATCATTTTACACCTTAAATGAGTGATGATATTGAAAACATTTAAATCATGGCTTGATCAAATAAATACCCAAAAATGTTCATTTATTCAACTAAACAAGAATAAATATGTGAATATAAATGTGCATTTTTACGTGCACATCAGCTGGCGATGGCTAATTGTGACACATGACAACTTGTGGTCTTTCTAACGTGTGTCACAACCATCGTGAATCACATAGCAAGACCGAAAACATATACTGTAACAAGACATCACTAACTATGGCAAGCCTGAAACACACAACATAACAAGACGTCGCTAACCATAGCTTGGCTGAATAACATGCCGTAACTAGCCTTCGCTACCCGTGACTTTACTTGACAAGAAGGTTGTCATTAGCCATCGCTAAACTAAAGCAGTTTTGTTGTTTATCAATCACTATTCTTCCTTCTGACCATATAAATCATATCCATTCATTGCACAACTCATATACGATCAATTCTACAAATTCATAATACATACTGACATATATACCAAAAACCAACTCATATGCCACAAACTAATATATAAACTACGAATACCAACATCGCACAATGCATGCCAAATCAACAAATCCATAACAACTCATATATATCAAGAAATCATCCACATGTCAACATTCGAAAAACACATGTTTATATTTACAAAATTCAAAAAAAAAAATCAAAACACACAACTACCTACTCGTCTCCATCATCATCCTCTTCCTCATCATCTGACCCATCCTCATCCTCAGACATCCTCCCATGCTCGAAAAAATATGCAGCGATCCGGTCATTGAGCATGGTAGTCAGTCCATTCTTCCTCCAATCCTATAACACAATCACTTACTGACGAAGCAAGACGATCTCCTCCTGTTGGGATCTCCTATAAGAGGCCTAAGTCGTCGCTACTTGTAATTTATTATATTATGATTTATAATTTATATTATTCTATGTAACCTCAAGGTCGATACAATGATCTCAAACAACATAAATGTATCTTCATTTTTGTTTTATATTTAAGATGTTATATTTGGAAGAAGTAGTGTTAAATATGTAAGTCCTTTTGGCTGTGTAAGCATGGTGGATTTTATCTGTACAACTAATAGTGCAACAGTGCTTCTTTTGACTTCACAATCAATATCACATATATAAATGACACTAAGTATTATAGATGTGCATGCTTTTGGATTTTCAATATATATTTCTTGGTAAAATCATATAATGATTAATGTTTTAGGTCTAAAGTTAAAAGAAGATTTCTTGGTAAAAATATTTAGGTGCACAAACTGCTTAGAACAATCTATGCTAAACAAGTATGGATTTTGCACTATTAGAGTCAAGGGTTACATATTATTTATAACTTAGTTAATAACACATTTTACCTTTATGTTTCTGAAACTATTACGCCTATTCTGAGTAGGCGGATAAAAGATGGCATCCTAGATGTGATTGCACTTCTCTAGGGTAGGGTTACAACCTGAAGACTTCATCACTTGAGCGATCATAGTCTAGTATCTCTCGGGCGATAGCGAACCGTTAGTTCACACATTAAATATTCAGTTTCAAATGAACAATGTGAAATAGAAAATATTACGATTGCTTACCATCATACGCTTGGACTTAGCATCCATCAAGGTATAGGAGGTGTTACCCTCCTCGTCGATTTACTCGACCGCGTGAGCCTGGGTGAGCGCCTCTGCAAATGCAGGCTCTCGCTGTAGTGTCAACATTAGAAATGGTTCAAATTAACAATGTTAATAATATGATTAAACAATGTTACAACAATTTATAAATTCAATTTATCATACATACCAATTCCCGCCGATGATGCAAGAAGGACTTATGGTCGTCCCAGACTCCCAGTTCAAAACATGGTTTTTATTCCTGTTTGTCGGGTTTCACTTTAAAACCTCTTGTAAATTTAATTATACGATTAATTTAATTAATATATGAAACATGAAACAAAACAGAAATTAAAAATGAGTTTAAATAACTTACCTTCGCCATGGGAATATCCCACAATTGAAGAAAACCTAACTAAACCTCCTCGCTAATCCATATAGGCTTCTTTCCTATTTTTTCTTTTTGTATGTTGTCTTCGTAGTTCTTTCTCGTTTCCTTATTCTAATGGTTTAGAAAGACATCCATATCTTCGTGCTGAACTCGAAAAACAACTTACATATTAAAAAACAAATTGTATTGCACATTTTATATAAATTTTGAAATGAAAAGTAAGCTTATACTTACCAAACCTCGGTGGTGATGGCATTCCGCTCCTGATCTGAGTAGAATATGTAGTCTTATTAAATATAAAAAATAATGGATTTCAATGAAGTATTTGTCATTTATAAATTCATTTCTAATTTTTTTTAAATATATAATATTTCTTAACTTTTTTTAATTAAAATATAAACTTCAAAACATATTTTAAAATTGATATAATTATTAATATTTTCATATAAACTATAACAAATTTTATTTTACACCTAATATTCGCATAAACTTATCAATGCACGTACTAATTAATAATTATACTTTAATTTTCGAACTTTAAATCTAATACTAATTTTTAAATACAAAATAAAAAATAATCAAACAACTAGTTATATCATCAAATCAACTAGTACGCTATATTATTGTCGACTAATACATAATATTCATTGATTTCTAATCAAAAATCACTAAAATTTCTAACATAGAAATTTATATACATTTCTAAATTAATTAATAATCTACTATTATACCAAACAATGGCTAATCAACATATGTAAACACACAATCATCAATATTTATCAATTTCAGATTAAAAATCATACCTCGATCGGGTAAAATGGAAGAGAAATTGGAAGAAGAAAAAGAAGGGCTGGTGGCGAGCGCACTATGAAACAAATAGTATATGCCAATGAATGCTTCCAACGACAAGCTAATATCAGCTACCAATAGTAGCTGTTTTTCTAGATTTTTCTTACAAATCAAGAAATATTTTCATTGATAGCAGTTGGTTTTTTACCCGTTGGCGGCCGTTGGTAGCCATTGCTAAGTCACGAGAAAATTGCCAACAACAGCTTCTTCTTCCTCATTTCGTTTTCTAACCAATATTTCCCAAAATCCTCCCCTTCCTCCTCCAAAAGCTACCTACTGCCACTTTGCCATTACCTAGCCTCTTCAACATGTGGAAGCCTCTCTCTTCCACTCTAGCCTGCTATTCTTCTCCAAACAAGGTATAAACACTAATCCCTTTTAATTACATATGCTATTTTAGGAATAGTTTGCTAATTTAAATGTTTGTATTGCCTTATTGTATATATAGTGTAGTTTAATGAGGCTTAATTCTTGTTAATAATCTATGTACTTCAAGGTTATGTAGTTTGTGTCATAATAGAATTATGTGTATATAGGTTAAATATTTAAGCGGTTTTAGGCTTATATTGGGACGTTAGTATGAACATATATAATTAAGTTTATGTTTTCTAGAAATTTATCAAAAACGTTATTTAATTTCATATCATACAGTTAATTTGATTGAGTTTTGAAAATGTGCGTATATGTGATAAACTATGATACATACGGTTAGATCGGAATTAAGTCATTCAAGGCGTACTTGGTTTAAAATTTGCTACTTCACAAAATGATTGATAATAAGAAAATTTACATGATTTTGTATTGGTCGAATGCCAATTTTTTAATAAGTATAAAACATATAATATATTATATTCAAAAACCATTAGGGAGTTTTTCGCTACCGTCTAATAAGTACTGTATATAATCGTTATGGGGATATTCGTTATATGGATATTTGTTATGTTAACAGAACGAACATCTATATTCATCGTCTACAATATGTATTGGATTTTTATCTGTATTTGTGTAATGGTTCGCAAATCCATACCATCTGGGTTGACTAAAACACCATACTTCCAACCCAAATTGCCCAGAAATACGATTCACTAGGGTTAAAGAAATAGATAGAAGATAGAACAAAAGAAAACATCAGAGTCTCATAGCCGAACTGAAAAAATATAAAATCATATATCATAACTTTGAAATATAAATTTGTTTCGTTCCTACATACCATATAAGAGTACAACACATATACATCATAGCCGAAGTAACTATAAATAACTAAAGGTAGAGCCTTCTGCTTCAAGCTCCTCCAAATATATCTGTAAAAGCCTAAAACACTTGACTGCCTATACAAATTTGGACACCCAAGAGTTTAGGATAAAACAAACAAAATAAACTACGGGTCAGTCCTGGGACCGGTGTGAGTAAACTCCAACCATATTGTTTAACTTTGAAAAAAAACTTTTGAAAGAAAAGGATAATAGTAAGACCAACCACACATAAACATTGACAGTTTTTACCTTACTATAACCCAAAACATTTTTGATATCAAAATCCGGTGATATTATAATAATACCTAATCAAATAAATAACCATCTAGCAGAACGCTTGCATCTCACGCTCCATATACATAATAAACATTCAAAAACCACAAGGCGTTTGTTGGAGATTGGATTCCAACTATGATAAGTTATGAGAGACCACCTTCCGATTAGTGTACTTTAGAGGGGATACACTAGGGTTCAATAAGAATATCTTGCAACCTGACCACACATGACTGGTTACTCAATTAGCTTGAGTAGACCGAATGCATTATCGCCTATGATCGTTGGCCCTCCACCTGTATTCCGTAAGATACAGAAGCAAAAGAAGAACAAATAAATTTTCTCTAGATCGGTGATAATACACCCTACTTGATATCACATAACTAGCCAAGCTACCTGCCCAATTTTTGTCATTTCCCGGTTGATGAGGCTTGAGCCTACGTTTTCTTTTTTAGAACATCTGGCCACCATTTACTTTGAACACCATATCGTCAAACCCGTCAAATCACTAGTCGATCATCCTAAAAATATTACGGGTATAAAAAGTTATGAGAAACGTATTACTCCGCCACCAGACATAATACCTTGAAAAGATAGTCTTATGTGATATGTTAGGCATACTCTATCAGACATTCAACTATATAGGTTATCCTAGGACTGGACAAGCCAAAGGCACAATCCGGTAAATAGAATAGCCCTTGCACTTTACTCCGTCTTCACTTATTGTCAAATAATCTAATTTGCAACGCTTATGCCTATACGGAGTGGTTTTAGGATAATAAATCCAACCGGTCTCTCCATATTGACAATGATGGTCAAAAACTTTGATAGCCGGTTTTTAACTATCAAAGGAAAACAAACATCCATCAAACAATCACTGGCCCCTTTTCGGTTTACAATGTTCTATTATAAGTTCGTTTCCTTATCGAATTATATATAATGATATATTGATTTCTATTATAAAATTTCTTAAAAATATTCTAACTCCTTAAATTTTTCAAAAATTTCTCCAATGTCTCCTTTGCACGGCTCAATCAATAAAACTGCAACTCGCCTCTCTAGGCCCTTTCCATTCAAAAAAAAACTAAGCGGCTTGCCCAATAGGCTAATAAAAGCTCATATGGAAATTGAACATGTACCTTTTTGTCGGGAACTCAATATATAATCTTCATTCCCTTCATTCCATACCTGTCAGCATACATATGCCCATTCCCAATTGATTTCAATCAATCCAATCATTCTAAATGAAGTTCACTAATCACTTCTTTAATTAGCTCTTTAGCCTAGTGCACTTTTGATCTGAACATGTCATGTTAAATATATTTTAATTCGCTTATACATTAGTCGAATTTCATTTCTAACTTGAGTTTCATATTCGATTTCAATTTTAAATCCACAATTTTAATTAACTTAAGTTCAGTCCCAAAAACTCCTTTTAACTAATTAGTTCTAATTAGTTAACTTCATTCAATAACTAAATCCGATTTTTGTTCCAAAAATCAGTTCATCTACCACACTTGGGTTCATATTTAATTTGTAACTCAAGTATGGATTTTTCTAATGGAAATACAGTTTTTTATTCACTAAATCCTTTAATTTAATTTTATTTAATAAACCGTTATAGTTTAAAAATGATTATATCGTTGTTATTTGAAAATTTGATTTTGATGTAACTAAAAATATATAAGACAAAATCCAGATTTTTCTCTTCCATTAGAAAACTATCATTCAACCAGCCCGAACGGTTCTTGTTTCATAGCATTTCGACTTATATTGAGTTTTATATACTCAATTGAAGTTCGAAACACCAAATAACGAACTACCGCGTCGCGGTGAGTTCGTTTTAGTTATAATTTACATATAACGTTAACTTTGTTTATAAATAAATATCAGCTCCATTTTCAATATCTTAAAATAAATTGAGCCCGTTATCCAAATATAACTTAACAATTCAGCTTATTCAAACTCGTTGATTATTTCATTCCACATTCATAATTCAGTTGTGAATTTCTTAAAAACTGAAATTTCTATATTCAAGTTCAATTCACATGGAATAAGATTATTTATAAAATATCGATATCATCGAATTCCAATTATAAATACCTTTTGTGTAAATATTTAATTAATTCATCATCCCTTACCATTACAATCTAATACCATCTCTTGATAATAGTGAAATCGTTCAAGTTAGTGTATTCTAATTACCTCTCAGACCTTTATCGACAACGTTCTTATCTTTAGATGGATAAGAGTTTGTAATACAAAACTAACATCACTTGTCATAAAAATCCCCTCTTCTATCTCATTTAAAAATATGATTTTTAAATGTCATTTCTTATATTTGGAAAAAACTATTTCCAATTTATCCGATAAAAATTACTTTATCACATTTTTATACGTTGTTTATAAATCAACTTCCTTATTTTATATTAAACAAGCTTCCATTTAAAATTCTATTTAAAACTCGATTCCCAGTTGAAATATTTTATTATTATAACCTATATATAAGCATAGAATCTATTTTCATATTAAAATTATAAATTTCAATTTAATACAATTCCAATATCATTTGGAAATATTTTTTTAAATAAATTCAACATCATTGAATTCCAATCATAAATCTACATGGATTTATTTCAATTCAATTTTCATTCCGAACAATAAATTTCATCATTTTCTTCTTGAAACGATTCCAAATTTAGTTTTTAATTCATACTTGAATTAAAATTTCAAATCATCTAGTGACAATTATTTTTCTTTATTTTTAAACACCATTTATAAATTTCACTTCTGGTTTTAGATATTGAAACAAGTTTCTATTTTAAATTTCGTTTGAAATTCCATTTCTACTTTGAAAAAATAATTTTCCTTTTTAAATTCACACTTCAATTTACATTTCTAAATTATCAAATGATAATTTTTCTTTCCATTTATAACATTATTTATAAATTCAGCTACTCGTTTTTACTATTAAAAACAAGTTAATATTTTTCGATACATTCAAAATTCCATTTCTATTTCAAAAAGTAAAATTTCCTTTTTAAATCTAAAAATCCCTTTTTGACTTCTTCAAAAAAAATCCCTTTTTGATAATTTTAAATATAAATATCTATGGCCAGTGATATTCAAACATCCAAAACACCCAATTTCCAATCACAGGTTTTATAACACATCATATATGATAATATAAATGAAGAAAAAAATTAAGGAATCCAGTTGGATCCCTCAAACCTATTTTCCTGCATCCATAGACGTTAGACAACATGAATAATATTAATCCTATTTCTAGGCCGGATATCGCGGTGTAGAAGGTCATCCACTCAATATATCGTGGGGCGATAGGGTCGGCCGTTAATAATACTGCGGGAAATATCCAATATATATAATAGCCACAACAATCAAGCCTAAATATAACTAATTTATATTATAACCACAATTCATCAACAGTTATCCAATGCATCCAAATGGTCAACAAACGCATATAAACATTATTTTAAATTAAAATTCATTTATAATTAATTATAGATGAATTCTAGAGAGTAAGTTTACTCACCTCAATTTAATTTACCGAACATCCAATTAATTCCATATATCATGGCTACGAATCGTCTCGAATTGTTTATCTAGCACCTATGATCATTCAATTTTATTTAATGATTAACCATTTATTAATTTTAATTAGCTACTAACGAATAAATAAATAACTTCTTCTATGTATTTTAAATTTTTATAAAAACGTATACCTCGATGTCTGAAGCTAATTTAGAAATAACTGATTTACTACTGCTGCAAATCAGCTGAAAATCATCTTCTACCACTTTGGCAATCCATCAAGCGTTTCACCAACAATATTTCATCTCATTTTCCATCACCTAAAACCAATGTCGAACTGTTGCTGTTAATCTTTGTCCACCACCAGAATCACTGACGTCAATTGTTGACATGCTTTTCAGTCAAAGCTATCACACGTGAAATCTCTTGTTAACAAAACGCTCAAGTATTGGGAACGTCATCAGAACACAGGAAGCGATTTGGTTGAAGTCGCATCACAAACATATAGTAATCCAGGACTCCTAATAGACAACCTCTTTTGGGCCCGAAAACATCAATTACGGGCATTTCCTAGTAACTCCTGTAGCCCTCTGAATTAGCTTTAGGTAGATCGTTCGTTTGGTCAAAACAGACTCACGGTTTGAAAGTTACGCCCGTTTCCGTAAATGCGCACTAGACTGTAATAACTTGAAAGCTTGGATTTTGGCATGGGCAATGCCCTGGATCGGATCAGGCCCGCTCCGACCCCACACTTTGACTCCACATGGCATAGCACAATCTAGAGAGGCTTTCACTGTGTTCTCCACTTCATTTCGAGATTCTTGGGATGCGTGCCATGTGGCATTCGACCCGGATCCCCTCTACGACTATAAATACACCACTTGAAGGCAAATGGAGGGATCTTTTGGCTCTATCTCCTCATGGCTTCCACCATTTTTCTCTCCAAGGTTATTGCACAACATAGAAGCCGAATTCCACATTATAACATGAGGATATCGTGTATAATCTTCACTTTTCTTATTTCATTTCATTGTAAACACAAGGATTTTGTGTATAAATATGAGAGAATTGTACTGTAACTTCTTAGGATTTAAGAAGAGATAAAGTGGACGTAGGCTTGGTATGAGCCGAACCACTTTAAATTCTCGTGTGTCTCCTTTAATTTACAGCTTTCTGCATTTTGTGATCTGTGATTTGCATTTGTGTGTTAGTACCAAATTTTGGCCTAACATTTTGGCATGCCAGGAAAGGGGCACACGACAAATTCTTCTTCTAGCTTAAAGGGAAGCATATTATTTGGCTATTGGATCGATGGTCAAACGAAAGATATCCCGAGCAGATGATGTTGGAGCTCAAGGCATGAGAAACGAGGAAGGCCAAGAGGCTTCCTCTCATGAAAATCCATCAGCATACTTAACCAAGGAAGAGATGGATGACGTTCTCACTGAACTGAGATCTCAGATGGAAGGCAAGATGATCTCCTCCGGAAACAGTAGGAGATTATGGACGAGTTCTTTGCTTGAATGAATGGAAGGCTGAGCAATAACACTCAACTCGATGGAAATAATGAAACGAACTCAACACCTGCAAGTGCACCGAACCGGATCGGATCGGGCCCGATCCGAACCACAAGAGCTGGGGGTAATCTGCCTCCATTGGAAATAGGCAGTAAGCGTCACTCAATGTTCTGGATGAGAACGCTAGAATCACGAGGGACTCAGGCCAAGCTCGGCCAAGCTCTGCTCCGGTTTGGGTAGGAAATGCAACAACACGACCCTAGAATGGAATACATCATGTCGGTGACCACAGACTCGTTCGGGTCGAGCGCGACGAGCCAGTCCGGTTTAGGACCACCGATTCGAACCGGATATCCGACCCGAACCGGTTGGTTTCCCTGACACCACACACACTTCCAGTTTCTTCTGGACTAAATGTTGGGGGCACCAGCTCCGGTTTCGGCAACCTAAAATAGCTCTTTGTAGGCAATCGGCTCGCCAGTCTCATTCAATGCCTCTCGAGTGGTCACACTTATCAGAATGACATGGATGACATCAATCACAATCAATTCACACTGGAAATCAGGAATTCCCACAATCCCACGGATTTCAAACTTCCAGTTCTAATTCCTTAAAATGGAAGGACGAATCCTACCATGCATTTGATGCACTACAAGTGTCATATGGAAGTTCAATCGGCGTCGGAAAACATCATGGAAAAGTGTTTCCCTCTCTTCTTAACTAATATAGTCACTATATGGATTCGACAGCTGGAATCTGAATCGATCAACAGCTGGAACATGTTGGTTGCTCGCTTTATCGAGCAATTTCGTATCCACATCACTCGACCCAAGAATGCAATGTCGCTCATTACAATCAAGAAGAGGCCTAGAGAAACTCTATGCTCATTCCTAGAAAGATTCAATGTTGCAGCAGCATCAGTTGATCAACCTGAACCATCGATGGTACTGATGGCGGCAGTATCCGACATTCTGGATAACACGAAGTTCAAGAAATCGTTGCACCGAGATTCATCGCAAAAACTCAGCGAATTCTACCTTGAAGATGACAGATTTCTGCAGGAAGAGGACGCAACTTCTGATAAGAGCGCTCTCGAAGTCAACATGTTTAAAGATGGAGGATCGTCTTATTCTGTAAAAGGCAAGGGAAAAGCCTCTATCAAGGATGACCGCAATGCTAAGCCCCGAAGAGGGCTAAGATATGAAAAGTACACTGAACTTAGTGCTTCGCTCATCGACATTTACATGGACATCAACGGTGCCATCTCCTACCCAAAGCCTCCTAAGGGGGAGCCATCACAAAGAGAACGCGATTCTGTAAAACATTGCATATTCCATGACATGGATGGTCATGACACAAATGACTGCAGGCACCTGCGAGATCTGATTGAGGAATGGGTTAGACGTAGAGAGCTAGCCAAGTATGTGAAATAACCAACAGCGCCTGCATCCGCGCTACCCCCTCCTGCTCCCTGGAGAGGGAATGAACCTGGATCGAGCTCTCGTGGGCTTATCATCAACTGATCTGGATGAGATCACTCAGGATTTTCTGCATTTCTTTGGATTTAAGATATGATTTTCTTCTTTCTTTAGGTTTTCCGATTGGCTAAATCGGAGTACACAAGTACGAGGTTAGGATTTAGCTCCAAATCATGCTTCGGACTCGATGACGAACCAATCAGGATTCGCTTTGGTTTTGTATTTTGAATTGAATAAGGAAGAACTTTCCGAGCATAGATTATGTTTGGCAAATTTAAGTATCTTATCCGGTTGTGACATGATTCTCAATCTCAATTAAAGTATGGATTATACTTATCTCGAATCCATTGGTATGGATTATACTTAGGTACAGACTCTCTTGCCAGGCTGTGACAAGTATAGCTCTATCTCGGTATGAGTACGGATTGTACTCCACTGGATTTCCAATTATATATTATACTTAGGAACGATGAATGGTTTCGCTAGGATCTGGTAAAGGAACTCAATAAAACTCGAGTATGGCTTATGCTCAGTTTAAACTTCCGGCATGACTTATGCATGGAAGGTTAGGTCCCTCGCCAGGTTTTGGCAGGATGATTCGAACATCCCTCGATTATGGTTTATGCTCGATCGGACGCCCAAGCATGTTTATGCTCGAAAGTGTAACCGGTTTTGTCAGGTTTTGATATATCTCTTCGCCTCTTTTTCTTTGCAGGTATGGTTTATACTTGCAGCTGGTAGGCCCGGTGTGGTCTTGGTTTTCTTGGATTATCCATAACACATCTTCCTTCAGTCATCAAGATATGTTCAAGGGGGAAAAATGTTGACATGCTTTTCAGTCAAAGCTGTCACACATGAAATCTCTGGATAACAATACACTCAATTATTGGGAACGTCATCAGAACATAGGAAGCGATTTGGTTTAAGTCTCATCACAAACATAAAGTTGTCTGGAACTCCTAATAGACGACCACTTTTGGGCCCAAAAACATTTATTATGGGGCCTTACCTTGTAACTTCTATAACCCTCTGAATTAGCTTCTGGTAGAGCTTTAGTTTAGTCAAAACAGGCTTACGGTTTGAAAGTTACGCCTGTTTCCTTGAACGTGCACTGGACTGGAATAACTTGAAAGCTTGGATTTTGGCATGGGCAAAGCCCTGGATCGGATCGGATCGGACCTGCTCCGATCCTACACTTCGAAAAGGCTCAGACTTGGACTCTAGCTTGCATCGGTTCGGATCAGGCCATCCAGGCCCGCTCTGCCTCGGATCTAGTTGCACAGAAGTGCATACCACCATCGAAAAAAGTGTCAGTTCGGACCGATGTGGGAGGATCCGATCCGATCCGCTTCAACCTGCTCCTGTACAGCTGTGTTGACTGATTCTCTTGGCTATTTCAGCTCCTATTAACCCGAATCTGACTCCACATGGCATAACACGATCTAGAGAGGCTTTCTCTATGTTCTCCACTTCATTTCGAGATTCTTGGGATGCATGCCACATGGCATCCGACCCCGAGCCCCTCTACGGCTATAAATACACCACCTGAAGGCAAATGGAGGGATCTTTTGGATCTAACTCCTCAAGGCTTCCACCATTGTTCTCTACAAGATTATTGCACAACATAGAAGCCGAATTCCACATTATAACATGAGAATATCGTGTATAATCTTCAATTTTCTTATTTCATTTCAATGTAAACACGAGGAATTCGTGTATAAATCTAAGAGAATTGTACTGAAACTTCTTAGGATTTAAGAAGAGATAAAGTGGACGTAGGCTTGGTTTGAGTCGAACCACTATAAAATCCTCGTGTGTCTCCATTAATTTACTGCTTTCTGCATTCTGTGATTTTTGATTTTCATTTGGGTGTTAGTACCAAATTTTGGTCTAACATCAACTATGTCTTCACCAATACAAAGCTTCATCTTTTCCATCACCAATGCCTTCCACTACGAAGTCAAACTTTACCTCGTTGCGAACTAACTGAATCCAAACTCACGTTATTCAACGAAACCCATGGACCATCAGACTTACCCAATTGCGACTTCACGCATTACCTGCTCGAACTTGAATCCAATTTTTAATTCATCTATCGATGATCCTAGCATCCCAGACCGAAACCCTAGCTCTCGGCGAACAATCGTGCTCCAGAAAACAAACTTGAGCCCTTCTTCCCCATCGCAACTCCCTAGAACCCGGCTAGAGATTGCAAAAACAACAACTAAACGCTATAAAATCTCCACCATAGGTCTGTCACAAACTAAGAAACGCTATGCCATCCTTCAATTTACCTAATTCCCCCTAAACTCAAACAAACCGCAACCCTAGAATCGACTGTAGCTAAGTCGAACTACCACAGACCACGCCGCACTTGAAATCGTGTACACCACATGAAGATTTCGAGAAAACAAGCTCAAGGAATTCCAAGCACCAATGGATTTTGTTGAATGTTTATTTTTATTTAATTTTTTAAAGAATTCGAAATGGAGAATGGATTTTGAATTTCCCCAGAAAATGAACGAGAGGGGTGTGGGTTTTATAATTGCGAAGGGGACAAATTTCTGCGGCTCGAGAAAGAGAATAAGTCTGCACGAATAATTTTTTAGATCTGCTCCATTAAATCTTGTTTTTCCTTTGCTGTGAAGGATGAAACCATAACATACACCATATGAAAGAAGAGATGTTATAGATAGGTTCTCAGAAATATTCGATAGGAAGGAATAGGTAATGCCTATTTATTTATTTATTTTTATTTGAACCGATATAATTTCAACCCCTTTAATTCAAAATATCTTGTGTTTTCGAACTTTGTTTTTAGTGTAACAACTGGCATCCCTAGGATTATACCACTATTCTGAATACACTGGAACATGTTTTGAAGCCTAATTCGATCATATGGAAAATATATCAATTTAAATTGATGATTTAAACTAAATTCAGTTTAATTATTTTCAAGCGTTTTCTAACCGTACAATCAAACGATAAATCTAAACATCACGAATTTTGAAATCCGACAATAATACGCTATTACCGATCTAATGGAATTGTTTCGTTGAGTTCTGAGGTCGTTTGAAATTTGGCTGTTTCATATATCAACTAAAATTGATTAAAATATATTTTAAGTTCAAACCAATCAAATTCACTGATAATAAATTATTATTATCGTTCTAATTCAATATAAAATTTATATTAATCGACTAAAACGTTTAGATTCAGTTTCTGAGTTCAACCGTTTTGTTGTTTCCATCTAAGATAATTTGATATATTTGAAAGTAAATCGTATATAAATTGCTAAATCTTATATTGATTGTTAAATCAATAAATTCCGTACTAAAATTCATCTATATTTCCAATTCAACATTTAAAACTAATTTGAATGATCAATGTTAAACAACCAAAAATCCGGGATGTTACATTCCTTCCCCTTAAAAGAACTTAGTCCCTAAAATTACTTAGGTAGAAGAAATGCTATAAACCAGTTAACTTTTGAAAAGCCTGCTTTGTTCCAACTCAGTATTTCATATTTTATAACTCAAGTCCATATAATTTTAAGTCTTCATGGAAATATTTAATTTCCTATTTCCCATTCAAAAACCTTCAGTTTGAATTCAATTTGAAAATCATCTCTTTTTTCTTTACAAAAAAATTCAAAATTTTTGAAAAAAATTTCTAACTCCCTAAATTTTGAATTTTTTTGGCAGCTCCCCTATACGGAGGAGCTTTCGCAATATACCAAAAGAGATGAAAAAGTATACATCGACCCATACAGTTGGAAAACATTTCATATATCCTAATTTGATATTTTTGCGTAGGCGTACCTTTTATAAGTGTTTATTTAAGCACGCATGCTTAGCATATAAGAAATCTGCATATTCAAAATCAAGCCAAGTAGCTCTATGTACCTGTACTTACTCAATTTAAACTCATCAGCCTCATGATATTAAGGTTCCAATAACTTTCATTCGTTTTATATTGTAAAGCACATAGATTCATTTCCAAACATTTCATACCATGTATACTCAGCATGCATATGCTAATACAAATCCCGATATTTAGTTTACACCTTATGTTATTCATAATATTCACCAAATGCTCACATTTGTTTCATTTAAATGGTTTAAAATCAAGATATTCACATTCAATTCCTTTGAATTCAAATTCTTTCGAATTGATTCAAAAGAATTTTTTCATTTCAATCCGTTTAACTTGCTTAAGTTAAATTCCAGAATTCGAATTCCTGGGTTTTATTTCAAACCCCTTTTGCAATCATATAAATACATATATTTATTCTCATTTCATATTTAAAATATTTGAATTTTCCAAAGAACCTATTTTCTAAAATAAGTTCCTACTGGAAATCTTACTATAGTAGCAATCCATCACTTAGAAACTCAAAAATGAACACCGATGATATCCAGATCATCTTGGAGTTATTTTCTAATGACAGAAGTGAATTCAATGCTTTATCATTTTCAAAAATCCATTCAAAACGATTTAATTCAAAAATCCTTACAAATCAAAGCTATATTATTGTAATATACTTTAGAAAAATATTTTTCCAATTTACAGGGATTTAAACTCTGAATTCTAATTTCAATCCAATTTTAATTTTATCTCATTCGTATATTTCATTCTTATACAAATTCTATTTGGTTATCTGAAACCATTTCAATTTTATAATCTAATTTGATTATAATCTCAACTAATAAATCCATACATTATAATAATTTTGGAAAATTATTCCTTTTATATAAAAATACAGTTTTGGGTAAAATCATTTCATTTACCCTAGCTTTTAAAACAATACTGTGTTGAATTACTCAGTTCAAGTGTTTAGAAACACCTATCGATATAGTTGTACATTCTATACCAACCAGAATTCATAAACCACTCGACAGACAAACCAACACAATATAAAATAATTTTTTATATAAACTTACAAAAATGCTTTCTCATATATATACACTTTACTCATTCTCGGGTATTACTGACCCTACCTATAATGCGTAAACCCTCACAAAAGCCTAGGTGTTCACTCAACCTAAGCTCTGATACCAACTGTAATAGCCCGCAAATCCATACCATCTGGGTTGACTAAAATAACACACGTCCAACCCAAATTGCACAGAAATACGATTCATTAGGGTTAAAGAAATAGAAATAGATATAAGATAGAACAAAAGAAAACATCATAATTTCACAGTGAAATTGAAAAAAAAAATATAATCATATATCGTAACTTTGAAATACAAATCTTTATTGTATATACATACCATAGAAGAGTACAACACATATACATCACAGCGAAAATAACTCTAAATAACTAATGGTGAAGCCTCCGACTTCAAGCTCCTCCAAGTGTATCTGTAAAAGCCTGAAACACTTGACTAACCCTACAACTTTGGGCAATCAAGAGTTTAAGGTAACACAAACAAAAAAAACTCTAGGACAGTCATGGGACTGGTGTGAGTAAACTCAAACCATATTGTTTAACTTTGAAAAAAAAATCTTTTAAAAGAAAAGGATAATAGTAAGAACAGCCCACACATAAACATGGACAGTTTTTATATTATTATAAACCTAAACATTTTTTATATCAAAATTCGTTGATATTATAATAATATCTAGTCTAATAAATAACCATCTAGCAGAACGCTTGCATCTTACGCTCCACATATGTAGTATACAATCAAAAACCACAAGGCACGGAGATTGGATTCCAAATAGGATAAGGTATGAGACCACCTTCCGATCAGTGCACTCTATAGGGGATACACTGGGATTCAACAAGAACATCTTACAACCCGGCCATATATGACCGGTTACTCATTTCGCTTGAGTAGACCGAATGCATTACCACCCACGGTTGTTGGCCCGCCAGCTGTATTCCGTAAGATACAGAAGCGAAAAAAGAACAAATGAATTTTCTTTAGATCGATGATAATGCACCCTGCTTGGGTATAACCTAACTAGCCAAGCTTCTTGCTCGATTTTTGTCATTTCTCGGTTGATGAGGCTTGAGGCTACGTTTTACATTTTAGAACATCTGACCACCATTCACTTTGAACGCTGCATCGTCAAACCCGTCAAATCACAAGTTGATCTTCCAAAAAATATTACGGGAATAAAAAGCTAAGAGAAACGAATTCATCCGCCACCACACATTATACCTTGAAAAGATCGTCTTATGTGATCTGTTAGGCATACTCGGTCAGACATTCATCGATACAGGTTTTCCTGGAACCGGACAGGCCGAAGGCACTATTCTGTAAATAGAACAGCCCTTGCACTTTACTCCATCGTCACTTATCTTCAAATAATCTAATTCGCAACGCCTAGGCCTATACGGAGTAGTTTTCGGATAATAAATCCAATCGGTCTCTCCGTGTTGACAACAATGGTCAAAAACTTTGATAGCCAGTTTTTGACTATCAAAGGAAAACAAGCATCCATCAAATAATCGCTAGCCCCTTTTTGGTTTACAATGTTCTATTATAAGTTCGTTTCCTAATTGAATTGTATATATTGATTTCTAGTTATCAAAATTTCTTAAAAATATTCCATTTCCTTAAATTCTCGAAATTTTTTGCCAGCGTCTCCTTTGCATGGCTCAATCGGTACAACTACAACTCGCCTCTCTAGGCCCTTTCCATTCAGAAAGAAAATCAAAAAGGCAAGCGGCTCAAAAAATCTTGTATGGAATTTAAACATGTACTTTTTTTGTTGGGCACCCGATATATAATCTTCATTCCCTTCATTCCATACCTGTTAGCATACATACGCCCATTCCCAATTCACTTCAATCAATCCAATCATTTTAAATGAAATTCGCTAATCATTTCTTTAATTAGCCCTTTTTGCCTAGTGCGCTTTTGATCTGGACATATCATGTTCAAATTTATTTTAATTCGCTTATACATAAGTTGAATTTCATTTATAACTTAAGTTTCGTATTCGATTCAATTTTAAATCCACAATTTTAATTCACTTAAGTTCAGTCCCAAAAATTCCTTTAAATTATTAGTTCTAATTAGTTAACTTCATTCAATAACTAAATCTGATTAGTTCCAAAAATTAGTTCATCTACCCATTTGGGTTCATATTTAATTTGTAACTCAAGTCTGGATTTTTCTAATGGAAACTCGGATTTTTATTCACTAAGTCCTTTTATTTTACTTAATAAACCGTTATGGTTTAAAAATGATTATAGCGTTGTTTCTCTGAAATTTGATTTTTACAAACTAAAAATCTATAAGACGAAATCAAGATTTTTCTCTTCCATTAGAAAACTATTATTCAATAGGCCCAAACGGTTCTTGTTATTTAGAATTCCAACTTATATTGAGTTTTATATACTTAATTGAAGTTCAAAACGCCAAATTACGAACTACCACATCGCGGCAAGTTCGTTTTAATTATAATTTGATAAATGTTAACTTTGTTTATAAAATAAATTTCAACTGCATTTTCAATATTCTAAAATAAATTGAGCGCGTTATCCAAATCTTACTTAACAATTAAGGTTATTCAAACTCGTCGATTATTTCATTCCACATTCGTAACTAAGTTATTATAATGCACCGAATTTTGCCCGGTCTGAATCGATCGCTAAACCGACCAAGACCGTTCGAGAACGCGGATTGTGTGAGAACACAATGCATCAGAACACAAACAAACATAACATTTTATTAAATAGAGTACATGAATATCAGAGTGCGAAAAATAATATATACAGCGGAATTACAATTATTAGAGAATAAATAAATTACATCAACCGACACAGCTGAAAGCAATACACAAATACAAAGCTTTTCGAATATAGCTCCAGCCATAATCCAGGATCATGTTAAAGAAAAACTCTGCAAAACCAAAACTACCAGTTGCCCGTGTAGAAAATAGGGGGACTCATAGTTTAGGTTGAAAACAATAAACTCCAGGTCAATCATTGTACTGGTATGAGAGAAAAAAAACAGTTTTTAAAACTTACTTTAAAAGTGGGAAAATCATGGGATCAAGTCGTATGACATAGAACGAGTTTACTCCACATGAATATAAGATTAAAATAAGACAACGCAATGCTTTTTTGAAAAATGGAGCTATAACAAGACTCAAGTCCCATCATACAAAGCAACGTAAGCCGAAGGATAGAGCTTTACCATATAATAGCCAAACAAGCTTGATATGCTTTTAAAACGAATAATTTGGATTTTACTATAAGTGCATAGTGTCGAAAATATCTTCGAATATAAATGTATCAATCATAAATGGCATAGGTGCCATATATTATGTCGCCATATAAGTTTACAACTAAAACTATTAATTGTCATATTGGAAGTTGGATTTCCATCATGAGTCGAGGCAAGGGACCTTTCTTACCGGTTTCGAGACACTCTAGCACATGCCTCAGGATCACGCCATAGGTAACCCTTAGATCTTCAGGGTCGGTCCACTCTTACTTTTGTGGATTAGTTATCCTTGAACAATACGTTCCCCGGTCCTATCAGACCTGTCACCAGGTCAGTATGTCGACCAATCATATCCGAGGGCCCTCGCATCCATTATCCATATAAGTAAAATGTTTGGGCTCTATAGCATGACATCACCTCTAGCTAGAAAGAAACGCATGCACTACTTGTTGTCACTATCCCGTTTTTGACTCATACCGGGGTGCGAGGTTCGGGAATTAACGCAATACACAAAGCTATGTTACTTAAATCCATGCTTTGATCATCATCCATAAGACTACTTTTCAGCAAAAGCCTTGATCATCGCATCTTAGTATGCCACATTGCCAATCCATGCCATACCATTAATTTCCACCAATATATAACCTTTGAGCTCGTACGTCTCACAGAAGGGTGTTAAGAAGGAGAATAAATTCCCCTCCACCAAACAGATACAAATTTAGTAAAGATCAACAAATACAGCGCAAAGTACAATGTCAGACATACAATCCATTTTCAAGTTCGTTCTTGGTCTGAACGAAACCGGAGACACCTTATTCCTTATCCTATATGTCGAATACAGGAGAGCGGCCCGCGCATATCTGGTCAATTTCCGAGTATGTTTTAGACTACCACCACTTATTACCTTATCTGGGATGTATGACCCAATCAAGACATCAGCAATAACCCAAACGATGTGAAGATCTCCGGCCTTCAACCACCGTCTTCACCTTTATCTTTTAACTGTCGTAATAATTATTCAAAATGGGTTAAACCCGTTCCTTTCGAATAACTTGTGTATCTTTATAATCATGTGCCAAACACACAAAGATAACCCTCATTTCATTCCAATCCAGAATAATGTTTTATTTAGATATTCGTTACTTTTAGAAAAGGTTCTTATTAATTTCATCGAAGCTAAATTCTTTTAGTCTCAAAAATCATATCTCAATGATTATCCCGATATTTTCATAAATTAATCTCATCTTAGTTGGGTTAAAGAACAATCGCCATTTAAAAGCCTTGTTCACTTTAAACCCAGAATATCATTTTCCATTTATTATGATTCTCTATGAAAATTCAATTTGATTTAATAAATTAGGAAAATTTCCCTGAATATTATTTAAAAAATTCATCCTTTTCATGGTTGGGTTCAAGAAAAAATATTATTAAAGATGCATTGATGACAAACCTCAAATTAGTTTATTACTTTCATATATTAAATCTCACCAAATTTGCAAAACAGAAAATTTAGATAAAAAAATATTTATCTTTTACATCATGGAATATTTTACCCAAATCGCTTATTATGATTTATCATAATTTATTTATATTTTTAATAATTTTATTAAGGCCCTTACAGTCGGTTTCCAATATCGGCCAACGAAGTACATCCATAGCGACATTTTTCAAAACTGATTTGGACATATTTTAAGATCTAACTGTTCAAATTTAAACCACTTATGTTCATTGGAAAGATATTTTTCGATACGAACCGAACAATTCCAGTTTTAGGATAATCTGACGGTCGGATCTCCCACTGCGTCAGTTCGAAGTTACAGGTTGACGTTTGCGAACTCTCGTTGTGCGACGCGTTCTATTCAAGCCCAAATAGATTTTATAATTTATAAATAAATTGAAACATTTCTACACTTCCTTTATTAATTATATAAAATTTATATAATCACTTTAGAAAATTTGTTTCAGTCATTTAGCTTCAAAGTTAAATATTTCACTATTTGGTCAAATTTTATATTATTCTAATGAATAGAATAATATTATTTTTCGAACGTCATCCATTTACACTCAAAATTTCCTTACAATCATAATAAAAATAAAAGAGAAACTTTCGAAAGAAGACTTCCTTTTAAGCGTCTGCTACATATCCTAACCGAACTTCTCTTTAAAAAGTTACTCTTCATTTAAAATACAAATACTTTACCCAGCCATGAGTATATTAAAAATACATCAAAATAATTCTTCATAGTTACGAATATTCATTGGTATTTTGATATAAACGTGTCCATCAAAAATCGGACATCAAATTTTAATTTTAGTTTTCATCTCATATTTTATATTATTAAAATGTTCATTTTTTTAAATTCTAGATTGAAATAAAATTCAACAAAATATCATGTAATTCCATTTATATGAATTCAATCCATCCAACAATAGTTGCAAAGAACTGTTTAACATCCAAATGACGTCCAATGTGTATTTATTTTCAGACATGCTTCAAAATAATATATTGAAGCTTATCTCGCCTTGTTAATCAATCATTAACATGCGAACTACAAATCAGGGAGATGTGTAAATCAAAAATCATCCCAAGACCCGTGTGGGGTTTTCCCACAACAAACAATTATTTGATTAATTATTTATTTCATCCAATTAATTAAATTTAAATAGGTGAACAAAAACAACGTGTTCGATTTGTAAATGTATTTTTAGTCCAATTTCAACTACCACAAATAACTAAACATTATTTTCAGCATGTTAATTATTTCAAACTCACACGCACATCATAACATAAATAATCATCCATTGCTAGTTACGGCGCCACAAAGTGTCCGTCCACATTGTTTGAAATACAAGTGTCGTATATTCGAACAACGCTTCTAATAATTGAGTGAATAGTTCATGAGTTGAACTTAAGGGATATCGCATGCAACAGATAAAATAGCTATACAAAATATTTTAATGTCGCTCCAATTGTGACGTAAATTGTTTTCTAACTTGCAACTTACTTAACTTTGTCGCATTAATTCCTAACATAAAATAGTTAACTAATTAACTTTTCGTAATTAATTAAGCTACTTAAACACACTAATTAAAGCAAGAATCTCTTACCCCAGCCATTAGATAAATACACACTGTAATGTCTAATTTTACGGTGCACGCTACCACTTAAAAATTTCTCCTTTTTAGCTCGGAATGGCTCCAAACATTTTGGCAACCCTTGTACACATCTGCAATAGCGAATGGAGTAAGAAAGTGATGATCTTTAGCCAAATGGAGGTCTGGGAAGCTCAACTCTTTGCTGTCCAGCAAAAATGGAGGATGTAGAGGCTCCACAAGGTGACATGTGGCATGTAGGGTTCACAAATGAGTTGCTAGAGGTAGTATGACTGGTAGGAACCCTTAAAGGAAGCTCCTTTTCAGGTTTTGCACCAATTCAAGGAAGAATAAAGGAGAGAGTAGAGGAGGGGAGGGGGCCATCCGCCTGACATGGGGAGGGGGAGAGGAGGTGCCACCAACGTGACAGGCGGAGGAGCAACCACCGTGGGGCCCACTTAGGCGGTGGAAGGAGGAAGAAGGGAGAGAGTGGTCTCCAATAATTGATTTTTTAGCTCTAAAGCCTATTTTAGCAGAATGGATGATAACACAGCATTAACCAAGCACAATTAGCCTTAAACCCTCTTATGTAGCACCAAATGAGGAGAGCAAGCCATATGGAGGAGGGAGAAGCCTAGATGACTACTTTTGATTGGCTCAACACAATGTAGCGAATGACCAAAAGTTGAGATATATTTATTACTACATGCAAATTTTGTTCCACTCCCACGGGCCACAGTCACATTTTAACTCCAAAAATTATGAAATTTTGAATCTCGTTGCATTATGGAATTTCGATTCCAACGAATCTATCTGCATCGAATTTGGAGACTATCTGAAAAATGGCCTTATTTTGAGTTAAATTCGAATTCAAACTGCATTTTCAACGTACGTTCAGAGGTCGTTCTTCTACATATGAACTCCTTGAGTTCGAAAATTTAAATCCTGACATATTTCAACATTCCAAATCCAACTAAATCAATTTTGTCGAATTCCGAAACTATCCAAAAATTGGTTTTATAAGCGAACAATATAGCTTTATAATTTCGATATTCAAATTCGAAACTTATAAATGGGTTTAAATATATTATTGATCCTGTTTTACATTAAATAAAATATAAAAATTAATTTTAAAATTATTCTCAAATTTTATCAAGCAAAAATAACCAATTTATATTCAAAATCCGTTCAAATATACTAAATTAAAATTTTAAATTGGTTCTGAAATTCCGGGTCGTTACAATTTCCCTCACTAAAATTTTTTACGTCCCGAAAAAGGAACGTAGCTGAAAGTTGTTTAACTAACAACCTCAATTTCCATTTTGGCTTGTGTTCTTCAACCTTTTAGTTTCTAAGAACTTCCTGATTTTCCTAAAATTTGGCTAATGCCTTGAATTTCTAGAAAAATTCTCCATAACCTCCTTTGTACGGGGTGATCTAAACAAATATATATGGCCTTATCAAACACTCAATAAATCAATACACATCATACAAATTAATTGTGACCTATGTACTCTCAAGGGTGATGTATAAAAAAACATCTCTTGACCCGGTGACGGGAATTAGTCCCGATCCAAGCGTCGTATCTACCACAAGAGAGATGTGTATATTTTTGTCACCTCAAGACCCATTAACGAGGTTTTTTTATTAAATCGTGCAATTTTCTTTATAGGTTATTAAGTCCATCATCAGTCCCCAGTTCAACATGTAATCCAGTCCTTGCCATACAAGTGTCAAATAATGGCATGCTCATATGGTAATCAAAACCTAGTCATATAAACATCAAATAATTGCATGCTCAAATGGAATATGCTACGCTACACTATCCTTTGTATGTGCCATGTGGTGTAGTCTATACCTGTTGTTTATTATTCTATGGCGTATGTTAAATTTCACACAAGAATCCATCACAACGCGTCCAATTCACTCGCAATAATATAATAATAAAATTGCGCAACCAAGTAAATAAGGTTCACCTATTTGTCGGGCACGCAATTTATTTCTCTATTTCGCATCAAATCAATAACCTTCTTATTAAATATATACGTCTGTACTCAAAATAAGGTAAGGTGTCCACGTTTTTTTCTCCATAGGGTCCTTCTACCCTCTTCATATAAGCATCAAGTAATGATGGGATTATATGGATAATATATAGTCCATAATATATGCAATGCGACGTAGTCATATCACATAATCATCCAAGCATATATAAAACATCAACAAGTCATAGTGAAATATAAACCATCACTATCATCATATCATATATAATATCATAGCGAAACATCGCCAAAAAGATCAATTATACCACAGACATAGTGTATACCCTAGTGTGAAGTGTCACTTAAGGTATAAACCATGTATATGTATCCGACTAACCATATCCATGCTCACTCGAGTACTGTTATGTACTTGAGGTGGCCTACATCTGAAAATGTCATACATCCAAAATATACGTTGTGTTCCTACGTCGCACCAAACTAACACCTACCATCACACATATATGTACATTCAAACTACTTGCTAATCATTAGTGGTCGACACTTGGGCTCTTCACAGATGCCCCAGATAAAGTCAGCTCCTCAGGCTCCTGTGCCAGCTCATCCTCGAATTCTGGAGGGAAAAGAGGCCAGTCTTCTGGAATGTGATCCTCTATCTCAAAATCATCTGGCAGTTCTCCCTCACTATCGAGATCCAACCAGTCAACTTCCTCATCATCTTCGTCGTCTTCCTCCACTTCTTCTTCCTCTTCTTCCACTTCCCTTAATATAGGTACCTCCCCTAGTACTATCTCGGGCATAATCGGGCTACTAGGGGCTCATCATCTCCTAACAGGTCGGGAGCTAGATCCCAAGCAGGAAACTCAACTAGTCCCAAAGGCTGAGCGTAATAAGAAACCATCTTGTCGACCTCTGGCATAAAGTCTGGGAAGACGTCTAAGGGTGACGGAGGCTGGTCCAATAATATAGCATCATCTGCGGGGATCACAGGCGGGTCAAAGTCCACCATCATCATATGATCCTACATATGCGCATCCAGCTCGTAGTAGGGAAATATGGAGAACTCTAGGTCCATGTCAGAGAAGGACAGGTCTATCTCAGGCTCGGGAACCTGGTCAGAGATAATCATGGGATCTAAGAGTGGTTGCTCTCCAACAACAACATCTACCATAGGAGGGGCATACGAACGGGGTCTCCCATGATCACACGACTATACTCGTCCAGTGGGATCCCTTCGTAATCCTCCAGCATCCACACATCATAATCAGCGGAATCCTCAGGCTCTGGTATGGCCTAGCCCATAGAAACATCCTCTGAATTTGAGCTCGAATCAGTGTCAAGAAGTATAGGGGTACAAAAACAGGAGCAACATTGGATATGTATGCATCATCCACATCATGGTCTGTTGCTACAAGGACACTGCTATGGTGATAATAAGAACCGGAAGGGCTGCTACCTGAGTTATCCGTTGAACTGTCTGTGCTATCAGATGAACTAGTAACATCAGGCTCATACATACTATCAACGGTAGGGAGGGAAGCTGAGAAACCATTGTCCATACTGAAGGATGACCTATCGTCCGAAGATGAAGACGTAAGGATAAATACAAGCTCAGGATATCCAGGGGTGTTGACTTTCCTCTATACGAATTCGAGTCAAGAAGTTCTAATTCTGGACTTAAATTCAAATCAAATTATTTAAAATAAATAACAAACAGTTTTCATATATTCACTATCCAAAATCGTGAATATACTTATTTATGGTTCCAATTTCTAAGGTATTTTAGAATTCATCGACTATCCAAAATCGTTAAAGTTTCCCTCTTTAATTTAGCCTTATTAAAACACTTTCATATTTCAAAACAAGAAAGCAATCTATCGATTATTTGAATTTTAAATCACGCATGTTCGCAAAACATAATTTCCTTTACATTCATAATACGTAATTGAAAGCCAAATTATATATATAGTAATCGTTTACGTTTTCTCATAAATACGAACCTCTCCACTCATGCTGGGGTGTTACTAGCCCCATCCCTAATGAGTATTCTCATTCTAGGATACTACTGATCCTATCTCTAATGAGTATTCTATAAAAGAATATTACTAATTCTATCTCTGACGAATTCTTTCGTTTGGTGCTAATGTGTCTTGTTCTCGAGCTCTGTAACCCATAGCTCTAATAACAAACTTTTACGCATCGAATTTCGCCCAGTCCGAATCGATCGCTAAACTGACCAAGACCATTCGAGAACGCGGATCGTGTAAGAACACCACGAATCATAAAACAAACAAACAGAACGTTTCACTATTTATACAAGAAAATTACATCAGAGTACAAGAATATCACAGTGCAGAAAATAATATATACATCGGGATTACAATTATTAGAGAATAAATAAATTATATCAACCGACATAGATGAAAGCAAAAAACAGATATGGAGCTTTCCGAATATAGCTTCAGCAATAATCCAGGATCCTGTTAAAGAAAGACTCAGCAAAACCAAAACTACCGACTACCCATGTAGAAAATATGGGCACCCAGAGTTTAGATTGAAAACAATAAACTCCAGGTCAGTCATGGGACCGGTATGAGAGGAAAACGGTTTTTAAAACTTACTTTAAAAGTGCAAAAAATCATGGGACCACGCTGTAAGACACAGAATGGGTTCACTCCACATGAATATCAGTTTAGAATAAGACAACGCAATGCTTTTTTGAAAAATGGAGCTATTATAAGACCCAGATCCCATCACACAATGCAATGCAAGCCGGAGGATAGATTTTTACCTTATAATATCCAAACATACTTGATACGCTTTTAAAATGAATAATTTTGATTGTACTATAAGTGCGTAGTGTAGAAAACAATTTCGAATATAAATATATCAATTATAAACAGTATAAGCACCATATATTATGTCGCCATATAGGTTTACAACTAAAATCATAAATTGTCGTATTGGAAGTTGGATTTCCATCATGAGTCGAGGCAAGGGGTCTTCCTCATCGGTTTCGAGACACTCTAGCACATGCCTCAGGATCACACTATAGGTGACCCTTGGATCTTCAGGGCAGGTCCACTCTTACTTTTGTGGATTAGTTATTCCTGAACAATACGTTTTCTGGTCCTGTTGGACCTGTCACGTGGTCAGTATGTCGACCGATCATATCCGAGGGCCCTTGCATCCATCATCCACATAAATAAAATGTTTAGGCTCTATACCATGACATCACCTCTAGCTAAAAATAAATGAATGCGCTCCTTGTAGTCACTATCCCGTTTTTGACTCACACCAGGGTGTGAGGCTCGCGAATTAACGCTATACATAAAGTTATGCTACTTAAAGCCATGCTTTGATCATCATCCACAAGACTCTTCTTTTCAACGAAAGCCTTGATCATCACATCTTAGTATGCCACATTTCCAATCCATGCCATATCATTAATTTTCGCTAATATATAACCTCTGAGCTCGTACATCTCAGAGAAGGGTGCTATGAAAAAGAATAAATTCTCTGCCACTAAACATATACTGTAACACCCCACTCCCGCTATGATCACTCACTAAGGGAATGCCATAGCATCGGTGGAGTATTTTAGTGAATATAGAACAGAAAAATTACAACAAGACAGATATAAATAGTACTTGAAATTTTAAAACATCATCTCATAACAGCGGAAGTAAAACATGTCTGGTTACATCATAAAACCACAATAAAGGTCAAGTACAATATCCATCAAAATAAAGAAGTACATAATCCCACTCTCATACAATAGCCAAACAAAACAAAAGATAACTGGATAACTGGAGCTTTACATCTATCCAAGCTCCTAAAGACTGGAACAGCAATCCGATCAAGCTCCACTACTGCTAGGATCCACCGTAGGACCTGAGGGTTGGGAAAAAGATAAAAACAACGGGGTCAGACATAAGTCTGAGCGAGTCCTATAACTTTAACAATACAATCGTTAAAGTAACCAGAGAAGACATAAACTGATATACGGTAACATATAGGGATGAATGGCTACCCTAAGCAGTCAACTAAACGAAGATAAAGGATAAAGACGCATCTACCCTCCCTAAGGTAAATTACTAAACTGCACCACACCAGTCGTTCCTAACTTAAAGGTTGATCCCACCCAAGGACTTTTAAAATTTACTAATTAGTACTTGCGTACCCCTAGGTGACCAAGTAGGCGCCACGGGGCCCTACAATCCACTAGGTGTACACACTACTTCCCATTCGATCGGCTCCCTAACGTAGATACCCGTGCTGGCCCCACCGTGGGATGTATCATTCCCCAATGTGGCAACCTGATGAAACTAAAGGTGCACGGCTTATATCTACTCGATGCAACAACGGCTTACCTACCAGCCCGGGCCCACTCACGCATATGAAGCCCGTTGGACTTGCGTTGCCACCGCTAACCCGTTTGCCTCTTACAGTCAAGCCCAGTATGCGTGTCCCGTCCTCGACATGGGTCGATCCCACAAAGATACGTATGGGTTACTGGTTGAAATGGGCCTCCACAAGCTACCCACCTAAGCTTGTCCCTTTTTCTAGTATATCCCACTTAACCCTTTAATCATGTTTTAATTACATGTTCCATTTTGGTTAAGTATTCTAATCGTATTTTCTATTGCCACCCAAGGCAACCACTAGATTTTCTCATGCCACCCGAGGCACCCACTTAACCCCTCATGTCCCTCTACATGCTAATGTGGTTAAGTGTTTCTTAATTAATTAATTAAGAACGTAACCTTTGTAAAGACCTCTCACATTAGACTGTCTTTTATGACCGCTGGTTAAGCCGGTTGGGTCCGGGCAGCCTTATGTCATAACAGAGTCTAACCTCGTGTCTTTACATTAATTACGTATTTAGTTTGTGCCTAAGACCTCTCACATTGGGCTAACATTTGTAGCAACTGGTTAAGCCGGTTGGGTCCGGGCAGTTTTACGCTACAACTGAGTCCAACCTCGTGTCTTAGTCAATTAATTACACCTAATTAATCACCCTCATAATTTTATATTAATTATCCCTAATTAATCAAGTTTTCTTAACATGGGTAGACCTAACTTAATAGGTAAATTCCCATGGGGTAGACCTAACTCAATAGGTAAATTCCCAACACATAGTATGGGTACACCTAACCAAATAGGCAAATTCCCATACTATGTTTATTTATTTTGTGTTATGCATAATTATATTAATTTCACACAATCTTATTAACTTATGCATTTAATTACCCCATCGTTCCCACGTAATTTCGTTCATGATATAACACATATAAAAGGTGTCAACTTGCATATGAATGAACATGTTTCAAAGGTGCCATCTTGCATATTAACAAACACATAACTTGCATATGAACTTGCATAACATGTCACATAACTTGCATATAATATGTCACATAACTTACATATTCATTTTGCATAACAAACTTGCATATTAGCTTATAGACTTGCATAATGTGTCATCATGAACTTGCATATTAATAAACATGTAACTTGCATATTTACATACATGTAACTTGCATATTAACAAACATGTAACTTGCATATAAAGAAACATGTAACTTGCATATTTACATACATGTAACTTGCATATTAACAAACATGTAACTTGCATATTAACAAACATGTAACTTGCATATTTACATACATGTAACTTGCATATTAACAAACATGTAACTTGCATATTAACAAACATGTAACTTGCATATTTACATACATGTAACTTGCATATTAACAAACATGTAACTTGCATATTTACATACATGTAACTTGCATAGCATATTACCATGAACTTGCATAACATGCATATGATTACATAGCCCACAACTTGCATATTTAGCATCATGCAAACATAACATACATCATATTAAACTTGCATAAGCTTACATACTCAACATGCATAAACATAAGATTAATGCTAACATCATATCATATGATTCAAAGCTCATTAACCCACATACAAAACCATAAATCTCATCACATCTCATCTAATTAGTTTACCAAAAGATCATCAAAGTGATAGAAACTCACAACTAGCAACTTTGAACACCAAATGAAGAAGATTAAGATGCTAAGAAGGGATTAGAAGTTGATTAGAGAGTGATTAGTATGCAACCCTCTTCATAAAATTAGTGGAGGCCATGAGAGCTAGCATTTTGCCATAGTTTAGTTACTAGGTTTAATTATGAATGAATTAGGGTAGGTTAGGGTCTTATTTATAGATTAGGCAAGTGTTTTAGGCCATAGGATTAACCCTAGATTCAATCCAAGCCATCAAAGCATGTCTTGGGGAAGAAGTCAAGTGTAGGAACCATCTAGGGCCTTTAGATTAAAGATGGACCATGAGAACCATTCAAATGCAAAATCTGCACTTGAGCGAATCGGCCCACGGGTTGACAGCCAAACACCCTGGATTAACCCCTAGTCGACCCAGCGGGCTCGGGTCGACTTCAAAAATCGGCCGGTTCGGTTATTCCCCTCTCCCAATTCGCTGTTTTGAGCATTTTTGCATATTTATTTATTAAATTTTCAATTATATATATATATATATATCAATATATATATATATATATATATATATATATATATATATATATATCTACACAACCCATTTCACTTAATTAAGTATACTTTAATTTGGGAATTTTTCGTGAAACTTCGCGAGGCCATATCTTGGTCATACGGACTCCGATTTTCGAAAACTCGGACTCTATTTCGCGTATTTTTCCGAGACGAACGCAATGGCATAGCCCGTTTCCCTTGATTCCCATTTTAGAATTAAATTCTGCCTCGATTTATGTTATTACAGGTTATTGAAAATACGGGTTGTTACATTCTCCCCTCCTTAAAGGATTTCGTCCCCGAAATCTTCAAGTTAGGAAGAACGTATCCTACCATCCAATCATCCATCTACTCAAAGCATCATCCACGAGCAATCATTGTCCTTACAAGATTCTAAATGCTGGATGGATATATGCAAAAGTGTGTGTATATGTACTTACCTAATGCGAAAATCAGGCGGTTACTGATACAGTAAACCTCCTTAATGCAAACCATGATAGTGCCATGCATCCAATATGTATGCGAAACCCTATTGACACATACAAATTTCTACATGCGTGCACAACCATACACAAAAATGCATCATCCATATGATAACACAGCCATGATACATCCATCGATCTAACTACCACATCCATTTATGCAATATGCAACATGAAGTGACTGAGCCGATCTAGTGCCTAATGTGTGTGTATATGCATCCACGAGCAACCACTAGCAAACAATTGCATCCATATGCATCCATCAACCATAACATGTTTCAAACACATGTTTCAACCATAGGTTTTACCCTATCTAAAGGTCATAGGTATTAGCGAGAGGATATACTAAAGATAAGATAAGTACTAGACAAGCAATAAAGGAGAAGTTAAAAGACATACTCTCAAAAAGAAATGGATACAAAGAACGCATCTTCGCTTCCGTCTCCCAAGTAGCATTGCTTTCGTCATCTCCCCATTGCATTTTAACTAGCTGAACTTCTCTGTTCCTCAACTTCCTAGTTTCTGACCCAAGGATGCGAGTAGGAGCTCGTCGAATCGTCGCGTCACGCTCTACCTCTACATCTCTAAGCAAACTCGGCTCTACCACCTCTGCGGTCTCATGTAAGCACTTCCTCAAATGTGATACATGGAATACATCATGAACACCACTAAGTCTGTCGGGCAACTCCACCCTATATGCCATCCGTCCAATCCTTTCCTTAATAGGAAATGGCCCAACAAATCTCGGTGCTAACTTCCCAACGGACCCAAAGCGAACCACATTTCTCAATGGAGATACTTTGACAAAAACCATGTCCCCAACCTCAAACTCAAGATCCGTCCTTCTCCGATCCGCATAAGATTTCTGTCTATCTTGCGCTGCTTTCATCCTTTTTCGAATTAAATCAATCTTCTCTGAAGTCTCTCTAACCATATCCGGCCCAAGCAAGATCTTATCCGTAGATTCCCACCAACATGTAGGAGATCGACAAGGCCTTCCATAAAGAGCTTCGAAAGGAGCCATACCAATACTGGACTGAAAGCTGTTATTATATGCGAACTCCACCAAAGGAAGATGTTCTTCCCATGTACCTCCAAAATCCAAGATACAAAGCCTCAAGAGATCTTCTAAGATACGGTTCACCCTCTCGGTCTGACCGTCCGTCTGAGGATGATATGCGGTGCTCAAACACAACTGAGTCCCTACCGCCTCTTGCAAACTTCTCCAAAACTCACTAGTAAAGATAGGATCTCGATCACTCACAATGCTGGATGGCACGCCATGCAATCTAACAATCTCCCTAACATAGACTGAAGCAAGCCATGGAGCGGTCCTCTTACTCTTCACGGGTATAAAATGGGCACTCTTGGTAAGTCTGTCCACCACAACCCAAATTCCCGTATTGCCCTTCCTCGATCTCGGTAACCCATCGATGAAATCCATCGAGACACTATCCCACTTCCACTGCGGAACTTCCAATGGGTGTAGCAACCCACCGGGTTTCCTTTGCTCCGCTTTAACTTGTTGGCACACTAAACATCTAGCCACATACTCGGCTACATCTTTCTTCATACCGGCCCAGAAGAAAACTCTCTTCATGTCTTGGTACATTTTGTCTCCACCGGGATGAATAGTCATTCTTGAACGATGTGCATCATCCAAAATAGCCTTCTTCAAACCCTCATCTTGCGGTACACAAAGTCTACCGTCTCTATGCAACCATCCCTTATCATCTATGGTGTATCTACCCAAATGGCTGGACGACTCCCCTCTTATAAGCTTCTCTACCAACACAACCAACTGTGGGTCGTCTCGCTGAGCCTCGCCAATCCGTCTCAAAAGAGTAGGTCTAACCTCCAAGGATGCCAACAAACCAGGTACAAAATCAACAGAAGGTCTGAAGTCGAACAAAGAAAGAAACTCCAAGCTTCGCCGTTCTACGAACAATGGACTTAAAGATAGCCTTTTTCTACTCAAGGCGTCAGCCACCACGTTACCCTTGCCAGGGGTATATGCTATCTCGAAATCATAGGATGCTAAGAACTCCATCCACCTTTGCTGTCTTAAGTTTAAATCTTTCTGAGAGAATAAGTACTTCAATGATTTATGGTCAGTGAACAACTCGAATCTCTCACCAAGAAGATAATGGCGCCAAGACTTAAGTGCGAAAACAATCGCGGCCAACTCTAGATCATGGGTAGGGTAATTCTTCTCATGCACTCTCAATTGTCTCCCTCCATAGGCTATTACCCTTCCCTCCTGCATCAAGACTGCGCCTAATCCTGTTCCACAAGCATCGGTATAAACAACAAACGGCTTACTCCCATCTGGAAGCACTAAAACTGGAGCGGTGGTCAAAGCTCTCTTTAATCGTCGGAAAGCATCATCACAATCTACATCCCATGAGAAAACCAGATTCTTCTTCGTCAAGCGGGTTAATGGGGCTGATATCTTCGCGAAGTCTTTGATGAACTTCCTATAATATCCTGCCAACCCCAAGAAACTTCTTACCTCGGTAGCATTTCTAGGAACTTTCCAATCCTGGATAGATACTATCTTTGCGGGATCCACAGCTATCCCTTCCTTAGAGACCACATGCCCTAAGAATCGCACTTCTCTTCTCCAAAAATGGCATTTAGAGAATTTAGCTTTAAGACTATGCGCTCGAAGAGTCTCCAACACTTTCTTGAGATGTAAGGCATGCTCTTCTTCATTCTTGGAAAAGACCAAGATGTCATCCACAAAAACTACTACAAACTTATTCAGATACTCTCTGAACACTCTACTCATGAGATCAACAAAGTATGCGGGGGCGTTTGTCAACCCAAATGGCATCACTAGCCACTCATAAAAACCATCCGGAGTCCGGAAAGCAGTCTTCTCTATACTGTCCTCCGCCACTCTTAACTGATGAAACCCTGTAGCTAAGTCCATCTGCGAAAATACTGACGCGCCAACCAACTGATCAAAGAGATCATCTATCCTCGGTAATGGGTGTCTATTCTTCTTCGTGAGCTTATTAAGTTCTCTATAATCCACACAAAGTCTGAGGGACCCATCCGCCTTCGTGGCAAACACTACTGGAGCTCCCCACTCCGATATACTTCGCCTTATGAACCCCTTCTCAAGCAACTCCCCTACTTGCTTATGAAGTTCTCTTCTCTCACGAGGAGCCATGTGGCGTACTGGCAAAGACACTGGTTTGGCATTATCCACCAAATAAATTCGGAAATCTATCTCCCGCTTCGGAGGCAAACCCTTTACTTCTTCAAACACATCCGGATATTCCCGGACTACTCTGACAGAACACAAACTCTCGACCGAAGCATCGAGCGATTCAAGATAACTTAGCAAAACAGATTCCATGGGATTGCAAGAGATCTCGAGAGTGTTACCCAAGCGGGTCATGAGCCTGACAACTCTCCTTTCGCAATCAAGAACGGCACCATTACTGGATAACCAGTCCATGCCCAAGATCAACCCATAGCCCGTGAAGCCCAATACAAAAGCATCACATCTAAACTCAACGCTAAGTATAGAAATCTTCAAACCCAAACATATCATAGACAGATATATGGAGCCCCCAATTGGGTTTGAGACAACCAAGGGATCATCAACTAGACTGGTGTCTAAGTGCAGTGACTCAACTAACGATGATGAGATAAAAGAATGCGATGCGCCAGAGTCAAACAAAGTACGAACTGGATGATCAAACAGAAAAACCAGACTTTCAACGGAAATAGTTCTACCTCTCTGCTGAATCGGTGGAACTGAGAGAACCTGAACTTGCCCCCCTGACTGAGGTGGTGCTATAAGAGCTTGCACCTGGCCTCCTGAGGTAGACCCCGTCTTCTGCCCCTTCTTTGGGCAGTTTTTCACAAGATGCCCTGCTTCACCACAATGAAAGCAACCGGTCTTCTTCTTTTTGCGATAATCCTTACTAAGGTGTCCTGGTGTTCCACAATTGAAGCACTTCTTCTTCGTCTTCTTTTTGTCACCATTGCCTTTTCCGCCCTTGCCTTGTTGTTGTTGTTGCGGTTTCTTCTGATCCCCCTTTTTCTCTGGTGCCTTAGAATTCTTATCATCCTCATGCATAAGTGCCATGTAGACAAGCTTCTCAAAAGTGGCCCCCATAGGAATGTGAGTCATAGCTATTCCTTGCAATGGTTCGTTCAAGCCTCTAACGAACCTCAAAGCCTTCTTCTCCGGTGTATTCACCAACTCTATGCCAAACCTTGCTAATTGATTGAATTTGTTGACATATTCTTTCACCGTGAGATTCCCTTGCTTCAAATTCAAGAACTTCTCCATAAACAGATTCTCTTCCGCCCTTGAGAGAAACTTAGCCCCAAACCTTTGCTTAAAATCTGCCCAAGAGTCAACAGGGCGTTCTCCATTAGTGACCTCCCACCAGAATGAGGCCTCTCCCTTCATTAACCAAGCCGCCAACTTGACTTTCTTTCCCTCTTCCACTTCAAAGATATCTAGCAACTCTTCCACTTCCTTAAGCCAATCTCTAGCCTCTACGAAAGTCTCTGAACCAAGAAAAGGTTTTCCTCCTATAGCCTTGAACTCCTTGCAAACCTTAGCAAAATTATCCACTCTAGGCTGAGGAGGAGGAGCGGTTGTCTCTGGTGTAGTAGCATTGGCCGGACCCGCAGCCGCGGCCCTAGCCTCTTGCAACCTCCTATACCATAGTGGTATAACTAAACCCTCCGGGATGTTAAGATCTTCAGCCATGCTGAAACGAAAGAGGAAAGATTCAAAAAGGAGATTCCGAAAGATAAAGATATGGCTATTGGGGATTATGCTTTTCTTTTTCAAAAACTTTTTCTCTTAGAAGACATGCTTTTGAAAATACTTTCTTCGAAAATACTCTTAGAAAATAGTTTTTCTCAAAAATTTTATCTGTTCTGGTAACCTTAAGCTCTGATACCACGTGTAACACCCCACTCCCGCTATGATCACTCACTAAGGGAATGCCATAGCATCGGTGGAGTATTTTAGTGAATATAGAACAGAAAAATTACAACAAGACAGATATAAATAGTACTTGAAATTTTAAAACATCATCTCATAACAGCGGAAGTAAAACATGTCTGGTTACATCATAAAACCACAATAAAGGTCAAGTACAATATCCATCAAAATAAAGAAGTACATAATCCCACTCTCATACAATAGCCAAACAAAACAAAAGATAACTGGATAACTGGAGCTTTACATCTATCCAAGCTCCTAAAGACTGGAACAGCAATCCGATCAAGCTCCACTACTGCTAGGATCCACCGTAGGACCTGAGGGTTGGGAAAAAGATAAAAACAACGGGGTCAGACATAAGTCTGAGCGAGTCCTATAACTTTAACAATACAATCGTTAAAGTAACCAGAGAAGACATAAACTGATATACGGTAACATATAGGGATGAATGGCTACCCTAAGCAGTCAACTAAACGAAGATAAAGGATAAAGACGCATCTACCCTCCCTAAGGTAAATTACTAAACTGCACCACACCAGTCGTTCCTAACTTAAAGGTTGATCCCACCCAAGGACTTTTAAAATTTACTAATTAGTACTTGCGTACCCCTAGGTGACCAAGTAGGCGCCACGGGGCCCTACAATCCACTAGGTGTACACACTACTTCCCATTCGATCGGCTCCCTAACGTAGATACCCGTGCTGGCCCCACCGTGGGATGTATCATTCCCCAATGTGGCAACCTGATGAAACTAAAGGTGCACGGCTTATATCTACTCGATGCAACAACGGCTTACCTACCAGCCCGGGCCCACTCACGCATATGAAGCCCGTTGGACTTGCGTTGCCACCGCTAACCCGTTTGCCTCTTACAGTCAAGCCCAGTATGCGTGTCCCGTCCTCGACATGGGTCGATCCCACAAAGATACGTATGGGTTACTGGTTGAAATGGGCCTCCACAAGCTACCCACCTAAGCTTGTCCCTTTTTCTAGTATATCCCACTTAACCCTTTAATCATGTTTTAATTACATGTTCCATTTTGGTTAAGTATTCTAATCGTATTTTCTATTGCCACCCAAGGCAACCACTAGATTTTCTCATGCCACCCGAGGCACCCACTTAACCCCTCATGTCCCTCTACATGCTAATGTGGTTAAGTGTTTCTTAATTAATTAATTAAGAACGTAACCTTTGTAAAGACCTCTCACATTAGACTGTCTTTTATGACCGCTGGTTAAGCCGGTTGGGTCCGGGCAGCCTTATGTCATAACAGAGTCTAACCTCGTGTCTTTACATTAATTACGTATTTAGTTTGTGCCTAAGACCTCTCACATTGGGCTAACATTTGTAGCAACTGGTTAAGCCGGTTGGGTCCGGGCAGTTTTACGCTACAACTGAGTCCAACCTCGTGTCTTAGTCAATTAATTACACCTAATTAATCACCCTCATAATTTTATATTAATTATCCCTAATTAATCAAGTTTTCTTAACATGGGTAGACCTAACTTAATAGGTAAATTCCCATGGGGTAGACCTAACTCAATAGGTAAATTCCCAACACATAGTATGGGTACACCTAACCAAATAGGCAAATTCCCATACTATGTTTATTTATTTTGTGTTATGCATAATTATATTAATTTCACACAATCTTATTAACTTATGCATTTAATTACCCCATCGTTCCCACGTAATTTCGTTCATGATATAACACATATAAAAGGTGTCAACTTGCATATGAATGAACATGTTTCAAAGGTGCCATCTTGCATATTAACAAACACATAACTTGCATATGAACTTGCATAACATGTCACATAACTTGCATATAATATGTCACATAACTTACATATTCATTTTGCATAACAAACTTGCATATTAGCTTATAGACTTGCATAATGTGTCATCATGAACTTGCATATTAATAAACATGTAACTTGCATATTTACATACATGTAACTTGCATATTAACAAACATGTAACTTGCATATAAAGAAACATGTAACTTGCATATTTACATACATGTAACTTGCATATTAACAAACATGTAACTTGCATATTAACAAACATGTAACTTGCATATTTACATACATGTAACTTGCATATTAACAAACATGTAACTTGCATATTAACAAACATGTAACTTGCATATTTACATACATGTAACTTGCATATTAACAAACATGTAACTTGCATATTTACATACATGTAACTTGCATAGCATATTACCATGAACTTGCATAACATGCATATGATTACATAGCCCACAACTTGCATATTTAGCATCATGCAAACATAACATACATCATATTAAACTTGCATAAGCTTACATACTCAACATGCATAAACATAAGATTAATGCTAACATCATATCATATGATTCAAAGCTCATTAACCCACATACAAAACCATAAATCTCATCACATCTCATCTAATTAGTTTACCAAAAGATCATCAAAGTGATAGAAACTCACAACTAGCAACTTTGAACACCAAATGAAGAAGATTAAGATGCTAAGAAGGGATTAGAAGTTGATTAGAGAGTGATTAGTATGCAACCCTCTTCATAAAATTAGTGGAGGCCATGAGAGCTAGCATTTTGCCATAGTTTAGTTACTAGGTTTAATTATGAATGAATTAGGGTAGGTTAGGGTCTTATTTATAGATTAGGCAAGTGTTTTAGGCCATAGGATTAACCCTAGATTCAATCCAAGCCATCAAAGCATGTCTTGGGGAAGAAGTCAAGTGTAGGAACCATCTAGGGCCTTTAGATTAAAGATGGACCATGAGAACCATTCAAATGCAAAATCTGCACTTGAGCGAATCGGCCCACGGGTTGACAGCCAAACACCCTGGATTAACCCCTAGTCGACCCAGCGGGCTCGGGTCGACTTCAAAAATCGGCCGGTTCGGTTATTCCCCTCTCCCAATTCGCTGTTTTGAGCATTTTTGCATATTTATTTATTAAATTTTCAATTATATATATATATATATATCAATATATATATATATATATATATATATATATATATATCTACACAACCCATTTCACTTAATTAAGTATACTTTAATTTGGGAATTTTTCGTGAAACTTCGCGAGGCCATATCTTGGTCATACGGACTCCGATTTTCGAAAACTCGGACTCTATTTCGCGTATTTTTCCGAGACGAACGCAATGGCATAGCCCGTTTCCCTTGATTCCCATTTTAGAATTAAATTCTGCCTCGATTTATGTTATTACAGGTTATTGAAAATACGGGTTGTTACATATACATATTTAGCAGAGATCAACAAATACAACGTGAAGTACAATGTCCGACATACAATCCATTTTCAAGTTCGTTTTGGGTCTGAACGAAATCAGAGGCACCTTATTCCTCATCCCATATGTCCAATATAGGAGAGAGACCCTCGCATATCCGGTCAATTTCCAAGTACTTTTTAGACAACCACTACTTATTACCTTGTTTAGGTGTATGGCTGATCGACACTTTTCTATGAATTAGAAAAGTGTAATTTTATTATAAACTACAGGCGCACATATGTGTAGTATGTAGGTCGAACACAGATGGAATCTTAAATCAAATTATTTATGTAATTTCTTTGGCGAGCTAGACAAAACTTGGAGATTGATTTTGAAAACAAAAAATTGGAACTGCAAATAAAACTTTTATTAACTCGAATCAAGTCTGAATCTAATAAAATCTGCATTCAATTTATGACATTGGAAAGCAATTAAAAAGCAGAAATTAAAGTTGCAGAAATTAAATAACAAACAAAAATAAAATTAGGATTATCGTTAAATATAATCAGATGGTCAATCACTAATGAAAATAAGTGAAAAAGACGACTAATACTCTATCAAACCTAATTGTGTAGATGGCACCAGTTGCTAATAAAATAAAAACGTAGAAAAGTAAAAGAAAACTCTCAATTAGTAGATGATGATTTACAATGAGAATACAAGGATATGTATAGGATGGATAGCCAACGTAAACCCTAATACAATCATAAATGGGCCTTAGTTAATTTTACTAAAATTGGGTCTTTCTTCTTTTATTCTTGCTTCCTTGGTAATTCTTCATTGATTTGTGATATGCGTTGCCTTTCTACCAAGTGTTTTCTTGTCCAAAAAGAAACTGATGTGAGATCTTCGTCAGCAAGTTCTTATATGTAAATATACAACAATTTGATATCTATTATTATTACTTTCTGACTGCATGTAGCTAAGTCAGATATTTGTAAAAGTGACAAAATAATACCCAAGCAATATTTATTTATATACAAAAGATAAGATATAAGAGCACAAAATAAACACATTTCTATGTTAATCAAATACTCACGCACTTATCTTTTACTCGTCCTCGAGTAAAAAATGAAAATCTAAACTAGATAGGTCACACTTTCGTAGGAAGCACGATTGCATTGAGTGTATGCAACGAGCCGTTAAACCACCAAGTGTCCCTAGTAGGACGAGTGGTGTCTCGTGAGGGTTTTCAGCGAATAATACCCACAAAATCCAAGTGCAGTATGTTGTGGTTCTAATACAATTACATGAATGCAATGGACATATGCAAATGAAAACAAAAAAGAGCACATGACTTGTTTCGAGAAAGTGGTACAACAAATTAAGTTAACAATTTATGGTCAGTTGATTTTATTTTAAATGCCTCCACTTGTCACAAATTTTCAACATAATTCAAGTTTCCAATGTTAAATTCTAGTTTGGCCAGTTCGTTTGGTTGAAAACATAGTCAGTCCTAAAATAAATTCTTGTTTTGCTTGTCACAGTTCGCAAAGTGGTATTCTAATTTCCTTGTGTATTACTAGTCAAATCAATAAGGTCAAGAAGTGCTTGGATATCATCGCTTATTCTCTATTACTATAAAAATTAAAATTTATGATCAATTGCATAAACCTAACTTAAAAGACCAAGGTATACCACCTATGACAGATGGAACAGAGCTCGACGAATTGTGCAGACCGATGTTGACTTTGCGAACAACATGTCGGTAATCCTTAAGTGTCCAACTCGTAAAATGAGACCAAGATATACCGATGCTGACTATGTCAACAACATGTCGAATAGAGCTTGGCGGGTTTGCACACCAACGCTAGATTTACAAGCAATGTTGGATACCCTTGGATTACTATTATTATTATTACTATTAAAAATATAAGAACAAGAGAGAGTTACGCGAATTCATCTTAACACAACTTAGTTTTAAAGACTCAAAAAGCCAATATAAGTATTTTAAGTCCTCCACTCATTATACAAAGGCTACAATTTAGAATAGACTTCATGGTCATCACGTAAGAATCTTCCAATGTACCGGTTACACTATTATCCCTCAAAATTCAACTTTTCATTATATTTCTTATTCGATAAGAGAAAAAATACTATCAACTGACTAACAATTGCTATTTTATTTTATTGTATCAATATAAAATGAGTCATGTTTCAAAACAAAAATATGGTATGTTATTACGATCTAAAATGTATGATGATCCTGTCTAAATGCATGAAAATGGAAGAAAATTAAAAAGAATGCAATGAAGACTCCCTTCACACTTGGACAAAATAGTGTCCACACTATTTTTTTTTCTAAATTGGAAAAATAGAACCTAAAGGTGGATCAAATGCAAAATGATTTGTAAAAACGAAATGCAATTTAACCATTATATGCGAATGAAAATCATATGCAAAATGAAATCTATGATGATGAACATTTTGTAAAGAATGAAATTTCCTTTCCCCATACACTTTCCTCTATCGAAAATATTGCGTGATGATTTATTATTTGATTTGTGACGTACAATAGGCATGTCAGTGAATTATGAAATGAAAATCTTTCCCAAGCAAATTTTTTCATGACAATGATTTTTACTTTCAGATGAAGATTACCAAAATCCCATAAACTTAAGTTTTCAACAAAAGTTTCATTTGATGGTATGGAATTAGGATTATCCTTGAGGCGTTCCATATATTCATTATCGTCATTCAAAAGTTTATGTTCATCTTCAAAAAGTTCTTCGAAAGACATCGTGGACAATTCTATTGGAGTATGAAAAGCTTTCTGAAATGGTAAATATGTCGTGTCATCAACAATGGTTTCTATCATGTCGACTTGTCCTGTTTCAGAATCTTGGTCATTTGAAGAAGAAAGTGTCGACAAGGGAAGTGAAGGAGGCAAAGATATAGAAGATGGTTTTTTGGGATTGCTAACATTCAAAGAAGAAATAGTGTTGGGGTTACCGACATCAGAAGAAGAGATGTTAGGATTGACAACATTCGAAGAAGATGGAGATTTAGAAGGTTCAGAAGAATTGGCCTTGGTTGCCATCAGAAGAGCATCAAGATTTTGATTTTAGGTTGGGATCGAAGGATTATCGGGATTGCCGACATTATTTTCAATCGTTTTTGGAGATCTAAGTGTGGTGACCGGGTTAACCAAATTATGGCTTTCATCCTCACAAGTGTTCATAGTAAAAGAATTATATTTTGGATTTACCTCCGGTTGCCTAGTCAGTTTCTCATTTGTTCCTTCATCATATTCATCATTTGTTCATTTTAGCATCTCGATTATTTATTAGTTTCTCTAATCGAACAATATTACGTAAAGCTTCAAAAAATGAAGGAGACTGAGTTAACGACTGTAACACCCCGTATTTTCTGAGAATATTAAAAGAACAAATTAAAGTATACATAATTTTTAAACTGATAATTAAGGGAAACAGGTTATGCCATTGCGTTCGTCTTAGAATTCTACTTCGAATAGAGTCCAAGTTTTCGTAAATCGGACTTCATATGAGAAAGTTATGGCACCTAGAAGTTTCAGGAATTTAAATAAAATAAAACAGCTCAGATTCAAATTCGAAATTCAAATCACACACCCGGACTTGGCGGGAAATTTCCCGCCCAGGACCCAGGTCGACCAGGGGGTCGACCTGGGGTCAACCTAGGTCACATAGGTTGACCAGGGGGTCGACCTCCTCCCTTATTTCCAGATCCGAGGACTGGTTCATTTTTCTGCATTTGGACGCCCGTTCTGACCAGATTCGTTGATCCCTATGCTATATAAACACCCCTAAGGCTACAGTTTTCTCTACACAACTTCATTACGCATATACTCTGCCCTGATTCATATCAAAATAAATCAAAGACGGGGTTATGCTGCTCAAGTTCTTTGTAGAATCAATTTAGAATTCAAGTAGAGATTCAAAGGCTAATTCAACGACTTCAACAACTATTTTCTGAGAATCAAATCTAAATTAAAGAGTTGATGATCTTCGTCAAGGGAGAGCTATTCATTTTCAGAAAACAGATTCCAGAAATACAAGAATCGTTCTCTTTTTGTAGTTCAAGTTATTTTCAGATTTAAACACCTAATAGTGATTTTGGCAAGTGACGAAATGGATCTAAGCCCAGGCTTGATGATAAGACAAATCTTTCAGATTAATTCCTATCTTTCTATTGAATCAATGATTTACATGCCTAGGAAGTTATTATTCAATCTTGCATATCTTTGTTGGACAACTGATATATAATACTTTTAGGTTCATGATGTTATTTATATCAGATCTATACGTCTATGAGGTTATTTCTGTCAGTTTGTTTCAGATCCATCTTTGTTATATCTCAACTCTAACAGATCTATAATCCTCTTAGATCCATAATATTATATTTGACAGATCTACCATTTTAATGCCTGTTTTATGCCTACTCTCATTTGTGTTCCTCTTTCTTCCCCTTTATTTTATTAATCTAGATTAACCTTGAATCTAGACTGAAACTTATTATATGTGCGATTAGAATACGGTGGTATTAGGGAATAGTCAATTTGGTAATGGTGTAACATAATTTTGTAACTTATGATTTGGGGGCATAACTGGCTTTTATGCGAACTTGGGGTAATTGGGTATAACATGAAATCAACATTTATTTGGCATAATTTGGAACATGTATTATGGCATGATTGCTAAGATGCAATTTGGGGTAATTTGACATGAATTATGGAATATGAAATTTGACATATTGAACCTAGAATTGGCATGAACGACAAAGTATGAAATTTAGCATGAAAAAACCTAGTTTTGGGCATAAACTGTAAATTGGAATATTAAATTTAGCTTGGGCTTAACTATGGATTTGGGATGCCAAACATAATGCATAGTGATTTTGGGTATGACTATTATTGCAAATTTTGGGAAGAATGGGTATAGCCAATTTTGATTAATAACTTGAAATTGGAATTTGTTGGGCATAACTTGGGAATCGGAACATGACTAGTTTTGGTGTATTTGGTAATTAGCATGTAAAATCTAGATTTGGGTATATATGGTAAATGTGTAAATTGAAGATGAACATGCCTAACCGAGGTTAGATTGAGTTGTGGTGTAAAACTGCCCGGAACTGCCCGGCACGTCCAGTAACCACAACAACACCTACCTAATATGAGAGGTTAGTGCATCATGCCCAAGGAAAACCCGAGGTTAGATTGAGTTGTGGTGTAAAACTGCCCGGAATCGCCCGGCACATTCAGTAACCGCAACAACACACATCTAATGTGAGAGGTTGGTGCATTAATAAATCAATTAATGCTAATGAACAAGATGGATGACTAGGGTTAAGTTCATAGGAACGCTTAACCAGCATAGCATGAATGACTTGGGTTAAGTTCATAAGAACACTTAACCATTATAACATGAATGATTAGGGTTAAGTTAATGAGAAACACTTAACCAATATAATAAGATAAATGACCAGGGTTAAGTTAACAGGAAACACTTAACCAGTATAGCATGATGAATGGTTAGGGTTACGTAATATGAAACACTTAACCAATATAACTTGATTTGTGGTAAGGTTAAGTTAAAACAAGAGGGCAACATTTAACCAATATAACTTGATTGGTGGTAGGGTTAAGTTAACACAAAAAGGCAACACTTAATCAAAGTAACATGACAAGTAGGTGGGTTAAGTTAACTTGAATTGATTGATGACACTTAACCAATACAACATGATGAACACGTGGGGTTAAGTTAACAAGAAACACTTGACCAATATTGGTTGATGGAAGAACGGGGTTAAGTTAATAGGAAACACTTAAACCAATCCAATGTGATAAGTGAGGAGGGTTAAGTTAATAAGAAAACACTTAACCAACATGACATGATGAATGGGTGGGTTAAGATAACATGAATGGACAACACTTAACCAATATGGCATAATGTGTGGGAGGGTTAAGTACATATCGGGTTGGTGGGTAATATTAGTAAATATGAGCCCACTAAACCTAACCATTAAATAAACATGCTTGAACCAGAAGGAGGGTTAAGTACATATCGGATTAGTGGGTAATATTAGTAAATATAGGTCAACAAAACTTAACCATTAAGTAAACATGATTGAATCAGTGGGAGGGTTAAGTACATCTCGTGTAGGTGGGTAATATTTGTATATATAGGCCCACAAACTTAACCAGTAGGAAACCCTAGTAACGGGGACCCATTTCAGCAGTAACCCACATAGATGTATCATGGAACCCTGAACTAGGCAGGGTGGGGCACGATTGCTGGGCGGATTATAAGCGGTCAAAACAAAGGCAGGGGGTACGTCAGTGTAGGTTCCAATGGTTTATGGGCATGCACGTACTCCGGAGTGGGAAAAAGCAGGCATTGGGTACCAGTAGTTATACATCGTGCATCTTGAATCGTGTCGGGTTGCTATCATAGGGACTGATACACCTTATGGTGGGACCAGCACAGGGTATCTAACACGCAAGAGAGGGCCGATTGACACAGAGACAAGAGAAATTAATACAAGTAGGGAATCGATCGATAGGGTAGTAAGGGTACATCTAACATATTCATGGCAATTAGGCAGATTGAGGTGGAATCCTCATAATAGATGTACACCTGAAGGCTACCACAATTGCGGGGATTGGGATCACGTTATCATATTATACAGTTTACTAGTTGGGACACTAGTTAGATGGTGCAGAGATATAGGAATTAGAATAACATGGTAGTAGAGAAGTATAAAAAGAGTAGAAGCGCATTCAGTTCCCCCCCCCCCCAAGGTTCACAGGGAGGAAATGTTACCACTTAGCTCAGTTTACTTTCCATGTTCGAAGATAGTCGATGTATTGCTTTGGACTTTCTCTTCCACTGCTATGGCTGGTTAATGCTTTATTGGGGGAATATCATTGTTATGTTTCTTTTATATTTGGAAATTTTTAAATCAAGACAGAAGTTCTATGTATTACTTTTAAGTATGATTGAGACAACTATTGTAAAAGCTTGACTGAATCACATTGTTTATAAAATGACTTTATTTTTGCGCTGCTTTATTTGTCTGTCTTGTAATTTATCTGCATCTTTTACCTAAAATGCTCCACCGAAGTTAAGGCATTCCCTTTGTGAGTAACCTTAATGGAGGTGGGGTGTTTCACTTGGTATCAGAGCTGAAGGTTACCAGATCAGATAAAAGATTTGAAAAAAATTATTTTCAAAACGGTTTTAAAAGAAGCATTTTCAAAAGAAAAGTTTTGTTTTAAAGGCATATTCCCCAAAGCCATATGCACTATCCTTAGATCCTCTGTTTGAATCCTGGTTTCCTTCTTTCCTGAGTCTCCGAGGCTCCTGGCTTTCTGGGAGGTAACCTCATCGCGGCATGGTTCCGTAGGCTCGATGAGGCTACGACACCTGTCAAAGGGCGAAGAGGTGCCCAACCTCCATCCATAGTCGTAGTAGTTTCACCTGCGGCTAATTCTCTTCCAAGCTTTGTAGGGTTTCCCGTGCGATGGATGCAACGTTCGAGAGACTTGTCAGCATGGTTCACAAAGGAGGTAAAGAGAAAGAGGACAAAGGGGAAGAATAACAAACAAGGGACTGGAATATAAGAAGTGCGGAGAAAATAATAGATCCCGCAACAAGAGGAATTATCTTTTCTGCGGTATAGCGGGTCATTTAATTGTAGGAAGTAAAAGACAAGTGGTTGTTTTCAGCATGGTGAGGCAGGGCATCTTATCAAGGATTTCCCGAAGGACAAAGGATAGGAATTTTTAGGAAGGCAAGTGCATGCTTTCACCGCCATCGTACCTGAGAGAAAGATAGTAAAGTTTAGTTTATCTTTTTGATCATCCTGTTAGTACTCTTTTTATTTCAGTGCTTCACATTCACTCATATCTGCTTCCATAGTTGAGTCTCTGCACCTTAGTACTACTATAATAGAAGATCTCATTATTGTCTCAAATCCTGTTGGTGGTTCGGCTCATTTATCTTTGGTTTGTAAGGATTTGAGAATATCTAGATTAAGGATTGAGTTTAAGTATAATGCTTATGTTTTTGGTTCCATGGGCTATGGGTTGATTCTAGGCATGGGTTGGTTAGCTAGTAATTATGAATAGTTAAATTTTGACTTGCTTCGGGAATACCCTCGAGATTTCGTGCGATCCTGAGGATATCAGTTAGGCTTAGCTACCTAGAATCACTTGATGCAACTATTGATGATTTGCGATGCATTAGAGTAGTCCATGAGTACGCAGATGTTTTTGATTAGGTTAGGGATTCTCCCCATAAAACTCGAGATAGACTTCCGCATATATCTAGTTGACAATGCAAAGCCAGTTATGCGATCAACGATAGTTTTGGAGCAAGATTGGCGAGGATAGCCAGAGTCGGTTAAGTGCTCAATTGTTTGGTTGTTTTGCTATTATCATCTCACAGAAATCGTCCAAATTCGGATGAGGTATTCCTTGGGTGCTTGTCTGATATTGGTTTAGGGCTTTGGGGCTTGTACTTGTGGGATGTCAAATTTGACTAGGATGGTTTGCGTGAGAAATAAATGGTTGTGGCAGGTGCCCTAAGTAAGACTGATCTTAAGAGAGATAAAAAGTACATAGCAACCTTTAGGTTTAGACCCTCAGATTTGCGACATGATGGATAAGCTAAGTAGAGGAGAGACCTCTAATCATCTTAGTATATACACTTGGTATCATGGTTAACACCTGTTTATCTTGGAAAGATAGTGCGACTACATTGGATACCCCCTAGCATAGTAAGTGATCGAGGTCCCATCTTTACTAGTGAGTTTTGGAAATGGAGATCAAGAAGCTTCGCAATTGTGAAGTTAAATTAGTTAAGGTACAGTGGAGCGAAGCTCAAGGAGATGCGACTTAGAAGACTGAAGACTGGATACACGCAGCCTACCCTTTTTCTTTTTAAGGGTATATCCTTGATCTCTCTTTCCTTAAGTTTATGCATGTTGCCTTTTTAGTATATCTCCTTGATCCTATTACTTATCCTTAGGTAGAAACCAATGGATGTAAACATGTGTTTGAAACATGTTATGATTGGGGGTTGCAAGTGGTTGCTAGTGGTTGCTTGCGGATGCATATACACCCATTATGCACTAGATCGGCTCAGTCACTTTCATATTGCATATGCATGAGTGAATTTTTATATATATGAACTGAAACTTGACGTGTTATCATATGGATGTTGCATTTGTATGAATGATTGTGCACACATGTAGAAGTTATAAAGTACGATTAGGAATAATTCTGTACATAATGGACTCATGGCACTGACATAATTCGCATTTAGGAGGTCAACTGAATCAGAAGACCGCCTGATTTTGCATTAGATAAGGACATGTACGCACACTATGCATATGATCATGAAAGCGTTAGAAATCTTTTTACGAACAATGGACGCCTGTGATTGAATGGTTGAGTAGATGGATGTTGGATGTTAGGACATGCATTCTTCTTAACTTAGAGATTTCGGGGACGAAATCCTTAAGGAGGGGAGAATGTAACACCCCGTATTTTCTGAGAATATTAAAAGAATAAATTAAAGTATATTTAATTTTTAAAGTGAAAATTAAGGGAAACGGGTTACGCCATTGCGTTCATCTTGGAATTTTGCTTGGAATAGAGTCCAAGTTTTGGTAAATAGGACTTCGTATGAGAAAGTGATAACACTCAGAAATTTCAAGAATTTAAATAAAATAAAACAGCCTAGATTCAAATTTGAAATTCAAATCACACACCCGGGCTGGGCGGGAAATTTCCTGCCTAGGACCCAGGTCGACTAGGGGGACGACCTGGGTCACATAGGTCGACCAGGGGGTCGATCTGGGGGTCGACCACCCCCTATTTCTAGATCCGAGGACTGGTTCATTTTTCTACATTTGGACGTCCGTTCTGACCAGATTCGTTGATCCCTATGCTATATAAACACCCCAAAGGCTACAGTTTTCTCTACACAACTTCATTACGCCTATACTCTACCCTAATTTATATCAAAATAAATCAAAGACGGGGTTATGCCGCTCAAGTTCTTCGTAGAATCAAGTTAGAATTCAAGTAGAGATTCAAAGGCTAATTCAACGACTTCAACAACTATTTTCTGAGAATCAAATCTAAATTAAAGAATCGATACTCTTCATCAAGGGAGAGCTATTCAGTTTCAGAAAATGGATTCCGGAAATACAAGAATCATTCTCTTTTTGTAAGTTCAAGTTATTTTCAGATTTAAACAACTCATAGTGATTTTGGCATGTAACGAAATGGATCTAAGCCCATGCTTGAAGATAAGACAAATCTTTCAGATTAATTCCTATCTTTCTATTGAATCAATGATTACATGCCTAGGAAGTTACTATTCAATCCTGCCTAACTTTGTTGGACATCTGATATATAATCCTTTTAGGTTCATGATGTTATTTATATCAGATCTATATGTCTATGAGGTTATTTCTGTCAGTTTGTTTTAGATCCATCTTTGTTATATCTCAACTCTAACAGATCTGTAATCCACTTAGATCCATAATATTATATTTGACAGATCTACCATTTCAATGCCTGTTTTATGCCTACTCTCGTTTGTGTTCCTCTTTCTTCCCCTTTATTTTATGAATCTAGATTAACCTCGAATCTAGATTGAAACTTATTATACATGCGATTAGAATACGGTGGTATTGGGGAATATTCTATTTGGTAATGGTGCAACATAATTTTGTAACTTATAATTTGGGGCATAATTGCCTTTGTTGCGAACTTGGGGTAATTGGGTATAACATGAAATTAACATTTATTTGGCATAATATGGAACATGTATTATGGCATGACTGCTAAGATGCAATTTGGGGTAATTTGACTGAATTATGGAATATGAAATTTGACATATTGAACCTAGAATTGGCATGAACGACAAAGTATGAAATTTGGCATGAAAAAACCTAGTTTTGGGCACAAACTATAAATTAGAATATTAAATTAAGCTTGGGCTTATCTATGGATTTGGGATGCCAAACATAATGCATAGTGATTTTGGGCATGAATATTATTGCAAATTTTAGGAAGATTGGGTATAGCCAATTTTGATTAATAACTTGAAATTGGAATTTGTTGGGCATAACTTGGGAATCGGAACATGACTAGTTTTGGTGAATTTGGTAATTAGCATGTAAAATCTAGATTTGGGTATATATGGTAAATGTGTAAATTAAAGATGAACATGCCTAACCCGAGGTTAGATTGAGTTGTGGTGTAAAACTGCGCGGAACAGGCCGGCACATCCAGTAACCACAACAACACCTATCTAATGTGAGAGGTTAGTGCATTATGCCCAAGGAAAACCCGAGGTAAGACTGAGTTGTGGTGTAAAACTGCCTGGAACCGCCCAGCACATCCAGTAACCACAATAACACATATCTAATGTGAGAGGTTGGTGCATTAATAAATCGATTAATGCTAATAAACAAGATGGATGACTAGGGTTAAGTTCTTAGGAACACTTAACCAATATAACATGAATGACTAGGGTTAAGTTCATAAGAACACTTAACCAATATAACATGAATGACTAGGGTTAAGTTCATAAGAACACTTAACCATTATAACATGAATGACTAGGGTTAAGTTAATGAGAAACACTTAACCAATATAACAAGATGAATGACTAGGGTTAAGTTAATAGGAAACACTTAACTAGTTTAGCATGACGAATGGGTAGGGTCAAGTAATAAGAATCACTTAACCAGTAAAGCATGATGAATGGGTAGGGTTAAGTAATAAGAAACACTTAACCAATATAACTTGATTTGTAGTAAGGTTAAGTGAAAACAAGAGTGCAACACTTAACCAATATAACTTGATTGTTGTTAGGGTTAAGTTAACACAAGAAGGCAACACTTAACCAAAGTAACATGACAAGTAGGTGGTTTAATTTAACTTGAATTGATTGATGACGCTTAATCAATACAATATGATGAACACGTGGGGTTAAGTTAACAAGAAACACTTGACCAATATAACTTGATGGACGAATGGCGTTAAGTTAATAGGATACACTTAAACCAATCCAACATGATAAGTGTGGAGGGTTAAGTTAATAAGAAAACACTTAACCAACATGACATGATGAATGGGTGGGTTAAGTTTACATGAATGGACAACACTTAACCAATATGGCATAATGTGCGGGAGGGTTAAGTACATATCGGGTTGGTGGGTAATATTAGTAAATATAGGCCCACAAAACTTAACCATTAAATAAACATGCTTGAACAAGAAGGAGGGTTAAGTACATATCGGATTGGTGGGTAATATTTGTAAATATAGGCCCACAAAACTTAACCATTAAATAAACATGCTTGAATCGGTGGGAGGGTTAAGTACATCTCGTGTGGGTGGGTAATATTTGTATATATAGGCCCACAAACTTAACCAGTAGGAAAACCTAGTATCGGGGACCCATTTCAGCAGTAACCCACATAGATGTATCATGGTACCCTGAACTAGGCAGTGTAGGGCACGATTACTGGGCTGATTATAAGCGGACAAAACAACGGCAGGAGGTATGTCAGTGTAGGTTCCGATGGTTTACGGGCGTGTATGTACTCTGAAGTGGGAAAAAGCAGGCGCTGGGTACTAGTAGTTATACACCATGCATCTTGAATCGTGTCGGGTTGCTATCATAGGGACTGATACACCTTATGGTGGGACCAGCACAGGGTATCTACATGCAAGAGAGGGTCGATTGACACAGACACAAGAGAAATTAATACAAGTAGGGAGCCGATCGATAGGGTAGTAAAGGTACATCTAACACATTCATGGCAATTAGGTAGATTGAGGTGGAATCCTCATAGTAGATGTACACCTAAAGACTACCACAATTGCGGGGATTGGGATCACGTTATCATATTATACAGATTACTAGTTGGGACACTAGTTAGGTGGTGTAGAGATATAGAAATCAGAATAACAAGGTAGTAGCGAAGCAGAGAAAGAGTAGAAGCGCATTCAGTTTACCTTGCCTTACCATACCTTATGCTTATCTTGTGTTATCTTGTTATCCTTGTTATCACAGTATTGTCTTATATTCAGTTTATTCATGTCATGATGCTTTTGCCTGTTTATTATGCTGAAAGTCACTGGACTTACCAGACTTATGTCTGACCTAGTTTTGTTTCGCCTCTTTTCTTTCGTTTCCCCCTCCAGGTTCATAGGGAGGAAATGTTACCACTTAGCTCAGTTTTCTTTCCAAGCTCGAAGATAGTCGATGTATTGCTTTGGACTTTCTCTTCCACTGCTATGGCTGGTTCATGCTTTATTGGGGAATATCATTGTTATGCTTCTTTTATGTTTGGAAATTTTTAAATCAAGACAGAAGTTCTGTGTATTACTTTTAAGTATGATTGAGGCAACTATTGTAAAAGCTTGATTGAACCACATTGTTTATAAAATAACTTTATTTTTCCGCTGCTTTATTTGTCTTTCTTGTAATTTATCTGCATCTTTTACCTAAAATGCTCCGCCAAAGTTAAAGCATTCCCTTTGTGAGTGACCTTAACGGAGGTGGGGTGTTTCAATGACTGAAAGTTAGATTGCCTATATGGCTAACTCGAAGGCTTAGATTGAGGTGAAATTTGAGGATTGGGAATTGAAACTTGGTGATTCGAATTCGATATCATGGCGACATTATTGGAATTAGACCTTGAGAAGTCTGGATGATCTCTCCAACTAGGGTTATATGTGGATGAGTAGGGACTATTTTGAGTTATGACATCGACATGGTCTTGATGATAATAATGGGGTTGTCCATCTATGATTTGAAGAGCTTGAGTTTCTAAAATAAATTCGTAAGCATTTTCAAAACCAGTAAATTTTTGTACCCCTTGAATAAAAGAATGGTTAAGCTCAAAATTTCATTCACTTGGTGGAAATACAATATCAAAAGGTTGAACAATCTTAGTTGGGTAACATTGATCTCGAAGAGATAATGGTCTATCCATTCTGATAATGAGATTTGGAATGTTTTGATTAATTCGATTATAATCCATATTGTTTGAAATTTTTTGGTTTATCTAAGAACCCCTAGGAGAATTATGGTGGCTAATAATTTTCTCGCTCATCGTTATCAAATATAGAAAATCCAAAACTTTAATTTGACACAAGTAGCTATTATTACAAAATAAATAACATACTCAAATATATCTTATTACTTGATAAACTCGATTTGAAACAAAAAGAGGGTCTCATGGTCGTTCACGTATAGTATAAATACTATGGGATACAACCAATGTTTTTCGGGTAGTATGCAACGTCTTTTGCTAGAAGTTCAATAAATTGAACTAATATATATCGGCGATCAAACTCTTGAGAGAATCAATTTCATAAAATACACTCTTACAGTTAAATATTTTGCAATGTCTAATCAGGTTTTATAATTGAAAATAGATGAGAGTGATGGTTTTAAATATGTAATTTTTCCAGCCAACCATTGTAATCAAATAATAACTGCAGAAATTCTAAAAAATTGTACAAGCAAGCAGCTGCCTTTTTAGAAATTTTTTACAAGCAATTTCTATATTATTATTTTCTTTGCAGTAGAGCGCCTGTAGAGTTTAGAGAATTTTATAGTGGGGTATGGTTGTCCTTCTAAAACAGTTGAGTAGCTTCAGTGATTAAAATCCCACTATTTGCAAATTGCTTGACCTCTGAATCTTTGTTCGGTTTCTTGAATTCTTTTCTTCCCTTCGTTTTTGTTGTTGTTTATTTTAAAAAAACTAATAAACAAATGAAACGAAAACTGAAAACTAAAGAGGAAAATAATAATAATAAACTAAACTAACTCAGATAAAAATAAAATAAAATTTCAAACTAAAATAAAAAAAGTAGACGAAAAATAGAATGCACTCACTCACAGAGGTCAAGCTCACACATTCAATTAGTGAAGCCACCCATTCACAAATATCACACACCCTATAATATTATTATTTTTTCTTAGGGAGTAAACCAAAAAACGAAATAGGGAACAAATCAAGCAATTCACTTCATCATAAACCAAATTTCAGGCCACTAAGAAGGTCAACATGCCAAATTGAGACAACTCGAAAAAAAAGAGGAAACCCACAATATAAATCTAGTCAAAACCAAAAGAACAACTGAACAAATATTCACTTCTTTTTTCGTCAGGAACAATTCACGTAAAAAAAATTCTTTTGATTCTCGGTTTTTTTTCAACCCAAAATATACTTGGGTTTTTGTGATGGATTTTCGAATTGGGGTAGATGGAGTTTTCAAAATGGAGGTTTTGAAATCTATAGTTTGCAAACTCAGATTAGGGTTGGCTTGTCAACGCTAGGGTTTTACTGATGGAATTTCCCAGTTGTTCGAGGTGTTCAAAGATGGTTGCGATTTGGTGAATCGGGTTTGGAAGCTTGCGGCGGTGGTATTTGATGTTCGAACTGGGCATCTTTATGATTGCGGTGTATGTTATCGGGTTTGTCTATGGCATAGTGGGGTTCGGGTTTTGGATTTCGAATTTGGGGGAGGGTCTTCGAATCTGGCTTGGGGTTCGGCTGCTCGTGAGATATGTACGCACCGACTTGTTGTTTGTTTGTTTGGCAACGGTCTGGTTTGTTCTTAGTGAATTGTTATGGGTATGAAGATGAACGGTGTAGGTTTGTTCTTCGGATCTGGACAGGATGAAGACTTGGCAATGGGTTGCAAATTGTGTTGTGATGATGATGGTTTCTGCATGAAGATGAGCAATGGATTGGGGAGGTTGATCCGAAAGGTAGGTGATGGAAGAAGTAAAGAAGGGTATGATCGGCAGAGCCGTGGTGAAGGAAGGTTGCATGATTAGAGAAACAAAAAATAGAGAAGGAAATCTGTATTATAATAGAAAAATATAAAAAGAAAAAAAGATTTTTTTTTTTTGGAAGTGTTGAAAAACAGAAAAAAATGTAAAGGGAAAGAATTTGAAAAAGGGGGAAGAAATAAATGGAGAGAGAAATAGATGGAGAAAAAAAGTAAGAAATTGAAATAAAATTGGCAAGTTTTTTTCTTTTGTCAGGAAGATTAGAGTATCATTGAGTAATACCAAATCAAACCAATCAATAATTTTCTTCCACATATACAGGAAAAAAAAGGGAAAATAAAATAAAACTAACACGAATCAAAAATTAAATAATTAATAAAATTTAACTATTGTCTCCCCGGCAACGGCGCCAAAAACTTGACCGACACTTTTCTATGAAGTAGAAAAGTGCAATTTTATTATAAATTACAAGCGCATAGATGTATAGTATGTAGGTCAAACACAGGGAGGAATCTTAAATCAAATTATTTATATAATTTCTTGGGCGAGCTAGGCAAAACTTGGAGATTGATTTTGAAAACAAAAAATCGAAACTGCAAATAAAACTATTATTGACTCGAATCAGGTCTGAATCTAATCAAATCTGTATTCAATCTATGAACTAGGAAAGCAATTAAAAAGAAGAAATTAAATAACAAACAAAAATAAAATTAGGATTACCGTTGAATCTAATCAGGACTAATGAAAATAAGTGCAAAAGATGACTAGTACTCTACCAAACCTAATTGTGTAGATGGCACTAGTTGCTAATAAAATAAAAATATAGAAAAATAAAAGAAAACTCTCAATTCATGGATGATGATTTACAATGAGAATACATGGGTATTTATAGGATAGATAACCAACCTAAACTCTAATACAATCATAAATGGGCCTTAGTTAATTCTATTAAAATTGGTCTTTCTTCTTTTATTCTTGCTTCCTTGGTATTTCTTCATTGATTTTAATATGCGTAGCCTTTCTACCAATTGTTTTCTTCTCGAAAAAGCAACTAGATGTGAGATCTTCATCAGCAAGTCCTCATATGTAAATAATAGCAATGTGATTTCTATTTTTATTTTTTTCTGATTGCATGTGGCTAAGTCGGCATATCTGTAAAAGTGACAAAATAATACCCAAGTAATATTTATTTATATACAAAAGATAAGATATAAGAGCATAAAATAAACACATTTCTGTGTTAATCAACGGCCCTATCAAGACATCAGCAATAGCCTAAACGATGTGAAGATCTCCGGTCTTCAACCATCGTCTTCATCTTTGACTTTTAATCGTTGTAATAATTATTCAGAATGGGTTATACTCGGCCTTTTCGAATAACTTACATATCATTATAATCATGTGCCAAACACACAAAGATAACCCACATTTCGTTCCAATACAGAATATTCTTTTATTTAGATATTCGTTACCTTTAGAAAAGGTTCTCATTAATTTTATCGAAGGTAAATACTTTTAATCTCAAAATTCATATCTCAATGATTATCCTGATATTTTTGTAAATTAATCTCGTCTTAATTGGGTTAATGAACAATCGCCATTTAAAAGCCTTGTTCACTATAAATCCAGAATATAGTTTTCCATTTATTATGGAATCTTTACATAAATCCAATTTGTTTTAATAAATTGGGAAACAAATCCCTAAATCTTATTTAAAAGATTCATCCTTTTCATGGTTGGGTTCAAGAACAATTTTATTAAAGATATCATTCATGACGAACCTCAAATCAGTTTAGTACATTCATATATTAAATCTCACTGTAGTTGCAAAATAGAAAATTAGGATAAAAATAATATTTATCTTTCAAATCATGGAATATTTGACCCAAACTCCTTCCAAATCACTTATTATGATTTATCATATTTTAATAATTTTATTAAGGCCCTTGCAGTCGGTTTCCAATATCGGCCACCAACTACATCCATAGCGACCTTTTTCAAAACTGATTTGGACATATTTTAAGATCTAACCATTCAAATTTAAACCACTTATGTTCATTGGAAAGATCTTTTGGTAGAACCCAATGGTTTCGGTTTTAGGAGAATCAGACGGTCGGATCTCCTTCTACATCATTTCGAAATTAGGGTGTACGTTCACAAACTATTGTTCTGCGATGCATTTTATTCAAGCCCTAATCGATTTTATAATTTATAAATAAATTGAAACGTTCCTAAACTTCCTTTATTAATTATATAAAATTTATATAATTTCTTTAGAAAATTTGTTTCGGTCATTTAGCTTCAAAGTCAAATATTTCACTATTTGGTCAAATTTTATATTATTCTAATGAATAGAAGACTACCTTTCAAACGTCTACTACATATTCTAACTAAACTTCACTTTGAAAAGTTGCTATTCATTTAAAATACAAATAATTTACCTAGCCATGCGTATATTAAAAATACTACAAAATAATTCTTCATAGTTACATATATTCATCGATATAAACGTATCCATCCAAAATCAGACATCGAATTTTAATTTCAGTTTTCACCTCATACTTTATATTATTAAAATATTAATTTTTTTATTCTAGATTGAAATAAAATTCAACCAAATATCATGCAATTCCGTTTATATGAATCGAATCCATCCAACAATAGTCGCAAATAACTATTTAACATCCAAATGATGTCCAGTGTACATTTAGCAAACATGCATCAAAATTATTGAAGCTTATCTTGCCTTGTTAATCAATCGATTAATACACGAACTACAAACCAGAGACAAGTGTAAATCAAAAATCATCCCAAGACCCGTGTGGAGTTTTCCGCCATCAAACAATTATTTGATTAATTATTTATTTCATCTAATTAATTTTATTTAAATATGTGAACATAAACATGCCGTTCGACTTGTAAATGTATTTTTTGTCCAATTTCAACTACAACAAATAACTGAACATTATTTTCAACATGTTAATTATTTTAAATTCACATCCATATCATAACATAAATAACCATCCATTGCAATTTACGGCGCCACAAAGTGTCCATCCACATTGTTTGAAATACGACTGTCGTATATTCGGACAACGCTTCTAATAATAAATAAACCGAGTGAATAGTTGATCGTGTGTTGAACTCAAGGGATATGACATGTAACAGATAAAATAGCTGTATTAAATATTTTAATACCGCTTCAGTTGTGACATAAATTGTTTTCTAACTTGCAACTTACTTAACTTTGCCGCACTAACATAAAATAGTTAACTAATTAACTTTTCATAATTAATTAAGCTACTTAAACACACTAATTAAAGCAAGAATCTCTCACCCTAGCCATCAGATAACTACACACTGCAATGTCGGACTTTACGATGTGCGCTACCACTTAAAAATGTCAACTTTTTAGCTCTGAATGGCTCCAAACTTTTCGGCAACCCTTGTACACATCTACACTAGCGATTGGAGCAAGAAAGTTATGATATTTAGCCAAATGGAGGTTCGGGAAGCTCAACCGTTTGTTGTCCAGCGAAGATGGAAGATGTTGCGTGCTCCACAAGGTGACATGTGGCATGTAAGGTTCACAAATGAGTTGTTAGAGGTAAGATGAGTGGTAGGAACCCTTAAATGAAGCTCCTTTTCAAGTTTTGCACCAATTCAAGGAACAGAAGAGGAGAGAGGAGGGGAGGGGGTCGTCGACCTAACATGGGGGAGGAGGAGGGGAGGTGCGGCCGGCATAACAGGCGGAGGAGCAGCGGCCGCGGGGCCCACTGAGGCGGCGGAAGGAGGAAGGGGGAGAGTGGTCTCCAATAATTGATTTTTGGCTCTAAAACCTACTTTAGCAAAATGAATGATAATTTAGCATTAACCAAGCTCAATTAGCCTTAAGCCCTCTTATGTAGGCACCAAGTGAGGAAAACAAGTCATGTGGGGAAGGGAGAAGCCTAAGTGACTAATTTTGATTGGCTCAACTCTATTCATCGAATGACCAAAAGATGAGATATATTTATTACTACATGAAAACTACATTCCACTCCCATGACCACATGTTAACTCCAAAAAATACAAAATTTGGAATCTAGCTACGTTATCGAATTTCAGTTCCAACGAATTAATCCGCATCAAATTTGGAGTTCATTTGAAAAATGGCCTTATTTTGAGTTAAATTCGAATTCAAACTACATTTTCAACGTATTTTCATAGGTCGTTCTTCTACATGTGAGCTCCATTGAGTTCGAAATTTTAAATCCTAACATATTTCGACTTTTTGGATCAGCAATTTCGTTGAATTCCGAGACTGTCCAAAAATTGTGCTTTTTATAGGCGATCGATATAGTTTTAAAATATCAATATTCAAATTCGAAACTTATAAATGGGTTTAAATATTTTATTGACCCTGTTGTACATCAAATAAAATATAAAAACTAATTTTAAAATTATTCTCAAATTTTATCGAGCAAAAATAACCAATTTATATTCAAAATCCATTAAAATATACTAAATGAAAATTTTAAATCGGTTCTGAAATTCTGGGTCGTTACAGTTATGAATTTGTCCAAAACTCAAATTTCTGTATTCAAGTCCAATTCACATGGAATTAGATTATTTATAAAATATCAATATCATCGAATACCAATTATAAATTCCTTTTATGCAAATAATAATTAATTCAACATCCCTTGTCATTACAACTAATACCATCTCTTGATAATAGTGAAGTCGTTCAAGTTTGGGTATTTTAATTACCTCTCAGACCTTGATCGACAACGGTCTTATCTTGAGACGAATAAGAGTTTGTAATACAAAACTCACATCACTTATCATAAAAATCCCCTCCTCTATCTCTTTCAAAAATATGTTTTTTAAATGCCATTTCTTATATTTGGAAAAATCTATTTCCAATTTATCCAATGAAAATTACTTCATTACATTTATAAACATTGTTTATAAATCAACTTCCTTATTTTATAATAAACAAGTTTCCATTTAAAATCGATTCCCATTTGAAATATTTTATTATTATAACCAATATATGAGCATATAATCTATTTTCATATTAAAATTCTAAATTTCTGTTTAATACAATTCCAATATCTTTTGGAAATAAATTTTATTTCTATAAATTCAATATGGTTGAGTTCCAATCATAAATCATATGGATTTATTTCAATTCAATTTACATTCTGAACATTGGAATAAATTTCGTCGTTTTCTTCCCAAAACGATTCCAAATTTACTTTTTAAATTCATACTTGAATTAAAATTTCAAATTATCCAATGAGAGTTATTTTTATTTATTTATAAATATCGTTTATAAATTTCACTTCGAGTTTTAAGTATTAAAACAAGTTTTTATTTCAAAATTCATTTGAAATTCCATTACTACTTCGGAAAAATAAATTTCCTTTTTAAATTCACACATGAATTTGCATTTCCAAATTATCAACTGATAATTTTTCTTTCCATTTATAGCATTATTTATAAATTCAGGAACCTGTTTTTAATATTAAAAACAAGTAAATATTTCTCAATCCATTCAAAATTCCGTTCCTATTTCGAAAAGTAAATTTTGGTTTTTAAATCTAAAAATCCCTTTTTGACATTTTTAAATATAAATATCTAGCGCAAGTGATATTCAAACATCTAAAACACCCAATTTCCAATCACAGGTTTTATAACAAATCATATATGATAATATATATGAAAACAAATAATAATAAATTTTTAGGAATCCAGTTGGATCCCTCCAACCTGTTTTTCCTGCATCCACGGATGTTAGACAACAAGAATAATACCAATCCTGCTTCAAGGTAAGATATCGCGGTATAAAAGGTCATCAACTCAATATATCGTGGGAAGATAGGGTCATCCACTAATGATATTGCGGGAAATATGCAGTATGTATATATATATATAATAGCCACAACCACCAAGCCTAAAAATAAATAGTATATATTATAACCAAAATTCATCAACAGTTATCCAATGCATCCAAAAAATAAACAAACATCATATAAAAATTATTTTAAATTAAAATTCATTTATAATAAAATTGTAAACGAATTTCAGAGAGTGAGTTTACTCACCTCGATTTCATTTGCCAAACATCCTTTTAATTCCATATCTCGCAGCGATGAATCGTCTCGAATCGGCTATCTAGCACCATTGGTCATTCGATTTTATTTAACGATTAACCATTTATTAATTTTAAATAACTACTAACAAATAAATAATTAATTCTTCTATGTATTTTAAAATTTATCAAAACGTATACCTTGCAGTCTGAAGCCAAATAAGAAATAATTGATTTACTACTGCTACAAATCAGCTCAAAATCAGCTTCTACCTCATTGGAAATCCATCAAGTATTTCACCTACAATATTTCATCTCTTTTTCCATCACCTAAAACCAATGCCGAACTATTGTTGCTATTGTTTGTTCACCACAACATCGCTGACGTCAACTGCGTCTTCACCAATACAAAGTTTCATCTTTTCAATCACCAACGCCTTCCACTACGAAGTCAAAATTTGTCTCGTTGCCAACTAACTGAATCCAAACTCACGTTATTCAACAAAACCCAAGGATCATCAGACTCACCCAATCGCGAATTCACCCATTACCTGCTCGACACTTGAATCCAAACTTTAATTCATCTATCGATGATCCTAGCATCCCATACCAGAACCCTAGCTCGCTGTGAAGAATCGTGCTCAAGAAAACAAACTTGAGCCCTTCTTCCTCATCGCGACTCCCTGGAACCCGGCTATAGATTGCGAAAAAACAACAACCGAACATTATCAAATCTCCATTACAAGTCTTCCCCAAACCTAGAAACGCCATGCCATCCTTCAATTTACCTAGTTTCGCCCTAAACTCGAGTAAACCGCAACCTAGGATCGACGGTAGCTAAGTCGAACTACCACAGACCACGCCGCACTTGAAATCGTGTACACCACAAGAAGCTTTTGAGAAAACAGGCTCAAGGAATTTGAAATCAATGGATTTCATTGATTATTTATTTTTTATTTAATTTTTTGAAGAATTCGAAATATAGAATGGCTTTTGATTTTTCCCAGAAAATGAACGAGAGGGGTGTGGGTTTTATAATTAGGAAGGGGACAAATTTCTACGGTTCGAGAAAGAGAATAGGTCCGCGCGAATAACTTTTTAGGTCTGCGCCATTAAATCTTCTTTTTCCTTTGCTGTGAAGGATGGAAACATAACGTACATGATATGAAAGAAGAGAAGCTATAGATAGGTTTTCAGAAATATTCGATAGGAAAGAATTGGTAAGACCTATTTATTTATTTATTTATTTATTTTATTTGAACCGATATAATTTTAACCCCTTTAACTAAAAATATCTTATGTTTTCGAACTCTGTTAATAGCGTAACGACTGGCATCCCTAGGTTATACCACTATTCTGGACACACTGGAACATGTTTTGAAGCCTAAATCGATCATATCGAAAAGGTATTATTTTAAATTAAATTTGATTTAATTATTTCCAAGCATTTTCTGGCCGTACAATCAAACGATAAATCTAAACGTTATGAATTTTGAAATCCGATAATAATACACAATTACTGATCTGATGGAATGGTTTTCAATGAATTCTGAAATCGTTTGAAATTTGGCTATCTCACATATCAACTAAAATTGATTAAAATATATTTTAAGTTCAAACCAATCAAATTCACCAATAATAAATTATTTTTATTATCATTCTAATTCAATACAAAATTTATATTAATCGACTGAATCGTTTACATTCAGTTTTAACTCTTAATTTAACTATTTTGTTGTTTACATCTACTATAATTCGATATATTCGAAATTAAATCGTATATCGATTGTTAAATCGATAAATTTCATATTAAAATTCATTTATATTTCCAATTCAACATTTAAACTAATTTAAATGTTCAATATTAAACGACCAAAAATCCGAGATGTCACAATTGGACAAGTTACAAATACAATAACGAAATTGAATATCGTAAAGCATTTCCTTTTAAATGGTTCTCAAAATTTCAAAAGTGCTACCTTTATGTTCTCTTTGTACTAGCATTTGTGTTCTGTTCAGGGAAACAAAGCGAATTGCTGTAGAAACTTTGTCGAATCGTTTAAATTGAAAAGATTTATGCGATTTAATTATTTTATTGTATTTGTAATCAGAGGTAAGACAACACATCAGCAAAGTGTAAATGATCCATTAACATAACATTCACCGATAAAATTATTTTAATAAAATGTCAATGCAAATTTATATCATACTTTTTTATTAACATGTTAGGGTAATTGGACAATAATTTTACTGATCGGAGCTAGATATACAAACAACGAAGGGAAACTGAAGACTCAATAAGTGATTATTTTAATAATGGTGTAACACCCCACCTCCGCTAGGGTCACTCTTGCAAGTACACTAGCTTTGGAGGGGTGTTGGACAAGGTAAACATGCATAACGATATCACAAGACAGAACATATAAGTAAAACAGAGTAAGAAAAGCAGCGCATAAAATTACTATTTCAAAACCATAGTCAAGTTACATCAAAGTACTTAGTCATCATTTTCCCAACAAAACAAAGTCTAGAAAAACATAAACTGAAAACTGGAAATAACATAAAGTAAACTATCCCCAAAGTAGACGTGGTAAAGCCATAGCAAGCTCAAGTCCAAACCGTACATGAGCTATCCATTAAGCAAGCTAAAGATCCAAGCTAGGTGCTAGTATTCCCACCCTGAGAACCTGGGGGGGAAACGGAAGAAAAGAGGCGAAAGAAAATGGGTCATTCAAAAAGACTGGTAAGTCCTACCTACTATTAGTATAAAAACTAATAAAGTTAACTGGACATGTAAAACAGAGATGAAACATAGGATGATAACTGGCATGGTGAAAAGTTAACAAGATAGATCAAGTGTGGCATCGCATATACAAGGTTAAGTTGCACCAGGTGTACTAGTATTCTAATCCATGTCAAGTATAAACAAGAAATGATCCCTTGGCCCAAAGTTGGCCCAACATCATCAGGTGACCTAAATCAAGGTCCAACTACTCGGTCTAGTCGATCGGCTCCCTATAAGCCTAACTCGTTGTGTATCGGTGTCATACGGCTTAATCCTGGAATGTAGTTAACTGTGCAAGGTCCACCCTAGGGTGTATCCAGCCCTAAGGTGTAAACCACAGACACAATTCAAGCACGCACGGTCTAAACCTACTGGTGCACATGTTCAACTCCGGACTTAATGTGCACGACCATGGTCCGCCTGAACAACCGGTGCACCGTTCAGCCGTCTCTTTTGGTCTCTTACAATCAGTCCAGTAATCGTGCCCTAGCCTAGTCCAGGGTACCCATGATACTCCCTAGTGGGTTACTGCTGAAAAGGACCACATAACTAGGATTTCAAGCGGGTTAAGTGTGGTTAACCCTATCCTAACCATGTATTGAGTTGGTCAAGTGTATCCAAGCAGTTCATGACTTAACCCTATCAATACATCGTGTTTAATTGGTTAAGTATTCAAGTAGTCCATGACTTAACCCTACCAACCCATCGTGTTTAATTGGTTAAGTATTCAAGTAGTCCATGACTTAACCCTACCAACCCATCGTGTTTAATTGGTTAAGTATTCAAGTAGTCCATGACTTAACCCTACCATGTGGCATTAATTAATTTAATGCACCCCAACCTCTCACATTAGACTTTGTTGTGGTTACTAGTTAAGCCGGGCGGGTCCGGGTAGCTTTACACCACAACCTAGTCTAACCTCGGGTTTTAAGTGCGATATGACCAACTACTCACATTGGGTCCTATTGTTTGTAGCCACTAGTTAAGCCGGTCGGTTCCGGGTAGATTTATGCTACAAACTCAACCCAACCTCGAGTTGGCCACTTTCATGTTTTCTATATGTCATGTCCACGTTCATGTTTTCAAGCATAAACACATGTCAAACTTTCATGTCATATTTTCAAGTCATGCTTTCATGTTATTTACGTTTGCCCAACTACCCATAACGTATTCCCATCGCACGTAAATTCGCATCAACGCAAATAGATCAAAGAGGGAACATAACAATATGACAAGGTGGGCATAAGGTGGCAAAGTCTATCACAAGTTAAACATGGTGATATTTGAGGCAAGGGTGTTCAACATACTAGCATATGGCCTCAACATGTATGATAGCATAAAAGGTGACTTGGCCTCAAACATATCAAATAGCATAAGGGTGCTTTGGCCTCAAGCATGCATAATAGCATAAGGGTGATTTGGCCACAAGCATGCATAATAGCATAAGGGTGACTTGGCCACAAGCATGCATAATAGCATAATTAGCAAATAGGCTCAATATCATCATATGCATGTTAAGAAACATGAGGGGTTAAGGTTTGTTAACATGCATAAGCCATAATCCATTTCATAGCATTTTTTCCAAAGGTCAACATGAACGATACTAGGTTCATGATAGGTCCACAATCATAGATCAAGAGAGGCATGAATAGATCTATGCATACAATGATAGGTTCAAGGCAAATATTGCACTTAGGTCCAATTCCAATCTACACATGTATGGCATTAAACTTAGCAAATAGGGTGATAAACTTGTGATTAGCATATAGGTTGCATCATGGTAAGTTAATATCAAGGTCATGAGGGGTTCTATGTTGCATTTATGCACAATCACCACAAAAAGCTCATAGCTTTCCACCCAAAAGTCAACATAAGTGGTACTAGATTCATGATAGGTAAGCATTAGGTCCACAAACATAGATCAAAAGGGTCATGAATGAATCTATGCATGAAATCCAAGACAAGCATAACACAAAAGTCTCATTTCAACTTGCTACATGTCATATTAAGTTCATAGTTTAAATCTAAGAGTAGAATAGGGCTTACAATGCTATGAAGACTATAAAATAAAACAAGATTGAGACGAAGCCACTAGCAAATCCGCAAGGAAAATAATATGCTCCACCCTAAGCCTTGAGAAATAAGTAAAATAGCTTCTATGACGAAGAAAGATGGCTCTTTGAACTAAGAAAGATAGCTTCTTGGACTTAGATTTGATTTGGAACACTCATGCTCTCAAGATGAAGATGGAGGCCATGATTAGGGAGCATTTTGGCAGCACTTAGTTGTAGGATTGATTTGTGTGGGTTTAGGCTAGGTCTTAGGGTCTTTTTATAGAAGTTTAGGTTAGTTTAGGCCATAGGATTAACCCTAGTTTAGATCTAAACCATCAAAAGTCGTCACAGGCCAGCAGAACAGACCAGAGAACCAAAACAGGTGCACCAGGCCAACCAGGGTCAAGCCAGAAAGCTGTGCAGGTTTCTGGCTCGACACGGGCGCACTTCCCAAGTGCGCCAGTGTATTTTTGTGCTGGCGCACTTCACAAGTGCGCCAGTGCATTCTGGCTTGTTTTCGGTTTTTCTGCCTAACTTCGTTCGTCCATATCTTCTTCATACGGACTCCGATTTTCGAAAACTCGGACTCTATTTCGCGTATTTTTCCGAGACGAACGCAATGGCGTAGACCGTTTCCCTTGATTCAGATTTCAAAATTTAATTCTGCCTTGATTTATGTTATAACATTTTATAAAAATTCGTGTTGTTACATTCTCCCCTCCTTAAAGGATTTCGTCCCTGAAATCTCCAAGTTAGGAAGAGCGTATCCTACCATCCATCATACATCTACTCAAAACATCATCCACAAGTAATCATTGTCCTTAAAAGATTCTAAATGCTGTATGATCATATGCAAAGGTGTGTGTATATGTACTTATCTAATTCGAAAATCAGGCGGTTACTGATTCAGTAAACCTCCTTAATGCAAAGTATGTTAGTGAAATGAGTCCATATGTATGCAAATTCCTAACATAATTCATAATCTCTATATGAGTGCACATAACATTCATCCATATGCAACATCCACGTGATAGCATAACAAGTTTCAGCCATGAATAAGTATAAGCACTCATGCATATGCAATATGAAAGTGTGTGAGCCGATCTTAGTGCCTAATGTGTATCATGCATCCACGAGTATCCACTTGCAAACACTTGCAACCACTGGCAAACATCAAGCATAACATGTTTCAAATACATGTTTCATCCAGAGGGTTTCTACCTAAGGTTCTCATGACAAGGTTAACGAGATAACAAGATAAACATGGATAGCAAAGGAAAGATATGCTAACTAGGAAAAGAGATTGAGAATGTACCCTCAAAAAGGAATGGATAAAGCACACGCATCTTCTCCTCGGTTTCCCAAGTTGCATCTTCATCGGCTTCACTCCACTGAACCTTTACTAACTTGACTTCTCGATTCCTCAGTTTCTTGATCTCCGTTCCCAAGATACGAATCGGAGCTCGCCTAAAGGTTGCCTCTTTCTCTACCTCCATGTCTTCAAGAATACTTGGTTCAACCACTTCGGCGGATCTGTGCAAACACTTCCGGAGATGCGAGACATGAAAGACGTTATGCACTCCGGCCAGCTTCTCAGGCAATTCCACTCTATATGCCATTTGCCCAATTCTCTCAATGATAGGGAAGGGCCCTACGAACCTCGGTGCCAACTTCCCAACTGCTCCGAATCGAACTACATGACGCAAAGGAGAAACCTTCACAAAGACCATATCTCCCACTTCAAACTCTAAGTTCGTCCTTCGCTTGTCTACATAGGATTTCTGTCTGTCTTGGGCCATCTTCATCCGTCTTCTCACCAATTCAACTTTCTCGGATGTGTCCCGTATCATATCGGGCCCAAGTATAAGCTTATCCGTCGTCTCCCACCAACATGATGGTGACTTGCACGGCCTCCCATATAAAGCTTCGGATGGTGCCATCCCTATGCTTGCTTGGTAGCTGTTATTATAAGCAAACTCCACTAGAGGAAGATGATCTTCCCAAGTACCACCAAAGTCAAGGATGCATAGCTTCAACAAATCTTCTAGTACCCCATTCACCCTTTCGGTCTGGCCATCCGTCTGTGGGTGATAAGCCGTACTTAGATTCAATCGTGTACCCATCGCTTCTTGCAAACTATTCCAAAATTGGCTAGTGAAGATTGGGTCACGATCGCTGACTATACTAGAAGGAACTCCATGCAATCGTACTATCTCTCGAAGATAAACAGATGCTAGCCATGATGCGGTCCTCTTGCTCTTCACCGGAATAAAATGAGCACTTTCCGTAAGTCTATCAACTATGACCCATATCCCATAAAGCCCAAAAAGTTTGGTCAACTAAGTGGACACCTTCATCCTAACTATATGTCCAAGAAACCGAACTTCCTATCTCCAAAAATGGCATTTAGAGAACTTGGCTTTCAACTGATGAGCTCTAAGCGTATCCATAACCTCCTTGAGGTGTGTAGCACGTTCTTCCTCGTCCTTAGAGAAGACCAGAATATCATCCATGAAAACAACCACAAACTTGTTAAGGAACTCCCTGAACACCCTACTCATCAAATCAACAAAGTATGTGGGTGCATTAGTCAAACCAAACGGCATGACTAGCCATTCAAAGAATCCATCTGGAGTCCTAAACGCAGTCTTATCAATACTATCCTCAGCCACTCTAAGCTGATGGAATCTGGTCGCTAGATCGAGCTGAGAGAAAACAGAAGCGCCAACCAGCTGGTCAAAGAGATCATCAATCCTCGGTAACGGGTGTCTATTCTTCTTTGTCAGCTTGTTCAACTCACGATAATCAACACATAGATGAAGCAAACCATCCGCCTTAGTAGCGAATACCACCGGAGCACCCCATTCCGAAATGCTTCGCCTAATGAAATTTTTCTCAAGAAACTCCTTGATTTGCTTGCTAAGCTCTCTTCTTTCTCGCGGGGCCATGTGCCTAACAGGCAATGAAACTGGCTTGGCATTATCAACCAGATAAATACGGAAGTCTATCTCGCTTCTAGGAGGTAACCCCTTCACCTCATCAAAAACATCAGGATATTCTCGGACCACCCTCACAGATTGAAGGTTGTCAATAGAAGAGTCGAGGGATTCAAGATAACATAACATGACGGGATCCATAGGTTTACAAGAAATTTCTTGGGTATTACCGAGGCGAGTCATGAGCCTCTCCACCGTATGCTCACAATCAGGAATGGCTCCATAACTGGACAACCAATCCATGCCCAAAATCAACCCGTATCCCGAAAACCCGAGAACATAAGCATTACAAATGAATTCTACGCTCACGATAGAAATCTTCAAATCCACACAAATCACAGATAGATGGGCGGAACCCTCAATTGGATTTGAAACTCTAACGGGATCCTGAACTAGACTAGTACTTAGGTGCAAACTTTCAACAAGATCAGAAATAAAACTATGCGATGCACCAGAATCAAATAAGGTGCGAACAGGGAAATCAGAAATGTAAACATGACTTTCTATAGAAACACTACCTCGATCAAAAGCTGGAAGAGCGAGGGGAGCCTGCAACTGCCCTCCAGAGGGTCCTGCTCGCTGAGTTTGCCTTTTCCCTTGTCCTCGCTTTTTCGGGAAATCCTTGCTATAGTGTCCAGACTCTCCACAATGAAAGCATTTGTCCAACTTCCTCTTCTTCTTCCTACAGTCTTTGACTATGTGCCCAGTGATCCTACAGAAGTTGCACTTTCTTGTGTCCTTTGCCTTGTTGTTGTTGGCCTTGTTTCCCTTCTTGTTGTTCTTGTCTCCTTTCTCGGAATCTTCCTTCTTGCCTTGAGACTCATTTGCCTTGACCTCCTTCTTACCACTCTTATCTTCCTCTTGAAGCAGGGCCATATTCACCAAACTCTCGAAGGTCTCCCTCATGGGTATATGTGACCTGGCCAAACCGTGCAATGGCTCGTTCAATCCTAGAGCAAAGTGTAGGCCCTTCTTCTGAGCTGTGTTAACCAAGTCTAAACCGAACCGAGAAAGCTGATTAAACTTATCCACATATTCCCTCACGGTCATGTCCCCTTGCTTTAGTGATAGGAACCTCTCCATCTGAAGGTTCTCTTCTATCGATGATAGAAACCTCAGTCCAAACCTTCTCCTAAAGTCATCCCAAGTCTGGATTGGCCTAGTAGTGGTGGTGACTACCCACCAATATGCAGCTTCCTCTTTCAATAGCCATACTGCCAACAGAACTTTTCTACGGTCTTCCACATCAAAGATAGTAAAGAGGTCTTCAGTTTCTTTTAACCAGTTTCTTGCCTCAACATAAGTCTCTGTCCCAATAAAATTCTTGCCACCCATCGCCTTAAAGTCCTTGCAAATCTTCGCGAAATCCGCTTGTGGATGCGGAGGAGGAGGAGGAGGAACCTCAGCTACGGGAGGAGGAGGAATGTTAGCCATGGGGAAAGGAGGAGGAATGTTCGCGGGGCCGGCTTCATTCGCCCTTGCCTCCATGTACATTCTAAACCAAATAGGTACTGGTACGCCCTCCAGAATGGCAAAATTATCGGCCATACTGAAACGAAGAAAAAGATAGATTGAGAACGAGGAAACAAAGGATAGTGTTAATGGCTTTTGGGGAATAGCCTTTTAAAATAAACTAGACTTTTCTTGGAAAATACTTAATTGGTTTTGAAAATAGTTCTTCAAAAGGTAAGTTTAAAAAGCCTTTTGTTCAATCTCGTAAACCTTATGCTCTGATACCAAATGTAACACCCCACCTCCGCCAGGGTCACTCTTGCAAGTACACTAGCTTTGGAGGGGTGTTGGACAAGGTAAACATGCATAACGATATCACAAGACAGAACATATAAGTAAAACAGAGTAAGTAAAGCAGCGGATAAAATTACTATTTCAAAACCATAGTCAAGTTACATCAAAGTACTTAGTCATCATTTTCCCAACAAAACAAAGTCTAGAAAAACATAAACTGAAAACTAGAAATAACATAAAGTAAACTATCCCCATAGTAGACGTAGTAAAGCCATAGCGGGCTCAAGTCCAAACCATACATGAGCTATCCATTAAGCAAGCTAAAGATCCAAGCTAGGTGCTAGTATTCCCACCCTGAGAACCTGGGGGGGAACAGAAGAAAAGAGGCGAAAGAAAACGGGTCAGTCAAAAAGACTGGTAAGTCCTACCTACTATTAGTATAAAAACTAATAAAGTTAACTGGACATGTAAAACAGAGATGAAACATAGGATGATAACTGGCATGGTGAAAAGTTAACAAGATAGATCAAGTGTGGCATCGCATATACAAGGTTAAGTTGCACCAGGTGTACTAGTATTCTAATCCATGTCAAGTATAAACAAGAAATGATCCCTTGGCCCAAAGTTGGCCCAACATCATGAGGTGACCTAAATCAAGGTCCAACTACTCGGTCTAGTCGATCGGCTCCCTATAAGCCTAACTCGTCGTGTATCGGTGTCATACGGCTTAATCATGGAATGTAGTTAACTGTGCAAGGTCCACCCTAGGGTGTATCCAGCCCTAAGGTGTAAACCACAGACACAATTCAAGCACGCACAGTCTAAACCTACTGGTGCCCATGTTCAACTCCGGACTTAATGTGCACGACCATGGTCCGCCTGAACAACCGGTGCACCGTTCAGCCGTCTCTTTTGGTCTCTTACAATCAGTCCAGTAATCGTGCCCTAGCCTAGTCCAGGGTACCCATGATACTCCCTAGTGGGTTACTGCTGAAAAGGACCACGTAACTAGGATTTCAAGCGGGTTAAGTGTGGTTAACCCTATCCTAACCATGTATTGAGTTGGTTAAGTGTATCCAAGCAGTTCATGACTTAACCCTATCAATACATCGTGTTTAATTGGTTAAGTATTCAAGTAGTCCATGACTTAACCCTACCAACCCATCGTGTTTAATTGGTTAAGTATTCAAGTAGTCCATGACTTAACCCTACCAACCCATCGTGTTTAATTGGTTAAGTATTCAAGTAGTCCATGACTTAACCCTACCATGTGGCATTAATTAACTTAATGCACCCCAACCTCTCACATTAGACTTTGTTGTGGTTACTAGTTAAGCCGGGTGGGTCCGGGTAGCTTTACACCACAACCTAGTCTAACCTCGGGTTTTAAGTGCGATATGACCAACTACTCACATTGGGTCCTATTGTTTGTAGCCACTAGTTAAGCCGGTCGGTTCCGGGTAGATTTATGCTACAAACTCAACCCAACCTCGAGTTGGCCACTTTCATGTTTTCTATATTGTCATGTCCACGTTCATGTTTTCAAGCATAAACACATGTCAAACTTTCATGTCATATTTTCAAGTCATGCTTTCATGTTATTTACGTTTGCCCAACTACCCATAACGTATTCCCATCGCACGTAAATTCGCATCAACGCAAATAGATCAAAGAGGGAACATAACAATATGACAAGGTGGGCATAAGGTGGCAAAGTCTATCACAAGTTAAACATGGTGATATTTGAGGCAAGGGTGTTCAACATACTAGCATATGGCCTCAACATGTATGATAGCATAAAAGGTGACTTGGCCTCAAACATATCAAATAGCATAAGGGCGCTTTGGCCTCAAGCATGCATAATAGCATAAGGGTGATTTGGCCACAAGCATGCATAATAGCATAAGGGTGACTTGGCCACAAGCATGCATAATAGCATAATTAGCAAATAGGCTCAATATCATCATATGCATGTTAAGAAACATGAGGGGTTAAGGTTTGTTAACATGCATAAGCCATAATCCATTTCATAGCATTTTTCCCAAAGGTCAACATGAACGGTACTAGGTTCATGATAGGTCCACAATCATAGATCAAGAGAGGCAAGAATAGATCTATGCATACAATGATAGGTTCAAGGCAAATATTGCACTTAGGTCCAATTCCAATCTACACATGTATGGCATTAAACTTAGCAAATAGGGTGATAAACTTGTGATTAGCATATAGGTTGCATCATGGTAAGTTAATATCAAGGTCATGAGGGGTTCTATGTTGCATTTATGCACAATCACCACATAAAGCTCATAGATTTCCACCCAAAAGTCAACATAAGTGGTACTAGGTTCATGATAGGTAAGCATTAGGTCCACAAACATAGATCAAAAGGGTCATGAATGAATCTATGCATGAAATCCAAGACAAGCATAACACAAAAGTCTCATTTCAACTTGCTACATGTCATATTAAGTTCATAGTTTAAATCTAAGAGTAGAATAGGGCTTACAATGCTATGAAGACTATAAAATAAAACAAGATTGAGACGAAGCCACTAGCAAATCCGCAAGGAAAATAATATGCTCCACCCTAAGCCTTGAGAAATAAGTAAAATAGCTTCTATGACGAAGAAAGATGGCTCTTTAAACTAAGAAAGATAGCTTCTTGGACTTAGATTTGATTTGGAACACTCATGCTCTCAAGAAGAAGATGGAGGCCATGATTAGGGAGCATTTTGGCAGCACTTAGTTGTAGGATTGATTTGTGTGGGTTTAGGCTAGGTCTTAGGGTCTTTTTATAGAAGTTTAGGTTAGTTTAGGCCATAGGATTAACCCTAGTTTAGATCTAAACCATCAAAAATCGTCACAGGCCAGCAGAACAGACCAGAGAACCAAAACAGGTGCACCAGGCCAGCCAGGGTCAAGCCAGAAAGCTGTGCAGGTTTCTGGCTCGACACGGGCGCACTTCCCAAGTGCGCCAGTGTATTTTTGTGCTGGCGCACTTCACAAGTGCGCCAGTGCATTTTGGCTTGTTTTCGGTTTTTCTTCCTAACTTCGTTCGTCCATATCTTCTTCATACGGACTCCGATTTTCGAAAACTCGGACTCTATTTCGCGTATTTTTCCGAGAAGAACGCAATGGCGTAGCCCGTTTCCCTTGATTCAGATTTCAAAATTTAATTCTGCCTTGATTTATGTTATAACATTTTATAAAAATTCGGGTTGTTACAAATGGTGTTCGTGTGTTTATTGAATTCGCTTTAAGAAATAACCGAAATAACGAAGAGATCTGTTATCCATGTAGTAAATGCAAATTGTTAAAGTATTTGATACCAGAAATGGTTAGAGTTCATTTACATCAGTAGGGTTTTGTATCAAACTATTTGTTTTGGGATCCTTATGGAGAATTGTTAGTATCTACTCCTGTACAAGTTGCGGAGGTAGTGAGTAATGAAATTGCTACGACGAATCTTGTAGATTACATAGTTGAAGATACTGCATGTTCAATGCTCCCTGATCTACAGTTACTGATGAAGTTGGTAATGCTGAAGAAGAACCAAATATTAGAGCCTATATGATTTATTGATGCTGCAAAAAACCTCTTTGGGAAGGTTGTACAAGTAAAACCCAATTAATAGTAACTGCAGAATACATTGCAATGAAATCTAAATACAACCTCATAGAAGCTGTATTTGCAATTGTTGTACAACCTGCGAAGCAACATATGCCTTCAAATAATTTAATGTGCGAAAATCATTATGACGTAAAAAAATGATGTCGGTTTACCATACGAAAAAACAGATACATGTCTAAACGGTTGCATACATTTTTGGAAGGAAGATATTAACCTGAAGAATTGTAAAATATGTCATTAGAAAAGGTAAAAACCAAAAAGGAAAAAGGAAAGGAAGTCCCATACAAACGTATGCATTATTTATCTACTACTCATAAACTTCAAAGGTTATATGCATCTTTTGTAACCGCGCAACATATGAGATGTCACAATATGAGAATACAGGAAGAAGGTACGTTAACACACCCAGCAGATGAGGAAGCATGAAAGCATTTTGAATAGAAATATCCTGATTTTGCATCCGAGAGTCATGATGTTATACTTGGTTTATGTAAGGTTGGATTTTCCCCATTTTCTCAATTTGGTGCTAAATATTCGTCCTAGGCTATAATTGACAAACTTTATAATTTATCTCCGTGGATGTGTATGAAAACTTCTTATAGGTTTCTCATAGTTGTGTTCCTGGTCCTAGTGATCTGACACAAGGAATCAATGTTTATTTACAACCTTTGATTGAAGAATTAAAACCATTACGGTATGAAGGAGTAGAAACATATGATATTTTCCAAAAAAGAACTTTTGCATGTATGCTTCTTTATTGTGGATAATTAGCGACTTCTTGCATAAGCAATGCTTCCAGGTTGGAGTATGGCTGGTCATCTAGCTTGTTCTTATTGCATGGAAGAAACACGACCAACTTCTTTACTTGATGAAAAGAAAATTTTAGGGTTTAACTATCATTGATGTTTTCTTCAAATATCCTTTTAGATTAGATAAGAATTTGTTTACATCTAATATGCATAGAACTTTTAGGCCACCTATTGTTTGGTCAAGCGATGATATTTATGAACTTGTAATGGGTTATCTAAAGAAACATGAAATTGGAGAGCAAATTGAAATTTAAGGTAAATCATCGATTCATAATTGGTGCAAACTAAACATATTTTGGGAGTTGTCTTATTGGGAAAATCTTCTGATTCATCATAATATTGACATGATGCATAATGAGAAAATTGTTTGACAATGTGTTTAACACATATTTGAATGTCAAAGGAAGACGAAAGATGATTTGAAATCAAGACGTGATATCGAAGTAATATGTAATCGTCCCGAGCTTCATATAAAACCAAATGACACAAAAAACCAAAAATGTGTTATGAACTAGACAATAATCAAGTTAAAATACTTCTAAAATGTGTGGAAGGATTGAGATTTATGGATGGTAAATCTTCTGATCTTCGTTGATGTGTCGACTATAAGAATAATAAACTTAGTTGGTTGTAGGGCTGCACAAAGTATGGGTGGGGTAGGGTTAGACCAAATACTACATCCGACCCACATAGGTATGGGTTTTAGGTAGTTCAACCTGTATCCGACCCTATATGAGGTTGAATATGGGTTGGGTTGAAGTATGAGTTGGGTTGGGTTTAGTAGGGTTGGGTTTGGTTGCTTGAATATAATAAAAAATGAGAATATAAGGGAATTTTTTTAAAACTTATACTAAAATATTCAGCATAATATATCAAATTTTAGCTGGCATAATGCATTTAAAATGACTAATTCGTTATTTGACATATTTTATTAAAGTTTCATTGTAAAACACATCATATGAAATTAATTTACTACATAGTAGAACAAGTGTTCCATTTTAAAATACATTTAAATGCTCTTTAAAATATATTTGTCAAATTCTGTCTGATTTGGATTGATATGAAATATATTATTTGTATATTTACTATAGAATAAATAAACATTATTCTAGGACTATATTATTCTAATTTTAAGTAGGCTAATATTAAATTAGTTTTTTAATATAGGGTTTGGGTTGCGTTAAAATAAGGTTGGATTGAACAAAATATCAAACCCGACCTGTATATAGTATGGGTTACAAATTGTAACCCATATCCAACCCGAACTAGGATGGGTTGGGTTAGGTTTATGTGGTTTGGGTCGGGTTGGTGGGTTGGGTTGGGTTGGATATGGGTTGTGTGCAGCCCTAGCTGGTTGAAAAGTCATGATTGTCATGTTATGATGGAAAATTTGTTTCTCGTCACTTTCAAAGAACCGTTGGATATAAAAATTTGGACTGTTGTAACAAAATTAGTCTGTTTCATGAAGAGCTTTGTTCTACAACATTAAAAATTGTTCGCTACGTAAACTTGAGGAAGAAATCCCTATATTGCTCTATAAACTGAAAAAAATACTTCCTTTGAGTTTTTTCAATGTTATGGAACATTTATGTAACACCCCACCTCCGCTAGGGTCACTCACAAAGGGAATGCACTAGTTTTGGTGGAGTATTATCTAGGTAAACATGCACAAAGATATCACAAGGCAGAACATAAATAAAGCAGCGGTAGAAATTAAAAACCAACTTTTTATTACTTTTCAAGAAAGTGCCAAAAACCTTATATATCCAAGATACAAATTATTCCATTACATCAAGTTTCAAAGAAGCATAAACTTAAGATAACCAAAAGTAAAATATTCCCCATAAATAGCAGAAGCAGCCATAGCATAGCTCAAGACCAAACCGTACATGAGCTGTCAGAAAGCAAGCCAAATCCAAGTTAAGAGCTAGTGTTTCCTCCCTGAGAACCTGGGGGGGAACGAAAGAAAAAGAGGCGAAAGAAAAAGGGTCAGTCATATAGACTGGTAAGCCCTAGTGACTTTCGGTATGAAAACTAGTAAAGGTAACATGATATGTGAAAAGTGGAATTAAACATAAGGATGATAACAGAACTGGTAGGATAATTAAGATAACAAGATAAGTCAAGTCTAGCATCGTATTTCTAGGTTCGCTGCACCAATTGTACTAGTATTCTAACCCATGTCAAGTATTATCCATGAAATGATCCCTTGGCCCAGTGTCACGAAGTGACCCATTACGGGGTCCTACGGCACGATCTACTAATAGATCGGCTCCCTACAAGTCCTAGCTCGTCATGTGTCTGTGTCATATGGCCCTATCCTGAAATGTAGTTACCTGTGCTAGGTCCACCATAGGGTGTATCAAGTCTTATGGTGCCAACCACCGACACGAATCAAGCACGCACAGTGTAAATCTACGGGTGCCCAATGTCTGCTTTTTCAACTCCGGACTACGTGCACGACCATAGCCCATCTGAACCTACAATGACGCACCTACTCAGCCGTCGTTCTGGTCGCTTACAATCAGCCCAGTAATCGTGCCCCACCCTGCCTAGTCCCAGGGTATCGTGATACATCTAAGTGGGTTACTGCTGAAAAGGACCGCGTAACTAGGGTTTCTAATGGGTTAAGTGTTGTCATTCAAATTCGTGACTTAAGCCTATCCAAATCATGTATCAAGTTGGTTAAGTGTATTCAAGCAGTTCATGACTTAACCCTATCAATCATCGTGTCAAGTTGGTTAAGTATATTCAGGTGGTTCATGACTTAACCCTATCATGTGGCATTAATTCATTAGTGCACGCCAACCTCTCACATTAGACTAACTGTTGTGGTTACTGGATTTGCCGGGCGGTTCCGGGCAGATTTACACCACAATATAGTCTAACCTCGGGTTTTACGTGCGATATGACCAACTACCCACATTGGATCATAATGTTTGCAGCCACTGGATTTGTCGGGCGGTTCCGGGCAGATTTACACTGCAAACTCAACCCAACCTCGAGTTGGCCATTTTCAAGTTTATCTAATTGTCATGCCCACGTTCAAGTTTTCATGTCTAGATTCATGTCAAGTTTTCAGGTCATGTTTCATGTCAAATCGTGTCAAGTTCATGTCCATATCCAGGTTCAAGTCATAACAACGTTCTTGTTCAAGTTTAAAGCTAATTTATGTTTTACCTAGTCTACCCAAATCGTATTCACCTCGCACGTAAGCTCGAATCGATACAAATAAATCTAATTAGGGAATAACATGAAAAGGAACGGGTATAAGGTGGCAAAAGTGATTACTAGAATAGCATGGTATGACTTGAGATAAATGATTATAACATTACTGGCATGTGGAATATTGGCCTCAAACATAAAGATTCCAAATCTAGCAAAGTAAGGTACTAGTCAAGATAACAGTTGTCATAAGGTGATAGTATAGTCATGGTAATGATTGACATAAGGTGATAGTATAGTCATGGTAACAATTAACATAAGGTGATAGTCATAAATTTGTGACTAATAGCAGATTCAACATGATAATATGAGGGGTTTCTCTTTTTGATTTACAACATGAATAGGCCCCAAATCAATGTCATAGTAATATCCAAGAGTCAAGATCCAAGATGAACAAGAATGGATGTAAAACAGTCATCATACATAGGTCCAATTTCAATTTATATCATATTCATATTACATTTACAGTTTAAATCTGAAAATAACTGGGGCTTACATATCGTGGTTCGAGAATTATAAAAAGAGAGTCGATTGTTGAATCTTTATGTGCTTAGTCAAGTCCTAATAGAAATCCCCGAATCAACAATTCTCTTAACGCAGTCTCAACGTAGAAGAAGCAGTCCCTCTCTCAAACTTTTCAATCAGAATTAGAGCAGCATAAGGTCAGAAAGAATTTTGTGTAGAGAGACTGGTGTGAGGGGTTGTATTTATAGGGTCAGGTCAACGAATGTGGACAGAAACGAGGCCAGAAACATCAAAGTGAATCCAGCTTCAAAAGTGGACTCGGCCACCTGGTCGACCCCCAGGTCGACACTATGGTCGACCTGGTCCTGGGTAGGTCGACTACATAGTCGACCCCTAGGTCGACCTAGTCCTGGGCGGGAAATTTCCCGCCCAGTCCATTCTGAGGTTTGAATTTCGAATTTTGAATTTGAATTGAGCTGTTTTGAACTTGAAAACTTCTGAAAACTTCGAAAGGTCATAACTTGGTCATACGGACTCCGATTTTCGAAAACTTGGACTCGTTTCCAAGCAGAATTTCGAGACGAACGCAATGGCATAACTCGTTTCCCTTGATTCTTATTTTAAAAATTAATTCTGCCTTGATTTATGGTTATTACACGTTATAAAAACACGGGTTGTTACATTCTCGCCCCCTTAAAGGATTTCGTCCCCGAAATCTCTAAGTTAGGGAGGATGTGTCCTACCATCCAATCATCCATCTAATCAAAGCATCGTCCACATGCAACCATTGTGCTTAAGAGATTTCTAGTGCTGTATGAACATATGTAGTAAGTGTGTGTATATGTACTTATCTAATGCAAAAGATCAGGCGATTACTGATTCAGTAAACCTCCTTAATGCAAAATATGTTAGTGTCATGAATCCAACATGTATGCAAATTCCTAGCATAGTTCATAACCTCTACATGAGTGCACAGACATTCATCCATATGCAACATCCAATTGATATCATAACAAGTTCCATCCATGTACAAGTATAAGCACTCATGCATATGCAACATGAAAATGTGACTGAGCCGATCTAGTGCCTAATGTTTGTCATGCATCCACTAGCAACCACTTACAACCACTTGCAACCATTTGCAAACATCAACCATAACATGTTTCAATCACGTGTTTACATACATATGGTTCTACCTAAGGTTCTCAAGGTAAGATCGAGAAGATAACAAGACAAACGTAGGTATTAGAAGTATGATACGAAAAGGTTTTCAAGTTTATAGGAAAAAGAGATCGAAAATGTACCCTCAAAAAGAAATGGGTAAAGCGCGTGTATCTTCTCTTCGGTTTCCCAAGTTGCGTCTTCTTGGGCTTCACTCCACTGCACTTTAACTAGCTTGACTTCTCGATTCCTTAGCTTTAATCTTCGTTCCTAAGATACGAATCGGAACTCGCCTCAATGTTGCTTCTTTTTCCACTTCTACGTCTTCAAGGATGCTTGGCTCAACCACTTCGGCTGACTCATGCAAGCACTTCCGGAGATGTGAGACGTGAAAGACATTGTGTACTCTAGATAACTTCTCGGGTAAGTCTACCTTATAGGCCATCTGTCCAATCCTCTCAGTGATGGGGAACGGTCCTACAAACCTTGGTGCTAGCTTTCCAACTGCTCCAAAATGAACTACAATGCGTAACGGAGAAACTTTTATAAAGACCATATCTCCGACTTCGAACTCTAGGTTTGTCCTTCTCTGGTCCGCATAAGATTTCTGTCTATCTTGGGTCATTTTCATCCGTCTCCTTATCAGCTCAATCTTCTCAGACGTTTCTCTTATCATATCAGGGCCAAGTATAAGCCTGTCTGTCGTCTCCCACCAACAAGTTGGCGACTTGCATGGTCTTCCATACAGGGCTTCGAACGGTGCCATTCCGATGTTAGCTTGGTAACTGTTATTATATGCAAACTCCACGAGAGGAAGATGGTCTTCCCAAGTACCACCAAAGTCAAGAATGCATAGCCTCAGGAGATCTTCTAGTACCCTATTTACCCTTTCGGTTTGTCCATCCGTCTGCGGGTGATAGGCCGTGCTCAAGTTCAGTCGTGTACCCTTTGCTTCTTGCAGACTATTCCAAAACTGGCTAGTAAAAATCGGGTCACGATCACTAACTATACTAGAAGGAACTCCATGCAACCGTACTATCTCTCGAAGGTAAATAGACGCTAGCCCTGATGCGGTCCTCTTGCTCTTCACCGGAATGAAGTGAGCACTTTTCGTGAGTCTATCAACTATGACCCATATGCTAGTATTTCCCTTCCTTGACCTAGGCAGTCCATCCACGAAATCCATCGAGATACTCTCCCATTTCCATTGCGGAACTTCCAAAGGATGTAATAGCCCACCAGGCTTCTTCGATTTGGCCTATACTTGTTGGAACACCATGCACTTCGAAACGAACTCTGCCACATCCTTTTTCATTCCAGCCCAAAAGAAAATGCGTTTCATATCCCTGTACATCTTATCCCCTCCGGGATGTATAGTCATCTTCGAGTGATGCGCCTCTTCGAGAACTCTCCTTACTAAGTCTCCCACTTGTGGGACGCATAGCCTTCCATCGCGCCTTAGCCATCCCTTGTCATCTATGGCATACCTACTGAGGTGACTTGACGTCTCACCACTAATCAGCTTGTTCATGATTTCGACTATCTGTGGGTCTTCCTTCTGTGAAGTCCCTACTTGATCTAGAAGTGTAGGTCTTAACTCAAGAGATGCAAACATAGTAGTCAATGACTCAATAGCAGGTGTAAAATCAAAGGTTGCTATAAACTCAAGGCTTTTCCTTTCAACAAACAAGGGGCTCAAAGTCAACCTTTTTCTACTCAGCGCGTCCGCCACCACATTACCCTTGCCAGGGGTATAAGCTATATCGAAGTCATATGATGCCAAGAACTCCATCCACCGATGTTGTCTCAGATTCAAATCTTTCTGTGAGAAGAGGTACTTAAGCGATTTATGGTCGATATACAGCTCGAACCTCTCCCCTAGAAGATAATGGCGCCAAGCTTTAAGTGCAAAAACAATCGCGGCCAACTCCAAGTCATGCGTGGGATAGTTTTTCTCATGAACTTTAAGTTTTCTGCCCCCGTAGCATATTACTCTTCCTTCTTGCATTAGGACAGAGCCTAACCCCGTGCCGCACGCATCCGTGTACATGGTAAACATCTTACCTCCATCGGGTAATGCCAAAACTGGAGCTGTGGTTAGGGCTCTCTTAAGTCTCTGAAAATCAGCGTCACATTCTATGTCCCATACAAAAGCTAGGTTCTTCTTTGTTAACTTAGTAAGAGGGGCTGAAATCTTAGCGAAGTCCTTAATGAACTTCCTGTAGTAGCCCGCCAAACCAAGAAAGCTCCTTACCTCCGTTGCATTCTTAGGAATTTTTCAGTCCTGTACCGCAACTACCTTTGCGGGGTCCACGGCTATGCCTTGCTTAGAAACTACATGTCCAAGGAACCGAACTTCCTTCCTCCAAAAATGGCATTTGGAGAACTTAGCCTTTAACTGGTGTGCTCTAAGCGTTTCCATGACCTCCTTGAGGTGTCTAGCATGCTCTTCTTCATCTTTTGAGAGGATCAAAATATCATCCACTAAAACTACTACAAACTTGTTAAGGAACTCCCAAAACACCCTGCTCATCAAATCTACAAAGTACGCGGGTGCATTTGTTAACCCAAACGGCATGACGAGCCATTCGAAGAACCCATCTGGAGTCCTAAACGCAGTTTTGTCAATGCTATCCTCAGCCACCCTAAGCTGATGGAATCCTGTGGCTAGATCGAGTTGAGAGAAAACAGATGCTCCCACAAGCTGGTCAAACAAATCGTCGATTCTTGGTAGCAGGTGCCTATTTTTCTTTGTCAGCTTGTTTAACTCACGATAATCTACGCACAGACGAAGCGATCCATCCGCCTTAGTAGCGAATACCACCGGAGCACCCCATTCAGAAATGCTTCGTCTTATGAAATTTTTCTCGAGCAACTCGTTAATTTGTTTACTGAGCTCTCTTATTTCTCGCGGGGCCATGTGCCTAACAGGCAATGAAACTGGCTTGGCATTATCAACAAGATAAATTCGGAACTCTATCTCGCGTTTAGGAGGTAATCCCCTCACTTCATCAAAGACATCTGGATATTCTCGGACCACTCTTACAGATTGCAAACTATCGTCAGACAAGTCAAGGGATTCAAGATAACACAATATGACCGGACCCTTCGGGTATAACAACCCGTATTTTCAATAAACCATTATAACATAAATCGAGGCAGAATTTAATTAAAAAATCAGAATCAGGGGAAACGGGCTATGCCATTGCGTTCGTCTCGGAAAAATACGCGAAATAGAATCCGAGTTTTCGAAAATCGGAGTCCGTATGACCCAGTTAAGGCCCATTGAAGTTTTCAGAAATTTCTATGCTAAAAACAGATTTAAATTTCAAATTAAAACAGGGATTAGGGCTAATCGGGGTCAGGCGGGAAAATTCCCGCCAGGACCCGCATGTCGACAGCCCTGTCGACATGGCCCCCAGGGTGTCGACAGCCCTGTCGACAGCCCTGTCGACAGGGGGTGCCCAGGCAGTTTAGCCTGGTGCACCATTTCTGATTTGGGCTGGGTCTTGTGGCTTGGTTCTAGAGAGTTCCGAGATCTGACGGGTCTAAACTATTCTAGGGTTAATCCTAGGGCTTAAAACACTCTAATTCTCTATAAATATACCCCTAATCCTACCCTAAAGCCTCATTAATCAATCTAGCAACTAAACTATGTCAAATTGAATCCTCAAATGGCCTCCACCTAAAAACCCTAGCCTCCACCTTCCTCAAAGTTTAATCCTATGAAGATATGATGATCATACAACCTTTTCTATGTTGTATGAATGCTTAATAACTTGCATACTTCATTAAGTTGCAAGTTTGATTTGCTAAGTTTGTGTTTTTGGGATTTTGCAAAAGGGTTTTCTTATTTGAAGCTTTGTTTGGGTTTTTAAAGGGGCTTCTTCATCTTATTTGGTGGATTTGTGACTTGTTTATATTTGTAAGCCCTCTTACCTTCACTTTACAAACTCTAAAGTTATCATGTGGTGAAAGTTGAGATTTATGTGAGTTTATTTGATTATGCATGCTTATGCGAACTCACTATGCCATGTTTTACATGTTTCATAAGTTATGCATGCTTATGCGAGATTACCATGCCATGTTTTACATGTTTCATAAGTTATGCATGCTTATGCGAGATTACTATGCCATGTTTTACATGTTTCACAAGTTATGCATGCTTATGCGAATTCACTATGCCATGTTTTACATGTTTCATAAGTTATGCATGTTTATGCAAGTTCACCCTACCATGTTATGCAAGTTTTATGGGTTATGCATGTTTATGCAAGTTCACCTTACCATGTTATGCAAGTTTTATGGGTTATGCATGTTTATGCGAGTTCACTATGACATGATTTGCAAGTCTAACATGTTATGCATCATTATTATGATATATGAAGTTCATCATGTATGTTATGCCAAATTTATACCCTTATGCGTCATGACGAATATGTAAGCGATATAATGACGGTGGGGGGGTTTGGGTAAACTTAAAAATACATGAAACTAAAAGATTGGGAATTTACCTATTAATTTAGGTCTACCCCTTGGGAATTTACCTATTAAGTTAGGTCTACCCAAGTATATGTTAACTTGTAAATATGTTTTAAAGTGGACATGACGTTAGATAACATGATATGGCCAACTCGAGGTTAGACCTAGTTGTGGTGTAAATCTTCCTAGGTAACCACAACGTGGGGTCTAATGTGGGTAGTTGGTCATGTTGCACCGTAAGACCCGAGGTTAGACCTAGACGTGGTGTAAATCTTCCCAGGTAACCACGGATGTCTAATGTGAGAGGTTGGGTGCATTAATAAATTAATGCCTCATGATTAGGGTTAAGTCATGGCCCACTAATACTTAACCAATAACGAGGATGCGAGGATTAGATGGGGTTAAGTGGTTACACTTAACTAATTTAATCCAGGATTAGTGAGGGGTTAAAACCACACTTAACCCTCTTAGAAACCCTAGCAACGTGGTCTGTTCCAGCAGTAATCCCAGTTCGGTATCATTCACAACCCTAGAGGCTAGGCTAGGGCGGGGCACGATTACTGGACTGATGTAAGCGACCAAAGCGACGGCTGAGTGGTACAGCGGTGCGGGTCCGGCGGGCTACGGACGTGCACGTAGTCCGATGTTGGACAAACTCGAGGCACGGGTACAAGTAGGTTTAGACTGTGCATTATTGCTTAGGTGTCTGGGGTTGACACCCGAGGGCTTGATACACCCAAAGGTGGACCCAGCGCAGTCTGACTACATCCATGTGGGCCGTATGGACACCAACACTGGACGTGTTAGGTTTATAGGGAGCCGATCGACTAGACCGTTGGGCTGGACCTTATACTAAGGTCACTTCATGTTATTGGGCCAAAGTTTGGGCTAAGGGATCAAGATCTGTTTTGTGGGTTTGCTAGTACATTGCGGTGCAAAGTTTAATCTCATCTATGTGATGTCACCTTTATCTGTTGCCAGTATGTTCATCTCAGTTTCCATCATGCTGTTAACTTTATTAGTTTATAGATTGATCGTAGTAGGGCTTACCAGTCTTTTTGACTGACCTGTTTTCTTTCGCTTCTTTCCTTCCGTTTCCCCCCCCCCCCCCACAGGTTCTCAGGGAGGGGCTACATCTGCTTAGTGGATCTTTGGCTTGCTTGTTGGATAGCTCATGTATGGATCTGAGCTAGCTGTGGCTTATCTTTTATTTCTGGGGATTAGTACTGATGTTTTACCATGTATTTTGTTATCACGTATCTAGACTTATGTTGTATTTTGGATCATGACATTTTGATATTATGTACTTGACTATGTTGGTTTTTGTGAGATGATGATGATGGGTTTTTATCTGCTACCGCTGCTTTACTTATATTTATTTTCATATATTCTGTCTTGCGATATCTCTGTGCATGTTTACCTTCACAATAACGCTCCTCCAAAGCTAGTACATTCTAAGGAGTGATCCTAGTAGAGGTGGGGTGTTACATTTGGTATCAGAGCACAAGGTTAACAAGATTGAACAAAACTTTTGAAAAAAAAAAAACCTTTTTGAAAAACTATTTTCAAAAACCTACTAAGTATTTTCCAAAATAAAGTCTAGATTATTTTAAGGCTAATCCCCAAAAGCCATTAGCGTTATCCTTCGTTCCCCTGACCTGATCTTATCTTATCTTTCGTTTCAGTATGGCTGAGAATCTTGACATCCCAGATGGAGTGAACGTACCACTCTGGTATAGGAGGCTTCTAGAAGCCAGGGCGGCAGCTGGTCCCGCCAACCCTACTCCCACTCCTCCTCCTGTAGTTGAGAATCCTCTTCCAAATATCCCTCCTCCGGTGGTTCCTGCTCCCCCTCCTCCAGCAGTTAATATTCCTCCTCCTGTTGCTGAGGCTCCTCTTCCTCCCCCTCCCCCTCAGCACCCTCAGATTGAGTTTACGAAGGTTTGTAAAGATTTCAAGGCAATGGGAGGCAAGAATTTCCTAGGCACGGAATCTTTTGTTGAAGCTAGGAATTGGCTGAAAGACACGGAGGACTTGTTTGCTATCTTTGGAATTGATGACGAGAGGAAAATCTTATTGACGGTGTGGCTTTTGAAGGATGAGGCGGCCTATTGGTGGGAGGTCACCAATGGGACGAGGCCCGTTGAGACTTGGGCCGATTTGAGGGCTAGATTTGTGACCAAGTTTCTATCTTCGGCTGAGGCGAATTTACAGATGGAGAAGTTCATTGCATTAAAGCAAGGTGATATGTCTGTCAAGGAGTATGTGAACAAGTTTAATCAGCTGGCCCGCTTTGGTTTGGATATGGTGAACACCCCGGAGAAGAAGGCTCTTCGATTTGCTAGGGGGTTGAATGAGCCGCTACAGGGCTTGGCGATGTCACATATTCCGCATGGAGCTACTTTTGAGAGTTTGGTCAATATGGCTCTGCTTCAGGGAGATGGAAAGAAAGAAGTCAAGTCGGGTGATACTCAAGCAAAGAAGACTGATTCTCAAGGCAAAGGCAATCAAGGTGGTCAAAGCAGTCAAGGAAATCATAACAAGAACAAGAAGGGCAACAACAAAGGCAAGGGAAAGTGCAACTACTGTGGCATAGCTGGGCACTTTGCTAAGGATTGCAGGAAGAAGAAAAGGAAGCTTAGTGGTGGATGCTTTTCTTGTGGAGAGACTGGGCACTTTAGCAAAGAATGCCCAAAGAAGAAAGGACAGGCTGGACCTTCAGGAGGGCAAGTTCATGCTCTCAATGCCACTTCAGTTCCCGAGCGAGGTAGTGTTTCTGTTGAGAACCTTGTTTATATCTCTGATCTTCCAGTACGTACCTTGTTTGATTCTGGTGCATCACATAGCTTTATTTCATCTGATCTTGTTGATAACTTGCACCTTAGTACTAGCTTAGTGGATGATCCCGTTTGTGTTTCGAATCCCATTGGGGGTTCTGCTCATCTATCTATGATATGTGAGGATCTGAGGATCTCTATACTCAGCGTAGAGTTCTTGTGTAGTGCGTATGTTCTAGGTTTCAGGGGATACGGATTGATCTTGGGCATGGATTGGCTGTCTAGATATGGAGCCATTCTGGATTGTGAGCATAGGGTTGTAAGGCTTGTGACTCGCCTGGGCAACACCTTAGAGATTTCATGCAATCCGAAGAATCCCGTCATGTTATGCTATCTAGAATCTCTCGACTCATCAGAGGAGGCCCTTCAGTCTGTAAGGGTGGTCCGAGATTATCCAGATGTTTTTGAAGAAGTTAAGGGGTTGCCCCCTAAACGAGAGATTGATTTTCGCATCTATCTAGTGGATAATGCTAAGCCTGTTTCTTTGCCCGTTCGGCATATGGCTCCGCGTGAGAGACGGGAGCTGAGCAAGCAAGTGAAAGAATTGCTTGAGAAGAACTTCATCAGAAGGAGTATATCCGAATGGGGAGCGCCTGTGGTGTTTGCAACTAAGGCAGATGGTTCTCTTCGGCTCTGTGTAGATTATAGAGAATTGAATAAGCTGACTAAGAAGAACAGACACCCGTTACCGAGGATCGACGATCTCTTTGATCAGCTTGTTGGTGCTTCTGTTTTCTCTCAGCTTGATCTTGCTACGGGTTTTCATCAGCTCAGAGTGGCTGAAGATAGTATAGACAAGACTGCATTCAGAACTCCAGACGGATTCTTTGAATGGCTTGTTATGCCATTCGGTTTGACGAATGCACCCGCGTATTTTGTGGATTTGATGAGTAGGGTGTTTCGGGAGTTCTTGAATAAGTTTGTCGTGGTCTTTGTGGATGATATTCTGGTCTTCTCCAAGGATGAAGAAGAGCATGCGAGGCACCTAGTAGAGGTGATGGATACGCTCAGAGCACACCAGTTAAAGGCCAAGTTCTCCAAGTGCCACTTTTGGAGAAGGGAAGTCAGATTCCTTGGGCATATCGTATCCAAGCAAGGCTTGGCGGTGGATCCCGCTAAGGTGGTTGCAGTTCAGGATTGGAAGACTCCAAGGAATGCAACCGAGGTGAGAAGCTTTCTGGGTCTTGCGGGTTTTTACCGGAAGTTCATCAAGGACTTCGCGAAGATATCCGCTCCTCTTACTAAGTTGACGAAGAAGAACTTAGTCTTTGCTTGGGATATGGATTGTGAGCTTGCTTTTCAGAGACTCAAGAGAGCCCTTACCTCCGCACCCGTTCTAGCTTTACCCGATGGTGGTAAGATATTTACCGTGTACACTGATGCTTGTGGCACGGGATTGGGCGCCGTTCTGATGCAAGAGGGCAGAGTTATATGTTTTGGTGGGAGGCAACTTAAGGTGCATGAAAGGAATTATCCTACTCATGATCTAGAGCTGGCAGCGATTGTATATGCACTCAAAGCTTGGCGTCATTATCTTCTGGGAGAGAGATTTGAGCTGTATACTGATCATAAGTCTTTGAAGTATCTCTTTTTGCAGAAGGATCTGAACTTGAGGCAGCAGAGATGGATGGAATTCCTGGCTTCCTATGATTTTGACATAGCCTATACCCCTGGCAAGGGGAATGTTGTAGCGGATGCGTTGAGTAGGAAAAGGTTGACACTAAGTCCTCTATTTGTTGAGATGAAGAATTTAGAGTTCTTGGCAACCTTTGATTTTTCCTTGGCAGTTGAGACGATGACCGGTTCTTTGGCATCTCTAGAGCTCAGGCCTACCCTTCTGGATCAAGTCGGGGCTTCACAGAAGGAAGACCCTCAGATAACTGAGATCATGGACAAGCTGGTTCGAGGGGAGACATCTAGTCACCTTGCTCGGTATTCTATAGACGATAAGGGTTGGCTGAGGAGAGACGGAAGGCTTTGTGTTCCGATGGTAGAAGACTTGGTGAGGAAAGTTCTTGAGGAAGCACATCGCTCCAAGATGACTATACATCCAGGTGGTGATAAGATGTATAAGGACATGAAGCGCGTTTTCTTCTGGCCTGGAATGAAGAAGGATGTGGCGGAGTTTGTCTCAAGATGTGTTATTTGTCAGAGAGTAAAAGCTGAGTCGAAGAAGCCCGGTGGGCTATTACATCCGCTAGAGGTCACGCTATGGAAGTGGGAGAGCATTTCTATGGACTTTATTGATGGGCTTCCAAGGTCAAGGAGAGGGAATACGAGCATATGGGTCATTGTAGATAGGCTTACGAAGAGTGCTCATTTTATCCCAGTGAAGAGCAAAAGGACCGCATCTGGCCTAGCATCAGTATATCTTCGTGAGATAGTGCGACTACATGGAGTCCCTTCTAACATAGTCAGTGACCGAGACCCCATCTTTACTAGTCAGTTCTGGAACAGTTTGCAGGAAGCTATGGGCACAAGGTTGAATCTGAGTACAGCTTATCACCCACAGACGGATGGCCAGACCGAAAGGGTGAATCGAGTGCTTGAGGACTTGTTGAGACTTTGCATCTTGGATTTTGGTGGTACTTGGGAAGACCACCTTCCTCTTGTAGAATTTGCTTATAATAACAGTTATCAGGCGAGCATTGGTATGGCACCGTTTGAGGCTTTATATGGGAGACCATGCAAGTCACCTACATGTTGGTGGGAGACTACAGACAAGCTTATACTTGGACCTGACATGATTAGAGATACGTCCGAGAAGGTCGAGTTGATCAGAAGACGAATGAAGGCAGCCCAAGACAGACAAAAATCTTATGCTGATAAGCGGAGGTCTGATTTGGAATTTGAGGTTGGGGACAAGGTTTTCGTAAAGGTTTCTCCTTTGCAGAATGTGGTCCGTTTTGGAGCTATTGGGAAGCTAGCACCGAGATTTGTTGGACCCTTCCCTATCATAGAGAGAATAGGGAAGATGGCTTATAGAGTGCAATTGCCCGAAAGGTTGTCCGGAGTACATAATGTCTTTCATGTCTCGCATCTCCGAAAGTGCCTGCATGAGTCCGCTGAGGTGGTTGAACCTAGCATTCTTGAAGACGTGGAAGTAGAGAAAGAAGCAACTTTAAGGAGAGCTCCGATTCGTATCTTGAGAACAGAGACCAAGAAGCTAAGGAATCGTGAGGTCAGATTGGTGAAAGTTCAATGGGGTGAAGCCGAGGAGGACGCAACTTGGGAAACCGAGGAGAAGATGCGTGGGCTTTATCCATTCCTTTTTGAGGGTACACTCTCAATCTCTTTCCTTTGTTAGTATATCTTTCTCTTTGCTATCCATGTTTATCTAGTTATCGTGCTAAGCTTGTCATGAGAACCTTAGGTAGAAACCCTTTGGATGAAACATGTGCTTGAGACATGTTATGTTTGATGGTTGCAAGTGTTTGCAAGTGTTTGCAAGTGGTTACTCGTGGATGCATGATACACATTAGGCACTAGATCGGCTCACACACTCCTCATATTGCATGTGCATGAGTGTTTATGCTTATCCTTGGATGGAATTTGTATGCAATCACATGGATGTTGCATATGGATGTATGATTGAGCACGCATGTAGATATTATACATTATGTTAGGGATTTGCATACATATGGATACATTTCACTAACATATTTTGCATTGATCTTTGCATTAGATAAGTACATATACACACACTTTTGCATACGTTCATACAGCATTTAGAATCTTTTAAGGACAATGGTTGCTCGTGGATGATGGTTTGAGTAGATGGATGTTGGATGGTAGGATATGTTCTTCCTAACTTAAAGATTTCGGGGACGAAATCCTTTAAGGAGGGGAGAATATAACAACCCGTATTTTCAATAAACCATTATAACATAAATCGAGGCAGAATTTAATTAAAAAATCAGAATCAGGGGAAACGGGCTATGCCATTGCGTTCGTCTCGGAAAAATACGCGAAATAGAGTCCGAGTTTTCGAAAATCGGAGTCCGTATGACCCAGTTAAGGCCCATTGAAGTTTTCAGAAATTTCTATGCTAAAAACAGATTTAAATTTCAAATTAAAACAGGGATTAGGGCTAATCGGGGTCAGGCGGGAAAATTCCCGCCAGGACCCGCATGTCGACAGCCCTGTCGACAGGGCCCCCAGGGTGTCGACAGCCCTGTCGACAGCCCTGTCGACAGGGGGTGCCCAGGCAGTTTAGCCTGGTGCACCATTTCTGATTTGGGCTGGGTCTTGTGGCTTGGTTCTAGAGAGTTCCGAGATCTGACGGGTCTAAACTATTCTAGGGTTAATCCTAGGGCTTAAAACACTCTAATTCTCTATAAATATACCCCTAATCCTACCCTAAAGCCTCATTAATCAATCTAGCAACTAAACTATGTCAAATTGAATCCTCAAATGGCCTCCACCTAAAAACCCTAGCCTCCACCTTCCTCAAAGTTTAATCCTATGAAGATATGATGATCATACAACCTTTTCTATGTTGTATGAATGCTTAATAACTTGCATACTTCATTAAGTTGCAAGTTTGATTTGCTAAGTTTGTGTTTTTGGGATTTTGCAAAAGGGTTTTCTTATTTGAAGCTTTGTTTGGGTTTTTAAAGGGGCTTCTTCATCTTATTTGGTGGATTTGTGACTTGTTTATATTTGTAAGCCCTCTTACCTTCACTTTACAAACTCTAAAGTTATCATGTGGTGAAAGTTGAGATTTATGTGAGTTTATTTGATTATGCATGCTTATGCGAACTCACTATGCCATGTTTTACATGTTTCATAAGTTATGCATGCTTATGCGAGATTACCATGCCATGTTTTACATGTTTCATAAGTTATGCATGCTTATGCGAGATTACTATGCCATGTTTTACATGTTTCACAAGTTATGCATGCTTATGCGAATTCACTATGCCATGTTTTACATGTTTCATAAGTTATGCATGTTTATGCAAGTTCACCCTACCATGTTATGCAAGTTTTATGGGTTATGCATGTTTATGCAAGTTCACCTTACCATGTTATGCAAGTTTTATGGGTTATGCATGTTTATGCGAGTTCACTATGACATGATTTGCAAGTCTAACATGTTATGCATCATTATTATGATATATGAAGTTCATCATGTATGTTATGCCAAATTTATACCCTTATGCGTCATGACGAATATGTAAGCGATATAATGACGGTGGGGGGGTTTGGGTAAACTTAAAAATACATGAAACTAAAAGATTGGGAATTTACCTATTAAGTTAGGTCTACCCCTTGGGAATTTACCTATTAAGTTAGGTCTACCCAAGTATATGTTAACTTGTAAATATGTTTTAAAGTGGACATGACGTTAGATAACATGATATGGCCAACTCGAGGTTAGACCTAGTTGTGGTGTAAATCTTCCTAGGTAACCACAACGTGGGGTCTAATGTGGGTAGTTGGTCATGTTGCACCGTAAGACCCGAGGTTAGACCTAGACGTGGTGTAAATCTTCCCAGGTAACCACGGATGTCTAATGTGAGAGGTTGGGTGCATTAATAAATTAATGCCTCATGATTAGGGTTAAGTCATGGCCCACTAATACTTAACCAATAACGGGGATGCGAGGATTAGATGGGGTTAAGTGGTTACACTTAACTAATTTAATCCAGGATTAGTGAGGGGTTAAAACCACACTTAACCCTCTTAGAAACCCTAGCAACGTGGTCTGTTCCAGCAGTAATCCCAGTTTGGTATCATTCACAACCCTAGAGGCTAGGCTAGGGCGGGGCACGATTACTGGACTGATGTAAGCGACCAAAGCGACGGCTGAGTGGTACAGTGGTGCGGGTCCGGCGGGCTACGGACGTGCACGTAGTCCGATGTTGGACAAACTCGAGGCACGGGTACCAGTAGGTTTAGACTGTGCATTATTGCTTAGGTGTCTGGGGTTGACACCCGAGGGCTTGATACACCCAAAGGTGGACCCAGCGCAGTCTGACTACATCCATGTGGGCCGTATGGACACCAACACTGGACGTGTTAGGTTTATAGGGAGCCGATCGACTAGACCATTGGGCTGGACCTTATACTAAGGTCACTTCATGTTATTGGGCCAAAGTTTGGGCTAAGGGATCAAGATCTGTTTTGTGGGTTTGCTAGTACATTGCGGTGCAAAGTTTAATCTCATCTATGTGATGTCACCTTTATCTGTTGCCAGTATGTTCATCTCAGTTTCCATCATGCTGTTAACTTTATTAGTTTATAGATTGATCGTAGTAGGGCTTACCAGTCTTTTTGACTGACCTGTTTTCTTTCGCTTCTTTCTTTCCGTTCCCCCCCCCCTCCCCCACAGGTTCTCAGGGAGGGGCTACATCTGCTTAGTGGATCTTTGGCTTGCTTGTTGGATAGCTCATGTATGGATCTGAGCTAGCTGTGGCTTATCTTTTATTTCTGGGGATTAGTACTGATGTTTTACCATGTATTTTGTTATCACGTATCTAGACTTATGTTGTATTTTGGATCATGACATTTTGATATTATGTACTTGACTATGTTGGTTTTTGTGAGATGATGATGATGGGTTTTTATCTGCTACCGCTGCTTTACTTATATTTATTTTCATATATTCTGTCTTGCGATATCTCTGTGCATGTTTACCTTCACAATAACGCTCCTCCAAAGCTAGTACATTCTAAGGAGTGATCCTAGTAGAGGTTGGGTGTTACATCGGGTTACAAGAAATTTCAAGGGTATTGCCAAGGCGAGTCATGAGCCTCACTACCCTTCGTTCACAATCAAGAATGGCTCCATAATCGGACAGCCAATCCATGCCTAGGATCAAACCGTATCCCATGAATCCGAGAACATAAGCATTACACGTGAATTCTACGCTTAAGATAGAGATCCTCAAATCCACACACATCATAGATAAATGGGCGGAGCCCCTAATTGGATTTGAAACTATAACGGGATCCTCAACCAGACTAGCACTTAGGTGCAGATTTTCAACAATATCAGAAGAAATAAAAGTATGTGATGCGCCAGAGTCAAATAAGGTTCGAATAGGAAAGTCAGAAATGTAAACAAGGCTTTCTACGGAAATATTACTACCTCGGTCAAGAGCTGGAGTGGTGTTGAGAGCATGCAACTGCCCTCTAGAAGGTCCTGCTCGCTGGGTCTGCCCTTGCCTATGCCCTTGCTTCTTAGGGCAGTCCTTGTTGATGTGTCCAGTATCTCCACAACGAAAGCATTCACCCAACTTTCTCCTCTTCTTTCTACAGTCTTTAGCTAGATGTCCCGTAATACCACAAAAGTTGCACTTCCTCGTCTCACGTGGTTTGTTGTTGCTCTTGTTATTCTTATTATTCTTGTTGTTTCCCTTCTTGAAGTCAGCTTTCTTATTCTGAGTCTCATTAGGCTTAACCTCCTTCTTGCTATTCTTGTCTTCCTCATGAAGTAGAGCCATATCCACCAAGCTTTCAAAGGTCGCCCCTATGGGTGTATGAGTTAGGGCCAAGCTGTGTAGTGGCTCGTTCAACCCTCAAGCAAAGCGTACAGCCTTTTTCTGGGCTGTGTTGACCAAACCCAAATCGAACCGAGCAAGCTGATTAAACTTATTCACATACTCCCTCAAAGACATATCCCCTTGCTTGAGTGCTAGGAACCTCTCCATCTGAAGGTTCTCCTCTGCTGACGATAAGAATTTAAGCCCAAACCTCTCTCTAAAGTCTGCCCAAGTCTCAACTGGCCTGGTAGCGTTGGTGACTTCCCACCAAAATGCAGCTTCCTCTTTCAACAACCATGCTGCCAACTGAACTTTCCTATGGTCCTCCATATCAAAGATAATGAACAAGTCTTCAGTCTCCTTTAGCCAGTTTCGTGCCTCAACAAAGGTTTCAGTTCCAACGAAGTTCTTGCCACCCATTGCTTTAAAGTCTTTGCATATTTTGGCAAAGGCGGTACCAGGAGGAGGAGGAACCGCGGCCACTGGGGGAGGAGGAGGAGGGATGTATGCCGTGCCCGCGTCGTTGGCCCTGGCTTCTAAGTACCTTCGGAACCATCCAGGCACGGGTATTCCCTTAGGAAGGTTAAGATCAGCCATGCTGAAAAACGAAAAGAAAAGTTTCAAATGAGGAAACAAAGGGAAGTGCTAATGGCTTTTTGGGGAATAGCCTTTTTAAACATAAAACTTTTCTTGAAAAATGCTTCTTTACAAATAGTTTTTGAAAATAGTTTAAGAAGGTTTTTAAAACTTTTGCCCAGCCTGGTAACTTTCGGCTCTGATACCAAATGTAACACCCCACCTCCGCTAGGTTCACTCACAATGGGAATGCACTAGTTTTGGTGGAGTATTATCTAAGTAAAAATGCACAGAGATATCACAAGGCAGAACATAAATAAAGTAGCGGTAGAAATTAAAAACCAACTTTTTATTACTTTTCAAGAAAGAGTCAAAAACCTCATATATCCAAGATACAAATTATTCCATTACATCAAGTTTCAAAGAAGCATAAACTTAAGATAACCAAAAGTAAAATATTCCCCATAAATAGCAGAAGCAGCCATAGCATAGCTCAAGACCAAAAGCTGTCAGAAAGCAAGCCAAATCCAAGCTAAGAGCTAGTGTTTCCTCCCTGAGAACCTGGGGGGGAACGAAAGAAAAAGAGGCGAAAGAAAAAGGGTCAGTCATATAGACTGGTAAGCCCTAGTGACTTTCAGTATGAAAACTAGTAAAGGTAACATGATATGTGAAAACTGGAATTAAACATAAGGATGATAACAGAACTGGTAGGATAATTAAGATAACAAGATAAGTCAAGTCTAGCATCGCATGTTCAAGGTTCGTTGCACCAATTGTACTAGTATTCTAACCCATGTCAAGTATTATCCATGAAATGATCCCTTGGCCCAGTGTCACGAAGTGACCCATTACGGGGTCCTACGGTACGATCTACTAATCGATCGGCTCCCTACAAGTCCTAGCTCGTCATGTGTCTGTGTCATACGGCCCTATCCTGAAATGTAGTTACTTATGCTAGGTCCACCATAGGGTGTATCAAGTCCTATGGTGCCAACCACCGACACGAATCAAGCATGCACAGTGTAAATCTACGGGTGCCCAATGCCTGCTTTTTCAACTCCGGACTACGTGCACGACCATAGCCTGCCTGAACCTACAATGGCGCACCTACTCAGCTGTCGTTCGGGTCGCTTACAATCAGCTCAGTAATCGTGCCCCACCCTGCCTAGTCCCAGGGTATCGTGATACATCTAAGTGGGTTACTGCTGAAAAGGACCGCGTAACTAGGGTTTCTAATGGGTTAAGTGTTGTCATTCAAATTCGTGACTTAAGCCTATCCAAATCATGTATCAAGTTGGTTAAGTGTATTCAAGCAGTTCATGACTTAACCCTATCAATCATCGTGTCAAGTTGGTTAAGTATATTAAGGTGGTTCATGACTTAACCCTATCATGTGGCATTAATTCATTAGTGCACGCCAACCTCTCACATTAGACTAACTGTTGTGGTTACTGGATTTGCCGGGCGGTTCCGGGCAGATTTACACCACAACATAGTCTAACCTCGGGTTTTACGTGCGATATGACCAACTACCCACATTGGATCATAATGTTTGCAGCCACTGGATTTGTCGGGCGGTTCCGGGCAGATTTACACTGCAAACTCAACCCAACCTCGAGTTGGCCATTTTCAAGTTTATCTAATTGTCATGCCCACGTTCAAGTTTTCATGTCTAGATTCATGTCAAGTTTTCAGGTCATGTTTCATGTCAAATCGTGTCAAGTTCATGTCCATATCCAGGTTCAAGTCATAACAACGTTCTTGTTCAAGTTTAAAGCTAATTTATGTTTTACCTAGTCTACCCAAATCGTATTCCCCTCGCACGTAAGCTCGAATCGATACAAATAAATCTAATTAGGGAATAACATGAAAAGGAATGGGTATAAGGTGGCAAAAGTGATTACTAGCATAGCATGGTATGACTTCAGATAAATGATTATAACATTACTGGCATGTGGAATATTGGCCTCAAACATAAAGATTCCAAATCTAGCAAAGTAAGGTACTAGTCAAGATAACAGTTGTCATAAGGTGATAGTATAGTCATGGTAATGATTGACATAAGGTGATAGTATAGTCATGGTAACGATTAACATAAGGTGATAGTCATAAATTTGTGACTAATAGCATATTCAACATGATAATATGACGGGTTTCTCTTTTTGATTTACAACATGAATAGGCCCCAAATAAATGTTATAGTAATATCCAAGAGTTAAGATCCAAGATGAACAAGAATGGATGTAAAACAGTCATCATACATAGGTCCAATTTTAATTTACATCATATTCATATTACATTTATAGTTTAAATCTGAAAATAACAGGGGCTTACAGATAGTGGTTCGAGAATTAGAAAAAGAGAGTCGATTGTTGAATCTTTATGTGCTTAGTCAAGTCCTAATAGAAATCCCCAAATCAGCAATTCTCTTAACGCAGTCTCAATGTAAAAGAAGCAGTCCCTCTCTCAAACTTTTCAATCAGAATTAGAGCAGCATAAGGTCAAAAAGAATTTTGTGTAGAGAGACTGGTGTGAGGGGCTATATTTATAGGGTCAGGTCAACGAATGTGGACAGAAATGAGGCCAGAAACATCAAAGTGAATCCAGCTTCAAAAGTGGACTCGGCCACCAGGTCGACCCCAAGGTCGACACTATGGTCGACCTGGTCCTGGGTAGGTCGACTACATAGTCGACCCCCAGGTCGACCTGGTCCTGGGCGGGAAATTTCCCGCCCAGTCCATTTTGACGTTTGAATTTCGAATTTTGAATTCGAATTGAGCTGTTTTGAACTTGAAAACTTCTGAAAACTTCGAAAGGTCATAACTTGGTCATACGAACTCCGATTTTCAAAAACTCGGACTCGTTTCCAAGCAAAATTTCGAGATGAACGCAATGGCATAACCCGTTTCCCTTGATTCTTATTTTAAAAATTAATTCTTCCTTGATGTACGGTTATTACACATTATAAAAACACGGGTTGTTACAATTTATCTATTCATCTTCCATTAGAAGCACGTCTTCAGTGGCCTGTGCATTATGAATGGATATATCCATTTGTAAGGTATATTAATATTTAGTTCATTAAATATTTATTAATTAAATGTATAAAAAATTAATTTAAAATAATGCTTAATAGGTACTTAAATCATCTAAAGAAAAAAGTGAGACAAAAAGATGAGTAGAAGGTTCGATTTGCAAATCATATATCAGAGATTAACATACAGCACGCACATATATTCTTCTCAACTACTTTGAAGTTGCATCGTTTATTAGGTAATATACTTATATTCACCATACTACATTTATATCATCTATAAGTGTGTAATTGCAATATTGACGAATCACAACATCCAAACGGCGATATCGGCAAAGAATTCGTTACTTGGTTTTATAATTACAGTTTTGATATAAAAAATTGTGTTGTAGATGAAGGTTTGAAATATTTTGGCATGGGATCAAAAAGGAAAGTTAAGACCTACCAATATTCTTTGTCAATGGATATAAATTTAATACCCAAGAGTGTAGTGCTAAAAAATTAACTAACAATACCGGTGTATTTGTTAAAGGTAGTGATGATCCAAATGACCATATAAATTATTTTTATGGCGTGCTAACCTAGATTCTGCAATTGAACTATTTCACATAACCCACGAAAGAAGTATTTTTGTTTAAATGCTACAAGTTCAACAATGTTGCAGGTATTGGAATCAATGTGCACCCGAAATTTAATCTTATATAAATAAAACATACTTCACGATATTATAAGTACGATCTTTTTGTATGTGCCAAACAACCTTTCAAGTTGATTATGCTCCTTATCCGTCTTTAAAAAGAGATAATGTTGATTGGTTGGCTGTTTTTAAAAACAAAGGTAAAGTTTACATTTGGTGGACAGAATATTTCCGATGGACAAGCTTATCAAGAAGATATCGAGGAAAATAGAGGAATAGTAATAAGCGATGATCAAATAGATTTTGGACCACTAAACGATGAATCAAATGCATTAACTGAAGTATTTGAGACTATAGAGGAACAAAATATAAAGTACGAAACGGAGTCAAAATCTGAAAGTGGATTAATTAATAATCCTCATTTTAAGAAGGTAAGTTTTTTTTTTTAACGTTATGCTGTTTTATTTAAAATGGTATGTTACGCTAATATGATATGTATTGCATAGTCTTCTTATGTTATACCATAATGCTTGGTTTACATAGTCCTTTTATGTTATGCTATAATGTTTGTATGTAACAGGTACTACAGATATGTCATCATGTCGATGTACATCTTCACATTATATATCTCCTTCTACTTCTCATAAAAGAATAGGTAATCCAGCGGGTGGTGATGGCGGTGGTCCATCACTAGAGGTAGTGTATCCTGTAGTGTGGCTTCAACTTAAAGTAAATGGAGGGTAAATATTAAGTTCCAAAATTAAATTTCATTTCTATATAATATATTATAAATATATATAGTAGTCATGAAATATTAAATATATTTTTTCTGTTTAACACGGTGAATTTGAGTTAAAGCCCACTACCATAGCCCTTGGGATATCACGACAGTCTTAAATGAGTCGCATGTCGTCATGCTGGCCCAAGTGGACCTTGATTCCAGATAATGTTAAGGAGACTATTTGGTAGGATTTTTTGTATATCTTACTTCTTAGGTTTAAATATCAATTCATTTTTATAAGGATATGATCAACTCATGTTTATACTATTTCTCAAAAATGCAGGGTTTAGTGGACCTCCAAGAATTTGATATTTCCTTCGTACAACACCATTAGAATAGTAAAGTTGCAAAAAATTACAGAGAAACGTTAAATAACATAAATTCGTTTGGAAAAAAGCCTAGTTGGATGAGGGATAATGTGTGGGATGATTTCGTCACTTGGTGGAGCAACGATGAGTTTTAGGTAAATTTATTGCATATTTAATTAAGATAATCTGCTCAATCAATATACAAATTAGATCTGTAAAACATTTTTATTCAACTTAAGTTTACAGAGGGACTCTCAGAGAAATTCTGCAAATAGGAGCAAGAACCCCGTTACACATCGTGGTGGTTCCAAACCGTTTCAACATCATGGCGAGGACTTGGTGTATTTATTAATTATACATTTAAAGATCTTAAGTTCTAAGTTGTTAAAAGATAGACAATATAACAGTATATATATATATGCATATTTCAGGAGCGACAACGCGTTGCTCTATGTCTTATTGGGATATTTTCGCACATACTCATGCGACAAGTCAGACAGATGATTCAGGCTTAGTTCCCTACTCCTGGGACCGTGATGAAAAAGTGTGTACTTCATATGTTAATATAACATAGTTAATTTAAAGTTATAATTTAATTAAGACAGTGTTATCTAAATCCAAATGTATTTTGCATAACAACAATGGTTACAGCAATAATGGGCACAGATGCTCGAGGAAACTGGGCAGGCTGACTTGACTTTTGATGAGGATAATATGATTTTTGTGGATGTCATGGATCCACCAACCCGAACATGTGCATTGGATTTTGCAATCAAACAGTAATTTAATATAGAATGAAATTTACATGAATTGTAATTATGAAACTTTGAAAATCTGAAATTGTTTTCATATTAAGACATCTCAGAAGGTGTACAAGAGGGCTCAGGACAAAGAGGAGATTGCATAGCTACTAGCCTAGATCGCCGCGCTTGAGGAACGCGATCGTCGTCGTGAAGAACAAATGGAGCAGGTGAAGCAGCGTTTGGCGGTGTTTATTTCCCAGTACATACAATTTACATCATCGTCTGATGATTCCGAAGGAGAGTGACTTGAGATATGATTTGTTATGTTTTGTTGTTATACATACACATACGTTTTGAGTGAGCGAGGATTTGGTTGATACTTTATGATGGTTTGTATATATTTTTGTTATTGTGGTGATGTTGGTTTAGACATTTTGTTGGATGATGGTTTACGTTGATTTTGTGACATTGGTTTGTTGGATGTTTATATATATTGGTTTATGTTGTGTATATTGGACTGTGTATGTATGATTTGGGTTTAATATTATGTTTGACTATATATGTGAGTGTGATTATTATGTATATCCTCTAAATAGAGTTGTTATGATATATTTGAGATACTGTGGGGTGGTTGGAAAGAAGAAATCTAAAATCTGAAGAAGAAAAATACCCAGATTTCCAACGTTTGGCAATGGCTTACAAGTCATAAAAATTCATCAGCTTTCAATGAAATATTCCAACATTTTCCAAAAGCTATCTATTTAATCATCACTTCCACGTGTCCACATTAATCTTTGGAAGCTGTTGGAAATTAGCCATTAAAGGCGTTAGAGGCCGTTGATGTTTATACCAACGGCTTCCAACAAACCCTAACTGTTGTAGCTTGTAGTGGGGACGGCGACATTGGGCTGGGCTATTGGCAACGGGTGATGGTCAGTGGCGCTGGGTGTGGCGGTGAAAATAGGTTTTTTTTTCTTCGTCATTGACGGTGCTTTTTTAGGCAAAAGGGAATGAAGTTCGATTGTTCTGCCTTGCGGGTTATACCCAATAGATGTCGGCTAGTGACGGTCGTTTACTTTGACCGCCTCTAACCATCGCTAAGGTAGGCTACTATTCTTGAACTTTGTAGTAGTGTTACGTAGCGTACATGTACTAACAATATATTAGACATAACGCTAAATTCGTGCTTATTTGCTATGCTAAAAATCATGAGTTTTCCGTCTAGCTCTAAATAAGAAGACTTTGAATTATCTTTATGCACCATCAAAACAATGTTGTTTATTTGCTCAAGGCATCCCCTTATGGATGAATACTATCTGTTTACAACAATAATAGATATCAAATTTTAGATTTTAATGAAATACATAATCGACGATGAATCGAAAATAAAATTTTCAACTAATTCCATTTGAGCTTACATATGTCAAATGATATAAACCTTTGAAACTTAAAAGAAGTTTTCAATCATATATAACACAACAACACACAAATATATTCATTCAATGGTTGGTTCATAGGTTCATATAAAAATATAACGGATAAAACAATGGATTTATTTTGTATGGTGGTGGTTCTAGTCTAGTTTCGAACAAATTTCTGAAAGAGTAATACAATATTCCAATGTTAGTGAGTAATGATCGTGGAATAGTCGAAACAAATATAACAAATTTCATGCAATCATTCGAAATTACATATGCAATGAATGAGTTACATGATAAAGTACATACACATAACCATGAAGATTCAAATTATTAATATACCTTACAACCCTAGCAATTTTCAAAGGTCTTGGTCATGATGTACTAATTTATAATGGTGTGTCTCAGAGAAAATTAAATAGATGACTACACATCGATTCAACATCTTATTATTACATTATGGTTACAGGCCATACATTTGACTTTGTAACATATTGGGCTATAGCCAATTTATCCGGTTAGACTCATTAAGCATGTATAAATACACATTAATCACATATAATCATTATACTAAATGAAATACAACAAAAGTAGTTTACTTTCTATTCTATCCATTGTTTTCTTTATATGGTATCAGAGCACAGAACCCTTACTTAACAACATCTGCATTCTTCTTTGATCATTTTCTGAAGAAGATCTTCATCAATTTTTGTCATCTGAATAGCAATTGAATCCAAGGGTTGTATTTATTTGTTCTCCCATCAGTTTTTCTTCATCATTTGGGAATGAGACAATTCTACAGTAGAATCAAGTGTCATGCTATAAAACCTAACAGTTTTGGCTGCAATCCCGATTTCTTAAGAGAAATGTCTTGAAAATGAAGAGATCTAGTACAAGCTGTAAACCTTTCATTCAAGAAATCAAGAAACAAGTCAGAACGATCCATGATCTCAGTGAGAACCAGAAGCTATTGAATGTCTCATCATTTTTCTTTAAAAGAAAGGTAAAATACCTATAGGCACATCCTGATTTTCTTTCTGGTCATTCTTGCTGTATCATCTTCTATTTTTCGTCACCAATGGACGTAGATGAAACTCCTTTAGGATCTACGGCAAGATCTGCAGGAACAGAGAATTTTTAGCCAAGAAGTCCTGAAAGTAGTAATTAAACCACGGAGTCAGATAGTTACAACCCAACTTGATGAAACAAACTTCCTGATGTGGAAGTTTCATATTGAAACTGCCATCAAGGAGTATGGTCTCGAGGATTATGTGTTCAACACAACACATATGTTACTAACATTGAGGCTAAACTGATCAGCAGCAGTGAATACACTATTTATCAAAGGCAAGACAACCTCATCAGTTCTTGGCTCCTCTATTTGGTTGGACTAGATACCTTGCCTCAATTAATTGGGTGCAAGACCAGTATTGAAATATGGCAAAAAATAGAGAAATTTTTTAGTTCATAATGTGCAAGCAAAGTCATGAGCAACATAAGACAACTTCAGGATATCAAGAAAGGTGATATGTGCATCCGAGAGTATACACTGAAGGTAAAAACCCTGTGCAATCAATTAGCTACTTCAGGACAGAAGGTCACTGACTATGAACAGATAATGTTCTTACTAAACGGTCTTGATGATGAATATGAAGCCATAGTGGCTATCCTATCCACCACTGAAAATTTTCCTTCCTTGCAATTTGTTCAGTCAACCCTTCTATCTCATGAGGCAAGATTGGAACAAAAGAAAGTTACCAATAGCTAATTATGTTGTCAAGAACAAGAACAAGAGCCAAGACAGAAACACAAAAAACAATAGAAATCAGTAGAGTGCAAACCAGAGAGGTGGCTTCAAGCTAAGAGTTAGATGGGGAAGGTGGAATAATAACAATAATAGACCTAAGTGTCAAATCTCTGAGAGAATTGGACATGCTGCTAACAAATGCTACTTTAGATTTGATATTAACTACAGGTCAAATCAACAAGGCAGCAGTTCTAGAAATCCATATGCCAACATGATTGATTCACAACAAGATAGTAAGAGCAACACAAATTCAAGAGATAATGAATCTGCAAAGATAGCAAACTTACTTGATGATGGGTAGTATCCAGACTAAGGAGTCACAAACCATATGGCAAACAATTTTGCCAACCTGAACCTTGGGAACAAGCAATACAAAGGTAACAAAACTTTAATTTTTGGTAATGGTAAGTCAATACACATATTTCACACTGGAAATGCAAGAACCATTGGTGCTAGAAAACTTTATCTAAACAATTTACTTCATGTACCATTGATCAGAAAGAATCTATTAAGTGTCTCTCAATTTGCCAAAGAGAACAACGTATATTTTGAATTGTACCCGAAATACTTTTTAGTCAAAGACTTACTAACAAAGGAAACTCTGTTGTAGGGCAAGGAGTATAAGGGACTGAAACACCCCACCCTCCATTAAGGTCACTCACAAGGGACTGCCTTAACTTTGGTGGAGGTTTGTAAGTAAAAGTCACAGATAAAACACAAGACAGATATAAACACACACATATATATATAAGCAGCGGAAAACAGCAGACTTTTATTTCATAAAATACTTGTTCATACAACACATTTCCATAATTGTCTCATAACAACTTCCAAAACATTACAACATCATTTCTGTCTTGGTTTTTAAATAAAGAAGCATAAAACGGGATTAAAACTGCATAAATCTCCATAGAGTGTGTCCAACAGCCATAGCCAAGGAAAGAGACTCCAAACCGTACATCAACTATCTTGAAGCTTTTAAAGAATCTGACTAAGCTGGGTTGTTTACTCCCTGTGGACCTTGGGGAGGGGGGAACAGAAGAAAAGAAGACGAAAGAAAATAGGGTCAGACATAAAGCCTAGTAAGTCTAGTGACTCTTCAGTATGAGAATAAGAATAAGGGCATGATAGGTATAAACTGGAAACCGGAGAGTATCATAAACTAAGATAAAGTAGTTTTTGAAACGAAGATACTATCGCACCCCACACTATATCTCTGCACCTACATGCATTAGTTCTAAACTGGCACCCCATGCTGAGGGTGAAGTATCCCATTATTCTAAAGATCGTCTCCTACTCGCATAATTACATGTGTCTTACGGCCCCCAAATATTGTAGATACCTATGTTGGCCCCACCATGGGGTGTATCAAGTCCCATGGTGGCGACCCGACACAATCCTTAGAATGCATAGGTTATACTACTGGTGCCCCCAGTTCCCTGTTTGTCTGCTCCGAAGTGTATGCACGCCTACACTCCGTTAGAACCCACACTGTTGCACCCACCGCCGTCGCTTTGACCGCTTACAATCAGCCCAGTAATTGTGCCCCACCCTGCCTAGTTTCAGGGTACCATGATACCTAATTGGGTTACTGCTGAAATGGGTCCCCGTTACTAGGGTTTTCTAGTCAAACATGTTAAGCGGTTAAGTGTCTGTATTTACCTAACCCCACCCATCAATTTCATTAACATGTTGAATTGGTTAAGTGTTTTAGTTAACTTTACCCTACCATCCTGACTTGTCTATCCTTAGCCTTTTAAAGCACCGACCACTCACATTAGAGAGATATTGTTACGGTTACTGGATGTGCCGGTCGGTTCCAGGCAGATTTACACCGTAACTCAGTCTAACCTCGGGTCCTTATTGGGCTCAATGCTTAACCACCCACATTGGATAGGTATTTTTGTGACTACTGGACAGTCGGGCGGATCCGGGCAGGTTTACATCACAACTCAATCCAATCTCGTGTTAAGCATATTCGCATTTTCTAAATTTACATATTTGTCTTTATTACTTGTTATATGTAAATTTGTCAACAATTAAATGTTATGGCCCATATTCCAAGTTTAATATTTTTGGTATAAGAAATTATATCGTTTAAATGCCACCAATTTTGGCATGTGATAAACATGCCAATTTCATATATTTTTAAATTTTCCCAACGTTACCCCGTCTAAATATTAGGCTAAAAATCTTAGCCTAATTTTACGTTCGCATGATTTCAACATATAATATTAGGCTAAAAACTTAGCCTAATTTAGCGTACACAAAATTGGCATAAGGAGGTTCATTAACATAAACATGACATATGTGTAAACTTGGCATTTTTGGCATAATCAATATGAACATCATAGGTGTGAACTTGCAAAATAGCCAACACGAATGTCATAGGTGTGAACTTGCAAAATAGCCAATATATATATATATATATATGTGAATTTGCAATATAGCCTAAATCAACTTACATATATGTGAATTTGCATTGAAATATGTATCTAACCTAATAGGTGTCACACAAATTAGCATATGATTTAGATAACATGAGCCTAAACTTGTTTTTGGATCTAGGCATAACATCGAACATCACTAGCATATGACAAGAATATGACATTTTCATAAATATGTATAACTTTATGACAAGGGTGTGAACTAAATCCAACCGCGTATCTAATTACAACATGAAACATGTACTAAATTGGATCTTGACATGGATCAAATTAGGAACTTGCAACTTTTGTATAAACATAGGGGCATGTATATGAACATAACTATTTAGGCATAAAGGTTCTTGCATAAAGTATATACATGAGGTTCTAATCACAACAACCTATATAATCACATAAACATGAATTATATAACTTGTGACGTTGTTGTCATTCTAAAAGTACAATAGGATCAACATCAATCTTAATTATACCACAAACATCCCAATTTCATTCGCAACACAATCATTTGAATACATAGATATGAATTAACATCGTCGTTACATAATAGCACGATTCCACTTCCAATTTACATCGAATCAAGTCTTAGTTTTATTCTCATCGGAAAAATCACTATACTTACAACGAACGATGAACTTGAATTCTGGATTCTGGATTCTGAATTCGGAATTTGATATGCTTTCCTTTGGGTAGACTAAAGTTGTTTTGATTCGTGTTTTACTTTAGTATTGGCATGTCTCTAAGCTTTCTAACTGACGGCCACTCCTAGTTTCTTTTCAGCAGCATGACGGCTTAAGTATTATATTATTTGTGTGAATTTAGGGTTAGACTTGAGTTGTATTTATAGAATTTTAATCTGATTAGAGCCGTCGATTAAGCTAGAGTGAATCCAGACCATCCATCTCAAGAGAAGCAATCAGAAAGCGACATGTAAGCCCTAGTGACTCAGCCAAGCCTCAAAAATCGACCAGAACCCGACCAGGCCAGCCAGGGCCTGACCAACAGGTCTTCTGGCCTGGGCGCGCTTGGCAGGTGCGCCAGTGCAAATTTGTACTGGCGCACTTCCCAAGTGTGCCAGTGCAATTCTGTTCTGGTGCACTTCCCAAGTGCGCCAGTGCATTCTGACCCGTTTCTGATTTTTCTGCCCAACTTCTTTCGTCCATATCTTCTTCATACGGTATCCGTTTTACGCAAACTTGGACTCTATCTCAAGCAGAATTTCAAGACGAACGCAATGGCATAACGCATTTCCCTTAATTCCATCATTTAGAATTAATTATACTTTAATTTGTTAAGTTACAGTTAACAGAAAATTCGGGGTGTTACATTCACCCCTCCTTAAAGGATTTCGCCCCCGAAATCTTCAAGTCTAGGAGAACGTAAGTTCTAACATCCAATCGTCCATCTACTCAACCAACAAACACAGGCGTCCATTGTCCTTAAAAGACTTCTAAAGCTTTATGATTATATGCACCGTGTGTGTATATGTCCTTAACTAATGCAAAATCAGGCGGTCTACTGATCCAGTTGACCTCCTTAATGAAAATCATGTAAGTGTCATGAGTCCATTATGTATGCAAATTTGTCCTTATTCATAATTCTACATGAGTGTGCGACCATCAATACAAATGTGACATCCATATGACAACATATCAAGTTTCAACCACATACAAATATGAATACATATATGCATATGCAGTATGAAGTGACTGAGCCGATCTAAAACCTAGGTTGTGTGTGTATATGCATCCACGAGCAACCACTAGCAACCACTTGCAGCCATCAACCATAACATGTTTCAAATACATGTTTACATCCAAAGGGGTTTCTACCTAAGGATAAAGGATCATATAGAGAAGATATACCTAAAAAGATAGATATAAGCACAACTTAAGGAAAAAGAGAGGTCAAAGATGTACCCTAAAAAAGAAAAGGGTAGGCCACGCATATTCTGTCCTCGGTTTCCCAAGTCGCGTCGCTCCACTGAACCTTAACGAGCTTCACTTCGTGGTTGCGTAGCTTTTTGATTTCGGTTCCTACGATTCGAGTTGGAAATCTCCTCACAGTTGCTTCACGTTCCACTTCGGCTTCTTCTAGAATGCTTGGCTCCACCAATTCCGCTGATTCATGTAGACATTTTCGGAGATGAGAAACGTGAAAGACGTTGTGAATTGCAGCCAATCTTTCAGGAAGCTCTACTCTATAAGCCATCTTCCCAATCTTCTCGATGATAGGGACTGTCCTACAAATCTTGGTGCTAGCTTTCCTGCGGATCCAAAGCGAACGACGTTCCTTAAAGGGGATACCTTAAGGAAAACCCTGTCCCCAACCTCAAACTCAAGGTCGGTCTTTCTTTTGTCGACGTAGGATTTCTGTCTGTCTTGGGCAGTCTTCATTCTCCTTCGTATCAAGTCCACTTTTTCTGAAGTCTCTCTAATCATGTCAGGGCAAGTATAATCTTGTCGGTAGACTCCCACCAACAAGTTGGTGATCGGCAAGGTCTTCCATACAAAGTTTCGAAGGGCGCCATACCGATGGTGGCTTGGTGACTGTTGTTGTAGGAGAATTCCACTAAAGGAAGGTGATCCTCCCAAGTCCCTCCGAAGTCAAGACTGCACAGTCTTAGAAGATCTTCTAGTATTCTATTCACCCGTTCTGTCTGACCATCAGTTTGGGGGTGGTAGGCCGTGCTCAAGCATAACTGTGTGCCGACAGCCTCTTGCAGACTCCGCCAAAATTCGCTCATGAAGATGGAGTCTCTGTCACTTACTATGCTGGAGGGTATTCCATGGAGTCGAACTATTTCCTTGAGATAAAGAGAATCTAGAGACGAAGCAGTCCTTCTACTCTTGATAGATATAAAGTGGGCGCTTTTAGTAAGCTTATCCACTATTACCCAAATGCTAGTATTGCCTCTTCTTGACCTAGGCATCCCGTCAATGAAGTCCATTGAAATGCTATCCCACTTCCATTGCGGGACTTCTAGAAGATGAAGCAGTCCTCCAGGCTTCTTTTGTTCCACCTTGACATGTTGGCATGTCACGCACTTAGAAACGAAATCTACCATGTCTTTCTTCATGTCGTTCCAATAGAAAATTCTCTTTACGTCCTTGTACATCTTATCTCCACCTGGGTGTATTGTCATATTGGAATGATGTGCCTCCTCGAGAACCTTCTTCACTAAATCCCTAGCTTGTGGGACGCATAGCCTTCCATCCCGTCTCAGCCAACCCTTATCATCGATGGAATATCTATTGAGGTGACTGGAAGTTTCACCCCTAATTAGTTTATCAATCACATCCACAAGCTGCGGGTCTTCTTGTTGTGCGGCCCCTATCGAGTCTAAAAGAGTGGGCCGAACTTCTAAGGATGCCAATAAACCAGGTATAAAATCTGAGGAGGGCCTAAAGTCAAAACTGGCTATATACTCCAAGCTTTGCCTTTCTACAAAGAGAGGGCTTAGGGTCAGCCTCTTTCTGCTCAACATGTCTGCTACTCCGTTGCCTTTGCCAGGAGTATAGGAATTTCAAAGTCATACAAGGCAAGGAACTCCATCCACCTTTACCACCTCAAGTTAAGATCTTTCTGCGAGAAAAGATACTTCAACGATTTATGGTCAGTATATAATTCGAACTTCTCACCTAGGAGATAATGGCGCCAGGACTTAAGCGCAAAGACGATGACGGCCAACTCAAGATTGTGGGTTGGGTAGTTCTTTTCATGCACTTTCAATTGTCTTCCACCATAAGCTACTACCCTCCCTTCTTGCATCAGAACAGCGCCTAGCCCCGTACCACAAGCATCCGTATATACTGTGAACATTTTGCTTCCATCCGGCAAGGTCAGAACTGGGGCTGTTGTGAGAGCCCTTTTTTATCGTTGGAAAGCAAACTCGCAGTCCAAATCCCAAGTGAACGCCAGATTCTTCTTTGTTAGCCTTGTGAGTGGAGCTGAGATTTTCGCGAAATCCCTAATGAACTTTCGGTAAAAACTAGCTAGCCCAAGAAAGCTTCGGACTTCGGTTGCATTTCTTGGTGTCTTCCAATCTTGCACTGCCACCACTTTCGCGGGGTCCACAGCCAACCCCTTTTTGGACACTATATGCCCCAGAAATCTTACTTCCTTTCTCCAAAAGTGGCACTTGGAGAATTTGGCTTTTAGCTGATGTGCATGGAGAGTATCCATGATCTCTTTCAGATGATGAGCATGTTCTTCCTCATTCTTTAAGAAGATCAAAATATCGTCTACGAAGACCACCACGAACTTATTGAGGAATTCTCTGAGCACCCTGCTCATTAGGTCTACGAAATAAGCAGGTGCGTTTGTCAGGCCGAAAGGCATGACAAGCCACTCGAAAAAACCGTATGGGGTTCTAAACGTTGTTTTATCAATACTATCTTCAGCTACCCTTAGCTGATGGAACCCAGTAGCTAGATCAAGTTGGGAGAAGACCGACGCACCTACAAGCTGATCAAACAAATCGTCTATTCGGGGAAGCAGGTGTCTATTCTTTTGGTCAGCTTGTTTAGCTCCCTATAGTCCACACAAAGACGTAGTGAACCATCTGCTTTGGTGGCGAACACCATTGGAGCACGCCATTCCGAGATACTCCTCCTTATAAACCCCTTCTCAAGAAGCTCCTGAACTTGCTCACTGAGCTCCTTTCTCTCCTTTGGAGCCATGTGTCTAACAGGCAGAGCTATGGGCTTTGCATTATCAACAAGATATATGTGGAAGTCTATTTCCCGCTTCGAAGGTAAGCTTTTCACCTCTTCAAAGACATCCGGATATTCCCGGACTACCCCAACCGAGTGTAAATTCTCAACAGAGGCGTCAAGCGACTCTAGATAACTAAGCATAACAGCATTCAAGGGATTACAAGAAATTTCTAGAGTGTTACCGAGCCGAGTCAAGAGCCTAACCACTCTTTTTTCACAATCAAGAATGGCACCATTACTGGATAACCAATCCATGCCTAAGATCAGTCCATATCTTGAGAAGCCCAAAACAAAGGCACTACATCTAAATTCAACACTTAGGATAGAGATTTTCAAATCCAAGCAAACCATCGACAAATAAGCCGAGCCCCCAATTGGATTTGAAACAACCAAGGGATATTCCACCATACTAGTGTCTAGGTGCAGAGATTCTACTAAAGCAGATGAAATAAAGGAGTGTGATGCACCAGAATCAAAGAGAGTGCGAACAACTGGATGATCATACAGATAAACTAAGCTTTCTACAGAAATATTTCTACCTAAGGTTCTCAAGAAGGATTGAGAAGATAAGCAAGATAAAATAAAGCATCTAGGAGAAAAAATTAATGAGGTACCCCCAGAAGGTCCTGCTTGCGGGCCTTGCCCTTGCTTCTTAGGGCAGTTCTTGATGATATGTCCAATATCACCACACTGAAAGCATGCCCCCATCTTCATCTTCTTCTTTCTACAATCCTGGACTACATGCCCAACAATGACGCATAAATAACATTTCTTTTTCTCACGTGTCTTGTTATTATTGTTGTGGTCCTTTCCTCCTTAACTATTATCCGTCTTCTTATTCTGCGATTCTTCCGCTTGATGTTTCACGTAGAGGAGGAGGAGGAGTAAAAGCGTCTGTAGCTGGGGAGTAAGGTCCCCAGACATGCTGAAATGTAAAGGAAAGATTCAAGACCAAAGGATAGAGAGATAGTGCGTATGGCTCTAGGGAATTATGCCTTTTAAAAACAACACTTTTTCTTGAAATAAATGCTTCTTTAAACTTCTTTTTTGAAAATAGTTTCAAATTTTTTTTTATCTAGTCTGGTAAATCTATGCTCTGGTACCAAGTGAAATACCCCACCCTCCATTAAGGTCACTCACAAGGGACTGCCTTAACTTTGGTGGAGGTTTGTAAGTAAAAGTCACAGATAAAACACAAGACAGATATAAGCACATATATATATATATATATATGTATATAAGCAGCGGAAAACATGAGACTTTTATTTCATAAAATACTTGTTCATACAACACATTTCCATAATTGTCTCATAACAACTTCCAAAACATTACAACATCATTTCTATCTTGGTTTTTAAATAATGAAGCATAAAACGTGATTAAAACTGCATAAATCCCCATAGAGTGTGTCCAACAGCCATAGCCAAGGAAAGAGACTCCAAACCGTACATCAACTATCTTGAAGCTTTTAAAGAATCTGACTAAGCTGGGTTGTTTCCTCCCTGTGGACCTGGAGGGGGGTACGGAAGAAAAGAAGACGAAAGAAAATAGGGTCAGACATAAAGCCTGGTAAGTCTAGTGACCCTTCAGTATGTGAATAAGAATAAGGGCATGATAGGTATAAACTGGAAACCGGAGAGTATCATAAACTAAGATAAAGTAGTTTTTGAAACGAAGATACTATCGCACCCCACACTATATCTCTGCACCTACATGAATTAGTTCTAAACTGGCACCCCATGCTGAGGGTGAAGTGATCCCATTATTCTAAAGATCGGCTCCTACTCGCATAATTACATGTGTCTTACGGCCCCCAAATATTGTAGATACCTATGCTGGCCCCACCATGGGGTGTATCAAGTCCCATGGTGGCGACCCGACACAATCCTTAGAATGCATAGATTATACTACTGGTGCCCTCAGTGCCCTGTTTGTCTGCTCCGAAGTGTGTGCACGCCTGCACTCCGTTAGAACCCACACTGTTGCACCCACCGCCGTCGCTTTGACCGCTTACAATCAGCACAGTAATCGTGCCCTACCCTGCCTAGTTTCAGGGTACCATGATACCTAATTGGGTTACTGCTGAAATGGGTCCCCGTTACTAGGGTTTCCTAGTCAAACATGTTAAGCGGTTAAGTGTATATATTTACCTAACCCCACCCATCAATTTCATTAACATGTTGAATTGGTTAAGTATTTTAGTTAACTTAACCCTACCATCCTGACTTGTCTGTCCTTAGCCTTTTAAAGCACCGACCACTTACATTAGACAGATATTGTTACGGTTACTGGATGTGCCGGTCGGTTCCGGGCAGATTTACACCGTAACTCAGTCTAACCTCGGGTCCTTATTGGGCTCAATGCTTAACCACCCACATTGGATAGGTATTGTTGTGACTACTGGACAGCCGGGCGGGTCCGGGAAGGTTTACATCACAACTCAATCCAACCTCGTGTTAAGCATATTCGTATAGTCTAAATTTACATATTTTTCTTTATTACTTGTTATATGTAAATTTGTCAATAATTAAATGTTATGGCCCACATTCCAAGTTTAACATTTTTGGTATAAGAAATTATACCGTTTAAATGCCACCAATTTTGGCATGTGATAAACATGCCAATTTCATATATTTTTAAATTTTCCCAACGTTACCCCGTCTAAATATTAGGCTAACAATCTTAGCCTAATTTTACGTTCGCATGATTTCAACATATAATATTAGGCTAAAAACTTAGCCTAATTTAGCGTACACAAAATTGGCATAAGGAGGTTCATTAACATAAACATGACATATGTGTAAACTTGGCATTTTTGGCATAATCAATATGAACATCATAGGTGTGAACTTGCAAAATAGCCAACATGAATATCATAGGTGTGAACTTGCAAAATAGCCAATATATATATATATGTGTGTGTGTGTGTGTGTGTGTGTGTGTGTGTGTGTGAATTTGCAATATAGCCTAAATCAACTTACATATATGTGAATTTGCATTGAAATATGTATCTAACCAAATAGGTGTCACACAAATTAGTATATGATTTAGATAACATAAGCCTAAACTTGTTTTTGGATCTAGGCATAACATCGAACATCACTAGCATATGACAAGAACATGACATTTTCATAAATATGTATAACTTTATGACAAGGGTGTGGACTAAATCCAACCGCGTATCTAATTACAACATGAAACATGTACTAAAGTGGATCTTGACATGGATCCAATTAGGAACTTGCAACTTTTGTATAAACATAGGGGCATGTATATGAACATAACTATTTAGGCATAAAGGTTCTTGCATAAAGTATATACATGAGGTTCTAATCACAAAAACCTATATAATCACGTAAACATGAACTATACAACTTGCTTGTGATGTTGTTGTCATTCTAAAAGTATAATAGGATCAACATCAATCTTAATTATACCACAAACATCCCAATTTCATTCGCAACACAATCATTTCAATACATAGATACGAATTAACATCGTTGTTACATAATAGCACAATTCCACTTCCAATTTACATCGAATCAAGTCTTAGTTTTATTCTTATCGGAAAAATCACTATACTTACGACGAATGACGAACTTGAATTCTGGATTCTGAATTTGATATGATTTCCTTTGGGTAGACTAACGTTGTTTTGATTCGTGTTTTACTTTAGTATTAGCTTGTCTCTAAGCTTTCTAACTGACGGCCACTCCTAGTTTCTTTTCAGCAGCATGACGGCTTTAGTATTATATTATTTGTGTGAATTTAGGGTTAGACTTGAGTTGTATTTATAGAATTTTAATCTGATTAGAGCCGCCGATGAAGCTAGAGTGAATCCAGACCATCCATCTCAAGAGAAGCCAATCAGAAAGCGACATGTAAGCCCTGGTGACTCAGCCAAGCCTCAGAAATCGACCAGAACCCGACCAGGCCAACCAGGGCCTGACCAACAGGTCTTCTGGCCTGGGCGCACTTGGCAGGTGCGCCAGTGCAAATTTGTACTGGCGCACTTCCCAAGTGCGCCAGTGCAATTCTGTTCTGGCGCACTTCCCAAGTGCGCTAGTGCATTCTGACCCGTTTCTGGTTTTTCCGCCCAACTTCGTTCGTCTATATCTTCTTCTTACGGTATCCGTTTTACGCAAACTTGGACTCTATCTCAAGCAGAATTTCGAGACGAACACAATGGTATAATTCATTTCCCTTAATTCCATCATTTAGAATTAATTATACTTTAATTTGTTAAGTTACAGTTAACAGAAAATTCGGGGTGTTACAGGGACTTTACAAATTTGATGTTATCAATTCAATAAGTCAAAAGTGAACTGTACTAATCAGTATCAATTTAATACTGTTGAAAGTAGTTTTAAATTTTACGTTTGGCATAGTTAGTTGGGTCATCCTAGTATGAATATTGTAAAGAAAATATTAAGCAGTACTGATATTAATACTAGTAAAATTCCCTTATCTCATGTATGTACCTATTGTTAAATTGGCAGAAGTCATAAACTTGCATTTCCAGATTCTGAGACAAAATACACTACACCACTTGAACTTGTTGCTATTGATCTATGGGGTCCAACACCAATATGCACACACTATGCTATAAGTATTATATATCCTTCTTAGATGCTTACTCTAGGTATGTGTGGATCCATCTATTGAAAGCTAAGTCTAATGCATATAGTGTTGTGCTACAATATATTTCCAGTGGTGAAAAGCAAACGAATTATCAAGTAAAAATCATTCAAACTTATGAAGGAAAGGGATTTTTTCCTCTCAAAAATTTCTTTCAAAAGAAAGGAATATTACATAGATCTACATGTCCACATACTTCTGAAAAAAATTGGCATATTCAAAGGAAGCACAGACATATTGTTAAAAGAGAGTTAACTTTTCTTGCTCAAGTTTTAATGCCTTTAAAATTTTGGCCTAAAGCTTTTACTACTGTTATTTATCTTAAAAATAGATTTCCAAAAAAAACTTACATTACAAAACATCCTTGGTAGTTCTTGCAAAAGTTAAACCAAATTTTAAGAATCTAAAAGTGTTTGGTTGTTTATGTTTTCCCGACTCAAGACCATAAAATAGACACATATTACAATTCAGATCCTCTCCATGTACATTTTTAGGCTATGCCAATGGGTTTAAAGGTTACAAGTGTCTCGACAAAAATGGAAGGATATTTATATCATGACATGTGATATTTAACGAATGTGCTTTCCCATTTAACAATGAACATGAAAAAGCATCATGTAAAGTATATAATCCAGAGCAGTCAATATCAAATATAGATTGCAGTTCAGATATTATTATACTTAGTTCTAGAGAAGACAGGCACAGATATGCAGACTAGTGAAGGCCATAGATACTCTTAAAACACAGTGCCATCAAGTGAGCCAAGTTAAGAGTCATCTCAAAGCACAAATGAAAAATCAAGTCAACCAAATCAAAGTTGATAAACTAGTGATATGGATATGAGCAATACTGAAGGATACATTGACACAAGTGACAGTGTACCAGCCAATAAATGAACCCCAGATATCACATTATAACAATAGCAAAAAGTGGCATTTTCAAGCCAAAAAAATGTAATGTCATAACTGAGCCAACATCATACAAGCAAGCTATTCAGAATGATGGATGGAAAATAGCTATGTGGGATGAATACAATGCCCCAGTGAAAAAAAAACTTGGGAACTTGTTGCCAAGCAAAGAGATAAAAAATATTATTAGGTGTAAATGGACCTTTAGGGTCAAAACAAATCCTGATGGTACAATTTCTAAATATAAAACAAGATTGGTAGACAAGGGTTATTCACAACAGTGTAGGTTTGAGTTTAAAAAAACCTTTTCACCTGTTGTAAAACCCTCATCTATTAGAATTGTGCTAACAATGGCAATAATTAGAAACTAGACCATCAAGAAATCTAATGTTAGTAATGCATTTCTTAATGGTGTTTTGCAGGAAGAGGTCTATATGGATCAACTAGAAGGCTTCAGATAGTAAGGAAAAGGAAATATAGTGTGCAAATTAAACAAAGCCATTTATGGATTAAAACAAGCACTGAGGGTTTGGTTTGAAAAGATGAAATCTACACTTCAGAAACTAGGCTACCACTCAACTAAATTAAACAATTCATTATTTACTAAATTCCCTCAAAACACTGTTACTTATATACTGATTTATGTTGATGACTTTATAATTACAGGTAACAGTGAGGTGGAGATAATAAAGGCAATTTAGTATCTAAATATAGAATTTTCATTAAAATTAGACCTAGGAGAACTCAAATGCTTCCCGGGAATTGAAGTTACCAAAGTCTTTAGTTCTGAAATGTATTTAAGTCAGAAAAAATACATTTCAGAACTTTGTATTAAAAGCAACATGGATAAAGAAAATCCTATAGCGACACCCATGATAACCAGTTCGCATCTATCAAGAAGTAAAGGTGAACATATAGCAAATGAAAAGCGGTACAGGAGTATAGCTGGAGCACTACGATATGCTACCATTACAAGGCTTGACATCTCCTACAGTGTGAACAAAGTCTATCAATTCACGCAAAAACCATTAAGCTAAATGAACATTAGAAAGCAATCAAGAGAATATTGAGATACTTAAAAGGAACAATCAATCACAAGTTAAATCCACAAGCAAGTAATTCTCTTAACATAAGTGCAACTCAGACTCGGACTAGGCTAGTGACATAGATGACAGGAAATCAACTTATCATGTGTATATCTGGGTAACAATCTTATATCTTGGTGTGCAAAGGAACAAGTCACTGTGTCAAGGTTCAACACAGAAGCATATTATAGATCAATATCTAACACTATATCCGAAATCATGTGGGTGCAATCTCTACTAAATGAATTAAGGATAATACCCACAAAGGCTGCTACAATATGGTGTTATAATATGAGTGTGATAGCACTCACAACCAACCCAATACTTCATTCAAGAACTAAACATATGGAGTTGGACATTTGTTCGCAAGAGAATAGGTAGGTAAAGAAAGGAAGACATAACATGAATCACGTACCATTAACTTAATTACCAGATAGCAGATGTCTTCATGAAGCCTTTGTCCAAGCACAGTTTTACTCAATTTTGAGATAAATCGTGCGTCATACATCAACAAACCTAAAAGGAAGAAGACTTCTTTCAATTGAAAACAAAGATCAAGCAAAAACCTACAAAGTCCAGATAGATCAGATGAGGTCAATCCACCAGAACAGATCTGCACCACTGTGCACAAATCTGTCTGAAATTAGCAGCTGCCATCGATGTGTCTCAACTATCTCTCGTTGTCTGAATTAGATTTATCATCCTCATCTAATGCTCAAGAAATTCGAAATTCATTCTGCCATTTTCAAGCAAACCCTCGCACTGCCTAGGGTTTGAGGGGAATCTAAGAAAAAATGAAATAGATGACTATCACTTCAAAAGGCAGCTTAAAATGCGACGGGGTGGGGCAACGGTTTGCGACGGCTAAAAAAGCGGTCGTCTCTAGCCGTTGCTCGATTTGCAGAATAATAACGGCCAACCATCCTCTTCCTCATTCTATTTTTTTCCCCAAAAATTTCTTAAACCCTACGCGTCGCCTCTCCTTGCTGCTTCGATTCCAAGCCTCCAAATTTGCTTCCAAGGTATTGATTTCATTCTACTATGTCTTCTAACTCTAGTTTATGCTTATTATGGTTAATTATAGACTTTGGTTGCTAATTTATATGAGTTTGCAAAATTGAATGTTTATGCATATGAAATTGGTTGTCTTGAGGGATGTTTATGATAATGGTTGTGTTGTAAGTTGATTTGGGGATAAGTGTAATTGATTAGGAGGGTAAAATCGATGAATATTACATATGTAATTGATTTAGGAGTTTGAAAATAATGATTATCACGTGTTCAATTAGACGTGTGATGATTGTGTTGTATGTAGAATGTGTTGTATGATGATTTGAGAATGAATGGAATTAATGTAATTGTTTAATGGCAGTAAATTGATTATTATTGAAATGGCGCAACGATGTCCCTAGTCTACATACATGCACTGTTATGTCCCCATCGGATGCAAGAATGGTCGGTCCAAAAGAATGCACTTGCAATTGAAAAAAATTGTTTTGTTACTATAATATTTAGTAATCAAATGTTAATTCAAAATGGTTCGTAATTTAGGTTTAGATCGTTAAGAATCTTTGTTAAATGTAATGAAAATCATATAACTCAACTCTTTGAATTTTTTATGAAATTAAATAATTAATTTGAAAGCTTAGTTTATCTTTCAAAAATTTAAACTAACTAAAATTAATTTTATAATTTATACATTAAACTAAAATGAATCAAAACTTATTAAAACTAATTGTCATGTTAGTTTACAAATTGAAATTATGAAAAATTATTATGTAGACGCTATATAGTCAAGGCGCGCACCTAGGCGCAAAAAGGCGTAAGGCGCAAGTAAGGGGCTTTTTTGAAGTTTAAGGCGCACCTTTTACTGAAGCGCAAAAAAAGCGCAAAAAGGTCCAAAGCGCAAAAGGCGCGCTTTTTCATTTGATGTGTGTTTCTTGTTTTAAACTTAGGTTGAATGTGTTTTGACTAGTTATGTGAACCCCTTAAATAAATTTGGCCCCGTCCGACAAGTGTTGTATATGATCGTTATATGGATATTCGTTTTTCCATAAAACGGAAATCTATATTCATCTGATACAATATTCGTTGGATTTGTTGTTGTATTGGACAAGTTACAAATATAATAACGTAACCATATTTCATAAATCATTTCAGTTTAAACGGTTAACAAAATTTCGATGGCACTTCCTTTTTGTTCCCTATGTACACGCATTTGTATACGATACAAGGACCAAAGGGAAGTGCTGCCAAAATTTTGTTGAACCGTTTAACCTGAAAGGATTTATAAAATATGCTTACGTTATTATATTTGTAATGGGAAGTAGGTAGACCGGCCGTCAAAGTAGAAAGAAATAAACAAAAAAACTAAAAACATGAAGTATTTGTAAATGAAATTTTACAAGATTTCAATTAATGCAAAGTGTTTCATCGAATTTTCTAACATATTTGTTGCAAATCAGGAAAATGTTCGATTATTTTCGTGATCGTAGTTGGATGTATCAACCCCGTACCGGTAAGAAAGGATCGATAAAGGAACATTTTTGTAACGGTGTCCAAGAATTTATTAGATTCGCTAAATCTAATAATCGGAGTAACCTAGACATTCGATGTACGTGTAGTATGCGCAAACATTTGAGGCATTGGAAGCCGGATGTAGTAGAAGTACATCTGTATAAATTTGGTTTTGTGTCGAATTATTACTTATGGGATCGTCATGGAGAGCTTGTTCAACCTACGTCTAACCCTGTAGTGGTAGAGGACGATAGTACAATGATGAACGATAATACAACGACGAATCTGATAGAAAATATGGTGCAAGATGCAGCACGATCGATGTTTCCCACCATTGATCAAGGCAGCGACGAGAATGAAAATGCTGAAGAACCAACGGCGAAAGCAAAAAAAATTAAGATTTATTGAATTCTGTTAAGAGGCCGTTGTGGGAAGGGTGTACAAGCGAAACCGAATTATCTGTAACCGCTGAATTCATCACTATGAAATCAAAATTCAATCTTACAGAAGCTGCATTTACAACAGTTGTACAAACTGCAAAACGTCATATGCCGCCCAACAATTTGATGTGCAATAGTCATTATAAAGTGAAAAAACTTATGTCTGCTTTTGGACTACCGTATCAGAAGATAGATACATGTGTTAAAGGTTGCATTTTGTATTGGAAAGAAGACGCTTATCTTAGAAAATGCAAATTTTGCAATGAAGATAGATATAAACCAAGGAAAAAGAAAGGAAAAGAAGTTCCATATAAAAGAATGCATTATCTACCAATAACTCCCAGACTTCAACGACTGTATGCATCTTCTGCTACAGCGTGTCATATGCGATGGTGTAACGACCTGGAAATACGTACCTTTTGAATCGACAATAATCCACACATGTCTAACTCAAAACTGTACGTATTTACATATTGTTAAATGACGATCCACATCTTTAACCGTTATAGTCAAAAATATAGATAATCAAGGGGATTAATTTAGAATTAGAAAGAAAGAAGAAAAACAAGCACAGAATCTCGCAACAGAATGAACAAAATATAATAATCTAATAACAGTTCATGAAGCTGTTTGAAATAAACATTTGATCATTTTACAACATTTATCAGAGTTATACAATTTATATACATAACTGATGATACAGAGTAATGCAACAGAATAGTAGTGGAATACAATAGTAATAATAGTATATCGTCTTCGTCTTCATCCTTCAGAAGATAACCTTTGAAACTGGAATGCTCAAGTCTGACCTGAGCGTAATAGCGTGAAAATAAAACAAGCTCGGATCAGGCAAAAATATTCTCATCTAAGTCAAATCAACATCATATGAACATGCGCACACATAACTCAAGAGATGTTACGGGAAATTTCATCTCCTAAGGATCCGTCAAACTAGATACTATATAATATAATTTCGCTATTATACTAGTGTCTATTCACAAATACTTGTCAGAAAAATAGCGTAAGCGGGGTTACATTGATTACCCTTACACAGTTTATAAGCACATGGTCTATGCAGGTCCTGTAACACAACCAGTAAAACGTCGGTAGCCAGTGAGTCCCCTATATACCTATGCCAAAATTAAAATCGTAGTTCTCTCGCATAAGGATAAATGTATGACAAGGCACATGAGGCAATACCCAAAGTAGTATGCTACTAGTTTGCCTGATCCAGACTGGTGGTTACCCCTAACGGCCCACCGCAGACATCCACCCCATATCGAATCAAAGGGAAATATCTCCCATCGAAGGTGCACACCAACAAAACAACAACAACTGAATATTAATAGTATGGACCCGAGGCCCAGGAAAATCGAAGAGCAGATGTCCACTAAGAGGTAGTCAAGCCTCATTTGGTCTGGCACGGCTCCTGTTTTAGTCATTTCAAATCGACACAAGTGTCGGGGTCATCCATTATCGTTCACTTTCTTCAAATCCAGTAATTGCCTCCAAATTCATCCTACTTCATTTCTGGAACTCCAACGCGTACACAGTTGTTAAAGTGGTTCCACCATTTACAGAGAGTATGTCAATAAGAGGTCCCGGTCTCTTTAACAACAAAACGTCATGTTACACACCAATTGGTATTTTATATTTCGAAAGTGAATCGTTATGATATCAAAATATCATATTCATCTAAACAAATTTTTACTTTGAAATATCATATTATTTTAATCACTATAATATTTACTTTCAAATTTCATACTCACTTTGAGATAAATTTCAATTTCAACAACTGGTTATAACTTCAATTAACCACATTTCATTCGAATCGTTCAATTTACTTCAGAAATAGTTTTGAATTCATTTCTGATTTTAATATCAAAATAATCATATTTACTTTTAAATCAGAGATTTAAATGTAAACAATTTCCACTTCTAAAACAGTTTATAAGTTTGAAATAGTTTTGGGGTTTAAATAAATTTTTGAATAATTTTTAAATGGTAAAGAGATTTGGAATAGTTTGGAAATCAAAACAGCTTCAGTATTGGAAATGGTTTTATATATATTAAAATATTTTATAAAATAAACTACTTTTATATATATATAGAAAAATAGGTTTTGGAAACAATTTATATAGAATACTCCATATATCGAAGGAATAAATTTCATAAAATAGTTTATATATAAATTTGTTTATATAGAAATAATTTCAAATCAACTGTTTCTTTCCATTTCCAATAAATCTGAACATAATTTCAAAACTCAAAACAAACCAAATCGATTTCCAATATCCAGTCCAAATCGATTCCCAAAATCAAATTTATTTGAGAACAATCCATTTTAAATGATAACTTCAAATTTCGAATTATTATTTGAATCTATTCGATTCAAATCAAATCCAAGTTCAAATTCAAATATTTATTTAAACCATTTAATTCGAATTTAATTTCAAAGTTTAAATAAAGATTTAAACATTTAAAACAATTCAAATTATAATCAATTTTAGTTCAAATCTCAATTTAACCAATTAGATCATTTCAATTTGAATTAAATTTCAAAGTTTAAATAAAGTTTTAACCTTTGAAACAATTCAAATTATAACTTCCAAATATAATTCGATTTGGAATGATTTCAATTCATAACCAATTTTAGTTCAAATTTCAATTTAACAACTTTAGATCATTTCAATTTGAATTTGATTTCAAAGTTTAAATAAAGATTTAAACCTTTGAAATAATTCAAATTATATTCAATTTTAGTTCAAATTTCAAATAACAAATTTTAGATCATTTATTTGAATTTAATTTCAATGTTTAAATAAAGATTTAAACCTTTGAAATAATTCAATTTCAACATTTCAAATATAATCAATTTTGACATTTCAATATAATTCAATCTCGACATTTCAATATAATTCAATTTCGTCAATTCAATATAATTCAATCTCGACATTTCAATATAATTCAATTTCGACATTTCAGTATAATTCAATTTCGAACATTTCAGATTTATTCAATTTCAACATTTCAGATTTATTCAATTTCAACATTTCAATTTCAACATTTCAAATTTATTCAATTTCAACATTTCAATTTCAACATTTCAAATTTCCTCAGTTTCAACATTTCAAATTTTATTCAATTTCAACATTTCAAATGTAATAAATTCCAACATTTCCAATTTATTCAATTTCAACATTTCAACTTTATTCAATTTCAACATTTTAAATTCAAATTCCAATGTATAATTCAATTTAAATAATTTCAATTTATTTTCTTTACACAGAATCACTTATTTAAATCGGTTTCACAAATTCTAAAATTTATAGATTTAACCAATCCGGTGTCAGTATAATAATTCTCTATCCTCTAGCCAAGTGATCAGTTATTTCAAATTTTAAATTTTAATTTCAGGGAATGGAAATATATTGTTTCAGTTCAGGGTGATAAAAGTGATATAAAAATATAGACAACATCAGCACAGTTCAATATATCCATAAATAAACATCCATCACAACCATCATCCAAACAGTTCAATTTGCAATAATTAACTGGTTATATGTGTCGGGGATTTACTAGCAATTCAATTCAAAAATAAACTAACTGTCAATTCAATTTCTACAGTTTAAAATTTGATGTTCATTTAAAATAGCAGTCAACAACAAATAATCAAATCAATCACAGATTTCAATTTCACAAAAATATGAATATTTTTGCAGTGTGAGAAAACTCACCTTGATTGGTTTTGAAGTCGTTAGATAACGATTACTTTTAATTAAATTAAACAGAAGGTTTAGTTTAACCAAAATTCCTACGAGCTCCAAATCTGTTCTGGTCAGTCTCATCGCGTAGTGCTCGGTTATACGATTCCAATGCACTTAACCTCGTTCGATTCTGATTAAATATGAACGAGTTACCATCGTTTATACATTAATCACTTCTATAATTAATTAAGTAAATAATTAATTAACTTAACTATCCTTTACTTAACTTTTCTCAATTTAAATTCACGACCGTTCCTTTCTGCTTCTTCTTCCTGCGATTCACGAAACCCACCTTCCCCTCTTCTCTCTCCTCACCGCGCGCTGCACAGACCATTAGGGCACGATTGCCCTGTGCCACCTCGAAGAGCATGACGCCGCCTTCGCCCTCCTTCCCTGCCGTTGAACTCGGTGGGCCCTTTGGCCATAAAATCCCGTTCGAACGGAAGCCCTTCAAAGGTCGATTTCACTCATTTTTGACAACCAACGACGATCTCTACCATTGAAGAGGTAGATCTCATTTAGAGGAAGGTCTTTGCTGTTGGAGTTTCGAAAATTACTAAGGGGATTGGAAGATTAAACGAGGGATTAAATGGGATGATTTTCCGCCTTCAAACGTTAAAGAGCAGCGGTAGAAGATGAAGTTGACCGGGCCAGTTACTTTGACTTAGGGTTTGACCAGGTTGAGTTGGTTATATATAATATAATTTAATATTATTAAATTCCCAATTTATCTAGTTTGCATTCGAACTCCAAATCAAACCCAACGACTGTCGCCCCTTGCTAAATACCCCCATTCCGAACACAATAGAATATGTTTTATAAGCCAATTCGGCCGTTTCGATCAGTTTTTATTTAAATCAAAATATAAATCATTATATTGAAATTCAAACGTACATTTTAATTTACTAGGGCCACATACTGACTTAGAAAATTACATAAAAACAAATCTAGCTATGTTTTGACGATACGGTCCTAACAAAACTAATTTCGTCGAATTTGAAAACCGTTCGTAAAATGCTCATTTTCTGGTCGATCCAATTTGACTGAAACTGAACAAACACGTTTTCTTTTGCCACGCTCACATATTAATTTCAAAAATTATGAAAATTGGAATCTAGAAATAATTTGACATTCTGAATCCAACAAAAGTGGTTTCGTCCAAAACAGTGGTCGATTGCAAAATGGCTATTTCTAAGGGCTATATATTATATTAAAATATATATAAATTCCACAGCGACTTTTTTGAATTTTAAACTGGACATAAATTTCAATTTATAAAGTAAAATATCAGTTTCTTACATTCGTTAGAAAGATATGATTAAACAGATTCAAATATTTCCGGTTTTACTAAAATCCGATTTATTTTGAATCCTGTACATTCATTTGAAATTTAAAATCAAATTTTCAAACTACCGCGCCATTTCAGGCTCGCTATATAATTAATATAAATTTCTACGTTCTAACTTCGATTAAACTAAATTTTAGTTGTTATTATTTAAAATAATCATTTTTAATATTCAAAATTCATTAAAACGACTAAAATAAAAAATTTAAACTGGTTCTGAAAATCAGGGTCGTCACAGATGGCATAGCGTGAGAACAACAGAAGAAGGAACTTTGATACATCCGTCTGATGGTGAAGCATGGAAACACTTTGATAGGACTTATCCTGAATTTGCTGCAGAGAGCTGTAATGTTAGGCTCGGTTTATGTACGGATGGATTTTCGCCGTTTTCTCAATTTGGTGGTAAATATTCATCATGGCCTATCATTGTTACTCCATATAACTTACCTCCATGGATGTGTATGAAAAATCCATATGTTTCTAACGGTTGTCGTCCCTGGTCCCGATGATCCGACACAAGGAATTGATGTTTATCTGCAACCGTTGATTGAAGAGTTGAAAACACTGTGGAATGAAGGGGTCGAAACATACGACATTTCGAGAAAAAGGAATTTTCATATGTTTGCTTCTGTATTATGGACTATTAGTGATTTTCCTGCGTATGGAATGCTTTCAGGTTGGAGCACATCCGGGCGTCTAGCTTGTCCTCATTGTATGGATAAGTCACGAGCATTTTCATTAAAGTATGGAAAAAAATATCTTGGTTTGATTTTCATCGATGCTTTCTACATCCTAATCATAAATTTAGAACAGATAAAAAGAACTTCAATGCTAACAGAGTAGAGAATATGCTACCGCCTAAAGTTTGGACAAGTGAAGTGATATATGAAATTGTAAGTGAGTACCCAAAGATACACGAAAATGGAAAGCAGGTTGAAATTCCAGGTAAATCGGACATTCATAATTAGTGCAAATAAAGTATATTTTGGGAGTTACCTTACTGGAAAAATCTAAGACTTCGACATAATATTGACGTCATGCACAATGAAAAAAACGTTTTTGATAACGTTTTTAATACAGTTTTGAATGTAAAGGGGAAAACCAAGGACGACACGAATTCACGACGTGATATATTACACTTCTGTAAACGTCCGGGACTTCACTTGTATGCGGAGAATAAAAAACCCAAAGCATGCTATTAGCTAGACAACAGGCAAGTAAAACTCATGCTAAAGTGGGTGGAAGGATTACGATGTCCTGATGGTATTTTTTCTAATCTCCGTAGATGTGTGGACTTTAAAAACAGTAAATTGAGTGGATGAAAAGCCATGATTTTCATATAATAATGGAATACTTTTTACCTGTGATTTTCACGGAACTGTTGCCCACAAAAATATGGAGTGTTATAACAGAATTAAGTATGTTTTATAAACAACTATGTTCAACGACGTTGAAGATAGATCGTTTACGTAAGCTTCAATTAGAAATCCCTGTACTGCTCTGCAAACTTGAGAAAATATTTCCACCGGGTTTTTTTAATGTAATGGAACATTTACCTATTCATCTTTCGTCCGAAGCACTCCTTCGAGGTCCAGTGCAATATGGATGGATGTATCCATTTGAGAGGTAATTTTGTGTACACTCAATACTGTTGATAGATTACAACTTAGATTTTTGTACCAACATATAAATTAAATTACTCTTATTATAGGTACTTGAATCATTTGAAGAAAAAAATTAGGCAAAAAGCTCGAGTAGAAGGTTCGATTTGCAAATCGTACCTTGAAGAAGAAGCTTCATTTTTTTCTCTCATTACTTTAGTGAAGATGTGAACTTGTCTTTCATATCTGTTCCTCATAATGAAGAAGCCGTTGAACAGGAGTCTTCTCAGACAATGTTATCTATTTTTAGACAACACGGAAGACCTGCTGGAAAATATGTAGAAATATGGTTAAGCGATAAAGACTACAATGTGGCACACACATATGTTCTGTTAAATTGTGTGGAAGTTGCACCATTTGTCAGGTTATATAAAATCAATTCAATTATATATACATCTATATTTATTTGTCTATATTAATAGAAAAGGAACATAACAATGTTAATGTATCATGTTGTGTACTCTTCTAAGCTATGTAATAACAATGTTAATGTTGAATATGTATATGTGTTATGCATTGTTCTTGTCATGTACGATTTATGTAATGATAATGATGACTGATGTTAATAAATCAAGTTATTTTGTATGTAGTATATGATTGTAACAGATATGTCAGATAAACGGCGCTCGAGGAGTTCATCTCAGCCGACTCCTTCACCATCTCCTGCGCCAGGTGTAGGTCCTAGCAGCTCTGAGCCAGATCTGCGGCGATGTGCAGAGGTTGTTCTGAAGAGTGCTGGGTAGGTATCTAATTTATTTCAATTTAAATTAGTTAAAAATATATGGTTTATCTATGTAAACATGTACACAACACCGGGTTTGAAATCGAGCCAGCGGATTTCATTTTAAAAGTGTCGAAGCAGTCGTACACGAGTAGGATGTCTGAGACTTGGCCTCATAGGTATAATATCCCACCCCACATCAAGAACGCCATTCTAGCCAATTTGCTGGTAAGTATTTATTTATTTTATTATTGGAAATTAATATATACTGTAAATAATTCAAAATAAATTTAATTTGCAGGCGGTTGTCCGTGTAGAGGAGCAAGACATGCAGGTTTTTTTGACACACTGTAATATTAAAATGCGAAAGAATTACCGAGAAACAATTTCCAGGGCGAAGACATCACAGAAGAAGCTTTGATGGATGGCTGATGATGTTTGGGCTGGATTTCTAGCATATTGGGATACTGAAGCAGCGAAAGTAAGATATAATGAAAATAATCACATTTATGTTGATTGCATTCTTTTATTTAATAATGTATCAAAATTAATAGGAAGTAGCAAAAAGGAATAAAGAAAATAGAGCTAAGAATCCTGGTTTACATCGCGGTGGCTCAAAATCATTCCAGCAGCATAGGAGAGAATAATTTGAAATAGTTTTTAGCATATGTTCACGTAAAAATTAAGTGCATATCATTCATTTTTATTTTTAGTAATTTTATTGCTATATATATACTCAGATGACAAAGTATAGAAGGGAGCCTGCGATGGCAGAGGTTTTCAGGCATACTCATGCGGTGGAACATACTGATGACGAAGGGAACGTGACATATGCTTGGGCGGACGACAAGGCTGCGGGCATAATGGTAAATATACTTATTAATAATTAAAATATTTCATATTCATTCATATCACATTACATTATTAAATTATATGGCATTTGTATTGGAATTATATTGGTATTGTAGGAGAGATATGATGCAGAGTCAGCTAGAGTGACTCAGGCCAGTGGATGCGATTAACTTACGGTTGCAGAGTGCGATCGTATTTGGGATGCTATTATTAAGCCGCCTAGTCGTAATAGGCGATACGGCTTCGGCAATCAGGAGGTACCTTTTTTAATTTAAGTTTACATTTAAAGTGTATTCAATTAACATGCATTCTTTTACCTTCTTTTTATATTAACATGTTAAATTGACATTATAAATATAGAAGCTTTAAATTGACATGAGTATTGATCTTCAAAGTCCATGTATATATTACAAGTCCATTTATAAATGTGAACCTGAATTATTTCGCAGGCTATTGATTTTCAGCGAGGATATAGGAAGTCAATGGAGCAGGAGGCTATAGCTCAGTTGAAGGAGCAACTGGAAGAAATGAACGATTGGAGAAGAAGCCAGCTGGCTCAGGAGATAGACGAGCGCATTGCACGCTATTATGACGAGCATGGATCGATGCCAGACGAGGACGATGGTGGGGATGCTACAAGCGAAGAAGAAGAAGAAGAAGAAGACGAGTAGTTTGTTTGTTCTTGTTCTTGGGTATGTATATACACTTACTTTTTTATTTGCTTTATGTATGTACGATGATATTTGATGACGGTAGGGTGTGGTTTGATGTATTTTGATGTTTTGTGATGATGGACGATGATATATGGTAATGATATTGTTTTTTGGATGTATGACGATGGTGTGGTATTGTGATGAATTTAGTAATGTTTTGAATATATTGTGTGTTGTAGTTATATTTATGAGTGCGTATTGATGATTTTGGAATGATATTGACAGATTGGTAGTGGATTGGTTTTGATGTTGAGGCTTGATGGAAAGGTATGGCTGTATAGTGCAGAAAAAAGGTTCCAGATTTGCGACGGCTAGCGACAGCTGGCGACGTCAATTTGGTCATTATTTTGTGTCGGCTAGCGACGGCTAACAACGCCATAAAGCGACGGATAGCGACGGCTTGTTGGACATCATTAGCAACGATTTAGCAACGGCTTGCAACGGCTTCCCGGCAAAAAAAAAACACCTGTCCACTCATGATGCCACGCGGTAAGTATCCGTTGCAAGCCGTTGCTAAATGAGTGACGGAACCGTCGCTTTTTCCGTCACTTTTTTTACTCGCGACGACATTTATAGCGACGACAAATAGCGACGGCTTGCGTCGGCCGCCAACGGCTATTTGCCGTCGCTATTCACTGTTCATCTTGTAGTGTATACATTGATTCATCATCTTATTATTACACTAGGTTGGAACCCGTGCTTCGCACACGGGTAGTTATGTGGCAATGCTTGTAGTGTAATCAAGATAGATGTGTGAATTAATAATCTCGTGGACATACGTTTTGGTGTAGATGAGATAAATTACCGAAGATACAATGCATGCTTATTGCATGAAGTATAAACAAATGTGATTCAACTTTAAAGTGTTTCATTTCTGCCTTTAATGTTGTAAATGTTGATGCTATTCATATAAAGTTAGGATAGTTCTTACCCTTTAGCATGTTGACGTATAGTTGAACATAATTCAGCAAACGGGCTGTATTGGTAATCTTAACTGGATGATTACTTGTAATCCTTAAGTTATTTTAGGTTGTTAACTGCACATTGTATTCTTAACTACATGTTGACAATAGTTTGTTAATTACACGTCGCAAAGTTTTAGCTGTTTCGGGTTTTCTTTATCAAACCATGCGTCATTCTGATTGTTCATGCCAAAATAGAAATAAAATAAATTGTAGTTTCCGTTTAGACATGATATAACATTTTACGTAAACATTGAACTTGTCTAAGAAAGGAATATTCACTATTAAGAAGCTTATTCAGTTAGGCAAATGAATGACGGAGCACCACTTCAAAAAGCAGGTCAGAAGAAACATGTTATGGTCTCGGTCGCAGTGCCCAAGGTGGCACAAATCCGTTGGGCTTGCGTCTGACGCAACAACGTTCAACTGGCCCGCTACACGAATTTGATCTGCACAACTTTTGAGTGTGCCTTCTTTGCTTTATCTGAACGATGACTTGGCGAGGACGGTGAAAAAATGGGTACGTAAGTGGAATCTATCCTATTTGACGTTAAGATGCTCGTGCCCAAGTTAGCATGTTTGACGTTGAATATATGTATGAGCATTAAATCTTCATGTTTATTCAAGCCTGTCTGGTTTTATTTTAATTAATATTATAGTTTGCACATTCATGCTTATATTTTTTGGGCAGTGTGGGACTAAATATTGCAATCTTTCTAACTATTGTCATTCACATAACAAATATAAATTAAAAATAAACGCATAAATTAATTCAAAACAAATAAACTAACAAAAAAAAATACCCCGTTCAAATATCACGTTCAAATACTACATTCATAGCAAAAAACACATTTCTTGGTCACAATAGTGGCACACTCAAATACCCCCTCAGATGTCCCGTTATCGTTCTCCAAGTACGCACCCTATTTAACCCCGTTTTTTATTGGACCCCTACACTCATAACCTTCAGTTTATTAACGCCAAAAATAGAAACTCATTTACTCAATCGCATCATGCAGTCACAATAAATATAATCCATTAGTTGTGTTTATTTGTATATAAATCATGTTACGTGTAGGGGTATGTATCTAAATTAGTTATGCTTATTCGTATACTTTTAAATGAGTAGTTGGTCATTTATTCTTTTATCTAAAGCTCCAGTTGATGATGCAACATTGATTAAGTGCAAATTGGTCCTCTGATAATAACATTAAGTTCATAAAAATATGATAATAACTTCATTCTCAACGCACTCATTAAGAAATGAAATCAAAATGATAAGGACGTTTCTGTACATAAACATATGGGTTGAGAAAACTCAAAAGCAACATGTTCAGTATTGAAGATAAATAGAGAAATTAAAAGATAACGTAGAAAATAAGAGAACAAAACTGTATTCAAGGTTAATTTAAGACAAAGAACCCCAGATAATTGTAATTTGGAAATTAATCCGTACAATAATACATTTGTAATGAAGCATAAGCTAGAGCAATAAATGTAACAAAGAGAAGATCGACTCAACTGGACTTAAAAGCTATTAGGCTTTGTGCCAAATCAAGAGATGCCATCAGCTGTAGTACAGAGCACCTAACACTTCACTATCAGATATGTCACCTTGAAACAATAGAAAACGTGAACTGTAAGCTTTAGTAATTGAGAATTGAATAGGATGAACAATCAGACAGTGAGAAAATTGTTCAAAATATTGGATAGGGCCATTGAATGAGGGAGATTACAGAGTGGTAATGTTATTTGTCGGCCCTATATTGGTGCTGACGATCCTCATCTTAAAAATTTTGCATTTTTATTGATAGGTCCGCTCAGGAAATAGAGCGTGAATTTGTTACTCCTCTTGTACCTGGTGTCAACAGGTTATACATATTGGAAATCACTACCAACTTGTGCCAAACAGAGACTGAATCTCTTTTCTAGTGCTTGTGATGCTTGGGTCAGAACTAATAAGGCTACAGGTGCAATATTTAATTCATCCATTTGTTTCGGAAATTTTCATCTAATAGCTTTAAAAAGGCACATTATAAAAACAGTGTGTCAGAAATTGAAAGAGGTAGTCACCTAGAATTGATTTTCCATGACCCGGTTCTAAACATCCCATGTTCTTCTATGTCCAGATGGATAAAAAAAGAAATTAGGGCCAATGGAACATCATTTTTGAAAAGAAGTGAATCTGTAAAGCTTTTTCTATCTATAATATATATATATATGATATATTGAGTGGATTATGAAGAAAAAAAACTCCACCAGCAGTCTTTAATTTTACAGGCAGATGTAACACTTATTCTTTTAGGTAGTATATAAAACTAAAATATATTATATATACTTTCTCAAAGTACTTCAAGTTATAAATATTGATTATGTAAAGAGTCAAAATTTTCTTTTACAAAATGGGCCTCAAGGATATTTTCAGTGCATGCTCAAAAGCAGTTATTAATGATTAAAACGGAAGCACTAAAGCACAAACTATGGAGGTGAAACAATAAATGGTGCAATGAAGAGGTTTGTAAAACTATGGAGGTGAAATAATAAATGGTGCAATGAAGAGGTTTGTAATAAATTCATTACCATAATATGTGTCTCATGTTCTTATAAGGAACATAATACATTAGTTATCGGTAAAGTACTGCTATAGTATCTCCAAGCCTACATGATATACAGGTTAAAAGGGCATTTATTGTCTTTGTAAAGATGAACAACATGACCATATTCTTGGATTTTAAAACAAAAATTAGCCAGAGGTAATATTCACCTGGCATAATATAAGAAGAGACCTTTTGATATTAATTGTTGCCATGACATAAGTAATACCCATAGCTCATGTTTATTCATCTCGGATGATCAACTGCAATATCATGCACAATACACACACACACACACACACACACACACACACACACACACACATATATATATATATATATCCATTAGCACATATGTCATAGTTATCACCATAATATTAATTTTGCATAAATATTTTATTTAATAATATCAATAGCGAGTATTTTAGTATTCATTACGAACCCATCCGAATGAAAAATTGGATAAAAAATTCAGCAAGTGCTTATATTTTATTTTCACAGAAGGAAAACCCTCAGTTAAAAACTATAGAATATGTTGCTACTTGCTATATAATATGCGTTAAACTTCAAATATACAGAGGTAAGCGCACATACAAGTGAGAAGTTAGAGAACAAACTGCTTACTTTTCTAGAAAATATTATCACTTAAGACCATATCATAATTGACTGAAATTTGTAAATATTTCAAGTATAGGCTAATTTTAGTCATGTAAGCTGGTTGTTCCTACAACCTTGAGTTTATATTATTCACGCAGATGTCAAATTCACAACAGCTTGCTGGAAAGTCACAAGACGCACAATCAGTGCTACATGGAAAATAATATCCTATATTAGCAAATTATTTGAGACTCAATACCAGCCCTTTTTTGCTAATTGACTCCAGAAAACATCCTAAATGAAAATTTCATCGTGTCATTTGCAAGTGTAAACAAACCTAAATATGGAAGAGAGAAAATAATGCTGGTTACAAAAATCGGGAAGAAGAAGAAAAACCATAAAAAAAAAAGGGGCATACTTACTTATTTTGTAGCAAATAAAGACAAGACATCAGACTCCCTTGCATCAGGTCAATTTCTGGCATTCACCAAGCACATGATACATCATAGGTGGTAAAAACTGTTTGCCTTTATGTGGTCTATAATCTAGTGCTTAGTTGCATGGGACACTTTCTAACCGCTCATAGTTTCATTATGTAGTTTTAGGAACAGCTTAACATGCAATTGTATAAAGTAAAATTAGTATAAACTAAGCATACCAATGGGATTATGTTCTGCAATAAAACATGCGTAGATTAATGATATTATTTCGGAAGATGTGTAGAAAACATTGTTTTGTGCGATATTTGGAGGCATTCCTTTTGTTTGCTTTTTCATAAACATGAGTACACCAACTGCAGGTGATTCCTTTGTACTATGCTAATTCAATGTGCTTAGTTCATAACTGCTGGAATAACCTTTTGCTATTATATGTTCTAGTAAATTATCATCATGTGGGTAGCACCTATTTAAATTGAAGCAAATGAACGCCATTATAGTGGTTAGAAAGGAGTCCATACATATTTTTCTGTAAATGCATAAATACAGACACATATACATACATGCATTCATCCTATGAACAGTTAAAAAGTCACGTAACCCACCTAGTTAGATTGAAGCAAATGAATAGTACTATACATCCGTAGTTAGAAAGTAGTCCGCACATATTTTTCTGGAAATGCTATATATATGGGAAATTCTATTTAGACACAAAATTTTGACACAAATGGTGATCCAATTGATTTGCACCATTGGATCACCCCATGAATTCCACCTCTTCATATAAAGACAAAAAGATCCAACGGTCAAAACTTTGTGTCTAATTTTGAGTTCAAATAGCCCCCCCCCCCTCTCTCTATATATGTATGTGTGTGTGTGTGATTATGGGTGTGTGGAGAACCTATAAACAATTGAAAAGTCAGGTAACCCTTTTCTGACTTGGTGATTTATCTACAGTTTCCGGGGTTGGATATGGGACCTGAGGAGCAGTTTCAGATATAAAATTAGGAAATGAGACAGTGATGGACGTGAAGCAATTGGTTATGTTCACAAATTAACCAAACTGGATACCCCTTACTTATCGTAAGAAAAAAACCTTAAATAATATCTGAATTATTGATTGGTAAAATAAGGTGTGCTGAGAAAACAATGTGCACACAAAACATGAAAATCCTTGTCAGTAAACAAATTCAAGAACACCTGAAAATGAATAAGTGAATATTTACTGGCAGTAAAAAGTACAAACTTGACAATTAGTTTATATAATAAACTAATCAAGGTAACACGTATGTAATTTAAGTGAATACTACGAATATTTTTTTTACTGCATGCAGTATAGTCTAACCAAGTTACCGATGGTCCCATTTGTAACTTGCTTTAATATTTTCTAAAAAATCCTACAACCAAACCTCAACTACATTAGTAATGAGTTAATACAGTGTTAAATCCGCACATTATTTTCTAAATTTTATAAATAAGTGCAACTTAGCATCAATAAATCATTGAATTAATATAGTATACAAAAATATTTGGTCTTCAAATGTACAGCCGGTTATTTTTTCCCTAAAATCACATGATCTTCACAACCAATATTTAAAACAATGTCAAAAAATCAGTTTGGATTTTCCGTTCTACCCATAATAAAATTTTGCAAAACGTGACAACTACTGATAATCATGTATATTAGCAGACCGCATGGCTGATGTTGAATATAATTGTGAAATTCATTTTAACACTTTCAATCACAGTTGAACCAGGCATTGTGACTAATGACTATACCAAAAGTAAAAGAATATTTTGTAGCAGCCAAAAGAAAGCAAAAGAAAGCGGCATATTTTCCCTGGTCAGCAGTGACATATTAAGTTGGAAAAGAATAAAATGGGAATAGTCAAGTAAAATTAAGGATAACATTAATAAGGGGTGGTAAACAGTTGAGTAACAACGAATTATGAGTTAGTACAGTGGTAGACTGAATTAAATTGAAAAAGTAGAAAGGGTGGTGTAGAACAAATATTTTACCTGACCACCAGTTCTGCAAATGAAGCTGGCAAATTTCCGATGCGTGAACAACTCCGATCTCTTATTCTGGGAGAAGTACGAACAAAGGATAAAAGAAAGTAAGGGAAAAAAGATATAATTAGGTGGGATAAAAGAAAGTAAGTAAGGGAAATTTTCTCTGAACTGTTGAAAAATTATATAGAAATTTGGCTTAAATATTTAGGCATGGTTTTATTTGGTTTGATAGAATTATGAGGTAGATTTCCAATAGAAGAAAATATTTTACAGAAAATAATACGGTATCTGTAGTCCACCGTTGCAAAAAATGAAAACAACTGAACATGGGAATACTATCTTACAAAATTAAATTGGGAAAAAATCAAACTATAATAGGGTTGTCTCACTACATGGTATTGGAAATATAAAATATTAAAACACATGTATAAAAATCATAGAACTATGTGAATGACAATATCGTAATCTATTGGACCAAAAATAATATTGACATTGAAGCAATTTTTATCACATATTGCAATTGAAGTAGAAAAAAGAGGAGGCTCATGTCAGCAATGTCAAAAGAAATATATCTTAATTTGCAAAATAAATAAGAACAATCTAGAAAACATCAAATTATCTAACTGTACGTCATGTGAGAAAGTAGTCTAAAATTTATGGCCCTAGGGGTTTCCTTAATTTCAAACACCCATTCTCGCAATATTCATTGTCAACGTTGAGATATAAAATATAGCTCCATTGCTCATTTTACCAACACCTGAACAGAAACTTATAATAAATAATCCAGTAGACGTCAACATGATTGCCTGTTATATTTATATTTACAAATATTGTATGTTTACATGCACGGTTTTGTACGTGATTTGTGCTACATGTTTTTGGCAAGATTATCGAATTGATAATGTTGCCAAATCCAATAGTAATAAACCGTTCTTTAAAGGCTCTTGGCAGTAGTGAATGGATGATGCGAAGAAAAGTCTTCATTTTTGAAAGCACAAAATGTAAACAGTAATACAACGAAACCAATTTTTTGTTGAAAGTATAAAACATAAACGGCAAACATACATAGAAACATCAGCTTATCCATATAAAGCACACTTTTATTGAATGATTGTTGTCATCCTCATAACCTTAAATAATATGTAGCTAAGTGGATGTCGGTTTTATTTTTGTCCTCATCTTTAACCTATTCCTAAAACTTAATCAAAGTTTAGTCAATGCTGAAATCTTCCATAAATCCACGTCAAGTAAACCTAAAACCAATTTAACAGAACTATTCAAGTAGTTGGTTTAGTGAGTGAACAAAACATAAAGTTGGAAGTCAGGTGTGTAAATTACCTTTAGTTACTTCGCTTTCTCGACTTGGATTTCGAAATATTTTGGCCAAATCCAAAACCAAATCTTCTGGTTTGAAATTGTGAACATAGATCTTCATTATGGAACCTAAATAATTGATGAGGATTTGTAAGATTAATTGAAAACCACCAAAGAAGAGAAATGGATACAAAATTAAACTAATGATAGTGGTAAGCATATGGGCTGGAGAAGTATTCTGCTTGCCAGATTCATTACAGTTAGTATATTGTGTATTTACCTAATATTAACGAATAAGGTAAATCAAAAAAAAAAATATTAACGAATAAGGGATGGCTATGAATAGGAAATTAAGATTCGTTGAATTAATTCTATCCAAGTTTTCTCCCTTAATGGTGCCATTAGGTTTACATGCATACCCCTAATCAAAACATGGGTCCCAGTAGTTACTGACACGATTAGAACAGAGCATGCTAGAAATATTAAAAAATATTCAGATGGAGATTCGAGTACAAACATATAGTACTGAGTTTATTACAGGTTTATGATACATACATAAATCACCTCTGGAAACCTTTACTGGTATGTCATTAATGCATTTAGGATCTTTAGTAAAGGGAACGAATTATGCTTACAATTACTAATATAACGAAATATTGATAAAAATTGATTATAAGAAGATGTTTTTAACACAAATTAAGAACAAAAATATAAAGAATCATTAAATGTGATTAACCTTTTTTAATTCACAAACTGGGGAACTCTTCTCACGTTGATTCATTCGCAAGAGCCACAGTTTCCAGTTGATACTTTATACTCTTTATATACTCTGTGATTACAAACAGACAGGCATAAAATTGAAACAACCCATTTTTTGCTGTAAAACAGTGATTAGCGTCTCTAGAAATGATTCCACTGTGCAATCACAAACCACGGAGGAGCAGTGACAACCAAAATATCATTATGAGCTTGATGACTATGCACAGAAGCTTGGGTAGCCTGGCAATTTATAAATGAAATCGAGTCAAGTGTATCTACTCAGTTATTAATTTATGGATATTGATTTAGCTAGGAAGGTAACTATAGAATAAATAGAGAGTGAATTCTTTTATCCACGAAGGCTTTATGATACATTCTTTACAACAGTCAATGGTGTCGTTATGCAGCTGAAGTATGCCAATATATTTTTATTAATTACTACTAACAGAAAATCGGGGTGACATACATTTTGCAACTAATTTTCAGGCAACTTCTTTGTGTTGGATGCATATGAGTATAAAATCAAAATCAAATTTTACAAACCTACAAACTTATTTTATCTCTCTTTTTTCCCGGTTTGATTATAAAATGCATAGGCCTCCTCCAGTTTGTCCGCTTTATCCTGTTTTCTACTATTTGATATCTGTAATGGTAAAAAAGCTCCTTCTTAATGCTTTTCTTTTCACTGTTACTCCTACTTTTTTCCATGCGGAAAAGATATATTTTCTTTCACATGACATTTTCTATAACCGAATTTGTGTGTATAACAACAAATGGCATCACAAATCCAGCTAAAGCAAAACTTAAATCTTATAAAAAGAGCCAAATGTTGAGATTCATGTTACCTAATCAGGAAATTTTATTTAATCTGAGTAAATAGGAAAGTATAAGTATACATTCATGGTAGCACCAGTAGAAATTAAACATTATGATATGGACACTTAATTGCAACATGCTTGATTATAAGTTATAAATTTGGAATATATTTCTCAGGCTCTTTTTTTCTTCATTCTAAGAATTGGCCTCTATTTAGAATGGTTTTTTCTATATATGATTGAGGAATAGTAAGGCAAAACAGATTGGAAAACTAAGAAATAAATAATTTCATTGTCCCGTCAAACTTACATAAGGACACATTCAATCTGAAATGTCTTGATGGTGTCATCCTTCAAAAGTGTGCTTTTACTCCAAAATGAGGTTAAATCTATCCAATAAAATCAAACAAAAGAGCAGATCTTAAAATTTAATACAAAAATAAAAGTTAATCAAAGAATTTTTTTCCAAAATAGCAAAAATTCTGCCAAAGCAAACTTAAATAAGTCTTATAAAAAGAGCCAGATGTTGAGATTCACATTACCCAACCAGGTAATTTTATTCAATCTGAATAAATAGAAACATATGAGTATGCATTCATAGTAGCAATAGTGGAAATGGAATGTAAGTCTTCCTATTCAGAGGTTAATTAGTTTTTTCCTAGGTTACTTAGATCTGAACTGCAAATATTTTCGAATGTAGGCACTACGAATTTGAACCTGATTTTCCAATTTCAGTTATTAATACCTCTGTATCATTTGACTTGGAAGTGATGGTAACTATTAGGGATTATAAAAATCCAGTACTGCCAATAGCTAAAGGGAAATGGATGTGAAGTGAGTTCCACTTGTAAGTAATAATACAAATCAAGAAAATAATTATCTGAAAAATCATCTAAATGACGTAAATGCACGATTATAACAAATCTATGCTTAGAAAGATTATGATAGGAGCTCACAAGCTATGTTTATCAATTCGTACATCTATGTGCATAAATGAAAATACAATTGCAGAAACTCTACCATGTGCGTGTGAAATAAGTCCAAAGCATAAATAATAACACAAATTGACATCTGAAACTTGAAGTGAATGGTTATGGTACAAAAAAAATATGATGATAGCTCTACATGTCAAACAGTATTTCCTTCCATATAAACCGAATAGTATTTCCGTCCATATAAAACTATTGTAGAAGTTATGACTCAATATATGGAAATGTTGATTTAGGAACAATTTGTATATTGTTAACTCTTGTAATTGGTACAGAAATAAAAGATATGATCCGATAAACATTATTTATTTGGAAATAGAATAATATGTTTCGTGAAACAATCAAACAATAGAAAATGGTAACAAAATCAGCACGACCAAGTGCATCTTCAATGAAAGCGTTTGAGAAATCAGAGTATTAAATACTCCATAATTTTATGGATAAAAGTATGTATCGAAATCATGAGTCAAGGAAGGAAATTCCATAATTTTGCCATGAAAATGAAATGAATAGGACTAAAAATTACAGTTTAGATAGCAACTACCAGGAGACAAACCAGTGTTTTAGTAGCCGTATTAGAAACTTTCAGTGAATGTTCTTAATTCAACGGGGACTGTTGAATTTTCATGATAAATGGAAAAAAGTAGAGATATCAATTAACATTCATACTGGAAATTAGTTGGTAGCCGCAGTCAACAACATAAATTAAGATTAGTGCTAGAAGGGTTATATAGAATACAAAGCAAAACAAAATATGTTGCATTTTATAACATTCTGTAAACTCTAAACTACAATAATTTCCATTGTCATGAGGTTTTTATTCTGCAGCTAATGTTCGCTCTGCTGTATTCTCATATTTGTAAATTCGTCCTAACACATTCAAGCGAGTATGACTCAACTTGCAGTAGAAGAACGAAAAAAGTTATGATTCAAAATAAAGAAATTACAATGTAGTTACAATTTTTAATTTATAAACTACCATAGGCAGAAATGTATAAAAGTACGGTTGAATATACATTCTTCATTTTTTGGAAAATAGAATAATATGTTTTGCGAAGAATAGAAGTAATGAACAGTTGCAAAATCGGCACAACTGGTTAAATCATCCATGATAATGTTTGAAAAATTAAGCAATTCTAGACTGTTCGATTTTATAAACTGGCAGTATGAAGTTAAATCATGAATCATGGAGGAAAAATCCATAATTTTAGAATAGAAAATGAAGTAAAAGCATTTTGCTTGACGTCCTGATTGGGTAAAGTAAAGACAAAATGTAAAAAAACATACCTCTATAAAATGCAGTAGGAGAGATCCAAAATTCATTTCTTACTTGTACGTTAACAAAACATTGAATTACCAGGAATTCATGCTGATATTGTAGGGGAACAAATATAAATTAAAAAAATGCAATCCCATTTAATCTTGCAAAAGCAGTGATGGTTAAAAAAAAGTTAATTAATCTACAGTAGAGAGAACAGCTAGCAAGTTAATAGTTTTGATGGTCAAACCAGAGATTGAAGAGGAGGGATTACCAGCGATTCGGTAGCTAACTGATGAATCAATAGCATGTAATCAAATTTAAAATATTATCAAGATCAAATATTTATATTGTTCAAAACATTCAAATTAGAAGAAAAATTGTACAAAATGATAAATGATTAACAAATCGCGGAAGGGAAAAAAATTGTAATACCTTTAGCAAGAAGTAAAATCTTCGGATCGACAAATCGCTTGCAACCGCTTAGGAGCAAAATCCACGGTTAATCAGAAGTTAAGGTCATTAAATCATCGAGGATTTGAAATTAGAAGACGGTGAAGAGGGATTAAATCTGCGAAGAACAGAAAGTAGATGTTGGTTAAGAAGTTGGTTTTGGGGTTTTAATTTTGATTTCAGAAGGAAAAAAAGCGTGTAATGAGAGGGTGAGATGAGAAGGGAGCGGCTTCATAGAGGAGAGAGAAAGGTTAAGAATGAGAACGGGAGAGATGAGAGAGGAATAAAACGTGCGAAAGTTGCACTGGTAAAGGAAAAATTAACCACGGGAGTAAGGGAAATCTCTCGATTTTCAAATGAGAAGCCAAAGCCGATGCCACATCAGCATTCTTAAGGTTGTGCTTTTATGTTTAAGTAATAGATTACAGCGACAAGCCATGTTTTCGACTTTATAATATAATGGGCCGTGGCCCATTTATTCTGTTAGGCTCATCATACTGAATGGAATACAACAAAAGTAAGTTTACTCTCTATTCTATGATTCTATCCATTGTTTTCTTTATATCGTGGACTGCAAAGTGAGATAACAGTGACTCAGTGAGAAACCAAACAAGGAAGTTCAACATTTACATGTTGGCGTCAAATGAGCTGGGTAATGAGTTGAATCAAAATTGATCTGATTTGACACCCGTAAAGCTAACCTAATCCATTTAATAAAAGATCAAACCTTACTACATTGTTGTGCACTGAATTATCAAATATTAAGTTGTTGTTACTTCCTAAGCTACATCTATTTCAAAACAATACAAATATATTTTATATAATAACAACAAAATTAATTATATAATTACGAATGTTAATGGCATACTGAAGCTTTTTATTTAGTTTCTACAGCATCTAACATGTTTGGCTGCATGTTTCATTTTCATGTTATTTCTTCAGGGTACACACGTGTTTGTGTTTGTAATTACGATTGGCAGCAGCATGCAGTCATGCACATCGAAATGCATTGAATACATACAACTAATAATTCCTACTGTAACAGCTGCCAATTATATATGAACAATTTACAGGGTACATACGCTGTGAGTCTACATAACATAGCTAACATTCCCTAAGAACTATGGGCCCGTGTTTTGTTCTTTATATATATTCACTTAATAATGTAACTTGATTCATTAATATATATATATATATATATATATATATATATATATATATATATATGTGTGTGTGTGTGTGTGTTATATAGTTAGCTGTACTATGATGGGTAGGCTGAAAGTGGTCAAAGATTTTAAAGCTTTTGTGGGTCATGTTCACTTAAACCCATCACTCCCCACATTCCATGTTCCCACGTTATTACCCTTCATGCTTATCTTATATACTATTATGTTTAACCATATTTTTAGTAAGGTGTAAAGAGAACAAGGATTTACACTGCATAGACATAATGCGGACCGCATTTAAGAGAATTACAGGCATTGGGCTTAGCCCATTATGCTTTCATATGTTCTATAAATATGTACATAACAGTACCGTTTACATTATTGAATGAATACGAGATTTTCTTTCTTTAATCATTTTATGGTATCAGAGCTGCTTGCCTCACGGCTGATCTGCATTTAATCTTCAAGAAAACAGGGTATCATTCCGCAATTAACAAGAGGGCCTTTCTTCATCAAAGCATCATCTGTTCCCATCGAAATTCCATCAAGACTGGGATTTTTCGATTATTACTCCTCAGAAAAGTGTCATCATCGGAGTATATACCCTTCACACGATCGTGTGTACCCATTCTTATCAGATTTTCTGCTTTGATTTCTGCCTCGCCTAGAGAGATCCGATTAAATTCGTCATTTCTGCTCTGGCTGCAGATTTTCCCTCTTATTAACGTCAAGCCCATCATTTTCTTGATAGCCGTTTGCTTTAAGACTTCTTGATTCACTTTCTTGAATCAAAGATCATTCCTGTTTTGCTTTCTTTCCTTTTCTTGCCATAAATCCATCATAATGGCCAGAGAAGACGACGACATCACATCAGCAAATTCCGGAAGCAATGCCATCGAAAACTCCATGCCAGCCGCTGCGCTTGTCAAGCCGAAGAGCCAAATTGTTACCATCCCACTCGACGAGGACAACTACATTCTTTGGAAATATCAGGTTGAAACAGCACTTAAGGGATACGGTCTGATGGAATATATCAGAGGTACCATATTCATCCCTCCAATAATGATTGAAGATGGTCAAGGCAACTATGTTAGCAACCCTGATCACAGCAAATACTTGAAACAAGACAACTTATTGGCTTCATGGCTTCTCTCTTCTATTAGTGCAAACCTCTTGTCACAAATCGTCGGATCCAATACATCACATGAAATCTGGACTCGAATTGAGCAGATTTTCAATGCGCAATCATCGGCAAGAATCATGCATTATAGAAGAGAGCTGCAGAATACAAGAAAAGATGAAATGAGTATGAGAGAATATCTTGCAAAAATCAAGAATTTATGCGATAAGCTAAGTGCTGTGGGACATCCAATTTCTGATAGTGAACAAGTTTTAGTCATAACAAATGGACTTGATCAAGATTATGAATCATTAGTTACTTACATTGCCACGCAGCCAACGTTACCCGATATCCAATTCGTTCATTCATCTCTGTTGGCCCACGAAGGCAGAGTTGAACAAAGAAAGGCAATGCAAGGAGAATACTCTGCAAATTTTGCTGCTACATCGAAAGGTAAACAACAGCAAAGAAATAACAACCAGACTAAACAAGACAGTCAAGGTCAAAGGGGTGGTCAATCACAAAGAGGTCGTGGCAGAGGAAGGAACAACAATAATAATCGTGTTAAATGTCAAATTTGCGACAAATTTGGTCATATGGCTAATAGATGCTATTTTCGATTTAACTCTGATTATAACACTGCTCAACAAAGTCAGTCTCAACAGAGAGCACCAAATGCTAATATGGTTCAAATGAATCAACAAAGCAGAAACAGTAATGATGCTGGCAGAGGACAGTCAAGTGCAGATGATTCCACAAGGGATGACGACATCAACATTGAGGACTGGTACCCCGACTCAGGTGCCACAAATCACATCACTAGCAATCTACAAAACCTTAATCTTGGCAACAAAAACTACACAGGTACGCATAAATTACATATGGGGAACGGTGAAGCTATAAGTATATCACACGTTGGAAGTGGCTACATAAAAGGTAAAAGGCATCTTTATTTAAATAATTTACTTAGAGTGCCTAGCATTAAGAAAAATCTTATTAGTGTATCCCAATTCGCCAACGACAACAATGTATACTTCGAGTTTCACCCCAAGTTTTGTCTTGTAAAAGACTTACTAAATAAAACCACATTGTTGCAGGGTAATCTACACAATGGCCTATACAAGTTCAACTTCATCAAGTCCAAGAATGCTGACAATAAAAATAATTGCGGCAATAACATTTGTAATGCTAGTGATAGTGCAGAATTTTATAAATGTAATCAGGTTGACACTTGTACTAGTATTAACATTTGCAATGATATTAATAGATGTGAGAATTCTGTTGATGACATGCGCAATATTAATCATGATCAAAAGCATGCCGGTCACAGTAATTCAACTAATCTTCATAATTCAAATGAAGAAAAATTTAAGGCATGGCATTATAGATTGGGGCACCCCAGTATCAAAATTATGAAACATATGTTGCACAACAATAACATTGATTGTAAAAGCGTACCTGATTCTCACACATGCACACACTGTCAACTTGGTAAATGTCACAAATTGCCTTTTGGTCTTTCTGAAACCCAATATTGCAAGCCTCTTGAGCTTATAGCCGCAGACTTGTGGGGTCCAGCTCCAATGAATTCCTCACAGAATTTCAGGTATTATCTTTCATTTGTTGATGCATACACCAGGTTTACCTGGATACATTTCCTTAGAGCAAAGTCAGATGCATACGCTGCTACAGTACAGTTTGTTACCTTTATTGAAAAACAAACAGACTGTAAAATCAAAATATTTCAAACAGACAAGGGAGGTGAGTTCATGCCTTTAAAGAAATTTTTCAATGAAAAAGGTATTCTGCATAGAACCACCTGCCCACATACGTCTGAACAAAACGGTCTTGTAGAAAGAAAACATAGACATATCGTTGACACGGGTCTAACTCTTTTATCTCATGCATTTTTACCGATGAAATATTGGTGTGAGGCTTTTTATACAGCTGTTTATCTTATAAATAGAATGCCCACAAAAGTGCTAAGTTACAAAAGCCCATATGAAATGATGTATGAAAAGAGACCCGAGTACAACCAATTAAGAATTTTCGGATGCCTATGTTTCCCTAATCTTAGACCATACAATAAACATAAACTCAGCCTTAGGTCCAGTCAATGTACCTTTTTGGGTTATGCACATAACCAGAAGGGATACAAATGCTTGGATGACAAAGGTAGAGTTTTTGTTTCAAGACATGTTACTTTTAATGAATCTGTGTTTCCCTTTGCAGATAAGAGGAATAAATGCAGGAAAGACGAAAATAGCAATCTGAATATACCTACTATACCTGCCCTGTCAGACGTGCCTGAATATGTCGGAGTGAAGGCTGGCCAAAGTCATTTCGACATTGGTCAGCCGACCACCTCAACAACAAAATCAGACAACAATGCAAGTTCATCTAACGATGACACATCAGCAAATCAAAATGATGACACTCACTTTAATGAGAATAATGACAATGCGTCTCCAAACAGTTCGGCGTCTCCAAACAGTTCTAACTCAAGCAATCATGGAGAAAACCAACACCAGAGTCAAACTAATGTTGGAGGTCATCACATGATTACAAGAGCGAAGAGTGGAGTTTTCAAGCCCAAAATATACACAGCATCTGTCAACAATAAAGAACCTGTCTCATACAAAGAAGCTGTTAAAGATATCAAGTGGAAAGAAGCTATGGATGCAGAAATGAACGCACTCAACAAAAATGGAACATGGACTGTTGTTAAAGCACCCCAGCACAAAAACATAGTGGGGTGTAGATGGACTTATAAAATAAAATATAAAGCTGATGGCAGCATAGACAAATATAAAGCGAGACTCGTGGCAAAAGGATATTCACAACAATTCGGTTTTGACTTCAATGAAACGTTCTCGCCAGTTATCAAACCTACTACCATCAGGATTATTCTTACTATAGCAATGCACAAACAATGGAATATTAGACAGCTTGATGTCAATAATGCTTTTCTCAACGGGGAATTGCAAGAGGAAGTGTATATGCAACAGCCAGAGGGATACGTTACAGAATGTGCTAGTGATGTATGCAAGTTACATAAAGCAATTTATGGATTAAGACAGGCTTCGAGAGCCTGGTACGAAAAACTTAAGCACACACTCACCAGAATAGGTTTTAATGCAACCAAATCAGATACTTCATTATATATCAAAAGAAACAGAGGTTCGGTTGTCTACATTCTAGTATACGTTGATGATATACTAGTCACTGGAAGCAGCAATAAAGAAATTAGCAGAGTTATACAATGTTTGGATCAAACATTTGCCATTAAAGATCTGGGCAACCTAGATTATTTTCTGGGAATCCATATTAAAAGGGTATCTAAAGATCATTCTTTTATGTCTCAAAGGCATTACATTTCAGAGATTTTGTCAAGAGCTAAAATGGACCAAGCTAAGTCGCTGCCTACACCTATGATTAGTAATCTCAGATTGTCAAAACACAAAGGTGAACCTATTGACAACATAAAGCAATATAGAAGTATCGTCGGTGCCCTACAGTACGTAACCATCACAAGACCTGACATATGTTATAGTGTGAACAGGGTTTGCCAATTTATGCAGAATCCTAACAGTGATCATTGGAAAGCTGTGAAGCGGATCTTACGCTATTTAAAGGGTACAATGGATTACGGTTTGACAATCAAATACAGCAGAAATTTAAACTTATATGCTTACAGCGACGCTGATTGGGCGAATGATCCTGATGACCGCAAATCTATCTCGGGATACTGTGTTTATCTGGGAAGCAATCCAATATCTTGGTGCACCAAGAAGCAAACTACAGTCTCGCGTTCCAGCACTGAGGCGGAGTACAGATCCATCGCAAGTACCACTGCAGAGCTCATCTGGATCGAGAGCTTGCTGAAAGAACTAGGGTTCAATCTACAGCAGAAACCCATCATCTGGTGCGACAACAAAAGCACGATTTCACTATCGATGAATCCAGTACAGCACTCTCGAACCAAACATATCGAAATTGATCTTCACTTTATTCGTGAAAGAACAAGCAGTGGGAAGCTGATGATAAACTATGTTCCATCGTTTTACCAGCATGCGGATATTTTGACCAAAGCCTTATCACGGAAGAACTTTGAAAGATTAAGAAATGTTTTAGTGATAGAGAAAGAGCCGACATGAAATTGGAAGATACTGACATGAAATTCGAAGTGGAAGAAACCGCAAAACTTATCTCGGAAGAACTTTGAAGGATCGAGAAGTATTTTGATGATAGGAAAGGAGCAGACATGTGATTAGAAGGAGCCGCCATGAAGTTCGTAGTGGAGGAAACCCTAGGTCTAATTGAGGCTGGGTAAAGAGAACAAGGATTTACACTGCATAGACATAATGCGGACCGCATTTAAGAGAATTACAGGCATTGGGCTTAGCCCATTATGCTTTCATATGTTCTATAAATATGTACATAACAGTACCGTTTACATTATTGAATGAATACGAGATTTTCTTTCTTTAATCATTTTAAGGTGGTTTATTATTAATTGCTTGATTACTACTCTTTTATTATCATTATTTTTGGCACCTATCCTTGGCTTTTACGTACTGATAAAGTGAAGAGTGGTTACAATCCAAATTTGGTTTGATTTAGGTGAAGATATTATAACATTATGTATGCATTTATGTCGCTTGTGGTACCAACTTCATATTAGTTTTACGATATTGGTCACTGTTTGATTGCTTTTAATATAGTTTGGATGGTCCGTACGATATTTGAACAATAAATGATATGGCTGTGCACAATGTGAAGTGTTCATGTTTAATTAATGACTAAGATTTGAAAAAATGAAGAGTGTTCTCGCAAGGTAAAGGCGCAAGGCAATTGCCATTGACGTACACTTTGTAAATGAGCTGACACCAATCTTTTCATATACACGAGTTATAGAATGTTTCAATCATAAGAGCATCTCGGAGTGAGTAGGCTAGCGAATGTGCAAAATTGTGCCATTTTACAATTTATTTCTTTTATAGAATATATAGCAATAATGTTGTCAAAAATAAGAGAATGTGGCCAGGCTTAAAACAAAAAAGCTATTTTAGAGGCTATGAAGTAAAATTATAACAGTTAAAAATCTGCTATGGGATATAACAGGACACCAACAACACATGACAGAAGCTAGAAGAAATTGCAAATAATCAAGTAGGAATGAGTAAGTGGTGGAACAAGGTAATGAATTGAGCAAGGCAAGATTATGACCAACACTAAAGAAATTGCGAAGAATATCAATTTTCTATTCTTTTCAATATGCCACCCAAACCAAAGAGAGAAAATGTGGTTTCAACACGGGCACCATCCGTGGAACCGCCAAACAGGATAACCACTTTTCCAACATGCCTACCAAGGATTATTTAGAGAGTGTTCTAGCGGATCTTAACACCTAGCTCGCTGCCCAACAACCGGCTATTGTGGACTCGAAAATAACACGTCTGGGGTAAACACTGTTATAATATGCGATACTATATGGTAGATTGAAGTGGTCGAAGATAGCTTCGCATAGGAGAAAATCGTTCGCAAATTGGAGTTCGCACGAGGAAGATATAAGCTGAAATGAGTAAGTTGTTCTATGTACAGTGCGATAGACGTCTGTCGTATGGGACGACAGGCGTCTGTCATTGCAGGGGGATTTTCCCGAAAGTTTCCACATGCGTCTATCATCCCCACGACAGACGCCTGAGAGGGGGACATACGTCTGTCATGGATGCGACAGACGTCTGAGTTGAGAGCTGGAGCCCAAATAATTACCTGGGAGGTACAGACGTCTGTCACCTCCCACGACAGATGTCTGAATATTGAATTGGGCTATTTCGGGCGGAAAACCTTGTAAGTTGATTTGTGAAGATACGGAAGCAATTTGGATAATTGGCCTATCCCTATATAAGCTATTTTCTGAGGTGTTAGTGGTAAGGAGCTTGAAGACTTGATTTGGGATCAAGGGTTATTCTCAAGGGAGAATTAAGGTTTATAACCTAATTCCAATTCTTCAATTCTATTCTCCTTAAACTCTTTTCTATATTGAAATATAGTGATTATTGGATCAATCTCTTATATTCATTCCATCGTGGTAATAAAATGATCTCTCCAAAGTGGATGTACACTAATAAGATGTTAGTGGAACCACTATAAATCCTTGTGTGATTTATTTTTGCTACTTTGTCATTAGTTTCTTGCTTGTGATTGAGATTTGGATTGTTCGTGATTGGTTGATATTGGTTTTGTGGCTTGAGTTATTGCTTTGGTTGTTTTTGCAAGTCTAACAACGATCTAGTCTTCCGCTAGCGCATTGTGGTTTTGGATACCGGATTCGAGTGGTCTTGAATCAGATTAATCACAACGGTTTCAACAGTTGGTATCAGAGCTGTTTTGGTGCTTGTTAGGTGTTTGTGAAAATGCCGGAGACGGGTAGTAGCTCGGTAAGTCCTTCAACCGGAAGTCCGAACAGTGTGGCGCCATATGTACGGGGTTCGTATGCGGCGTCGGGTTCTCAATTGGTTATTGACAAATGGACTGGTGATAATGACTCTGAGAAGTGGTAATGGAAAATGAAAGCGGTTCTTAGGCGGAATCGTGTGCACCGAGTAGTATTTGATACTCACTTATTGCCAAGTGATATCTCAGATGTTGAAAGAGAGGAGATGGAGGAATGGGCTTACACTACTCTTCAACTTGCTATGGGAGAGAATGTGATCTCTGAATTTAGTAGTGAGACTACCGCTAAAGGTATTTGAGACAAGTTGGAAGAACTTTATATGAAGAAGTCGCTCACTAATCGTTTGATCTTGTTGCGTACGTTTTTCACCTTCAAGATGAAGGAGAGTAATACGCTTAAGGCACATTTGAATGTCTTTGATGACTTGCTCATGAAGATGAAGGCCGTTGATTTGAAGATTGAGGAAGAGAAAATGGCGATGATATTATTGTGTTCATTGTCGGACCGCCATACGAATTTCTCAAATAGTTTGATCTATGGTCGGGATACCTTGACTCTAGATGATATCAAGACGGGTCTTCTCAATGAGGAGTTGAGAGATCAAATGAAGAAGATGAGTGAGGGTAGTGGTGGAGCTAGTAGTAGTCATGGGTTGTTTGTGGAGAAAGAAAAGAATGTGAAGAAAGGAAACCGGGGGCGTTCTAAATCAAGAAAACCCGGTGGAAGAGGTAAATCGAAAGAGAGAAATGGGAAGTGCTTTATATGTAAGAAACCGGGACATTGGAAGAATGAATGTCCGGACAAAGATAAGAAGGAAGTAGCGTCTTCATCCGTGGCGGTGGAGAGTGGGGATGGTGAAGTAGATGAGAATGTGTTGACGGCGGTAGCAACGAGTGTTTCGGGTAACGAATGGGTTCTCGATTCGGGTGCGTCATATCATATGACGCCATATAGAGATTGTTTTTCGTCCTTTGAGGTCAAAGAGGGAAATGCAATTTCTATGAGTAATGGTGCTATTTGCAAGTCGATGGGTAGTGGCTCCATGCAAATAAGGATGTTTGGTGGAGTTGTTCGCACGCTTACCAATGTTCGCTATGTTCCGGGACTTAGGAAGTCGCTTATATCTTTGGGGCAATTGGATTTTCTAGGATGCAAGATCACTATCGAGAAGGATTGCTTGAGGGTTTTGAAGGGAGTGCTTGTGGTTATGAAGGGTGCTAGGACTCATAGTATATATTTGCTTCAAGGTGTGACCATAGGAGGTGAGAGTTGTGTGGATGTTGATAGTTCTCGTGACTTGGATGCGACACGGTTGTGGCATTTGAGATTGGGTCATGTCTCGAAGAGGAGTTTAGATATTCTTCGGAAGCGGAAGATGATCGAGGGTGAGAGTTTCAACAAATTAGATTTTTGCAAGGAATGTGTCATGGGGAAGCAAACAAGGGTATCATTCGATGAAGGCAAGCATGACTCAAAGGAGGTTCTTGAGTATGTTCATTCGGATGTTTGGGAACCGGCACCGGTTGCTTCTTTGGGAGGAGCAAGGTATTATATCTCTTTCATTGATGATTTGTCTCGCATGGTATGGGTGTATGTAATGGGGGCCAAGTCGGAGGCATTTGCTAAGTTCAAAGTGTGGAAGGCTCTTGTTGAGAATGAGAGTGGTAAGACGTTGAAGGTGTTAAGGACCAACAATGGCGGCGAATATGTCTCGCATGAATTCTTGGAGTATTGTAAGCATCACGGGATCCGGAGACATTTTACTATACCGGGAGATCCGCAATCTAATGGAGTAGCCGAGAGAATGAACCTAACTCTACTTGAGAATGCTCGATGCTTGAGATTGACATCGGGTTTGTATAAGGGATTTTGGGCTGAAGCTTTGTCAACCGCGTTGCATATTGTAAATCGAATTTCGTGCTCGGCCATTGGTAACAAAATTCCGGAGGAAGTGTGGAAAGGGAAGAGTGTTGACTTGAGATATCTTTGTGTGTTTGGTTGCCCGGTTTATGTGCATGATCCGGGGAATGATAAGCTTGGAGCTAGATCATTCAAAAGGGTTTTGCTTGGTTTCACGGATGACGTGAATGGCTATCAGATTTGGAATCCAGAAACGAAGAAGGTTATTAATTCTCGTCATATCACTTTTGATTAGTCGGCTTTATTCAAGGTTAATAAGAGCTCATCATATGTTCCGGATTTGGTTCATGGTGAATTAAAGGAGAAGGAAGTCATTCCCACATTCCGTTCAAGTGGTAGTAGAGTTGAAGAAGCTCGTGCGGTTGAAGCGGTTGATGTAACATCACATAGTTCACGTGGTTCCTCTAGTGATGATGTTGGTGATATACATGATACTAGAGAAGTTTCGACTCAAGGTGGAGCCGAAAGGGGTTTGGGTGATAGTATTGCTACTCGGGTTGGTCGACGTGCAATAAGGCCTCCCGAAAGATATGTTGACTGGAACTACCTTAGCTTTAGTGATTATTTGGACTATGCTCTCAATGTATTTCAAGATGAGCCGATGGACCTTGATGACGTCATGGAGCCGAGAGAGAGCACTAAGTGGATTTGCGCCATGGAGGAAGAGATGCAATCGCTTATGAAGAACCGAACTTGGGAGTTGGTTCCACTTCCTCAAGGAAACCGTACTATAGGGTGCAAATGGATTTACAAGGTGAAGGATGATGGAAGGTACAAAGCAAGGTTAGTGGCAAAAGGGTTCTCACAAAGGAAAGAAAAGGAGTATGATGAAATTTTTGCACCGATGGTTCATTATACATCTGTCCGAGTTTTACTAGCGATAGTTGTTATCCATGACTTGGAGCTGGAGCAACTTGATGTGAAAACCGCCTTCTTGCATGGAGACTTGGATGAAGACATCTACATGGAGCAACCGGAAGGGTCTGTTATAGATGGTAAGTCTAATATGGTGTGCAAGTTGAAGAAATCACTATATGGGTTAAAGCAATCGCCTAGACAATGGTACAAGAGATTCGATCATTTCATGCTTGAAAGTGGCATCCATCGAAGCATCAAGGATGCTTGTGTATATTTCAAGAGGTTGGGAAATGATTGTTGGGTGTATTTACTCTTGTATGTGGTTGATATGCTCATTGCTTCCAAGGATCGAAATGAAATCAATAAGTTAAAGATGTTTTTGAAATCGGAATTCGAGATGAAGGATCTTGGAGAAGCAAGAAAAATCTTGGGTATGGAAATAGGAAGGGACCGAAAGCGTTTTGAGTTAAGATTGACTCAAAAGGAATACATTAAGGAAGTGCTTTGCTAGTTTAGCATGGAGGATGCAAAGGCGTTAAATACACCTTTACCTTTGCATATGAAGCTTTCGGAGAAAGGATCACCTATCGGGGGTAAAGACAAGGCTTATATGGAAAAGGTGTCATACGCAAGTGCGGTTGGTAGTTTGATGTACGCAATGGTGTGTACAAGGCCCGATATTGCAAATGTCGTCGGGGTGGTTAGTCGGTATATGGCTAATTCGGGGAAATCACATTGGGAAGCCGTGAATGCTATTATGAGATACTTGAAAGGCACAGCATCACATGGACTTGTCTTTGGCGGTAGTGATGATAGGAGTTGTAAGTTGGTTGGTTATTGTGACTCGGACTACGCCGGTGATAGGGATCGGAGGAAATCAACTTCCGGGTATGTCTTCACACTTGGCGGGACATCCATTAGTTGGAGATCGTGATTGCAAACCGTAGTTGCTTTATCCACTATGGAGGTGGAGTTGATTGCCGATGTGGAAGTGGTCAAGGAGGCACTCTACTTGAAGCGATTGTTGTGTGACTTAGGTTTCGAACATGAAAGTGTTGATGTTTGATGTGATAGCCAAAATGCTATCCATTTGGCGGAGAATTTGGCATTTAGCTCACAGACCAAGCATATTGAGGTGAGGGAGTAATTTTTTGTAGCCATGGATGAGGGTAAGCTAGTATATCTTCGGAAAGTGCGCACAAAGGATAATGCGGCGGATATGTTTACGAAAGCATTGCCGTACGGGAAGTTCGAGCATTGCTCAAACTTAATTCGCTTGTTGAGTTGCTAGGTGCCACGGGGTGGCACGAGGTGGAGAGAGTGATTTTCTTTGTTGATGGAAAGGAATAGCGGTGAGAGATTGGAAATCTATCTTCATGGTAAGTACTCGTTACACTCCCGAGTACGTTGTCTTTTGGTGAGATGGTTTGTGGTTTGAATGTTTTCAACACTGCATTGACGGGTGGGGGCTTTGCCTGAACTCATTGGTGTAGTGCAATGGGCGGTGGCCATGCTGGAGCTCATTAGGGAAACATTCAAGTTTGCTTGGTCGAAGGTAGAAAGAAATGCTTGGGTGCATTGGAGTTTGTAGTTGAGATGGTTATAGTATCGAGGTGGAGTGTTATAATATGCGATACTATATGACATATTGAAATGGTCGAAGATAGATTTGCATAGGAGAAAATCGTTCGCAAATCGGAGTTCGCACGAGAAAGATATGAGCTGAAATGAGTAAGTTGTTCTATGTACAGTGCGACAGACGTCTGTCGCTGCAGGGGGATTTTCCCGAAAGTTTCCACAGACGTCTGTCATCCCCACAACAGACGTCTGAGAGGGGGATAGACAACTGTCATGGCTGCGACAGACGTCTGAGCTGAGAGCTGGAGCCCAAATAATTCTCTGGGAGGGACAGACATCTGTCACCTCCCACGATAGACGTCTGAATATTGAATTGGGCAATTTCGTGCTGGAAACCTTGTAAGTTGATTTGTGAAGATACGGTGGCAATTTGGGTAATTGGCCTATCCCTATATAGGCTATTTTCTGATGTGTTAGTGGGAAGGAGCTTGAAGACTTCATTTGGCATCAAGGGTTATTCTCAAGGCTGAATTAGGGTTTATAACCTAATTCCAATTCTTCAATTCTATTCTTCTCAAACTCTTTTCTATATTGAAATATAGTGATTATTGGATCAATCTCTTGTATTCCTTTCACCGTGGTAATAAAATACTCTCTCCAAAGTGGATGTACACTAACAAGATGTTAGTGGAACCACTATAAATTCTTGTGTGATTTATTTTTGCTACTTTGTCATTAGTTTCTTGCTTGTGATTAAGATTTGGATTGTTCGTGATTGGTTGATATTGGTTTTGTGGCTTGAGTTATTGCTTTGGTTGTTTTTGCAAGTCTAACAACGATCTAGTCTTCCGCTAGCGCATTGTGGTTTAGATATCGGATTCGAATGGTCTTGACTCGGATTAATCACAACGGTTTCAACAAACACAAACCATTACACACAATACAGAAACAAGAGAGAGACCTGAGGATCGTGGGAAAGAAGGAGATCACGCTTTATTAGCAAAACAAACAAGGAGGATCGAGGAGCACGTGTGAATTACAAGGACAACGGCCATACTGGGTTTTAACTCGGCAGCCTACCCGGCCGGGTAACAATTCACTACCAAACCAGACGGGGGATGGAGCGAAATTGAGAGGCACCTATGGTTGAACCCTCCAAATTTAGGCAATGATTCTTCATATTAGTGGAAGTAATATATGAAGGAATGGGAGTTCATTACCGCTAGAGATCTGGAAGCTAGAAGCCAAGATCATAGTCATATTAGAGGCACAGTAAAAGTAAATCACCAAGGTGGGAGATGTCAGTCCACTCTTGTCCATCTTTGAAATCGGAAGGTAGCTTGTCATGAATTTTCTTGGAGTGTCTTCATCGTAAGCTGATGGGACAGGGAGTTGACCTAGAGTCGGCGGTCTATTTACCTTAGAGATAGAGACTGCTCGGAATCCAAGAAGCTTTTCGATGACAAGTAGGGGCCGTTATTGGGGCTTAACGGATCTCACAGTGCATCTACAACGATACACTCAACACATGATATACGAAGTCATGCATAGATGGTTCTTCTTGTTCTTAACAGATCTAGCGGGCATGTAGTTCTATTGTCTCCTTCCAAGATCAATTCACTCTTAGGAGACGCTGAAAGAGAGTTCATCAGTCAGTTTTGGGTCACACGTAAAGTAACCTAAAGATCGGTACTCTCTATCAGAATGAAGCATGAAACCCTGAAGCAATTCTGAGCCGCTTTACTGATGCCAAAGCAAGCATATAAAATGCCAAATGAATAATTAACCTTAAGGTTTTATGTGGAGATGTTCATCTTAACATACTGATGGCCGGTAGATTTAATAAAGAGGCCGACTCTTCAAGGTTCCCTTTATGATGGCGCAATGCACCAGCATTTTGAAGAAGTTTCCACTGGATGACAAGATGAAGCTAAACCATTAGAAGCCTCTAGTAGTGTGAGCATTATAGTTGCGAACATTGAAGTGTCGACTATAGGAAGAATAAAAATGAAAACCCTAGCAATTCTAGTAGGAAGAAGAGTAATGTAGAAGGAGATTTGAGCTGAGAAATAGTTAAACAATTCGAATACAATATCATATCTGTAACTTGTAAAGTGTAAAGACCAACGTTTATATAATAATAATTAACCTTAAGGTTATACCCGCTTTAAACCGTACAGACCATTTGGCTATTTACTGCAGCTGCATAAGTCAGACCAACGTTAACAGTTCAGATCTAAAAATAAAAGGTTAATGGCGACCTCAAATTCACCAAATCCAAATCTTCAACGGATTTTCGTCTCTCACGTAGATTCAGACTTTAGATCGGCAATTCCTCTGTGTTGAAGATGCTACAAATTTCTAGAGAATTCTAAAAAATGTTGAAGACGCAACAAATTTTTAGAGAAATTCTAAAAATATTAATAAGTTGTCTTATGTATTGTTATTAAATATGTTACTTGATAAATCTAGAATGTACTATTTAGAATATTCTAATATTAAAATATCATTGTGAGATGTCTATAAATAAAAGAATGGACACATTGTAATGTTGTAGCAAAATTTCAAAGTAATAAAATTCTTCCATTAAAATTCTTTGAAGTCATTTCTCCATTAAACTTTATTTTCACTATTTCAACTACTTCAACTATTCAACTATTAAACTATTCAACTATTTTCTCGCTACAACAACTACTAACAAGTGATATCAGAGCTACAACTATTAACAAGTGGTATCAGAGCTTCGTTCGTTCAAGCTATGACAAACATTGTTCAATCTCCATCAATTCATGTCCCTAATTTTGCCGGTGAAAATTATGATTTTTGGAGCATAAAAATGAAGACATTTTTTAGCTCTCAAGATCTATGGGATATTGTAGATGAAGGGTTCACTATTCCTAAAAATACTTCGACTCTTAGCCAAACTCAGAAAAGGGAGTTAATGGAAAATAAACAAAAAGATTCAAAAGCGTTATGTATTCTACAACAAGCGGTGACCGACGCTATTTTTCCTAGAATAATGGGAGATACAAATGCCAAAGAAACATGAATCACATTATAAGAGGAGTTTCAAGGAAGTGCAAAGGTACGCGCCATTAAACTTCAAATATTAAGGCATGACTTTGAATTAATAAAAATGAAGGAGTTGGAGACCGTAAAAGATTATTACTCCAAATTAAAAGAAATAGTTAGTCAAATAAGAGCTTATGAGGATAATATTCTTGACAAGAGGATTGTTGAAAAAAAAAATCCATTTCCCCGGAAGTATGACCCAATCGTGACTACGATCGAGCAAACTAAAGATCTGTCTACCTTATCGGTGACTGATTTAATGGGCTCCCTTGAAGCATTTGAACAGAGAATGAGCGGAAATGATGAAGACTCAGTTGAAAATGCTTTTCAGTCAAAACTCAGGTTATCATCACAAAATAAAGGATATGGAGAAAATAAGAATGATGGAGAAAATTCTAGAAAGAAAGAAAATTCTATAAATTTTTCAAAAAATAAACAAGATAAATATCCTCCATGTGGAATTTGTAAGATGACAAATCACTTGGAGAAGTTCTGTCGGAATCGTGGAAAGCCACAATATCAACATTATAAGAAGTATGGACATTTGGAGAAGAATTGTTTCAGCCTAAATAAGCATCAAGCAAATTTCGTTGAAGAGCATGACAGAGAACAACATCAATATGATCGAGATCAACATCTTTTTTATGCCACCCAAGATTCCAGTGATGAAAATGGAGGAAATTGGTACTTGGATAGAGGTTGTAGCAATCGGATGACTAAAGATGGGAGCACCTTCAAGGATATTGATGATTCTGTCAAAGTAAAAGTATGATTAGGGAATGGCACTATCGTAGAATCAAAAGGCAGAGGCACCGTTATCGTGGAAAAAAAGAAAGGTACAAAATTTATCAAAGATGTTTTACTAGTTACAAATCTTAAAAAAAAATGTTGATCATTGGCCAGATGATGGAGAAGGGCTATGCTCTTCGCTTTGAAGGAGACATTTGCAAAATATATGACAACAACAATAAAAGACTAGAGATAGCCCAAGTAAAAATGGAGAAGAGAAATAGAAGTTTTCCAATAAGTTTTAAATATGCTACTAATATTGCCATGAAGGCACAAGTTGATGATTCATGGTTATGGCATCGAAGATTTGGCCACTTCAACATTCAAGCCTTGAAATTGTTATATCAAAAGAATATGATGAGAGATTTTCCATGTATAAACGAAAATAATGAAGCCTGTGAAGGATGTCTTCTCGAAAAGCAGCACAGATCATCAATTCCATTACGAAGCACTTGGAGAGCAAAACACTTGTTGGAGTTAATTCACACTGACATTTGTGGACCGATGAGAACACCTTCACTACATAACAACAGGTATTTCATCCCTTTTATTGATGATTTCTCTAGAATGACATGGGTTTACTTTATTAAAGAAAAATCAGAAGTCTTTGGAATATTGAAGAAGTTTCAGGTTCTTGTCGAAAATCAAACTGGAAAACGCATAAAAAGACATCGTAGTGACTGTGGTAAAGAGTATAACTCCCATGAATTTGATAAATTTTGTGATGATGAAGGCAATGAGCAACAACTTGCAGTTGCATACACTCCGCAACAAAATGCGGTATCTGAAAGGAAAAACCGCACGGTCATGGAGATGGCTAGTTCAATGCTGAAGGAGAAGGGCTTACCAAACACTTTTTGGGTAGAAGCAATTTACACTGCTGTATATATACTCAACCAATTTCCAACTAGAGCAGTTGAAGACAAGACTCCTATAGAAGCATGTAGTGGAAGAAAGCCAACAACCATGCATCTAAGAGTTTTTGGATCGATCTGCTATATACACGTTCCAGATCAAAAGAGACACAAACTAGAAGAGAAGACCATACGAGGAATCTTTTTGGGGTATAGCACACAATCGAAAGGATATAGAGTTTATAACTTGCAAACAAAGAAGCTGACGATTAGTCGAGACGTCGAGGTTGATGAGAATGCTTCTTGGAATTGGGATGAACAAAAAGTTGAGAAAAGAAATATTTCTGTTCTAGTACATCAATCTCTTGAAGATGTGGGAGAAATGGAAGAACCAACAGAAGAACCAGGTATGCCCCTTTCACCTCCACAACAACAAACTTCTTCACCAGAATCTGAGAAAAGTTAGATCTTTGGTGGACATGTACGAAACATGCAACTGGGCTATACTTAACCTGAAAGCTATGAAGTAGCATCTAAGCAAGAAGTATTGGTCAAAGCAATGGAAGAAGAGATAAAAATGATTGAGAAAAATAAAACTTCGGAGCTTGTAGATTATCCTAAAGATAAAGAAATCGTTGGAGTAAAATGGGTTTATAAGGCAAAGATAAACCCAGATAGCTCAATACGAAGACACAAGGCAAGGCTCGTTGCAGAGGGCTACCCACAACAATATGAAGTCGACTATAATGAGACATTTGCTCCAGTTGCACGTCTTGATACAATTAAAGCTTTAGTTGCTCTTGCAGCTCAGAAAGGATGGAATGTTTTTCAACTAGATGTGAAGTTAGCCTTCCTAAATGGAGTATTAGAAGAAGAGCTCTATGTGGAGCAATCGCAAGGCTTCGTAAGTAAGGGCAATGAAGACAAAGTACTAAGACTAAGAAAAGCATTATATGGCCAGAAGCAAGCACCTCGAGCATGATACAATAGAATTGACCAATACTTCATTAATCAAGGATTTAGAAGGAGCAAGAGTGAGCCAACATTATACATCAAGACGCAGGGTCAGTATGATACCCTCACTGTCTCTCTATACGTGGATGATCTTATCTACATGGGAAACAATACGAAGATTATAACTGCATTCAAAGACGACATGATGAAAACATTTGAAATGACTGAACTTGGCTTGATTAATTACTTCCTTGGATCGAGGTGAAACAACATAAGGATGGTATATTTATCTCTCAAAAGAAATATACCGAAGAACTATTAAAGAAATTTAGAATGAATGACTGCAAACTAGTAGCTACTCCACTCGTAACAAATGAGAAGTTGCAAAAGGATGATGGAGCCCCGGAAGCTGATGCATCACGCTACAGAAGTTTGATTGGAACCCTATTATATCTTACTACTACGCGACCGGATATCATGTATGCTACAAGTCTTTTATCAAGATTCATGCAGAGTCCAAGCCAGATTCATCTTGGAGCAGCTAAAAGAGTTTTAAGATATTTACAAGGAACAAAGGAGTATGGAATACAAAACCATGACCAACTCAAAGTTGGTTGGCTACGTTGATAGTGATTGGGTTGGATCAGTAGATGACATGAAAAACACATCAGGCTATGCTTTTTCACTTGGATCAGGAATATTCTCATGGGCATTGAAGAAGCCAGCAACAGTTGCATAATCAACAGCAGAAGCAGAATACGTGGCAGCAACTGAAGCAACAAGCCAAGCTATATGGTCATGGAGAATAATTGAAGATATGGGAGAACATCAAGGAAAATCTATTACAATCTACAGTGACAATAATCAGCAACAGCGATGATAAAGTATCCAGTTCATCATAGTTGAACTAAGCACATAGCTATCAAGTATCACTTTATCAGAGATGCAGAAGCGGGAAAAGAAATTCAGCCCAAGTACTGCAGGACAAAAGATAAAGTTGCAGACATCTTCACAAAGGCACTGCCAAAAGCAAGATTTGAACAATTTCGAACTATGCTTGAAGTATCGAAATTTGCATCAAGGAGGAGTGTTGAAGATGCTACAAATTTCTAGAGAATGCTAAAGAATGTTGAAGATGCAACAAATTTCTAGAAAATTATAAAAATATTAATAAGTTGCCTTATGTACTGTTATTAAATATGTTACTTGATAAATATAGAATGTAGTATCTAGAATATTCTAATATTAAAATATCATTTTGAGATGCCTATAAATAGGAGAATGGGCACATTGTAATGTTGTTGCAAAACTTCAAAGTAATAAAGTTCTTCCATTACAAAAAACTTTGAAGCCATTTCTCCATTAAACTTTACTTCCACTATTTCAACTACTTCAACTATTCAACCATTCAACTATTTTCCCGCTACAACAACTACTAACAAGTGGTATCAGAGCTACAACTATTAACAAGACTCCGGATAAGGATTCATCGCGATTACATGTAAAGAAAGTTAATCCTTCGAATCGAGGTAATTCCTGTAATCTAGATCTTAGTTCAAAATCGTAACTTCCAAATCTGGCTTCAGATAATCAAGTGAATGCGAATAGGGTTAGTCTCAGTCAATCAAAGGCTTAGTTAGAAATAGTGACTGAAAACAGATCTCATTTGGATTCGATTCAATTGAATAATGTAGATCCTATAACCAAGAATAGTCTTAAGATGGCTGTTATAGATGAGAATTTGACTTATAAGGCGAGGGAAAGTGGAATGACTCCATAGTATTTTACGTATTTGGAAGGAAACCGTACTTCGAAGGATTATATAGATAGGAATTGGAATATTAAATGGAAATATCAATTGTTTACTAGAGAAAACGGGTTCTACATAATCAAGTGTGAAAATTTGGAAGATTATGATAAGATCTTAGCACGCGGTCCATATTACTATGATAAAAGATAGATTTTTATGAAAAATTTGGAGCCATGAATGAAATTATCTAGGGAATTTCTTCACAATTTGCCTAACTTAGATCTAGATTTTTGGATTGTTGAAGCTTTAAGTAGGATTGCGTCGATATTGGGGCACCCATCAAGCTAGATAATGTGACTGAAGAACTCATACGTATATCATATGCTAGGATTTTAGTAGAAATAAATTTTGATTTTAATTTTCGTGATATAATTCCCATCAAGTGTTCTAATGGAAAAAAGTCGAATATGAATGGATTCCTGAAGTTTATTCTCAATGTAAAATATTTGGAATTTAAGTAATTTTTGTAAAGCTCCTAGGGTTTGGATGCCTAAGGAAAATGTGAATGTGGTTAATGGAATGGAAATTGATTTTATTTTGGAAGTTCGAAACCGAAGGGATAATGAACAAGCTGCTAAGATTGTTCCTGAAAAAGAAAATAGGGTTTCAAGGAAGGATTTAGATGGTAAAGAAGATCTAACTAAAATAGCTGGAGATAGAGAACTTGGAATTGTCAAAATGTTCATCTACCTTCTCAGAATGGTATTGCTACTAAATCTACTCCTTATAGTATCCTTGCATAAAGTAATATATGCATGCAGGATTTGAATGAAGGAAATTTTGTTGCTATTAACATGCCTAGAAATGCATATTCAAATAATTGTATTGACAAGAAGATGGATAATGTAGTTGATGAGGAAATGCAGGCTGGGGATTGTAGTGGGTTTAAAAATGTTGAGGATGAAGTAAGTAAAGATGCTCTTATGAATGACTCCGACATTTCTTACAGTTCTTATAGTTCTACAAATAGATTTAAAAAGGCGAGAACAAATTTTAAACCCAGAAAATACAAAGAGATTAATAAGCTTGTTAGTGATGAACCCTTGGTAGAGGGAAACCCAGAGTGAGAAAAACTTATGCAGCGAATTCAAACTCGATTCAAAACAAGAAAAGTTAAAGGAGGAGGAAGAAACTCAAGTGGGGTTACCAATGAAGGTGTGACTAAGAAATGATAGATTATGGCTTTCTTTTTTATGTCTTGTTATTTTAGATTAGTGTGTTTCTTCCTATGCTTTTTTTTTTGGAGTTGAAGAAAGCTAAAGAAGAGTGTGATTTTCATGGTGGTATTATCAACTGAGGGATATCTAAAAAGTAAGTCTCTTCTTTTTCAGTTTTGGTTAGAAGTTGTAGTGGATTTTGGTTTCTTGAGTTCTGTTCTTGTCATGCTTCTGGTTTTATTGTATTGTTGCATGGTCTTCATTTTCTGTTGCATGGAGGTGATTTTTTGGGATAGTCAGTTTGTTGTGGCACTTATTGTTAATGCTTGAGTTCTTAAGTGATTGCTGTTAAGTGTGGAGGAAATCAGTTTGGGTTTTCTCTTTTTGGATTCAAGTGATTTTCCCTATTGGTTGATGCTCCTCTTTCTGGAGCTTTGGCTTTGGAATCTTCATCTGGTGTGTTTTGTATTGAGTATTTTGATGGAGTAAGGTTTGTCTGTCTGTTTTTTCATGTTGTATCATTTGCTGATAGTCTTGTATTTTTTTTGTTGGGACTAGCTTTGAAGTCTTCTGTATAGTATTTGTTTTGTTTGTTGTTTTCATTTTGTTGCCAGCTTTTCCCTTTCTCTGTAATCTGCTTTATCTAATATAAGTACCCTTCCTTTCAAAAAAAAAAGTCAGACCAACGTTTGTACAGAAATTCGTTTAGTTTATAATAAAAATACAGCTCGATCTCTTCATTCTTGCTATAAACAAACTACCAAAAATCAACAATTATAGGAAAGATTATATAGTATCAGAGCATCAGGCTCAAAACACGCAATCCTCATGCCTTCATTAGCATTAGAAAGTTTTCATTATCTGCCTTGGGCTGCGATTGGTGGTATATCATTAGATTGATATAATCATCTGAACTGCCATCATCTTTATCTGCTACTCAGTCATTGTATCTGCTCTTATCAGTTCTGACCATCTAGCCATGCCATCCGCCTTCACTTGCCGAGCATCTGGCTGAGGCTGCTATTATAATTTACAATCCTATGATTTTTCTAGTTCTTCACTTCCCTTTTCTTGATCCAAGAAACTGTTTCTTGAACCAACCAATTGTTTTAAGTGCCATCATTCACATTCAAGCATGGTTGAGGGTAACAATAACACTGCTACCTCTCAAGATTCAAATATTGCTACAACCGTTCCAGCACAAAACACCACCAAAAACTTATCAAAAATCATCATTAGTCCTCAAAATCAATTAATCCATATTCAATTGGATTAAACCAACTATTTGCTATGGAAATTTCAAGTTGAAACAACCATCACTACACCAAAACAAGTGATTGCCAACGAGTATAACCGTTGCGAACAATTTCAGCAACGCTTATAAGTGTTGCTACGGGAGCGTGGCAATGTAGTACCAACGCTTATAAGCGTTGGTAGATTTTATCTCCCAACGCTTATAAGCGTTGGTAAATTTTCATTCGCAACGCTTATACATGTTGGTAGATTTTTGTTTGCAACGCTTATACATGTTGCAATATTTTTGTTTGCAACGCTTATACATGTTGCAAGATTTTCATTCACAACAAATATAAATATTACTAGTAACATAAATATGTATTAGTAATTCTCAAATTCTAAAAATGGCAATCAATTAATAACTAACATGATTATAACATAGATGATATTTAATATAAATCCAAATTGGATATTATTCTCAATTTAGAAAGTATAACTCAATGAATCCCAATAGACAATATTCATAAAATATCAGTTAACAACAAATACCGTACATAATTAAGTTGCTAAATTCAATACATAAATGATATTCTACAAATACCGAATATGAAACTCAGGCCATACAGTGAAGCCTCCATCTGAAAATTCAAGATCTTCTTCATCATTACCACTGCAACTACGCTCCAATCTTCTCTTTTCTTCTAAAAGTACCTACATGCATTCAATATACATGTATTAGAGAATTATATTTATACATTACATTTTCATGGTTCACATATTCACAAAATGAATGCACAAAATAACTTTATAAAACTGTAAATTAATACTTATTATACTTGGCAGCCTATAAATAACATCTACACATCAATACTTAAAAGAGATTACACAGTCTAATATGGAACTGCAAGTCTCAATAAAACCAAGAAAAAACAAGAGGATGGTTAGTCTATAAATAAAAATTAAATTACATTTCTCATTGAGATTCTTAGAGGACTGAACTCCCTCACAAGAAAATATATTCTAATGATGCATGCTAATAGACTTAATCCTTTAGTAGTTGGCATACTTGAACACAAACTAAATAGTGATGATTCTCATGTCTTTATTAAGTGTTATAAACCTGCCTGGGCATATAATTATTATATATTAGATGAGAAAAAGAAAAATTCTGGTACCATAAACCCAATATATCAAGCAATAGCATTCTACTCAGTGATTCCCAAATGATATCTTGTTAAGTCATTTGGATTATACCCTTTGTAGATGAATTACCTGTAAATTGAAAAATAACATGCTACAGCAGCTTTTCGTTGCGCGGCAACGAACAGTTGTTCCCTCCCGCAGCGAATAGCAGCTATTCACGACTAGCAGCTGCTGTTCGTTGCCGCGCAGCAAACAACTGTTGATCGTTGCCGCGCAGCGAACAACTGCTGATCATTGCCGTGCAGCTGTTCGCTTCCGCATAGAACAGCTGTTGTTCCCTTTCGCAGCGAACAACTGCTGTTTGCTTTCGCAGCATCCCTTAACTGAAATGCGAACAACTGCTGTTTGCTGTATATCAACTACACATCACCGGACTTTATCTTAAAAAAGGAAAATGGGAACATTTTATATTAACTGAAATGAGAAGCTGGCACAGGAACATTATATATCCAGAGAGTAAAAGGTCAAGGACTACACATGAACATGTAATAAAGCAGTTTTTACCAGTGTTCCTTGAACCACTATGATACAAGAGCTATATATTCAGCTCGATGCATACGGCCACACCACATATTAAAAGGTCTTGGAGCAAATAATAACGAGATACCGACAACTGTAGTATCAGTGCAACCTGTCACATGCGACATGCAACATTTTTAGATCTAACTCGAAAGGATAATTGCAAAAAGAATAAACAAAATTTACAATCAAATGCATCTATTGTCAGTAATAACCATGCATACATACCTCTGAACAATAAATCTTAGCAATTCATAACCCTCATTATACTGCTTAATATTACTCTTACGAGGTGATTAACATCTCTTATTTTCATAATAACCATGCAATCTGACAATAATGCTTCCAATATTAGAAATCCATATTAACGCTAGACAGTCATGCAAGGGACTTATTAACGTGGAAACCAAAAATGGGAGCAAAACACAATTATAGTTTAATCTACAGATCAATGGTTATTCTCTAGTTAACAATCTAGATTAGAATTATATTTCTATGTTAGGTAGTCCAAACAGCAAATCATACTACAAATGGGCTAAAACAAGTATACATTTAGTTGTCAGCATTGTACAATCAGACCTTTTGTAACACCCCACCTCCGCTAGGGTCACTCTTTCAGGGGCACTAGCTTCTGGGGGGCGTTAGAACTGGGTAAGCATGCATAATGATATATCAAGGCAGAACAAGAACATAAATATATATGTAAAACAGAGTAAGTGAGAATAAACAGCGGAATATCTCAAACCATCTCAAAACAAGTCTAGTACATCATAAAGTCAACTGCCAAAATAAACATGTCTAGTACATCATAAACAGAAATACTGAAATACATAGTGCTATCCCCAAAATAAAGATGATAAACCATAGCGAGCTCAATGTCCAGACATACATGAGCTATCCAGCAAACAAGCAAGCGATCCAAGCTAAGCACCACTATTCCCTCCCTGAGAACCTGGGGGGAAACGGAAGAAAAGAAGCGAAAGAAAACAGGTCAGTCAAAAAGACTGGTAAGCCCTACTACGATCAGTCTACAAACTAATAAAGTTAGCATCATGATGGAAACTGAGATGAACATACTGGCAATAGATAAAGGTGTCATCACATAAAGAAGATTAAGCTTTGCACCACAGTGTACTAGCAAACTAACATAACAGGTATCGATCCCTCAGCCCAAACTTTGGCCCAATAACATGAGGTGACCTTAATACAAGGTCCAACCCAACGGTCTAGTCGATCGGCTCCCTATAAACCTAACACGTCAAGTGTTGGTGTCCATACGGCCCACATATGGTTGTAGTCAGACTGTGCTGGGTCCACCTTCGGGTGTATCAAGCCCTCGGGTGTCAACCCCAGACACCTAAGCAATAATGCACAGTCTAAACCTACTGGTACCCGTGCCTCGAGTTTGTCCAACACCGGACTACGTGCACGTCCGTAGCCCGCCTGGACCCGCACCGCTGTACCACTCAGCCGTCGCTTTGGTCGCTTACATCAGTCCAGTAATCATGCCCCGCCCTAGCCTAGCCTCTAGGGTTGTGAATGATACCAAACTGGGATTACTGCTAGAACAGACCACGTTGCTAGGGTTTTCTAAGAGGGTTAAGTGTGGTTTAACCCCTCACTAATCATGGATTAAATTAGTTAAGTGTAACCAACAGTTCACCACTTAACCCCATTTAATCCCTTGTATCCCCAAAATTGGTTAAGTATTAGTGGGCCATGACTTAACCCTAATCATGAGGCATTAATTAATTTAATTGTGCCTTAACCTCTCACATTAGACATTGTTGCGGTTACCTAGTTAAGCCGGTGGGTTCCGGGTAGATTTACACCACAACTTGGTCTAACCTCGGGTCTTGGCACCACATGACCAACTTCTCACATTGGATCCTATTGTTTGTAGCCAATAGTTAAGCCGGTAGGTTCCGGGCAGAATTACGCTACAAACTCAACCCAACCTCGAGTTGGCCACACTTATGTTTTCTAAGTGTCATGTCCACTTTATTTTCAAAACATAATTACAAGTTTAACAAATACTTGGGTAGACCTAACTTAATAGGTAAATTCCCAAGGGGTAGACCTAACTTAATAGGTAAATTCCCAATCTTATATTTACATGTATTTTAAGTTTTACCCAAACCCCCCAACGTCATTCTATCGCTTACATATTCGTCATAACGCATAAAGGATAGAAAGAGGGAACTTGGCACAATATACATGATGAATCTTACATATCATAATAAACATGCATAACATGTTGGACTTGCATAACTTAGCATAGTGAACTTGCATAAACATGCATAACTTGTTAAACTTGCAAATCATGGCATAGTGAACTTGCATAAACATGCATAACTTGTTAAACTTGCAAATCATGGCATAGTGAACTTGCATAAACATGCACAACTTGTTAAACTTGCAAATCATGGCATAGTGAACTTGCATAAACATGCATAACTTGTTAAACTTGCAAATCATGGCATAGTGAACTTGCATAAACATGCATAACTTATCAAACATGTGTAACATGGCATAGTGAACTCGCATAAGCATGCATAACTTATTAAACATGTGTAATATGGCATAGTGAACTCGCATAAGCATGCATAACTTGTTAAACATGTGTAACATGGCATAGTGAACTCGCATAAGCATGCATAACTTGTTAAACATGTGTAACATGGCATAGTGAACTCGCATAAGCATCCATAACTTGTTAAACATGTGTAACATGGCATAGTGAACTCGCATAAGCATGCATAACTTGTTAAACATGCATAAATCCCAACTTTCATCACATATTAACTTTAGAGTTTCTAAAATGAAGGTAAGAGGGCTTACAATGCTTATGCGGACTCAAATGAGTATAGCAAATGTAAGAAACCCCTTATGCAACTAATTAAACCCCAAAAATGCAAGCAAACTTGATCAAGACTCCTCCTTTATGATGCCAATAGAGAAACAAGCCTTTAATGCAAGCTAAAGAGGATCATACAAGCCTAAATATACTTGTATGCATGGAAAATCACTTAGGAATTAATTTAGGAATTGTATGAAGAGAGTGGAGGCCATGAGAGGTTTGATTTTGCCATAGTTTAGTTGCTAGAATGAATAATGAATGATTTAGGGTAGGTTAGGGTCTTATTTATAGATTAGGCTAGTGATTTAGACCATAGGATTAAACCCTAGTTGAATTAGGTCCATCAGATTTCGGAATTCTCCAGAACCAAGCCACACAACCAAGCCCAGATCAGAAATGGTGCGCCAGGCAAAACTGCCCGGCCACCCCGTGTCGACAGAGCTGTCGACAGGGCAGTCGACACCCTTAGACCCCTGTCGACATGCCTGTCGACTTGGGGGTCTTGGCGGGAGTTTTCCCGCTGACGCCAGTTGTGCCCTAACCCTTGTTTTTAACTTAAAATTTAAATCTGTTTTTAATATGGAAATTTCTGAAAACTTCAATGGGCCTTAACTGGGTCATACGGACTCCGATTTTCGAAAACTCGGACTCTATTTCGCGTATTTTTCCGAGACGAACGCAATGGCACAGCCCGTTTCCCCTTGATTCAGATTTTTAAATTAAATTTTGCCTCAATTTATATCTTAACAGGTTATTAAAAATACAGGTTGTTACATTCTCCCCTCCTTAAAGGATTTCGTCCTAGAAATCTTTAAGTTAGGAGGAACATATCCTACCATCCAACATCCATATACTCAAAACATCATCCAAGAGCAACCATTGTCCTTAAAAGATTCTAAATGCTGTATGAACATATGCAAAAGTGTGTGTATATGTACTTATCTAATGCAAAGATCAATGCAAAATATGTTAGTGAAATGTATCCATATGTATGCAAATCCCTAACATATTGTATAATATCTACATGCGTGCTCAATCATACATCCATATGCAACATCCATGTGATAGCATACAAATTTCATCCGAGAATAAGCATAAACACTCATGCACATGCAATATGAGGAGTGTGTGAGCCGATCTAGTGCCTAATGTGTATCATGCATCCACGAGTAACCACTTGCAAACACTTGCAACCGCTTGCAACCATCAAACATAACATGTCTCAAACACATGTTTCATCCAAAGGATTCTACCTAAGGTTCTCATGATAAGATAGACACGATGAACTAGATAAACTAGATAGACATGGAAAGATAAAGAGATTGAGAGTGTACCCTCAAAAAGGAATGGATAAAGCCTACGCATCTTCTCTTCAGTTTCCCAAGTTGCGTCTTCCTCGGCTTCACCCCATTGAACCTTCACCAACTTGACCTCACGATTCCTTAGCTTCTTGATTTCTGTCCCCAAGATACGAATCGGAGCTCTCCTCAAGGTAGCTTCTTTCTCTACTTCCACATCTTCTAGAACACTTGGCTCAACCACCTCTGCTGACTTATGCAAACACTTCCGGAGATGCGAAACATGAAAAACATTATGCACTCCAGCTAGCTTCTCGGGCAATTCCACTCTATAGGCCATCTGCCCGATCCTCTCTACAACTGGAAACGGTCCAACAAACCTTGGTGCTAACTTTCCTACTGCTCCAAACCGAACCACATTCCGCAAAGGAGAAACCTTCACGAAAACCATATCCCCAACATCAAACTCCAAATCAGTCCTTCGCCTATCAGCATAAGATTTCTGTCTGTCTTGGGCTGCCTTCATCCGTCTTCTAATCAACTCGACCTTCTCGGATGTATCTCTAATCATGTCAGGTCCAAGTATAAGCTTATCTGTAGTCTCCCACCAACATGTAGGTGACTTGCACGGTCTCCCATATAAAGCCTCAAATGGTGCCATCCCAATGCTCGCCTGATAACTGTTATTATAAGCAAATTCCACAAGAGGAAGATGGTCTTCCCAAGTACCACCAAAATCCAGAATGCAAAGCCTCAACAAGTCCTCAAGTACCCTATTCACCATTTCTGTCTGACCGTCCGTTTGTGGGTGATAAGCCGTACTCAGGTTCAACCTCGTGCCCATAGCTTCCTGCAAACTGTTCCAGAACTGACTAGTAAAGATGGGGTCTCGGTCACTGACTATGCTAGAAGGGACTCCATGTAGTCGTACTATCTCACGAAGATATACTGATGCTAGTCCAGATGCGGTCCTTTTGCTCTTCACCGGAATGAAATGAGCACTCTTCGTAAGCCTATCCACAATGACCCATATGCTTGTATTCCCTTTTCTTGACCTTGGCAATCCGTCAACAAAGTCCATAGAAATACTCTCCCACTTCCATAGCGGGACCTCTAGAGGATGCAATAGCCCACCGGGCTTCTTCGACTCGGCTTTTACTCTCTGACAAACAACACATCTAGAGACAAACTCTGCCACTTCCTTCTTCATTCCAGGCCAAAAGAAAATGTGCTTCATATCCTTATACATCTTATCTCCACCCGGATGTATAGTCAACTTGGAGCGATGTGCTTCATCAAGAACTTTCCTCACCAAGTCTTCCACCATCGGAACACAAAGCCTTCCGTCTCTCCTCAGCCAACCCTTATCATCTATAGAATATCGAGCAAGGTGACTAGATGTCTCCCCTCGAATCAGCTTATCCATAATCTCAATTATCTGAGGGTCTTCTTTCTGCGAAGCCCCAACTTGATCCAGAAGGGTAGGCCTGAGCTCAAGAGATGCTAAAGAACCGGTCATCGACTCAACTGCCAAAGAGAAATCAAAGGTTGCCAAGAACTCTAAATTCTTCATCTCAACAAATAGAGGACTTAGTGTCAACCTTTTTCTACTCAACGCATCCGCTACAACATTCCCCTTGCCAGGGGTATAGGCTATATCAAAATCGTAGGACGCCAAGAATTCCATCCACCTATGCTGCCTCAAGTTCAGATCCTTCTGCGAAAAGAGATACTTCAAAGACTTATGATCAGTATACAGCTCAAATCTCTCTCCCAGAAGATAATGATGCCAAGCCTTGAGTGCATACACTATCGCTGCCAGCTCTAGATCATGAGTGGGATAATTCTTCTCATGCACCTTAAGTTGCCTACCACCAAAACATATAACTCTGCCTTCTTGCATCAGAACGGCGCCCAATCCCGTGCCACAAGCATCAGTGTACACGGTAAACATCTTACCGCCATCGGGTAAGGCTAGAACTGGTGCTGAGGTAAGGGCTCTCTTGAGTCTCTGAAAAGCAAGCTCACAATCCATATCCCAAGCAAAAACTAAGTTCTTCTTCGTCAACTTAGTAAGAGGAGCGGATATCTTCGCGAAGTCCTTGATGAACTTCCGGTAAAAACCTGCAAGACCTAGAAAACTTCTCACTTCGGTTGCATTCCTTGGAGTCTTCCAATCCTGCACAGCAACTACTTTAGCGGGATCCACCGCCAAGCCTTGCTTAGATACTATATGCCCAAGGAACCGAACTTCCCTTCTCCAAAAGTGACATTTGGAGAACTTGGCCTTTAACTGATGCGCTCTAAGCATATCCATCACCTCTACAAGATGCCTCGCGTGCTCTTCTTCATCCTTAGAGAAGATCAGAATATCATCCACAAAGACCACGACAAACTTGTTCAAGAACTCTCGAAACACCCTACTCATCAAGTCCACGAAATACGCGGGTGCATTCGTCAAACCGAACGGCATAACAAGCCATTCAAAGAATCCATCTGGAGTTCTGAATGCAGTCTTGTCTATACTATCTTCAGCCACTCTGAGCTGATGAAATCCAGTAGCAAGATCAAGCTGAGAGAAAACAGAAGCACCAACAAGCTGGTCAAAAAGATCATCAATCCTCGGTAATGGGTGTCTGTTCTTCTTAGTCAGCTTATTCAACTCTCTATAGTCCACACAAAGTCAAAGAGAACCATCTGCCTTAGTAGCAAACACCACAGGCGCTCCCCATTCGGATATACTTCGTCTGATGAAGTTCTTCTCAAGCAACTCCTTTACTTGCTTGCTGAGCTCCCGTCTCTCACGCGGAGCCATGTGCCGAACGGGCAAAGAAACAGGCTTAGCATTATCCACCAGATAAATGCGAAAATCAATCTCTCGTTTAGGGGGCAACCCCTTACTTCTTCAAAAACATCTGGATAATCTCGGACCACCCTTACAGACTGAAGGGTTTCCTCTGACGAGTCGAGAGATTCAAGATAGCACAACATGACGGGATCCTTCGGATTGCATGAAATCTCTAAGGTGTTGCCAAGGCGAGTCACAAGCCTCACAACCCTATGCTCACAATCAAGAATGGCTCCATGTCTAGACAGCCAATCCATGCCCAAAATCAATCCGTATCCCCTGAAACCAAGAACATACGCACTACACAAGAACTCTACACTGAGTATAGAGATCCTCAGATCCTCACATATCATAGATAGATGAGCAGAACCCCCAATGGGATTCGAAACACAAACGGGATCATCCACAAAGCTAGTACTAAGGTGCAAACTATCAACAAGATCAGATGAAATAAAGCTATGTGATGCACCAGAATCAAACAAGGTACGAACTGGAAGATCGGAAACATAAACAAGGTTCTCAACAGAAACACTACCTCGATCGGGAACTGGAGCGGTATTGAGAGCATGAACTTGCCCTCCTGAAGGTCCAGCACGCTGAGTCTGACCCTGCCCTTTCTTCTTCGGGCATTCCTTGCTGAAGTGTCCAGTCTCACCACAGGAAAAACATCCACCACTAAGCTTCCTTTTCTTCTTCCTACAATCCTTAGCAAAGTGTCCAGGCGCACCACAGTAATTGCACTTTCCCTTGCCTTTGTTGTTGTTCCCCTTCTTGTTCTTGCTCTGATTCCCCTGACTGCTTTGACCACCTTGATTGCCTTTACCCTGAGAATCAGTCTTCTTTGCTTGAGTATCACTCGACTTGACCTCTTTCTTTCCATCTCCCTGAAGTAGAGCCATATCGACCAAACTCTCAAAAGTAGCCCCATGCAGAATATGTGACATCGCCAAACCCTGCAGCGGCTCATTCAACCCTCTAGCAAATCGAAGAGCCTTCTTCTCAGGAGTGTTTACCATATCCAAACCAAAACGGGCTAGCTGATTAAACTTGTTCACATACTCCTTGACAGACATATCACCTTGCTTTAATGCAATGAACTTCTCCATCTGTAAATTCGCCTCAGCAGAAGATAGAAACTTGGCCACAAAACTAGCCCTCAAATCGGCCCAAGTCTCGACGGGCCTCGTCCCATTGGTGACCTCCCACCAATAGGCTGCTTCGTCCTTCAAAAGCCACACTGTCAATAAGATCTTCCTCTCGTCATCAATCCTAAAGATAGCAAACAAGTCCTCAGTGTCTTTCAGCCAATTCCTAGCTTCAACAAAAGATTCCGTGCCTAGGAAATTCTTGCCTCCCATCGCCTTGAAGTCTTTACAAACCTTCGTGAACTCAACCTGAGGATGCTGAGGGGGAGGAGGAGGAAGAGGAGCCTCAGCAACTGGAGGAGGAGGAACAGGAACCACCGGAGGAGGGACATTAGGGAGAGGATTCTCAACTATAGGAGGAGGAGTGGGAGTAGGGTTTGCGGGGCCAGCTGCCGCCCTAGCTTCTAGAAGTCTCCTATACCAGAGTGGTACGTTTACTCCATCCGGGATGGCAAGATTCTCAGCCATACTGAAACGAAAGATAAGATAAGATTAGGTCAAGGGAACGAAGGATAACGCTAATGGCTTTTTGGGGAATAGCCTTTTAAAATACTAGACTTGGAAAATACTTTATACTTGTTTTGAAAATAGTTTTTTCAAAAGTCTTTTAAAAACTTTTTGTTATTTCTTGTAAACCTTATGCTCTGATACCAAATTTGTAACACCCCACCTCCGCTAGGGTCACTCTTTCGGGGGCACTAGAATCTGGGGGGCGTTAGAACTGGGTAAGCATGCATAATGATATATCAAGGCAGAACAAGAACATAAATATATATGTAAAACAGAGTAAGTGAGAATAAACAGCGGAATATCTCAAACCATCTCAAAACAAGTCTAGTACATCATAAAGTCAACTGCCAAAATAAACATGTCTAGTACATCATAAACAGAAATACTGAAATACATAGTGCTATCCCCAAAATAAAGATGATAAACCATAGCGAGCTCAATGTCCAGACATACATGAGCTATCCAGCAAACAAGCAAGCGATCCAAGCTAAGCACCACTATTCCCTCCCTGAGAACCTGGGGGGGAACGGAAGAAAAGAAGCGAAAGAAAACAGGTCAGTCAAAAAGACTGGTAATCCCTACTACGATCAGTCTACAAACTAATAAAGTTAGCATCATGATGGAAACTGAGATGAACATACTGGCAATAGATAAAGGTGTCATCACATAAAGAAGATTAAGCTTTGCACCATAGTGTACTAGCAAACTAACATAACAGGTATCGATCCCTCAGCCCAAATTTTGGCCCAATAACATGAGGTGACCTTAATACAAGGTCCAGCCCAACGGTCTAGTCGATCGGCTCCCTATAAACCTAACACGTCAAGTGTTGGTGTCCATACGGCCCACATATGGTTGTAGTCAGACTGTGCTGGGTCCACCTTCGGGTGTATCAAGCCCTCGGGTGTCAACCCCAGACACCTAAGCAATAATGCACAGTCTAAACCTACTGGTACCCGTGCCTCGAGTTTGTCCAACACCGGACTACGTGCACGTCCGTATCCCGCCTGGACCCGCACCGCTGTACCACTCAGCCGTCGCTTTGGTCGCTTACATCAGTCCAGTAATCGTGCCCCGCCCTAGCCTAGCCTCTAGGGTTGTGAATGATACCAAACTGGGATTACTGCTAGAACAGACCACGTTGCTAGGGTTTTCTAAGAGGGTTAAGTGTGGTTTAACCCCTCACTAATCATGGATTAAATTAGTTAAGTGTAACCAACAGTTCACCACTTAACCCCATTTAATCCCTCGTATCCCCAAAATTGGTTAAGTATTAGTGGGCCATGACTTAACCCTAATCATGAGGCATTAATTAATTTAATTGTGCCTTAACCTCTCACATTAGACATTGTTGCGGTTACCTAGTTAAGCCGGTGGGTTCCGGGTAGATTTACACCACAACTTGGTCTAACCTCGGGTCTTGGCACCACATGACCAACTTCTCACATTGGATCCTATTGTTTGTAGCCACTAGTTAAGCCGGTAGGTTCCGGGTAGAATTACGCTACAACCTCAACCCAACCTCGAGTTGGCCACACTTATGTTTTCTAAGTGTCATGTCCACTTTATTTTCAAAACATAATTACAAGTTTAACAAATACTTGGGTAGACCTAACTTAATAGGTAAATTCCCAAGGGGTGGACCTAACTTAATAGGTAAATTCCCAATCTTATATTTACATGTATTTTAAGTTTTACCCAAACCCCCCAACGTCATTCTATCGCTTACATATTCGTCATAACGCATAAAGGATAGAAAGAGGGAACTTGGCACAATATACATGATGAATCTTACATATCATAATAAACATGCATAACATGTTGGACTTGCATAACTTAGCATAGTGAACTTGCATAAACATGCATAACTTGTTAAACTTGCAAATCATGGCATAGTGAACTTGCATAAACATGCATAACTTGTTAAACTTGCAAATCATGGCATAGTGAACTTGCATAAACATGCACAACTTGTTAAACTTGCAAATCATGGCATAGTGAACTTGCATAAACATGCATAACTTGTTAAACTTGCAAATCATGGCATAGTGAACTTGCATAAACATGCATAACTTATCAAACATGTGTAACATGGCATAGTGAACTCGCATAAGCATGCATAACTTATTAAACATGTGTAACATGGCATAGTGAACTCGCATAAGCATGCATAACTTGTTAAACATGTGTAACATGGCATAGTGAACTCGCATAAGCATGCATAACTTGTTAAACATGTGTAACATGGCATAGTGAACTCGCATAAGCATGCATAACTTGTTAAACATGTGTAACATGGCATAGTGAACTCGCATAAGCATGCATAACTTGTTAAACATGCATAAATCCCAACTTTCATCACATATTAACTTTAGAGTTTCTAAAATGAAGGTAAGAGGGCTTACAATGCTTATGCGGACTCAAATGAGTATAGCAAATGTAAGAAACCCCTTATGCAACTAATTAAACCCCAAAAATGCAAACAAACTTGATCAAGACTCCTCCTTTATGATGCCAATAGAGAAACAAGCCTTTAATGCAAGCTAAAGAGGATCATACAAGCCTAAATATACTTGTATGCATGGAAAATCACTTAGGAATTAATTTAGGAATTGTATGAAGAGAGTGGAGGCCATGAGAGGTTTGATTTTGCCATAGTTTAGTTGCTAGAATGAATAATGAATGATTTAGGGTAGGTTAGGGTCTTATTTATAGATTAGGCTAGTGATTTAGACCATAGGATTAAACCCTAGTTGAATTAGGTCCATCAGATTTCGGAATTCTCCAGAACCAAGCCACACAACCAAGCCCAGATCAGAAATGGTGCGCCAGGCAAAACTGCCTGGCCACCCCGTGTTGACAGGGCTGTCGACAGGGCAGTCGACACCCTTAGACCCCTGTCGACATGCCTGTCGACTTGGGGGTCTTGGCGGGAGTTTTCCCGCTGACGCCAGTTGTGCCCTAACCCTTGTTTTTAACTTAAAATTTAAATCTGTTTTTAATATGGAAATTTCTGAAAACTTCAATGGGCCTTAACTGGGTCATACGGACTCCGATTTTCGAAAACTCGGACTCTATTTCGCGTATTTTTCCGAGACGAACGCAATGGCACAGCCCGTTTCCCCTTGATTCAGATTTTTAAATTAAATTCTGCCTCAATTTATATCTTAACAGGTTATTAAAAATACAGGTTGTTACACCTTTTAGTTGCGTGCTTTTTAATCCAAATCATACTACACCACTCAAGTTCAATTGCTCTGTTTCTTACCTGATCCCATGCATATTTAAAATGAAATACACCATTACCTTTTGGGATCTAGTTCCAAGAGTCATCGTTTAGCTAGTTGTGAACTTTAATGTTTTTTAATAACTTGACTAATATGGTTTGTTCTCAACTAAATGTTATCTTCCCACTGAGCATTTGATATAATGTCAGAAACTTTGCTGTTTGGACTACCTAACATAGAAGGTCTACTTGTACAAGGTCTACTTATCTGCCAATTGACTGAGCTTTATTAGACACCCCATTTGTCTCAGAACTCAGTCATATAACCTACACAAATGGGCTGAAACATGTATGATTTACATCAACTGGCTTTGTGGCTACGACCATGACAAAATTATCTGAACAGAAACAAGCAATGAAACATGTTCATTGGCACAACACCAATAATAGATCACACAATAATAATAAAACGCAGTCCGATATTTCTTGCTTTGTTGATGTTTTTATGACTTGTAGAGCATATTGAAGAAAATAAAGTGGCAAATGAAGTTTTTTTAGTCAGGTAATACCTATAAAACTGAAAAGCAGGTTTTAATAGGTCGAGCAATGAGTTAAAACCATTCCATTATTAAATACTAGTGTTTTGTATTGACGATAAAAAATGTAGCTATATGACAAAATCATGGGTACCTTAGAAACAGCAGATGCTTGCCAGCGCTGAATTTCTCGTAATCGACTCATTTCCAGATCAAGAACTTGGTAAGCCTCCATAGAATCAGGTAGCTGCAGTAGAAATACTTCGAATTAGTATACGAAAACAGCAGGAGAATAGACTTTAGCAAATCAACTTAGCCTGACAAGGTATTCATATTATATTAAAGGATAAACGGTGTAGTATACACTAAAATTCTCTTTCCCTAATTTCAGATTTCAATGTATTCAACGGAAACATGGTCTAGTAACACTCGATGGGAGCCTTCATCACATAAAAGATCCCCATGATTTTCTGGGACCTGCTAAGCTAATACATGAATTGCACACTACATCGGGAAATTGAGTGCAAACTCAACCTGAGTTTTTTTTTTTAAAAAAAAACACTATGGCTGTAGTGTATGTTTTTTGTTTTTAAGTTTACCTTGCCTAGGAAGGAACAAATTTCATTCTGGGGTGTACTAATCATCTCCATCTTCATCATCCGAGTCCTTGTAAGGAGAAATCTCATATGACAATTCTCGATTTTAACCAGTAACAGACATGCGATCTTGAATTTTACTTTGCAAGTTACAAGAAGAGTCCACAACCTGAGTTGTCAGCAGGAAAGAACAATGGTTCAGAAAGTGCAAAATTTAAAAAGGTGTACACACAATAATAAGCTAAGCAGTATAGTCGAAGCGGTCAAAGTCCCTCCAAAAAAATAATATGAAATTTGATTAGAAATAAGGTTCTGAATAAGCTTGCTCAATTCAGCGAGCTAATTCAGAGACTTTTTATTGCTAATTGGTTACATCATAAAATGCTGATTAGCTAAATCTTACACCATCTATTGTAAACAACGATACCATTTTTATTTATTTTAGATCAGTGTTATTATAAGAAATTTATGCATTTCTTTACAATTTCAAGTATGTTTATTGTCTCCAATTCCTTTTCTTGTTTTTTCCAGTTATTAAAAATTAGATTTAACCAAAAAAAAAGAGATAATTTCTTTTATAACTGACAATTTGCAACTTAGTGCGCACAACCGAGTTGCACAAACTCGCAACTGAGTTGCGCAAACTCAGTGTGCGCAACTGAGTTCAATTTGGCAAACTGAGTTTGCGCAAACTCAGTTTGCCAAACTGAATTGCACAAAGTTATGCAAACTGAGTTTGCACAACTGAATTGCGCACTCAGTTTTCCTACACAAACTCAGTTAGGCAAACTGAGTTCAGTCTGGCAAGCTGAGTGGGAAACTCAGTTGTTGCACTACTTAGTTGTTGCGCAACTCAGTTTGGCAAACTGAGTTTGTGGAGAAACAGTTTTGTAAACTGAGTTCACAGTTGTGATAGGTTGTCACATTGTCATGATAAGGACAATGAGACTAAAGGAGCAGATAATGCTTTAAAAAAATTCATGGCCAATTCTGAACTTTCAAGAACACATCGTCATAGTGATAGATTGTGATGATTCAACAATACAAGTTTCTTTTACTGAGATAAGGAAAAACAAATTTCTAAATGGCGATCTTAAACAGAAATTTACATCGAACAACAATACAAGTTTCTTTTACTGAGACAAGAAAAAACAAATTTGTGAACTTGTAAGGTCCCTTTAGGACAAAAAACAGACCTCTACACAAGAACATCAAATTCTCATAACTCAGAGTTGTCCTATGACTTCTAAGTAAATAAAGCATATAAGTGCATACCCTCTACATAAAAAAAGACGTATATTCTTCTATGGCTTGTAAGTAAATAAAGCATATTCCTTTTTATTTCAGTCACACCATACACAAAACATACTATTGAACTATAGTCATTTTGACACTAAATAAGTTACTACTCCAGTAGAAGCATAGATAAAATGTGGAAAATATCGCTTGATGATATTATCCTAATGTAATTGGAACTGTTACGTAAGCTATGCACATCATCCAAAATTGACTGACATGTGCTTGTTATGTTGAATGTTATTAGACTTTTACATCATTAGCAATGCATATAAAGCAGCCTTAACAATTAAAAGATCTAGTGATGACAAATCATAATCCCGATCACTAAAACAAAGAAGGGAAAGGAGAAGGAAACATGTGTTTCAAAACTATGCAAACATGAGATTTACAGTGGATATGTGCATTCAATATCCACACCTATGTAATATTCTGGGCTTTGAGAATCAATTAAGTAAATTGAAAAATGAACAAGCTAGCTTGGTATATATGGATGGACTTGGCAAGCATATGCATATATTAGGCAGTTTTATCTGCTAATAAAGTAAATAGGCATCAATCAGCATGCAATTAAATTAATCGCATATGTAAGTGTGTGTGTGTGTATATATATGTGTCTGTGTATATATATATATATATATATATATATATATATATATACAAGTATATGTATGTTTCACTGTATGTAGTAGTTAATAAAAATTAAAAGACAGGGAATCCATTAAAAAATTAAGAACTTTTACGTCCAAAAGATCAACTTCGTCCATAAATATAACTAAATGTGTCTGGTGCACTATTTTTGGCACTAAATCATTAATATTTTGGGGAAAAAAATTAAAAGATTTGCTGATTAGTTTTTAACTGATGATGAGAGGATAAATTACAAATAATAAGAATAAGTCAACAATCATAAAGTTTGATAACACAAATATGAAAAAGATACCAAAATGAAACATAAATATAAATGCATACCATTTCCAGTGCATGCAGTTCAATTTAACTTAGGTCTTCCAAATGTTAGCACTGCAAATAATGCGAGGAAAATGACTTTGAGATGACAATATAGCAAAATTTCTGGTGCTGGTTTGATGGCAAAATTTCTGTTTCTTGCACCCTAATATGATTTAAGTTAACAATTATTAAGTGTTAGCACAAAGAAAATGACTTTGAGATGACAATATAGCAATTAGGGCTCTATCTATGTAAGTTAACCAAAATGTGAAATGATAAATACATGTTATCTCATGCTCAGCCAGTCTAATCTAACATAGGTTATTTTATGCAAGTAAAATAAAAAATAATTTACTTTTTAAAGAAAGGCCCTTTGCAGCACAATTTTGGCAAATCCATGTCAGCTCCTTAATTACCTAACGTTAATTACCTAACATACCCAGAAATGATCACAGCATAGACGCTGTTTAACAAATGGACCTTCGATAAAGGTGATGAAACGAAATCTGCCGTTGAGGGATTCAAGTACCAAATCAAACGTAACAAAAGAAAAAACACTGAGATTTAGCACAGCAGAAGAGCAATACTTGCATGTTAACCAAAATTTAAAAAATATATGGAATTAATCGAACAACAAACAAAATTATTCGAGGGTAGACTGTAGAGAAAAGGTAAATAAACGAATCAAATAGGGTAATCTGATCTAATCGAATAACAAAAGAGCGTACACTTACGGAGAAGAGAGAAGGACTGGAGGACTTGGATTCGCCTGAAGTAGTGGAGGGTTTGGAATCGGATTTGCAAATTTTTGCTATCTAATTTGATTTGGAGCGGCCGGTGGATGGAAAAGCGTTGGGAGGTAGGAAATAGGGTTAAGAACGCGCATTTACGTTTTTGTCCCCAAGAAATTCAAGTTAACGGATGTTGTCAACCCAAATATGCGTTGGCATAATAGGATATGTATATTTGTATTTACGGTAACACTTTTTTTTACTTAACAACGCTTATTTAGGCCACTAAGCGGCAACGTGAATAAGTGTTGGCATGTAGAAAAAATAAGTGTTGCCAAATGGCTGTTTTGGTGTAGTGCATTGAAGACTATGGTCTAGTAGGATGTATAAATGGTTCAAAAATCATATCCGAACAGTTTATCATTGATAAAACAAGCAACAGAACTCCTAATAGAGAATATACCATCTGTAAGAATCAAGATTGATTAATAAGTTCATTGATTTTATCATCTATTAGTGCAAGTATTGTCCCACAATTGATAGGTTGTAAAATTGCCTATGAGGCCCGGACTACTATCAAGAAAGTATTCAACCAACAATCTTTAGGCAAAGCAATGCACTATAAAAGGCAGTATCACAATCTAAAGAAAGGAAGTATGCAGATGAGAGAGTATGTAATAAAAGTAAAGAATTTGTGTGACTTACTTGAGCTAGTTGGGCATACTGTATCAGATGCTGATCATGCTCTATATATCTTGACTGGTCTTGATGATGATTATAAAGCAGTAGTTGCTATCATTACAACAATGGAACCTACTCTTGCAATTTTATATGTTCATTATTCTTTTCTTGCTCAAGAAGGAAGAATTACACAACAGAAAGTGGTTGTACAAGATCTGTCTGTTAATTTCACTTCAACCAGCGAAGGATAAAAATCAAGAAAGAGGTAACAACAACTATCAAAATGGTAATCAGTTTAATAGACCTCAAAGAGGTAGAGGTGGTGACAGGTGGAATAACAACAATAATAGGCCACATTGTCAAATATGTGAGAAATTCAGGCATACGGCAAATAAGTACTATTTTAGGTTTGATTCTAGTTATGACCCAAGTCAGGATAATCAGAGAAACAATAATCCAAGTGCCAATGCAACAAATTTATAACCAGAATCAAGAAACCAAACAGACATTACCATAAAAAATGAAGCAACAAGAGCTGAAGACATTTGTGATGATGCTTGGTTTCCAGATTCAGGTGCAACGAATCATATAACTAATAATTTCTCCATCTTAAATCTTAGCAACAAAGAATACAAAGGTAAATATCGTATTCAAATGGGTAATGGTCAATTCACATTTATCACACTAGAAATGCTTATATTCAAGGTGATAAAAAATTATTCCTAAATAATATATTAAGAGTTCCTCAAGTCAAAAAAAAATTGATAAGTATTCCCCAACTTGCTTGTGATAATAATGTGTATTTCGAATTTTTCCCGGATTGTTGTTTTGTTAGAGACACTCTAACTAAAAATATTTTATTACAGGGTAAAGCTGACAAGGTGTTATACAAGTTCACTTTTGATGAATCAAAAGAAACGGCTACTTCTAAACATTGTTGCAATGTTACTGAAGTTCATGACAGTAAAAAAAAATCTGAGTGATTTTGATATCTGGCATGCTAAACTTGGACATCCAAGTTTAGATATTGTAAAGAGAATATTGGATAGAAATAAAACCCATATTAATGAATCAATCAGATCTCATATTTGTACCTTTTTCCAACTTGGTAAGAGTCATAAATTGCCATTTAAAAATTCTGAAACTAAGTATCAGTCAGCATTAGAATTATTTGTTGCTGATCTATGGGGACCTGCGCCAATTGATTCAGATTATGGTTTTAAATACTATGTGTTTTTTACTGATGCATATAGAAATAAAACCCTAGGTCTGTTAATGTCACTCATTAAGAGAATGCATTAAGTTTTGTGAAACGTTAATGGTAAGCAGAAACAGAAACATTACATGACAGATGTAAAATAACAGCGGAATTTTAAAACTTTATTTATCATAAAACATCGTGGTTCAAAACATAGTTACATCATAAGTATGAAATATATAAAATCCAATACATCAACTTTAAACTTCCGTCTTGTACTAAAATCATCAGAGTACAATAATAAAAGAAGCATAGTTCCCCATAAATATAGTCGTAGTAAAGAAAGTACGGAATCGAAGCACTACATCTAGCATCTCAAAGCAGAATGAAAGAAGAATCGAGAAAGAAGAGGAAACAAAACAGGTCAGACATAAAGTCTGGCATGTCCAGTTACTTTCAGCACATAAATAAGTAAAAGTATCATGACAGACATATAAACTGGATAAGAAATATATAGCATATAAAGCAGGTATGACAAGGTAAACAGGATAAACTAAACAGAATGTGCAATGCACTTCTCTACTACTTTTCTGTGCACCAATACTAGTATAACCGTAACATGATGTTCCCAATAAGCATAAGATGGTAGACTTAGTGTACTTCTAGTGAGAGGTTTCAACCCCATACAATACAGGTAGCTCAACAGAATTGACGGTTGTTATCCCCAAACAATAATAACAGGCTCCTCAACAGACGTGACTAAATGTACCCTAAGTACTAGTCCAATTAATTGACTCCCTTACCCTCGTAGATACCCTATGCTGGCCCCACAGTAGGATGTATCACTTCCTAAAGTGGCAACCCCGATACAAACAAGATGCACAACCATATCTACAGATTTCACGATGTCTTAATCCTCCCTGGTACAGACCCATGCACGCACATGACCCCGTCGGAATGCGCCGCCCACACCTCCTCTCAAGTGACCTCTTACAACAAGCTCAGTAAGCGTGCCATGATCCCTACCTAGTTCGGGGTTTCCCGTTTGATACTGATATAGATTACTGACTGATATGGGTCCCACGTACAAGATGATACAAGCTTTCCTCTAGACTTGTATCCCCACTACTAGGTTTTCCACAGGTTATGCCTACTAGTTTCTCAAGATTGCATAACCCCAACAGGTTAAGTTTGTGGGCCTATATATATAAATATTACCCACCAACCCAAAATTTACTTAACCCTCACACTGATTCAAGCAAGTTTACTTAACCCCTACTCAAGTTACAGGTTCATGTAATCCTTAAGGATCAAAACAGGTTAAATATTACAAGTTCATTATCATTTCCATTTATTGTTATAATGCGCTAGACCTTCAACGTTAAGCCTACATCTTGTGGATGCTGGATATGCCGGTTGGGTCCGTCCAGACTTCCTCCACGAGTCAAACTTAACTTCCTGTCTTAGCACGTTACATGTTTATACACTTAGACCCTCACATTAGATTCACCACTTGTGGTCGCCGGATATGCCGGGCGGGTGCGGGCAGACTTGAACCACAAGTATGATCTAATTTTGTGTCTAAGCGTGGTTACAGTTTCTAATCACTGTAATTCTAGGCACTTCATTCTTTATTAAACAATTATCCCTATTTCATTATAGGTTTTCATGCCCCTTTTCCAAGTAATATTCATCATGTACCATATGCCCAAAATTAGGATCTTTAATCACAGTTCGGTTTATGCCCCAAATCCATATTCATATATTTAATTCAAGTTATGCCCAAATTTCCTAATACATGTTATTCCCCAATTCTAATTTTTCCCCTCGTTTCCAATTTCATGCGTTCGCATATTTCAGCGGTATGCCTAGGCTCGAAGGTAGTCTGGCTATAAAATAAAAAGGGAAAAGAAGAAGAGAAGGGATCATAAATAATCATAATAACAAGATTAACATATGATGGCAGAAATAGGCATAGCAACTAATAAACATATAGTGACAAAGCTAGGCAAAATGACAAGATAGGCACAAAGGAACAGATTTGGTGAACATATGATAATAGAATTGATTAGGCATAGTGTCATGATCATAAATACGCATGATGAGATCTAATCAGTGAATTAGATGTACAAAAAAAAGGGCTGATCTAACATGATAAATAGGCATAGGCCTAGATCCAATTCATATTCTTGTCACAATTTCTTAGATACTCAGGTTATGGCAGATCTGATTTGATTCAATTAGTCATAGGCTTAGATCCAATTCATATCATGTCAAGATTTACTTTTAAGTATTCATATCTAAAAACAACGTAGACACCCTGTGATTGGATCAAAGAACATAAGAATAATTGCAGATGTTGTAGAATAGGTCTCTAAATCTAAATAACTTGATTACAGAAGAAGAATAGGCTATTTTCAATCTAGGCAGAGGCAACATCTAGTTCTCCATTGTTTTAGAATGCATAAAACAATGAGAACGTGGCCTTATTTACAGCCTAGGGTTCACGAATCAGGTCATAAAAGAAGTCTACATACGCAAAAATGCACCAGCTCGGATAAGGGGTGCCGACCTGGGTGTCAACGTGGGTGTAGACACCCCCTTATGGTGTCGATCCACACCCCTAGGGTAGGGGTCGAATCCCAACGAGCCTGGTTCCCTCATTGGTTCCCGCCTACGAATACGAACTGATTTTGAATTTCTAAAATGTTTGTTTTATATAAATAATTAGCTTATATATGTGCAAACTTCAAACCTTAATAACTTCTTCATACGATGTCCGTTTTACGCAAACTCGGAGGCTATCCCAAGCAGAATTCCAAGACGAACGCAATGACACAGTCTGTTTCACTTAATTCTAAATATTTAATTAAGTATTCTTTAGTTTATCATCTTTAGTGTCATTAAAATTATGGGGTGTTACATTCTCCCTTACTTAAAGGATTTCGTCCCCGAAATCTCCAAGTTAAGAAGAATGTATTTCCTAACATCCATCATCCATCTACTCATCCACCAATCACAGACATCCACTATCCTTAAAAGTTTTCCAATGCTTGTATGAACATATGCAACGGCGTGTTTATACGTCCCTATACTAATGCGAAAGATCAAGCAGTCTATTGATTCAGTCGACCTCCTTAATGCAATGTTTCACTAAAGGAAGATGCTCTTCCCAAGTCCCTCCGAAGTCTACGATACACAGCCTTAGAAGATCCTCAAGAACTTTGTTCACCCTTTTCGTATGTCCATCTGTCTGAGGATGATAAGCGTTGCTCAAACAAAACTGTGTACCTAATGCTTCTTACAAGCCCCTCCAAAATTCGCTGGTGAAAATGGGATCACGATCACTTACGATACTGGAAGGTACTCCATGAAGACGGACTATCTCACGAATGTAAATTGCTGCCAACCATGCCGCCATCCTCTTACTCTTTACTGAAATGAAATGAGTGCTCTTAGTAAGTTTGTCTACTATAACCCAAATGCTGGTGTTGCCTTTCCTTGATCTAGGCAAGCCATCGATGAAATCCATAGAGATGATCTCCCACTTCCACTATGGGACCTCCAAAGGATGAAGTGAACCACCGGGTTTCTTTTGATCAGTCTTGACTTGCTGGGAAATCAAACATTGAGAAACAAGCTCCGCTACATGTTCCTTCATCCCAGGCCAAAATAAAACCCTCTTCATATCTCTATACATCTTATCCCCGCCTGGATGAATGGTCATCCTAGAATGATGGGCTTCCTCAAGGACTGTTTTCAACAGACTCCCAATATGGGGAACACAAAGCCTTCCATCTTGCCGCAACCACCCTTTATTGTCCGTGGAATATCTACTAAGGTAACTAGAAGTCTCCCCTTTACTGAGTTTATTTAAGACGTATGAAATCTGTGGATCATTTTGCTGCAAAGTCTCTACCTGATCTAACAGAGTAGGTCGCACCTCTAATGATGCCAATAAGCTAGGGGTAAAATGGGTGGAGGTTCTGAAATCAAATGCCGATATGAACTCCAAGCCTTTCCTCTCCACAAACAGAGGACTCAATGTCATCCTCTGCCTACTCAGTGCGTCTGCAACCACATTACCCTTGCCATAGGTATAAGCAATCTTGAAGTCACAGGATGCTAGGAACTCCTTCCATCTTTGCTGCCTTAGATTGAGATTCTTTTGCAAGGACAGGTACTTGATAGATTTATGATCGGTATATAACTCGAACTTCTCTCCAAGTAGATAATGGCGCCAAGTCTTAAGCGCAAATACTATGGCAGCTAACTCCAAGTCATGGGTAGTGTAGTTCTTTTCATAAACTCTTAACTTCCTTCCTCCATAACATACTACCCTTCCCTCTTGCATTGGAACCGCACCAATCCTAGTACTACAAGCATCAGTATATACTGTGAACACTTTGTTCCCATAGGGCAAGGTCAAGACTGGGGCTATTGTCAGAGCCCTCTTCAATCGCTGGAAAGCATCGTCACAATCTACATCCCATGAAAATGTCATATTCTTATTTGTCAGCCTAGTGAGTGGGGCTGATATCTTTGCAAAGTCCTTAATGAACTTCCTATAATAGCCCACTAATCCAAGAAAACTCCTCACCTTCGTTGCATTCTTTGGGATCTGCTAATCTTGAACTGCAACTACCTTTGCGGGATCTACTGCTATCCCATCTTTAAAAATCACGTGTCCTAGAAATCTCACTTCTTTTCTCCAAAAATGACATTTGGAGAACTTCGCCTTATGTTGATACGCACAGAGAGTTTTCAAAACCTCCCTTAAATGTTGGGCACGCTTTTCCTCAATCTTCGAGAAAATCAAGATATCATCAACGAAGACCACAACGAACTTGTTCAGAAACTCTAGGAACACCCAACTCATCCGATCAACAAATTAGGCGGGTGCATTCGTCAACCCAAAAGGCATAACGGGCCACCCGAAGAAACCATCTGGAGTTCTAAAAGCGGTCTTGTCTATACTGTCTTCAGCCACCCTCAACTGATGAAACCCGATGGCCAAGTCTAACCGAAAGAAAACAGATGCACCAACAAGCTGGTCAAATATATCATCTATCCTCGGAAGTGGGTGCTTATTCTTCTTAGTGAGCTTGTTCAACCCTCCATAATCCACACATAAGCGAAGCAAGCCATCTGCCTTAGTAGCGAACACCATCGGAGCACCCCATTCAAATATGCTTTGCCTAATAAACCCTTTCTCAAGCCCCTACTTGCTTGCTAAGCTCACTCCTTTCCCTTGGAGCAATGTGGTGCACAGGCAATGCAACTGGCTTTGCATTGTCCACCAAATATATACGGAAATCAATATTGTGCCTCGCAGGTAAGCCCCGAACCTCATAAAAAACATCGGGATACTCAAAGACTACTAGTACAGATCGTAAATACTCGATAGAAGCATCAAGCGACTCTAGGGAACAAAGCATGATAGACCCTTTAGGGTCACAAGAAATCTCGAGGGTCCTCCCATGGCAAGTCAAAAGTCTAACGACCCTCCTTTCACAATCCAGAATGGCACCATACATGGCAAGCCAATCCATCCCTAGAATCAAACTGTATTCCATGAACCCAAGCATATATGCGTGCACTCAAACTCGATGCTTAACACAGATATTCTTAAGCCCCAACAAATCATAGATAGATGAGTCGTACCCCCCAATGGGGTTTGAGACAACAACGAGATCCAAAACCATACCAGTACTAAGATGCAGAGGCTCAACCACAGAATCAGATATAAAAGAATGTGAAGCACCAGAATCAAAAAGAGTTATAAGTGGATGATTGTAAAGAGAAATCAAACCTTCAACGGAAACTTTTCTACCTCTAACTGGCACACTAGCCATGAGAGCATGCACCTAGCCTCTAGAAGATCATGTCCTTTGACCCTATCCTTGCTTCTTCGGGCACTCCTTAGAAAAGGTTCTGACCTCTCTACAACGAAAACAAGTGTTCTTTCTTTTCTTGCAATCCTTGATCACATGACCCTCTCATCCACAATGATGACATTTCCTCTTATCTCGAGCTTTGCAAGTTTTTACCGACCTTCTTTTTTTGCTGTTGTTCTTTCTTAAGCCACACTTTCATGTTTTGTGTTTCCTCAACCTTAGCTTCTTTCTTTTCACCTTTACCCTCCTCATGCATCAATGCCATATCAACAAGGTTCTCAAAAGTTGCTCCCATCAGAATATGAGACATAGTTAACCCATGGAGGGGTTCATTCAATCCTTTAGCAAACCTCAAAGCCTTCTTGTGCGGGGTATCCACTAGTTCCAAACCAAATCTCACTAATTGATTAAACTTATTAACATATTCTCTAACAGTCTTGCCTCCTTGCTTAAGCGCCAAGAACCTTTCCAATTGCATACTTTGCTCGGCTTAAGAAAGAAACTTCATGTTGAATCTCTATCGGAAATCATCCCAAGTTTCCACTGGACGTCCTGCATGTGTCACTTCCTACCAAAACGAGGACTTATCTTTTAGCAGCCAAGCGGCTAACTAAATCTTCCTACGATCATCAACTTAAAAAATCAAAAACAAATTCTCCGTTACTTTGAGCCAATTCCTTGCCTCCACGAAAGTCTCGGTTCCTTGGAATGGCTTCCCTCCCGCAGCACGGAAATCTTTGCATATCTTAGAAAAATTATCAGCATGCAGAGGAGGAGGAACAGCGACTGCAGCTGGGGGAGGAACGTCTTCTTGACCACCGGCAGGTGCCGTGGCCAATAGATACCTACGGAACCAGCCTGGTATCGTGGTGCCCTCATGAATATTAGTTCCCTAGACATGATGAAAAGAAAAGGAAAAGAGATTCAAATAGAGAATCGAAAGATATTACATATGGCTTTGGGGAATACGTTTTTCAAAATAGAATTTTCTATTGAAAATGCTTTCTTTTAAAACCTCTCGAAAACAATTTTCAAAACCTTTTATCCGATATGGCAACCTTCAGCTCTGATTCCAAGTGTGACACCCCACGTTCGCTAATGTCACTCATTAAGAGAATGCATTAAGTTTCGTGAAGCATTAAAGGTAAACAGAAACAGAAACATTACAAGATGGATGTAAAATAGCAGTAGAATTTTAAAACTTTATTTATCATAAAACATCGTGGTTCAAAACATAGTTACATTATAAGTCTCAAATACATAAAATGCAATACATCAACTTTAAACTTCTATCTTGTACTAAAATCATCTGAGTACAATAATAAAAGAAGCATAGTTCCCCATAAATATAGCCATAGTAAGGAAAGTACGGAATCAAAGCAGTACATCTAGCAGCTCCAAGCAGATTGAAAGAAGAATCCTGATCAAGCTTGAGTATTCCCATCCTGAGAACCTTGGGGGGGATGGAAGAGAAAGAAAAGGAAACAAAATAGATCAGACATAAAGTCTGGCGAAACAAGTTACTTTTAGCATATAAATAAGTAAAAGTATTATGATAGGCATATAAACTGGATAAGAAAGATATAACATATAAAGAAGGTATGACAAGGTAAATAGGATAAACTGAACAGAATGTGCAATGCGCTTCTCTACTATTTTTCTCTGCACCAATACTAGTACAACTACAACATGATGATCCCGATAAGCATAAGATGGTAGACTTAGGTGTACTTCTAGTGAGAGGTTTCAACCCCATACATTACAGGTAGCCCGACAAAACTGACAGGTGTTATCACCAAATGATAGTAACGGGCTCCTAAACAGATGTGACTAAATGTACCTTAAGTACTACTCTAATCGATCGACTCCTTAACCCTCGTAGATACCCTGTGCTGGCCCCATAGTAGGACGTATCACTTCCTAAAATGGCGATACAAACAAGATGCACAACCATATCTAAAGATGTCACGGCAACTTAATCCTCCCTGGTCCGGACCCATGCACGCACATTACCCCGTCGGAATGCATCGCCCGCACCTCCTCTCAAGTGACCTCTTACAACCAGCTCAGTAAGCGTGCCCTGACCCAGACCTAGTTCGTGGTTTCTCGTTTGATACCGATATAGGTTACTGACTGATATGGGTCCGACATACATGATGATACAAGCTTCTCATAGGCTTGTATCCCCACTACTAGGTTTTCCACAGGTTATGCATACTAGTTTCTCAAGATTGCAAGACCCCAACAGGTTAAGTTTGTGGGCCTATATATACAAATATTACCCACCAACCCAAGATTTACTTAACTCTCCCACTGATTCAAGCAAGTTTACTTAACCTCTACTCAAGTTAACAGGTTCGTGTAATCCTTAAGGATCAAAACAAGTTAAGTATTACATGTTCATTATTATTTCCATTTATTGTTACAATGCGCTAAACCTCCTACATTAAGCCTACAACTTGTGGATGTTAGATATGCAGGTTGGGTTCGGGCAGACTTCCTCCACAAATTGGACTTAACCTCATGTCTTAGCACATTACGTGTTTATACACTTAGACCCTCACATTAGATTCACCACTTGTGGTCGCTGGATATGTCGGGCGGGTTCTGGCAGACTTCTAGCACAAGTGTAATCTAACCTCGTGTCTAAGCGCGGTTACAGTTTCTTATTACTGTAATTATAGGCATTTCATTCTTTATTTAATAATTATCCCTATTTCATTATAGGTTTTCTTACCCCTTTTCCAACTCATATTCATCATGTACCATATGCCCAAAATTAGGATCTTTAATGATAGTTTGGATTATTCCCCAAATCCATATTCATATATTTAATTCAAGCTATGCCCAAATTTCCCAATACAAGTTATGCCCCAGTTATAATGTTTCCCCTCATTCCCATTTTCACGCGTTCGCATATTTCAGTGGTATGTCTAGGCTCGAAGGTAGCCTGGCTATAAAATAAAAAGGGAAAAGAAGAAGGGAAGAGAATAGAAATAATTATAATAACAATATTGACATATGATGGCATAAATAGGCATAACAACTAATAAACATATAGTGACAAAGTTGGGAGAAATGACAAGATAGGCATAAAGGAACAGATCTGATAAACATGTGATATTAAAACTGATTAGGCATAGTGTCATGATCATAAACCGACATGATGAGATCTAACCAGTGAATTAGATGTACAAAATAATGGCAGATCTAACATGATAAATAGGCATAGGCCTAGATCCAATTCATAGTTATGTCAAAATAACTTAGATACTCAGTTTATGGCAGATCTAATATGATTCAATTAGTCATAGGCTTAGATTCAATTCATATCATGTCAAGAATAACTTTTAAGTATTCATATCTAAAAATAACGTAGACTCACTGTGATTGGATCTAAGAATCAAAGAATAATTGCAGATGTTGTAGAATAAGTCTCTAAATCTGAATAACTAGATTGTAGAAGAAGAATAGGCTATTTTCAATCTAGGCAGAGGCAGCATCTAGTTCTCCATTGTTTTAGAATGCATAAAACAATGAGAAGGGGATCTTATTTATAGCCTACGGTTTAGGAATTTGGTCAGAAAACAAGTCTACATATGCAAAAATGTACGAGGCTCGGATCTGGGGGTGTCGACGCCTCCCTTATGGTGTCGACCCATGGGTCGACACACGTAGGGTAGGGGTTGACCCCCAACGGGCCTGATTCCCGCATTGGTTCCCGCCTACTAATTTGAACTGATTTTGAATTTCTGAAATGTTTATTATATATATATATAATTAGCTTATATATGTGCAAACTTCAAACCTTATTATTTTCTTCATACAATGTTTGTTTTATGCAAACTCGGAGTCTATCCGAAGCAGAATTCCAAGACGAACGCAATGTCACAGTTCGTTTCACTTAATTCTGAATATTTAATTAGGTATTCTTTAGTTTATCATATTTAGTGTCGATAAATTGATGGGGTGCTACATATTTCTTGAAAAATAAATCTAAAACTCAAAATGTTGTATTACAATTCATTCATAATGCTGAAAAACAAACTGGGTGTAAACTTAAAGTCATACCGGCTGATGGTGGGACTGAGTTCAAACCATTTAAAAATTTCTTTCGAAATAATGGTATTACACACAGAATGATCTATCCTCACACATCAGAACAAAAAGGCCTGATTAAATGAAAACGCTGAAATATTGTGGAAATAGGGCCTACACTACTTACACAGGCATCAATGCCATTGAAATTATGGCCTGATGCCTTTGCCACAACAGTGTTTCTTATTAATAAACTTCTAACTAAGGTGTTGCAATTTAAACGCGCAACTGAAATTCTACTTGTTCATAAACAAAAGTATATGGATTTGAAAGTATTTGGTTGCTTATGTTTTCCTTGTCTTAGAATGTATAAGTCACATAAATTAGATTTTTGAGATATGCACCTTGTACTTTTATAGGTTATGCTAACAATATTAAGGGATGTAAGTGTCTGGATAACAATGGAAAAGTGTTTATTTCCAGACATGTCATATTCAATGAACAAATGTTTCCATTCAAAGAAGAAAACATAAAGACAACCAACAAGATATATAATGCCAAGTTTTCTATTCATCATATACCTCTGATTTATGATCAAGATGCTACTGCTATGGGTAAAAGTTGTCTGAAGGTTATATAGCCACATTCTATGAGTCCAGAATTGAGGCATACTCAGAATGCATCACTCAGTGATTCTACAAATCAGTTTACCTCATATCAGTTTATTGAAGATGAGGATAAGGGACACTCCCAAGTTAGGGAAGAAGATAATTCTGCCTCTGGTCAAACTGTCCCTTAGGCCTATACTCAACCATGCGTTTAGACACCCTGATAACTAGGGCTAAGAGTGGTATTTTCAAGCCAGAAATTTATAACATCAACTTTGATAATGAAGAGTCATGCCACTTATCAACAAGCAAGTCAAATTGAAAATTGGAAAACAGCAATGAATAAGGAATATACAACACTGGTCAGCAACAAAACCTAGCGTGTAGTCAACTTACGTAAGCACAAAAATGTGATTGGGTGTAGATGGACCTACAAGTTAGAGAAAAATGCTTACGGCACGGTGCATAGATACAAAGCAAGATTCATTGCAAAGGGTTTTTCTCCACAACATGGCTTTGACTTCACTGAGACATTTTCTCTTGTGGTTAAACCAACAATAATAAGAATTATTCTTACATTATCCCTTCACAACAAGTGGAATATCAGACAGTTTGATGTTAATAATGCATTCCTTAATGGTGTCCTCCAAGAAGAGGGTTCATGGAACAATCCCCTGGTTACACTCAGAAGGAAGACACTGGTTATGTATGTAAATTAAACAAGGCTACTTATGGATTGAAGCAGGCTCCAAGGGGATGGTTTGAAATGTTAAAATTAACTTTAGTTATCTAATGTTCAAACTATCCAAATTAGAAAATTCCTTGTTCATCAAGATTCATAATGGAACAACAATATTTGTGCTTATATATCTGTGTGATTTCATTATCAACTGGAAGTAGTGATAATGAAATAAACACATTAGTCACACAATTGAACAATAAATTCTCTATCAAAGACTTGGGTCAACTAAATTATTTTCTAGGGATAGAAGTTTAAAGGACAAAAGATTCAGGAATTATGTTGTGCCAGAGAAAATATATATATCAGAAATTTTGGCAAAATCTAAGATGGATTAAGCTAAAAGTCTCCCAACACCCATGACAACAAAATTACATCTATTCAAGTTTCAAGGAGAACCAATTCAAGATGCAAAACAATATAGGAGTACAATGGGTGCTTTACAATATGTGACTATTACCAGACCTGAAATCTCCTATAGTGTTAAAAAGTCAGTTAGTTTATGCAGAATCCCCAAGATTAGCATTGGAAAGTAGTAAAACGAATCCTAAGATATTTAAAAGGGGACTCTAAATCATGGTTTAATGTTTAAAACATGCACTAATATTGATCTGCTTAGTTTTGTAGATGCTGATTGGGCTAGTGACATGGATAATAGAAGATCAATAAGTGGTTATTGCATATATTTTGGACAAAATCCAGTGTCATGGTACTCAAAAAAATAAGATACTGTGTCAAGGTCAAGCACTGAAGCCGATTTCATAAGCGTAGCAAGTGCCACAATAGAGATTATGTGGATAAAGTCCTTATTAAGTGAATTAAACATCAACACAAGGCTTGCTACTCTATGATGTGGCAATCTCAACACCATAGCACTTACTACTAATCCTATCTTACATTCTCGAACTAAACATATGGAATTTGATTTATACTTTGTTAGAGAACAAGTGTTACAAGGAAAGATATACATCAATCATATACCAAACACACATAAAAGAAAAGATATTATCACCAGATCACTGTCAGCCACAAATTTCAATCGATTCAAACAAGATCTAAGCATATATGATTCTGCAGCAACAACCTACAAGTTTCAAAAATATACTTGCGCAGCTAATCAGCTTGGCAAAGCCAAGATAGAAGAGTCGGCTTCAGAAAAGAAGTGACTTGCTCCAGAAAGAAAGTGACTTTTCTCTATTTTCGATCCTCCATTCCATCAGATCTGTCACTGTTTCTCACTCTGGAGTCTTGATGCTACCTCAATAATCTTCTCTAATGGTGGATCTGAAGTTTGTGTGTGAAATCGAAGCCTATTTCGGCTGTTCACTACAAATTTTCAGATCCGTCACCTTATGTTAGTGTAATCTCTCTACTCTTCTCAAAAGGAAAAAGTTTCACGAAGATATTACTGATAATTTTATATTCTACTACTGATCGCTCAAGTTAATGGAGGCGGAAGAAAACCTAGCTTCCATTAAGGGAAGGAGTTAAAACAATATCGTATACAATATCATATATATATAACTTGTAAAGTAAAATATGTTGAACTTGTAAATATGGGTAATACTCGCTTTGGTCCATACAACCCATTTGGCTATTTACTGGTGTATAAGTCAGAACAACGTTTGTATAGAAATTCATTAAGTTTATAATAAAAATACAGTTCGTTCTCTTCATTCTTGCTATAAACAAATTGCATAAAATCAACAATTACATGAAAGTTTATAGAAATAAATTCAAAACTTATACAAACTTGAACGACACCATAAGAAACATCTACCTGTTTATGCAAGCAAAGCTTAAATACGACAAATCGTTAATAAAAAATAAGACTAAAGTTGAAAGGAATACAGGGAAATTATGCAGATTCCATGATTTCCACTAGTATAACACCAATGAGTACCACCATTTAAGAGATGCGATCGAAGAACACATTAGAAAAAGGAAGATGGAGTGGTACATTAAGGGCTTAATGACGCTTCATTCTCTTAAGACACTAATCCCCTAGACAACTCCCATAACGAAATAAATGCAAAGGGTCAAGCATTAAATGTGGGAAATATGAGAAGCTAGTAAGCAATAACATAACCAATGGACCATATGTGGAAACTAGAATCTATAGAGAAAGGAAGAAGTATATAAAATATTGGAAGAATGGGAAGTTAAGACTCCCTGTTGCGAGCAAAAGGAAATTTTTCCTGATGAAAATGACTTGTCAGTTGTAACAACATACAGATCCAATGATGATCACGGCGGCTCAATAGAGATGCATGGAACCTTGATATAAAAAATTCTTTTGATATGATGGGGTTGACCATGAAAAATGTCACTATTGACGAATTTGTTTGTTAACCATGAAAAATAAAAGGTTATGATCCTCAGTTAATAATATAGATTATAGGAAGCCTAGAGTTAACCTGAATTAGTATTGGCACAAGGAGACACATGTTTGACTTAAGGCTTGAGATTTTATATAAAGCAATCTTAGGTTGATGGAGAAGTCATATCTTTATCCACGAAGAAGTCAAAATTGTGTAGCATACATAAGCATAAATAGTCAATCAATATAGTCAAAAATAGGAATATAGAATATGGTTACTTTTGAAATTTGAGTCAATATATGATAAGTAACAACTGCTTTGGATGACAAATATAAGCTATTATTTAAGATATCACTGATATCATGCTATGCAAGTGGTAAACGTAAAAAACCTTATGTGCAAGCTCTGAATCACTAAGATTCCCAATTTGATTTAATGTTACAACATTCAATTTGTAAGAGTACAAGGAAAATAGTTTTCCCCTTCTACGAGGTCCTTTGTTCATATTTATAACGGTAGATACTCGACATGGCAACTTAGGGTCAGTATGGCTACTTGTAACGAACCATATTCCATATATCGAAGGATCATAGGATACTAATACTTTTTTTATAAAAGTTAGTGTGATTTCACAATTCTAGGGAGCGCCTACTAATGTCATTTCTCTTCTTTGGATTTTCTTCAAACTTTTCTGACATTTGTTCCCTTGTAGGAACTTGTTTGTTCCATAACTTTTTATACAAGTTGAATTGGATTTGAAACAACTTCTATTGGCTCAAGATGATGTTTTCATTTCTATAGAGTGGTTATATTAGGATAATGGATTTAGCATATGAGAAATATGACTATTTTTATGTTTTATTAATTTTAGATAGCTTAAATGGGCAATTAGGTCATTAGTGGTATGATACATAATCCATTTCAGCTTGGACTAGTGAGGGTTATTGAAGATGATGTGATACTTTTTCGATCACTACGAAACTTCCAAAAATTGATCTATATCTTTATTAATAATCTTTCATCAAAAATCCACTTAAACCTTACATTAATTAGTCAAATGACTTCATTAGTGAGAGATTACAAAAGTCCACCTTATAGATAGAAGATATGCAGTTGGAAGGCTTAAGGATTCATGTTAATTACTATTCATTTGAAGTTAAAATGTTTAATTAGATTAAGATATGTGATTAGTCTTCTCATTTAAAAATTAGGGTTTTTACTCCCATAATCATCGAAAATTTTATTTAAAGTATTCCAAATTCTTTCTAGTAATTTTATACCATATATATGAATTTTGGTTGATTGGATTTAATTTGTTGAAATATGTTTTTACAGATCTGTATGGATCCCTAAACTACCATTTAAACTTGGATTTATTAGAAATTGTTAGGCTTAAGTGTTCAACTATTGTTTTGATGGTTATATGTTATATGCATTCTTATTCAATGTATATATAGTTAAAACACTGAATCGAATAATGAATTAGATAAGTAGGAACTTGGGATTAACTGGATCCTTAAATTCTTATCCAGAGAGGTGAGATCCATATGCGTTGGCAAGGAAGATCTCATGAGTTAGCCTACCAAGTTTCAAATTGTTTGGATTTCATATGATCAAGTTATTTTCATGAGAAGATAGACCGGTTGAAGGAGTTGGTCCCAGAGAGATTAGTGAGGTTGTTCGTGTTAGAGGAGCCGACAATATTCGTATTGGATGGATCTTTATTGCTAATGGATCGATAGAAATTCAAAGATGTATGTTGAAATTTGATCAAGCATGGGATTTCTAGTTAGGGATTAGCAAATCTCTCAGATACTTACTTGAAAAACGCTCAATTCTTCATTGTCTATTAGAAGATGTGTAGGAGTTGGGATGTGACGTATAAGATCACTTAGAGTTCAACAGGAAAGTCAAAGTGGTAAGCATTTGGCTGAGTTGGGGATCTAGTACCAAACCATCAGGAATCAATACTGCTCTTAGTATTTCACCTATACGTGGTTCAAACTTTGATCCATAGGGTGGTACGAGGGGACAAACGGGAACCTAATGGAGAAGTTAGGGTTCATTTGGTAACGGCTCATTATGTTCATTCAATGATGATTTTACTTCTTAATGAAACAAGTGCAGCAATAAATAAATATACTTCGAGAGGCAGGGAGAACGACAAGAAGCCATGATTGATGAGTTCGTCAAAGGTGGATAAGGGGAATACGATGATAATCTATGACTAGTAATGATTGTCTAGGGTGGTTGTCAACCGCGTCTATTTCTAAAAGAAGCTATATCGATAGTTCCAAGCTCCGCCGTGAAGGAATTGTGGAATGGGATAACTGGTAATTAAGGAGGATAGAGGAAATATAACGATAATCTATGACTAGTAATGATTGTCTAGAGTGGTTCTCAACCCCGTCTATTTCCAAAAGGAGCTATATTAAGAGTTACAAGCTCCGCCATGAAGGAATTATTGAAAGGGATAAATGTTAATTGAGCTAATGAGACACACTCATGATGTAGGGATATAAAAAAATGTGATAGAGTCTATTAATTTTAGGACGTAATCTGGACAAACCCTAGAGTCCATTGACGTTAGGATTTACATAGGGTTATATAGTAAAGTCCATTGATGTGAGGATGTAAGAAAGATATAGCAGATTTCGTTGATAGCAGAATTTGTCTGTACCAAGTGCCAGAGAGGTAGAGTAGTCCTTGATGACGAGATAGAGAGTGAGGGTATCATATATCCATCACAACAGTGAGTGGATGTGATGATGGATGTTATGTTTGTTATGTTTCTTATCACCCTTAGTAATTAGGTAGTAGTACAACTATGATAATTATCATAGAGTATATAAGTTATTAAATGTGCTAACTCTGTAGACGTAGGGACAAATTTGGTATTATTTTCAATACCTTTTGTCATAGACATTTCAATTTCGTACTTAAGGTTCTTATCGTTTATATCAGACTATTGACTGACTTAGTATATTATATGTTGTTTCTTTTAAGTCTGGATACTATCAAATAAGTAGACTGGTGACAGGTTTGGTGAGCATGTGGATTTTTTTAGATGATGAGAAGGAGGTTGTCTATCAAATTATTATATTTACAATTTTGCTATTCTATTGTTTAATACTATTGGTCATGTTAGTGCTTTTTATTTTAAGAGACATTTAATTGTGAGTCATTTTAGGATGCATAATCTTATTTCACCATTTCTATGTACAGATCTATTACTCTGTTGTAGTGCTTCATTATCAGTTCTTTAACATCTCTCCTATTTTATATTAGTTAGATTTATTATTATATTTCATTCGATGCACTGTGAGATATATGATAAATTCATTTTTGTTTATTTTCTGTATAATCTTGATAATCATCCGTACCAGTTAAGCACCATCGTAGTGCACTGTCTTCGTTTCAAAGGTGTAAGGCAGGCGTTACCTTAGTAATAGTTCTTAGGTTATGTCAGTAAATGTATAGGATATCAAGACCTAACAGAGATAAGAAAGGGTTTCTCGTCTTAAACTAGATCGATTATGTTTGCGTGTGTATGTATGCGTGCGTGTGCATATATACGAGAGAGCGTAGTTATTCTATATTTCGATTTTTAATACTAAATAATAAATATAAAGTATAGTAGCACTGCACATGAGTACTACGTATAGGATTACTTGTTTAAAGATTGATTATCCTTACTACAGAATGAAAGATGATCTATCACACATGAAATGGTAATAGGAACTGTTAGTTCCTAAGATGATAGTTTTAATGATGGTAACCTTATGAATTATAATGAAATACGTATACTAACATTTTATGTTGAGTTACATATCTATATGGAGAATATTTATACAGGTATTGAGAATGAGGTGGAAAGCATGGAAAAATCCTCTCCACGACCGTGTCATGTCAATTGTAACTCCATCTGAGTTAGTGGGAGTAGATATTGCCTTAGGAATAAGTCCATGCTATAGTGCGGTTGCAGCTCCAGGCGAGTCGGATCCATCTTATTCAACCCGATGCCAATATGTTCCAAAGTTCCAAAGCCAACATGTCCCAGGTGGGTCGAGCCCACCTGGCTCAACCAGAGCCAACGCCTCCCTAAGTCCAATTGCCAAACAACTCCAGTGCTTGCGGTCGGGTCGGGTCTGACCCAATTTGTTCAACCTGATCCGGTAGAGTCATGCAAATCCAACATTTCATCGATGACAATTCCAAAATTTCAGATGCTTTGTCACTTTATCCAAGTGATCGTCAATCGATGCCAGTTTATACTCAAGTTGAGTTATTCCAATGATAGAACATTTCTGCATGCGTTTACGGAAACGAGCGTAACTTTCAAATCGTAAAGTCGTTTGGACTAAACGAAAGTGCACTTGAAGCTAATTCAGAGAGATACAAGTGTTATCATGCAAAGCACCATAATTGATGTTCTGGAGGTGGTTTCGAGACTTTTTATGTTTGCGTTACGACTTCGACCAAATCACTTTGGTCTGCCGACAACGTTCTCAATGCTTGAGCGCATTGCTAACTAGAAACATGACGTGTGACAGCTTTGACTAAAAAGCTTGCAAATAAGAGCTGAAAGGATATTCTTCTACTACTTCTTTTTCAAAGGCCTTTTACTGGATCTACAACTATTCTCTGTGAGTTCTATGTTATTTTTAAAGGATTAAGACAGTAAAATGGATCGAATCTGAAAGTTTGACAATTACAATATTTACAAGTTTATCTTTTATATGTTATTTTTAATTTTATTTATTGTCTTTTCCCTTTTTAGTTGTTATTATTTTCTTCTTCCTTATCCCCATCTCTGTTATTATTCTATTTACAGTCATATAATGCATATTTCTCCTTTTCTTTTATTTCACTGATCCTAGGCCATCGAGAGTCTAGGCCTATACCATTTAATTTGAGTAAAATTTGGATAAAATGGAGGAATGTTAAAATGGAGATTTTTGGGCATATAAAGAATCAATTAATATTGCACTTAAATCATTGACTGTAATTTGGGATAAACTTATGAAATGGAATAGGTCGTACTTAATTATATATTAAGTAACATGTTAACAGAAAACATGTGGATTGGGATGAAATGTATTTAATTAAACATTAAGTTACTTGAAACTGTAAAACATCTGAACAGTGATATATTGAACTTCACTCGATTTGACTTGACTTGACATGGGAAAGCGTTGTAGATTACATTCGTTAATTACAACCTAGAAATATAACAAATAGTTATATTGGGCTTATTAAATGAACCTAAGCAGGCTAAGTAAAACTTGACTGATTAATAAGCTAATCTTAAATGGGGACTATTCTAAGGGGATATAAGGTGCTCAGGGGAAATCTAGTTATTACTTGCTTGCTTGCTTGGAACACGTATCAATCAGTACCCTCTTGTTATCATCTGAGACGCATTAGGTAGAGACTAGGGCACACTTTACTGATGTTTGATTGTAAGATGTTCAAAATATGGAAGTGGGTACGGGCACATTCTAGCGGAACCATAAGTGTGCTTTATTCCGAACAGAGAAGATAAGATGTTGTAACCTGTAGGTAAGGCTGTGTCTTTTTAGTTGATGGGTTTAGGACAAATATCTCTGAATGCCATAGCTGACACAGGTTATTCACATCTTGTTTAAGAAGTCGGTCACTGATTGCAAATCAAGTAAAAATGAATCTTGATATTCAATAGTAGGTGCAAAAGTTCTTAGGATACGAATGAGAAACTTATCTTGTTTCCGAATTTTCTACTTTACTGCATTTTCATGTCCATTACTATTCATATGTCTGAATATATCTTTATCTTATGCTTATGCTAAAAATCACTTGGACTCGCCAGACTTATGTCTGGCCTAGTTTGTTTCTCTCTCTCTCCCCCTTTCCCCTCCCAAGTTTTCAAGGCGGAGGATCATAGGAATGACTTTTGATCTTCTGTTTCATCTTAGACTTGGACCATTTCTTACTTCATGTATTGCTTCACTACTAGCACTATGACTATTGTTTTGACTTATGAGGGATATGACTTTTGTGGTTTTATTCTTGTACTATGATGTTTATATTTCCATGAGACAGTTTTTTTTATGATTATTTTGAACTGTAATGATGTGACTAATTTAATAATAAAAGTTTCAAGAAGTTTGTCGCTGTGTTTTACATTTTGCCAAGTGAATTTTAGTCTCTGTGTTGTTACTTTATACCTGTTACGCTTCACAAAGCATAATGCATCCTCATATGGGTGGCATTAAGGGATGTGGGGTATCACGTTTGGTATCAGAGCCTAAGGTTATAAGATTAGAGAAAAGTTTTTGAAAAAAAGTGTCTTCAAAGCAAAGAGTTTTCAAATCTATTTTTGAGAAATATATCCGCTCAAGTCAATTACAATATTCTTTTGATCTCTTTTTAAATCCTTGTCTCTTCTCTTTATAGCATGTCTAGGACTCCTAATTTCCCGAAGGGCATTCCCATTACGACATGATTCTATAGCTACGTAGAAGCTATGACACCTGCCAAAGTGAAAGGAAATGCCCCACCCCTAGCTGCAGTCGCGGTTGTTCCACCCAATCCAGTAGTTAACTTCTCCTATCTCTGTAAGGATTTCTATGCGATAGATGGTAAGCCATTTCATAGAGCAAAGAGTTATGTGAAGGCTTGCAATTGGCTTATGGAGACCAAGTATGCATTTGGATCGTTGGATCTAGATGACAAAAGGAGGATTCAATTGGCCGCTTCAGCTGAAAGAGGAAGCATTATATTGGTGGGAGATAACTCAGGAAGGGCAGATGGTGGCAACATGGGATGATTTCAAGGATAGATTAAAAATGAAGTTCTTATGACAAGCTAAAGAAGGAATGCAGTTGGAGAATTTCTGAAGTCTTAAGTAAGGAATTATGACACTGAAAGAGTATGTGAATAGCCTAATGAATTGGAAAGGTTTGGATTGGATCTAGTTAGTACTCCCTATAAGAACCTTTGAGATTTGCAAGAGGGTTGAACCAACCTCTCCATGAACTGATGCTGACACATATTCATATGGGAGCTAAATTTGAGAGGCCAGTGGATATGACTTTGATGCATGAGGATGTAAAAGTGAGCAAGCAAGAGGAAAAGGCCGAAGAGGCTAAGCCCAATACTGAAAAGAAAAAATGGAGGCCCAATAAGGATGCAACAAAGAAGGGAGGAAAATAAGAGAAGGCGCAAATCAAGATGGATGTTAGGTGTCATGGTTGTGGTAAGGATGGACGCTTTTGTAAGAGATTGTAGAAAGACTAAAAATGCTTGTATCCAGTGTGGACATATTGGACACTACACCAGGCAATGCTCTAAGAAATAGGGATGGGGTAGGATCATCCGGAGAATAAGTTCATGTCCTTGAGGCGACTCAGACTAGTAGTCAGTATTGAGGTAGGAAAGTCACCGTAGAAGGTTTGGTTTCTCTTTTTAACTCTACTATTAGAACTTTATTCAATTCCGGTACTTCTCATTCTTTCATACTCAAATTTGTTATTGATAGTCCTCACCTAAATACTTATATAGTTTCTGATCTTGTAGTAATCTCTAACCCAATAGAACGTACATCTCACCTGTCTATGATATGTAGGGGTTTGAGGATTTCTATTCTTGGTGTCGAGTTTGAATGCGACGCATATATTCTAGGTTTTATGGGTTACAGAATTATTCGAGGGATGGATTGGCTAGACATGTATGTGTCATTCTTAGTTGTGAAAGGAGAGTATATTAGGCTTTTGACATGCCATGGTAGAACTCCTGAAATTTTATGTGACCCATAAGGGTCAGTTATGCTCAGTTTTCTATATTCCATAGATGCTTCTCTTAGCGATCTCAGTTTGGTACATATAGTTAGAGAATTTCTGGACATATTCGATGAGGTGAGAGGATTACCTCCTAGGCTCGAGATAAATTTACGGATATACGTGGTGGAGAATGCTAAGCCTGTCTCTTTACCAGTTCGTCACATGGCTTTTAGAGAGAGGAGGGAGCTCAGTAAGCTAGTGGATGAGTTATTCGAGAAGGGATTTATTAGATGGAGCATTTCGGAGTGGGGAACACCAGTCGTCTTTGCAACCAAGGAACATGGCTCTCTCCGTCTATGTATGAACTATAGAGAGTTGAATAAACTCACCAAGAAGAATAGACACCCACTCCCACGGGCAGATAACTTGTTTGACCAATTAGTGGGCATTTCAGTTTTCTCACAGTTGAATCTAGCTACATGTTTTCATCAGCTTATGGTACCAGATGACAACATGGATAAAACTACTTTAGGAATCCTGATGGATTCTTTGAGTGGCTGATTATGCCTTTTGGGCTAACCAATGCATCGACATACTTTGTGGATTTGATGAGTCAGGTATATAGGGAGTACCTGAACAAATTTGTGGTGGCTTTTTTTGATGATATCACGGTTTTCTCGAGGAGCGAGGAAAAGCACGCCATACACTTAGGAGAAGTTCTCTGTACTTTCCGAGCACATCAGCTGAAGGGTAAGTTTTCTTAGTGTCATTTCTGGTGGAAGGAAGTAAGGTTCATATGGAATGTTGTCTCTAGAGATGGTATAGCGATTGACCCCACTAAGGTCGTCGCAGTTTAGGGTTGGAAAGCCTATAAGAATGCGACATAGGTCAGAAGTTTCCTGGGATTGGTGGATTACTAGAGAAAGTTCATTAAGGATTTTGCATGGATCTCAGCTCCGCTTACCCGTCTGACAATTAAGAAACTAATTTTCACTTGGGATGTAAATTACGAGAATGCATTCTTGGGATTAAACAAAGCTCTTACATCGACTCCAGTTTTGACTCTTCCTTATGGTACTAAGATGTTTACCACTTACACGGATTCTTGTGGCAAAGGTTTAGGTGTAGTGTTGAGGTAGGAAGGTATAGTTATCTGCTATAGGATTAAGCAGTTGAGGGTACAAGAGAAGAACTACCCTACCCACGATTTGGAGCTCGCGGCGATTGTGCTTGCACTCTAGTCTTAGAGGCACTATTTACTAGGTGATAGGTTTGAACTTCATACATATCTTAAGTCACTGAAGTACTTGTTCTCGCAGAAAGATCTCAATTTGCATCAATAGCGTTGGATGGAGTTCTTTGCAACCTATGACTTTGAGATAGCGTATTCCCCTAGAAACAGGAATGTGGTTGCAGACGCATTGAGTAGAAAGAGTATGGCTTGAGTACATTATTCGGAGAGTGGAAGAGCTTGGAGTTCGTCTAAATTATTCGATTTTAGACCTTCTATGGATTTCGCACCCGGATTGTTGGCATCGTTGGATGCGCGACCTAGAGCACATTGGATCTACTCAACGTGAAGATCAGCAGTTTGTGGATATCAAGGATCGACTCAGTAGAGGAGATACCCCTTGCTAGGTACATTGTAGATAAGAGAAGGTGGCTACGTTGAGATGGAGGTTTGTGTATTCCCAGAGTTACTGACTTGTTGAGATCGGATCTAGAGGAACCTCATCACTCTTGGATGACTATCCATCTGGGTGGTGAAAAGATGTACAGAGATATGAGGAGGGTTTTTCATTGGATTGGAATGAAAATGGACGTGGCAGAATATATAGCCCGATATTTGACTTGCTAGAAAGTGAAGGCTAAATAGAGAAAAGCCGATGTATTGCTTCAACCTCTAGACATACCATAATGGAAGTGGAAGAGCATTACTATGGGTTTTATAAAAGATTTGCCATATTGAGGAAGAGCAACATCGGTATTTAGGTTATAGTTGAAAGATTGACTAAAAGCGCTCACTTTATCCTAGTCAAGAGCAAGAGGACGGTGGATTGGTTGGCATTTGTATATCTTATAGAGATCGCCCGACTTCATGGGGTACCCTCCAATATTGTTAGTGACATGACCCCATCTTTATGAGTGAGTTTTGGAAGAGCCTACAAGAGGCATTAGGGACACAGGTACGACTTAGTACCACCTATCACCCTTAGACGGATGGACAAACATAGAGTGTCAATAGGGTTCTTGAGGATTAATTGAGGCTGTGTATACTAGACTTCGGAGGGACTTGGGAGAAGCATCTCCCGTTGGTAGACTTCGCATACAATAATAACTATAAGATGAGTATCGGTATGGCTTCATTCGAGGCACTTTATGGACGACCCTGTAGATCACCTACATGATGGTGGATGCTTACAGACAAACTTCTGCTTGAGCCTGAGATGGTTAGAGAAACTTCAGAGAAGATATACTTGATTCAGAGATGGATGAAAGCAGCTCAGGGCAAGCATAAGTCGTGTACCGATCGGAGGAGGATAGACCTAGAGTTGGAGGTAAAAGATATGGTTTTTATTAAGGTGTTATGTATGAGGAACATTATTCGATTTGGCTCGGTAAGGAAGTTGGCGCCAAGGTTTGTAGGGTCACTCCCTATAGTTGAGAGGATAGGTAAGATGGCCTACATGGTTAGACTACCATAGAGACTGGCGGAAGTGCACGATGTGTTCCATGTCTCACACTTAAGGAAGTGTCTATGTAATTCCGCAAAGATAGGAGCCAAGTACCCTTGAGGATACAGAGGTGGAGAAGGAGGCACCAGTCAGAAAAGTCCCTACCCAGATACTAGGGTCGGAAGTTAAGAAGCCACAAAACAAAGAAATCAAGCTAGTTAAGGTACAGTGAGGAGAAGATACCAACGATGCGACTTGGGAACCTAGAGATAAGATTCACGCCTCTTTTCCTTTTCTCTTTAACAGTACGTTCTTAATTCCTTTCTTAGCTTTTGAATTTGAATCTATTTTCTTATCGTTTGAATCTCAACTCTTAACAAGTTAGTAGAACATGTTATGCTTGAATGGATTCACGTGGATGCAAGTGTTTGCTAGTGGATTCATATACACACACTAGGCACTAGATTAGGGATCTGCTTAAACTAGAACACTTACATATTGCATATGGATGCGTGCGGATTTTAATTTACTTTAAATATGGAAGGAAATGGTTGAATCATCACTTGGATGTTGCACTGTGGTGAATGATTGATGCACACATATAGAATTTATATGTATCATTAGGACTCTTTTGCATACATATTGGACACATGGCACAAATATGAATTGCATTAAGGAGGTCAACTGAATCAGTGGACCGCCTGATTTCTGCATTAGCCTAGGGACATATACACAACACCTTCTTCATATGTTCATACAATGCATTAGAAATTTTAAGGACAATGTATGCTAGTGGTTGATGATTGAGTAGATGGGTGTAGATAATGGTTGACACTATTTATAACATTATTATAGCCTTGGAGATTTCGGGGACGATATTCTTTAAGGAGGGGAGAATGTAACACCCTATATTTTAATAAATAATAATAATACGAAGAAGATTAGTAAATCAAATATTAATAAATGAAATACTTAGAACCGGATAAAATAGATTTTTATGTTGCGTTCATTGCGAAACTCTTATTCAGATACAATATTAGTTTGCATAAATCGGACTAAAAATGAACAAGTTATGAACAATTAACATATGAAATTAAATTAATTAATTAATTAATCAGAATAGTGCAACGGTAAAAGGGCGACCCAGTCTATATATGGGTCGACCATTATGTCGACCCTTGGGTCGACACATGTGTCACCCACATAAAAGGTGGGTCGACCCACTTCGAGCCAGGCACGAGCCTGTGCAAGCCTAAACATGCTTGTTTCTAGTTAATTTTTTTTCTAACTCATGATGAGGTGTTTTCTATGGTTTGGATTAAAATCTTATGGTCCAAACTATCCTATCACACCTATAAATAGACTACTAACCCTCATCTTTCCCTACACCAATTATTCTTCATCTTCTTCCTCCACTCTATTATACTCTAGAAATAAAATTAGGGAAAAGTCAGGGTGCTGTCCAAATATAGAACTGAAAGGATATTCTTCTACTTCTTTTTCGAAGGGCTTTCCTGGATCTACAACAATTCTCTGTGAGTTCTATGTTATTTTTAGATTAGCAATCTAAATAAAAAGGATAAAGACAGTAAAATGGATTGGATCCGAAAGTTTAACAATTACAGTATTTACAAGTTTATCATTTACACGCTATTTTTCATTTTATTCATTGTCTATTACTTATCCCTTTTCAGTTGTTATTATTTTCTTTGTCCTTATCCCCTTCCCTGTTATTATTCTATTTATATTCTTATAATGCATATTTCAACTTTTCGTTTGTTTTGCGTTGAGCCTAGGCTATTGAGAGCCTATGCCATTACCGTTTAATTACGTAAAATTGGGATAAAATGAAGGAATGCTAAAATGAGAATTTTTGGGCAAATTAAGAAGTGGTTAATATTGCAATCAAATCATTGACTGTAACTGGCGATAAACTTACGAAATGGAATATGTTGTACTTAATTATATATTAAGTAATACGTTAACAAAAAACTTGTGGACTGGGATGAAATATACTTAACTAAACATTAAGTAACTTGAAACTATAAAACATCTGAACAGTGATATACTAAACTTGACTCGACTTGACCTTACTTGACTTAACAACGGAAAGCGTTGTAGATTACATTCGTTAATTACAACCTAGAATTATAACAAATAGCTATATCATGCTTATTAGATGAACTTAAGCGTGCTAAGTTAAACTTGTCTTATTAATAAGATAATCTTGAAAGGGGACCATTCTAATGGGATATAAGGGGCTGAGGGAAAACCTAGTTATTACTTGCTTGCTTGGAACACATATCAATCAGTACCCTCTTGTTGTCATTTGAGTCTCGCATTAGGTAGATAATTAGGCACACTTTATTGATGCTTAATTGTATGAGGTTCAAAATTGGGTGGTGGTGGGTATAGGCGCTTTCCGATGGAACCATAAGCGTGAATTGTTCCAAACAGGGAAGATAAGACATTGCGCCTGCGGATAATGGTGTGTCATTTTAGTTCGGCAATTCACCAAATCCACCAAATCCACCAAATCAACCAAATCCACCAAATTCACCAAACAGGGAAGATAGAAAAATAAAAGGTTAATGGCGACCTCAAATTCACCAAATCCAAATCTTCAACGGATTTTCGTCTCTCACGTAGATTCAGACTTTAGATCGGCAATTCCTCTGTGTTGAAGATGCTACAAATTTCTAGAGAATTCTAAAGAATGTTGAAGATGCAACAAATTTTTAGAGAAATTCTAAAAATATTAATAAGTTGTCTTATGTATTATTATTAAATATGTTACTTGATAAATCTAGAATATACTATTCAGAATATTCTAATATTAAAATATCATTGTGAGATGTCTATAAATAAGAGAATGGGCACATTGTAATGTTGTAGCAAAATTTCAAAGTAATAAAATTCTTCCATTAAAAATCTTCGAAGTCATTTCTCCATTAAACTTTATTTTCACTATTTCAACTACTTCAACTATTCAACTATTCAACTATTCAACTATTTTCTCGCTACAACAACTACTAACAAGTGATATCAGAGCTATAACTATTAACAAGTGGTATCAGAGCTTCGTTCGTTCAAGCTATGACAAACATTGTTCAATCTCCATCAATTCATGTCCCTAATTTTGCCGGTGAAAATTATGATTTTTGGAGCATTTTTTAGCTCTCAAGATCTATGGGATATTGTAGATGAAGGGTTCACTATTCCTAAAAATACTTCGACTCTTAGCCAAACTCAGAAAAGGGAGTTAAAGGAAAATAAACAAAAAGATTCAAAAGCGTTATGTATTCTACAACAAGTGGTGACCGACACTATTTTTCCTAGAATAATGGGAGATACAAATGCCAAAGAAACATGAATCACATTATAAGAGGAGTTTCAAGGAAGTGCAAAGGTACGCGCCATTAAACTTCAAATATTAAGGCATGACTTTGAATTAATAAAAATGAAGTAGTTGGAGACCGTAAAAGATTATTACTCCAAATTAAAAGAAATAGTTAGTCAAATAAGAGCTTATGGGGATAATATTCTTAACAAGAGGATTGTTGAAAAAAAAATCCATTTCCCCGGAAGTATGACCCAATCGTGACTACGATCGAGCAAACTAAAGATCTGTCTACCTTATCGGTGACTGAATTAATGGGCTCCCTTGAAGCATTTGAACAAAGAATGAGCGGAAATGATGAAGACTCAGTTGAAAATGCTTTTCAGTCAAAACTCAGGTTATCATCACAAAATAAAGGATATGGAGAAAATAAGAATGATGGAGAAAATTCTAGAAAGAAAGAAAATTCTATAAATTTTTCAAAAAATAAACAAGATAAATATCCTCCATGTGGAATTTGTAAGATGACAAATCACTTGGAGAAGTTCTGTCGGAATCGTGGAAAGCCACAATATCAACATTATAAGAAGTATGGACATTTGGAGAAGAATTGTTTCAGCCTAAATAAGCATCAAGCAAATTTCGTTGAAGAGCATGACAGAGAACAACATCAATATGATCGAGATCAACATCTTTTTTATGCCACCCAAGATTCCAGTGATGAAAATGGAGGAAATTGGTACTTGGATAGAGGTTGTAGCAATCGAATGACTAAAGATGGGAGCACCTTCAAGGATATTGATGATTCTGTCAAAGTAAAAGTATGATTAGGGAATGGCACTATCGTAGAATCAAAAGGCAGAGGCACCGTTATCGTGGAAAAAATGAAAGGTACAAAATTTATCAAAGATGTTTTACTAGTTACAAATCTTAAAAAAAAATGTTGATCATTGGCCAGATGATGGAGAAGGGCTATGCTCTTCGCTTGGAAGGAGACATTTGCAAAATATATGACAACAACAATAAAAGACTAGAGATTGCCCAAGTAAAAATGGAGAAGAGAAATAGAAGTTTTCCAATAAGTTTTAAATATGCTACTAATATTGCCATGAAGGCACAAGTTGATGATTCATGGTTATGGCATCGAAGATTTGGCCACTTCAACATTCAAGCCTTGAAATTGTTATATCAAAAGAATATGATGAGAGATTTTCCATGTATAAACGAAAATAATGAAGCCTGTGAAGGATGTCTTCTCGAAAAGCAACACAGATCATCAATTCCATTACGAAGCACTTGGAGAGCAAAACACTTGTTGGAGTTAATTCACACTGACGTCTGTGGACCGATGAGAACACCTTCACTACATAACAACAGGTATTTCATCCCTTTTATTGATGATTTCTCTAGAATGACATGGGTCTACTTTATTAAAGAAAAATCAGAAGTCTTTGGAATATTGAAGAAGTTTCAGGTTCTTGTCGAAAATCAAACTGGAAAACGCATAAAAAGACTTCGTAGTGACTGTGGTAAAGAGTATAACTCCCATGAATTTGATAAATTTTGTGATGATGAAGGCAATGAGCAACAACTTGCAGTTGCATACACTCCGCAACAAAATGCGGTATCTGAAAGGAAAAACCGCACGGTCATGGAGATGGCTAGATCAATGCTGAAGGAGAAGGGCTTACCAAACACTTTTTGGGTAGAAGCAATTTACACTGTTGTATATATACTCAACCAATGTCCAACTAGAGCAGTTGAAGACAAGACTCCTATAGAAGCATGTAGTGGAAGAAAGCCAACAACCATGCATCTAAGAGTTTTTGGATCGATCTGCTATATACACGTTCCAGATCAAAAGAGACACAAACTAGAAGAGAAGACCATACGAGGAATCTTTTTGGGGTATAGCACACAATCGAAAGGATATAGAGTTTATAACTTGCAAACAAAGAAGCTGACGATTAGTCGAGACGTCGAGGTTGATGAGAATGCTTCTTGGAATTGGGATGAACAAAAAGTTGAGAAAAGAAATATTTCTGTTCTAGTACATCAATCTCTTGAAGATGTGGGAGAAATGGAAGAACCAACAGAAGAACCAGGTATGCCCCATTCACCTCCACAACAACAAACATCTTCACCAGAATCTGAGAAAAGTTAGATCTTTGGTGGACATGTACGAAACATGCAACTGGGCTATACTTAACCTGAAAGCTATGAAGTAGCATCTAAGCAAGAAGTATTGGTCAAAGCAATGGAAGAAGAGATAAAAATGATTGAGAAAAATAAAACTTCGGAGCTTGTAGATTGTCCTAAAGATAAAGAAATCGTTGGAGTAAAATGGGTTTATAAGGCAAAGATAAACCCAGATAGCTCAATACGAAGACACAAGGCAAGGCTCGTTGTAGAGGGCTACCCACAACAATATGAAGTCGACTATAATGAGACATTTGCTCCAGTTGCTCGTCTTGATACAATTAAAGCTTTAGTTGCTCATGCAGCTCAGAAAGGATGGAATGTTTTTCAACTAGATGTGAAGTCAGCCTTCCTAAATGGAGTATTAGAAGAAGAGCTCTATGTGGAGCAATCGCAAGGCTTCGTAAGTAAGGGCAATGAAGACAAAGTACTAAGACTAAGAAAAGCATTATATGGCCAGAAGCAAGCACCTCGAGCATGGTACAATAGAATTGACCAATACTTCATTAATCAAGGATTTAGAAGGAGCAAGAGTGAGCCAACATTATACATCAAGACGCAGGGTCAGTATGATACTCTCACTGTCTCTCTATACGTGGATGATCTTATCTACATGGGAAACAATACGAAGATTATAACTGCATTCAAAGACGACATGATGAAAACATTTGAAATGACTGAACTTGGCTTGACTAATTACTTCCTTGGATCGAGGTGAAACAACATAAGGATGGTATATTTATCTCTCAAAAGAAATATACCGAAGAACTATTAAAGAAATTTAGAATGAATGACTGCAAACCAGTAGCTACTCCACTCGTAACAAATGAGAAGTTGCAAAAGGATGATGGAGCCCCAGAAGCTGATGCATCACGCTACAGAAGTTTGATTGGAACCCTATTATATCTTACTACTACGCGACCGGATATCATGTATGCTACAAGTCTTTTATCAAGATTCATGCAGAGTCCAAGCCAGATTCATCTTGGAGCAGCTAAAAGAGTTTTAAGATATTTACAAGGAACAAAGGAGTATGGAATACAAAACCATGACCAACTCAAAGTTGGTTGGCTACATTGATAGTGATTGGGTTGGATCAGTAGATGACATGAAAAACACATCAGGCTTTGCTTTTTCACTTGGATCGGGAATATTCTCATGGGCATTGAATAAGCCAGCAACAGTTGCATAATCAACAGCAGAAGCAAAATATGTGGCAGCAACTGAAGCAACAAGCCAAGCTATATGGTCATGGAGAATAATTGAAGATATGGGAGAACATCAAGGAAAATCTATTACAATCTACAGTGACAATAATCAGCAACAGCAATGACAAAGTATCCAGTTCATCATAGTTGAACTAAGCACATAGCTATCAAGTATCACTTTATCAGAGATGCAGAAGCGGGAAGAGAAATTCAGCCCAAGTACTGCAGGACAAAAGATAAAGTTGCAGACATCTTCACAAAGGCACTGCCAAAAGAAAGATTTGAACAATTTCGAACTATGCTTGAAGTATCAAAATTTGCATCAAGGAGGAGTGTTGAAGATGCTACAAATTTCTAGAGAATGCTAAAGAATGTTGAAGATGCAACAAATTTCTAGAAAATTATAAAAATATTAATAAGTTGCCTTATGTATTGTTATTAAATATGTTACTTGATAAATATAGAATGTAGTATCTAGAATATTCTAATATTAAAATATCATTTTGAGATGTCTATAAATAGGAGAATGGGCACATTGTAATGTTGTAGCAAAACTTCAAAGTAATAAAGTTCTTCCATTACAAAAAACTTTGAAGCCATTTCTCCATTAAACTTTACTTCCACTATTTCAACTACTTCAACTATTCAACCATTCAACTATTTTCCCGCTACAAAAACTACTAACAAGTGGTATCAGAGCTACAACTATTAACAAGACTCCGGATAAGGATTCATCGCGATTACATGCAAAGAAAGTTAATCCTTCGAATCGAGGTAATTCCTGTAATCTAGGTCTTAGTTCAAAATCGTAACCTCCAAATCTGGCTTCAGATAATCAAGTGAATGCGAATAGGGTTAATCTCAGTCAATCAAAGGCTTAGTTAGAAATAGTGACTGAAAACAGATCTCATTTGGATTCGATTCAATTGAATTATGTAGATCCTATAACCGAGAATAGTCTTAAGATGGCTGTTATAGATGAGAATTTGACTTATAAGGCGAGGGAAAGTGGAATGACTCCATAGTATTTTACGTATTTGGAAGGAAACCGTACTTCGAAGGATTATATAGATAGGAATTGGAATATTAAATGGAAATATCAATTGTTTACTTGAGAAAACGGGTTCTACATAATCAAGTGTGAAAATTTGGAAGATTATGATAAGATCTTAGCACGCGGTCCATATTACTATGATAAAAGATAGATTTTTATGAAAAATTTGGAGCCATGAATGAAATTATCTAGGGAATTTCTTCACAATTTGCCTAACTTAGATCTAGATTTTTGGATTGTTGAAGCTTTAAGTAGGATTGCGTCGATATTGGGGCACCCATCAAGCTAGATAATGTGACTGAAGAACTCATACGTATATCATATGCTAGGATTTTAGTAGAAATAAATTTTGATTTTAATTTTCGTGATATAATTCCCATCAAGTGTTCTAATGGAAAAAAGTCGAATATGAATGGATTCCTGAAGTTTATTCTCAATGTAAAATATTTGGAATTTAAGTAATTTTTGTAAAGCTCCTAGGGTTTGGATGCCTAAGGAAAATGTGAATGTGGTTAATGAAATGAAATTGATTTTATTTTGGAAGTTCGAAACCGAAGGGATAATGAACAAGCTGCTAAGATTGTTCCTGAAAAAGAAAATAGGGTTTCAAGGAAGGATTTAGATGGTAAAGAAGATCTAACTAAAATAGCTGGAGATAGAGAACTTGGAATTGTCAAAATGTTCATCTACCTTCTCAGAATGGTATTGCTACTAAATCTACTCCTTATAGTATCCTTGCATAAAGTAATATATGCATGCAGGATTTGAATGAAGGAAATTTTGTTGCTGTTAACATGCCTAGAAATGCAGATTCAAATAATTGTATTGACAAGAAGATGGATAATGTAGTTGATGAGGAAATGCAGGCCGGGGATTGTAGTGGGTTTGAAAATGTTGAGGATGAAGTAAGTAAAGATGCTCTTATGAATGACTCCGACATTTCTTACAGTTCTTATAGTTCTACAAATAGATTTAAAAAGACGAGAACAAATTTTAAACCCAGAAAATACAAAGAGATTAATAAGCTTGTTAGTGATGAACCCTTGGTAGAGGGAAACCCAGAGTGAGAAAAACTTATGCAGCGAATTCAAACTCGATTCAAAACAAGAAAAGTTAAAGGAGGAGGAAGAAACTCAAGTGGGGTTACCAATGAAGGTGTGACTAAGAAATGATAGATTATGGCTTTCTTTTTTATGTCTTGTTATTTTAGATTAGTGTGTTTCTTCCTATGCTTTTTATTTGGAGTTGAAGAAAGTTAAAGAAGAGAGTGATTTTCATGGTGGTATTATCAACTGAGGGATATCTAAAAAGTAAGTCTCTTCTTTTTCATTTTTGGTTAGAAGTTGTAGTGGATTTTGGTTTCTTGAGTTCTGTTCTTGTCATGCTTCTGGTTTTATTGTATTCTCGTATTGTTGCATGGTCTTCATTTTCTGTTGCATGGAGGTGATTTTTTGGGATAGTCAGTTTGTTGTGGCACTTATTGTTAATGCTTGAGTTCTAAAGTGATTGCTGTTAAGTGTGGAGGAAATCAGTTTGGGTTTTCTCTTTTTGGATTCAAGTGATTTTCCCTATTGGTTGATGCTCCTCTTTCTGGAGCTTTGGCTTTGGAATCTTCATCTGGTGTGTTTTGTATTGAGTATTTTGATGGAGTAAGGTTTGTCTGTTTGTTTTTTCATGTTGTATCATTTGCTGATAGTCTTGTATTTTTTTTGTTGGGACTAGCTGGTTTTGAAGTCTTCTGTATAGTATTTGTTTTGTTTGTTGTTTTCATTTTGTTGCCAGCTTGTCCCTTTCTCTGTAATCTGCTTTATCTAATATAAGTACCCTTCCTTTCAAAAAAAAAGTCAGACCAACGTTTGTACAGAAATTCATTTAGTTTATAATAAAAATACAGCTCGATCTCTTCATTCTTGCTATAAACAAACTACCAAAAATCAACAATTATAGGAAAGATTATATAGTATCAGAGCATCAGGCTCAAAACACGCAATCCTCATGCCTTCATTAGCATTAGAAAGTTTTCATTATCTGCCTTGGGCTGCGATTGGTGGTATACCATTAGATTGATATAATCATCTGAATTGCCATCATCTTTATCTGCTACTCAGTCATTGTATCTGCTCTTATCAGTTCTGACCATCTAGCCATGCCATCAGCCTTCACTTGCCGAGCATCTGGCTGAGGCTGCTATTATAATTTACAATCCTATGATTTTTCTAGTTCTTCACTTCCCTTTTCTTGATCCAAGAAACTGTTTCTTGAACCAACCAGTTGTTTTAAGTGCCATCATTCAGATTCAAGCATGGTTGAGGGTAACAATAACACTGCTACCTCTCAAGATTCAAATATTGCTACAACCGTTCCAGCACAAAACACCACCAAAAACTTATCAAAAATCATCATTAGTCTTCAAAATCAATTAATCCATATTCAATTGGATGAAACCAACTATTTGCTATGGAAATTTCAAGTTGAAACAACCATCACTACACCAAAACAGGTGATTGCCAACGAGTATAACCGTTGCAAACAATTTCAGCAACGCTTATAAGTGTTGCTACGGGAGCGTGGCAATGTAGTACCAACGCTTATAAGCGTTGGTAGATTTTCTCTCCCAACGCTTATAAGCGTTGGTAAATTTTCATTCGCAACGCTTATAAATATTGGTAGATTTTTGTTTGCAACGCTTATACATGTTACAATATTTTTGTTTGCAACGCTTATACATGTTGCAAGATTTTCATTCACAACAAATATAAATATTACTAGTAACATAAATATGTATTAGTAATTCTCAAATTCTAAAAATGGCAATCAATTAATAACTAACATGATTATAACATAGATGATATTTAATATGAATCCAAATTGGATATTATTCTCAATTTAGAAAGTATAACTCAATGAATCCCAATAGACAATATTCATAAAATATTAGTTAACAACAAATACCATACATAATTAAGTTGCTAAATTCAATACATAAATGATATTCTACAAATACCGAATATGAAACTCAGGCCATACAGTGAAGCCTCCATCTGAAAATTCAAGATCTTCTTCATCATTACCACTGCAACTACGCTCCAATCTTCTCTTTTCTTCTAAAAGTACCTACATGCATTCAATATACATGTATTAGAGAATTATATTTATACATTACATTTTCATGGTTCACATATTCACAAAATGAATGCACAAAATAACTTTATAAAACTGTAAATTAATACTTATTATACTTGGCAGCCTATAAATAACATCTACACATCAATACTTAAAAGAGATTACACAGTCTAATATGGAACTGCAAGTCTCAATAAAAGCAAGAAAAAACAAGAGGATGGTTAGTCTATAAATAAAAATTAAATTACATTTCTCATTGAGATTCTCAGAGGACTAAACTCCGTCACAAGAAAATATATTCTAATGATGCATGCTAATAGACTTAATCCTTTAGTAGTTGGCATACTTGAACACAAACTAAATAGTGATGATTCTCATGTCTTTATTAAGTGTTATAAACCTGCCTGGGCATATAATTATTATATATTAGATGAGAAAAAGAAAAATTCTGGTACCATAAACCCAATATATCAAGCAATAGCATTCTACTCAGTGATTCCCAAATGATATCTTGTTAAGTCATTTGGATTATACCCTTTGTAGATGAATTACCTGTAAATTGAAAAATAACATGCTACAGCAGCTTTTCGTTGCGCGGCAACGAACAATTGTTCCCTCCCGCAGCGAATAGCAGCTATTCACGACTAGCAGCTGCTGTTCGTTGCCGCGCAGCAAACAACTGTTGATCGTTGCCGCGCAGCGAACAACTGCTGATCATTGCCGTGCAGCTGTTCTCTTCCGCAGAGAACAGCTGTTGTTCCCTTTCACAGCGAACAACTGCTGTTTGCTTTCGCAACATCCCTTAACTGAAATGCGAACAACTGCTGTTTGCTGTATATCAACTACACATCACCGGACTTTATCTTAAAAAAGGAAAATGGGAACATTTTATATTAACTGAAATGAGAAGCTGGCACAGGAACATTATATATCCAGAGAGTAAAAGGTCAAGGACTACACATGAACATGTAATAAAGCAGTTTTTACCAGTGTTCCTTGAACCACTATGATACAAGAGCTATATATTCAGCTCGATGCATACGGCCACACCACATATTAAAAGGTCTTGGAGCAAATAATAACGAGATACTGGCAACTGTAGTATCAGTGCAACCTGTCACATGCGACATGCAACATTTTTAGATCTAACTCGAAAGGATAATTGCAAAAAGAATAAACAAAATTTACAATCAAATGCATCTATTGTCAGTAATAACCATGCATACATACCTCTGAACAATAAATCTTAGCAATTCATAACCCTCATTATACTGCTTAATATTACTCTTACGAGGTGATTAACATCTCTTATTTTCATAATAACCATGCAATCTGACAATAATGCTTCCAACATTAGAAATCCATATTAAAGCTAGACAGTCATGCAAGGGACTTATTAGCGTGGAAACCAAAAATGGGAGCAAAACACAATTATAGTTTAATCTACAGATCAATGGTTATTCTCTAGTTAACAATCTAGATTAGAATTATATTTCTATGTTAGGTAGTCCAAACAGCAAATCATACTACAAATGGGCTAAAACATGTATACATTTAGTTGTCAGCATTGTACAAGCAGACCTTTTAGTTGCGTGCTTTTTAATCCAAATCATACTACACCACTCAAGTTCAATTGCTCTGTTTCTTACCTGATCCCATGCATATTTAAAATGAAATACACCATTACCTTTTGGGATCTAGTTCCAAGAGTCATCGTTTAACTAGTTGTGAACTTTACTGTTTTTTAATAACTTGACTAATATGGTTTGTTCTCAACTAAATGTTATCTTCCCACTGATCATTTGATATAAAGTCAGAAACTTTTTCTGTTTGGACTACCTAACATAGAAGGTCTACTTGTACAAGGTCTACTTATCTGCCAATTGACTGAGCTTTATTAGACACCCCATTTGTCTCAGAACTCAGTCATATAACCTACACAAATGGGCTGAAACATGTATGATTTACATCAACTGGCTTTGTGGATACGACCATGATAAAATTATCTGAACAGAAACAAGCAATGAAACATGTTCATTGGCACAACACCAATAATAGATCACACAATAATAATAAAATGCAGTCCGATATTTCTTGCTTTGTTGATGTTTTTATGACTTGTGGAGCATATTGAAGAAAATAAAGTGGCAAATGAAGTTTTTTTTAGTCAGGTAATACCTATAAAACTGAAAAGCAGGTTTTAATAGGTCGAGCAATGAGTTAAAACCATTCCATTATTAAATACTAGTGTTTTGTATTGACGATAAAAAATGTAGCTATATGACAAAATCATGGGTACCTTAGAAACAGCAGATGCTTGCCAGCGCTGAATTTCTCGTGATCGACTCATTTCCAGATCAAGAACTTGATAAGCCTCCATAGAATCAGGTAGCTGCAGTAGAAATACTTCGAATTAGTATACGAAAACAGCAGGAGAATAGACTTTAGCAAATCAACTTAGCCTGACAAGGTATTCATATTATATTAAAGGATAAACGGTGTAGTATACACTAAAATTCTCTTTCCCTAATTTCAGATTTCAATGTATTCAACGGAAACATGGTCTAGTAACACTCGATGGGAGCCTTCATCACATAAAAGATCCCCATGATTTTCTGGGACCTGCTAAGCTAATACATGAATTGCACACTACATCGGGAAACTGAGTGCAAACTCAACCTGAGTTTTTTTTTTAAAAAAACACTATGGCTGTAGTGTATGTTTTTTGTTTTTAAGTTTACCTTGCCTAGGAAGGAACAAATTTCATTCTGGGGTGTACTAATCATCTCCATCTTCATCATCCGAGTCCTTGTAAGGAGAAATCTCATATGACAATTCTCGATTTTAACCAGTAACAGACATGCGATCTTGAATTTTACTTTGCAAGTTACAAGAAGAGTCCACAACCTGAGTTGTCAGCAGGAAAGAACAATGATTCAGAAAGTGCAAAATTTAAAAAGGTGTACACACAATAATAAGCTAAGCAGTATAGTTGAAGCGGTCAAAGTCCCTCCAAAAAAATATTATGAAATTTGATTAGAAATAAGGTTCTGAATAAGCTTGCTCAATTCAGCGAGCTAATTCAGAGACTTTTTATTGCTAATTGGTTACATCATAAAATGCTGATTAGCTAAATTTTACACCATCTATTGTAAAACAACGATACCATTTTTATTTATTTTAGATCAGTGTTATTATAAGAAATTTATGCATTTCTTTACAATTTCAAGTATGTTTATTGTCTCCAATTCCTTTTCTTGTTTTTTCCAGTTATTAAAAATTAGATTTAACCAAAAAAAATGAGATAATTTCTTTTATAACTGACAATTTGCAACTCAGTGCGCACAACCGAGTTGCACAAACTCGCAACTGAGTTGCGCAAACTCAGTGTGCGCAACTGAGTTCAATTTGGCAAACTGAGTTTGCGCAAACTCAGTTTGCCAAACTGAATTGTACAAAGTTATGCAAACTGAGTTTGCACAACTGATTTGCGCACTCAGTTTTCCCACAAAAACTCAGTTAGGAAAACTGAGTTCAGTCTGGCAAGCTGAGTGGGAAACTCAGTTGTTGCACTACTTAGTTGTTGCGCAACTCAGTTTGGCAAACTGAGTTTGTGGAGAAACAGTTTTGCAAACTGAGTTCACAGTTGTGATAGGTTGTCACATTGTCATGATAAGGACAATGAGACTAAAGGAGCAGATAATGCTTTAAAAAAATTCAAGGCAAATTCTGAACTTTCAAGAACACATCGTCATAGTGATAGATTGTGATGATTAAACAATACAAGTTTCTTTTACTGAGATAAGGAAAAACAAATTTCTAAACGGCGATCTTAAACAGAAATTTACATCGAACAACAATACAAGTTTCTTTTACTGAGACAAGAAAAAACAAATTTGTGAACTTGTAAGGTCCCTTTAGGACAAAAAACAGACCTCTACACAAGAACATCAAATTCTCATAACTCAGAGTTGTCCTATGACTTCTAAGTAAATAAAGCATATAAGTGCATACCCTCTACATAAAAAAAAGACGTATATTCTTTTATGGCTTGTAAGTAAATAAAGCATATTCCTTTTTATTTTAGTCACACCATACACAAAACATACTATTGAACTATAGTCATTTTGACACTAAATAAGTTACTACTCCAGTAGAAGCATAGATAAAATGTGGAAAATATCGCTTGATGATATTATCCTAATGTTATTGGAACTGTTACGTAAGCTATGCACATCATCCAAAATTGACTGACATGTGCTTGTCATGTTGAATGTTATTAGACTTTTACATCATTAGCAATGCATATAAAGCAGCCTTAACAATTAAAAGATCTAGTGATGACAAATCATAATCCCTATCACTAAAACAAAGAAGGGAAAGGAGAAGGCAACATGTGTTTCAAAACTATGCAAACATGAGATTTACAGTAGATATGTGCATTCAATATCCACACCCATGTAATATTCTGGGCTTTGAGAATCAATTAAGTAAATTGAAAAATGAACAAGCTAGCTTGGTATATATGGATGGACTTGGCAAGCATATGCATATATAAGGCAGTTTTATCTGCTAATAAAGTAAATAGGCATCAATCAGCATGCAATTAAATTAATTGCATATGTAAGTGTGTGTATGTATATATATATATGTGTTTGTGTGTGTGTATATATATATACAAGTATATGTATGTTTCACTGTATGTAGTAGTTAATAAAAATTAAAAGACAGGGAATCCATTAAAAAATTAAGAATTTTTACGTCCAAAAGATCAACTTCGTCCATAAATATAACTAAATGTGTCTGGTGCACTATTTTTGGCACTAAATCATTAATATTTTGGGGAAAAAAATTAAAAGATTTGCTGATTAGTTTTTAACTGATGATGAGAGGATAAATTACAAATAATAAGAATAAGTCAACAATCATAAAGTTTGATAACACAAATATGAAAAAGATACCAAAATGAAACATAAATATAAATGCATACCATTTCCAGTGCATGCAGTTCAATTTAACTTAGGTCTTCCAAATGTTAGCACTGCAAATAATGCGAGGAAAATGACTTTGAGATGACAATATAGCAAAATTTCTGGTGCTGGTTTGATGGCAAAATTTCTGTTTCTTGAATCCTAATATGATTTAAGTTAACAATTATTAAGTGTTAGCACAAAGAAAATGACTTTGAGATGACAATATAGCAATTAGGGCTCTATCTATGTAAGTTAACCAAAATGTGAAATGATAAATACATGTTATCTCATGCTCAGCCAGTCTAATCTAACATAGGTTATTTTATGCAAGTAAAATAAAAAATAATTTACTTTTTAAAGAAAGGCCCTTTGCAGCACAATTTTGGAAAATCCATGTCAGCTCCTTAATTACCTAACGTTAATTACCTAACATACCCAGAGATGATCACAGCATAGACGCTGTTTAACAAATGGACCTTCGATAAAGGTGATGAAACGAAATCTGCCGTTGAGGGATTCAAGTACCAAATCAAACGTAACAAAAGAAAAAACACTGAGATTTAGCACAGCAGAAGAGCAATACTTGCATGTTAACCAAAAGTTAAAAAATATATGGAATTAATCGAACAACAAACAAAATTATTCGAGGGTAGACTGTAGAGAAAAGGTAAATAAACGAATCAAATAGGGTAATCTGATCTAATCGAATAACAAAAGAGCGTACACTTACGGAGAAGAGAGAAGGACTGGAGGACTTGGATTCGCCTGAAGTAGTGGAGGGTTTGGAATCGGATTTGCAAATTTTTGCTATCTAATTTGATTTGGAGCGGCCGGTGGATGGAAAAGCGTTGGGAGGTAGGAAATAGGGTTAAGAACGCGCATTTACGTTTTTGTCCCCAAGAAATTCAAGTTAACGGATGTTGTCAACCCAAATATGCGTTGGCATAATAGGATATGCATATTTGTATTTACGGTAACACTTTTTTTACTTAACAACGCTTATTTAGGCCACTAAGCGGCAACGTGAATAAGTGTTGGCATGTAGAAAAAATAAGTGTTGCCAAATGGCTGTTTTGGTGTAGTGCATTGAAGACTATGGTCTAGTAGGATGTATAAATGGTTCAAAAATCATATCCGAACAGTTTATCATTGATAAAACAAGCAACAGAACTCCTAATAGAGAATATACCATCTGTAAGAATCAAGATTGATTAATAAGTTCATTGATTTTATCATCTATTAGTGCAAGTATTGTCCCACAATTGATAGGTTGTAAAATTGCCTATGAGGCCTGGACTACTATCAAGAAAGTATTCAACCAACAATCTTTAGGCAAAGCAATGCACTATAAAAGGCAGTATCACAATCTAAAGAAAGGAAGTATGCAGATGAGAGAGTATGTAATAAAAGTAAAGAATTTGTGTGAATTACTTGAGCTAGTTGGGCATACTGTATCAGATGCTGGTCATGCTCTATATATCTTGACTGGTCTTGATGATGATTATAAAGCAGTAGTTGCTATCATTACAACAATGGAACCTACTCTTGCAATTTTATATGTTCATTATTCTTTTCTTGCTCAAGAAGGAAGAATTACACAACAGAAAGTGGTTGTACAAGATCTGTCTGTTAATTTCACTTCAACCAGCGAAGGATAAAAATCAAGAAAGAGGTAACAACAACTATCAAAATGGTAATCAGTTTAATAGACCTCAAAGAGGTAGAGGTGGTGACAGGTGGAATAACAACAATAATAGGCCACATTGTCAAATATGTGAGAAATTCAGGCATACGGCAAATAAGTACTATTTTAGGTTTGATTCTAGTAATGACCCAAGTCAGGATAATCAGAGAAACAATAATCCAAGTGCCAATGCAACAAATTTATAACCAGAATCAAGAAACCAAACAGACATTACCATAAAAAATGAAGCAACAAGAGCTGAAGACATTTGTGATGATGCTTGGTTTCCAGATTCAGGTGCAACGAATCATGTAACTAATAATTTCTCCATCTTAAATCTTAGCAACAAAGAATACAAAGGTAAATATCGTATTCAAATGGGTAATGGTCAATTCACATTTATCACACTAGAAATGCTTATATTCAAGGTGATAAAAAATTATTCCTAAATAATATATTAAGAGTTCCTCAAGTCAAAAAAAAAAATTGATAAGTATTCCCCAACTTGCTTGTGATAATAATGTGTATTTCGAATTTTTCCCGGATTGTTGTTTTGTTAGAGACACTCTAACTAAAAATATTTTATTACAGGGTAAAGCTGACAAGGTGTTATACAAGTTCACTTTTGATGAATCAAAAGAAACGGCTACTTCTAAACATTGTTGCAATGTTACTGAAGTTCATGACAGTAAAAAAAAATCTGAGTGATTTTGATATCTGGCATGCTAAACTTGGACATCCAAGTTTAGATATTGTAAAGAGAATAATGGATAGAAATAAAACCCATATTAATGAATCAATCAGATCTCATATTTGTACCTTTTGCCAACTTGGTAAGAGTCATAAATTGCCATTTAAAAATTCTGAAACTAAGTATCAGTCAGCATTATAATTATTTGCTGCTGATCTATGGGGACCTGCGCCAATTGATTCAGATTATGGTTTTAAATACTATGTGTTTTTTACTGATGCATATAGAAATAAAACCCTACGTCTGTTAATGTCACTCATTAAGAGAATGCATTAAGTTTTGTGAAACGTTAATGGTAAGCAGAAACAGAAACATTACATGACAGATGTAAAATAACAGCGGAATTTTAAAACTTTATTTATCATAAAACATCGTGGTTCAAAACATAGTTACATCATAAGTATGAAATATATAAAACCCAATACATCAACTTTAAACTTCCGTCTTGTACTAAAATCATCAGAGTACAATAATAAAAGAAGCATAGTTCCCCATAAATATATTCATAGTAAAGAAAGTACGGAATCGAAGCACTACATCTAGCAGCTCAAAGCAGAATGAAAGAAGAATCGAGAAAGAAGAGGAAACAAAACAGGTCAGACATAAAGTCTGCCAAGTCCAGTTACTTTCAGCACATAAATAAGTAAAAGTATCATGACAGACATATAAACTGGATAAGAAAGATATAGCATATAAAGCAGGTATGACAAGGTAAACAGGATAAACTAAACAGAATGTGCAATGCACTTCTCTACTACTTTTCTGTGCACCAATACTAGTATAACTGTAACATGATGTTCCCAATAAGCATAAGATGGTAGACTTAGTGTACTTCTAGTGAGAGGTTTCAACCCTATACAATACAGGTAGCTCAACAGAATTGACAGTTGTTATCCCCAAACAATAATAACAGGCTCCTCAACAGACGTGACTAAATGTACCCTAAGTACTAGTCCAATTAATTGACTCCCTTACCCTCGTAGATACCCTATGCTGGCCCCACAGTAGGATGTATCACTTCCTAAAGTGGCAACCCCGATACAAACAAGATGCATAACCATGTCTACAGATTTCACGATGTCTTAATCCTCCCTGGTACAGACCCATGCACGCACATGACCCCGTCGGAATGCGCCGCCCACACCTCCTCTCAAGTGAACTCTTACAACAAGCTCAGTAAGCGTGCCCTGATCCCTACCTAGTTCGGGGTTTCCCGTTTGATACTGATATAGATTACTGACTGATATGGGTCCCACGTACAAGATGATACAAGCTTTCCTCTAGACTTGTATCCCCACTACTAGGTTTTCCATAGGTTATGCCTACTAGTTTCTCAAGATTGCATAACCCCAACCGGTTAAGTTTGTGGGCCTATATATATAAATATTACCCACCAACCCAAAATTTACTTAACCCTCACACTGATTCAAGCAAGTTTACTTAACCCCTACTCAAGTTACAGGTTCATGTAATCCTTAAGGATCAAAACAGGTTAAATATTACAAGTTCATTATCATTTCCATTTATTGTTATAATGCGCTAGACCTTCAACATTAAGCCTACATCTTGTGGATGCTGGATATGCCGGTTGGGTCCGGCCAGACTTCCTCCACGAGTCGAACTTAACTTCCTGTCTTAGCACGTTACATGTTTATACACTTAGACCCTCACATTAGATTCACCACTTGTGGTCGCCGGATATGCCGGGCGGGTGCGGGCGGACTTGAACCACAAGTATGATCTAATTTTGTGTCTAAGCGTGGTTACAGTTTCTAATCACTGTAATTCTAGGCACTTCATTCTTTATTAAACAATTATCCCTATTTCATTATAGGTTTTCATGCCCCTTTTCCAAGTAATATTCATCATGTACCATATGCCCAAAATTAGGATCTTTAATCACAGTTCGGTTTATGCCCCAAATCCATATTCATATATTTAATTCAAGTTATGCCCAAATTTCCTAATACATGTTATTCCCCAATTCTAATTTTTCCCCTCGTTTCCAATTTCACGCGTTCGCATATTTCAGCGGTATGCCTAGGCTCGAAGGTAGTCTGGCTATAAAATAAAAAGGGAAAAGAATAAGAGAAGGGATCATAAATAATCATAATAACAAGATTAACATATGATGGCAGAAATAGGCATAGCAACTAATAAACATATAGTGACAAAGCTAGGCAAAATGACAAGATAGGCACAAAGGAACAGATTTGGTGAACATATGATAATAGAATTGATTATGTAACACCCCGAATTTCGGTTAATGCTAAAATTCACTAATTACAGAATAACTAATCCCAGATGTGGGAATCAAGGGTAACGGGTTGCGTCATTGCGTTCGTCTCGGAAAAATACGCGAAATAGAGTCCGAGTTTTCGAGAATCGGAGTCCGTATGAAAGAGATATGGACGAACGAAGTCAGGCAGAAGAACCCGGAACAGGCCAGAAATGCACTGGCGCACTTGTGAAGTGCGCCAGAACAAAAATGCACTGGCGCACTTGTGAAGTGCGCCAGTACAAAAATAGACTGGCGCACTTGGGAAGTGCGCCCGTGCCGAGCCAAGAAACCTGCACAGTTTCTAGAGAGTTCTGTGGTTGGGTGCACCAGTTTGGGGTTTGGGCTTGGTCTTAGGGCTGATTTCTGGAGAGTTCCGAGATCTAAGGGTCCTAAGCTAATCTAGGGTTAATCTAAGGGTCTAAAATGCAACCTAATCCTATAAATAAGACCACAACCCTACCCTAATTCATTCATAATTAAACCTAGTAACTAAACTATGGCAAAATGAAACTTGGTCATGGCCTCCACAAATCAATGAAGAGGAAAGCAAGCTAATCAACCTCTCTAATCAACTTCTAATCCATTCTAAGCATCTTAATCTTCTTCATTTGGAGTGCAAATTGCTAGTGGTGAGTTTCTATCACTTTGATGATCAATTGTTAAGATAAGTAGATTAGGTGTAATGAGACTTATGGTCTTGAATGCGGATTTGTGAGTTTGAATCATTTGTAATGATATGCTAATCTATGTATAATATTAATCCTATGTTGAATATGTAAGTTTATGCAAGTTGAATATGTGAGTTATGCATGTTGAATATGTAAGTTTATATGAGAGTTTATGCAAGTTGGATATGTGGGTTTATGCATAATAAGTAATTGATTTTATGCAAGTTAAGTATGTGGTTTATGCATAATGAGTATGTGATTCTATGCATGCTAAGTAGGTGATATTATGCATAATGAGTATGTGATTCTATGCATGCTAAGTATATGATATTATGCAAGTTTAGTATGTGATTCTATGCATGCTAAGTATGTGATAATATGCATGTTTAATAAGTTGTTTTATGCATATTTAACAAGTGGGTTTATGCATGTTTAACAAGTTCATATGCAAGTTACATGTATGATAATATATGCTATGCAAGTTACATGTATGATAATATATGCTATGCAAGTTACATGTATGATAATATATGCTATGCAAGTTACATGTTTGTTAATATGCAAGTTACATGTATGTTAATATGCAAGATATGCTATGCAAGTTACATGTTTGTTAATATGCAAGTTACATGTATGTTAATATGCAAGATATGCTATGCAAGTTACATGTTTGATTAATATGCAAGTATGTGAATGCTTATGCAAGTTATGTGTATGCTTAAATGCATGTTTAACATGTTATGCAAGATATGTGTATGATAATATGCAAGTTCATATGCAATATGTTATGCAAGTCATGTGCGATAATATGCAAGTTTGGGTTAAATGTAGTTGGGTTAATATATGCTCATATATGCAAGTTGACATCCTCTTAACCCATGACAAAGTTATATGCTAAGATTTGGTTAAAACCCATGATATTTGTGATGGATCTTCCCTTTTATTATGTCGTGAAATGAGACCGATTTGCGTGGGGAACGATGGGGTTAATAAATATGTTAATTAAAGTATGATTGGGTATGATTAAGCATACCATAAAAATAAATAAATTAACATAAGTGGGAATTTACCTATTGAGTTAGGTATACCCCATGGGAATTTACCTATTGAGTTAGGTCTACCCATGTTAAGAAAACTTAATATTAATTAGGGATAATTAATATAAATTATGGGGGTGATTAATTAGGTGTAATTAATCGACTAAGACACGAGGTTGGACTCAGTTGTAGCGTAAAACTGCCCGGACCCAACCGGCTTAACCAGTTGCTACAAATGTTAGCCCAATGTGAGAGGTCTTAGGCACAAACTAAATACGTGATTAATGTAAAGACACGAGGTTAGACTCGGTTATGACATAAGGCTGCCCGGACCCAACCGGCTTAACCAGCGGTCATAAAAGATAGTCTAATGTGAGAGGTCTTTATGAGGATCACGGTCTTAATTAATTAAGAAACACTTAACCATATAAGCATGTAGTGGGGCTTGAGGGTTAAGTGGGTGCCTTGGGTGGCATGAGAAAACTAGTGGGTTGCCTTGGGTGGCAATAGAAAACACGATTAGAATACTTAACCAAAGTGGAACATGTAATTAAACATGATTAAGGGGTTAAGTAAGTGCCTCGGGTGGCATGTGGGAATTAAGTAAAGGACTTGGGTGTCATGTGGAAATCTAGTGGGTGCCTTGAATGGCAATTAAAATATGATTAATGACTTAACCAGGATTTATAACATGAAGGTAGACATGATTATTAAAAAGGGTTAAGTGGGATATACTAGATAAAATAACAAGCTTAGGTGGTAGCTTGTGGGGGCCCATTTCAACCAATATCCCAAACGTATCTTTGTGGGCTCGACTCAAGTCGAGTGACGGGACACGCATATTGGGCTTGACTATATGAGGCCAAAACGGGTTAGCGGTGGCAACGTAGGACCAACGGGTTTCATATGCGTGTGTGGACCCGGGCTGGTTAGTAAGTCGTTGTTGCATCGTGTAGGTATAAAGCCGTGCACCGCTGATATTATCAGGTTGCCACTTTGGGAAAATGATACACCCCATTTTGGGACCAGCACGGATATCTACGTTAGGGAGCCGATCGCTTGGGAGTAGTGGGTACACCTAGGTAGTTAGCTAGGGGTACACGAAACTACTGGGTAAAAGTTACTAAGTACATTTAGTAGGATCAACCTTTAAGTAGGAATTACTCTTGGTAGGTAGAACTGGTGTGGTGCAGTGTAGGAATTACCCTTGGGTGGATAAGTCTGGGATGGTGTAATCTAGTAATTATCCTTGGGTGGATAAATGCGTCTTTCCGGTTATCTTAGTACATCCCGTGTTAAGTTGGCTACGTAGTGTAGTCATTATCCCCAGAGGTACCATACCTTGTTTATATCATACCCTAATTACTTTAACGATTGTATTGTTAGGGTTATAGGACTCACTCAGACTTATGTCTGACCCCGTTGTTTTTATCTTTTTCCCCCAAACCCAGGTTATCAGAGTGGGCTTAGTGCTAGTGGGCTTTGATCAGATTGCTGTATCTATCCTTTGGAGCTTGGACCGTTGAAGTAAAGCTCAGTTCGTCTTTCCTTTTATGGCTATTGTTTACATAGTGGGATTATGTACTTATTTTTATCAAGATGGATATTTTGTACTTGACTCTTGTATGGTTTTGTGATGTAACCAAACATGTTTTACTTTCCGCTGCAATGAAATGATGTTTTAAATTTTCAAGTATTACTTATATCTGTCTTGTTGTAATTTTACTGTTCTATATTCACTTAAAATACTTCACCGAAACTAAGGCATTCCCCTCTTATGAGTGACCTTAGCGGGTGTGGGGTGTTACACGTGGTATCAGAGCTTAAGGTTACCAGAACAGATAAAATTTTTAGAAAAACTATTTTTCTAAGAAAATTTTTGAAGGAGTATTTTCAAAAACATGTCTTTTAAGAGAAAAGTTTTTGAGAGAAAAGCGTAATCCCCGATAGCCATATCTTTATCTTTCGAATTCTCCGTTTGAATCTCTTTCTCTCTCGGTTTGAGTTTCCCCTCCGTGTGTAGATGATCTTTCTAAGATAGATAAGAATGGAAAACCGCTTCAAGGGAATTAGACGTAAATCAGGTTAGAAGTTGGTTCAAGAAGGAGGAGGACTTGTAAGTACTTACCGGATGGACGATGGGAGGAAGGCTCTAATAGTTGTTTGGTTAATGAAGGACGAAACCTCATTGGTGGGAGGTTACGAGTGGAGAATGGGAAGAAGAAGAAGGCTAGTCGTTATCCTTTTGGAAGGAATAGGACATTTTATTAGGATTATCCAAAGGGGCAAAGGCAAGGTTCGGAATCTCCTGGAGGGTGGTTGTATTCCCTCACGGCTAGTGTACCAGATGGGGATAGGACCGTCTAGGTTGGAATTTGGGATTTCTATATTATCTGATTCGAACTTTATTTGATTCTGACGCATCGAGTTCGTTTATCTCATCATTGTTAGTTGAGTCACTGCACTTAGACACCAGTTTGGTAGATGATCCCTTAGTTGTTTCAAACCCAATTGGGGCTCCATGATGTGTTTGGGTTTGAAAGTTTCTATACTTAGCGTTGAGTTTAGATGTGATGCTTTTGTATTGGGCTTCACGGGCTACGGGTTAGTTTTGGGGCATGGACTGGTTATCCAGTAGGGGTGCCGTTCTTGATTTTGAAGGGAGAGTTGTTAGGCTTATGACCCGCTTGGGTAACACTCTCGAGATCTCTTGTAATCCCATAGAATCTGTTATGCTAAGTTATCTAGAATCGCTTGACACGTCGGTCGAGGGTTTGCGATCTGTTAGAAGTGGTCCGGAAATACTCGGATGTGTTTGAGAAGGTGAAGGGCTTACCTCCGGAGCGGGAGATTGACTTCCGAATATATCTGGTAAACAATGCCAAACCAGTGACTTGGCCAGTGTGCCACAAGGCTCCTCGTGAGAGGAGGGAACTCCATAAGTAAGCAGGCGATTGCTTGAGAAGGGGTTCATAAGGGGAAGTATATCGGAATGGGGCGCTCCAGTAGTTTTTGCCACGAAGGCGGATGGGTCCCTCAGACTTTGTGTAGGCTAAAGAGAACTAAATAAACTCACAAAGAAGAATAGACACCCATTGCCGAAGATTGATGATCTCTTTGATCAGTTAGTTGGCGCCTCAGTATTTCCGCAAGTTGGACTCAGCCACGGGGTTTCGTCAGTTGAGAGTGGCTGAGGATAGTATAGAGAAGTTTGCCCTGAGGACTCCGGATGGTTTTATGAGTGGCTGGTGATGCTATTTGGTTTGACGAACGCCCCCGCATACTTTGTTGATTGGATGAGAAGGGTGTTCAGGGAGTACCTAAATAAGTTTGTAATGGCCTTTGTAAATGACATCTTGGTCTTTTCAAGGAGCGTAATAAGTTTTAGTATGTGCTCAATAGGGTGAGCAAAGCCAGTTATGGGATAAAACGGTGGTTTTGGAGCGAGACTGGCAAGGACATCCAAAGTTGGTCAAAGGCTTAATTGTTTAGCCATTATTATTATTATTTTTTTCAGTATCATCTCACGTAGGTCGCCTGAACTCGAAGGAGATATCCCTTGGGTGTTTGTCTGATATTGGTTTCGGCCTTTGGGGCTTGCATTTGGGGGATGTCGAATTCGACTAGGGTGGTCTGCGTGAGAGATGGACAGTTGTGACGATTTTGGATAGGATTCTTAGCATCTTATGAGTTTGAGATAGCGTATACCCCTAACAAGGGAAACATGGTAGCAGACGCCTTAAGAAGAAAAAGGTTGTCCTTGAGTTCATTGTTCGTTGTACGACGGAGCTTAGAGTTTATTTCTATGTTTGACTTTAGACCTTCCGTTGACTTTGTACCCGGTTTGCTAGCCTCCTTGGAGGTTAGGCCTACACTTTTGGGCGTATTGGCAGAGCACAGCGGGATGACCCACAATTGGTTGAGTTAGTAGAGAAACTCATAAGGAGGGGAGTCGTCCAGCCATTTGAGTAGGTACACCCTAGATGGTAAGAGGTGGTTGCGTAGAGACGGTAGACTTCTGTGTACCGCAAGACAAGGGTTTGAGGAAGGCTATACTTGATGATATACATCGGTCGAAGATAACCATTCATCCAGGTAGGGACAAGATGTACCAAGACATAAAGCGAGTTTTCTTTTTGGCCAATCTGAAGAAAGACGCGGCCAAGTATGTCGCTAGATGCTTGGTGTGCTAACAAGTGAAAGCGGAACAGAAGAAACCCGGAGGGTTGCTTCACCCGTTGGAAGTTCCGTAATGGGAAGTGGGATAGTGTCTCGTTGGATTACCAAAATCAAGGAAGGGTAATACGGGGATTGGGCTTATGGTAGATAGACTTACTAAGTGTGCCCATTTCATACCCGTGAAGAGCAAGAGGACTATTACATGTCTAGCTTCAGTTTACCTTCGAGAGATTATTAGATTGCATAGTGTACCTTCCAGTATAGTGAGCGATCGAGATTCTATCTTCACTAGTGAGTTTTGGAGAAGTTTGCAAGAGGCGGTAGGGACTCTGTTGTGTTTGAGTACCGCATATCATCCTCAGACGGATGGCCAGACCGAGCGGGTGAATCGTATTTTAGAAGACCTTTTGAGGTTATGTATTTTGGATTTTGAAGGTACATGGGAAGAGCATCTTCCATTGGTGGAGTTCGCATATAATGGCAGCTTTCAGTCCAGTATTGGTATGGCTCCTTTCGAAGCTCTTTATGGAAGGCCTTGTCGATCACCTACACGTTGGTAGGAATCTACGGATGAGATCTTGCTTGGGCCGATAAGGTTAGAAAGAATTCGGCAAAAGATTGATTTGATTCAAAGAAGGATGAAAGCGACGCAAGATAAACAGAAATCTTATGCGGACAAGAGAAGAACAGAGCTTGAGTTTGATATTAGGACATGCTTTTTATTAAGATATCTCCGTTACGGAATGTGGTTCACTTTGGATCTGTTGGGAAGTGAGTACCAAGGTTTGTTGGACCGTTTCCTATTAAGGAAAGAATTTGACGGATGGCATATAGAGGGGAGTTGTCTGACAGACTTAGTGGTGTACCGGATGTATTTCATGTGTCCCATTTGAGGAAGTGCTTACATAAGACCGCTGAGGTGGTAGAGCCGAGTTTGCTTAAAGAAGTAGAGTTAGAGCGCGATGAGACGATTCGACGAGCTCCTACTCGCATCATTGGGTCAGAGACTAGGAAGTTGAGGAACAAAGAAGTTCAGCTAGCTAGAATGCAATGGGGAGATGACGAAAGAAATGCTACTTGGGAGACGGAAGCAAAGATGCGTTCTTTGTATCCATTTCTTTTTTTTTTGAGAGTATGTCTTTTAACTTCTCCTTTATCGCTTGCCTAGTACTTATCTTATCTTTAGTATGTCCTCTCGATTAGTGCTGTTTGACCTTTAGATAGGGAAAACCTATGGTTGAAACATGTGTTTGAGACATGTTATGGTTGATGGATGCAAGTGGATGCAAGTGTTTGCTAGTGGTTGCTCGTGGATGCATATATACACACTCTAGGCACTAGATCGGCTCAATCACTTCATATTGCATATTGCATAAATTTGTGTGTAGGAAAATATATTTATGGATGTATAATGGTTGTGTTATCACGTGGATGATGCATTTTGGTGAATGATTGTGCACTCATGTAGATATTGTATGTGTCGATAGGGTTCTCTCGCATACATAATGGATGCATGGCACTATCATGGTTTGCATATGTTCATACGTTAGATAGGGAACATATACACACACTTTTTGCATATGTTCATAACAGCATTAGAAATTGTTTAAGGACAATGGATGCCCGTGTTTGATGGATTGAGTAGATGGTTGTTTGGATGGTAGGATATGCATTCTCCTTAGCTTAGAGATTTCGGGGACGAAATCCTTTAAGGAGGGGAGAATGTAACACCCCGAATTTCGGTTAATGCTAAAATTCAATAATTACAGAATAACTAATCCCAGATGTGGGAATCAAGGGTAACGGGTTGCGTCATTCCGTTCGTCTCGGAAAAATACGCGAAATAGAGTCCGAGTTTTCGAGAATCGGAGTCCGTATGAAAGAGATATGGACGAACGAAGTTAGGCAGAAGAACCCGGAACAGGCCAGAAATGCACTGGCGCACTTGTGAAGTGCGCCAGAACAAAAATGCACTGGCGCACTTGTGAAGTGCGCCAGTACAAAAATAGACTGGCGCACTTGGGAAGTGCGCCCGTGCCGAGCCAAGAAACCTGCACAGTTTCTAGAGAGTTCTGTGGTTGGGTGCACCAGTTTGGGGTTTGGGCTTGGTCTTAGGGCTGATTTCTGGAGAGTTCCGAGATCTAAGGGTCCTAAGCTAATCTAGGGTTAATCTAAGGGTCTAAAATGCAACCTAATCCTATAAATAAGACCACAACCCTACCCTAATTCATTCATAATTAAACCTAGTAACTAAACTATGGCAAAATGAAACTTGGTCATGGCCTCCACAAATCAATGAAGAGGAAAGCAAGCTAATCAACCTCTCTAATCAACTTCTAATCCATTCTAAGCATCTTAATCTTCTTCATTTGGAGTGCAAATTGCTAGTGGTGAGTTTCTATCACTTTGATGATCAATTGTTAAGATAAGTAGATTAGGTGTAATGAGACTTATGGTCTTGAATGCGGATTTGTGAGTTTGAATCATTTGTAATGATATGCTAATCTATGTATAATATTAATCCTATGTTGAATATGTAAGTTTATGCAAGTTGAATATGTGAGTTATGCATGTTGAATATGTAAGTTTATATGAGAGTTTATGCAAGTTGGATATGTGGGTTTATGCATAATAAGTAATTGATTTTATGCAAGTTAAGTATGTGGTTTATGCATAATGAGTATGTGATTCTATGCATGCTAAGTAGGTGATATTATGCATAATGAGTATGTGATTCTATGCATGCTAAGTATATGATATTATGCAAGTTTAGTATGTGATTCTATGCATGCTAAGTATGTGATAATATGCATGTTTAATAAGTTGTTTTATGCATATTTAACAAGTGGGTTTATGCATGTTTAACAAGTTCATATGCAAGTTACATGTATGATAATATATGCTATGCAAGTTACATGTATGATAATATATGCTATGCAAGTTACATGTATGATAATATATGCTATGCAAGTTACATGTTTGTTAATATGCAAGTTACATGTATGTTAATATGCAAGATATGCTATGCAAGTTACATGTTTGTTAATATGCAAGTTACATGTATGTTAATATGCAAGATATGCTATGCAAGTTACATGTTTGATTAATATGCAAGTATGTGAATGCTTATGCAAGTTATGTGTATGCTTAAATGCATGTTTAACATGTTATGCAAGATATGTGTATGATAATATGCAAGTTCATATGCAATATGTTATGCAAGTCATGTGCGATAATATGCAAGTTTGGGTTAAATGTAGTTGGGTTAATATATGCTCATATATGCAAGTTGACATCCTCTTAACCCATGACAAAGTTATATGCTAAGATTTGGTTAAAACCCATGATATTTGTGATGGATCTTCCCTTTTATTATGTCGTGAAATGAGACCGATTTGCGTGGGGAACGATGGGGTTAATAAATATGTTAATTAAAGTATGATTGGGTATGATTAAGCATACCATAAAAATAAATAAATTAACATAAGTGGGAATTTACCTATTGAGTTAGGTATACCCCATGGGAATTTACCTATTGAGTTAGGTCTACCCATGTTAAGAAAACTTAATATTAATTAGGGATAATTAATATAAATTATGGGGGTGATTAATTAGGTGTAATTAATCGACTAAGACACGAGGTTGGACTCAGTTGTAGCGTAAAACTGCCCGGACCCAACCGGCTTAACCAGTTGCTATAAATGTTAGCCCAATGTGAGAGGTCTTAGGCACAAACTAAATACGTGATTAATGTAAAGACACGAGGTTAGACTCGGTTATGACATAAGGCTGCCCGGACCCAACCGGCTTAACCAGCGGTCATAAAAGATAGTCTAATGTGAGAGGTCTTTATGAGGATCACGGTCTTAATTAATTAAGAAACACTTAACCATATAAGCATGTAGTGGGGCTTGAGGGTTAAGTGGGTGCCTTGGGTGGCATGAGAAAACTAGTGGGTTGCCTTGGGTGGCAATAGAAAACACGATTAGAATACTTAACCAAAGTGGAACATGTAATTAAACATGATTAAGGGGTTAAGTAAGTGCCTCGGGTGGCATGTGGGAATTAAGTAAAGGTCTTGGGTGTCATGTGGAAATCTAGTGGGTGCCTTGAATGGCAATTAAAATATGATTAATGACTTAACCAGGATTTATAACATGAAGGTAGACATGATTATTAAAAAGGGTTAAGTGGGATATACTAGATAAAATAACAAGCTTAGGTGGTAGCTTGTGGGGGCCCATTTCAACCAATATCCCAAACGTATCTTTGTGGGCTCGACTCAAGTCGAGTGACGGGACACGCATATTGGGCTTGACTATATGAGGCCAAAACGGGTTAGCGGTGGCAACGTAGGACCAACGGGTTTCATATGCGTGTGTGGACCCGGGCTGGTTAGTAAGTCGTTGTTGCATCGTGTAGGTATAAAGCCGTGCACCGCTGATATTATCAGGTTGCCACTTTGGGAAAATGATACACCCCATTTTGGGACCAGCACGGATATCTACGTTAGGGAGCCGATCGCTTGGGAGTAGTGGGTACACCTAGGTAGTTAGCTAGGGGTACACGAAACTACTGGGTAAAAGTTACTAAGTACATTTAGTAGGATCAACCTTTAAGTAGGAATTACTCTTGGTAGGTAGAACTGGTGTGGTGCAGTGTAGGAATTACCCTTGGGTGGATAAGTCTGGGATGGTGTAATCTAGTAATTATCCTTGGGTGGATAAATGCGTCTTTCCGGTTATCTTAGTACATCCCGTGTTAAGTTGGCTACGTAGTGTAGTCATTATCCCCAGAGGTACCATACCTTGTTTATATCATACCCTAATTACTTTAACGATTGTATTGTTAGGGTTATAGGACTCACTCAGACTTATGTCTGACCCCGTTGTTTTTATCTTTTTCCCCCAAACCCAGGTTATCAGAGTGGGCTTAGTGCTAGTGGGCTTTGATCAGATTGCTGTATCTATCCTTTGGAGCTTGGACCGTTGAAGTAAAGCTTAGTTCGTCTTTCCTTTTATGGCTATTGTTTACATAGTGGGATTATGTACTTATTTTTATCAAGATGGATATTTTGTACTTGACTCTTGTATGGTTTTGTGATGTAACCAAACATGTTTTACTTTCCGCTGCAATGAAATGATGTTTTAAATTTTCAAGTATTACTTATATCTGTCTTGTTGTAATTTTACTGTTCTATATTCACTTAAAATACTTCACCGAAACTAAGGCATTCCCCTCTTATGAGTGACCTTAGCGGGTGTGGGGTGTTACAGATTAGGCATAGTGTCATGATCATAAATACGCATGATGAGATCTAATCAGTGAATTAGATGTACAAAAAAAAAGGCAGATCTAACATGATAAATAGGCATAGGCCTAGATCCAATTCATATTCTTGTCACAATAATTAGATACTCAGGTTATGGCAGATCTGATTTGATTCAATTAGTCATAGGCTTAGATCCAATTCATATCATGTCAAGATTTACTTTTAAGTATTCATATCTAAAAACAACGTAGACACCCTATGATTGGATCAAAGAACATAAGAATAATTGCAGATGTTGTAGAATAGGTCTCTAAATCTAAATAACTTGATTGCAGAAGAAGAATAGTCTATTTTCAATCTAGGCAGAGGCAACATCTAGTTCTCCATTGTTTTAGAATGCATAAAACAATGAGAACGTGGCCTTATTTACAGCCTAGGGTTCACGAATCTGGTCATAAAAGAAGTCTACATACGCAAAAATGCACCAGGCTCGGATAAGGGGTGCCGACCTGGGTGTCAACGTGGGTGTAGACACCCCCTTATGGTGTCGATCCACACCCCTAGGGTAGGGGTCGAATCCCAACGAGCCTGGTTCCCTCATTGGTTCCCTCCTACGAATTCGAACTGATTTTGAATTTCTAAAATGTTTGTTTTATATAAATAATTAGCTTATATATGTGCAAACTTCAAACCTTAATAACTTCTTCATACGATATCCGTTTTACGCAAACTCGGAGGCTATCCCAAGCAGAATTCCAAGACGAACGCAATGACACAGTCTGTTTCACTTAATTCTAAATATTTAATTAAGTATTCTTTAGTTTATCATCTTTAGTGTCATTAAAATTATGGGGTGTTACATTCTCCCTTACTTAAAGGATTTCGTCCCCGAAATCTCCAAGTTAAGAAGAATGTATTTCCTAACATCCATCATCCATCTACTCATCCACCAATCACAGACATCAACTATCCTTAAAAGTTTTCCAATGCTTGTATGAACATATGCAACGGTGTGTTTATACGTCCCTATACTAATGCGAAAGATCAAGCAGTCTATTGATTCAGTCGACCTCCTTAATGCAATGTATGTTAGTGTCATGAATCCAACATGTATGGAAACAATCCTACTATAACATGTAAGTTCTATATGCATGCTTAATCATTCATCCAAATGCAACATCCATATGATGATACACCTACTTTCATCAAGAAAAGAAAATGCACACACACCCATATGCAGTACGAGAGTGATTGAGCCAATCTATTGCCTAATGTGTGTGCATGCATCCACGAGCAACCACTAGCAACCACTTGCATCTACTTTCATCCATCAAACATAACATGTCTCAAACACATGTTTTCATCCATGGTATTCCTACCTAAAGGTTGAAGGTTCGATAGATAGGATATACTTAAATGATAGAAACGAGCACTAATAAAAGCTTTGGAAAGGAAGTTAAGAACGTGCCCTTGAAAAGAAAAGGGTACGAAGCGCGAATCTTGTCTTCGGTCTCCTAAGTTGCATCCTCTTGGTTATCTCCCCACTGAACTTTCATCAACTTGAATTATCTGTTGCATAGCTTCTTAACATCTGATCTAAGAATACGAGTTGGAACTCATCTAACTATCGCTTCCCGTTCTACCTCTACTTCCTCCAGTATACTCGGCTCAACTACTTCTGCTGTATCATGCAAACATTTCTGTAAATGAGAAACATGGAAAACATCATGAATGCCGGATAGTCTCTCTGGTAGCTTTAATCTATAGGTCGTTTGGCCAATCCTTTCTGTTCTGGGAAATGGCCCTACAAATCTTGGTGCCAACTTCCCAACAGATCCAAAGCGAACCACATTCCTCAAAGGTGATATCTTGATGAAAACCATGTCTCCCACCTCAAACTCAGTATCAGTTCTTCTCTTATCTAAGTAAGACTTTTACTTGTCCTGAGCTGTCTTCATGCGTCTGCGGATAAGGTCAATTTTTCTAAAGTCTATCTAACCATATCCGGTCCAAGTAGAAGTCTTTCTGTAGATTCCCACCGACAAGTCGGTGATCTACTGGGTCGCCCGTACAATGCTTCGAAGGGTGACATGCCAATACTAGCCTAATAACTATTGTTGTAGGAGAACTCAACTAAAGGAAGATGCTCTTCCCAAGTCCCTCCGAAGTCTACGATACACAGCCTTAGAAGATCCTCAAGAACTTTGTTCACCCTTTTCGTATGTCCATCTGTCTGAGGATGATAAGCGTTGCTCAAACAAAACTGTGTACCTAATGCTTCTTACAAGCTCCTCCAAAATTCGCTGGTGAAAATGGGATCACGATCACTTACGATACTGGAAGGTACTCCATGAAGAGGGACTATCTCACGAATGTAAATTGCTGCCAACCATGCCGCCATCCTCTTACTCTTTACTGAAATGAAATGAGTGCTCTTAGTAAGTTTGTCTACTATAACCCAAATGCTGGTGTTGCCTTTCCTTGATCTAGGCAAGCCATCGATGAAATCCATAGAGATGATCTCCCACTTCGACTATGGGACCTCCAAAGGATGAAGTGAACCACCGGGTTTCTTTTGATCAGTCTTGACTTGCTGGGAAATCAAACATTGAGAAACAAGCTCCGCTACATGTTCCTTCATCCCAGACCAAAATAAAACCCTCTTCATATCTCTATACATCTTATCCCCTCCTGGATGAATGGTCATCCTAGAATGATGGGCTTCCTCAAGGACTGTTTTCAACAGACTCCCAATATGGGGAACACAAAGCCTTCCATCTTGCCGCAACCACCCTTTATTGTCCGTGGAATATCTACTAAGGTAACTAGAAGTCTCCCCTTTACTGAGTTTATTTAAGACGTATGAAATCTGTGGATCATTTTGCTGCAAAGTCTCTACCTGATCTAACAGAGTAGGTCGCACCTCTAATGATGCCAATAAGCTAGGGGTAAACTCGGTGGAGGTTCTGAAATCAAATGCCGATATGAACTCCAAGCCTTTCCTCTCCACAAACAGAGGACTCAATGTCATCCTCTGCCTACTCAGTGCGTCTGCAACCACATTACCCTTGCCATAGGTATAAGCAATCTTGAAGTCACAGGATGCTAGGAACTCCTTCCATCTTTGCTGCCTTAGATTGAGATTCTTTTGCAAGAACAGGTACTTGATAGATTTATGATCGGTATATAACTCGAACTTCTCTCCAAGTAGATAATGGCGCCAAGTCTTAAGCGCAAATACTATGGCAGCTAACTCCAAGTCATGGGTAGTGTAGTTCTTTTCATAAACTCTTAACTTCCTTCCTCCATAACATACTACCCTTCCCTCTTGCATTAGAACCGCACCAATCCTAGTACTAAAAGCATCAGTATATACTGTGAACACTTTGTTCCCATAGGGCAAGGTCAAGACTGGGGCTATTGTCAGAGCCCTCTTCAATCGCTGGAAAGCATCGTCACAATCTACATCCCATGAAAATGTCATATTCTTATTTGTCAGCCTAGTGAGTGGGGCTGATATCTTTGCAAAGTCCTTAATGAACTTCCTGTAATAGCCCACTAATCCAAGAAAACTCCTCACCTTCGTTGCATTCTTTGGGATCTGCTAATCATGAACTGCAACTACCTTTGCGGGATCTACTGCTATCCCATCTTTAAAAATCACATGTCCTAGAAATCTCACTTCTTTTCTCCAAAAATGACATTTGGAGAACTTCGCCTTATGTTGATACGCACAGAGAGTTTTCAAAACCTCCCTTAAATGTTGGGCACGCTTTTCCTCAATCTTCAAGAAAATCAAGATATCATCAACGAAGACCACAACGAACTTGTTCAGAAACTCTAGGAACACCCTACTCATCCGATCAACAAAATAGGCGGGTGCATTCGTCAACCCAAAAGGCATAACGGGCCACCCGAAGAAACCATCTGGAGTTCTAAAAGCGGTCTTGTCTATACTGTCTTCAGCCACCCTCAACTGATGAAACCCGATGGCCAAGTCTAACTGAGAGAAAACAGATGCACCAACAAGCTGGTCAAATATATCATCTATCCTCGGAAGTGGGTGCTTATTCTTCTTAGTGAGCTTGTTCAACCCTCCATAATCCACACATAAGCGAAGCAAGCCATCTGCCTTAGTAGCGAACACCATCGGAGCACCCCATTCAAATATGCTTTGCCTAATAAACCCTTTCTCAAGCCCCTACTTGCTTGCTAAGCTCACTCCTTTCCCTTGGAGCAATGTGGCGCACAGGCAATGCAACTGGCTTTGCATTGTCCACCAAATATATACGGAAATCAATATTGTGCCTCGCAGGTAAGCCCCGAACCTCATAAAAAACATCGGGATACTCAAAGACTACTAGTACAGATCGTAAATCATCGATAGATGCATCAAGCGACTCTAGGGAACAAAGCATGATAGACCCTTTAGGGTCACAAGAAATCTCGAGGGTCCTCCCATGGCAAGTCAAAAGTCTAACGAACCTCCTTTCACAATCCAGAATGGCACCATACATGGCAAGCCAATCCATCCCTAGAATCAAACTGTATTCCATGAACCCAAGCATATATGAGTGCACTCAAACTCGATGCTTAACACAGATATTCTTAAGCCCCAACAAATCATAGATAGATGAGTCGTACCCCCAATGGGGTTTGAGACAACAACGAGATCCAAAACCATACTAGTACTAAGATGCAGAGGCTCAACCACAAAATCAGATATAAAAGAATGTGAAGCACCAGAATCAAAAAGAGTTCTAAGTGGATGATTGTAAAGAGAAATCAAACCTTCAACGGAAACTTTTCTACCTCTAACTGGCACACTAGCCACGAGAGCATGCACCTAGCCTCTAGAAGATCATGTCCTTTGACCCTATCCTTGCTTCTTCGGGCACTCTTTAGAAAAGGTTCTGACCTCTCTACAACGAAAACAAGTGTTCTTTCTTTTCTTGCAATCCTTGATCACATGACCCTCTCATCCACAATGATGACATTTCCTCTTATCTCGAGCTTTGCAAGTTTTTACCGACCTTCTTTTTTTGCTGTTGTTCTTTCTTAAGCCACACTTTCATGTTTTGTGTTTCCTCAACCTTAGCTTCTTTCTTTTCACCTTTACCCTCCTCATGCATCAATGCCATATCAACAAGGTTCTCAAAAGTTGCTCCCATCAGAATATGAGACATAGTTAACCCATGGAGGGGTTCATTCAATCCTTTAGCAAACCTCAAAGCCTTCTTGTGCGGGGTATCCACTAGTTCCAAACCAAATCTCGCTAATTGATTAAACTTATTAACATATTCTCTAACAGTCTTGCCTCCTTGCTTAAGCGCCAAGAACCTTTCCAATTGCATACTTTGCTCGGCTTAAGAAAGAAACTCCATGTTGAATCTCTATTGGAAATCATCCCAAGTTTCCACTGGACGTCCTGCATGTGTCACTTCCTACCAAAACGAGGACTTATCTTTTAGCAGCCAAGCGGCTAACTAAATCTTCCTATGATCATCAACTTAAAAAATCAAAAACAAATTCTCCGTTACTTTGAGCCAATTCCTTGCCTCCACGAAAGTCTCAGTTCCTTGGAATGGCTTCCCTCCCGCAGCACAGAAATCTTTGCATATCTTAGAAAAATTATCAGCATGCGGAGGAGGAGGAACAGCGGCTGCAGCAAGGGGAGGAACGTCTTCTTGACCACCGGCAGGTGCCTTGGCCAATAGATACCTACGGAACCAGCCTGGTATCGTGACGCCCTCATGAATATTAGTTCCCTAGACATGATGAAAAGAAAAGGAAAAGAGATTCAAATAGAGAATCGAAAGATATTACATATGGCTTTGGGGAATACGTTTTTCAAAATAGAATTTTCTATTGAAAATGCTTTCTTTTAAAACCTCTTGAAAACAATTTTCAAAACCTTTTATCTGATATGGCAACCTTCAGCTCTGATTCCAAGTGTGACACCCCACATTCGTTAATGTCACTCATTAAGAGAATGCATTAAGTTTCGTGAAGCATTAAAGGTAAACAGAAACAGAAACATTACAAGATGGATGTAAAATACCAGTAGAATTTTAAAACTTTATTTATCATAAAACATCGTGGTTCAAAACATAGTTACATTATAAGTCTCAAATACATAAAATGCAATACATCAACTTTAAATCTTGTACTAAAATCATCTGAGTACAATAATAAAAGAAGCATAGTTCCCCATAAATATAGCCATAGTAAGGAAAGTATGGAATCAAAGCAGTACATCTAGCAGCTCCAAGCAGATTGAAAGAAGAATCCTGATCAAGCTTGAGTATCCCCATCCTGAGAACCTTGGGGGTGGAAGAGAAAGAAAAGGAAACAAAATAGATCAGACATAAAGTCTGGCGAAACAAGTTACTTTTAGCATATAAATAAGTAAAAGTATTATGATAGGCATATAAACTGGATAAGAAAGATATAACATATAAAGAAGGTATGACAAGGTAAACAGGATAAACTGAACAGAATGTGCAATGCGCTTCTCTACTATTTTTCTCTGCACCAATACTAGTACAACTGCAACATGATGATCCCGATAAGCATAAGATGGTAGACTTAGGTGTACTTCTAGTGAGAGGTTTCAACCCCATACATTACAGGTAGCCCAACAAAACTTACAGGTGTTATCACCAAATGATAGTAACGGGCTCCTAAACAGATGTGACTAAATGTACCTTAAGTACTACTCTAATCGATCGACTCCCTAACCCTCGTAGATACCCTGTGCTGGCCCCATAGTAGGACGTATCACTTCCTAAAATGGCGATACAAACAAGATGCACAACCATATCTAAAGATGTCACGGCATCTTAATCCTCCCTGGTCCGGACCCATGCACGCACATTACCCCGTCGGAATGCATCGCCCGCACCTCCTCTCAAGTGACCTCTTACAACCAGCTCAGTAAGCGTGCCCTGACCCAGACCTAGTTCGTGGTTTCTCGTTTGATGCCGATATAGGTTACTGACTGATATGGGTCCTACATACATGATGATACAAGCTTCTCATAGGCTTGTATCCCCACTACTAGGTTTTCCACAGGTTATGCATACTGGTTTCTCAAGATTGCATGACCCCAACAGGTTAAGTTTGTGGGCCTATATATACAAATATTACCCACCAACCCAAGATTTACTTAACTCTCCCACTGATTCAAGCAAGTTTACTTAACCTCTACTCAAGTTAACAGGTTCATGTAATCCTTAAGGATCAAAACAAGTTAAGTGTTACATGTTCATTATTATTTCCATTTATTGTTACAATGCGCTAAACCTCCTACATTAAGCCTACAACTTGTGGATGCTGGATATGCAGGTTGGGTTCGGGCAGACTTCCTCCACAAATTGGACTTAACCTCGTGTCTTAGCACATTACGTGTTTATACACTTAGACCCTCACATTAGATTCACCACTTGTGGTCGCTGGATATGTCGGGCGGGTTCTGGCAGACTTCTAGCACAAGTGTAATCTAACCTCGAGTCTAAGCGCGGTTACAGTTTCTTATTACTGTAATTATAGGCATTTCATTCTTTATTTAATAATTATCCCTATTTCATTATAGGTTTTCTTACCCCTTTTCCAAGTCATATTCATCATGTACCATATGCCCAAAATTAGGATCTTTAATGATAGTTTGGATTATTCCCCAAATCCATATTCATATATATAATTCAAGCTATGCCCAAATTTCCCAATACAAGTTATGCCCCAGTTATAATGTTTTCCCCTCATTCCCATTTTCACGCGTTCGCATATTTCAGTGGTATGTCTAGGCTCGAAGGTAGCCTGGCTATAAAATAAAAAGGGAAAAGAAGAAGGGAAGAGAATAGAAATAATTATAATAACAAGATTGACATATGATGGCATAAATAGGCATAACAACTAATAAACATATAGTGACAAAGTTGGGAGAAATGACAAGATAGGCATAAAGGAACAGATCTGATAAACATGTGATATTAAAACTGATTAGGCATAGTGTCATGATCATAAACCGACATGATGAGATCTAACTAGTGAATTAGATGTACAAAATAATGGCAGATCTAACATGATAAATAGGCATAGGCCTAGATCCAATTCATAGTTATGTCAAAATAACTTAGATACTCAGTTTATGGCAGATCTAATATGATTCAATTAGTCATAGGCTTAGATTCAATTCATATCATGTCAAGAATAACTTTTAAGTATTCATATCTAAAAATAACGTAGACTCACTGTGATTGGATCTAAGAATCAAAGAATAATTGCAGATGTTGTAGAATAAGTCTCTAAATCTGAATAACTAGATTGTAGAAGAAGAATAGGCTATTTTCAATCTAGGCAGAGGCAGCATCTAGTTCTCCATTGTTTTAGAATGCATAAAACAATGAGAAGGGGATCTTATTTATAGCCTACGGTTTAGGAATTTGGTCAGAAAACAAGTCTACATATGCAAAAATGTACGAGGCTCGGATCTGGGGGTGTCGACGCCTCCCTTATGGTGTCGACCCATGGGTCGACACACCTAGGGTAGGGGTTGACCCCCAACGGGCCTGATTCCCGCATTGGTTCCCGCATACTAATTTGAACTGATTTTGAATTTCTGAAATGTTTATTATATATACATAATTAGCTTATATACGTGCAAACTTCAAACCTTATTATCTTCTTCATACAATGTTTGTTTTATGCAAACTCGGAGTCTATCCGAAGCAGAATTCCAAGACGAACGCAATGTCACAGTTCGTTTCACTTAATTCTGAATATTTAATTAGGTATTCTTTAGTTTATCATATTTAGTGTCGATAAAATGATGGGGTGCTACATATTTCTTGAAAAATAAATCTAAAACTCAAAATGTTGTATTACAATTCATTCATAATGCTGAAAAACAAACTGGGTGTAAACTTAAAGTCATACCGGCTGATGGTGGGACTGAGTTCAAACCATTTAAAAATTTCTTTCGAAATAATGGTATTACACACAGAATGATCTATCCTCACACATCAGAACAAAAAGGCCTGATTAAATGAAAACGCTGAAATATTGTGGAAATAGGGCCTACACTACTTACACAGGCATCAATGCCATTGAAATTATGGCCTGATGCCTTTGCCACAACAGTGTTTCTTATTAATAAACTTCTAACTAAGGTGTTGCAATTTAAAAGCGCAACTGAAATTCTACTTGTTCATAAACAAAAGTATATGGATTTGAAAGTATTTGGCTGCTTATGTTTTCCTTGTCTTAGAATGTATAAGTCACATAAATTAGATTTTTCAGATATGCACCTTGTACTTTTATAGGTTATGCTAACAATATTAAGGGATGTAAGTGTCTGGATAACAATGGAAAAGTGTTTATTTCCAGACATGTCATATTCAATGAACAAATGTTTCCATTCAAAGAAGAAAACATAAAGACAACCAACAAGATATATAATGCCAAGTTTTCTATTCATCATATACCTCTGATTTATGATCAAGATGCTACTGCTATGGGTAAAAGTTGTCTGAAGGTTATATAGCCACATTCTATGAGTCCAGAATTGAGGCATACTCAGAATGCATCACTCAGTGATTCTACAAATCAGTTTACCTCATATCAGTTTATTGAAGATGAGGATAAGGGACACTCCCAAGTTAGGGAAGAAGATAATTCTGCCTCTGGTCAAACTGTCCCTTAGGCCTATACTCAACCATGCATTTAGACACCCTGATAACTAGGGCTAAGAGTGGTATTTTCAAGCCAGAAATTTATAACATCAACTTTGATAATGAAGAGTCATGCCACTTATCAACAAGCAAGTCAAATTGAAAATTGGAAAACAGCAATGAATAAGTAATATACAACAATGGTCAGCAACAAAACCTAGCGTGTAGTCAACTTACGTAAGCACAAAAATGTGATTGGGTGTAGATGGACCTACAAGTTAGAGAAAAATGCTTATGGCACGGTGCATAGATACAAAGCAAGATTCATTGCAAAGGGTTTTTCTCCACAACATGGCTTTGACTTCACTGAGACATTTTCTCTTGTGGTTAAACCAACAATAATAAGAATTATTCTTACATTATCCCTTCACAACAAGTGGAATATCAGACAGTTTGATGTTAATAATGCATTCCTTAATGGTGTCCTCCAAGAAGAGGGTTCATGGAACAATCCCCTGGTTACACTCAGAAGGAAGACACTGGTTATGTATGTAAATTAAATAAGGCTACTTATGGATTGAAGCAGGCTCCAAGGGGATGGTTTGAAATGTTAAAATTAACTTTAGTTAGCTAATGTTCAAACTATCCAAATTAGAAAATTCCTTGTTCATCAAGATTCATAATGGAACAACAATATTTGTGCTTATATATGTGTGTGATTTCATTATCAACTGGAAGTAGTGATAATGAAATAAACACATTAGTCACACAATTGAACAATAAATTCTCTATCAAAGACTTGGGTCAACTAAATTATTTTCTAGGGATAGAAGTTAAAAGGACAAAAGATTCAGGAATTATGTTGTGCCAGAGAAAATATATATATCAGAAATTTTGGCAAAATCTAAGATGGATTAAGCTAAAAGTCTCCCAACACCCATGACAACAAAATTACATCTATTCAAGTTTCAAGGAGAACCAATTCAAGATGCAAAACAATATAGGAGTACAATGGGTGCTTTACAATATGTGACTATTACCAGACCTGAAATCTCCTATAGTGTTAAAAAGTCAGTTAGTTTATGCAGAATCCCCAAGATTAGCATTGGAAAGCAGTAAAACGAATCCTAAGATATTTAAAAGGGGACTCTAAATCATGGTTTAATGTTTAAAACATGCACTAATATTGATCTGCTTAGTTTTGCAGATGCTTATTGGGCTAGTGACATGGATAATAGAAGATCAATAAGTGGTTATTGCATATATTTTGGACAAAATCCAGTGTCATGGTACTCAAAAAAATAAGATACTATGTCAAGGTCAAGCACTGAAGCCGAATTCAGAAGCGTAGCAAGTGCCACAATAGAGATTATGTGGATAAAGTCCTTACTAAGTGAATTAAACATCAACACAAGGCCTGCTACTCTATGATGTGGCAATCTCAACACCATAGCACTTACTGCTAATCCTATCTTACATTCTCGAACTAAACATATGGAATTTGATTTATACTTTGTTAGAGAACAAGTGTTACAAGGAAAGATATACATCAATCATATACCAAACACACATAAAAGAAAAGATATTATCACCAGATCACTGTCAGCCACAAATTTCAATCGATTCAAACAAGATCTAAGCATATATGATTCTGCAGCAACAACCTACAAGTTTCAAAAATATACTTGCGCAGCTAATCAGCTTGGCAAAGCCAAGATAGAAGAGTCGGCTTCAGAAAAGAAGTGACTTGCTCCAGAAAGAAAGTGACTTTTCTCTATTTTCGATCCTCCATTCCATCAGATCTGTCACTGTTTCTCACTCTGGAGTCTTGATGCTACCTCAATAATCTTCTCTAATGGTGGATCTGAAGTTTGTGTGTGAAATCGAAGCCTATTTCGGCTGTTCACTACAAATTTTCAGATCCGTCACCTTAGGTTAGTGTAATCTCTCTACTCTTCTAAAAAGGAAAAAGTTTCACGAAGATATTACTGATAATTTTATATTCTACTACTGATCGCTCAAGTTAATGGAGGCGGAAGAAAACCTAGCTTCCATTAAGGGAAGGAGTTAAAACAATATCGTATACAATATCATATATATAACTTGTAAATTATAAATATGTTGAACTTGTAAATATGGGTTATACTCGCTTTGGTCCATACAACCCATTTGGCTATTCACTGGTGTATAAGTCAGACCAACGTTTGTATAGAAATTCATTAAGTTTATAATAAAAATACAGTTCGTTCTCTTCATTCTTGCTATAAACAAATTGCATAAAATCAACAATTACATGAAAGTTTATACAAATAAATTCAAAACTTATACAAACTTGAACGACACCATAAGAAACATCTACCTGTTTATGCAAGCAAAGCTTAAATACGACAAATCGTTAATAAAAAATAAGACTAAAGTTGAAAGGAATACAGGGAAATTATGCAGATTCAATGATTTCCACTAGTATAACACCAATGAGTACCACCATTTAAGAGATGCGATCGAAGAACACATTAGAAAAAGGAAAATGGAGTGGTACATTAAGGGCTTAATGACGCTTCATTCTCTTAAGTCACTAATCCCCTAGACAACTCCCATAACGAAATAAATGAAAAGGGTCAAGCATTAAATGTGGGAAATATGAGAAGCTAGTAAGCAATAACATAACCAATGGACCATATGTGGAAACTAGAATCTATAGAGAAAGGAAGAAGTATATAAAATATTGGAAGAATGGGAAGTTAAGACTCCCTGTTGCGAGCAAAAGGAAATTGTTTTTGATGAAAATGACTTGTCAGTTGTAACAACATACAGATCCAATGATGATCACGGCGGCTCAATAGAGATGCATGGAACCTTGATATAAAAAATTCTTTTGATATGATGGGGTTGACCATGAAAAATGTCACTATTGACGAATTTGTTTGTTAACCATGAAAAATAAAAGGTTATGATCCTCAGTTAATAATATAGATTATAGGAAGCCTAGAGTTAACCTGAATGAGTATTGGCACAAGGAGACACATGTTTGACTTAAGGCTTGAGATTTTATATAAAGCAATCTTAGGTTGATGGAGAAGTCATATCTTTATCCACGAAGAAGTCAAAATTGTGTAGCATACATAAGCATAAATAGTCAATCAATATAGTCAAAAAATAGGAATATAGAATATGGTTACTTTTGAAATTTGAGTCAATATATGATAAGTAACAACTGCTTTGGATGACGAATATAAGCTATTATTTAAGATATCACTGATATCATGCTATGCAAGTGGTAAACGTAAAAAACCTTATGTGCAAGCTCTGAATCACTAAGATTCCCAATTTGATTTAGTGTTACAACATTCAATTTGTAAGAGTACAAGGAAAATAGTTTTCCCCTTCTACGAGGTCCTTTGTCTATATTTATAAGGGTAGATACTCGACATGGCAACTTAGAGTCAGTATGGCTACTTGTAACGAACCATATTCCATATATCGAAGGATCATAGGATACTAATACTTTTTTTATAAAAGTTAGTGTGATTTCACAATTCTAGGGAGCGCCTACTAATGTCATTTCTCTTCTTTGGATTTTCTTCAAACTTTTCTGACATTTGTTCCCTTGTAGGAACTTGTTTGTTCCATAACTTTTTATACAAGTTGAATTGGATTTGAAACAACTTCTATTGGCTCAAGATGATGTTTTCATTTCTATAGAGTGGTTATATTAGGATAATGGATTTAGCATATGAGAAATATGACTATTTTTATGTTTTATTAATTTTAGATAGCTTAAATGGGCAATTAGGTCATTAGTGGTATGATACATAATCCATTTCAGCTTGGACTAGTGAGGGTTATTGAAGATGATGTGATACTTTTTCGATCACTACGAAACTTCCAAAAATATATCTATATCTTTATTAATAATCTTTCATCAAAAATCCGCTTAAACCTTACATTAATTAGTCAAATGACTTCATTAGTGAGAGATTACAAAAGTCCACCTTATAGATAGAAGATATGCAGTTGGAAGGCTTAAGGATTCATGTTAATTACTATTCATTTGAAGTTAAAATGTTTAATTAGATTAAGATATGTGATTAGTCTTCTCATTTAAAAATTAGGGTTTTTACTCCCATAATCATCGAATTTTTTTTTTAAAGTATTCCAAATTCTTTCTAGTAATTTTATACCATATATATGAATTTTGGTTGATTGGATTTAATTTGTTGAAATATGTTTTTACAGATCTGTATGGATCCCTAAACTACCATTTAAACTTGGATTTATTAGAAATTATTAGGCTTAAGTGTTCAACTATTGTTTTGATGGTTATATGTTATATGCATTCTTATTCAATGTATATATAGTTAAAACACTGAATCGAATAATCAATTAGATAAGTAGGAACTTGGGGTTAACGGTGATCCTTAAATTCTTATCCAGAGAGGTGAGATCCATATGCGTTGGCAAGGAAGATCTCATGAGTTAGCCTACCAAGTTTCAAATTGTTTGGATTTCATATGATCAAGTTATTTTCATGAGAAGATAGACCGGTTTAAGGAGTTGGTCCCAGAGAGATTAGTGAGGTTGTTCGTGTTAGAGGAGCCGACAATATTCGTATTGGATGGATCTTTATTGCTAATGGATCGATAGAAATTCAAAGATGTATGTTGAAATTTGATCAAGCATGGGATTTCTAGTTAGGGATTAGCAAATCTCTCAGATACTTACCTGAAAAACGCTCAATTCTTCATTGTCTATTAGAAGATGTGTAGGAGTTGGGATGTGACGTATAAGATCACTTAGAGTTCAACAGGAAAGTCAAAGTGGTAAGCATTTGGCTGAGTTGGGGATCTAGTACCAAACCATCAGGAATCAATACTGCTCTTAGTATTTCACCTATACGTGGTTCAAACTTTGATCCATAGGGTGGTACGAGGGGACAAACGGGAACCTAATGGAGAAGTTAGGGTTCATTTGGTAACGGCTCATTATGTTCATTCAATGATGACTTTACTTCTTAATGAAACAAGTCCAGCAATAAATAAATATACTTCGAGAGGCAGGGAGAACGACAAGAAGCCATGATTGATGAGTTCGTCAAAGGTGGATAAGGGGAATACGACGATAATCTATGACTAGTAATGATTGTCTAGGGTGGTTGTCAACCGCGTCTATTTCTAAAAGAAGCTATATCGATAGTTCCAAGCTCCGCCGTGAAGGAATTGTGGAATGGGATAACTGGTAATTAAGGAGGATAGAGGAAATATAACGATAATCTATGACTAGTAATGATTGTCTAAAGTGGTTCACAACCCCGTCTATTTCCAAAAGGAGCTATATTAAGAGTTACAAGCTCCGCCATGAAGGAATTATTGAAAGGGATAAATGTTAATTGAGCTAATGAGATACACTCATGATGTAGGGATATACAAAAATGTGATAGAGTCTACTAATTTTAGGACGTAATATGGACAAACCCTAGAGTCCATTGACGTTAGGATTTACATAGGGTTATATAGTAAAGTCCATTGATGTGAGGATGTAAGAAAGATATAGCAGATTTCGTTGATAGCAGAATTTGTCTGTACCAAGTGCCAGAGAGGTAGAGTAGTCCTTGATGATGAGATAGAGAGTGAGGGTATCATATATCCATCACAACAGTGAGTGGATGTGATGATGGATGTTATGTTTGTTATGTTTCTTATCACCCTTAGTAATTAGGTAGTAGTACAACTATGATAATTATCATAGAGTATATAAGTTATTAAATGTGCTAACTCTGTAGACGTAGGGACAAATTTGGTATTATTTTCAATACCTTTTGTCATAGACATTTCAATTTCGTACTTAAGGTTCTTATCGTTTATATCAGACTATTGACTGACTTAGTATATTATGTGTTGTTTCTTATAAGTCTGGATACTATCAAATAAGTAGACTGGTGACAGGTTTGGTGAGCATGTGGATTTTTTTAGATGATGAGAAGGAGGTTGTCTATCAAATTATTATATTTACAATTTTGCTATTCTATTGTTTAATACTATTGGTCATATTAGTGCTTTTTATTTTAAGAGACATTTAATTGTGAGTCATTTTAGGATGCATAATCTTATTTCACCATTTCTATGTACAGATCTATTACTCTGTTGTAGTGCTTCATTATCAGTTCTTTAACTTCTCTCCTATTTTATATTAGTTAGATTTATTATTATATTTCATTCGATGCACTGTGAGATATACGATAAATTCATTTTTGTTTATTTTCTGTATAATCTTGATAATCATCCGTACCAGTTAAGCACCATTGTAGTGCACTGTCTTCGTTTCAAAGGTGTAAGGCAGGCGTTACCTTAGTAATAGTTCTTAGGTTATGTCAGTAAATGTATAGGATATCAAGACCTAACAGAGATAAGAAAGGGTTTCTCGTCTTAAACTAGATCGATTATGTTTGCGTGTGTATGTATGCGTGTGTGTGCATATATACGAGAGAGCGTAGTTATTCTATATTTCGATTTTTAATACTAAATAATAAATATAAAGTATAGTAGCACTGCACATGAGTACTACGTATAGGATTACTTGTTTAAAGATTGATTATCCTTACTACAGAATGAAAGATGATCTATCACACATGAAATGGTAATAGGAACTGTTAGTTCCTAAGATGATAGTTTTAACGATGGTAACCTTATGAATTATAATGAAATACGTATACTAACATTTTATGTTGAGTTACATATCTATATGGAGAATATTTATACAGGTATTGAGAATGAGGTGGAAAGCAAGGAAAAATCCTCTCCACGACCGTGTCATGTCAATTGTAACTCCATCTGAGTTAGTGGGAGTAGATATTGCCTTAGGAATAAGTCCATGCTATAGTGCGGTTGCAGCTCCAGGCGAGTCGGATCCATCTTATTCAACCCGATGCCAATATGTTCCAAAGTTCCAAAGCCAACATGTCCCAGGTGGGTCGAGCCCACCTGGCTCAACCAGAGCCAGCGCCTCCCTAAGTCCAATTGCCAAACAACTCCAGTGCATGCGGTCGGGTCGGGTCTGACCCAATTTGTTCAACTTGATCCGGTAGAGTCATGCAAATCCAACATTTCATCGATGACAATTCCAAAATTTCAGATGCTTTGTCACTTTATCCAAGTGATCGTCAATCGATGCCAGTTTATACTCAAGTTGAGTTATTCCAATGATAGAACATTTCTGCATGCGTTTACGGAAACGAGCGTAACTTTCAAATCGTAAGGTCGATTGGACTAAACGAAAGTGCACTTGAAGCTAATTCAGAGAGATACAAGTGTTATCATGCAAAGCACCATAATTGATGTTCTGGAGGTGGTTTCGAGACTTTTTATGTTTGCGTTACGACTTCGACCAAATCACTTTGGTCTGCTGACAACGTTCTCAATGCTTGAGCGCATTGCTAACTAGAAACATGACGTGTGACAGCTTTGACTAAAAAGCTTGCAAATAAGAGCTGAAAGGATATTCTTCTACTACTTCTTTTTCAAGGCCTTTTACTGGATCTACAACTATTCTCTGTGAGTTCTATGTTATTTTTAAAGGATTAAGACAGTAAAATGGATCGAATCTGAAAGTTTGACAATTACAATATTTACAAGTTTATCTTTTATATGTTATTTTTAATTTTATTTATTGTCTTTTCCCTTTTTAGTTGTTATTATTTTCTTCTTCCTTATCCCCATCTCTGTTATTATTCTATTTACAGTCATATAATGCATAGTTCTCCTTTTCTTTTATTTCACTGATCCTAGGCCATCGAGAGTCTAGGCCTATACCATTTAATTTGAGTAAAATTTGGATAAAATGGAGGAATGTTAAAATGGAGATTTTTGGGCATATAAAGAATCAATTAATATTGCACTTAAATCATTGACTGTAATTTAGGATAAACTTATGAAATGGAATAGGTCGTACTTAATTATATATTAAGTAACATGTTAACAGAAAACATGTGGATTGGGATGAAATGTACTTAATTAAACATTAAGTTACTTGAAACTGTAAAACATCTGAACAGTGATATATTGAACTTCACTCGATTTGACTTGACTTTACATGGGAAAGCGTTGTAGATTACATTCGTTAATTACAACCTAGAAATATAACAAATAGTTATATTGGGCTTATTAAATGAACCTAAGCAGGCTAAGTTAAACTTGACTGATTAATAAGCTAATCTTAAATGGGGACTATTCTAAGGGGATATAAGGTGCTCAGGGGAAATCTAGTTATTACTTGCTTGCTTGCTTGGAACACGTATCAATCAGTACCCTCTTGTTATCATCTGAGTCTCGCATTAGGTAGAGACTAGGGCACACTTTACTGATGTTTGATTGTAAGATGTTCAAAATATTGAAGTGGGTACGGGCACATTCTAGCGGAACCATAAGTGTGCTTTATTCCGAACAGTGAAGATAAGATGTTGTAACCTGTAGGTAAGGCTGTGTCTTTTTAGTTGATGGGTTTAGGACAGATATCTCTGAATGCCATAGCTGACACAGGTTATTCACATCTTGTTTAAGAAGTCGGTCACTGATTGGAAATCAAGTAAAAATGAATCTTGATATTCAATAGTAGGTGCAAAAGTTCTTAGGATATGAATGAGAAACTTATCTTGTTTCCGAATTTTCTACTTTACTGCATTTTCATGTCCATTACTATTCATATGTCTGAATATATCTTTATCTTATGCTTATGCTAAAAATCACTGGGACTCGCCAGACTTATGTCTGGCCTAGTTTGTTTCTCTCTCTCTCCCCCTTTCCCCTCCCTCCCAAGTTTTCAAGGCGGAGGATCATAGGAATGACTTTTGATCTTTTGTTTCATCTTAGACTTGGACCATTTCTTACTTCATGTATTGCTTCACTACTAGCACTATGACTATTGTTTTGACTTATGAGGGATATGACTTTTGTGGTTTTATTCTTGTACTATGATGTTTATATTTCCATGAGACAGTTTGTTTTATGATTATTTTGAACTGTAATGATGTGCTAATTTAATAATAAAAGTTTCAAGAAGTTTGTCGCTGTGTTCTACATTTTGCCTAGTGAATTTTAGTCTCTGTGTTGTTACTTTATACCTGTTACGCTTCACAAAGCGTAATGCATCCTCATATAGGTGGCATTAAGGGATGTGGGGTATCACGTTTGGTATTAGAGCCTAAGGTTATAAGATTAGAGAAAAGTTTTTGAAAAAAAGTGTCTTCAAAGAAAAGAGTTTTCAAATCTATTTTTGAGAAATATATCCGCTCAAGTCAATTACAATATTCTTTTGATCTCTTTTTAAATCCTTGTCTCTTCTCTTTATAGCATGTCTAGGACTCCTAATTTCCCGAAGGGCATTCCCATTACGACATGATTCTATAGCTACGTAGAAGCTATGACACCTGCCAAAGTGAAAGGAAATGCCCCACCCCTAGCTGCAGTCGCGGTTGTTCCACCCAATCCAGTAGTTAACTTCTCCAATCTCTGTAAGGATTTCTATGCGATAGATGGTAAGCCATTTCATAGAGCAAAGAATTATGTGAAGGCTTGCAATTGGCTTATGGAGACCAAGTATGCATTTGGATCGTTGGATCTAGATGACAAAAGGAGGATTCAATTGGCTGCTTCAGCTGAAAGAGGAAGCATTATATTGGTGGGAGATAACTCAGGAAGGGCAGATGGTGGCAACATGGGATGATTTCAAGGATAGATTAAAAATGAAGTTCTTATGACAAGCTGAAGAAGGAATGCAGTTGGAGAATTTCTGAAGTCTTAAGTAAGGAATTATGACACTGAAAGAGTATGTGAATAGCCTAATGAATTGGAAAGGTTTGGATTGGATCTAGTTAGTACTCCCTATAAGAACCTTTGAGATTTGCAAGAGGGTTGAACCAACCTCTCCATGAACTGATGCTGACACATATTCATATGGGAGCTAAATTTGAGAGGCTAGTGGATATGACTTTGATGCATGAGGATGTAAAAGTGAGCAAGCAAGAGGAAAAGGCCGAAGAGGCTAAGCCCAATACTAAAAAGAAAAAATGGAGGCCCAATAAGGATGCAACAAAGAAGGGAGGAAAATAAGAGAAGGCACAAATCAAGATGGATGTTAGGTGTCATGGCTGTGGTAAGGACGAACACTTTTGTAAGAGATTGTAGAAAGACTAAAAATGCTTATATCCAGTGCGGACATATTGGACACTACACCAGGCAATTCTCAAAGAAATAGGGATGGGGTAGGATCATCCGGAGAATAAGTTCATGTCCTTGAGGCGACTCAGACTAGTAGTCAGTATTGAGGTAGGAAAGTCACCGTAGAAGGTTTGGTTTCTCTTTTTAACTCTACTATTAGAACTTTATTCAATTCCGGTACTTCTCATTCTTTCATACTCAAATTTGTTATTGATAGTCCTCACCTAAATACTTATATAGTTTCTGATCTTGTAGTAATCTCTAACCCAATAGAACGTACATCTCACCTGTCTATGATATGTAGGGGTTTGAGGATTTCTATTCTTGGCGTCGAGTTTGAATGCGACGCATATATTCTAGGTTTTATGAGTTACAGAATTATTCGAGGGATGGATTGGCTAGACATGTATGTGTCATTCTTAGTTGTGAAAGGAGAGTATATTAGGCTTTTGACATGCCATGGTAGAACTCCTGAAATTTTGTGTGACCCATAAGGGTCAGTTATGCTCAGTTTTCTATATTCCATAGATGCTTCTCTTAGCGATCTCAGTTTGGTACCTATAGTTAGAGAATTTCTGGACATATTCGATGAGGTGAGAGGATTACCTCCTAGGCTCGAGATAAATTTCTGGATATACGTGGTGGAGAATGCTAAGCCTGTCTCTTTACCAGTTCGTCACATGGCTTTTAGAGAGAGGAGGGAGCTCAGTAAGCTAGTGGATGAGTTATTCGAGAAGGGATTTATTAGATGGAGCATTTCAGAGGGGGGAGCACCAGTCGTCTTTGCAACCAAGGAACATGGCTCTCTCCGTCTATGTATGAACTATAGAGAGTTGAATAAACTCACCAAGAAGAATAGACACCCACTCCCACGGGCAGATAACTTGTTTGACCAATTAGTGGGCATTTCAGTTTTCTCACAGTTGAATCTAGCTACATGTTTTCATCAGCTTAGGGTACCAGATGACAACATAGATAAAACTACTTTAGGAATCTTGATGGATTCTTTGAGTGGCTGATTATGCCTTTTGGGCTAACCAATGCATCGACATACTTTGTGGATTTGATGAGTCAGGTATATAGGGAGTACCTGAACAAATTTGTGGTGACTTTTTTGATGATATCATGGTTTTCTCGAGGAGCGAGGAAAAGCACGCCATACACTTAGGAGAAGTTCTCTGTACTTTCCGAGCACATCAGCTGAAGGGTAAGTTTTCTTAGTGTCATTTCTGGTGGAAGGAAGTAAGGTTCATATGGAATGTTGTCTCTAGAGATGGTATAGCGATTGACCCCACTAAGGTCGTCGCAGTTTAGGGTTGGAAAGCCTATAAGAATGCGACATAGGTCAGAAGTTTCCTGGGATTGGTGGATTACTAGAGAAAGTTCATTAAGGATTTTGCATGGATCTCAGCTCCGCTTACCCGTCTGACAATTAAGAAACTAATTTTCACTTGGGATGTAAATTACGAGGATGCATTCTTGGGATTAAACAAAGCTCTTACATCGACTCCAGTTTTGACTCTTCCTTATGGTACTAAGATGTTTACCATTTACACGGATTCTTGCGGCAAAGGTTTAGGTGTAGTGTTGAGGTAGGAAGGTATAGTTATCTGCTATAGGATTAAGCAGTTGAGGGTACAAGAGAAGAACTACCCTACCCACGATTTGGAGCTCGCGGCGATTGTGCTTGCACTCTAGTCTTAGAGACACTATTTACTAGGTGATAGGTTTGAACTTCATACATATCTTAAGTCGCTGAAGTACTTGTTCTCGCAGAAAGATCTCAATTTGCATCAATAGCGTTGGATGGAGTTCTTTGCATCCTATGACTTTGAGATAGCGTATTCCCCTAGAAACAGGAATGTGGTCGCAGACGCATTGAGTAGAAAGTGTATGGCTTGAGTACATTATTCGGAGAGTGACAGAGCTTGGAGTTCGTCTAAATTATTCGATTTTAGACCTTCTACGGATTTCGCACCCGGATTGTTGGCATCGTTGGATGCGCGACCTAGAGCGCATTTGATCTACTCAACGCGAAGATCAGCAGTTTGTGGATATCAAGGATCGACTCAGTAGAGGAGATACCCCTTGCTAGGTATATTGTAGATAAGAGAAGGTGGCTACGTTGAGATGGAGGTTTGTGTATTCCCAGAGTTACTGACTTGTTGAGATCGGATCTAGAGGAACCTCATCACTCTTGGATGACTATCCATCTGGGTGGTGACAAGATGTACAGAGATATGAGGAGGGTTTTTCATTGGATTGGAATGAAAATGGACGTGGCAGAATATATAGCCCGATATTTGACTTGCTAGAAAGTGAAGGCTAAATAGAGAAAAGCCGATGTATTGCTTCAACCTCTAGACATACCATAATGGAAGTGGAAGAGCATTACTATGGGTTTTATAAAAGATTTGCCATATTGAGGAAGAGCAACATCGGTATTTAGGTTATAGTTGAAAGATTGACTAAAAGCGCTCACTTTATCCTAGTCAAGAGCAAGAGGACGGTGGATTGGTTGGCATTTTTATATCTTATAGAGATCGCCCGACTTCATGGGGTACCCTCCAATATTGTTAGTGACCTGACCCCATCTTTACGAGTGAGTTTTGGAAGAGCCTACAAGAGGCATTAGGGACACAGGTACGACTTAGTACCACCTATCACCCTTAAACGGATGGACAAACATAGAGTGTCAATAGGGTTCTTGAGGATTAATTGAGGCTGTGTATACTAGACTTCGGAGGGACTTGGGAGAAGCATCTCCTGTTGGTAGACTTCGCATACAATAATAACTATAAGATGAGTATCGGTATGGCTTCCTTCGAGGCACTTTATGGACGACCCTGTAGATCACCTACATGATGGTGGATGCTTACAGACAAACTTCTGCTTGAGCCTGAGATGGTTAGAGAAACTTCAGAGAATATATACTTGATTCAGAGACGGATGAAAGCAGCTCAGGGCAAGCATAAGTCGTGTACCGATCGGAGGAGGATAGACCTAGAGTTGGAGGTAAAAGATATGGTTTTTATTAAGGTGTTATGTATGAGGAACATTATTCGATTTGGCTCGGTAAGGAAGTTGGCGCCAAGGTTTGTAGGGTCACTCCCTATAGTTGAGAGGATAGGTAAGATGGCCTACATGGTTAGACTACCATAGAGACTGGCGGAAGTGCACGATGTGTTCCATGTCTCACACTTAAGGAAGTGTCTATGTAATTCCGCAAAGATAGGAGCCAAGTACCCTTGAGGATACAGAGGTGGAGAAGGAGGCACCAGTCAGAAAAGTCCCTACCAGATACTAGGGTCGGAAGTTAAGAAGCCACAAAACAAAGAAATCAAGCTAGTTAAGGTACAGTGAGGAGAAGATACCAACGATGCGACTTGGGAACCTAGAGATAAGATTCACGCCTCTTTTCCTTTTCTCTTTAACAGTACGTTCTTAATTCCTTTCTTAGCTTTTGAATTTGAATCTATTTTCTTATCGTTTGAATCTCAACTCTTAACAAGTTAGTAGAACATGTTATGCTTGAATGGATTCACGTGGATGCAAGTGTTTGCTAGTGGATTCATATACACACACTAGGCACTAGATTAGGGATCTGCTTAAACTAGAACACTTACATATTGCATATGGATGCATGCGGATTTTAATTTACTTTAAATATGGATGGAAATGGTTGAATCATCACTTGGATGTTGCACTGTGGTGAATGATTGATGCACACATATAGAATTTATATGTATCATTAGGACTCTTTTGCATACATATTGGACACATGGCACAAATATGAATTGCATTAAGGAGGTCAACTGAATCAGTGGACCGCCTGATTTCTGCATTAGCCTAGGGACATATACACAACACCTTCTTCATATGTTCATACAATGCATTAGAAATTTTAAGGACAATGTATGCTAGTGGTTGATGATTGAGTAGATGGGTGTAGATAATGGTTGACACTATTTATAACATTATTATAGCCTTGGAGATTTCGGGGACGATATTCTTTAAGGAGGGGAGAATGTAACACCCTATATTTTAATAAACAATAATTATACGAAGAAGATTAGTAAATCAAATATTAATAAATGAAATACTTAGAACCGGATAAAATAGATTTTTATGTTGCGTTCATTGCGAAACTCTTATTCAGATACACTATTAGTTTGCATAAATCGGACTAAAAATGAACAAGTTATGAACAATTAACATATGAAATTAAATTAATTAATTAATTAATCAGAATAGTGCAACGGTAAAAGGGAGACCCAGCCTATATATGGGTCGACCATTATGTCGACCCTTGGGTCGACACATGTGTCACCCACATAAAAGGTGGGTCGACCCACTTCGAGCCAGGCACGAGCCTGTGCAAGCCTAAACATGCTTGTTTCTAGTTAATTTTTTTTCTAACTCATGATGAGGTGTTTTCTATGGTTTGGATTAAAATCTTATGGTCCAAACTATCCTATCACACCTATAAATTGACTACTAACCCTCATCTTTCCCTACACCAATTATTCTTCATCTTCTTCCTCCACTCTATTATACTCTAGAAATAAAATTAGGGAAAAGTCAGGGTGCTGTCCAAATATAGAACTGAAAGGATATTCTTCTACTTCTTTTTCGAAGGGCTTTCCTAGATCTACAACAATTCTCTGTGAGTTCTATGTTATTTTTAGATTAGCAATCTAAATAAAAAGGATAAAGACAGTAAAATGGATTGGATCCGAAAGTTTAACAATTACAGTATTTACAAGTTTATCATTTACACGCTATTTTTCATTTTATTCATTGTCTATTACTTATCCCTTTTCAGTTGTTATTATTTTCTTTTTCCTTATCCCCCTCCCTGTTATTATTCTATTTATATTCTTATAATGCATATTTCAACTTTTCTTTTGTTTTGCGTTGAGCCTAGGCTATTGAGAGCCTATGCCATTACCGTTTAATTACGTAAAATTGGGATAAAATGAAGGAATGCTAAAATGAGAATTTTTGGGCAAATTAAGAATTGGTTAATATTGCAATCAAATCATTGACTGTAACTGGCGATAAACTTACGAAATGGAATATGTTGTACTTAATTATATATTAAGTAATACGTTAACAAAAAACTTGTGGACTGGGATGAAATATACTTAACTAAACATTAAGTAACTTGAAACTATAAAACATCTGAACAGTGATATACTAAACTTGACTCGACTTGACCTTACTTGACTTAACAACGGAAAGCGTTGTAGATTACATTCGTTAATTACAACCTAGAAATATAACAAATAGCTATATCATGCTTATTAGATGAACTTAAGCATGCTAAGTTAAACTTGTCTTATTAATAAGATAATCTTGAAAGGGGGCCATTCTAATGGGATATAAGGGGCTGAGGGAAAACCTAGTTATTACTTGCTTGCTTGGAACACATATCAATCAGTACCCTCTTGTTGTCATTTGAGTCTCGCATTAGGTAGATACTAGGGAACACTTTACTGATGCTTAATTGTATGAGGTTCAAAATTGGGTGGTGGTGGGTATAGGCGCTTTCCGATGGAACCATAAGCGTGAATTGTTCCAAACAGGGAAGATAAGACATTGCGCCTGCGGATAATGGTGTGTCATTTTAGTTGATGGATTCGGGATTGATATACCCGAATGCTATAACAGGCACAAGTTGTTCACATCTTGTTTAGAAAGACGATCACTGATTAGAAATTAGGTAAAGCTAATCTTGATATTCTGATAGTAGATGCAGAAATTATTGGGGTATGAATAAGAAGCTTATCTTTTTTCGAAAATTCTACTTTATTGTACTTTCATGTTTATTAGTATTCATCTGTCAGAAAACTTTTTTATTTTATGCTTATGCTAAAAAACACTAGGACTCACTAGACTTATGTCTGACCTAGTTTGTTTCTCTCTCTCTTCCTTTCTCCCACTAGGTTTTCATGGAGGAGGATCGCAACAACGACTTTTGATTCAGCTTAGACATGGACCATTTCTTATTTATGTATTGCTTCAGTACTAGCTCTGTGACTACTGCTATGACTTTTATGGTTTTATTCTTGTACTCTGATGTTTTTCTTTCCAAGAGACAGTTTTTTTATGATTATGATTCCATGGTATTTTGAACTATAATGATGTGACTGATTTAATAATAATAGTTTCAAGAATTTTTCTGTTGTGTTTTACATTCTGTCTTGTGAATTTTAGTCTCTGTGTTGTTAATTTATACCTATTGCGCTTTACAAAACTTAATGCATCCTCATATGCGTAACATTAAGGGATATGGGATGTCATAATCTCAAGCTTAATGGAGTCAATTGGAGAGCATCTTAATGATTTTCAGACAATTGTGAACCAATTGAAGGCCGTAAATTACAAGGTAGATGATGAGACACAAGCTTTGATGTTGATGAGTTCATTACCGAAGAGTTGGAAACAGCCGTGGTTGCCTTAAATAACTCAAATTTAGATGACATTGTTTCAATAGGGTCGGTGGTTAGTAGCTTGCCTAATGAAGAGATACAGAGGATGAATCTAATAGAAGAAAAGGATAAGGTAGAAAGAGGAAGTAGAAATCCATTTGAAGAGGTCAATTTGCTAGGAATTCCAGTTGTTCAAATATGGAAAGACGATCAAATAACTCAAACGTAGAAAGGGATTTCATTTGCTGTTACTCTGAAAAACCCGGTCATCACCTAAAATTTTGCCGCAAATTTAAAAAGGGTAAAGAAAGAATAAAAACATTAGAGGAAGACAAAGTCAAGGTTGATGAAAGTAGCAATGGAGAAGTAAATTTTGGTGAAGATATTCATGATAATTTCCTATGCATGGATAAAGACAAAAGTAAAAATTAGACACTTGATTTAGGCGTTCCACATATGCAATCAAAGGGAAGCATTTACTAATTATGAAGAACAAACTGATAAAATAGAATCTGCTAATGGTGGAGACTTGCATATTAAAGGCACGGTTAAGTTAGGTTAAAAATGAATGATGGAAGGGTGGTGAAGCTAACAGAGCTAGGTATATCCCAGAAATTAAGAAGGATCTTATTTCAATAGGACAATTACAAAAAAATACTGCGACTTTTCGACTAGAGGTGGAGTCATAAGGGTTTGGACGGGTAATAAGGAATTCTACGCGCAAAACTGGGAAACAATAACATATATAAATTTCTTTGAAAAATGGTGGAGAATGTTATGAGTTCTCAAATTGGATTTGGAGAGGCAAAATTGTCTGTATTAAGGTGGAGCATGCAACGAAAAATCAAAGGGAGGCATAATTGTCTGTATTAAGGTGAAGCATGCAACGAAAAATCAAAAGGTCTACTTTGAAACCTGTGTGGTATTACAAACAGTTCCGATTTATTGATGACATGCATGTCTAATTCCGAGCGTGCATAATTATTTTGGTAATTTGAAGGTTATTCATTTTTAGAATGACGATATTTATTTCCATGGTATTATTGGATACTGTTTTGAAGTTGGGGTTCTAGGTGGAGCGTGGATGACATATACGGAATATAGTATCGAAGAATAGAGTGTTATGTTTTTGGTGATATAACATTCCATATTTATGTAGGTCCTATATATATTTGAGTCTACATGGAATCATGACTCAAATTCAGTACCTATTTTATAGGTTTTTTAGATTTTGAAGATTGAGTAATTGCATCTTTTAAAAATTTGGTAGATTTTATGGAGTGATTAGTGGCATTTTTTATCACATTAGAAAAGACAAAAAATTATCTACATGGGAAGCCTTATGGAATTATTCAATGGTTTCTTAAAGAAGATATTTTGTCAACCCTATTATTAATAGGCATTACATTATTCATTATATCTATGTGGGAGAAAAGGTTTATTCTATTCAGGTTTTAGGATTTGAGATATCTTCTCATTTTTAGATTTTCTTGTAATCTTTTTGTGGTTTAATAAAAGTTTTTGCTTTAGTGGAATTATCTTATCATTATTATTTTTCTTTACATGTTATCTCTTCTAAAATCTAATTGTGTAGAGATCCTAGGAAAATCCCTAACAAGATGATGTTGCTAGTGTGGTGATGAAAGTGAGGGCTTTTTTTGTATGTGGTAATCGGTGGTTTTCTTTCAGGTTGAAGGGAATGAACTTCGATTGTTCTGCCTTGCGGGTTATATCCAGTTAGTTGTGGATTAGCGACAGCTACTTACTTTGACTGTCTCTAGCCATTGTTAAGGTTTCTTGCTATTCTTGAACTTCCTAGTACTGAAATGTAGTGTACACGTGTTAAAAATATATTGAACATAAAGATTTTGCTACACTAAATGTTGTGCTTGTTTGGTATGCTGAATATCATGCTAAAGTTTTCTGTCCAACTCTAAATGATAAGACTTTGAATTATCTTTATCCACCATCAAGACATTGTTGTTTATTGGCTCAAGGCATCCACTTATGGATGAGTACTTATCTATTTACAGAAATAATAAATATAAAATTTGGGATTTTAATGAAATACATAATGACCATGAATCGAAAATAAAATTTTCAATTAATTCCATTTGAGTTTACATATGTTAATTGATATAAACCATTGAAACTTAAAAGATGTTTCAATCGTAATATATAACACAACGACATACAAATATATCATTCAATGTTTAATTCATAGTTTCATATAAAAATACAGTGAATAAGACAATGGATTTATGTCGTACGATGGTGATTTTAATTTAGTTTCGAACAAATTTCTGAAAGAGTAATACAATTCCAATGTTAGTGAGAATGATCATGGAATAGTTGGAATAAATATAACATATTTTTTGCAATCATTCGAAGTAACATATACAATGAACGAGTTACATGACAAAGTAAATACAGATCAAACACATTTGATTAATAAGGAAAATAAAAGCTGGCTACCAAAAGACTTGCAAACACGCTGAATCATTTATATTGGTTTGTATACATTTAGGGACATAGCTGAATTTTGTAGTATTTTGTGTTGGGTTGAATATTGAAAATGATTTTAACTTATATATGCAAGTCAGTTTCCAGGACTGTCCATCTAAGATAATTTCATGAAGGACTATAAGTTGATATGATTTTGATAGTGAATAGAGACCTAAGTCTTTATAGGGTGGTTTTTATATTGATTTGGTTTGGTTCTAGATAATTGAAATTGTGAATGAAAGAAGAATTGTAATTTTTTTATTGCTTGAATGAATGTACAGAGCAGATAGAATGTGTATTTATACACGTAAGTACAACGGTAAAATAAGAAGCGGGAAAAGATAAAACAAGGCCCAACATACAAGGCCCATTGTAATATGATAGAACCAAAAAGCCCAGAGTAATAAAACATAAATGAGATAAAGGATCGACCACTTCCTTGTATTCTTCATAACTCTTAGTACCCTCTCTCAAACAAGGGTTAAGGTTTCAGATCGTAACCCTAAATTGACCATCAATCGCAAGGAAGTTGGCCACCATCTTCAAAAATTTGATGAAACATTCATAAATCAACAATAGCATCATCGATTTGAACAGTTGGAAGTGGATTTGCAAGGATGTTGGCTAATCTAACCTTTATTCTTTAGATATGTATTCGATAAGTTGCTTTCATCTTCGTAGCCCTTCAAATCTGACTTCAGTGAGCTGTTTTCATCTTCAAATTTCGTTGATAGGTTGTATTGCTCCAGAGTTTTTAACTCATTTCTAAGCCCTATGAAATTCTTTGATGATAAAGCTTTAGCGAATATATCTACTCGTTGATGATAAGTAGGAACATAATTAACTTGCAAGTTTTTCTTTTGATCTTGTTCACACAAGAAACATAATTCTATCTTGATATGTTTGGTTCGTGCATGTTGTATTGGGTCTGCACTCATCTAGATAGTGCTTTAGTTAGCAAAGCTGAAGATGCAGATGGTAAGGAGGGACTACAATTGAGAAAATTATAAGGCTTGTTATTTTATTTAGTAAGAAATTGTTTTTGATTGACAAAAAATAGAAAAGAAAGACCTTATATATATACAAGTGAATGTAACGGTAAAATACATTATTTCGGGTAAGCAAAATATGACTATGGCAATGTGACATGGCCCAGTAGGACAAACTTAGCCACAATTAAATGTTTTGCTGACTCGTCGTTCTATTTCAGAATTCATCGTCTTTCCTTTTATTTCCCCCCTTCAAACCTAGGGTTGGCCATGTCAAACCCTAGTTTGCTTCTGATCTTTTCTCCATTCACTTCATACTTGACTGAAGTGTGTTGGATCCGAACTATGAGCCTTAATTGGGTCTTCCTCCCTTGTCATTCCAACTGCATCTTTAATATTTGGCTTCGAGCTGTCGATTTGAAGTTCTGGTTGCTGGTTAGCTACACTTGACGCTGATTTTATGTCGATTGGCCTGATGTTCAGGGCGTCGCGTAGTCTGGTAAAGCTTTTAGTTGAGAGAGCCTTGGTAAGTATGTCTGCTTTTTGATGGTAAGACGGTATGTAATTTACTTGTAGATTTCCCTCCTTTACTTGCTCTTGAACGAAGTGAATGTCGATTTCTATGTGTTTAGTTCGTGCGTGCTGAATAGGATTAGCTGTCATGTATATCGAGCTTTGATTATCACATCAGATGTTTCTTTTTGATTGTTTAATAGATTTAGCTTCTTTAATATTGATTGCAACCATATTATTTCTGATGTAGTGTTGGCAATGCTTCTATACTCCGCTTCCACACTTGATTTTGAAATTGTTGGTTGCTTTATCGATGTCCATGATATTAGTTTGTCTCCTATATAGATACAGTACCCTGTTACCGATCTTCTATTATCGGGATCTGCTGCCCAGTCTGAGTCAGTGAATCCTGTGATATTTAACTCTTTGCCTCCTTTTATTTTTAAGCCATACTGTATAGTCCCCTTTAAATATCTCAGTATTCGTTTTACTGCTTTCCGATGTTCGTCCCTTAGATCCTGCAAAAATTGTGAAACTTTGTTAACACCGAATGAAATGTCTGATCGTGTTATGGTTGCATATTTTAATGCTCCCACAATATATTATTTATAGATTCTCCCTTGTTTTTAGAGAGATGCTGACTAGATATCATGAGTGTTGGTTGAGGTTTTGCTTCATGCATATCAGTCTTTATCTGGAGTTCAGTTATGTACTTCTTTTGACTAAGAATCATTTCTGTTTTTGATCTTCTTTGGGCTTCTATTCCCAGAAAATATGATAGACTGCCAAGATCCTTTATTGAGAATTACTCATTTAGATACTGAGTCAGTTGCTTTAGCTCACCTTCATTGTTCCCTGTTACAATTAAGTCGTCAACATATATTAGTACATATGTCATATAGTAATTATTTGATTTGATGAATAATGAAGTGTCAGATTTAGTTAGCCGATATCCCTGTGTCACTAGAGTTGATTTTAATTTGTCAAACCATACTCTAGGAGCCTGTTTTAGACCATAAATTGCTTTCTTCAGTTTGCATACATAATTTGGATTCTGAATGTAGCCCTCTGGTTGTTGCATGTAGATTTCCTCTTGTAACACTCCATTGAGAAATGCGTTGGTGACATCTAAGTGCTTTATATTCCATTGTTTGGTGAGAGCAATAGTGAGAATTAGTCTTATGGTAGTTGGTTTGACTATAGGTGAAAATGTTTCATTGTAGTCAAATACATATTCTTGTGTGTATCCTTTAGCTACCAACCTTGCTTTGTATCTTTGAATAGATCCGTTTGGATTTCTTTTTGATCTATATGTCCATCTGCATCCAATTAAATTTTTATTGGTTGGTAGTTGAACAAGTTCTCATGTTTGATTATTCACCAGAGCTTTGTACTCTTCGTCCATGGCTTCTCTCCAGTTTTTATATTATGCAGCTTGCTGGTATGTAACTGGTTCTTCTGAGTTGATAGTTGTTGTGAGAAATTTTGGTTTAAAAATACCACTTTTCGCCCTGGTTATCATTGGATGCCCAATATTTGTTGGAGATTTTGTCTCTGATTGGCTCTCTTGATTGACTTTGGTTGCTGGCATATTGTTGTTTTTTGTACTTCTTATGTCGCTTTCAATATTTTGGCTCTCATTTTCTTGTTGTTGTTGTCTTTCAGGTGAATAGTTGGCGAGGCCGATTGGCTCTTCATTGCTGGTATTGGGTGTAACTAATCCGGTAGTGCAGTTTTGATTGCTTTCAGCAGCCACTGCTTTGCTAGTACCTGCTAGAGAGTCTGTATAGTATGGTATGCTAGGTATGCGACTCTTACCTGTGATTACTTTATTTGTGGTTTTGATGTCTGAACTTTTGTATGGAAATACCTCTTCATTAAATACCATATGTTTGCTAATGAAAATTCTGCCATTTTCCTCTATACACTTGTATCCTTTTTGCTTTGTAGCATATCCAATAAATGTACATGGTTTGGATCTGAAATTTAATTTATTTGTGTTGTATGGTCTTAAGTATGGGAAACACAAACATCCGAAAGTTTTAAGATTTTGGTAGTCTGGTTTGATGTTATATAGTTTTTCAATGGGACTTAAATCTTTCAACACTGCTATAGGCATTCTATTTATTAAGTACACGGCAGTGTTGAAAGCTTCTGACCAAAATTCTAGTGGCAGCGATGCGTGAGCCAATAAATTTAGTCCAGTCTCCACGATGTGTCTGTGTTTCTTTTCTACTAAGACATTCTGTTCAGATGAGTAGGGGCAAGTGGTTCTGTATATAATTCCCTTAGTTTTGAAGAATTCGCATAGGTTTTTATACTCAGAGCCACCATCAGATTGCAACACTTTAATTTTTGTATTGAACTGATTTTCAACCATATTAGAAAAATTAACAACAGTAGCATAAGTGTCATAGAAAGTAAATCCAGGTGTACCTAGTGCAAGCATCCACAAATGAAATGTAATACTTGTAGTTAAAGTCGGTGCAAACAGGGGCAGGTCCCCATAGATCAGTAGCTATTAATTCAAATGGTTGTGTGTAGTTAGTTAAAGAATTTATAAACGGTAGTTTGTGGCTTTTGCGCATTTGACAATAAGTGCAAAAATAGGGATAAGATATATCATCAAAAGCAATTTTATTATTCCTAAGAACTGTTTTGACTATGTTTATACTAGGATGACCTAACTTGTAATGCCATTTATCAAAAGTACTTCTATTATTTTCTTCAAGTAGCATGACAGAATTTTAGCAGCTTTTCTCTTTAGTATTGTTGTCTTGACCATCAACTTTAAACTGATACAGTCCATTAAAAGTGTTCCCCTGCAATAAAATTTCCTTAGTCAATATGTCCTTGAATAAGCAATATTTCGGGAAAAATTCAACATTGTTTTCTTTTGCAAATTGTGATACGCTTATCAGATTTTTCTTAATATTGGGTACCCTAAGTAGGCTATTTAAATATAGTTGTTTTTTACGGTTAATTATAGCATTTCCCATGTGAGAAATTTTTACGCACTTACCATTACCCAAGCTTATGGTTTGATTACCTTGATACTCCTTGTTTCCGAGACTAAGATTTTCCAAGTTTCTAGTGATGTGATTTGTTGCTCCCGAGTCTGGATACAAGTTGTCGTCTTGAATGTCTTCTCCTTTGGCTTTGTCATTTTGATTATAAGCTCTGTTGTTATTGTCTTGATTTATCCCTTCTGTTTGAGACACAACCATGTTGACATTAGGATTGCTTCCTCTTTGATTATTATTACCTTGATTTGGTACATAGTTTGAGTTAAATCGAAAGTAGCACTTCACCGCAGTTTGTCCAACTTTCTTGCAAATTTGACATTTAGGTCTGTTGTTACGGCTCCACCTCCCACGTCCTCGTCCACGATTAGAGTAACCACCTCTTTGACCAGTGTTATTGTAACCACCTCTTTGACCAGTGTCGTTGTACCTATTACTTTGATTTTTTCCTCTGTTGTTAGTAGTGAAGTTTAGTGAGTATTCACTTTCTGATGGCTTTTTGTCGTTGATTCTTGCTTCGTGAGAGAGTAGTATAGCGCAGACAGCGTCCAGTGGCGGTGTTGCCTTTTGTGATGTTATGACGGCTACTACGGCTTCATATTCATCTCCCAGTCCATTTAGTAATGACAATACATGTTCAGCTTCATTTATGTTGCTACCAGCAACCTTCAACATATCGCATATATTTTTAACTTTTGATATGTATTCTCTCATACTTAGATTTTCTTTTCTACAGTTTTATAGTTGTCTTTTATAAAATAACGACTTTGCAGCCGATTGTGAGTTCAATACTTTCTCCATAGTTAGTCATATATCACTTGCTGTTTTATAGCCTATGACTTGAGATAGTAGGCTTGGACTGATGGATTACAATAGCCATGCACTGATGAGTCTTTCATGTCTATGATATTTTGTATATTCGTCGTTGCTAATGACTCTGTCTTGATTGTCAGTTATATATTTTGCTGGAGTTGATAGCGTGCCATATAAGTAGCCTTCCAATCCGTAACCTTGCACAGCAGTTTCCACCTGAAGTTTCCACAATAAATAATTGGTTTCTTCAAGTTGGATGGTGATTAATTGGCTTTGTGGGCTGATGATTGTCTTGATCAGTTGTTTGGCAGATTGCATGGTAGCATTGATGTTGGAAGTAGCAGAGTTCTCTTCAGACATGATTATAGATCACAGATTTGAGTCGACGAAAGGCAGGTAAATGGTGAGAACTTTCGTTGCCTTTTGAATTAGGGATTTTCAAGAACTTTAATATGGTCTTGGGTATTGTAGGTGATGATTGTATGATGAGATCTGCTGCTAAGTTTTCCTGATATAATCTTTTCGACTGTAGTTAATTTTCTTGATCTTTCTTGATCGGTAACAAGGATTTGATCCACTTTCCTGAAGTCGACGATTATTGATGATGCAGCTAGTTAATGACTCGACGGGGCAATTCAGTTTGAATCGGCTCAAACCCCAGATAATGAGATTTAAGTTCAGATGGGTAAAGAACCAGGTGACGATGGCTCTTTCTTGATTTCAATCAGCTTGAATCGTTGCAGCCGTTAGGCTGTTGCTGGCTCTGATACCAAGTTAGAAACAGAAGACACAGATGGGAAGGAGGAACTACAGTTGAGAGAATTATAAGGCCTGTTATTTTATTCAGTAAGAAATTGTTTTTGATTGATACAAAATAGAACAGAAAGACCTGATATATATACAGGTGAATGTAACGGTAAAATACATTATTTCGGGTAAGCAAAATATGACTATGGCTATGTGACGTGGCACAGTAGGACAAACTCAGCCACAAATAAAGGTTTTGCCGATTAGTCGTTTTATTCCAGAATTCACCGTCTTTCCTTTTGTTGATTGTCACGCCAGAGAATTGTTTTCTGCTAGATGGTATATTTATCTGCTTGCTGATGATAAGTAGGCACAAATGACTGTTTGAGTTGTGAGAGATGCAACCACACTGGGCATGAAAATTGCAACCATATACAATGTAATGGCAGGGCACTGATCAACAGAACAGTCTCTCCTCCGATGATGAGGCTTAACTGAGGAGAAAGAATAATCCCTATCAAATAAGGAAGAGGAATATAAATGATAGATCTCGATTTGATCGAGATGATCAAAGAAATGTCGTTCGGAAGAATTATGGCTACGATACCAAATTGAAATTGTGAGTGAAAGCAGAATAGTAATTTTTGTTATTGCTTTAATGAATGTACAACAGATGGAACGTGCATTATACACGTAAGTACAATGGTAAAATAAGAGGTGGGCAAAAGATAAAACAAGGCCCAACATACTAGGCCCAATGTAATAATACAGAACCGAAAAGCCCACAGTAATAAAACATAAATGAGATAAAGGATCAACTGCTTTTTGTATTCTTTGTTAACTCTTAGATGGCTATGATAATGTGATGGATATTGTTGTGCACTGAGTAATGCCAACATTAGCCTATGAACAATGTGCTCGAAAGCATTACTGTTGATTATACGATTGGCTCCCGAGTTTTGATGGAACTAAAGTAACATTAATTATAACATAATGTCAATCATCCAGACAAATGAATACAATGAAATGAATCAGATGGTAGTACCACAAGAGGTGTTGCAGTTTGATTTGGAAATATATATAAATTGCAATGCCTGTGACTGAAACACTAATGGGTTAAATTGATCTGATATGATACCAGTAAAGCTAACCTAATCCAATTAATAAAAGATCAAACCTTACTACATTGTTGTGCACTGAATTATCAAATATTGACAAGATGTTGTTAGAGCACAACCAATAATGGCTTGTTCAGTTACTAAACAAGTCACGGAGCAACCAGGTATGGCTTGTTCAGTCACCCGCGACTAGTTTGGATGTGGTTCGTGTCCAGTTGAGTGAACAGAGGTTGGTGATTATAACGGCAAAGTCTTTGCCGTTATAAATTTATAACGGCGAAGTCTTAGCCGTTATAAACTTTTAATAATAAAGAAGCATGCAAATGCTGTATGCTACGGTGAAAAGATGTATTATTGGATGGAAGAGGTGTTTGCTGTTTTGTACCTTTTGTATTATATAATATATATTTTTAAGTGGTTTTTGGTTGATTGTAGCTAGTTTTGTATTGTTGGTTGTGTTGTGGTTTGTTTGGATGAAAGAGAAGAAGTGAACAGAACAGATTGTTGGTTATGGTCTTACTTCCCAAGCTACGTCTATTTTAAAACAATACAAATATATTTCATATAATAACAACAAAACTAATTATATAATCACGAAAATAGGCGGAAGGAACAACACTGGTGAAATTTTAGATTTAAGGACGTGGCTTTGTTTTTTACATCAGAAGGACGCACAACATATATTTTTGGCTGAAGGAAATTTATTTCAAAAAAAATAAATCGTCAGTCTTCTTCAATTATGCTGTTGCCGCCTCTCCAAGCCCCAAGCACCACACCCCCAAGCACCGTTACCGCCTCTCCAAGCCACCGCCGCCGCTTCTCCAAGCCGCCACCGCCTCTCCAAGCGCTAGCCGTCATCCGATCGATCAACGCCTGGAATCGTGCATTTTCTGTCATATTTGATCGATCCGTCTCAAATCGTGTATTTTTTGTCAAATCAAACGAGTTTTTCATTCATGTTGTGATTTGCAATTTTTAGAGAAAGAAATTATGTTGCTGTGATTTGTTTCGACTGATTTTGGTTTCGCCCAGGATAATGATATATGAAACTATCATTCCTGCCTGTGCTATGAATTTTGCTCCATAATATGTGCAATTTAGTTTAATGTCCTTGTATTTTATGCTGATTTGCTTTTTTGTTAGTTTATCTCTGTTTGTTGAATTTGCTCAAGTGTGATGCAAATATTGTCTGATTTTTATTCTATTTGATTTTCTCTATTGATTGTGTATGTGCTTATATTATCATTTGTTACAGTATAATGCTAGTTGTATATATCATTTCATTTATATTTCATATTGATTGTATGATGTTTGCTATGTGGTTTGTTTTTGTTTGATTTACTCTATTGATTTTGTGTGGTTTTATTATTCTCTGATTGTGTACATATCATGCTATATATGTGCATCATTTTTTTCCAGTGTTATGTAATTACTCAAATGCCATATTAAAGTGAACAAACATTATAGAATTTGAAAAATAATAGATGAATATAACGTTGTTTTTTCAAAGTGAACTAGCATGTATATATTATGATGAATGATATCTGAATATAGCATTATATTTTTAAAGTACTATAGTATATGTTGAATATACAAAATAGCATTTGAATTTAGCACTGAATTTTTTAAAGTAAATCAGAACATGTAGAATATACCAAATGATAGTTGAATTTTTTTTAAAAAAAGTGAACTATCGCGTTTAGAACATACTAAATGATGCTGAATATAACATTGTATTTGTAAAAAGAAGTAGCACATATGGAATATGATAAATGATAGTCAAATTTAGCATTTTAGTTTTTAAGATGAATTCGCATGTACGAATATGCTAAATTATAAATGAATTTAAAATTGTATTTTTAAGTTGAGCTGGTAAGCATAAAATTTGATGAATGATAGTTGAATTTAGCATTGCATCTTTTAAAGTGAACTAGCATTATAATAGTTGTGTATGATTATATTAAAAAAAGAACTAGCATGTATATAGCATTATATTATGAAATTGAATAGACCATCATGTAAAGTAAGGTAAATAATGCTTGAATATAGAAATATTAAAAAAAAAAGTAATAACATGTGTAAAATATACAGTAAATGATAGTTGAATTTAGCATTGTATTTTTTAAATTGAAATAGCATGTGTAAAATACGTTGCATGACAGTTAAATATATCATTATATTTTTAAAGTGAATTAGATGTATAAAATATGAAAAATGACAGTTGTATATAATATTATATTTGTAAAGTGAACTAGCGCATGTATAAAATATGATAAATGATAGTTGAATTTAGCATTGTAATTTTTAGAGTGAAATAACGTATGTACAATATGCTAAATGATAGTTGAATATAACACTATATTTTTTAAAGTGAAATAACATATATACAGTATGCTAAATGATAGTTGAATATAACGTTGTATTTTTAAAGTGAGCTATCATGTACAAAATATAATAAATGATAGTTGAATTTATCGTTTGTATCATTGAAGTGAGTTAGCACGTGTAGAGTTTGCAAAATAATGTTTGAATATAGCATTTGTTAGTAAAATGAACTAGCATGTATAAAATATAACAAATGATAGTTTGAATTTAGGATTGTATTTTTTAAAAGGAACCAGAGCGTTAAAATATGTTAAATGATAGTCGAATATATCATTAAGTTTTTTTTTTCAAATACACACTACAAGAGAAAATACTATTTCCGACGGTTGAAAACTGTCGGCGGCCGTCGGAAATAGCCGTCGCTTTTAGAGGCGTCGAAAATCTGATTTTCCGACGGCTTTCGACACAGCCCGTAGTTTTTGTTTCCGACGGTTTTTGGCGGTTTGTAACGGTTTCCGACGGCTTCCGACGGCCGTCGGAAAACCTGCATATTTTTTTTTTTTGAAATTTCAGCCGCTATTTAGCCTTCCAACTATACTTCTTCACTAAAACCACTATCTAATCAATCAATAGATAACCCAACATATCAGCTCTCAACCAATTAACAAAAACACAAAAATTTCATCATAAACTTAAACCATTAACTATATAATACATAAATTTGTGCACACCACGTAGTCCACTAATATATATACCAGTAATAAATACACTACCCAAAAAAAATCTCCTTGATTTCCAAATCCTAACTCATACTTTGTACAAATTATGATGAAGTGGACAGTTTGAATCCTAGCTCATATTTGTGCAACTGTGTAAGGGTACATGATTTTATTTCTAAACTAAAAATTAAATTAAGAAAAGAATCGTTTACCACTTGATTTCCAAATCCACACCGCCTGTTTCGCGTCACTTTCGCATACGCGCATCCGAAATCAGAATTTAAGCATACCTTAAAATCAGAATTAACATACCCTAAAAATATATTTAACACAAAAAATAGAAAAAATACCTTAAAATCAGAATTTAAGCATCTCTTCCCCGTAGGCCCATCCAAAATAGTTAAAGGAACTGTGTCATCGTCGTCATCTATAATATATATGCATCAATACTAACAAAAAAGAAAAAGGATTTGAGATTCCAACAAAAACGCCAAGATATAAGTAAGGGAGTTTACCTTCAATGACTAAATAAAGGGGGTGACTGCACTGTAATCCAAGAGAGGTTCAAATTCGTCCAATTTGTCTCCATGCAATTATTGTCAAGAGTTCATTAGTTGACTACATGAAGAAGTTGACGAAAACAAAATTGGACAAGCTCATATCATCAAATTTAGTAGAACATGATTTAATTGCTCGTTTATTTTAAGCAAGAGATAAAATAAAGTAGTTAATATGTCATGATGATATTATCACTAGTATCACGGACAATATGTGCGCAAGTATGGAGGTTGCTGGGCCGGGTCTGCAAAGAATGACATTATCAATCAAATATTTTTGATATTTACAAATAATTTTGTGCACTTACCTTCGCCTCATCAGTGTTTCAATACTTGATAAATACTTCCCACACGGTTGTTCCAACACTGAAAATAGTTAGCTTTGTATGTTACTTCACAAGTTTATTCATACATGTAATATTCATAGATATAATGCATCGATTTCATGCATATTACCCTATTTTGATGTGTTCTCTTAAATCCGCATCGTTGATTCATAAATAACTTAAATCACAAAAAGGGTTTTTGTTTTGTTAGATGTACTCAAACAATTTTTGTTAGATTTTCCACTTTTGCAATAAATACAAGAATAATAAGTATATAACGGTGCACATATACACAAATAACCACAATTATACAATAGTCAAAATCAAGTTAAGGGGGATATATGCATAAATAACCAAACATTGCACATAAAATTTTCAATTTCATTATATCACATGAAATACGCACATAATAGGATGCTATAACCCCACTAAAACTCTATTTAAACCAATTGCAATCAATAGATAACCCTAATTTTCTAATCTAAGCAAATATAGATTTAGGTAAAAATTGGATTTTTATGGAAAAAAGATATTATACCTTAAATTGATTGCTCTAAAGATCTGAATGAAAGCCAAGGAGGTTCATACGCGAAGAAATTGGGATTTGGAGGCAAAAAATCAGATTTTGGGTGGTAGGGTTTTAAAAACCGTAGCTGGAAAAAATGGATGAGCAAAAGTAATGAGGAAGAAAGAGTTCGGTAGTCAGTTTATCACGAAAATTTCCGACGGCTTCCGACGGCCGCCTACGGCCCTTCTGAAGTCGTCGCAAATCAACCGTCGCAAATAGCCTGTTTTCTTGTAGTGACAATAGCAGATTGACATCGTTGACTTGAACGGTGGCGGCTAGAGTTGGAATGAACGATGATGATAGATGAATCTTGGACGGCGGTGGCTAGAAAGCAGTGGCTAGGGTTTGGTTGAACGACGGTGGCGATTGCTAGTTTTGGACGTCGGCGATTTCTAGGGTTTGTATAGAACATAATCTTGGATGGCGGCGATTGCTGGGTTTGGACAGCGGTGGCTGGGGGCGGCAGCTTGGAATGCGACAGCCAGAGTTGAGGCGGCGGTGGCTTGGGGCGGCAACTACGAAGAGAATGGCAGCTGCAAAGGCGTTGATGAAGACAATTGATTTGGTTGGAACAAATCGCGCGTGTCCTTCCGCCTAATTTCTGAAACTTACATCCTTGATTTATTTAAAAGCCGCTTTCAAGTTTTTCCTTAAGACTAATTTACTCTTATATAATTATGAATGTTAATAGCATACTGAAGCTTTTAATTTAGTTTTTACTACATCTAACATGCTTGGCTGCATGTTTCATATTCATGTTATTTCTTCAGGGCACACGTGTGTTTACATTGACGCATGCAGTCATGCACATCGACATGCATTGAATACATACAACTAATAATTCCTACAGTAACAGCTAACATTTATGTCTATACTATTATTCTAATATATGTACAAGGCTTTTTTTTTAGATTTAGCCACATTTTATAAACTTATAACACTTATAGCCTAGTTTCAAAACTTATTACCGCCGTAGTAATGTTGGTTTCACACTTAACCACACATCACTCCTTAATTATAGCATGACCGTTGCTCCTTAATTTAAGCTCTTTATTTAGCATGTGAACATTGGGTCTTTACAGGAAAGTCCCTTAATTATAGCATGACCGTTGCTCCTTAAATTTAGCATCCAAACGTTGGGCAATCTATTATATATTCTCTTGTTTTGTATTTCTTTCTTGGATGAGAAAAGTTACAATTAATAATACATATTTCTACTGCATCTCTCCTCCTTATCTCCATTACTTTTCTTTATACTTTCATTTTGGTATCAGAGCACCACCGCCGAAAGGCTTAAACACTGAACTGAAAGTCCTTTTTCTCCATTGTCTGTCGAATCACTCTTTTCTTCAGGTTTTCAGCTGCAGTTCCCTACCTCGCAGACCTCTGAACAACCATGAAAAATAACAACGAAGCCACCTCCAATGTCTCTGGTAGCATGGGCCATGATGCTCCACTAAACTGGCACAACCTAATCAAACCAAAAAGTCAAGTTATTACCACATCTCTGGATGAAGATAATTACATATTGTGGAAATATCAAATTGAAATCGCACTCAAAGGATACGGTTTACAAGATTACATAAAAGGTACGCTATTTATTCCGCCAATTATGATGACTGATCAAGAGGGAAACACCAAACCAAACCCCGACTATACCAGTTTTCAAAAACAAGACAGTTTGCTATCGGCATGGCTCCTATCATCTATTAGCCCGAATCTACTGTCACAAATCGTGGGGTGCAATTCATCATATGAAATATGGACCACTATAGAGCAGATTTTCAGCTCATAGTCAGCCGCACGTGTGATGCAATACAGAAGAGAATTACAAAACTTAAGGAAAGAGGACTTGAGCATGAAAGAATACTTAAGCAAGATAAAAAATTAATGTGACAAACTGAATGCAGTAGGACACAAAATAAGTGACAATGAACAAATTTTATTCATTACCGGCGGATTAGACGAAGAGTACGAGTCATTAGTTACGGTTATTGCGACTCAACAAACATTACCTGACTTACAGTTCGTCAGATCTGCACTCCTCGCCCATGAAGGGAGAATAGACCAAAGGAAAGCTATACAAGGTGATTTCTCTGCAAATTATGTTGCGGCTAAAAACAAGCAAATTCATAGGAACAGTAATTCAAATAAACAAGAAGGCCCGTATCAGAGGGGATACCAACCCCAGAGGGCATATCAACCACAAAGAGGTCATTGACGAGGCAAATGGAACAACAGCAACAGGGTGAAGTGCCAAATTTGTCAAAAAATTGGACACATGGCGAACCACTGCTATTTCAGATATAATAGCGACCACAGTGGATCGCAAACAGACCAAAACAGCCAAGCACCAAGAGCAAACATGGCTGCCATGGACAATCATAACAAAAGCGCTTTTGTGGACAAAGGCAAAGGTCAGACCAGCAATGAAGACATGATTGATGAGGAGGAACTGGACGAGTGGTACCCAGACTCTGGAGCCACACACCATGTCACAAATAGGCCTCAGAACTTAAACATTGGAAGCAAAAGCTATACAGGTATGAAATCACTACACATGGGTAACGGCAACACTGCCAACATCACACACATAGGTAAAGGTACCATGCAGGGAAAAAGGCAACTTATGTTAAACAATTTACTTAGAGTTCCTACTATTAACAAAAATTTATTAAGTGTTTCTAAGTTTGCTAAAGATAATAATGTTTTCTTTGAATTTCACCCCAAGTTTTGCCTAGTCAAAGACCTCCTAAGTCGAGAAATATTACTACAGGGTGACCTTCATGATGGCCTATATAAATTTGGCAACTTGAAGACTGAGAACGCTTTGAATAAATAAATATGGTGCAACAACGTAGACATCAGTAGCGGTAGCAATTATGATTACCTTAATAATAGGAATAATGGATGTAATGATGATAACAGTAATGTAGTTGATTCATGGCATATGAAACTTGGTCATCCCAGTTTGGAAACTGTTAGAAATGTTTTAAATAATAATGGCATTTATTTTGAAAATGTACCTGTGAAACACACTTGCACACACTGCCAACTTGGCAAAAGTCACAAACTTCCTTTTAGTAAGTCTGAAACCATGTACAACAAACCCCTGGAGCTTGTCGCAGCTGATCTGTGGGGACCAGCACCACTAAACTCATACCAAGGACACATGTACTATTTATCCCTCGTTGATGCTTATTCAAGATACACGTGGATATACATGCTAAAAAACAAATCAGAAACATGCAATACAATAATTCAGTTTATAACTTTTATTGAAAAACAGACCAATTGCAATGTAAAAGCTATAAAAACAGATGGTGGGGGTGAGTTCAAACCACTCACAAAATTCTTCATCCAAAAGGGGATAAGACATAGGATAACCTGCCCCCACACATCTGAACAAAATGGTTTGGTCGAAAGAAAGCACAAACACATAGTTGAAACTGGTTTAACATTGCTATCACAAGGGGCATTACCAATGAAATATTGGAATGAAGCATTCAACACTTATGTGTATCTCATAAATAAATTATGTAACAACCCGAATTTTTACAACACGTTAAATCAAGAATCAAGACAGGATTAAACTTTAAATTCTGAATCAGTGAAACGGGCTATGCCATTGCGTTCGTCTCGGAAAAATACGCGAAATAGAGTCCGAAATTTTGTTAATCGGAGTCCGTATGACCCGGTTATGGCCCAAAGAAGATTTCTGAAAATTTGAATTTCGGAAACAGTTTTGGAAATCAGATCTGGGGCTAGGCGGGAAGTTTCCCCGCCTAGGCCATGTCGACAGGGCTGCCCAGACCAAGTCGACAGCCCTGTCGACTTGCCTGTCGACAGGGGGTGGCCGGGGCAAGCTGCCTGGTGCACCTGCTTGTCTCACCTGGTCTTGTTCTTGGGCTGGTTCTGGAAGCTTCCGAGATCTGATGGTCCTAATCTATCCTAGGGTTAATCTAAGGGCCTAAAACTATCCTGATCTCTATAAAAACACCCCTAAGCCCCCCCTAAACCCTCATAACTCACCCTCTCCACGAAGTGCTGCCCAAATGCAAAGTGATCATGGCCTCCATCTCAAATCCCTAGAGCCTATGCATTTAAATCGGGTTCAAATCAAAAGATGCAAGATTGCTACACCAAATAGAGGCCAAATCAACATTTCTATGCGAGTTTCATGATGGTTCTTCTTCAAAGGAGCCACCTTTCTTCGTCAAGATGATGCATGATCCCTTTCCTAAGCCTTGCCTAGGTAAGTTCTAGCTACTTTTAGATGGAAACGGTAGTTTTGATAATGACATGGGATAAAATGAGGCTAAACATGATTATGAGAACCTATATGAACCTTACCTTGCCTCTTGTGTTCATGATTATGATTTTAGGCCATGTGAGTGACTTAATCATGCCTCTCATGCTATGCATAGCCTAGTTTAACTTGCAAGTTTGGATCTTTATGCATGAAATGCTAGCATGAACCTTTAGGAACCACTTTATGTGTGAAACATTGGCTAAGACAAGATTTTGGGGCTTATGCATGTTTATGAACCCAAACCGCTTATGTTATCATGCAAGTTTGTGGCCAAATCCTTTATGAGATTATGCATGCTTATGGCCAATCCCCTCTTTTAAGTTGTGCATGTTTATGGCCAAACCCTTTTTGATAATATGCATGTTTGTGGCCGAATTCCCTTGTGACATTTTGTGTGTTTGTGGCCAAAACCCTTTTTATGACACTATGCATGTTCGAGTCCAATTTGTAGCCATAGTATTCCTACTATGTTGACTCGTCTATACTTACGTTGGAAACACGTTTTGGGGTTAGGTTAGACGAGCGTGAATATACATGAGAAACTTAACTTGAAGTTCCATGAAATATGATGTGAAATATGATTTGGGTTAAATGGGTATAACATGACAACATGCAACATTGAATATAGCATGTAAGTTAACATGTAAATATGCATAAAAACATAAGCTTGGGAATTTACCTATTAAGTTAGGTCTACCCATTGGGAATTTACCTATTAAGTTAGGTCTACACAATTGCTGAAAACTCGACTATGAACATGACACTAGACTAAACATGAAAGTGGCCAACTCGAGGTTGGGTTGAGTTTGCAACGTAAAACTACCCGGAACCGACCGGCCTAACTAGTAGTTGCAAACAATAGGACTCAATGTGAGAAGTTGGTCATGTTGTGCTTGAACCCGAGGTTAGACCAAGTTGTGGTGTAAATCTACCTGGACCCGCCCGGCTTAACTAGTAACCACAACAAAGTCTAATGTGAGAGGTTGGGGTGCATTAAATAATTAATGCCACATAATAGGGTTAAGTTAATTTGATTAATGAGGCTTAACCAAATATGACATGGAGAAATGGGATAAGTAATTTGATTAGGCTAATGATACTTAACAAAACATGATAGGGTTGGGTAGGTTAAGTAACTTGATTTGCCTAACGACACTTGACCATTTTTATACGACTAGTGGACGGGATCAAGTTAACCAACACTTAATCAATCCAACACGATAACGTGATAAGGTTAAGTAAATTTTCTTAACGACACTTAACCGTATAATACAGTTAATGGATGGGGTTAAGATTAGGCTTAACTAATCTAAACATGGTAATCGGATGGGGTTAAGTTAAACACTTAACTAATTTAACACGATGATTTGATGAGGTTAAGTGACCTATACTTAACCAATCTAACTCGTTAATTTGATGAGGTTAAGTTAACCTATACTTAACCAATCTAACGTGAAAACATGATAAGGCTAAGTCACGAATCGTTTCGAATACGCTTGACCGATTTGACTCGGTAATTTGATAGGGTCAAATTAATATATACTTAACCAATCTAAAATGATAATTAGACGAGGTTGAGTCATGGATTGCTTGATATACTTAACCAACTTGACACGTGGTCTGTAGGGTTAAGTCTTGGACTTGAATACTTAGCCAGTTTCGACATGTTTTGTAGATGGGTTAAGTTTTGAACTTAAGTGACACTTAACCCATTAGATAAACCCTAATTCGGAGGATTAGGTAAATAACCATAGTTAACAAGGATAATGGAAATAGGGCTAAGTGGTAAACCTTAGTTAAGAGAAACTAAGTAATAATTCTTAGTCAAGGAAATTTGGACCACTTCTTAGATAGATGAGTAACCCGATACGGTAGGTCATCGTTTAAGTATACGTGTAGGAGCAGACTATCTGATTTAGATAAAGGCTCCAGCGAACTGGGTAACGAAGCAGCGGCTTCGGGGAACGTGAGGATATTCTTGGTATCCCTCTGTGAGGTCGCAGATGATCATCCTGGGCTCACAAGAGGTTAAGGTCTGCGTTAGAAGAACCAAGAGTATGCCTTGGTTGCTATACGAGCGACCTAAAGACTGGGATGGATAGCAGTGAGTCAACGAATACATGATAGTGCCCTAGATAGCAAGTTCGTCGATCATCTACCATCTTGAGTCAAGCGTGTACGTGCGGAAAGGCAGGGAACACCCAACAGACCATAATTGCTATCTAATTATGGGTGAGGTAGGCCGTAGGATGTGGGCTGGCCGGAGTGTAGTTCTCATGCAAGATTTTTCTCTTGTGTTGCCTTTCACTAGTTGAGGGAGGGGTCTCGTGGGACCATAGCCACGTGTAGAAAAGCAGACCTTAGTATCTGCATCGGCAGATAAATCTAAAGCTCCCGACCGAGTCCTGTATTTCTTGGTTTGCCCTGTGACAGGACTCGGATGGCACGATGTGATACATGTGCATACAGTTATAGAAAAACGATTCACGATGAATGCGTGGGAAAAAGGGCGCGGTTGAGGGTTAACGTAATCCCTAGTGGCCTAGGTGGTTTAACCCAAACCGAAATGCGAAAGCGTGCAATAGGTAAGCGTAATCCCTAGTGGTGCTAGGTGGCGTAAGTCCTAGTAGTTCAAACGATGATTCATATGGAAGAGCCTAGCTAGAGCAAGGGTGACAGTCCAAACGATTTCAAGGATAATACGACATGAGGAAGCCCGTACGAGGTACGGCAAAGGACTGAACTTATATACATGGAAAGAAACATATGATTTGAGTAACCTATATATGCGATATATTAGGTTGACATGGACCATTACACGACTTTGAGTAAGGGACATTCATGGTTAACACATAACAAGGCTGGGATACTAGTACGAAGGGTGCAGAGCAAATATACATGTTAGAACTAGGAAGAATATGCATAATAGATACCTTGGGATGTTAGACGGGGTAGATACCTTGGGATAATGTACTCGATAGAAATCTGACGATGTGATGACTTGACTTATCATAACACCGTAGTTTATCATGATACCTTAGTTTACCTTGCCACAGTAGTTCAACCGGCTACCCTGGTTTATCTATCTTGTAGTTATCCTTATGTTTACTTTCAGTTTATGCATGTCATGTTACCTTTACCTGTTTTTATACTGGAAGTAGATATGACTTACTCAGTCTTTTTGACTGACCTGTTTTGTTTCGCCTCTTTTCTTCCGTTTCCCCCCCCCCCCCAGGTTTCAGGGAGGAAACAATGTTGTTTAGTTCGGGCTTCTTCTGCTTGAAGGTCATCATGGATGGCTTGGACTTCTCTTGGCTATGGCTACTTTACTATTTTAATTGGGGAATAATTTATCAAAAAGGTTTCATGCTTCTTTATTTCGGCAAGACAGGTTTTGATGTACTCTGATGTAAAAAGGCTTTTGACCTCATTTATTAATGTTATGAAAGTTTGTTTTTACTTCCGCTATTTTATATGTTCTGTCTTGTGATGTTTCTGTGCATGTTTACCAATAATGCCCCTCTAAAGCTGGTGCATTCCTTTGCGAGTGACCCTAGCGGAGGCGGGGTGTTACATTTGGTATCAGAGCAGAAGGTTACTAGACTGGGCAAAAGTTTTTTTAAAAGACCTTCTGAGAAGTATTTGAAAAACCGTTTACAAAGAAGCATTTTGCAAGAAAATTTTCTTTTAAGAAAAAGGCTATTCCCCAAAGGACATTAGCATTATCCTTGCTTCCTTGATTTAATCTCTTTTCCTTTCTTTCCTCCATCTGTAGTCACAGTGGTTTTGACTGCGACTAGTCTTTCTAGCTGCGTAAGTGTTTCCCGTACGATGGAGGTGGTTCTCGAGAGACCGTTGCAGAGTTGTGCATGAAAGGATAGTAAGAACAAGGATAAAGGATACGAGTTCAGGGATAAGCAACATGTTGGTATGGCTGAGTCCTAAAAGGAGGGAGAAAGATGAACAATGAAACCCATGATGAGAGGGTACCTTTGGCATAGTGAAACGGGATAGATAGTTAAGTATCATGGGACAAGGACAAGATCATCGGGAGGGCAATAGTATGCTCTCATTTCTAGGGTACCTCAGAAGGAGGGTAACGATCTTGTTAAAGGTTTAGCTTTTCTTCTCTATCATCCTGTCGGGACTTTATTTTGATCACCGCATCTTTTAAGTCCGCTTCGATAGTTGAGTCTCTGCACCTTAGTACTAGCATAGGAGGGGATCCCGTTTTTGTCCCAAGTCCAATTGGAAGATCGGTCCATTTATTCATGACTTGTTTGGATTTGAGAATGTCTATGCCAAGTATTGAGCTTGGAAATAATGCTTATGTTTATAAGCTATGGATGGATTCTAAGGATGAAGTGGTTATCCAGTAAGGGGTGCCACTCTCGGTTTTAGAAGGAGGGTAGTTAGACTCTTGGCTTGCTTTGGTAATACCCTTGAAGTATCGCGTAACCTTTTGGGTTCTGTCATGATTAGTTACTTAGAATCCCTAGATGCCTTTGTTGGGAATTAGAAACCCGATCGAGTGGTGTTCGCTAATAAAACGGATGGTTTACTTCGCTTATGTATGGGTTATGGGAATTACCCTAGTAAGTGCGCATGGTAACCTGTTTACTTGCAAGGGAAAGTTTTTCTACGTGGAATACCTTGTGGTACGAGGTCCAGGATTCACTAATGAAATTTTGGAAAGCTTGTGTGGAATCATGAGTACGCAGTCCTGTTTGCGCCAAGTATTCGAGAAGGAGAATAAGTGCAAGTGGAACGAGAGGCGACGAGGAAATGAGTTCCAACTCATGTTATGGAAACAGGAAATAAGAAGTTGCGAAATCGTGAAGTTAAAGGACGGTCAAGGCACGATGGAACTAAGCTCAAGAAAATGTGACTCAGAAGGATGAAGACTAGATGCGCGCATGATATCTCTTTTGGGAATATATCCTCGATCCCTGTTTTTTTTCTGTTGAGCTTGCTTGTAGGCTATCTTTTATGGATATCCTCCCGGTCCTGTCTCTGTTACAAACCCCGTACGGAGTTTGTTTTGTTTATCTTCTCGACCCTGTTTCAGGGAATCCTAGGTAGAACCCTATGGATGTAAACATGTATTTGAAACATGTTATGATTGATATGGTTGCAATTGGTTGCAAGTGGTTGCTCGTGGATGCGCGAATACATATTAGATACTAGCTCGACTCGGTCACATTTTATATTGCATATGCACGAGTATTTATACTTGTTTATGGATGAAATCGAATGTGTTATCATGCGGTTGTTGCATATGAATGAATGATTGTGCACGCATATAGTATCTATGTGACTAGGACTATTTGCATACATGTTGGATTCATGGCACTATACATATTTTGCATTAGAAAGATTATTCAGGCCTGATCATTAGCATTAGCTAAGGAACATGTACACACACGTTTTGCATACATTCATGAAGCATTAGGAGTCGTCTAAGGACAATGGTTGCTTGTGGATGATGGTTTGAGTAGATGGATGATGGATGGTAGGATATGTTCTTCCTAACTTGGAGATTTCGGGGATGAAATCCTAAAAGGTGGGGAGAATGTAACAACCCGAATTTTTACAACACGTTAAATCAAGAATCAAGACAGAATTAAACTTTAAATTCTGAATCAAGTGAAACGGGCTATGCCATTGCGTTCGTCTCGGAAAAATACGCGAAATAGAGTCCGAAATTTTGTTAATCGGAGTCCGTATGACCCGGTTATGGCCCAAAGAAGATTTCTGAAAATTTGAATTTCGGAAACAGTTTTGGAAATCAGATCTGGGGCTAGGCGGGAAGTTTCCCCGCCTAGGCCATGTCGACAGGGCTGCCCAGACCAAGTCGACAGCCCTGTCGACTTGCCTATCGACAGGGGGTGGCCGGGGCAAGCTGCCTGGTGCACCTGCTTGTCTCACCTGGTCTTGTTCTTGGGCTGGTTCTGGAAGCTTCCGAGATCTGATGGTCCTAATCTATCCTAGGGTTAATCTAAGGGCCTAAAACTATCCTAATCTCTATAAAAACACCCCTAAGCCCCCCCTAAACCCTCATAAAGTGCTGCCCAAATGCAAAGTGATCATGGCCTCCATCTCAAATCCCTAGAGCCTATGCATTTAAATCGGGTTCAAATCAAAAGATGCAAGCTTGCTACACCAAATAAAGGCCAAATCAACATTTCTATGCGAGTTTCATGATGGTTCTTCTTCAAAGGAGCCACCTTTCTTCGTCAAGATGATGCATGATCCCTTTCCTAAGCCTTGCCTAGGTAAGTTCTAGCTACTTTTAGATGGAAACGGTAGTTTTGATAATGACATAGGATAAAATGAGGCTAAACATGATTATGCGAACCTATATGAACCTTACCTTGCCTCTTGTGTTCATGATTATGATTTTAGGCCATGTGAGTGACTTAATCATGCCTCTCATGCTATGCATAGCCTAGTTTAACTTGCAAGTTTGGATCTTTATGCATGAAATGCTAGCATGAACCTTTAGGAACCACTTTATGTGTGAAACATTGGCTAAGACAAGATTTTGGGGCTTATGCATGTTTATGAACCCAAACCCCTTATGTTATCATGCAAGTTTGTGGCCAAATCCTTTATGAGATTATGCATGCTTATGGCCAATCCCCTCTTTTAAGTTGTGCATGTTTATGGCCAAACCCTTTTTGATAATATGCATGTTTGTGGCCGAATTCCCTTGTGACATTTTGTGTGTTTGTGGCCAAAACCCTTTTTATGACACTATGCATGTTCGAGGCCAATTTGTAGCCATAGTATTCCTACTATGTTGACTCGTCTATACTTACGCTGGAAACACGTTTTGGGGTTAGGTTAGACGAGCGTGAATATACATGAGAAACTTAACTTGAAGTTCCATGAAATATGATGTGAAGTATAATTTGGGTTAAATGGGTATAACATGACAACATGCAACATTGAATATAGCATGTAAGTTAACATGTAAATATGCATAAAAACATAAGCTTGGGAATTTACCTATTAAGTTAGGTCTACACATTGGGAATTTACCTATTAAGTTAGGTCTACCCAATTGCTGAAAACTCGACTATGAACATGACACTAGACTAAACATGAAAGTGGCCAACTTGAGGTTGGGTTGAGTTTGCAACGTAAAACTACCCAGAACCGACCGGCCTAACTAGTAGTTGCAAACAATAGGACTCAATGTGAGAAGTTGGTCATGTTGTGCTTGAACCCGAGGTTAGACCAAGTTGTGGTGTAAATCTACCCGGACCCGCCCGGCTTAACTAGTAACCACAACAAAGTCTAATGTGAGAGGTTGGGGTGCATTAAATAATTAATGCCACATAATAGGGTTAAGTTAATTTGATTAATGAGGCTTAACCAAATATGACATGGACAAATGGGATAAGTAATTTGATTAGGCTAATGATACTTAACAAAACATGATAGGGTTGGGTAGGTTAGGTAACTTGATTTACCTAACGACACTTGACCATTTTTATACGACTAGTGGACGGGATCAAGTTAACCAACACTTAATCAATCCAACACGATAACGTGATAAGGTTAAGTAAATTTTCTTAATGACACTTAACCGTATAATACAGTTAATGGATGGGGTTAAGATTAGGCTTAACTAATCTAAACATGGTAATCGGATGGGGTTAAGTTAAACACTTAACTAATTTAACACGATGATTTGATGAGGTTAAGTGACCTATACTTAACCAATCTAACTCGTTAATTTGATGAGGTTAAGTTAACCTATACTTAACCAATCTAACGTGAAAACATGATAAGGCTAAGTCACGAATCGTTTCGAATACGCTTGACCGATTTGACTCGGTAATTTGATAGGGTCAAATTAATATATACTTAACCAATCTAAAATGATAATTAGACGAGGTTGAGTCATGGATTGCTTGATATACTTAACCAACTTGACACGTGGTCTGTAGGGTTAAGTCTTGGACTTGGATACTTAGCCAGTTTCGACATGTTTTGTAGATGGGTTAAGTTTTGAACTTAAGTGACACTTAACCCATTAGATAAACCCTAATTCGGAGGATTAGGTAAATAACCATAGTTAACAAGGATAATGGAAATAGGGCTAAGTGGTAAACCTTAGTTAAGAGAAACTAAGTAATAATTCTTAGTCAAGGAAATTTGGACCACTTCTTAGATAGATGAGTAACCCGATACGGTAGGTCATCGTTTAAGTATACGTGTAGGAGCAGACTATCTGATTTAGATAAAGGCTCCAGCGAACTGGGTAACGAAGCAGCGGCTTCGGGGAACGTGAGGATATTCTTGGTATCCCTCTGTGAGGTCGCAGATGATCATCCTGGGCTCACAAGAGGTTAAGGTCTGCGTTAGAAGAACCAAGAGTATGCCTTGGTTGCTATACGAGCGGCCTAAAGACTGGGATGGATAGCAGTGAGTCAACGAATACATGATAGTGCCCTAGATAGCAAGTTCGTCGATCATCTACCATCTTGAGTCAAGCGTGTACGTGCGGAAAGGCAGGGAACACCCAACAGACCATAATTGCTATCTAATTATGGGTGAGGTAGGCCGTAGGATGTGGGCTGGCCGGAGTGTAGTTCTCATGCAAGATTTTCTCTTGTGTTGCCTTTCACTAGTTGAGGGAGGGGTCTTGTGGGACCATAGCCATGTGTAGAAAAGCAGACCTTAGTATCTGCATCGGCAGATAAATCTAAAGCTCCCGACCGAGTCCTGTATTTCTTGGTTTGCCCTGTGACAGGACTCGGATGGCACGATGTGATACATGTGCATACAGTTATTGAAAAACGATTCACGATGAATGCATGGGAAAAAGGGCGCGGTTGAGGGTTTGCGTAATCCCTAGTGGCCTAGGTGGTTTAACCCAAACCGAAATGCGAAAGCGTGCAATAGGTAAGCGTAATCCCTAGTGGTGCTAGGTGGCGTAAGTCCTAGTAGTTCAAACGATGATTCATATGGAAGAGCCTAGCTAGAGCAAGGGTGACAGTCCAAACGATTTCAAGGATAATACGACATGAGGAAGCCCGTACGAGGTACGGCAAAGGACTGAACTTATATACATGGAAAGAAACATATGATTTGAGTAACCTATATATGCGATATATTAGGTTGACATGGACCATTACACGACTTTGAGTAAGGGACATTCATGGTTAACACATAACAAGGCTGGGATACTAGTACGAAGGGTGCAGAGCAAATATACTTGTTAGAACTAGGAAGAATATACATAATAGATACCTTGGGATGTTAGACGGGGTAGATACCTTGGGATAATGTACTCGATAGAAATCTAACGATGTGATGACTTGACTTATCATAACACCGTAGTTTATCATGATACCTTAGTTTACCTTGCCACAGTAGTTCAACCGGCTACCCTGGTTTATTTATCTTGTAGTTATCCTTATGTTTACTTTCAGTTTATGCATGTCATGTTACCTTTACCTGTTTTTATACTGGAAGTAGATAGGACTTACTCAGTCTTTTTGACTGACCCATTTTGTTTCGCCTCTTTTCTTCCGTTTCCCCCCCCCCCCCAGGTTTCAGGGAGGAAACAATGCTGTTTAGTTCGGGCTTCTTCTGCTTGAAGGTCATCATGGATGGCTTGGACTTCTCTTGGCTATGGCTACTTTACTGTTTTAATTGGGGAATAATTTATCAAAAAGGTTTCATGCTTCTTTATTTCGGCAAGACAGGTTTTGATGTACTCTGATGTAAAAAGGCTTTTGACCTCATTTATTAATGTTATGAAAGTTTGTTTTTACTTCCGCTATTTTATATGTTCTGTCTTGTGATGTTTCTGTGCATGTTTACCAATAATGCCCCTCTAAAGCTAGTGCATTCCTTTGCGAGTGACCCTAGCGGAGGCGGGGTGTTACAAATTACCTACAAAAGTGTTGAACAGTTGAACCCCGCATGAAATGATATTCAATGAAAAACCAGACTATAAAATATTGAAGAACTTTGGGTGCCTATTCTTTCCATGCCTAAGGGACTACAACATGCACAAACTTAGCATGAGATCATGCCCATGCATTTTTATTTGTTACCCACAAAATCAAAAGGGCTATAAATGCTTGGCCAAAAATGGAAAAATTTAGATATCAAGGCATGCCATATTTGATGAAAATGTCTTTCCATATGCAGGTAAACAAGCTACAAAGGAAGAGTGCAGACAAGATCATGGAATCAAAGTTATCAATATGCCACCACTGATGGAGCAAGAGACAAACAGTAACAACAACAAAGAGGGACATGACACATGCAACATACACACACATACAAGCAATACTCAAACAAACGCAGATGATGGTAACAATGAAGAAACTTACAGCAATCAGCAAGAACATGAAAGCGAGGAAAGCAACAGTGACAGAATCAACGCAGACCATCAACCTCAAGCACAAGAAACACAAACCGGACATCACATGGTGACTAGATCAAAACATGGGATTTTCAAACCCAAGGTATATAATCTATCATTGAATGAGGTTGAACCAGGAAATTATAGTGAAGCAGCCAAATCTGGAAAGTGGAAACAAGCTATGAATGACGAATACGAGGCATTAATGAAAAATAAAACTTGGAGTTTGGTTGCACCACCCACTCACAAGAACGTCATAGGATGCAGATGGACATACAAAATAAAAAGGAAGGCAGATGGGAGCACAGACAAATATAAGGCCAGACTCGTCGCTAAAGGATACGCTCAACAGTTTGGATTCGATTTTAACGAGACTTTTTCACCAGTCATAAAACCCACAACAATTAGAATCATTATGACTATAACTTTGTGTAAAAAATGGAATATCAAGCAATAAGACGTGAATAATGCTTTCCTAAACGGCGAGTTAACTGAAGAAGTCTATATGCAGCAACCAGAGGGATATGAGGTTAACAGTGGCGATAAACATTTAGTATGCAAGCTGCACAAAGCTATATACGGCCTCAAACAAGCATCGAGGGCATGGTATGAAAAGTTAAAGCTAACCCTATCTAGAATTGGTTTCTCACAAATAAAATCCGACAACTCCCTATACATGAAAAAGGATAATGAAAATGTCGTATACATCCTTGTATACGTGGATGACATGCTAATAACAGGGAATGACACATAGGAAATCAACAGGATCATAAAAGTTCTCGACCAAAGCTTTGCCATCAAAGATCTTGGCGAATTAAATTATTTCTTAGGGATTCAAATCAAAAGAAATGAAAATGAAATGTTCCTATCTCAACAGAGTTATATTGCTAAAATTTTACAAAGGGCCAACATGCATCAAGCTAAATCTCTACCAACACCAATGACCAGCAGTTCACGCCTATCTAAATTTAAAGGTGAAGCCATTAATAATGCTACTCAATACAGAAGTATAATTGGAGCATTACAATATGCAACAATTACATGACCAGACATATGCTATAGCGTTAACAAACTAAGCCAATACATGCAAAATCCGTTATCTGAACATTGGATAGCCATCAAGAGGTTGTTGAGATACCTGCAAGGAACTAGACACCATGGAATAACAATAACTGCCGATAAATAAATGAGCTTACAAGGATTCAGTGACGCAGACTGGGCTAATGACATTGATGACAGAAGGTCCGTATCGGGATACTGCGTGTTTCTTGGCACAAATCTTGTCTCATGGTGCAACAAGAAGCAGACAACCACATCGAGGTCAAGCACTGAAGCGGAGTACCGTGCTCTTGCTAGCGCCACCGCTGAAATCTCGTGGATTGAGTCACTATTACACGAATTAGGTTGCACTCCTAAAAGAAAATCAGTCATCTGGTGCGACAATAGAGGGACAGTATCATTGTCTCTCAATCTGTGAAAACCCGTAACTTCCCCGTAAAGGAAAGCGGCGGATAGTTCGAGAATAAGCCACAACAGAACGCAGACAAAAGAACATTTCATTGTATATTACAAAAATGCATCAGATTACAAGAATATACAGAGTATAAATGAATATTACACAGAAATATCAGAGATTTAAATTACAATTAAATACATCGCAGCGGAAAATAATACAATACACAACTAGAAGAGATATACGGATACAAAGCTTTCCCGATATCATTCCAGCCGTAAACCAGGATCCTGTGAATATAAATCTGCAAAACCAAAACTACTAGCTGCCCGTGTCAAAATAAGGGCACCCAGAGTTTAGGTTAAAACAATAAACTCCAGGTCAGTCATGTGACTGGTGTGAGAACGAAAACAGTTATTATCTTTATTTTCAAAGTTAGGTAAATCAAGGGACCACGCCGTATAACACGGAACGGGTTTCCTCCAAAGAATACCAGTGCATAAAACAACAGCGCAATGCTAAATAAAGAAAAATGAAGCTATTATAAGACCCAGGTCCTATCACACAATGCAACGCAAGCCGGGGGATAGGGTTTTCCCTTATAACAGCCAAAGAATGCTTGATACGTTTAAAACAGATTATTTGATACTATAATAAGTGTATAGTGTATAAAACAACTTCAAATCATAAGTATCAATCATAGACGGCATGAATGACCCATACCACTATGTCTCCATATATAAGTTTACAATCAAAACCGCAATGTCGTATTGGAAGTTGGGTTATCATTTATGGTATGAACCGAGGCTAGGGGCAAGATCCTCACCGATTCGAGACTGTCTAGTCCGAGTCTCAGGATCAGAGCTCGAGTGACCCTTGGATCGTCAGGGCCGGTCCACCGATGTGGATTATTATGCCTGAACACTGCGTTTCCCCGCCCTTTGGGGCGTAAGCCTGGCCCGTCAGCCGACCAGAAGCATCGGCCGAAACCGATATCACGAGGCGCCTCGCTTTTCAGCAAGTAATAATAAGCAACATCCACATGAGTCAAACTCGTCAGCCAGTTCAAGCACTGACGCCACTCCTAACTAGAAAGAAACGCATGTCCTCCCTGATGTCCGTCTCCCGTTTTTGGTTCATACCGGGTGTGATACTCGCGAATCAGCGTTACACAAAGCTACGCCACACAAGGCCGTGCTTTGATCATCAACCACAAGACTTTACTTTTCAACCAAAGCCTTGATCCATGCAACCCAGCATGCCACATTGTCAGTCCATACTGTACCACTGATTTCTACCAATATATAACCTCTAGGCTCGTACGTCTCAGAGAAGGGTGTATAGCAAGAGAATAAATTCTCTGCCACCAAACAGATATATATTTAGCAGAGATCACCAAATACAGTATAAAGGAATACAACATCAGACACACTATCCATTTACAAGTCCGTTCTGGGTCTGAACGAAACCGGAGGCACCTTGTACCTCGCATATCCATCGATCTCCAAGTACGTCTGGACGATCACCAACTGTTTCCATCTTCTTGGGTGTACAGCCCAATCAAGATCGTCAGTAATCACCCAAACGACGTGAAGACTTCCGGTCTTCGACCACCGTCTTCATCTTCGACTTATCGTCGTATCAGTTATTCAGAATGGGATAAACCCGGTCTTTCCGAACAACCCGCGTATATTAAAAATAAATGTTACACAAACACAACATACGCCTCATTCCAATTCATTAGTTACTAACCGTAAATCAGTAAGAGAGCAATTCCCTAAATATTAACCCCGAAGGCCAAAACCAACATCAGATCAATATCCGGGAAACCATTCCCCTTAACTAACCTTCAACTAGTTTCTAAATTTCAATTCTTAGGGAAAGGTTCCCATTAATTTTATCCAAGATAAATTCTTCAAAATTTATCCTTTAATCTTCCTTTGGATGTCATTTCAAACCAAATTATGGTTTTCCAAACTAGTCGAGATTAGCGAACCATACCGAAGTAATTATTTAATTTATTTCCCAATCCCAACCTATTCATCCCATGAAGCAAAACTGGTAATACTCCATATTTAACATCACAGTGTTCGGTAAAATTAATTACCATTTCACGTTCAAATCTGATTAAAGATTTAACTATCGCTTTGGATCAAAACTGGTGATACTCCATTCTCGCTTATTTTCTAAAGTTGATAATTTAAATTATCAATCCACATTTCAATTTAATTGAAGATCCATTAAAACTCTTTTTACTAGGTTAAAGAACTAGTGTCATTTAAAACACAGTTCACGATAAACCCAAATCACATTCTATTTATCATCGGGTTAAAGAACTAGTGTTATTTAAAACACTGTTCATGATAAACCCATGAATCAATTCTATTTAAACCCATTTCAAATCCAATTTATTTATTTAAAAATAAATGGGTTTTAATTGCAGTTCAAAACTAGTTCATTTCGATAAAAATCTATTTTTATCTTTTCAAATATGGAATTTTTCATCTCAATTTTTCCCAAATCCTTTCTTATGATTTTACACAAATTATTGACATTTTTAATAATTTTATCAAGGCCCGTACAGTCGATTTCCATCAACGGCCATCGAACTGCACTTACAGCGACCTTTTTCGAATTTGATTTGGACATAACTCCAAATCCAACCGTTAGATTTCAAATTTCTAATATTCGTTAGAAAGCTCTTTTCGATACAAACCCAACGGTTCTGGTTTTAGGAGAATCCGACGGTCGGATCTCCCGTAATGTCCGTTTGAAATCAATGGTCGAAATTCGCGAACTGCCGCGGCGCGTTCTATTCAGGCCATTATATTATATATATATATATAATATAATATATATAATATATATTTCATCGATTACTATTTAAAACGAATTTTATAAATAGTTTTGAATTCGTTTCAAAAACAATTTCAACTTCCATCTCAATTCAAATCAAAATTGAATCTTTCCTTATAAATTCGTTTTAAATTCATTTCTATTCAATTCAAGTTTCAATTCAATTTGAGTTCATTTCAATTCGTTTTAAATTCAATTCGAATTCGTTCTATATTCAATTCATTTCGAAATCGTTTTATATTCAATTCATTTCCAAATCGTTTTCAATTCATTTCGAAATCGTTTTCAATTCATTTCATTTCGAAATCGTTTTCAATTCATTTCGAAATCGTTTTATATTCAATTCATTTCGAAATCGTTTTCAATTCATTTCGAAATCGTTTTATATTCAATTCATTTCGAAATCGTTTTATATTCAATTCATTTCGAAATCGTTTTCAATTCATTTCGAAATCGTTTTCAATTCATTTCATTTCGAAATCGTTTTATATTCAATTCATTTCGAAATATTCGATTTCAAAATTACTTTTCAATATTCATTTTAAAATGAATAAAACCGATATAAATATCGTTCACGTCAAAATAGCGTCAATCTAATCAACACGGCTTCATATATTCCTTTATTCTATTCAACAAATGAATATTTATTTTTGTCAACACACGACTAATCTCAGCGAATGAGTACTGTCCACGTGTGACTATTTTTGTTAAATTATTTCGTTCAACACATGACTAATCTCAACGGATGAGTACAGTCAACACATGAACCTTTATTTAATAGTGATAAAGATATAAAATTTATTGTTAAAATATTACGTTCAACACATGACTAATCTCACGAATGAGTACAGTCAACACATGAACCTTTATTTAATAGTGATAAAGATATAAAATTTATTGTTAAAATATTACGTTCAACACATGACTAATCTCACGAATGAGTACAGTCAACACATGAACCTTTACTTTATAATATTCTTTATTTTTCCGATTGGAATGAGGCCCAATCAATCACCATATAAAATTAATTATATGGATTTTCATACAACACATGTATATAATAGCATTGAAAAATAATCAACCATCACCCAAAGTGCACTACACTGTATAAGCATCAAATATAGATATATAACGCTTATAACAGCCTGTCAATAAATCGATCGACATATTTAATCAATCAGGATGAGTGAACTTCATATTTCATCCCAACACCCGTGTGGGGTTTCAAACAATCAAACACAGATTTTATTTGTGCAGTTGGGCGATGTGTAAAATTTATCGTCCCAATCAATGTCCTTCAAATAGGTGTACATAAACAAACCGTCCGGTTTGTAAATGAATATTTTATTTTATTCACTTCACGTTAAAAATTATATTTTTAACGATAAAACATTTTATTTTAACATATGAATTTCTATTCAGTTCATTCTTTAAATAAAATGATATTTTTATTTTTCTAACTTATTTTAGAAAATTTCGGCGGCATAACGGCACGATACTAGAAACGGGACGAGGCCTAGCCTTATCCCCGGTCTAGTGAAGGCCCACGCCATTCACACATCAATCAAATCCATTCATTTCACCAAATAATTTAATTCAAACCAAATAATCTAACCAACTACACAACCAAACAAACAAGTCCATGGTCTATGGACGATTGTGTCGGGTGCTACTAAGCACCGTCTGCATCCTAGTATATATATATAACTAGAAAAGAAATTGAGGGGTGAGAAATTCTCACCGATAGCTATCCAACCGTCTCGACTCTTCTTTTGCAGAAGTCTTCGTCGTCCTCGCCTTTTTGTCATCTTCGTTGCCCGTATTCTCTACATATGTTAAAATCGAATTTTTTACTTCGCTATTCAATATATAAAAATCGAATTTTTTACTTTGCTATTCAATATATAAAAATTGAATTTTTTCTTTGCTATTCAATATATAAAAATCAAATTTTTACATCGCTATTCAATATATAAAAATCGAATTTTTACTTCGCTATTCAATATATAAAAATCGAATTTTTTCTTTGCTATTCAATATATAAAAATCTAATTTTTACTTCGCTATTCAATATGTAAAAATCGAATTTTTTCTTTGCTATTCAATATATAAAAATCGAATTTTTACTTCGCTATTCACTATATAAAAATCGAATTTTTTCTTTGCTATTCAATATATAAAAATCGAATTTTTACTTCGCTATTCAATATATAAAAATCGAATTTTTTACTTCGCTATTCAATATATAAAAATCGAAATTTTACTTCGCTATTCAATATATAAAAATCGAATTTTTTCTTTGCTATTCAATATATAAAAATCGAATTTTTACTTCGCTATTCAATATATAAAAATCGAATTTTTTCTTTGCTATTCAATATATAAAAATCGAATTTTTTTCTTCGCTATTCAATATATAAAAATCGAATTTTTAAACCCAGGCTATTTTTATTTTAAAAATCCTTTTATATTTTTAAAGCTCCTTGCTTTTATATTTTTAAAATCATATCCTATTTCTATTTTTAAAAACAAAGCCTTCTTCTATTTTTAAAAACAAAGCCTTCTTCTATTTTTAAAAACAAAGTCTTCTTCTATATTTTAAAACACCTTTATTTATAATTTCAAAGCAATGTCAATCTTAGTTTCTAAACAATAAAATAAACTAAATTGAATTAGGACTTTTAAATTAACCTTAATTCCTTTTCCATCTTCGTCTGCTGTTGCTTGAACCATGCCCACCATTAGGGTTTCGAAACCAACGCCACGCCGTTTGACTGGAGGACGAACCGAGGTACCTACGATGTCGGCCTCTCTGATTTCTCCCCACGCCTGAGGTGGTGCTACGCTCGAGCTCGCCATCAGCTCGTACGATGCCTTCGAACGACGCAGCTTTGAGCGCCGTGAACCCCTAACTCGATCGAGGATAATCGATCATCGATATATGAATCTCAAGATCTTAGGGGCTAGTTGCTTTTTATCTATTAAGTTTTGATTATTACTTCATGGATTAGGAGGAAAATGAAGAAGATGAGAGGGGCTTTGTAATCGTTCATCGCGGTTTGAATTTGGGGGTGGGTTCTGGGGTTGACCGTGAGAATGAGTTGACCTAGGGTTTGGAAGATCCTTTTATATAGAATTTTAATATTATTTAATTCAAAATTATGTGTTTTTGCAATATAAACTCCAATTCAAATCCACCAACTATCGTCCCTAGCAAAATACCCCCATTCCGAACACAATGGGATATGTATCGTAGTCTGATTCGATTGTTTGAATCAGTTTCCGTTGAATTTAAAGTATAATTCTTTATATATTCCATTTAAACCCACTTTTCAATTTACCGGGGCCACCTACTAACTAGAAAAATTCCAGAAAAATATTTTCTAGCTTCGTATTGACGATACGGTCCTAACAAAACTAATTTCGACAAATTCTGAGACCGTTTGAAAAATGGTCATTTTCCAGTCGATTAAAATCAACTAAAACTGGACAAACGCGTTTTCCTTCGCCACGCTCACATATTGATTCGAAAAATTATGAAATTTGAAACCTAATAATAATTTGACACTGCGGATCCAACAAAAGTGGTTTCGTCGAAATCCGAGGTCGTTTGCAAAATGGCTATTTTTAAGGGCCGGAATTCCATAGCGACTATTCAGAATTTTCAACTGGACATATCTTTTTATCCCCGCTATGAAATTTTGATTTTTCGAGTTCGTTGGAAAGATATTCACAAATAGATCCTATTATTTTTGGTTTCACTAAAATCCGGTTTGTTTTGCACCCGGTACATTCAATTGAAGTTTGAAATCGAATTATCGAACTACCGCGCCATTTTCAATTCCTTTTATAATTATATATATTCTAACGACGACGTATATAATATATACGTTCGAATTATATTCAAAATAAATTTCTCGTCGATATTATTTAAAATAATTCATTTTAAATAATCAAAATTCGCTAAAATTGCCAAAATAAAAATTTTAAACTGGCCCAGATTTTCGGGTTGTTACAATCTCCCCCACTTAAAACTTTTCGTCCCCGAAAAGGAACAAAGCCGAAAGTTGTTTAACAATTCAACTCAACTTCCATTGTTTTGATTACGGCTTAAGTTCTTCAACTTTTCAGTTTCTAAGAACTTTTCAAAAATTTCAAAAATTTGGCTAACACCCTAAATTTTTGAAAAATTTCGCCATAACCTCCCCTGCACCGGGAGCCACGGGAAAATCCCGAAATTTCCATATAGGCCTACTGATCTCAAAAAGAAAAAGAAAAAGCCAAGCGGCTAGCCAGTAGGCTCATAAAATCATCATCACCCAAACAAAACAGTAAATTATGTAGTAAACATGTACCTATTTGTCGGGCAAACAAATTTTATTCTCTGCTCTAGCCTCCTTGCTATGACCTGTTCAATGTAAGTACATGTATATGCAAGCAAATGCGACAAATTTTCAATACAATTCAATATTTGATACAATTAGGCGTAATGGTTCAAAATTATCAAACAAATAAATAAACAATACAAACATCAATCCATTAGTTGATTAGCTTTTCAAATTCATAACTTTGATACATAGTCAAAAAATCAGATTTTTGATGCCAAATCACAACAACAAGCCCTATCTAATTTTGGTTCTCACACCAGTCAATAGGAAATATATAGAAATCTCACTTTCGTCACTCGAATATAAACACTGATAATGTGATCACAATTATCAGCATCATCCCCAGGCGATTAGAGTGTGATTCTATATCTATCCAGTATATTAAAACTTCAAATATACGCGGATCAGACGTATACGCAAAATCTTTATATACTGGAATGTCCAAATCAATATAAATAAATAATCAAATACGAATATTTGATTTAAATTTTCAAAACAAAGATTGTTTTCACTTTTATTTTAAAAATTTACTCTTCACACTCGTTCTAGGATACTACTGATCCTATCTCTAACGAGTCATTCTCGTTGGATATTACTAATCCAATTTCTGATGAATTCTTTCGTATGGTTCTAATGTGTCTTGTTCTCTGAGCTTTGTAAACCAAAGCTCTGATACCAACTGTGAAAACCCGTAACTTCCCCGTAAAGGAAAGCGGCGGATAGTTCGAGAACAAGCCACAACAGAACGCAGACAAAAGAACATTTCATTGTATATTACAAAAATGCATCAGATTACAAGAATATACAGAGTATAAATGAATATTACACAGAAATATCAGAGATTTAAATTACAATTAAATACATCGCAGCGGAAAATAATACAATACACAACTAGAAGAGATATACGGATACAAAGCTTTCCAGATATCATTCCAGCCGTAAACCAAGATCCTGTGAATATAAATCTGCAAAACCAAAACTACTAGCGGCCCGTGTCAAAATAAGGGCACCCAGAGTTTGGGTTAAAACAATAAACTCCAGGTCAGTCATGTGACTGGTGTGAGAACGAAAACAGTTATTATCTTTATTTTCAAAGTTAGGTAAATCAAGGGACCACGCCGTATAACACGGAACGGGTTTCCTCCCAAGAATACCAGTTCATAAAACAACAGCGCAATGCTAAATAAAGAAAAATGAAGCTATTATAAGACCCAGGTCCTATCACACAATGCAACGCAAGCCGGGGGATAGGGTTTTCCCTTATAACAGCCAAAGAATGCTTGATACGTTTAAAACAGATTATTTGATACTATAATAAGTGCATAGTGTATAAAACAACTTCAAATCATAAGTATCAATCATAGACGGCATGAATGACCCATATCACTATGTCGCCATATATAAGTTTACAATCAAAACCGCAATGTCGTATTGGAAGTTGGGTTATCATTTATGGTATGAACCGAGGCTAGGGGCAAGATCCTCACCGATTCGAGACTGTCTAGTCCGAGTCTCAGGATCAGAGCTCGAGTGACCCTTGGATCGTCAGGGCCGGTCCATCGATGTGGATTATTATGCCTGAACACTGCGTTTCCTCGCCCTTTGGGGCATAAGCCTGGCCCGTCAGCCGACCAGAAGCATCGGCCGAAACCGATATCACGAGGCGCCTCGCTTTTCAGCAAGTAATAATAAGCAACATCCACGTGAGTCAAACTCGTCAGCCAGTTCAAGCACTGACGCCACTCCTAACTAGAAAGAAACGAATGTCCTCCCTGATGTCCGTCTCCCGTTTTTGGTTCATACCGGGTGTGATACTCGCGAATCAGCGTTACACAAAGCTACGCCACACAAGGCCGTGCTTTGATCATCAACCACAAGACTTTGCTTTTCAACAAAAGCCTTGATCCATGCAACTCAGCATGCCACATTGTCAGTCCATACTGTACCACTGATTTCTACCAATATATAACCTCTAGGCTCATACGTCTCAGAGAAGGGTGTATAGCAAGAGAATAAATTCTCTGCCACCAAACAGATATATATTTAGCAGAGATCACCAAATACAGTATAAAGGAATACAACGTCAGACACACTATCCATTTACAAGTCCGTTCTGGGTCTGAACGAAACCGGAGGCACCTTGTACCTCGCATATCCATCGATCTCCAAGTACGTCTGGACGATCACCAACTGTTTCCATCTTCTTGGGTGTACAGCCCAATCAAGATTGTCAGTAATCACCCAAACGACGTGAAGACTTCTGGTCTTCGACCACCGTCTTCATCTTCGACTTATCGTCGTATTAGTTATTCAGAATGAGATAAACCCGGTCTTTCCGAACAACCCGCGTATATTAAAAATAAATGTTACACAAACACAACATACGCCTCATTCCAATTCATTAGTTACTAACCGTAAATCAGTAAGAGAGCAATTCCCCAAATATTAACCCCGAAGGCTGAAACTAACATCAGATCAATATCCAGGAAACCATTCCTCTTAACTAACCTTCAGCTAGTTTCTAAATTTCAATTCTTAGGGAAATGTTCCCATTAATTTTATCCAAGACAAATTCTTCAAAATTTATCCTTTAATCTTCCTTTGGATGTCATTTCAAACCAAATTATGGTTTTCCAAACTAGTTGAGATTAGCGAACCATACCGAAGTAATTATTTAATTTATTTCCCAATCCCAACCTATTCATCCCATGAAGCAAAACTGGTAATACTCCATATTTAACATCACAGTGTTCGGTAAAATTAATTACCGTTTCACGTTCAAATCTGATTAAAGATTTAACTATCGCTTTGGAGCAAAACTGGTGATACTCCATTCTCGCTTATTTTCTAAAGTTGATAATTTAAATTATCAATCCACATTTCAATTTAATTGAAGATCCATTAAAATTCTTTTTACTGGGTTAAAGAACTAGTGTCATTTAAAACACAGTTCACGATAAACCCAAATCACATTCTATTTATCATCGGGTTAAAGAACTAGTGTTATTTAAAACATTGTTCACGATAAACCCATGAATCAATTCTATTTAAACCCATTTCAAATCCAATTTATTTATTTAAAAATAAATGGGTTTTAATTGCAGTTCAAAACTAGTTCATTTCGATAAAAATCTATTTTTATCTTTTCAAATATGGGGTTTTTCATCTCAATTTTTCCCAAATCCTTTCTTATGATTTTACACAAATTATTGACATTTTTAATAATTTTATCAAGGCCCATACAGTCGATTTCCATCAACGGCCATCGAACTGCACTTACAGCGACCTTTTTCGAATTTGATTTGGACATAACTCCAAATCCAACCGTTAGATTTCAAATTTCTAATATTCGTTAGAAAACTGTTTTCGATACGAACCCAACGGTTCTGGTTTTAGGAGAATCCGACGGTCGGATCTCCCGTAATGTCCGTTTGAAATCAATGGTCGAAATTCGCGAACTGCCGCGGCGCGGCGCGTTCTATTCAGGCCATTATATTATATATATATATATATATATATATATATATATAATATATATATATTTCGTCGATTACTATTTAAAACGAATTTTATAAATAGTTTTGAATTCGTTTCAAAAGCAATTTCAACTTCCATCTCAATTCAAATCAAAATTGAATCTTTCCTTATAAATTCGTTTTAAATTCATTTCTATTCAATTCAAGTTTCAATTCAATGTGAATTCATTTCAATTCGTTTTAAATTCAATTCGAATTCGTTCTATATTCAATTCATTTCGAAATCGTTTTATATTCAATTCATTTCGAAATCGTTTTCAATTCATTTCGAAATCGTTTTCAATTCATTTCATTTCGAAATCGTTTTCAATTCATTTCGAAATCGTTTTATATTCAATTCATTTCGAAATCGTTTTCAATTCATTTCGAAATCGTTTTATATTCAATTCATTTCGAAATCGTTTTATATTCAATTCATTTCGAAATCGTTTTATATTCAATTCATTTCGAAATCGTTTTCAATTCATTTCATTTCGAAATCGTTTTATATTCAATTCATTTCGAAATATTCGATTTCAAAATTACTTTTCAATATTCATTTTAAAATGAATAAAATCGATATAAATATCGTTCACGTCAAAATGGCGTCAATCTAATCAACACGGCTTCATATATTCCTTTATTCTATTCAACAAATGAATTTTATTTTTGTCAACACACGACTAATCTCAACGAATGAGTACTGTCCACGTGTGACTATTTTTGTTAAATTATTTCGTTCAACACATGACTAATCTCAACGGATGAGTACAGTCAACACATGAACCTTTATTTAATAGTGATAAAGATATAAAATTTATTGTTAAAATATTACGTTCAAAACATGACTAATCTCACGAATGAGTACAGTCAACACATGAACCTTTATTTAATAGTGATAAAGATATAAAATTTATTGTTAAAATATTACGTTCAACACATGACTAATCTCACGAATGAGTATAGTCAACACATGAACCTTTACTTTATAATATTCTTTATTTTTTCGATTGGAATGAGGCCCAATCAATCACCATATAAAATTAATTATATGTATTTTCATACAACACATGTATATAATAGCATTGAAAAATAATCAACCATCACCCAAAGTGCACTACACTGTATAAGCATTAAATATAGATATCTAACGCTTATAACAGCCTGTCAATCAATCGATCGACATATTTAATCAATCAGGATGAGTGAACTTCATATTTCATCCCAACACCCGTGTGGGGTTTCAAACAATCAAACACATATTTTATTTGTGCAGTTGGGCGATGTGTAAAATTTATCGTCCCAATCAATGTTCTTCAAATAGGTGTACATAAACAAACCGTCCGGTTTGTAAATGAATATTTTATTTTATTCACTTCACGTTAAAAATTATATTTTTAACGATAAAACATTTTATTTTAACATATGAATTTCTATTCAGTTCATTCATTAAATAAAATGATATTTTTATTTTTCTAACTTATTTTAGAAAATTTCGGCGGCATAACGACACGATACTAGAAACGGGACGAGGCCTAGCCTTATCCCCGGTCTAGTGAAGGCCCACGCCATTCACACATCAATCAAATCCATTCATTTCACCAAACAATTTAATTCAAACCAAATAATCTAACCAACTACACAACCAAACAAACAAGTCCATGGTCTGTGGACGATTGTGTCGGGTGCTACTAAGCACCGTCTGCATCCTAGTATATATATATAACTAGAAAAGAAATTGAAGGGTGAGAAATTCTCACCGATAGCTATCCAACCATCTCGACTCTTCTTTTGCAGAAGTCTTCGTCGTCCTCGCCTTTTTGTCATCTTCGTTGCCCGTATTCTCTACATATGTTAAAATCGAATTTTTTACTTCGCTATTCAATATATAAAAATCGAATTTTTACTTTGCTATTCAATATATAAAAATCGAATTTTTTCTTTGCTATTCAATATATAAAAATCGAATTTTTACTTCGCTATTCAATATATAAAAATCGAATTTTTACTTCGCTATTCAATATATAAAAATCGAATTTTTTCTTTGCTATTCAATATATAAAAATCGAATTTTTACTTCGCTATTCAATATATAAAAATCAAATTTTTTCTTTGCTATTCAATATATAAAAATCGAATTTTTACTTCGCTATTCAATATATAAAAATTGAATTTTTTTCTTTGCTATTCAATATATAAAAATCGAATTTTTACTTCGCTATTCAATATATAAAAATCGAATTTTTACTTCGCTATTCAATATATAAAAATCGAATTTTTACTTCGCTATTCAATATATAAAAATCGAATTTTTTCTTTGCTATTCAATATATAAAAATCGAATTTTTACTTCGTTATTCAATATATAAAAATCGAATTTTTTCTTTGCTATTCAATATATAAAAATCGAATTTTTTCTTCGCTATTCAATATATAAAAATCGAATTTTTAAACCCAGGCTATTTTTATTTTAAAAATCCTTTTATATTTTTAAAGCTCCTTGCTTTTATATTTTTAAAATCATATCCTATTTCTATTTTTAAAAACAAAGCCTTCTTCTATTTTTAAAAACAAAGCCTTCTTCTATTTTTAAAAACAAAGTCTTCTTCTATATTTTAAAACACCTTTATTTATAATTTCAAAGCAATGTCAATCTTAGTTTCTAAACAATAAAATAAACTAAATTGAATTAGGACTTTTAAATTAACCTTAATTCCTTTTCCATCTTCGTCTGTTGTTGCTTGAACCATGCCCACCATTAGGGTTTCGAAACCAACGCCACGCCGTTTGACTGGAGGACGAACCGAGGTACCTACGATGTCGGCCTCTCTGATTTCTCCCCACGCCTGAGGTGGCGCTACGCTCGAGCTCGCCATCAGCTCGTACGACGCCTTCGAACGACGCAGCTTTCAGCGCCGTGAACCCCTTACTCGATCGAGGATAATCGATCATCGATATATGAATCTCAAGATCTTAGGGGCTAGTTGCTTTTTATCTATTAAGTTTTGATTATTACTTCATGGATTAGGAGGAAAATGAAGAAGATGAGAGGGGCTTTGTAATCGTTTATCGCGGTTTGAATTTGGGGGTGGGTTCTGGGGTTGACCGTGAGAATTAGTTGACCTAGGGTTTGGAAGATCCTTTTATATAGAATTTTAATATTATTTAATTCAAAATTATGTGTTTTTGCAATATAAACTCCAATTCAAATCCACCAACTATCGTCCCTAGCTAAATACCCCCATTCCGAACACAATGGGATATGTATCGTAGTCTGATTCGATTGTTTGAATCAGTTTCCGTTGAATTTAAAGTATAATTCTTTATATATTCCATTTAAACCCACTTTTTAATTTACCGGGGCCACATACTAACTAGAAAAATTCCAGAAAAATATTTTCTAGCTTCGTATTGACGATACGGTCCTAACAAAACTAATTTCGACAAATTCTGAGACCGTTTGAAAAATGGTCATTTTCCAGTCGATTAAAATCAACTAAAACTGGACAAACGCGTTTTCCTTCGCCACGCTCACATATTGATTCGAAAAATTATGAAATTTGAAACCTAACAATAATTTGACACTGCGGATCCAACAAAAGTGGTTTCGTCGAAATCCGAGGTCGTTTGCAAAATGGCTATTTTTAAGGGCCGGAATTCCATAGCGACTATTCAGAATTTTCAACTGGACATATCTTTTTATCCCCGCTATGAAATTTTGATTTTTCGAGTTCGTTGGAAAGATATTCACAAATAGATCCTATTATTTTTGGTTTCACTAAAATCCGGTTTGTTTTGCACCCGGTACATTCAATTGAAGTTTGAAATCGAATTATCGAACTACCGCGCCATTTTCAATTCCTTTTATAATTATATATATTCTAACGAGGACGTATATAATATATACGTTCGAATTATATTCAAAATAAATTTCTCGTCGATATTATTTAAAATAATTCATTTTAAATAATCAAAATTCGCTAAAATTGCCAAAATAAAATTTTTAAACTGGCCCAGATTTTCGTGTTGTTACACAATCCAACTCAGCACTCAAGATCAAAACACCTCGAGATAGACCTACATTTCGTACGAGAACGAACCCAAAATGGAAAGTTAATGGTATGCCACATCCCAGCATATTATCAGAGAGCTGATGTGCTTACAAAGCCACTATCGACAAAGAATTTTATAAGACTAAAGGAGGAATTAAAAGTGAGCGACGGGGGCGGAATGAAGAAGACAGAAAAAACCTAGTTTTGTTTGAGGGGAGCTAATGTTGGTTTCACACTTAACCACACATCACTCCTTAATTATAGCATGACCGTTGCTCCTTAATTTAAGCTCTTTATTTAGCATGTGAACATTGGGTCTTTAAAGGAAAGCCCCTTAATTATAGCATGACTGTTGCTCCTTAAATTTAGCATCCAAACGTTGGGCAATCTATTATATATTCTCTTGCTTTGTATTTCTTTCTTAAATGATCAGAAAAGTTACAATTAATAATACATATTTCTACTGCATCTCTCCTCGTTATCTCCATTACTTTTCTTTATACTTTCATTTCGTAGTCTGGTTTATGTCACATCAGCGCAAAACAGTTATTAACACAAGCGGCATTTAAGATGACGCTAACTGCGGCATCTCAAATGACGTCCAGAAATGAGTTCTATGCGTCATCCCAAATAACGCTCTACGCGTCATCTCAAATGCCGCTGTGTTGATAACGGTTTTGAGCTGATGTGACATAAACCAGGCTATGTTCGTAATAAGTTTTGAAACTAGGCTAAAAGTGTTATAAGTTTATAAAAGACGGCCAAATCAAAAAAAAATCCAATGTACAATTTACAGGGTACGTACGTACTCTCTGAGTCTACATAGCTAACATTCCCATATGAACTATGGGCCCGTATTTTGTTCCTTGTATATATATATTCACTTAATTATGTAACTTGATTTATTAATATATATATATATATATATATATATATATATATATATATATATATATATATATATATATATATATATAAGATCTATATATATATGTGAAATATTCGAAGGAATAGTTAGCTGTACTATGATGGGTACGCTGAAAGTGGTCAAAGATTTTCATGGCTTTCGTGGGTCATGCTTACTTAAACCCATCACTCCCCACATTCCATGTTCCCACATTATTACCCTTCATGCTTATCTCATATTATGCTTAACCATATTTTTAATAAGGTGGTTTATTATTAATTGCTTGATTACTACTCTTTTATCATTATCTTTGGCACCTATCCTTAGCTGCTTTTACGTACTGATAAAGTGAAGAGTAGTTATAATCCAAATTTGATTTGATTTAGGTGAAGATATTATAACATTATGTATGCATTTGTGTCCTTTGTGGTACCAACTTCGTATTAGTTTGAATGGTCCGTACGAAATATATATATGAACAATAAATGATGGCTATGTACAATGTAAGGTGTTCATGTTTAAATGACTAGGATTTGGATCAACTCCTTGAAAAATGAAGAATGTTCTCGCAGCGTTGTGTCATTGTTTTGTTTAGAAGCCAAAGGTTTTTCCATAAACAGAACAGAGTCCATGGGGTAAACCGAATTATCAGTATGCGAACTTGGCAAAATATCATAGACAGCATAAGACGGGAAAATAGCATGAAACGAAGATAGAACTTTATCAACTTTAGCTATGAAAAAACAACTTTCTGCCGAAGCAACTATAACTGGTATAGTCAGAATTATTCTATATGCAATCCAAGCATTAGGAAAATTTAATTCTTCCAAACAATAATATATAAAATTCAACACTTCTATTGTTGTTATTTTTTTCCTTTAGCAAGATAACTTTAAGTATTTTTAATTTTGAGAATAGCTCTTATCCATCAATATCAGGATGTAAATCATGTCTCAAATATTTCTCAAGTTGTAAACAATGCCCTTCTCTAAAAAAGTGAATTTTTTAAAATCAAATAAAAAACCTAGTCTATCAACATATCCTTTGAATTGCTCAAATCGGGTCATTAACGAAACACAAGGCTTAAATAAAGGCTTTGATGGTTGTTTGCCTTTCTGTTTGGCTAAGTGGGCTGTTGCATTTTTAAATACCGAGTTTTTTTTTAATTAGTCCGTTCATAGTGGGTTACCTGAGTCTATGAGCTTGTTGGGCTGTTCACTGGACCGCCTCTGCATGCAGCGGAAGCCTTTACCAATCCCTTGGTGTAGCATTACTTAACTTGACTAAAGTATAGCCAGTCTCAGCCGAAAATTCAGTTTTTTGCTGAATTTTCAATCTATATTTTTGTTGTTTACCGCATAACTCACACATGATATTGTTATTTCTATGAAAACATAATTAACGTACAGCTGACATCAACTTTTGAGAAAATGAACACCAAACACTGTGTAGCCTATAATAACCACTTAAACTGAAAACGTTCACGTGTTATATATTTTCATTTTCCACCACCTATTGCTTGCAAGTTTCCAGAAACTGTAGCCTACAGATGGAAGCATATATAACATAAAATAAAAGTTTGTACAGATGGAAGCATAAATAACATAAAATAAAAGTTTGTATAAAGCACCACGCAAGTATACAAATAATATCTGCACGTTATTCAGCTTATTATTTTCATTATTACGTACAACCTTAATAGTTAGCCAGAATGCTTCATATCTTTCTTCCTTAGTCAATGCATGTAACAAATATGGAATAATTTGATACCTATACCATCAGCATTTATTTTAGCTACGTAAGATTCCTTTTGAGCTATCCTTAAAATCGTTGCAATAATTTGATCTAGAGAATTTGTGTTAAAATCAGTTTATAAAAAAATAATTTTCGTTTTCTAGTTCTATTTTTCTTTCTCTACTGAAGTTCTTTCTTTTTACCATTTTATTTTTATTTTTTTAATACACGTTGCGTTTAGTTATGTGTACAAGGAAAGACCCCACTTTTATGGAATTAGTTCATGGAGCACCTGGAACGTTGTACCGAATATTTGGGGATTTGTTCGGTCAACCCCTTTCCTCGGACGTCACTCTAAGCTTCCCGCCTTTCTATCATCTCTAGTATTATTTTTTCAATCCTCCAATATTTTATTACCCATTTCGTAATCATATATACATATATATACATGATCATATATATATATATATATATATATATATATACACACACACACATATACACGGATGGCTATTGGAACACAAAATCAGACACAAATCTGGAGACACAAAGCCTCAATCGTTAGATCTTTGTCATTATGTGGAGAGATGTAATTCATGAGGTGATCCAATGGTGAAGATTATTTATGTCACCAATTGTATTTAAATTGTGTCCCAATAAAAATTATATATATATATATATATATATATATATATATATATATATATATATATATATATATATATATGATGCGTGCATGCGGCGGGCTCTGCGGGCAGCCTGGCCGGAAGACCGTGGCGTTAATGGATCGGGCTGAACATAATATACGAGATAGCAGAGAAATTTACTAAACATGACAAACTATGGTAAAACAGAAAGAATAAACAAGAATGCAAGAAGCGATATAAAATTAAAAGTGTAAATTGGTTGGATCAAACCGAATGAAGGTATGTTCAGTTTTTACTTTAAAAAAAATTCTATTGTTGTAACTCGTGTTTTAAATGAAACTGGACGTACATGCGTACAAACGGACATAAAAGGACATTGTATTTGTATCAAATTTTATACATTTTATTAGAGTTTACATAGCTGACATACTGAGTATAAGAAATTTGGATGAATTCAAACTAATATGAATCGAATGGGGTTTTTATCGTAAAATTGTGATCATAACATAGTAATATAAAATAACAATGACATGATATGCAAATAAAATATACATACTCATAAATTCAAAACATATAAAAATGCTATACATCCATATAACTATTTGGATGGTTGCCCTAGGCAGAGTTCGGAAAAGCCAAGAGGAAAAAAAATCATAACACTTTGGGGTAACCATAGGAAGAAAGCACACCACCAATCGAGATTAAACTTACAAGCTAATAGACCACAAACATATACACAACCATCTAACCCTACAACTCCCTGCTTAAAGCGCTACATTAAGACTGATTTCTTTATAAAATTATTGCTCAGAATTAACATAAATATTGTCTGATTATTTCCCCCTACCCCCCCCCCCCCTTGGGGGATTCCCTAGGCGGCTGCTTGGTCCACCTAACCTCTAAACTAACGCCGCATCAAATTCAAACACTACTAGACATATAGTATATACCAACAGAAGGGGGAAACGACTGTCAACGGCTAGGAGGAAATGGCTACCAAGACTCTCAAGATCTGGCAGAATAGCTTCTTCTTTTCCTCCCAATTTCTCCTCCAAACCCTCCTCCCTTCTCAGCTGTCGCCCCCCACCGCCTCACCTGCTGCCACTTGCCTCTCCTACAACTGGAAGCCTCCTTGTCCTCCTCTTAGGCTCCAATTCTTCTCCAATCAAGATATAAAGCCTAATTTCAATTTTAATTACATTAGCTTATTTTGGGTTAATTTGTTAGATTCGTGTTTGAATTACCTTATTGCATGTATAATATAGTTTATTGAGGCCTAATTCTTGTTATTAATTTATGTGTTGCTAGGTTATGTAATTTGTACCACAATTGAATTATGTACATGTAGGTTGAATATATAAGCGATTTTAGGCTTGATAAGGGACGTTTAGTAGAAAAGGACATAATTAAGATTATGTTTTCTAGAAATTTATCGAAAACAATATTTAGTTTTACAATGTATGGTTAGTTTGGTTGAGATTTGAAAATGTCTGTATATGTGATAAACTCCGTATACATACAGTTAGAGTTTGAAATTAAGTCGTTCAAGGCTTATTTGATTTAAATACTACTTCACATAAACGACTGATAATAAGTGCACCAATCGTAATATATTATACTCATAAACCCTTAGAGTGTTTCTTTGGCCTCATCTGATAAGTATTGTACATGATCGTTATATGAATATTTGTTTTATTAACAGAACGAACATTTATATTCTTCGTATACAATATTTTTTGGATTTGTCCTTGTATTAGACAAGTTACGAATACAATAACAAAATTAAACATCGTAAAACATTAATTTTAAATGGTTCTCAAAATTTCAAAGCACTTTCTTTATGTTCCCTGAGTACACACAATTATGTATTATTCATGGAACTAAAGCGAAGTGCTGACAAAATTTTGTTGAATCATTTAAATTGAGAAGATTTACATGATTTAATTACATTATTATTTTTGTAATGGGAGGTAGGATGACCCATCAACAAAGTGTCAATGATCAATTAATATAACATTCACCAATAAAATTGTTTTAATAAAATGTCAATGCCAATTTTATCATACTTTTTAATTATTAACTTAGGATAAATGGATAATTATTTTACTGATTGGAGCTGGATGTACAAACGAAGGGAAACTGCAGGCTCAATAAGTGAACAATTTATTAATGGTGCTGGCGCGTTTATTGATTTCACTTTAAGTAATAACAGAAACGACGAAGAAATCCGTTGTCTATGTAGTAGATGCAAATTGTTAAAACATTTGACACCATAAATGGTTAGAGTTCATTTACATCAGTACAGTTTTGTGCCGAACTTTTAGGTTTGGAGTTGTCAAGGAGAACAATTAGCATCTACTCCTGTACAAATTGAGGAAGTAGTGAATAATGAAATTTCTACGACGAATCTCATAGGAATATGGTGGAAGATGCTGCACGTTTATTGTTCCTTGTTTTACAATTTATTAATGACGATGGTAATGCTGAAGAATAACTAAATATTGAAGCCAAAAATATATATGATTTATTAGATGTTGCGAAAAGCCCCTTTGGAAAGGCGACACAAGAGGAACTCAATTATCAGTAACTGCTAAATACATTGCGATGAAATCTAAATACAATCTCATAGAAGCTGGATTTACAATTGTTGTACAAGCTGCAAAGCGGCATATGCCTCCCAATAATTTGACGTGCAAAAATCATTATGAAGTAAAAAAATGATGTCGTCTTTTGGTTTACCATATGAAAAAATAGATACATGTGTAAACGATGCATGCTGTTTTAGAAGGAAGATATCAACCTAAAGAATTGTAAAATATATAATCAGAAAAGATACAAACCAAGAAAGAAAAAGGAAAAGGAAGTCCCATGCAAATATATGCATTAATTACTATTACTCCTAGACTTCAAATGTTATATATATCCTCTCTAACCGCACAACATATGAGATGTCACAGTATGAGAACACAAGAAGAAGGTACGTTAACTGTAACAATACACATTTTGCCCGACCTTAATCAATCACTAGATTGATCAGAATCGTTCAAAACCCTCATGAGTTAACTTTGGGCATATAACACATCAGAACAATAACATCAGACTTTTATAAACATCATAATAATGTTACATCAGAGTACAGAATATCAGAGTACATCGAATCATATTACAGCGAAAGATAAATTACAATAATCTAATACAATAGATTTAATACAAAGCAGCGGAAAATTAATAAACTGATACAGCAGAAGGCTATCATTCTCTGGACACAGCTCTAAGCTTCGATCCAGAATCCTGCTTAATATATCTGTGAAACAAGCTACTCGACTGCCTGTGTGGAAAAGAGGGCACCTGAATTTCCAAAGTGAAACAAACTACGGGTCAGTCATTGGACTGGTATGAGAAATCTTACTTAACCTATATAATAATAAGGTCAATCATAGGACCACGCCGCTAACACGGAAAGGGTTTACTCCATTGGATTGCCAGTGCAAGAAATAAAGTAAATCGTTAAACAATGCAATGCTTTTTAGAAAAATGAAACCACTATAAGACTCAAGTCCCATCACACAATGCAACGCAAACCGGAGGATAGAGTTTTACCTTATAATGGTAAAAAATGCTCGATACGATAAAACGAATTTGATATTATTGTAGTGTGTATATGTTTTCAGAAACATTTCAATCATAATATCAATCCTAGACGGCATAGCTACCATATACTATGTCGCCGTACTAGTAATACAATCAAAACCGCATGGGTCGTATTGGAATTTGGATTTCCATCATGAACCAAGGCAAAAGATAGTCCTTACCGAATTCGAGACACTCTAGCCCGTGCCTCAGGCTCAGCCTCAACTGCACCTGGATCTTCAGGGCCGGTCTAGCAAAGTGAAATGGTTGGATTAGATCGTAGTACCTGAACAATACGTTTCCCCGCCCTATGGGGCGTAAATAGAGCCACTAGGGACTCAAATAACCGAGGCGCCTCATTCCATCATCCACATAAGTAAAAATGTCAGGCCTTGTAAAAACCATGACACCACTTGTAGCTAGAAAGAAACATATGTCCTCCCTGCAGTCCTTACTCCCGTTTCTAGTTCATATAGAGGTGTGAGGCTCGCGAAGCATCGCTATACGCAAAGCTATGCTATTTAAAGTTGTGCTTTGATCATCAACCACAAGGCTCTACTTTTCAACAAAAGCCTTGATCATTTGCATCTTGGCATGCCACATTGACAATCCAAACCATACCATTGATTTCTACAAATATATAACCTCTGAGCTCGTACGTCCCAGAGGAGGGTGTTATGCAAAAGAATAAATTCTCCGCCACCAACAGATATATATTTAGCAGCGATCAACGAATACAGTATAAAATAATACAACGTCAGACATACAATCCATTTACAAGTTCGTTCTGGGTGTGAACGAAACCGGAGACACTTTATACCTTGCATATTCGAACGATCAACAATACGTCCGGACAACTACCACTGGAACCTTCTCAAGGCAACAACTCCAATCAAAGGCATTAGTAGTCCTTGTCCATTCGATGTGAAGATCGCCCGTCTTCAACCACTGTCTTCATTTTCGAATTTTAATCGTCGTAGTAATTATTCAGAATGGGTTAAACCCTGTCTTTTCGAACAACTCGCGTATTTTATAGTAAAAATTAAGTGCTATAAAACACATCATATGCTACATTCCAATTCAGAATATTCTTTTAATAAAATATTCACATTATTAGGGAAAGGTTCCCATTAATTTTATCAAAGATAAATTCTTTAATTTATTCTTTAATCCCTCTTTTTAAAATTCATTAAAATCTCAATTTGGTTTTAATATCCAAAATCATTACTTTATGATTATTCAGATTTAAGAGATAAATATTATCTTTAACTGGATTAAAGAACAAATGTCATTTTAAAACATTGTTCACGATAAACCCCAAAACAATCTTCCATAAAATATGGAATCTTCACAGAAATCAGATCAATATATAATTGATATAAATTCATATATCAGACTATTAATATAAATGGAATAACGGCAAAGCCTCTTAAATTCCATATATAGTAACGGTCTTCATTCACAGAAGCTCACCTCGATTATTATTAAATCGAATTCCATTCAATTCCAATTTAATATATTAAATTGGAAAACTTTACATTTGGAAAATTTCCATTTAAATCCTAATAAAAGATTTATAATTTCCAAACTATATTTTCACTGTCAATTGAGTTAAAGAACAAATATCGTTAAAAACACAGTTCACAATAAACTCAACTCACATTTCCTTTTTATTCCAATTATTAAATATAATTGAAAAACTCTAATAATCTTAATAAAAGATTTATTCTTTCTTATGGGGTTTAAGAACAGTGTTATTTAAGACACCATTCACGACAAACCCAAAATCCAATTTATCTTATTTAATTCCAATTAAATATCAATTAATTGGAAAACTTCATTACATCTTATTTTGAAGATTTATTCTAGTTAATAACTAGTTCAATTCGATAAAAATATATTATTATCTTTTCAAATATGGAATTTTTCATCAAAACTCTTTCCAAATCATTTATTATGATTTTACATAATTTTTCCATTTTTTTATTTTTTTTATTATCGCTCGTACAGTCGGTTTCCAATAATGGTCACCGAACTACATCCATAGCGACCTTTTCCAAATTTTATTTGGACATAATTCCAAATCCAACTGTTAGATTTCAAAACTCTTATATCTATTGGAGAGCACTTTTCGATACGAACCCAACGATTCCGGTTTTAGAAGAATCCGATGGTCGGATCTTCCGTTACGCCAATTTGAAGTTAATGGACGATTCACGAATGGTCGCTGCGCGGCGCGTTCTATTCAGGACATTATATAAATATATATATAATATAAATATCGTCGATTTCTATTTAAATCGTTTTATAAAATATTCATAAATTAGTTTAAAATGAATTTAATTTCATTTGCAATTTTAAATAAAAATTGAATATTCTGTTTCTTAATTATAATATTTCCAAAATATTATATTTCGAAATCACTTCCCTTTCATATTCATTTTAAAATGAAATAAATTGATCGATAAACATGTTCGGGTTAAAAATGGCGTTTCTATTTAACACGGCTTCACATTTCTCTTCTTCACTGAATATTATTTAAAATATTCATTATTTCAAAATATTCTTTATTTTAAAAGATTCTTTATTTTAAAATATTCTTTATATTAAAAGATATTCTGAATCGGAATGCGACTTAATCAATTACCGTACAATTTCAGTTGTGTAGATTTCATACATTACATATATCCAACGATAATGATAAACAATCATCAAACAATACATTCACATCCAAAGTGAGATTTATAACTGTGTGAGCATTAAAATAATTAAATAAGTAATGCTCAACACAGACTGCCAATCCACCGATTGACAATTAATTAATTATTGGGGCTAGTGTATATCAAATGTCGTCCCAACACCCGTGTGGGGTTTCAACCAAACAAACAATAATAGATTATTGTGCACTTGGGCGATGTGTGAAAAATGATCGTCCCAATCACATAAACAAGTCGGATAACTTGTAAATGGAAGTGTAACATTTCAACATCGCAAACATATATTTCAAGGCATTGCTACATTATATTTTAACATATGAATATTCTTACTACCATTGCTAACACATGAATGACAATGTTTTTACTTCTACCCTTACTACTTCTTCAAAGTGGCAATAAAATGTAACATTTTAAAACTATTCTTTTTATTGTCTCCAAAATGAAAATGAAAATATTACTTTAATTATATCATTTTTTTATTATAACTAAAATGTAAATAAAAATGTAACTTTTATTTTATTCCTTTATTTACAACTAAAATGCAAATCAAATTGTCACTTTTTAATCTAATCTTTTTATTTTCATCTAAAATGTAAATAAAAAAGTAACTTTTAATCTAATGTACATCGCCTTAACAAAAATGTAACATTTAATCTAAAAGAAAATGACAACAAAATATGTTTCTTTTTATCTAAAAGAGAACGACCCAAAATATGTTTCTTTTTAAATCTGACAAATAAAAATGTAACTTTATTTGCATACAAATTTCAATCTTAATCATAATAAATAAAATGTAAAATTTATTAGCATACAAATTTCTATCTTTCACTAACAAATAAAAATGACTACTTTTATTTGTTTACAAACTCAATGTTAAATTTGACAAATAAAAATGAATGCTTTTATTTGTAAACAACCCACTGTTAATTTGACAAATAAAAATTAATGTTTTTATTTGTAAACAATTCAACATATTTTTTGCATCAAAGAATGCAAATAAAGAACACCTATTTTATTTCAATGTTTATTTGCATCAAAGAATGCAAATAAAGAACAACTCTTAATTCAATGAATATTTGCATAAAAGAATGCAAACAAAAGAACAACTTTTTGATTCAAGTTTTATTTGCATCAAAGAATGCAAATAAAAATTTGACTTTTTTATTCTATGAAGTGACAACATAATGTTACCCTTTAATCTTTTATTTCAACTTTTTTTATTTCGTTGAGCAAGGTGACAAATAAAGATGTGATCTTTTTATTATAATCGAAGTGACAAATAAAGATGAAATCTTTTTATTATAATTTAAGACAAATTGTTGACCAAACCCATGTTTCATGTAAACAATAGAAATGGGATTTTTAGTGTAAATCTAACTTTTGACACAACCGTGTTTAATGTAAATCATAGAAAGAACTATTTTATTGTTATTCTAATTTTTGACCAAAACCATATTTCATGTTGACAATAAAATAAATATTTTACTGTAAATTTAAATTTGACAAAATCATTTTTTCATGTTAATCCGTAAAATAAATATTTTATGGTATATCTAAATTTAACCAAACCATTTTTCACTTATCTAAATAAAATGTGAAATCTAAATCAAATCAATATTGATGGCTCTGAAAGAAAAATATTTTTTTATTTCAAATCTATATTTAACAATAAACTATAGGTTTAAAATAAATAGAAAATTTCTATTGTCGATCACAATCTAAAAACCACAAGCATCACAACCAACAAACAACATTCAACAATTTCTAACTCCAAGCATCACAGATCTAATTTAATGACATAATACATGAATTTTGAATAGCGATAGATAATTAAATTTTCATTCTAAAATAGAAATCTCACAATCGGGTTGCGAATTTAGCCAAAATCAAAACAGCTCAGAATCGGATCTAGTCTGGACCGCAGCGTGGATCTCGTCTCTATGATCGCACATGATCTGAAATCGTTCGTTTTCGATGTTGTATGAGTTAGATACAGCTTAAACAAGATTGATCATAATTTTGAAATTAAATTATTAAAATATTAAAGGATTAACCTTTCTTCCTTATGCAGATAACCTAGGCCGATAGAAACCCAATTAGCTTCCAACCTAGGTCTTGGATTTCCAAACAATCGATGCAGCGATTCGAAGATCGGATGGTGCCACAGCGTCGGGCTATGGGAGGCGCACGTGCGCCGGCGAAGGGGACCCACTCGGTGGTGACTATTGGTGGCGGCGGCAGTTTGCTTGGACCGCGTTTGGGGGACTGTAGTTCGAGCTATGGGTGACGAGGAGGGGTGATGGCTGTATGGATTGAAGGAGGAGGAAAATCTCTTTAATAATTCAACTGGAGTGTGGTCTAATTCTTGGAGGAGGAGGAGATTTTAGTGGGAGAAAGAGGAAGCAAGTTCGGCCATTGATGGGTAAGGGTGGCGGCTGTTAACGATGAAGAAGGGTTTTGAAAAATGAATTTCCTATTATTTATATTCTTTTAATGTTAATTTTACAATTAAATACATAAGTTCTAATCAACTCCGATTTCAGTCCAACCGGAGTTGACCCCACCCAATAGCCCCCGTTCCAGATCCAATAGGCTTGGTCCCGTCAGTCCAAACGGATGTCTATGGCCTGAATTATTTAATTTAATATTTAAATCCATTATTAAATTAATTTGATCGCATAATTAAATTCACCGAGGCCACATACGGACTCATAAAATTCCAAAAAAATTATTTGGCTTTTTTTTGATGATACGGTCCTAACAAAATTAATTTCGTCAAATTCTGAGACTGTCTGAAAAATGACCATTTTTAAAGTCAAGTAAATTTGATTGAAACAGACAGAACACATTTTCTTTTGCCACACTCACATATTAATTCGAATTTTTTTGAAAAATTAAACTTAACAATAATTTGACATTCCGGTTCCAACAAAAGTGGTTTCGTCGAAAACAGAGGTCGTTTGCAAAATGGCTATTTTAAGGGCTATATATTATATTAAAATATATATAAATTGTACAACGACTTTTCTAAATTTTAGACTGGACATAACTTCCTATTAATAAAGTGAAATTTCAGTTTCTTATAGTCGTTCGAAAGATATTGTTAAACCGATTTAAATATTTCTTGTTTCACTCAATTCTAATTTAAAATGAATTATGTATATTAAATTGAAATTAGAAATCGAATTTTCGAACTGCCGTGCCATTTCTAACTCCTTTTGTAATTAAATTAAATTTATTCATTTTCACTTCGACTAAAATAAATTTTTCGTTGTTATTATTTAAAATAAATCATTTTAAATATTCAAAATCCATTAAAATTTCTAAAATAAAAATTTTAAATTGGCCCCAAAATTCCGGGTTGTTACAATCTCCCGTACCTAAAATATTTTCGTCCTCGAAAAGGAATGGAATTAGAAGTTGTTTAATTAACCAACTCAATTTTCATTTTTTTTATTTTATTTCTTTCAATAATTTTATTAGTGATTAACTTTTCAAATATATATATTTTATATATTCAAAATCATATTTTCTAAGATCAGATTATATATAATCGCAAATACGTTAATTATAAATCCATCACTCTCAACTCATTCTAGGACATTACTAACCCCATCCCTAATGATTTTTCTCATTCTAGGATACCGCTGATCCCATCTTTAATGAGTATTCTTATATCGGATATTACTAATCCTACCTATGATGAGTCTTTTGTTCAGTTATAACGAGTTGTACCCTAAAGCTTTGAGCTAACCTCACTCTAATACCAGCTGTAACGACACGCATTTTGCCCGACCTTAATCAATCATTAGATCAATCAAAATCTTTCAAAACCTGCAAACGTTAACTTTGGGCATACAAGACATCAGAACAATAACGATAGACTTTTATAAACATCATAATAATGTTACATCAGAGTACAGAATATCAGAGTACATCGAATCATATTACAGCGGAAGATAAATTACAATAATCTAATACAATAGATTTAACAAAAAGCAACGGAAAATTAGTAAACTGATACAGCGGAAGGCTATCATTCTCTGGACACAACTCTAAGCTTTAACCCAGAATCTTGCTTAATATATCTGCGAAACAAGCTACTCGACTGCCCGTGTGGAAAAGAAGGCACCCGAATTTGCAAAGTGAAACAAACTACGGGTCAATCATGGGATTGGTATGAGAAATCTTACTTAACCAATCTAATAATAAGGTCAATCACAGGACCACGCCGCTAACGCGGAATGGGTTTACTCCATTGGATTGCCAGTGCAAGAAATAAAGTAAATCGTTAAACAACACAATGCTTTTTAGAAAAATGAAACCATTATAAGACTCAAGTCCCATCACACAATGCAATGCAAACCGGAGGATAGAGTTTTACCTTATAATTGTCAAAAATGCTTGATACGATAAAACGAATTTGATATTATTGTAGTGTGTATATGTTTTCAGAAACATTTCAATCATAATATCAATCCTAGACAGCTTAACTACCATATATTATGTCGCCGTACTAGTAATACAATCAAAACCGCATGGGTCATATTGGAATTTGGATTTCCATCATGAACCAAGGCAAAAGATAGTCCTTACTGAATTCGAGACACTCTAGCCCGTGCCTCAGGCTCAGCCGCAACTGCACCTGGATCTTCAGAGTCGGTCCACCAAAGTGCAATGGTTGGATTAGATCATAGTACCTGAACAATACGTTTCCCCGCCCTATGGGGCATAAATAGAGCCAATAGGGATTCAAATAACCAAGGTGCCTTATTCCATCATCCACATAAGTAAAAATGTCAGGCCTTGTAAAAACCATGACACCACCCCTAGCTAGAAAGAAACGTATGTCCTCCATGTAGTCCTTACTCCTGTTTTTGGTTCATACCGGGGTGTGAGGCTTGCGAAACATCGCTATACACAAAGCTATGCTATTTAAAGCTGTGCTTTGATCATCAACCACAAGGCTCTACTTTTCAACAAAAGCCTTGATCATTTGCATCTTTGCATGCCACATTGACAATCAATACCATACCATTGATTTCTACCAATATATAACCTCTGAGCTCGTACGTCTCAGAGAAGGGTGTTATGCAAGAGAATAAATTCTCCGCCACCAACAGATATATATTTAGCAGCGATCAACAAATAAATTATAAAGGAATACAACGTCAGACATACAATCCATTTACAAGTTCGTTCTGGGTGTGAACGAAACCGGAGGCACTTTATACCTCGCATATCCGAATGATCAACAATACGTCCGGACAACTACCACTGGAACCTTCTCAAGGCAGCAACTCCAATCAAAGGCATCAGTAGTCCTTATCCATTCAATGTAAAGATCGCCGGTCTTCAACCACCATCTTCATCTTTGACTTTTAATCATCATAGTAATTATTCAGAATGGGTTAAACCCAGTCTTTCCGAATAACTTGCGTATTTTATAATAAAAATCAAGTGCTATAAAACACATCATACGCTACATTCCAATTCTGAATATTCTTTTAATAAAATATTTACATTATTAGGGAAAGATTCCCATTAATTTTATCAAAGATAAATTCTTTAATTTATTCTTTAATCCCTCTTTTTAAAGATTCATTAAAATCCCAATTTGGTTTTAGTATCCAAAATCATTACTTTATGATTATTCAGATTTAAGAGGTAAATCTTATCTTTAACTGGATTAAAGAACAAATGTCATTTAAAAACATTATTCACGATAAACCCCAAACCCATCTTCCATAAAATATGGAATCTTCATAGAAATCAGATCAATATATAATCAATATAAATTCCTATATCAGACTATTAATATAAACGGAATAACGGTAAAGCCACTTAAATAACATATATAGTAATGGTCTTTATTCACAGAAGCTCACCTTGATTATTATTAAATCGAATTCCATTCAATTCCAATTTAATATATTAAATTTGAAAATTTACATTTGGAAAATTTCCATTTAAATCTTCATAAAAGATTTATAATTTCCAAACTATATTTTCACTACTAATCGAGTTGAAGAACAAATGTCGTTAAAAACACAGTTCACAATAAACTCAACACACATTTCCTTTTTATTCCAATTATTAAATATAATTGAAAAACTCTAATAATCTTAATAAAAGATTTATTCTTTCTTATGGGGTTTAAGAACAGTTTTATTTAAGACACCATTCACGACAAACCCAAAATCCAATTTATCTTATTTAATTCCAATTAAATGTCAATTAATTGGAAAACTTCATTAAATCTTATTTTGAAGATTTATTCTAGTTAATGACTAGTTCAATTCGATAAAAATATATTTTTATCTTTTCAAATATGGAATTTTTCATCCAAACTCTTTCCAAATCATTTATTATGATTTTACATAATTTTTCCATATTTTTATTAATTTAATTATCGCTCGTACAGTCGGTTTCCAATAACGGTCACCGAACTACATCCATAGCGACCTTTTCCAAATTTGATTTGGACATAATTCCAAATCCAGCCATTATATTTTAAAACTCTTATATTTATTGGAAAGCGCTTTTCGATACGAACCCAACAGTTCTGGTTTTAGAAGAATCCGACGGTCGGATCTTCTGTTATGCCAATTTGAAGTTAATGGTTGAAATTCGCGAACGGTCGCTGTGCGGCGCATTCTATTAACGCCATTATATAAATATATATAATATAAATATCGTTGATTTCTATTTAAATCGTTTTATAAAATATTTATAAATTCGTTAAAAATGAATTTAACCTCATTTTCAGTTTTAAATAAAAAATGAATATTCTATTTCTTAATTATAATATTTCCAAATTATTATATTTCGAAATCACTTTCCTTTCATATTCATTTTAAAATGAAATAAATCGATCGATAAACCCGTTCGGGTTAAAAATGGCGTTTCCACTTAACGCGGCTTCACATTTCTCTTCTTCACTGAATATTATTTAAAATATTCATTATTTCAAAATATTCTATATTTTAAAAGATTCTTTATTTTAAAATATTCTTTATATTAAAAGATATTCTGAATCGGAATGCAACTCAATCAATTACCATACAATTTCAGTTGTATGGATTTCATACATTACATATATCCAATGACAATGATAAACAATCATCGAACAATACATTCACATCCAAAGTGAGATTTATAACTGTGTGAGCATTAAAATAAATAAGTAAGTAATGCTCAACACAAACTGTCAATCCATCGATTAACAATCAATTAATTATTGGAGCTAGTGTATATCAAATGTCGTCCCAACACCCGTGTGGGGTTTCAACCAAACAAACAATAATAGATTATTGTGCACTTGGGCGATGTGTGAAAAATGATCGTCCCAATCACATAAACAAGTCGGATAACTTGTAAATGGAAGTGTAACATTTCAACATCGCAAACATATATTTCAAGGCATTGCTACATTATATTTTAACATATGAATATTCTTACTACCATTGCTAACGCATGAATGACAATGTTTTTACTTCTACCCTTATTACATCTCTAAAGTGGCAATAAAATGTAACATTTTAAAACTATTCTTTTTATTGTCTCCAAAATGAAATAAAAATATTACTTTTAATCCTATCATTTTTTTTACAACTAAAATGTAAATAAAAATGTAACTTTTATTTTATTCCTTTATTTACAACTAAAATGCAAATCAAATTGTCACTTTTTAATCTAATCTTTTTATTTACATCTAAAATGTAAATAAAAATGTAACTTTTAACCTAATGAACATTTCTTTAACAAAAATGTAACTTTTAATCTAAAAGAAAATGACAACAAAATATGTTTCTTTTTATCTAAAAGAGAATGACCCAAAATATGTTTCTTTTTAAATCTGACAAATAAAAATGTAACTTTATTTGCATACAAATTTCTATCTTAATCATGATAAATAAAATGTAAAATATATTGGTATACAAATGTCTATCTTTCACTAACAAATAAAAATGACTGCTTTCGTTTGTTTACAAACTCAATGTTAAATTTGACAAAAAAAATGAATGCTTTTATTTGTAAACAACCCAATGTTAATTTGACAAATAAAAATTAATATTTTTATTTGTAAACAATTCAACGTATATTTTGCATCAAAGAATGCAAATAAAGAACAACTCTTTTATTTTAATGTTTATTTGCATCAAAGAATGCAAATAAATAACAACTCTTAATTCAATGAATATTTGCATCAAAGAATGCAAATAAAAGAACAAATTTTTTATTTAAGTTTTATTTGCATCGAAGAATGCAGATAAAAGTTTGACTTTTTTATTCTATGAAGTGACAACAAAATGTTACTTTTTAATCTTTTATTTCAACTTTTTTTATTTTGTTGAGCAAGGTGACAAATAAAGATGTGATCTTTTTATTATAATGTAAGTGACAAATAAAGATGTAATCTTTTTATTATAATCTAAGACAAATTGTTGACCAAACCCATGTTTCATGTAAACAATAGAAATGGGATTTTTAGTGTAAATCTAACTTTTGACACAACCGTGTTTAATGTAAACTATAGAAAGGACAATTTTATTGTTATTCTAATTTTTGACCAAAACCATATTTCATGTTGACAATAAAATAAATATTTTATTGTAAATTTATATTTGACAAAATCATATTTTCATGTTAATCCATAAAATAAATATTTTATGGTAAATCTAAATTTAACCAAACCATGTTTCACTTATGTAAATAAAATGTGAAACCTAAATCTAATCAATATTGATGGCTTTGAAATAATTTTTTTTTATTTCAAATCAATATTAAACAATAAACTAAAGGTTTAAAATAAATAGAAAATTTCTATTGTCGATCACAATCTAAAAACCACAAGCATCACAACCAACAAACAACATTCAACAATTTCAAACTCCAAGTATCACAGATCTAATTTATTAACATAATACATGAATTTTGAATAGCGACATATAATTAAATTTTCATTCTAAAATAGAAATCTCATAGTCGGGTTGCGAATTTAGCCAAAATCCAAACAGCTCGGAATCAGATATAGTCTGGATAGCAGCGTAGATCTCGTCTCTACGATCGCACATAATCTGAAATCGTTCATTTTCGATGTTGTATGAGTTAGATACGGCTTAAACAAGATTGATCATAATTTTGAAATTAAATTATTAAAATATTAAAGGATCAACCTTTCTTCCTTATGCAAATAACCAAGGCCGATAGAAACCCAATTAGCTTCCAACCTAGGTCTTGGATTTCCAGACAATCGATGCAGCGATTCTAAGATCGGACGGTGCCACAGGATCGGGCTACGGGAGGCGCACGTGCGCCGGCGAAGGGGGCCCACTCGGTGGTGATTATTGGTGGCGGCAGCGGTTTGTTTGGCCAGTGTTTGGGGGACTGTAGCTCGAGCTATGGGTGACGAGGAGGGGTGATGGCCATATGGATTGAAAGAGGAGGAAAATCTCTTTAATAACTCAACTGGAGTGTGGTCTAATTCTTGGAGAAGGAGGTGATTTTAGTGGGAGAAAGAGGAAGCAAGTTCGGCCATTGATGGATAAGGGTGGCGGCTGTTAACGATGAAAAAGGGTTTTGAAAAATGAATTTCGTATTATTTATATTCTTTTAATGTTAATTTTACAATTAAATACATAAGTTCTAATCAACTCCGGTATCAGTTCAACCGGAGTTGACCCAACCCAATAGCCCCCGTTCCGGATCCAATAGGCTAGGTCCCATCAGCCCAAACGGCTGTCTGTGGCCTGAATTGTTTAATTTAATATTTAAATCCATTATAAAATTAATTCGATCGCATAATTAAATTCACCGAGGCCACATACAGACTCATAAAATTCCAAAAAAAAATTTGGATTTTTTTGACGATATGGTCCTAACACAATTAATTTCATCAAATTATGAGACTGTCTGAAAAATGGCCATTTTTAAGTCGAGTAAATTTGACCAAAACTGACAAAACACATTTTCTTTTGCCACACTCTCATATTAATTCGAATAATTATGAAAAATTAAACTTAACAATAATTTGACATTCCGGTTCCAACAAAAGTGATTTCGTCGAAAACAGAGGTCGTTTGCAAAATGGCTATTTTAAGGGCTATATATTATATTAATATATATATAAATTGTACAGCGTGTTTTCAAAATTTTAGACTGGACATAACTTCCTATTTATAATGTGAAATTTCAGTTTCTTACATTCGTTCGAAAGATATTGTTAAACATTTTTAAATATTTCTTGTTTCACTCAATTCTGATTTAAAATGAATCATGTATATTAAATTAAAATTAGAAATCGAATTTTTGAACTGCCATGCCATTTCTAACTCCTTTTATAATTAAATTAAATTAATTTGTTTTAACTTTGATTAAAATAAATTTTTCGTCATTATTATTTAAAATAAATTATTTTAAATATTCAAAATCCACTAAAATTTCTGAAATAAAATTTTAAATTGGCCCAAAAATTCCGAGTTGTTACATTAACACACCTAACTGATGGGTGTTTATGCTAAAAATGACACTAACACCGAAAGATGTAATTCTACACTTCACAAACGGTTAAGAACTAGAAAAGTGGTAGCCACAAACCTAAAAACAGTAAAAAGACAGGAATTTATAGTGGTCCAGCCTAGATTTTGCCTACGCCCACTTTCGAAAGAGATTTCATTATCATCTTCAATGTTCAAGGTACACATTTTTTTAATAACTTTGCTCATTTTCTCTCTTTACAATTATTCCTCTTAATTTCTTCCCTTTAATATCTTGGTTCACTCGAATTCACCATGGAAATGGTCAGATCTCTTTGATTGCGATGAATGTTGGGTTAAATCTTCAATAATCTTGCTTTTAGACGATCTTCAATGATTTCATGTTGGTTGAGATGTTGAATCTAAGCTTCAAAGAAGTTTAAGGGAGGTTAGAATGGTTTAGAGTTGTTGAGAAATGAGTTTTGCAGCACTTCGTGGATGAAGAAATCGACCCCCTCCCCCAGTGAAGAAAGTGTGGGGGTATTGATAAGTGTTATTTGAGTAGAGTGACATAATTGTAAATATATGTGCAGGGTCATAGGTCGGTAAATGACCTGAGTAGCTAAGTCGCATAACGACCTGTTTTGAGCATAGCACATGCGGTTTCCTTCCTCATGTTGGACCGACCTGCTGCATTTTATATCTTGTGACTTAATTGTATATAGCTGTGTACAGCCGGAAGCCACCATCCAACCTTTGAACGGCCTGCGCCATTATATTCTACCGATCTAATATAAATGGGAACAAGCTGTCGTGTGCCTTTATATAATTCAAAAATCCTTGATTTTGTACTAAGTAAAATTGACCCATCAATACTTGCCATGTGGCCATGCAATCCACGTTTAATGTACTGTGCATCTATCCAAATTTACGATCTGGTACTTTAAAAATAAAGTGGAACAATCTGACTTATGTTGCTCATAATGTTCTGACTGAATATGTTGGAACGACCTACGACATACGTGGATTTAACGACGTGTTGTGGTGGAAATGACCCATGTATTGCACACGTGGCGAACGACCTTGTGTTGAGTTTCATGATCCAGTATATGCGGACGTCCCGAGCATGCATGCAATCTGACATCGTCTCAATGACTTGAATAATATGTACGACCTGACTCAAAAGGGTATATGATTTCCTGCTTCAATTTATTCTTCGGCTGACATATAATTGTTCCATGCTCCACATGTTCCTGTGTATAAACATTCTGATCAGCTTTTACATATGAAAACGACCTGGTGGTCTTACACATAGCTTCCTCACATAATATTGCCACGTATCCATATCTACTTAATTGCAAACAGCTGATCCATAGCCCAAAATTGTGCTAGTATACTTCGTGCTTTCTGTTGAACCATCCTTTTTTTTTTGCCATGTCATGGATACATATGCAGAACGATCTTTTCACGTTTTAAGGTAATTAGCGATCCATGCACCCTTATAAGTTCATGTTCCATATGCTTGCTTCAGGTGCAATCTATATATGTTCAAATACATAGTGAAAGACCCACTGATGTTTACCGACCTAAACTGACAGTTGACGACTTGTTGCTAAATCATGATTTTAGAGGAGTTAACATTTATCCCTCGAAGTTTGTGTTTTACATAAAATATGAGCTTCGAAAATAACGGCTCCCATGACATCTGATTGGTCGAGACCCTACTTTAACGGAGTATCGCATATTCATCTTTAGAAATGGGCCGCAACCTATTTATACGGGATTTCATCTTATGCAAACTTTTAACAGGATGTTTGGGCTAATAAATGGATTGGATACAACTCATTTGGAATTGCCTTTATATGCTTTTCGGTCCATCATTTTTCCTTTACCATTTTGTATGCTGAAGAAAGAATTTTAATTGCTACTTTTCTTTATTTGAGAAAATTTCTCTAATCTGAACTTTTCATCGTTGACTGGGATTAACTTGCTGCTAAGTAAATCCACCCGTTGTTGATCACCATAGAGCTTATATCTATTTTCAAACTCAATCTCCATTATAAACTTCTGCTGGATCGAATTGATTTCACTGATGTTGAATCCCAGTTCATCATCATCAGAGACTCGGTTCTTCCCAAGTCCGAACCAATCCTTGGCGGTTTATTTTCATATCTGTAGGACCATTACTAACAAGCTTTGTTGATTACTAGCGATTCCAGTCTCCGTTGTGAATTTGATTACTCGTCGTTCCTCTATAGGTTTGGATCATTGTAAGCACGTCGACATAGATGAGCTTTTGTCATTGAGATATTTTTGTCTCCAGCTTCTTTGGATTGTTGTAGGTGGCATATGGTTTTCCGTTGAATGACGATGATTTTGGTGAGGTTGAATTTGGGATAGCAGGTCCTAATTACAGTTTCATTATGGGTCGTGTACTTAAACCGAGTCATGATTGTGTACTTTCAATAGTTTGTAACCCATAATTTGGTATAATGGATTGCGCCTTGATGTCTGGATTATTCCTATCTCCATACTGTTGCATTTCGATAGTTTGTATGAATTTCTCTTATTTTGATCTGCCTGCATGTTTCAACACTATGTGTCTTTGGTTTAAATGGATGCAGTCTTAACGGCTTCGAATTTGAGTTGTTTTGAAGTGTTAAGATATGGTCATACTACCTATATATTTCAGAGAATGATAGCTCAAACTTTCATGTAAAATTTGATAATGAGTGCTCCAGTTTGTAACCAAAAGCTTTGTTGCTATTACTCAATGTGTTGATCGGACTTGTAATTTATGACACACATATTGCTTTGAACTCTTGTGTGATGATTTATGCATTTTGATGAATTTCTTTTCAAATATTGCACACACTGATTTTAATTTGGGATGTTGATCACCTTTAGTTTGATGACGACCCGCACCTCCATGTCAATGCACGATTCAGGCTCTCTGGTCATTGAATGATCTGTCTTATTAGGTCGTCGTGCGATCTGTCTTGACAGGTCATACAATGGTCTGCCATGCCAGATCGTTGAGCAACCCGAATTTTGGCAGGATGTCGCACGTCCTATGTTGTCAGATCGTTGGTCGACCTGCTTGACTAGATCGGTTAACAACCTGATTTGACACTAAAATCTCCCTTTTGAAGTTTATTGCATTTAAGCATCTCAGACTTTGAACAATTCAAATTCATAGCTTGAGAACTGAACACTTATATGCCTTGTTACCTGCCTCTTAAGAGCAGCAAACATTTGCATATTTTGGACTTATACTTCGCCATCGACTGCCGACATCGATAACGGATCAGTTAATCATTAAAGAATGACTTACAATGAATTTTCAAAATTAAACTAAATGACGCGCCTACATAGGATTATTTCATTCAACAATTAAATTTATAGCTTGTCAAATTGTGCGTGTATAGATGCAACACTTTAGTTTGAATTCGCGATGACGCTTGAGATCAACTAATCAACACATGTCGACTGCAGACTTCCAAGCTTCACAATTTAATGACTTATGTAATTTTGCTTGATGGTACATATTTTATGAAATGTGTACCTGTACTTTGTTAAAAAAATGAAGTTCCACGTGCAGATTGAATACTAGACATATGACTAGTTTCCATTCTGGAAAGGAGATTGCTTCTGCTTAAACTGGAGCTTCAATTTGAATTTCTCAGGCCAAAGCGACTGCAGAGTTTTTGAATTGTAAATGAGTCAATCCTTGGTTGTTCCTTGTCCTCCCGGAAATCCACCAGAGAGGTGTCATTTTGTGCTAATTCGATTTGTTTTTAATCAAGCGCGCATTCTGTTTGACATCCCCTAGTTTATCGAAAAGTTACCAGGGAAAAAGGAAATTGCTAGTTGTTCAACTTTAGGCCTACTGCAGTTGCTTATTCGGATTCAGATATTCGATTTTAAACTCGCTTTGATATCGTGGATCATCCCAGGCTATATAAAATCCCGAATCTCAATCTTACAGTGGCTTGCCCCAATGCATTGCTTATTGCTCAATCTTCTTTCACATCTCATATTAGCACTATATGTGGACATTAACTTCAATTCCTTGAGAAGCATTATTGCTTTTTTGGATTCAACCAGTGCCATATTTGCACAGTCCCTTTTAAGCAACGCTTATTCTCAAGTTTGAAGCATAATACCATTGGGTTCTTTGAATTATTCATGATTGGAGCTCTACAAACAAGGAAGCTTTTGCATTAGGAGATTCTATTTTGATTTCCCAGGGTGATCTTCATCGATGTAATGAATCTTATCAAAATATCCAGCACATGACTCTGCTGAATTTTTATTTTTAAATGCCCCATTTTTGAAGGCGAAGTCATTTTTAACCCATATTATCCAAGACGGGATCTCATGTTTATTGCACTCCAGCTTACTTATTTCCACGTATATTAGCTTCTTTTTCGAGTGCTAGCTAGTTTTGGCTTGTTGCGATGTCGTGATGGACCCTGGTATGTTTTGTAAACATTTTCCAATCCTTATATGGTTGTGTTGGCCCCATACCATGGGTCATCACGAGTTGCAAAATCTTGATGTAATCAACTTACCGAGTTTCCTTGATTGTGGTCGACGTGCTAGAAGCTTCAACTTGACAACGAGAGCACTTTGAGCTTGCCAACATGCGCGAAGCCTCTGAGCTTTTAATACAATAGGAATCCCGGCTTTACTAACTGGTTTGGTGCTTCTTCTTTGGAGAAGTTTATACGCCTTTGTGCCCTCGCTAAGGGAGGACTTTTGTTCTTATACCCGCGCTTGGGAGGACTTTGAATTTTGTGCCCCCGTTTGGGGAGGACTTTAATTTAAGCCCCACGCTCGAGGTGGACTTTATATTTTGTGCCCCCACTCGCGGAGGTCTTTGAATTTCGTACCCCCACTCGGGGAGGACTTCTTATTTTATGCCCCTGCTCGAGGAGGACTGTATATTTTGTGCCCTCGCATGGGGAGGACTTTATATTTTGTGTCCCCGCTTGGGGAGGCCTGGAATTTAGTTTTGCCTCTACTATGGGAGGAAGGGATTTTTGCCCTCGCTTAGGAAGGCTGTGACACTTGGGAAGCATTTTTCTCACTTGTGAGGACTTCTACTTTCATTGGGGAAAGGTAATTCACTTAAGAAGTGTTTTCCGCACTTGGGAGGACTTCTCCTTTCACTTGGGAAGCGTTTACCTCGCTTGGGAGGAATTCTACTTTCACTAAGGAAAAGCTGCTTCACTTGGGAAGCGTTTACCTTGCTTGGGAGGACTTCTACTTTCACTAGGGAAAGCTACTTCACTTGGGAAGCATTTGCCTCGCTTGGGAGGACTTTTTTGCTTCACTCAAGAAGCATTTGCCTCACTTTGGAGGATAACAGCTTTTTGTTGCATCGTTTCATGGGGTAGATACCAGTTCCTTCATCCGACGCTTGACTTGGCAGGGTATCTCAGTTAAGGAACTAGGGCCTTGAACCATCTCAGTCGGATATCCTGTAATATAAAATCATCTTTAAGAAAATTTTGAATTAACGAAAATTTTGCAATTAAGAGATTTATTCAGGCAGATATGCTTTTAGTCACAGAGCTAATGTTTAGTACAATGCTTGTAAAATATTACAGACTTTTTACAAGAAATTTTGAATATAACATGAAGTAAAGTAGTAACGATGATGATCTCTTATTCCGATCCATTGAAATTGGAGTGCCAAAAAACGGTTGTCACTTAATTACCGACCTTGCATTAACCCGTGCTGGAGTTTCGAGTTTCATTATTTGGACCATTTTGATTAGTGGGTGCACTTTGCCCTTGAAGAGCTAGAGCCGAGTTTGAAGTTTGCGGATTCTTCACATACTGCTGTAGCCTGTTCTTCCGGATCAACTTCTTGATTAGGTTCTTCAAGTGTCGGCATTCATTAATATCATGCCCAGGTTGATTGTAAAAGCGACAGAATTTTCCAGAATTTGTAGCTCTCTTTGAAATATTCAGCGATGATGGTTCCGGATAATGTTCAACATCTTAGTGACGAAGAAAACGTTCTCCGGGGTATCACTCAGAGTGGTGAATTCAGCGGGTGTGAAAAAGCGAGTCCTCTTGCCATCTCAATTATCTTTTCCCATCACTTCCTCTCTTTTGATCTCCGGGATTCTTGTGATTGGGTTGAACACCATTACCCTCCTTTTTGGTCACAACAATACTTTCGGCAACATAAGGGTCATCCTCCACACCGATGAACTCTTATGCTTTCGTATAAAATCTCTCTAGGGTATTTGTCTTCTTCATATTTATCCACCTTCCGAACTGTGACTTCTTGTATAATGCCCAGTTTAGTGCCATCAAGATTAATCGAGGTTCTGGATTTGCCACCTCTGCTGCAGTAGCATTAAATCGAGTAAGAAAGGCCTTAAAGGATTCTCCCGGTTTCTGCTCCATGTCATCCAGTGACATTACATCTTTGACATTTGTGGTCTGCAGCCTGAACTGCTCCCTGAACTTCTTAGCCAAATCAGGAAAGTTGTCCACAGACTTTGGTGGGAGCTTGCTGAAATAGAGCGTTGCTACTCCCTCCAAGATGGGGAAGTATAAGAATTTAATATCATATGTGGCTTATACGCCGGTCATGTAATGATCGTATTTGTATAAGAAAAAATTAGGATTACCAATCCCACCATAAGCTGAAATCATTGGTGGAGTAAACTTCTTTGGGAACTTGGCTTTACGAATTCTTACAATGAGTGGATTCTTACTAGGAGCAAAGTCCCCCTCTTTCTCATCGACATTTCTTTCCATGTTTTCCTTCATAATCTTCCTCACCATCTCCGAAAGATGTTCTTCTTCATCGTGTCGACTTACGGAGCTGGCGCCATCACCTTTGCTGGATGTTGGTTTAAGCGAACGACCTCGGTTCAGGATCTGGGGCCGTGGAACTCCTTTCTGGGAGGTGCCCCTTTAGCGAGACTATTCACGGTTTGATATGTTCTTCTTACGGAATGGTTCTTAGCAATCGGTTTAGATTCTTCATTCTCAACATTGTCCAACTCATCGATCTCTCGAATGGAACCATCATTATTGGGATTTGAGGAAGAGGAGTTGGCATTGTCCGTAAGGTTGACATTGGCTTTTGCTCTTGCTATATTAGCTTGAGCAGCAAAGAGAGCTTAATCTAGCCATCATAACATTGTTTGAAATTTCCATTTATTGTGTCAAACCGACAACATCTTCATTAACGGCTTTGTTCAGTTCATTCCTGTTTATACCAGCTCCTGATCCTAAGGATTGACCAACTTCATGAAGATTAGTTTGCAGAGTTATATAATTATCTGCAATATTCTCTAAGCCCAAAGCTTTTATGGACATGCTAGTCGGCTTCTTCGGTGGCATTATTTAAGACAAACTCTTGAACTTTGACAATAATCTCTCGGTTGGCTTGGATTTCAAATTTTAAGAATTTATCTAAAAAACAAGCCTTCAACTTTGAAATCTCACACAAATCACTTGACCTTTAGGATGTGAATGTGGCCCCACGATGGGCACCAAAAATGTTAATGCTAAAAATAGCACTAACACCCCAAGTTGTAATTCTACACTTCACAAACGGTTAAGATCTAGAAAAGTGGTATCCACAAACCCAAAGACAGTAAAAACACAGGAATTTATAGTGGTTCGACCTAAATTTGGCCTACGTCCACTTTCAAGAGAGATTTCATTACCATGTTACAAGGTACATAATTTCTATAAGTTTGCCCATTTTCTCTCCTTACAATTATTTCCTCTCAATTTCTTCTCTTTAATCTCTTAATTCACTTGAATTCACCATGGAAATGGTTAGATCACTTTGATTGTGATGATTGTTAGGTTAAATCTTCAATAATCTGGCATTTAGACGATCTTTAATGATTTCAGGTGGTTGAGATGTTGAATATAAGCTTCAAAGAGTTTTAAGGAAGGTTAAAATGGTTAATGTTGTTAAGAAATGAGTTTGGCAGCACTTCGTAGATGGAGAAATCGATCCCCCATGAAGGAACTGTGGGGGTATTTATAGGTGTTGTTTGAGTAAAATGGCAGAGTTGTAAATATATGTGCATAGCATAACGACCTATTTTGAGCATAGCATAACGGCTTGTTTTAAGCATAGCACATGTGGTACCCTTCTTTATGTCAGATCGACCTACTACATTTTATATCTTGAGACTTAACTGTATACGGCTGGAAGCCACTATCCAACCTTTGAACGGCCTGCGACATTATATCCCACTGACCTAATATGAATGGGAACGAGTTGTCGTGTGCCTTCATATAATTCAACAATCCATGATTTTTTACTATGTAAAACTGACCCATCAATACTTGCCACGTGGCCATGTAGTCCACGTTTAATTAATGTGTATCTATGAAAATTAACAATCTAGTTTTTTACAAGTAAAGTGGAATGGTCCGAATTATGTTGCTTATAACGACCTGACTGAATATGTTGGAACGACCTACGATAAACTTGGATTTAATGACCTACCGAGGTGGAAATGACCTATGTATTGCACACATGGCGAACGGCCCGGTGTTGAGTTTCACGATCCAGTGTATGCGGACGACCTGTGTATGCATGCGATCTGAAATCATCTCAATGATCTGAATAATATGTACGACCTGACTTAGAAGAGTATACGATTTCCTACTTCAATTTATTCTTCAGTCGACATATAATTGTTCCACGCCCCACGAGTTCTTATATATAAACATTCTGATGAGCTTTTACATATGCGAAAGACCTGGTGGTCTTACACATGGCTTCTTCACATAATATTTCCATGTGTCCATATCTACTTAATTGCAAACTGCTGATCCTTAGCCCAAAATTGTGACAATTATACTTCGTGCATTCTGCTGAACCGTCCTATGTTGGTTTATTTTCCATGTCATGGATATATATATGTAGAACGACCTGTCCATGTTTTAAGGCAATTGGTGATCCATGCACCCTTATAAGTTCATGTGCCAAATGCTTGCTTCAGGTGCGATCTGTATATGTTCAAATACATGTGAACGACCTATTGATGTTCACCGACTTGAACTGACCATTGACGACTCGTTACTAAATCATGAATTTAGGGGAGTTAACAATGGGGATGCATGGAAGCATTTTGACCAGAATTGTCCTGATTTTGCATCTGAGAGTTGTAATGTTAGACTCGGTTTATGTGCGGATGAATTTTCACCATTTTCTCAATTTGGTGCTAAATATACGTCCTGGCCTATAATTGTCACACCTTATAATTTACCTCCGTGGAAATGTAAGAAAACTCCCTATATGTTTCTCATAGTTGTCGTCCCTGGTCCTGATGATCCGACATAAGGAATCGATGTTTATTTACAACCTTTGATTGAATAATTAAAAAAACTATGTTATGAAGGAGTAGAGACATATGATATTTCGCAAAAAAAGAACTTTCGCATGTATGCTTCTTTATTGTGGACAATTAGCGATTTTCTTGCATATGCAATGCTTTCAATTTAGAGTGCGGCTAGTCGTCTAGCTTGTCCTTACTGCATGGAAGAAACACAAGCATTTTCTTTACCTCATGGAAAGAAAATTTAATGATTTTACTGTCATCGATGTTTTTTCATATTAATCATCATTTTAGAAGAGACAAGAAATATTTTACTGCTAATAGGCATGAAACTTTGAGACCACCTACTGTTTGGTCAAGTGAAGATATTTATGAACTTGTAAAGGATTGTCCGAAACCGAAGAATAAATTGAAATTCAAGGTAAATCATCAATTCATAATTAGTGCAAACAGAGCATATTTTGGGAGTTTGCTCATTTGAAAAATCTCTTAATTTGTCATAATATCGACGGGATGCATAACGAAAAACGTTTTTGATAATGTGTTTAATACAATTCTAAATGTCAAAGGGAAGATAAAAGATGATTTGACATCAAGACGTGATATTAAAGTAATATGTAATCGTCCTGAGCTTCATATAAAGTCGAATGACACAAAAAAACCCAAAAGTGTTCTATGAGCTAAACGATAAACAAGTTAAAATGCTTTTAAAAAGGGTGGGTGTATTAAGATTCCTGGTTGGTATATCTTCTAATCTTCGTAGATGTGTTGACTATAAGAACAATAAATTTAGCAGGATGAAAAGCCTTGATTGTCATGTTATGATGGAAAATTTGTTACCCGTTGCTTTTAAAGAGCTGTTGCCTATAAAAGTTTGGACTGTTATAACAATACTTAGTCTGTTTTATAAAGAGCTTTGTTTTACTACATAACGGCAAGGTCTACTTTTGATGGACAGAACATTCCCAACGAACAAGCTTATCAGGCAGAAGTCGAGCAAAATAGAAAAATAGTAATAACCGTCAATCAAACAGATTTTGGACCTCTAAACAATGAATCAAATGCATTAATTGAAGCATTTGAGACTACAGAGGAACAAAATATAGAGGACCATAGAGTCATAATCTGAAAGTGAGGAGGACTGAACAATAATCCTCATGTTAAGAAGGTAAACTTATATCTGTTTTCATTAAAATAAAAAGTTATACTAATATGATAATGTATGTTTTTCATGCAGTATTGCATAGTCTTCTTACGTTATGCCTTAATGCTTGTTTTACATAGTCCTTTTCTGTTACATTATAATGTTTATTTGCAACAGGTACTACAAATACGACGTCACATACACGTTGTTAATCCCTAAAAAATCCTTATGCACATTGAGTAAAGGATACGGAACGGACATCATCAGGGTCGATCGTGCGCAATGTTATCCCGAGGCACTTAAATGGCCAAACATCAAACCCAAGATGAGTCAAGTCAACCAGTACGACCGAGGATGATGACGCGATATGTAATGGGAAGTGCGGCCCAAAAAGGATAGAGATCATATATCCTGTAAAGTCGCTCACTGATTTCCTGTCAAAAGACCAAGCCTGAAATGGAGCTGCAATACGAGAGCTTGCAACATTTTATGTTACTATGTCTCCAACCAAAGTTAAACACGAATCGTGATTCAGGTGCGGAAGCCAAGATCAGTCGTTCATATTGAGACAAAGCTGCTCAAACACAGGAGCAAAGCAAGTCGCCCATTCAATTTAGGTAGAAGCGACCTCATAGCATAGCCATAAGGACAAACAGTGCCATGTAAAAGCAGTAAAAGGACGAGCGCCCTTGAACTAAGAAGGTCGGTCGCGCAAGGAACATGGGAGAATCATGTCTAGTCCCACGTTCCGCTCATATAAGAGTTTCCAAGTTTCCCAAAGCATTCACTCTTACAGGGACGCCCGCTCCTATGGACCTGCTCAACTACTTAAGGCGCTCGCTCCATTGAGTCACTCGCGCATGACAACCAAATACAGATCTGGAAAGCTGGCTACAGCTAGCCGATGGCATGATTGTAATTAATAGAACGAACGGTCCATAGCTTGCATAAATGGATTTCAGATCGTTTCCCACAGGAAGCTCACCTATAAATACAACATGGCTGCCAACATTAAGGGGATCCAAGCTGGAAAACCACGAAGTGCTGCTAAATTCTATCCTCAACCTCTAATTTAGCCATGGTGTCAAGAACAGTCTTGTGATCATGGAAGACGAAGACATCCTCCTTCTCAACCATTCATCCATCCTTCTTCTCCTCAAATTCCACCATTTTCTTGTATAATTCCAAGATTGAAATATATAAATGAGGGTATATTGAGTGAATATAGAGATGTATGAAAAGAGTGAATTGATGTATTTTGTAATCCTTGTTATAAAATTGAAAATCACCTTCACAGTGGACATAGGCCTAAATAACGGCTGAACCACTATAAATCTGGTCTCTACTTTACCTTTTTCTCGCATTTTTTGTTTTCAATTGCTGATTAAACACGGTTCCATTTATTTCTTACCAAATTGGTGAAGTACAGTTTAGTACCTTGGGTGTTTAGACTAGAGCTTTAAACTAGAGCTCTCATTACTTTGCTTCACTCCCCTGGTTTTATCTTGTTATTAATATTGTTTCACGTGACTTTATTATTCGCTATGATCGTATTAAGTAATGGTTTACTTGCAAAACTTTGTGCATCGAAATTAATTATATGTCTACTTGAGTAACATACTTCTTGATCCATGCTAAAAGAAAAACAATCTTTTGAAATGTAGGCGTGGTAAAAGCAATCCGCCACACATAGCAGGACCGTGACAAGAATCTCAGGGCACACATTAAACAAAGAAGCTTGGGAATCACAAACATCAAGCAGGATCAAACAAGATGAATAAACACCTCACCTTAAAAAAGATGATCTATTCTAAGACAGACAACCAGTCGAAAGGCTGCACCTCTCATTATGGGATATGCTGAATGCTTAGTAAACACCCAAGGAAAGGACAGGCGCTAGGCTTCGTTGAAAGTACAGGAACACTACCAAATCTGTCCCTCGGATAAAATTGCTAATCCTAAAGAGGCGTCTTCTCAGATGCAGGGCATGAATTCCTCAAAACCGGAGTTAAATTCGGTAGCAAGGATTGGTGTCCACTTCCTATGAGTCAATGCCGGAGCAGAAGCAACTCAAAAAGTCCCACGGTTAAAAGTCCCACGAATAAAATCGCCGAGCCCACCAAAGAAACACCTTCTTAGGTGCTGGACACGGGTTCTCCAACTTGAAAAAATACTCAATGAGGCGAATCAGTGTCTGTTTCCTAGGTTAAGGCACAAAGTTAGAAAAACCGACATGTCCCGAAACGGAAAAACTGCCAATCCAAAAAAAAGAGGGGCACCTTGTTAGGTGAAGGACGCGAATTTTATCTCTTCTGAGTCAAAGCTCGATGAGATGAATTAGTGTCCGCTCCTTGGGATGAAGCATAAAAATGTGGAAGGATTAAACATGCTGGAAGGACCAGCGCAAAACAGAATCCTAGCCGAAAGGGGGTAATCAGAAATCCTAGACGAAAGGGGGTATCAGAAATCCTAGCCGTATGGGGGTATCTACTTAGGTCACTATTTGATCATAATAGCCGGGTCAAATAAGACCGAATTTGGGTCGAAAACTTGTAACCCAAGTCCTCCCATGGGGGCGCATACTCAAAACCAGTCTCCGAAGGGCTCGGCTCATTGAGGTAGTGAGACATGGGATTGGGTACATAAACAAAAAAAGAAGCAAATTGTACATATGGAAATGCATTTAATCGAGTTTCTGAAGGGTTTGGGATGCCAAATCAATGAGGAACAGGAATAAATGTATAACAAGATACCTGCACCTTATAAGAGTGCACATTCAAAAAATAAATTTTAAAGGTTCGAATTACCAGACCATTAAAGAATGCGAAATATGCATAATAAGCACTAAACCCCTCAAAGAAGGGGGCAAAAGAGAAAATATGATGTCCTAAATTCAAAGCAAACCAACGATATTGACGATGAACAACGTAAAATGTAACAATCGCACAAACCATAAAAGTCATAAACCTAAGCGTACGAGAATAAGCAAGGCTGGCTCCCGCATACACAAGCCAGACTAAAAGTACCATTCTAAAACAAAATCAAAATAACAAAACATATAAAGCATTAGCAAGCCACAATGTTCAGATGAGGTAAGAGGTGATCCTCTCCCTAGACTCAAGGGTCTCAACGAGTTTGAGCCTGTCTTTTTCCAAGGCATAAAGTCGTTCAAAGTTCTCTTTATTTGACCGTTGAAGATCTTCGAAAAGAGAATGCCAGGAACCCATCTGCTCCATAATGTAATCTCTAACAGTTGTGATAAGGCCTTCAACCACATGCGGACGTTCTTCCGACTGATTGAACTCAGCCAATATGCAATCCTTCATGGCGTCCATCTTACCCACAATAATCCATTTATCAGATGGGTCTATATACACACCAGAACGAGAGCTAGCTGGACGCTGAGCTACAAACTCCTCAGCAAGTTCAGGATGGCAAGGGTTGGGAACAAAAAGAGGCTCCGGAACATTTGCAGGATCCAAAGTGATGGACGAAGAATCCTTACGACTAAGAGCAGTTTGAATATCTGAATCAAGAAGTTCATTCAACAAACAATGACTTTGAGCATCAGTCGCACCCTTGATCTCTTTGCCTTGGGGCATCTTTTTGCTACCAGCCCTCCTTGATGATTTTTTCTTATGCCTCATAGACATGAAGAATTCCATCCTCAGACGACCGTTTCAAAAGAGAACGGTGTGGACTCAAACAACAAACATAGAAAGGGAAACAAGCTAGCCAAGCTCAGGCATAAACAGAAACATTTGAATTGGAGAACCTTAGGGCATTTCGTCAAGCAAATTATAAACAAATACCAAGCATCGAGGGTTTTAAAAAAAAATCACCAGATGATTCATATTCTTCAAAGATGATTACAGAAACGGTATCTACGCTACACAAAACCTGGTTGTTGCCCAAATCCCAAATTCATACACAGCTCGATCAAGTCATGTTTGGAGCATCCTAACTTGGAAACGCATGAGTACTCAAATAAAACAAAATAAAGGAAAAACTCACCCAAGAAGATCATGGTACCTCAGAGCCGAAAGAAAATCGTTCAAGAAAAAAGGTGTTGCTACAAGCACTAGGAAAAATGATAGAATGGGACAGCCAAAACCTTTTGAAGAAAAACCAAAGTGGAAATATCAAACATGGATTACCTGGCAAAACTCTCGAGGAAGCGCGGCTATGACCAAAGAATTTCTCGAAAAAGATAAAACTGGAATGAAGTAGGTTAAAAGTAAATAAGGAAGATTAAAAGATATCCATGCAGAGCATTCTCACCACGTCAGCTTAGTGCCCGATTACACAAAAATGTCCCATCATGCTCCAATTGGCATCCCGAAATTCAAATGTTTGCACAATAAAAAAAGAGAAATACATCAAACCTCTCGCTCATAGAAAGAAACAGTACCAGTCCGCTATGACAAAACAATCCCAAATTTTAGCGCGACCGACCCCTCAACAAGTCTACCAAACAATGTGCGATCAAAAATGTCAAAGCCAGTAATTCCTTACTAAAGGAAATCATGGACTTCGAGGGGCAAGTGTTAATCCCTAAAAAATCCATACGCACATTGAGTAAAGGATACGAAATAGACATCATCAAGGTCGATCGTGCGCAATGTTATCCGAGGAACTTAAACGGCCAAATATCAAACACAAGATGAGTCAAGCCAACCAGTATGACCGAGGATGATGGCGCGATATGTAATGGGAAGTGCGGCCCAAAAAGTATAGAGATCGTATATCCTATAAAGTCGCTCACTGATTTCCCGTTAAAAGACCAAGTCTGAAATGGAGCTGCAATACGAGCACTTGCAACATCTTATGTGATTATGTCTCCAACCAAAGTTAAACACGAATCGTGATTCAGGTGCGGAAGCCAAGATCGGTCGTTCATATTGAGACAAAGCTGCTCAAACACAGGAGCAAAGCAAGTCGTCCATTCAACATAGGCGGAAGCGACCTCATAGCATAGCCATAAGGACAAACAACGCCATGTAAAAGTAGTAAAAGGACGAGCGCCCTTGAACTAAGAAGGTTGGTCGCGCAAGGAACATGGAAGAGTCATGTCCAGTCCCGCGTTCCGCTCTTATAATAGTTTCCAAGTTTCCCAAAGCATTCACTCTTACAGGGATGCCCGCTCCTATGGACCCGCTCAACTACTTAAGGCGCTCTCTCCATTGAGTCACTCGCGCATGACAACTAAATACAGATCTGGACTGCTGGCTACAGCTAGCCGATGACATGATTGTAATTAATAGAATAAACGGTCCGTAGCCTGCATAAACGGTTTTCAGATCATTTCCCAGGGGAAGCTCACCTATAAATACACCATTGCTGCCAACATAAAGGGGATCCAAGCTAGAAAACCACGAAGTGCTGCTAAATTCTATCCTCAACCACTGATTCGGCCATGGTGTCAAGAGCAGTCTTGTGATCATGGAAGACGAAGACATCCTCCTTCTCAACCATTCATCCATCCTTCTTCTCCTAAAATTTTACCATTCTCTTTTATAATTCCAAGATTGAAATATATAAATGAGGGTATATTGAGTGAATATAGAGATGTATGAAAAGAGAGAATTGATTTATTTTGTAATCCTCGTTATAAGATTGAAAATCACCTTCACAGTGGACGTAGACCTAAATAACGGCTGAACCACTATAATTCTCGTCTTTATTTTACCTTTTGCTCACATTTTTCGTTTTCATTTGCTGATTAAACACGTTTCCATTTATTTCTTACCAAATTGGTAAAGTACAGTTTAGTACCTTGGGTGTTTAGACCATTTTTGGTGTAAACAGACATATAAATTCGCATTCTGCATCTTCTTCTGCTTCTCATCATCCAACAGGTGGTAATGATGGTGGTCCAACACAGGAGTTATCACATCCTGCAATGTGGATTCAGCCAAAAGCCAATGGAGGGTAAGTATTAAGTTTCAAATATAAATTTTATTTATGTACAATATATAATAAATATATAGTAGCCATAAAGTATTATTATTTTTTGTTTAACATAGTGGTTTTGAGTTAAAGCCCTCTACCATAGTCCTGTGGATATCACGAAAGGCTTGCATGAGTCATATGACGTCATGTTGGCCTAAGTGGACGCTAGTACTAGATAATTTTAAAGAGTGTCTGGCAGGATTTTTTGGTACGTATGATATATAAATTATTATATTAAGTAATCATACTCATATTTGACCAATTCATGTTTATGCTATTCAAAAATGCAGGGTTCAGTGGACCTTTAGAAAACAAATATTTCCCTCGTGCGGCGCCATTGGAACAGTAAGGTTGCAAAAAATTACAGAGAAACATTAAACGGTAAAAAATCAGCAGGAAAAAAGCCTAACTAGATGAGCATTAACGTGTGAGATGATCTTCACACTTGGTGGAATAACGAGCAGTGTAAAGTAATTTATTGCATATTTAGTTTAAATTGTTCTATTCAATTCATATTAATTAGACAGAAATATGTTTTATTTAACTTAAATTTATAGGCCCAGTCTCATAGAAATTCATCAAATAGGAACAAGAACCTCGTTACACATCACGGTGGTTCCAAATCGTTCAGCGTCATCATGAGGATTCGGTATATTTAATAATTATCCAGTTAAAGATTTTAGATTCTAAGTTGTTAAAAATGGACAACATAACAATATATAATATTTATTTATTTATATATATGCATATCTCAGGATAGACCGGGTAGTGCTCCTATGTCGTATTGGGATGTTTTCACGCATACACATGCCGTGAGTCAGACCGATAGTTCAGGCTCAGTTTTCTACACCTAAGACCATGACAACAAAACGCGTACTGCATATGTAAATATAACATAGTTAGGTTAAAGTTATAATTTAATTTAAATAATGTTATCTAAATTCAATTGTACTTTGCATAACAGGAACGGTTCAAACAGAAAAGGGCACAGAGGCTTGAGGAGACCGGATAGGATTTGACTGTTGATGAGGACGACTTGATTTTTAAGGCTGTCATGGATCCACCAACCTACAACAGGCACAATGGTTTTGGAAACCAAGCGGTAATAGGAACTAAAATTTAATGGTAACTGAAATTTACTTGAATTGCTATTCACAAACAGTGAAAAACTGAAATTGTAAATACAGGTTAAGACATCTCAAAAGTCATACTAGAGGGCTCAGGACAAGGAGGAGATTGCACAGCTACGAGCCCAAATCACCGAGTTTTGTAAGGGTGATCACGGCCGTGAAGAACAGATGAAGCAGCTTAACTAGCATTTGGCGGAGTTCAGAGTCCAGTACGGTTTGTTTCCTTCATCATCTGGTGGTTCCGGAGGAGAGACTTGAGGTTGGCTTGTTTCTTTTTTTGTTGCATATGTGCATATACGATTTGAGTGAGTGAGGATTTCCTTGATACATTATGATGGTTTGTATATGTTGTTCTCGTAGTGATGATGTTGGTTAGACGTTTTGTTGGATGGTTGACATTGGTTTGATGGATGTTTGTAATTATTGGTTAATGTGATGTGTTTTGAACTCTATGTTTATGATTTGGATTTGATATTATGGTTGAGTACATACGTGAGTGTGATTTTGATGTATATGCTCGAAATGGAGTTGTTTCGATATATATATATATATATATATATATATATATATATATATATATATATATGAGATTGCGGGGGTGGCTGGAAGTAAGAATTCTTAATTCTGAAAAAAAAACCAGATTTACAACGGCTACCAACGGCTTATAGGCCTATATAGGTCATCGATGTTCAACGGCTTCCAACGGCTAATTTCCAACACATTCCAATGATTTCCAATGGCTCTCTGGTCAACAACAAAATCCACATGTCCAAACTTTACGTTGGTGGCCGTTGGAAAGTAACTGTTGCCTGGGTTGGAGGTCAGTGGAAATCGTTGAACCATATACCCAGGCCTGGCCCTGGCCCAAGGCCACCAAGGCGGTGGCCTTGGGCCTCATATTTTTTAGGGCCTTAGAATTTTATTTTTATGTATATAAACTGCACCTATTCATGGTTATGCAATTGTTTCTTTGGTTTGGTGGTAAGAAAGCTCACTGCTTGCGTGTTGAGTTGGGTTCGAATCCTGTTGGCTTCATTTTTGACTAACTGTTTGAATGCAGGGGCCAGTTTCTCACCCAACATTTTAGATGTATTACTCATTTCGGCCTTGGGCCTCAACTTTTCCAGGACCGGCCCTGCATATACCGACGGGTTTACTAACGGCTTGACAATGGCAGCCAATGACCCCAGCAGTTGGAAACCACGGTTGTTTTAACAGTGAAAAGGCTAACCTGAGACTCTTAACGTTTCCATGGTATATCTTCAACCAATAGTAATAATTACCAATAAGCTAGTAATGTCATACATTAAAACTCTATTATATAACTAATTTAGAAATTGATATCTATGTGTTATCAATAAAACTTAAATCCACTTTATTTTTCTTGCAACTTTTCTTCTGTGTCATCAATAAACTTGTGATAAGATTTTCATAGAAAAAAAGCTTTTGCTCAGTGGAAATGTAAATGGCGACAGGGAAAAATCCACTTTTCTTCTTCTCGCAACTTGTTCTCTCTTCATATTTTCTACCGACTCCACGAATTCCTACCTCCTCAATCCCTGCTTTTGTCGTGCGTATTTCCACTGAGTACTATTTTTCCTTAACTAGATCTAATCTTTACTATGAAGTTGATCTCAGATCCAAGTTACACTACAAGAAAAAAGGCTATTTCCGACAGCTGAAAACTGTCGGCGGCCGTCGGAAACCGTCGGAAGCCGTCGGAAATAGCCGTCTCTTTTAGAGGCGTTGAAAATCTGATTTTCCGACGGTTTTCGACACAACCCGTAGTTTTTGTTTTCGATGGTTTTTGGCGGTTTGTAACGGTTTCCGACGGCTTCCGACGGCCGTCGGAAGCCGTCGGAAAATCTACATATTTTTTTTTGAAATTTCAGCCGCTATATAGCCTTCCAACTATACTTCTTCACTAAAACCACTATCTAATCAATCAATAGATAACCCAACATATCAGCTCTCAACCAATTAACAAAAACACAAAAATTTCACAATAAACTTAAACCATTAACTACATAATACATAAATTTGTGCACACCACGTAGTCCACCAATATATATACCAGTAATAAATACACTACCCCAAAAAAATCTGCTTGATTTCCAAATCCTAACTCATACTTTGTACAAATTATGATGAAGTGGACAGTTTGAATACTAACTCATATTTGTAGCAACTGTGTAAGGGTACATGATTTTATTTCTAAACTAAAAATTATAATAAGAAAAAAATCGTTTACCACTCGATTTTCAAATCCACACCGTCAGTTTCGCGATGCTTTAGCATACGCGCATCTGAAACCATAATTTAAGCATACCTTAAAATCAGAATTAACATACCTTAAAAATATATTTAACACAAAAAATAGAAAAATATACCTTAAAATCAGAATTTAAGCATCTCTTTCCTGTAGGACCATCCAAAATAGTTAAAGGAACTGTGTCATCGTCGTCATCTATAATATATATGCATTAATACTAATAAAAAAGAAAAAGGATTTGAGATTCCAACAAAAACACTAGGATATAAGTAAGGGAGTTTACCTTCAATGACTACATAAAGGGGGTGACTGCACTGTAATCGAAGAGAGGTTCAAATTCGTCCAATTTGTCTCCCTGCAATTATTGCCAAGAGTTCATTAGTTGACTACATGAAGAAGTTGACGAAAACTAAATTGGACAAGCTCATATCATCAAATTTAGTAGAACATGATTTAATTGCTCGTTTATTTTAAGCAAGAGATAAAGTAAAGTAGTTAATATGTCATGATGATATTATCACCAGCATCACGGACAATATGTGCGCAAGTATGGAGGTTGCTGGGTCGGGTCTGCAAAGAATGACATTATCAATCAAATATTTTTGATATTTACAAATAATTTTGTGCACTTACCTCCGCCTCATCAGTGTTCCAATACTTGATAAATACTTCCCACACGGTTGTTCCAACACTGAAAATAGTTAGCTTTGTATGTTACTTCACAAGTTTATTCATACATGTAATATTCATAGATATAATGCATCGATTTCATGCATATTATCCTATTTTGATGTGTTCTCTTAAATCCGCATCGTTGATTCATAAATAACTTAAATCACAAAAAGGGTTTTTGTTTTGTTAGATGTACTCAAACAATTTTTGTAAGATTTTCCACTTTTGCAATAAATACAAGAATAATAAGTATATAACGGTGCACATATACATAAATAACCACAATTATACAATGGTCAAAATCAAATTAAGGGGGATATATGCATAAATAACCAAACATTGCACATAAAATTTTCAATTTCATTATATCACATGAAATACACACATAATAGGATGCTATAGCCCCACTAAAACGCTATTTAAACCAATTGCAATCAATAGATAACCCTAATTTTCTAATCTAAGCAAATATAGATTTAGTTAAAAATTGATTTTTTATGGAAAAAAGAGATTATACCTTAAATTGATTGCTCTAGAGATCTGAATGAAAGCCAAGGAGGTTCTTACACGAAGAAATCGGGATTTTGAGGCAAAAAAATCGGATTTTGGGTGGTAGGGTTTTAAAAACCGTAGCTGGAAAAAATGGATGAGCAAAAGAAATGAGGAAGAAAGTGTTCGGTAGTCAGTTTATCACGAAAATTTCTGACGGCTTCCGACGGCCGCCGACGGCCCGTCTGAAGCCGTCGCAAATCAGCCGTCGCAAATAACCTGTTTTCTTGTAGTGTTACCCTAATATTTATCCCTTCATCTCAATAATGCAATCGACCTAAAATTGCTTCTATAGACCCTCCTCTCCTCTGCATTGTAGTCATTCCAGGCAACTTCTCACTAACTGAGATATTCAATTGATGATTACACCATTCAATGGTGGCCACCTCCGCGGAGTCTCCATGGTGAACAGTAACGTCCTTTACCTGATTCGATTCACTTTTCGACTTGTATGCCTATGATGGTTCTTTTTAAATTTTGGGTATTCAATGTTCTACTGTGGAGTTCGTCCTGTTGGATGTATTGTTTTACAGTGGTGAGTTTTAGTTTGTTTTTGCTTTGTTGAGGTGCTTGGTTTGTTCTTCACGGTTCTTGGATTTTGTATCAACACTATGTAATTTGTTGTGTATTTTGTCACTGTTATGCTTGGTTGTGTACACCGATAGATGGCTATACACCAGATGTCTTCGACACTGGACTTAGCTATCTATGGGTGTTTTCTTGACGGTGGCAAGTATACAACTTTGGCTACATTTAAGCTGGATTTCATGGTGTCTGCGTGGATATTCCTTATGTAGCACATGGAAGACCATTGCTCTCAACTTGTTGTTGAAGGTTTTCTAGACAGACCTCCTGTTGCTTACGTGTCTGGTCATTGTCATCTTGGATATGGAAGGGCTTTTTCTCTCGTCATCTTCTCTTCAGTGTTAGGGAGCCCTGTATCTTCTCCTTTTGGACTTGCATGCCTTCTCCTTCACAAGCCCTGTACATTGTGGATTTGATTTGTGATGTTGGTAGTAGGTCTCCTACTTCAGGCACTAGGATGTAAATTAATATGTGACTCTTGTCCAGGGCATAGGACATATGTGAAGCAGTTTTCTTATTTGCCCAGCTATATGTATTTACTCCCTACATGGAGAATAGTTAATGTAGTCTAGTAATTTACCTGGCTCTGGTGTTGTAAGCCTGATAGGTAGAGTGGACAGAACACTATAAACTCCATAGACGGTGGACGGTCCACGCTAAAAACTGAATTAGCTAATTGTAACCACAATCACCTGTATTATACTGTAATTTATTATTGGTTATAATAAAAATTGTTATGGATCATTATAAAAACCGGTCGGTTATGCCATAAAAACAAAACATAAATCATTTTTATTCAGTTTATGCATATGTTAATCGATAAATCATAATTTTATTTTATGTTTAATTATATAAATCATAAAACAAAGAGTAATTTCATTTAACATTTGAAAATCACAATTTATGTGTGTAAATAAATCTAATAATATTTTTTTGACATTATAAAGTCGTAATTTACATATAAATACAAAATCTAATGTACGAACACTAACTCAACCGTTGAGTTCAACTAATGAAAAGTTGATTACTATGTTTATATGCTTTGATTCTCAATCTACTATTTGCAATGAATTTGGTGACAAACACCGAACACCGAGGGAGGATGCTGTAATAAGTTAGCTAGGGGAACTCCATTTTATGAAAATTTAAAGTAATCTAAAAAATGTTAAACTTTTATATTTGCACCATTTGAGACTTTGTTTTCGCCTTATTTGAGAGTGGTCTAAGTAGAATTCTAAATAATTCATATTAACTGAACCCTTTCTGGAAATATCGACCTAGGTCAAACCCAAGCTATCCCTGCCGCTATTTAATGTAGATGATAATAGAAAATTAAGAAACAAATCATAGATAACAGAAACATAAACTCAAAAAAACACCAAATTCTATAGCGGTTTGACAAACTCTAAGATACATCTAAACTTTTATTTTTACTGCTAAATCACAATTGTAGTTGTTTTTGGCATGATTGGAATTGTATTGATGAGATAAATGATTTATTGTAGGAAGAAGAAACCAAAAAAGAAAATCCGTAAGTATCCCTTGTAGTTACTATTCATAGGAAAATGTGGTGGAATCTTATGATGACCTACCATTTAAACGATTTAGATTGACAATAAACCATATGTACCTAACCCAAACCCTTCAAATGACGAATTATTGATGAAGAATTAAAATATAAGAATGATAGAGATGAACAAAAAATCAAAACGCAGAACCTCACAAATGGAAGTACGAAATATAATAATCACATAACAAATCAAAATGTTGTTTATAATATACATTTTCCATTTATAATACAATCAGAGTTAAACAATCAACTCATATACCAAGTAATGCAGTGGTATAATACTAGTAAATACATACTGTCAATCTTCATCTTCATCATTAGAATAATATCTTTAAATAAACTGAAACTAATCAGTTGACCTAAGTATAATAAAAAATAATATAATCGAGGTAGAACTAAAGATGTCGTGTAAGTCAAATCAAAATTAAGTGAAATAATGGTACAAGTAACTTAAGAGGTGTTGCAGAATTTCCATCTCCTAATGATCTGTTGAACTATTTATATATAGCATGTTACACAATAAATGTAATGTCTATCAGCAAAGTAAATTATTGAAAATAGCTTAATCTTTTACTCAACTATAGCACATTTTATATGCGTGTAGTTTACACACATGCCATAATTCAATTGTAAAGTGGAAGCCAATAGAGGGACCCCGATAGACACAATACAAATCATGATTGGGGTGGCCACGTATAAGGGTATATGTATGATAAGGCATGTGAGGAAATGCCCAAAGTAGTATTCTACTAGATTATCCATCCTAGTTGGCCATAACCTCTAACAGTAGACTGTGTATCATCCCTCCAATCAAATCAATGGTGAATTAAATATGAGGGAGGGATGGCAGCTAAATATAGCTAACCCTTTGGTCAGTTCATAGGGTTCATGTTTTTATTATTTCAAATTAACACAAGTGTAAAGGTTGTCCATCATTGTTCTCTTTCTTCAGATATAACAAACATTCTCTTGTCTAACCACTTATTCGGTAACATCCTTCACATACATGGTTGTTGAAGTAGTTCTAGTATTGATAGAGTGTAACAACCAAAATTTTTGAGTAGAAGGGTAAACAAATTATACAGGTTTTCGTAATATTAAAACCAAGAAGAATAAAATACGAGTTCAAGATCCTAACTCATATGATAATTTAAGATGAGAAAATAAAGAATTTGTGATTTATAAGAAATTGTATGTATTGGAATAAATTCATTAGTGTAATAAGAACATTTATTCCAACCTGTGTTTGCTAATTAATATTTTGGTAGTCTAAATGAATATTGAAAATATAAAATATTGATTAGCAATCTAAGTGTAAGTGAAAATATATTTTAATATGAAGCATTAAGTTGTTTTAATGAGACCATCAATAGTGGGAAGTTTGTGTATGGAAAAATGTAAGTTGTAGTAATTATAAAATAAATGAAAATTTGTGTTTAAAACCATGTTTGGAAATAGTTAAGCAAATTTATACCAAAATATTATAAAGTTGAATTGTGTCATGATGAAGTAAATTGAAAATTGTTGTTAAAGTGAATTTTGATGAAAAATAATGTTAATCAAGTGTAGATAAAAATATAAAAGTGTAAAAACTAATTAGTAATCAATATATAACTATGTTAAAATATTTTTAATAAGGTTTAATGTTTATTTGAACAAGAGATTGGATTTTGTGTAAATTAAAGCACAAAAATATAATTTAAATGAGTAAGGTGGAAAATGCATGTTCTATACAAATGTAATTTTTTTAATAAAAGTTGCATTAAAAATGTTGTTTAAAGTATTTAAAACATAAAAAATATGTGTTTGAGTTTTATGAAGAAAAACAACATTTGTGTGTATATTGTTATGATGGGATATAGATGTGTCAAAAGTGCTTCAAATTTGTGTAATTAAAGATAATTTAACTAACTTAAGTTAATTGGGTTTTAATTGATCCATTAGCAAATTAAGTAAAGGAGGGTTCTGTAAACCTGGTGAGTATGTGCTCTTTTTCTCCATCCTCACTTTTCTCCTCATTGAGAAAAAATGAAAAATGCTATAAAGTGAAATAATGTCTGCCTCTTCTCTAAAACCCTTTAAACCAAGATCAGTCAAAATCAAAAGAGAGAGAGAGAGAGAGAGACTAGTGGCTAATCTTTATCCTACAACAAATCAAAATTCCACTAGGAAAATTACTTGTTATTAAACTTTAGGGATTGTAGGAGAATGGACTTACTATAAAGAATTCAAGACTGCATGTTAGTGTTTCTCAACCCTAAAGGTTCTTGGTGCTCCAAGCTATCTTCTTGCAAGCTTAAACTTGTTAATTAAAATCATTGGCTATCTCAGATGGGTTGTTCAACTCACACTTTCTAGCTTACATATATCTACATGTGATTTAATTTGTGTTCGACTGAGTTTTGGTTGAAAGTGTGAGTCCAACTTTGTGAAACCATATCTCTCTGATTTTTATCATATTGGTATGAAATTTGTTTTAGCGAATAATATTGACGTTGAACTCCTTGCATGCCAATTTTCAAGTCTTATTGACCATTGTAGCATGTTCGAACTGTTGCCAAAAGTAGCAACTGGCAAGAATTTGTGTCTGGTGTTCGATTCCATTCATAGGTCGACCCATGTAAGAAAGGGTCTATCCTAGGGTCGGCCCTTGGCTATGCTAGGTAGACCTCTGGGCAGCAAATGCGTTGCCCAGGTCATGCCTTGCTTCTGGATTTCAATTTCTAAGCTTTGTGTAAATAGTACCCAGGTCCAATTTTGAGGCATTGTATCTCCTCAATTTCGTACGATTTGCATGATTCTTTTTCCATTTTAAGGATCGAGTGTTTATATCCATGTATGTCAATTTTCAAACCATTCTAAGGTCGTTTCGTTATTCAAATTAGGTCTGAAATTTGAACTGGAATAAGATTTCAGACTTGGCCATAATGCAACATGATCTGAGTCCAAATTTGAGACTCCATATCTTTTATGTTTCATATCATAATTCTGTGATACTTCTTTAAATTGATAGATATGTTGTTCAAGTTTGTGCATATCAATATTCAGACCATTTTGAGATTGTTTAGTCAATCAAAATTTATCTGAAATTTACAATTAGTACTGATTTCTGGGTAAATTTTCATGGCTTTACTATTGGTTTTAAGCTATGATTCTTAAGTTTATTTGGCTTACCTCTACAATGGAGAAACTTGAATTATCACCAGTCTACAATTTGTGTTTGGTGAACTTTCAAGTTGACTTCCATGTGTATTTTATAAGTTTTTTTTTTTGAGATTTCTATGTACATGTACTCTCGTTTTATTACCGTTTAAAAAAAGGGTTTTAATCATAAATAATTATTTCTTTAAGAAAAAGAATACCATATTATAAATATTTTAGATCATTAATATTATATATCTTACTATACAGAAATTTCAAATTTAGCGATTTCCAAATATTTTTCGTAATTATTTATAAAACCCAATTTCTAAATTACATTTTCTTATATACAAAAATACACCCTTTGAGAAGGCGAGATTGTTATTAAATGATGTGGTAAACCTCGTGGTATGGGACATGACGGTATATCATATTGGTTAATTCCAGACTCGTGGATCGAAGCTATTTTGTGTTGAGTGCATTACCCTATATAAGATACTTGATATGAGCTAGTGACCCTTTCTCATGTATTTTACGACATTAGCGTATTTGTTATATTCATTCTAATGTGTTATTTTCTTCCCTTTATCCTGTGTTAATTAACATGTTTAAGATAGACCGAACCGTTTATTTTATACATGGGCCAAACCGAGTTACTTCAGGTTATACTTGTTGTTGATTCGTGTTTAGCTGTTTCCCCTTGGACTACCTCTTTCGAAGCTATTGCCAAAATTGTGTAGTTGTATTTTCTTGTCATATATATATATATATTTGTTCTTTTGGAGCATATTGTATATATATTGCTCGTATGAAACCATTCGAGTATGTAGCACATGTATATGTTGTGGTCTACTATTGTATCTATATTTATTATATTTTATGGTCTAATATCTTTGGTGTATTGTATTTTTTCTAAAAACGATCCTTAGCCATCGTAGTTTTATATTAGATGAATTGAGTACGTCGAACCACCTAAGGTAAGAAAAATTTATACACCTAACCGACGTATTCAATACTCGTCTAATTCAAGATTACAGATGGTCGCTCCGAACCAACCCTATTCTCCGCTCTAATAGACAATATTAATCAGTAATGCTCTTTATTATGGTGAGTCTCACGGTAGGGCATTACAAATTTGGTTACAGGGAAAGGTTCAGAACAAAGTATGACAAACACAGAATAGAATCGTAATAGTACATGTGCACAATACAGAAGGATAACACTCGTGTCTACTTATATCACTTCCATTATTATCCTTAACCCTTGTTCCTTATCATCCGAGTCATGAGTAAATCTTAGCTACAGAATACATCTAGAAGTATTTCAATCCGTAATATTCCATGTATCGAGCTCATTTTTTGTATTTATAGACATTTCATCCTCTTAAATCCTTTCAATGTTTAAATCTTGGGGTATGAATTTGATGAAATTTAAATTGTATCCTCTTGAGTATAGTTGATGGTTAAGTTAAAAAGTAAAATAGGATGGGTGAATAAATTAAATACAGGATAAGAAAAGTGAAATGCATATTATGATAAAAGATCACAAATTTTAAAATTAATTAGAGTGCATAGCGGAAGCAAATGAATTGTTTCAGTTGTGCTAAATTTGTAAATTGGATTAAAGGGGTGGAATATAATTGTAACAACCTGGAAAATCAGAACCAATTTTTTTTTTTTTTTGGCTATTTTATTAAATTTTAAATAATTAAAATAATTTATTTTATATAATAACGATTAAGAATTTATTTAAATCGAAGTTTGAACGAATATATTTATTTTAGTTATAAAAGGAGTTAGAAATAGTGTGGTAGTTTGAAAATTTGAATTTGAACTTTGACTGAATGTACAGAATGCAAAATAAATCAGAATTTGGTGAAACCAAAAATATTAGAATCTGTTTAAAAATATCTTTCCAACGAATCCAAAAAATTTAAATTTCATAGCAGGAATAAAAGTTATGGCCAGTAGAATATTCAGAAAAGTCGCTATGGAATATAATATAATATATAGCCCGTACAAATAGCCAGTTTGCAAACGACCTCCGTTTTTGACGAAACCACCCTAGTTGGATTCGGAATGTCAAATTATTGCAAGATTCCAATTTTCATAATTTTTGGAATTAATATGTGAGCGTGGCAAAAGAAAATGTGTTTTGTCAATTTCAGTCAATTTGGATTGACCAGAAAATGGCCATTTTTCAAACGCTCTCCAAATTCGATGAAATTAATTTTGTTTGGACTGTATCATCAAAACATAGCTTGATTTATTTTTAGGGAATTTTTAGAGTCAGTATGTGGCGCCGGAAAATTAAAATGTACGATCAAATTAATTAATTAATTAAGTGTTTTATATTTTAATTTAAAGAATAACTGACTGAAAAAGTCGAATAGGCCTACGAAAGATATTCTATTTTGTCCGGAGTGGGGGTATTTAGCTAGGGGCAACACTCCTTGGGTTTGATTTGGAATTAGGAGCGATATAGGAATTATACTGGAAATAAATAAATTAAATAATGGTATATATTGGTATAAATACGCCGTATTTTCCCAAAACCCTAACACAGTACACCGTATTCTTATGAGCTGCCATCATTGAAAATCGATGGTCAAAATCTTCCAAAAATCGCTGCCTAAATCCTCTCAATCCATTCACTAATTCTAGATCGTTTTAATGCAAAAATTCAAGCACTAAGTTCAAGCTTTAATCCTATACGATGGTGATTATTTTTAAGCGAGTGTTTTGTTCTTGGAGGCTGAAGCTCTGCCGTTCACATGCCAATCAGGGGAGGACAGAACCACCGAGTTCGCCCTAGTTGCGGGCACTAGGAGAGGGTGTTGAGGCCGTCGAAGTAGTGGAGTCCGATCACCGTTACGGCAACCCTGGTGGTTGCGAGATTCAACCCTAATCTTGAATGAATTTGGTTAAAACTGCTGGTCTTGGATTTGAGGAAGAAGGTAGGTTATTTATTTAATTAATTTTAATTAATTCAAGTTTTAATCAAATATATTAATGATTATATCTTTTGCAAACGATTACAGAATTTGACGAGGTTGGATTTGTTGGGATCGTAAATTCGAGATCTACATTTCGGAACCGACTAGAGAATTTTTGGAGCCTTCTACAATTTTGGAAGAAATAAATAGCAAAGTGAGATTTCTGATCAGAAATTAAATAAACAAAATTATAATAGGTTACAGACGGAGTTTAGAAACTCCCGGCACCCGTCGTCCACAGACCATGGACGACTTGATTTTATTGTTATGTGGAATTGGTTTATTTTTGGTGTTTGATTGTGGTTGAAATGAAATTGGTTGATATTGTGGTATTAGATTGCCTAAAAAATGTATTAAGAAATTAAACCCCTTGTAAACTCCGCGAGTCCTAAGGTAGCGCTAGGAGCCGTACTAGGGACGGTGCCGGTTTTAATTACCCTGCCGTTATGCTGTCGAAATTTTCTGAAATATATGTGTTTTGCAAATTATTCATGTTATAATATAAAAGTTGGTTGAATAATAAAGATTTGATTTTTATTGTATTTATTAAATTAAAAATGATCATATGTAAATAAAAATGTTCATATATTGAAATTTACATTTTTAATGTTAGTGAATAATTAAAATGATCATTTGTTACAAAGGATTACATTTTATACAATGTAAAAGAATTACATTTTACACAAGGTAAAATGATTACATTTATATAATATAAAAGATTACATTTTACACAAGGTAAGAAGATTACATTTTATACAATGTAAAAGATTACATTTTACACAAGGTGAAAAGATTACATTTTTCTATGTAATGTTAAAAGATTCATTTTTCCATGTAAAATAAAAAAGATTACATTTTTCTATGAAATGTAGAAAGATTTATAAGAAGATTACACTCTAATGTAATCAAAAATTACATAAGAAAAAAAATTACATTTCTAATGTAGTAAAAGAAAGATAACGAAAATTATATTTTCAATGTAATACATGATTTCTTATAAAAGAAATCAATGTTAAAATGAAATTAGTTAATAAATAAAAATTACATTTTCATTGAATGTATGGTTCGCTAGAAATATGCATAGTTGAAGTAAACTACTTAATCAATAAAAATTAAATTTTAAATGAATTTATGATTCACTAGAAATATGCATATTGAAAATAAATTATTTAAAGAATAAATAATTTGAAATCTTTGAACGAATGAATTATATTTATATATATAAATATAAATCAAAATAAAACGAATCGCGCTACTATAGTTCGCGATTTGGAATCGTAACTTCAAACGATTATACTGAGAGATCCGACCGTCGGATTTTCCCAAAACTGGAACCGTTGCGTTCGTTTTGGAAAAATCTTTCCAACGATATAAAATTTGCTAAGATCCAACGGTTAGATTTTGATAAATGTATAAATAAATTTTTTATGAAAATAGCGTCAGGGCCGTGTAATGAACCGAAGCGTCGTTCAATTAAAAATGGCTATTTTTTATATAAATAAAAATAGCGATAAACCATTATAAAATATTATAAACGATATGAAATGAAAAGAATTGCTTTTAATTATATATATTCGCTATATATTTGAAAAGACCGATTTAACTCTCATTTTAAATAATTAATCGACGATTAAAAGTCGAAGATTTGAAGACGGTGGATTGAAGACCGGCGATCTTTTCATCGAATGGATGACTACATATGCCCTTGATTGGTTAGCTCCCAGGAAGGGGTTACAGTGGTAGTTGTTCGGACGTACTTCTTGATCATCCGGATGTGCGGGAGCCTTTCTTCCGTATTGGACATATGGAATGAGGAATAAGGTGTCTCCGGTTTCGTTCAGACCCAGAACGGACTTGTAAATGGATGTATGTCTGACTTTGGATTTTATTCTGTGCTGATTGATTTCTATTTAATATATATCTGCTTGGGGGCGGAGAATTTATTCTCTTGCTTTACACCCTTCTCTGAGACGTACGAGCTCAGAGGTTATATATTGGTAGACATTAGTCGCACGGCGTGAACTGTCAATGTGGCATGCCAAGATGCCATGATCAAGGCTTATTGTTGAAAAGCAGAGCCTTGTGGTTGATCAAAGCACAACCCATTTTAGGCACAACTTTGTGTATAGCGTAACTTCGCGAGCCTCACACCCCGGTATAAACCAGAAACGAGAGAGGACTGCAGGGAGGACATACGTTTCTTTCTAGCTATAAGTGGTGATAGGATTTTGCAAGCCCTGGCATTTTACTTATGTGGATGATGGAATGAGGCGCCTCAGATTTGAGTCCCTAGTGGCTCTATATTTACGTCACATAGGACGGGGAAACGTATTGTTCAGGCATTACTAATCCACTAACATATTTGTGGACCGACCCTGAAGATTAAGGTGCAGTTGCGACTGATCCTGAAACATGGGCTAGATTGTCTCGAATTCGGTAAGGACGATCCCTTGCCTTGGTTCATGATGGAAATCCAACTTCCAATACGACACCATGCAGTTTTGATTGTATAACTAGTATGGCGACATAATATATGGTAGCTATGCCGTCTATGGTTGATATATTATAATTAAAATATTTTTTAAAACATATATACACTAATAATAATATCAAATACGTTTTATCGTATCAAGCATTTTTGACCATTGTAAGGTAAACTCTATCCTCCGGTTTGCGTTGCATTGTGTAATGGGACTTGAGTCTTACAGTGGTTTCATTTTCCTAAAAAGAATTGCGTTGTTTAATGATTTACTTTATTTCATGCACTAGCAATTCAATGGAGTAAACCCGTTCTACGTTAGCGGCGTGGTCCTGTGATTAGCCTTATTTTTAAATAGGTTAAATAAAATTTCTCATACCAGTCCCATGACTGACTCGTAGTTTGTTTCACTTTGCAAACTCTGGTGCACTCTTCTCCCCACGGGCAGCCTTGTATACAGGTTTTAGCAGACTTATTCTGGATAGCTATGGAGATGAAGATGGATCCTATCATTTCAATTATGCTATTCAGACTTCATTTAGCATATTATGTTTGATTCCGCTGCAGACATTTTATATCAAGTTGAAAACTGTATTATGCACTAAGTATGATCCTATTATGTTGTGTAACTCTGATGATATATTATTCCCGGTTTAATTTTATGTACGTTTTCTGTTGTAATTCTATATTTCTGTTCTGTTGTTATTGTTTATGTGTTATATTCCAATGATTATCCTTGCTTTCGCACTACAGAAGTTTGGGGTCATCACAATTGGTATCAGGACTTTGGTTAAACCTAGCTTGGAATATAACATATTAACAAAATCACCAGAAATAGAATCAGCAGAATTCTAAAATGAATAAATCATCATAGATAGGACTAGTAATGTCCTAGAATAAGTATAGCAGAATAAAATTCACCCCAATAGATTCATTTGCACTTAAATGTTTGTCTCTACGCTTTACAATATTTATTCTGTTGGCCTGACTCTTTGTCTGCTATTTGCAGACATAGTAGAAATGAGTGGCAGAAACAGAAGAAGCAATTCTATGGTTCAACAATCAAATGAGCCAATCATGCTCCCACAACCAGAACCAGATCTATAAGCTCTAGTAAAGAGGTATCAAAATCTGGGTGGAGAACCATTCTCGGGCAAAGAGTCCATTATTGAAACATAAGCATGGATGCGTTCTTCTGAGAGAATTTGTAACACCTCGTATGTTGAATAACTTGTTATCAGGGCAGAATTAAATTTTAAAATCTGAATCAGGGGAAACAGGCTATGCCATTGCGTTCGTCTCGGAAAAATACGCGAAATAGAGTCCGAGTTTTCGAAAATTGGAGTCCGTATGACCCAGTTAAGGCCCGAAGAAGTTTTCAGAAAATTCAAAACAGATTTAAAATATTCAGATTTCAAGTTTCAGAAGAGGTGGGCAAATTCCCGCCAGACAGAGGGTGTCGACACAGGGGTCGACATGGGTGTCGACCCCCCAAGGGGTCGACCCATGTGTCGACCCCCCCTGTCGGTCAGTGTGACCTGGGTGCACTGATTTGGGCTATGGTTGGTGGCTTGTGACGAAATCTGACGGCTCTAACCTAATCTAGGGTTAATCTAAGGGCCTAAACTACATCCTAATTCTATAAATACACCCTAAGACTACCCTAATTCATACTAAAAATAGATACAACGTCGTTATGCCGTCAAAATGCAACTTGAAGGAGCCTCCATCAAATTGTAGAAGAAGATAGCTTCTCAAATCAACTTCTAATCAACTCTAGCAACTTAATCTTCTTCATAGGAGTGCTAATCAACAAGTTGTGAGTACTATAGCCTTAATGACCAATTTTTGAAATGATTATGATAGGATATAATGAGGTTATGGCTATGAATGTGGATCAATGCAAGTTATGTTATCATATGCTATGTGTTCATGATGTTATGCAAGTCATATGCTATGTGTTCGTGATGTTATGCAAGTTATGCAAGTCATATGCTATATGTTCATGATGTTATGCAAGTTATGCAAGTTATATGCTATATGATCATGATGTTATGCAAGTTATGCAAGTTTTAGGCTATGCGTTCATGATGCTAGTTATGCAAATCGCTATGATAAACATTGATCCATTATGACACCATGATTATGCATGTTTGGTGTTTGATTATATGCAAGTTCATATATGACATGTTATGCAAGTTTGGTGTTTGATTATATGCAAGTTCATATATGACATGTTATGCAAGTTTGGTGTTTGATTATATGCAAGTTCATATATGACATGTTATGCAAGTTTGGTGTTTGATTATATGCAATTAACATGTGCAAGTTTACACCTTTGTATGATATGCATACATATGCAAGTTAACCCCTTTGTATGTCATACATAAATATGCAAGTTCACCCCTTTGTATGACATATGTAACTTATGCAAGTTACCCTCTTTATGACATATGTGATTCATGCAAGTTTGGGTTGATTATTTATGCTAGTTGGGTTTGATGCTATGGTCATATATGCAAGTTGACACCTTTAAAACCCATGTGATGCTAATGTTATGCTAAGTTGAACCCATTGTATTTGTGATGAATCTTCCCTTTTAAGTATGTCATGTTAGCGTATTACGTGGGGAACGATGGGGTTAATATTCATGTTAACAAAACTGTGGTGAAATTGGTATGAAGTTGGATACCATGAGTGGATGAACATAATTGAGTCAATTATGTACATCATTAAATTGGTATTAATTAGGGAAAATTAATTCAAAATATGGGGGTGATTAATTAGGTGTAATTAATCGACTAAGACACGAGGTTGGACCCTTTTGTAGCATAAGACTGCCCGGAACCGACCGGCAAATCCAGCGGCTACAAATGGTTGGCCCAATGTGAGAGGTCTTAGGCATGAACTAAATACGTGACAAGTGTAAAGACACGAGGTTAGACTCTGTTATGGCGTAAGGCTGCCCGGACCCGACCGGCAAATCCAGCTGCCATAAAAGATAGTCTAATGTGAGAGGTCTTTACAACGGTTACATTCTTAATCAATTGAGAAACACTTAACCAGATAAGCATGTAGTGGGGCATGAGGGGTTAAGTTGGTGCCTTGGGTGGCATGTGGAAATCAAGTAAGTGCCTTGGGTGGCATGTGGAAATCTAGTGGGTTGCCTTGGGTGGCAATAGAAAATACGATTAAAATACTTAACCAAAGTGGAACATGTAATTAAACATGATTAAAGGGTTAAGTAAGTGCCTTGGGTGGCATGTGGAAATCAAGTAGGTGCCTTGGGCGGCATGGGAAATCTAGTGGGTGCATTGAGTGGCAATTGAAATATGATTAGATGACTTAACCAAACTTTAAACATGTAAGTGGACATGATTATTCAAAAGGGTTAAATGGGATACACTAGAAAAAGGGACAAGCTTAGGTGGGTAGCTTGTGGGGGCCAATTTCAACCAGTAACCCATATGTATCTTATTGGGCTCGACCCATGTCGAGGACGGGACACACGTACTGGGCTTGACTATAAGAGGCCAAAACGGGTTAGCGGTGGCAACGCAAGTCCAACGGGTTTCATATGCGTGTGTGGACCCGGGCTGGTAGGTAAGACGTTGTTGCATCGTGTAGGTATAAGCCGTGCACCGTTGATTGTATCGGGTTGCCACTTTGGGGAGTGATACACCCCACTGTGGGGCCAGCACGAGTATCTACGGTAGGGAGCCGATCGCTTGGGGAGTAGTGGGTACACCTAGTGGAGATAGGGGCAGACGGCACCTATGTAGTCAGCTAGGGGTACACGAAAGTACTAGTTAAATTTTCTAAGTCCTTGGGTGGGATCAACCTTTAAGTAGGAATGAATGGTGTGGTGCAGTGTAGGAATTACCCTTGGGTGGGTAGATCTGGTGTGGTGCAGTGTAGTAATTATCCTTGGGTGGATAGGCGCGTCTTTACCGTTATCTTAGGTCATCCTATGTCTAGTTGGCTGCTTAGTGTAGTCATTTATCCCCAGTCATCACCGTACCAAGTTTATATCATACCCTAATTACTTTAATGATTGTATTGTTAAAGTTATAGGGCTCACTCAGACTTATGTCTGACCCAGTTGTTTTTATCTTTTTCCCAACCCTCAGGTTCTCAGAGTGGGCCTAGCACTAGTGGGCTTTGATCAGATTGCTTTATCTATCTTTTGGAGCTTGGACTCTTGAAGTAAAGCTCGGTTATCTTTTCTATTATGGCTATTAGTTATGTAGTGGGATTATGTACTTATGTTTTAACGAGATGGATATTTTGTACTTGACTCTTGTTGGTTTTTCATATGTAACCAAACATGTTTACCTTCTGCTGCAATGAAATGATGTTTTAAATTTCGAGTATTACTTATATCTGTCTTATTGTAATTTTTTTGTTTTATATTCACTTAAAATACTCCACCGAAGTTAAGGCATTCCCTTATGAGTGACCTTAGCGGGTGTGGGGTGTTACACGTGGTATCAGAGCTGAAGGTTACCGGAACAGATAAAATTTTTAGAAAATTATTTTTCTAGAAACATTTTTGGAAGAAGTATTTTCAAAAACATGTCTTTTAAGAGAAAAGTTTTTGAAAGAAAAGAACATAATCCCCAAGAGCCATATATCCTTCCTTCGATTCTCCGTTTTGAATCTCTTCCTCTTTCTCTTTTTGAATTTCCCCTCCGCGTATAGATGTATTTTTAAGATAAACAAGGACTTCCGTATGAAGGACGGAAGAACCACTTCAAGGGACTTAGACGTTTGTCGGGCTAAGAAGTTAGTCCAAGGAGGTGGAGGGCTTGTGGGTACCTTTAAGATGGACGAGGGAGGAAGGTTCAAATAGCTGTTAGCTAAATAAAGGACGAAACCTCATCGTGGCGAGAAGGTCACGAAAGGAGAATGTAAAGGAGAAGGCTAGTTGTTTTGGAGAAATAGGACACCTTATTAGGATTGTCCAAAGAGGTAAGGACAAAGTACAGGATCTTCTGGAGGGTAGATGTATTCCCTCACGGCTGGTATACCCGATGGGGGTAGGACCGTCTAGGTTGAAAGTTGGTTCTCTCGATCATCATGTTCGGACTTTATTCGACTCTGGCGCATCGCATTCGTTTATCTCATCATCATTAGTTGAGTCACTGCACTTAGACACCAGTCTAGTAGATGATCCCTTGGTTGTTTCAAACCCAATTGGGGGCTCCATTTATTTGTCCATGATATTTTTGGGTTTGAAGATTTCTATACTTAGCGGTGAGTTTAGATGTGATGCTTTTGTTTTGGGCTTCACGGGCTATGGGTTGATTTTGGGCATGGACTGGTTATCCAGTAATGGTGCCGTTCTTGATTGCGAAAGGAGAGTTGTTAGGCTCATGACCCGCTTAGGTAACACTCTCGAGATCTCTTGTAATCCCATGGATTCTGTTATGCTAAGTTATCTTGAATCGCTTGACGCTTCGGTCGAGAGTTTGCGATCTGTTAGAGTGGTCCGGAAATACTCGGATGTGTTTGAGGAGGTGAAGGGCTTACCTCCGAAGTGGGAGATTGACTTCCGAATATATCTGGTGGACAATGCTAAGCCAGTATCTTTACCAGTGCGCCACATGGCTCCTCGTGAGAGGAGGGAACTCCATAAGCAAGTAGGGGAGTTGCTTGAGAAGGGGTTCATAAGACGAAGTATATCGGAGTGGGGTGCTCCAGTAGTTTTTGCCACGAAGGTGGATGGGTCTCTCAGACTTTGTGTAGACTATAGAAGCTCACAAAGAAGAATAGACACCCATTGCCGAGGATTGATGATTTCTTTGATCAGTTGGTTGGCGCCTCAGTATTTTCAAGTTGGACTTGGCCACGGGGTTTCATCAGTTGAGAGTGGCTGAGGATAGTATAGAGAAGACTACCTTTAGGACTCCGGATGGTTTCTATGAGTGGCTTGTGATGCCATTTGGTTTGACGAACGCCCCTGCATACTTTGTTGATTTGATGAGTAGGGTGTTCAGGGAGTACCTTAATAAGTTCGTGGTGGTCTTTGTGGATGACATCTTAGTCCTTTCTAAGAGTGAAGAAGAGCATGCCCTACATCTTAGGGAAGTGTTAGAGACTCTTCGAGCGCATAGCCTTAAGGCTAAATTCTCTAAATGTCACTTCTGGAGGAAGGAAGTGCGGTTCTTAGGGCACGTGGTCTCTAAGGAAGGGATAGCTGTGGATCCCGCGAAGGTAGTATCCATCCAAGATTGGATGGTTCCGAAGAATGCTACCGAGGTGAGGAGTTTCTTGGGGTTGGCTGGCTACTATAGGAAGTTTATCAAGGACTTCGCGAGGATATCATCCCCATTAACTCGCTTGACAAAGAAGAATCTAGTCTCCGCATGGGACGTAGATTGTGATGATGCGTTCCAACGGTTAAAGAGAGCTTTAACCACAGCTCCAGTCTTAGTGTTGCCAGATGGGAGTAAGCCATTTGTTGTTTATACCGATGCTTGTGGGACAGGACTAGGCGCAATCTTAATACAAGAGGGAAGGGTAATATCCTATGGGGGAAGGCAATTGAGAAAGCATGAGAAAATTTACCCTACCCATGATTTAGAGTTGGCCGCTATTGTTTTTGCGCTTAAGACTTGGCGCCATTATCTTCTTGGAGAGAGGTTCGAATTGTTCACTGACCACAAATCATTGAAGTACTTGTTTTCTCAGAAGGATTTGAACTTGAGACAGCAAAGGTGGATGGAGTTCTTAGCATCCTATGATTTCGAGATAGCGTATACCCCTGGCAAGGGTAACGTGGTGGCAGACGCCTTAAGCAGAAAAAGATTGTCCTTGAGTCCGTTGTTTGTGGAACGACGAAGCTTGGAATTTATCTTGATGTTTGACTTCAGACCTTTTGTTGACTTTGTACCCGGTTTGCTATCATCCTTAGAGGTCAGACCTACTCTTTTGGGACGGATTGGCGAGGCACAGCGGGACTACCCATAGTTGGTTGAGTTGGTAGAGAGGCTCATAAGGGGGGAGTCGTCCAGCCATTTGAGTAGGTACACCCTAGACGATAGGGGGTGGTTGCGTAGAGACGGTAGACTTTGTGTACTGCAAGACGAGGGTTTGAGGAAGGCTATACTTGATGATGCGCATCGTTCAAAGATGACCATTCATCCCGGTGGGGACAAGATGTACCAAGACATGAAGCGAGTTTTCTTTTGGGCCGGTATGAAGAAAGATGTGGCCGAGTATGTCGCTAGATGCTTGGTGTGCCAACAAGTGAAAGCGGAGCAAAAGAAACCCGGTGGGTTGCTTCACCCATTGGAAGTTCCGCAATGGAAGTGGGATAGCGTCTTAATGGATTTTATTGATGGGTTACCGAGATCGAGGAAGGGTAATACGGGAATTTGGGTTCGGGTTGACAGACTTACTAAGAGCGCCCATTTCATACCCGTGAAGAGCAAGAGGACTGCTCCATGGCTAGCTTCAGTTTACCTTCGAGAGATAGTTCGGTTGCATGGTGTACCTTCTAGCATAGTGAGCGATCGAGATCCTATCTTCACTAGCGAGTTTTGGAAAAGTTTGCAAGAGGCGGTGGGGACTCAGTTGTGTTTGAGCACCGCATATCATCCTCAGACGGACGGCCAGACCGAGAGGGTGAATCGGGTTCTGGAAGACCTTTTGAGGCTTTGTATCTTTGATTTTGGAGGTACATGGGAAGAGCATCTTCCATTGGTGGAGTTCGCATATAATAACAGCTTTCAGTCTAGTATTGGTATGGCTCCTTTCGAAGCTCTTTATGGAAGGCCTTGTCGATCACCTACATATTGGTGGGAATCTACGGATAAGATCTTGCTTGGGCCTGATATGGTTAGAGAGACTTCGGAAAAGATTGATTTGATTCGAAGAAGGATGAAAGCGGCGCAAGACAGGAAGAAATCTTACGCGGATAAGAGGAGGACGGATCTTCAGTTTTATGTTGGGGACATGGTTTTTATTAAAGTATCTCCATTACGGAATGTTGTTCGCTTTGGGTCCGTTGGGAAGTTAGCACCAAGATTTGTAGGACCGTTTCCTATTAAGGAAAGGATTGGACAGATGGCATATAGAGTGGATTTACCCGAGAGACTTAGTGGGGTACATGACGTATTCCATGTGTCACATTTGAGGAAGTGCCTACATGAGACCGCAGAGGTGGTAGAGCCGAGCTTGCTTAGAGAAGTGGAGGTAGAGCGTGATGCGACGATTCGACGAGCTCCTACTCGCATCCTTGGGTCAGAGGTTAGGAAGTTGAGAAACAAAGAGGTTCAACTAGTCAAAGTGCAATGGGGAGAGGATGAGAGCAATGCTACTTGGGAGACAGAAGCGAAGATGCGTTCACTGTACCCATTCCTTTTTGAGGGTATGTCTTTTAACTTCTCCTTTATCGTCTGTCTAGTACATATCTTATCTTTAGTAAGTCCTCCCATTAGTACCTTTGACCTTAGATAGGGTAAACCTATGGTTGAAACATGTGTTTGAGACATGTTATGATTGATAGATGCGTGTGGATGCAAATGTTTGCTAGTGGTTGCTCGTGGATGCATATACACACACTTTAGACACTAGATCGGCTCAGTCACTTCATATTGCATATTGCATATAATTGTGTGTAGGTAGCTATATTAATAGATGTATAATGGTTGTGTTATCATATGGATGATGCATTTTGGTGTATGGTTGTGCACACATGTAGAAATAGTATGTGTCGATAAGGTTCTGTCGCATACATATTGGATGCATGACACTATCATGGTTTGCATTAAGGAGGTCAACTGAATCAGCAGACCGTCTGATTTTGCATTAGATAGGGAACATATACACACACTCTTTGCATATGTTCATACAACATTAGAAACTTTAAGGACAATGGATGCCAGTGTTTGATGGTTTGAGTAGATGGTTGTTTGGTTGGTAGGATACGTTCTTCTTGACTTAGAGATTTCGGGGACGAAATCCTTTAAGTAGAGGAGAATGTAACACCCCGAATGTTGAATAACTTGTTATCAGGGCAGAATTAAATTTTAAAATCTGAATCAGGGGAAACGGGCTATGCCATTGCGTTCGTCTCGGAAAAATACGCGAAATAGAGTCCGAGTTTTCGAAAATCGGAGTCCGTATGACCCAGTTAAGGCCCGAAGAAGTTTTCAGAAAATTCAAAACAGATTTAAAATATTCAGATTTCAAGTTTCAGAAGAGGTGGGAAAATTCCCGCTAGACAGAGGGTGTCGACCCCCCCCCCAAGGGGTCGACCCATGTGTCGACCCAGGGGTCGACCCCCCCTGTCGGTCAGTGTGACCTAGGTGCACTGATTTGGGATTTGGGCTATGGTTGGTGGCTTGTGACGAAATCTGACGGCTCTAACCTAATCTAGGGTTAATCTAAGGGCCTAAACTACATCCTAATTCTATAAATACACCCTAAGACTACCCTAATTCATACTAAAAATAGATACAACGTCGTTATGCCGTCAAAATGCAACTTGAAGGAGCCTCAATCAAATTGTAGAAGAAGATAGCTTCTCAAATCAACTTCTAATCAACTCTAGCAACTTAATCTTCTTCATAGGAGTGCTAATCAACAAGTTGTGAGTACTATAGCCTTAATGACCAATTGTTGAAATGATTATGATAGGATATAATGAGGTTATGGCTATGAATGTGGATCAATGCAAGTTATGTTATCATATGCTATGTGTTCATGATGTTATGCAAGTTATGCAAGTCATATGCTATGTGTTCATGATGTTATGCAAGTTATGCAAGTCATATGTTGTATGTTCATGATGTTATGCAAGTTATATGCTATATGATCATGATGTTATGCAAGTTATGCAAGTTTTAGGCTATGCGTTCATGATGCTAGTTATGCAAATCGCTATGATAAGCATTGATCCATTATGACACCATGATTATGCAAGTTTGGTGTTTGATTATATGCAAGTTCATATATGACATGTTATGCAAGTTTGGTGTTTGATTATATGCAAGTTCATATATGACATGTTATGCAAGTTTGGTGTTTGATTATATGCAAGTTCATATATGACATGTTATGCAAGTTTGGTGTTTGATTATATGCAAGTAACATGTGCAAGTTTACACCTTTGTATGATATGCATACATATGCAAGTTAACCCCTTTGTATGTCATACATACATATGCAAGTTTACCCCTTTGTATGACATAAGTAACTTATGCAAGTTACCCTCTTTATGACATATGTTATTCATGCAAGTTTGGGTTGATTATTTATGCTAGTTGGGTTTGATGCTATGGTCATATATGCAAGTTGACACCTTTAAAACCCATGTGATGCTAATGTTATGCTAAGTTGAACCCATTGTATTTGTGATGAATCTTCCCTTTTAAGTATGTCATGTTAGCGTATTACGTGGGGAACGATGGGGTTAATATTCATGTTAACAAAACTGTGGTGAAATTGGTATGAAGTTGCATACCATGAGTGGATGAACATAATTGAGTCAATTATGTACATCATTAAATTGGTATTAATTAGGGAAAATTAATTCAAAATATGGGGGTGATTAATTAGGTGTAATTAATCGACTAAGACACGAGGTTGGACCCTTTTGTAGCATAAGACTGCCCGGAACCGACCGGCAAATCCAGCGGCTACAAATGGTTGGCCCAATGTGAGAGGTCTTAGGCATGAACTAAATACGTGACAAGTGTAAAGACACGAGGTTAGACTCTGTTATGGCGTAAGGCTGCCCGGACCCGACCGGCAAATCCAGCTGCCATAAAAGATAGTCTAATGTGAGAGGTCTTTACAACGGTTACATTCTTAATCAATTGAGAAACACTTAACCAGATAAGCATGTAGTGGGGCATGAGGGGTTAAGTGGGTGCCTTGGGTGGCATGTGGAAATCAAGTAAGTGCCTTGGGTGGCATGTGGAAATCTAGTGGGTTGCCTTGGGTGGCAATAGAAAACACGATTAGAATACTTAACCAAAGTGGAACATGTAATTAAACATGATTAAAGGGTTAAGTAAGTGCCTTGGATGGCATGTGGAAATCAAGTAGGTGCCTTGGGCGGCATGCGAAATCTAGTGGGTGCATTGAGTGGCAATTGAAATATGATTAGATGACTTAACCAAACTTTAAACATGTAAGTGGACATGATTATTCAAAAGGGTTAAGTGGGATACACTAGAAAAAGGGACAAGCTTAGGTGGGTAGCTTGTGGGGGCCCATTTCAACCAGTAACCCATATGTATCTTATTGGGCTCGACCCATGTCGAGGACGTGACACGCGTACTGGGCTTGACTATAAGAGGCCAAAACGGGTTAGCGGTGGCAACGCAAGTCCAACGGGTTTCATATGCGTGTGTGGACCCGGGCTGGTAGGTAAGACGTTGTTGCATCGTGTAGGTATAAGTCGTGCACCGTTGATTGTATCGGGTTGCCACTTTGGGGAGTGATACACCCCACTGTGGGGCCAGCACGGGTATCTACGGTAGGGAGCCGATCGCTTGGGGAGTAGTGGGTACACCTAGTGGAGATACGGGCAGACGACACCTATGTAGTCAGCTAGGGGTACACGAAAGTACTAGTTAAATTTTCTAAGTCCTTGGGTGGGATCAACCTTTAAGTAGGAATGACTGGTGTGGTGCAGTGTAGGAATTACGCTTGGGTGGGTAGATCTTGTGTGGTGCAGTGTAGTAATTATCCTTGGGTGGATAGGCACGTCTTTACCTTTATCTTAGGTCATCCTATGTCTAGTTGGCTGCTTAGTGTAGTCATTTATCCCCAGTCATCACCGTACCAAGTTTATATCATACCCTAATTACTTTAATGATTGTATTGTTAAAGTTATAGGGCTCACTCAGACTTATGTCTGACCCCGTTGTTTTTATCTTTTTCCCAACCCTCAGGTTCTCAGAGTGGGCCTAGCACTAGTGGGCTTTGATCAGATTGCTTTATCTATCTTTTGGAGCTTGGACTCTTGAAGTAAAGCTCGGTTATCTTTTCTATTATGGCTATTAGTTATGTAGTGGGATTATGTACTTATGTTTTAACGAGATGGATATTTTGTACTTGACTCTTGTTGGTTTTTGATATGTAACCAAACATGTTTACCTTCTGCTGCAATGAAATGATGTTTTAAATTTCGAGTATTACTTATATCTGTCTTGTTGTAATTTTTTTGTTCTATATTCACTTAAAATACTCCACCAAAGTTAAGGCATTCCCTTATGAGTGACCTTAGCGGGTGTGGGGTGTTACAGAATTTTTGAAGGCTTAAAGCTGGGAGATGATCATAAGAGATTAATAGCATTTTGGGCACTCAAAGGCGAAGCTTTAATCTGGTGGGAAACTGTTATTGAAGAAAATCCAGAAGGTAATATTACCTGGGATAGATTTAAAGAAATGTTTACAGAAAAATTTATTCCTCCAGAAGCGACTGAGTGATTATATAATGAGTTTTATAATCTGAAACAAGGAGATATGACCATTCGGGAGTATCAGAATAAATTCAATGAACTTTCTCGCTTTGCCCCAGAACTAATTCATGATATTATAAAGAAGAATCTGAGATTTATCCACGGACTTTAAAAGAAAACCGAAGGTAGAGTACTTGCTCATGTAAATCTTCCATTTTCTAAGATGATACAAATGGCTTATCTGTATGAGTATATTGATGAGCAACATGGTTTCGAAGATGAAGAGGAAAATTGCTCTAGCAGCATAAGGAAGCTTGGAGCTGATAGTCCTGAGACAAGTACGACGCCTGAGGTCAGCAAGAAGCCTAAAGCTAATAAGAAAGGAGTTAAATCCAAGAAAGAATCGTTAACGACCGCCATATGCAATAACCACAATAAGCAAGGACATTTGTCGATAAATTCAAATCTTCGAAGAAACGAACGAGTGATGGATCTAAATCCAATAAGGAGTCTCAAGAGAGCAGAAAATGCCATAAGTGTCACTAGTCTGGTCATATTGCGAAAAATTGCCAGCTATCAAAGAAGTCTGAAGTAGCTCGTGTATATGAAGTAGCAGAAACACCAGCACCCTCAATTAATAGGGAAAGGCCAGATGATTTGGAAGGCACTCTTACTGTCAACAATATTCCAGTTACAATATTGTTTAACATTGGCGCATCATGAAGTTTCATCCCAAGCAATTTAGTTAAAAAGTTAAAGCTAACCCTAAAGAATCTTAAGGAATCGATTAGTGTTCGTAATCCGATGGGGGCTTCTCTTGTTCTCGGTTTATATTGTAGAGTGCCTGTCTCCTACTCTTGCTATCAGTTTCCTTTCAATTTAATTGTTATGGATCTTTCTGAAATTGATATCATTCTCGGGTTGGATTGGTTGACCAAATATGAAGCAGAAGTCAAATGTGCTGAAAGAGTTGTTAAATTTAAAACGAAGCTTGGGAATATTGTTTTACCATGCATAGGCTCAATTTCAGATAGAAAAGAATTTTGGGCTGCTCTTGAAGTCACCCCCGCTGTTATTGAAAATATTCCTATCGTCAAAAATTATGCAGATGTGTTCGAAGAAGTTAATAGCTTACCTCCATGGAGAGAAATTTACTTCAGGATTGATCTAGTTCCGAATGCAAGGCCAGTGGTGCATCCTATTCGAAGAATGACATGGAAAGAGAAAGAAGAATTGGGTAATCAAACTAAATAGCTCTTATGGAAAGGTCTGATCAGGCCTAGTTTTTCAAATTGGGGTGCAGCAGTAGTGTTTGTTCCTAAGACAGACGGTACTCTCAGACTGTGTGTGGATTACCGAGATTTAAATAAGCAGACACTCAAGAATAAATATCCATTTTCCCCTACAAATGATTTATTGGATCGTTTGAATGGAGCGAAAGTGTTTTCTAAAATAAACCTAGCTACAGGTTTCCAGCAGCTGCGGATTGCCGAAGAATGTGTTCCTTTGACAGCTTTCAGAGGTCTAGACATATTTTGTGAGTGGCTGGTAATGCCGTTTGGCTTATGCAACGCTCCAGCTTATTTTGTCGGTTTAATGAATCGAGTGTTCCACGATGTCCTGAATAAATTTGTGCTGGTCTTCGTTGATGACATTTTAATCTTCTCCAAGTCAACTGCCGAGCATGAAAAACATTTGGAACAAGTTTTGGAAATTCCGTGAAAGAATGTTTTAAAGGCTAAATTTTCTATATCGTATTCTGGCAAGAAGTGAAGTTCCTTGGTCATGTATTATCGAAGGAAGGAATTTCAGTGGATCCAAGTAAGATCACAGCCATTCAAGATTGGAAGCAGCCTAGCACGCCTACAGAAGTCAAAAATTTCCTAAGACTGGCTGGCTATTATCGGAAATTCGTTAAGGATTTTTCGAAACTATCTTGTCCATTAACGAAGCTTACAAAGAAGCACATAAAGTTTAATTGGGCACCTGAATGTGAGGCACCTTTCCAAGAGCTAAAATTGAGGTTGACTACTGCTCCAATGTTGACTATTACTGATGGCAATCAAGATTTGAAAGTTTAAACAGATGTTTTTATTGAAGTAATTGGTGCGATATTAATGCAAAGAGACAAAGTAGTTGCTTATGCTAGCCGAAAATTGAAGCCACATGAGAAGAGATATCCTACTCATGATCTTGAGTTGTTAGCCATCGTGTTTGCTTTAAAATATGGAGACACTATCTTTCGGGTGAGAAGTTCGAATTATATACAGATCATAAATCCTTTAAGTATCTGTTCACCCAAAGGGACTTGAATTTGAGGCAGCAACGTTGGTTAGAATGCGGTCTATGATCTTGACATCTTGTATACTCCAGGGAAATCCAATGTTGTAGCCGATGCGCTTAGCAAGAAGAATGCAGTCGTCACCAATCTTATCATCGCCAATCTTATCATTACACCTACTTTGATTGACAAAATCTCTACTCTTCAGAAGAATGATGAATTTATTCCGAGAATTAGTAAAAGAGTTCAGGAAGGTGAACCGTCGAGTTTCCAGTTGATAACAAAGGAGTTCTGAGGTTAAAGGGCCGAATTTGTGTCCCGAATATTCTTGAGCTCAGGAGAGATGTAATGGATGAATGTCACAAATCCAAGCTTTTTATTCATCCAGGGGTGAGAAAGATGTATCATGATCTCAAGCGCACGTTCTAGTGGAAATCTATGAAAAGAGACATTCCATATTTGTTAGCAGGTGCTCTACTTGTCAACAAGTCAAAAGTGATCAGCAGAAAACTGCCGGATTGTTGCAACCGCTAGAGGTTCCAAGTTGGAAATGAGATCAAATCTCCATGGATTTTATTGATGGCTTGCCCCTAACCAGAAAAGGCAATGACAGTATTTAGGTGATCGTAGATCATTTCACGAAGTCTGCCCATTTTATTCCTGTTAGATCAACTACAACAGCTCAAAGCCTAGCGAAAATTTATCTCAAAGAAATTGTCAGACTACATGGAGTCCCTAGTAGCATTATTAGCGATCGTGATCCAATATTCGCTAGTAAATTCTAGGAAGCATTCCAAGAAGAGCTGGGGACAACATTAAATCTGAGCACTGCTTATCATCCTCAAACAGATGGCCAGACTGAGAGGGTGAATCGTATATTGGAACACTTATTGCGGGCATGTATTCTTGAATTTGGCGGATCGTGGGAAGATCACTTGCATTTGGTCGAGTTCTCCTATAATAAAAGTTACCAAGCAAGCTTGCAAATGTCGCCATTCAAAGCATTGTATGGCAGGCCTTGTAGATCCCCCGCATGTTGGGTAGAACCAGGCAATAGACTTGTATTGGGTCCGGACATGATTCGTGAAGCTTCGGATAAAGTTGATTTTATTAAGAAGCGGTTACTTATAGCTCAGAGCTGACAGAAAAGTTATGCAGATTCAAGAAGAAGGGATTTAGAATTTGTTGTTGGCAATTATGTGTACTTGAGAGTTTCTCCATTAAGAGGAGTAGTCCATTTTGGGAAGACTGGGAAATTGGCGTCTAGATTCATTGGCGTCTAGATTCATTGGTCCATTTCCTATTCTCGAAAGAATTGGAACTCTCGCTTACAGGGTTCAGTTCCCTGACTAGTTGCCAGGGGTACATGATGTATTTCGTGTGTCTCAACTTCAGAAGCATGTGCATGATCCAGACTTGATTGTAGAAGAAGTCGCACAACAAGATTTGGAGATTACCCCGAGCTTAGCAGTAAGAAGGGAGCCGGTAAAGATCATTGGAAAAAAACCCGAGTTCTGAGGAACAAAAGGATCCATCTAGTCAAAGTGCAGTGGAGAGGAGATCCTAGAGACTGTACATAGGAAACCGAGGATAGCATCAAACAGGCTTATCCCCAGTGCAGAGTGGATATCTCTGACTAGCTCTAGTGCAAGGTACATTTACCATATTTTGCATTTTCCATTTTGTTTCTTACTTTACTATTGTTTCCTTTTCGGAAAATTTCTTAAGTTGGGGAGATTGTAACAACCCCGAAAGTCAGAATAATTTAATTTTTTTATTTTGGCTATTTTATTAAATTTTAAATAGTTAAAATAATTTATTTTAAATAATAACGATTAAGAATTTATTTAAATCAAAGTTTGAACGAATATATTTATTTTAATTATAAAAGGAGTTAGAAATAGCACGGTAGTTTGAAAATTTGAATTTGAACTTTGACTGAATGTACATGATGCAAAATAAATTGGATTTTGGTGCAACCCAAAATATTATAATCTTTTTAAAATATCTTTCAAATGAATTCAAAAAATTGAAATTTCATAGCGGGAATAAAAAGTTATGGCCAGTTGAATATTCAGAAAAGTCGCTATAGAATATAATATAATATATAACCCATATAAATAGCCATTTTGCAAACGACCTCCGTCTTTGACGAAACCACCCTAGTTGGATCCAGAATGTCAAATTATTGCAAGATTCCAATTTCAATAATTTTTGGAATTAATATGTGAGCGTGGCAAAAGAAAATGTGTTTTGTCAAATTTTGTCAATTTGAATCGACCAGAAAATGGTCATTTTCCAAACGATCTCCAAATTCGACGAAATTAATTTTGTTAGGACTGTATCGTCAAAACATAGCTAGATTTATTTTTCGGGAATTTTTAGAGTTAGTTTGTGGCCCCGGTAAATTAAAATATACGATCAAATAAAATAATTAAATGTTTTATGTTTTAATTTAAAGAATAACCGACTAAAACAGTCGAATGAGACAATGAAACATATTCCATTGTGCCCGGAATGGGGGTATTTAGCTTGGGGCGACACTCGTTGGGTTTGATTTGGAGTTAGGAGCGATATAGGAATTATATTGGAATTAAATAAATCAAATAATGGTATGTATTGGTATAAATACGCCGTATTTTCACAAAACCCTGGCAAAGTACACCGTATTCTTCTGAGCCACCACCATTAAAATCGATGGCCAAAATCTTCCAAAAATCGCTACCTAAATCTTTTCAATCCATTCACTAATTCTAGATCGTTTCAAAGCAAACATTCAAGCACTAAGTTCGAGCTGTAATCCTATACAGTGGTGATTATTTTCAAGTGAGTGTTTTGCGAGTCCTTGGAGCCTGAAGCTTTGCCGTTCGCACACCAACTAAGGGAGGACAGAGCCACTGAGTTTGCCCTAGTTGCGGGCGCCAGGAGAGGGTGTTGAGGCCGTCGAAGTAGCTGAGTTCGATCACTGTCACGGCCACCTGGTGGTTGCGAAATTCAACTCTAATCTTGAACGAATTGGGCTAAAACTGTCGGCCTTGGATTTGAGGAAGAAGATAGGTTGATTTATTTTATTTATTTTTAATTAATTCAAATGAATATATTAATGACAATATCATTTGCAAACGATTACAGAATTTGACGACGTTGGATTCTTTGGTACCGTAAATTCGAGATCTACATTTCAGAACTGACCAGAGAATTTTTGGAGCCTTTTTGTAATTTTAGAAGAAATAATCAGTAAAGTGAGATTTCTGATCAGAAATTAAATAAATAAAATTATTATAGGTTGCAGACGGAGTTTAGATACTCCCGACACCCGTCGTCCATAGACCATGGACGACTTGATTGTATTATGATGTGAAATTGATTGATTTTTGGTGTTTGATTGTGGTTGAAATGAAATTGGTTGATATTGTTGTAACACCCCGTAATTTTATAACATTAAAATTCACAAATTAAAGTATACTTAATTTTTAGAGAAGAATTAAGTGAAATGGGTTGCGCAGAGAAATATATATATATATTGATATATATATATATATAAATTAAAATTTAAACAAATAAATATGCGAATAAGTTCAGAAAAGCGAATTGGGAGGGGGAATAACCGAACCAGCCCATTTTTGAGGTCGACCCGAGTCCTGGTGGGTCGACTAGGGGTTAATCCAGGGTGTTTGGCTGTCAACCCGTGGGCCGATTTGCTCAAATGCAGATTTTGCATTTGATTGGTTCTCATGGTTCAGGGTTAATCTAATGGTACTAAATAACTTCCTACACCTATAAATACATCCTAATGCTAACCCTAAACCTAATTAAAATAGAATAGTTACCGTCATACCATCGCCATGGAAATCAATGGAGCCGCCGCTAACTAAGAAAGAAGAAAAGCAAATTCAATTCTAATTCTCTCAACCCTAAAGCAAAGCAAAAATCTCTCTTTTCTTCTCTAAATTGTGAGTATGATGATCTTAACAAGATTATTATCATTTTAATTAGGTTGAGTTATGAATGGATTATGAGTAGATGATGTGAATTATCATATATGTTGTTGTAAACCCCTTTTGCTATCATGTATATTGTAAATCCAATGTTATGTGATGATGATATCTTACATGTTGTAAATCATGCTATGATGATGTTATGTATGTTGAAAGTTTCTATGCTAAGTTGTGATGAATCATACATATTAAAAAGGCCATAATGTTACCATCTATGCTAGTTAGTTCATATTAATTAAATCATCATGTTTGGGTTATGTTGATCTATATGACAAGTCAAATATGCAAGTTAGATTGATTAGAAAAGTTATGAACATATACCAAGACATCTATTATGACATCTAGAATTATGCTATGACATATGTGATATCCTATGCTAGTTCACACCATCATTATGTTGCCTAAAAACCCCATATGCAAGTTTATGTATAGATTTGGGCTATGATCATATCATATAAATTGAGACATTTAACAAGTTAACACCTTTTGATCCTTAACATGTGTAGTTTATGCAAGTTTCACCCCTATTATGATTAGATTTATTTTAATTGTCTATATGTTGTGATAATTTATCTTTGTGCTAGGTGTTAGACTATACAAGTCTAGCCTATATTATGCGTTGAATAAGCGAACGTATAAACGTGGGGTAGGGGTAATATTAAGGATTTAATATTAAAAAGTTGGGGTGCAATTGATATGATTTTGCATGCCATAAGTGGATGGCCATAATTGAGTCAATTATGGACATCATTAAAAGTTGACTTAATTAATCATTTGAATAGGGAATTATTAAAACTGGGGTAAAAGATTTTAAGTGTTAATCAATGCTTAGGACACGAGGTTGGACTCGTTCGTGACATAAACCAGCCTGGACCCGCCCGGCAAATCCAGTGGTCACAAATGTCAGCCCAATGTGAGAGGTCCTAGGCCTAAACTAAAGCATAACGGTTGTAAAGACACGAGGTTAGACTCTTTTATGGTGTAAGATGCCCGGACCCGCCCGGCAAATCCAGCTGCCATAAATGCCAGTCTAATGTGAGAGATCTTTATGAGGTTATGGCCTGAATGAATTAAGAAATACTTAACCAAATAAACATGTAAGGTGGGACATGGGGGTTAAGTAGGTGCCTTGGGTGGCATGAGGAATCTAGGGGGTGCCCTTAGTGGCATGTGAAATACGATTAGTAAGACTTATCCAAACACACATGTAAATGAACATGACTAAGAGGGTTAAGTGGGATATACTAGTGACAAGCTTAGGTGGGTAGCTTGTGGGGGCCCATTTCGACCGGTATCCCAAACGTATCTTTGTGGGCTCGACCCAAGTCGAGGACGGGACACGCATGCTAGGTTTGACTATAAGAGGCCAAAACGGGGAGCGGTGGCAACGCAAGTCCAACGGGTTTCGTATGCGTGTGTGGACCCGGGCTGGTAGGTAAGACGTTGTTGCATCGTGTAGGTATAAGCCGTGCATTCTCAAGTTGTATCGGGTTGCCACTTTAGGGGAGTGATACACCCCACTGTGGGGCCAGCACGGGTATCTACGAGTAGGGAGCCGATCGAAAGTGGGTAGTGGGGTACACCTAGTGGAGATAGGAGCAGACGACACCTATGCAGTCAGCTAGGGGTACGTAAGGCTATTTATAAAGTTTCTGTGTGAAGCAAGTGGGATCAAACAATAGGGTGACTGGTGTGGTGCAGTGTAGTAATGTGCGGTGCAGTGTAGTAATCATTCGTTAGTAATTAGGTGTGCCTTTACCGTTATCTTTAACGTTATCTTAAACGCTATCTTTATCTTCCTAAGAGTTCATAGACATTTACTTGTCTTCCAGCTTATGCCTTAGTCTAGTTATTTTGATAATAGTATTGTTAGAATTATCATACTCGCCAGACTTTATGTCTGACCCCCTCTATTTCTATCCTTTTTCCCCCTTCAGGTCCTCAGGTTGGGCCCAGCTCTAGTGGAGTTTGATTGAATTGCTTCATCTCTCTTTGGAAAGCTTGGACCGTTGAAGTAAAGTCCAGCTTGTTATCTTTTTTATGGCTATTTATGTAATGGTATTATGTATTTTGTTTTTATGAAGATGGATATTGTACTTGGTTATGATGGTTTTATGATGTAACAAACATGTTTAATTTCCGCTGTAATAAAATGAAGTTTTAGATTTCCAAGTACTATTTATTATCTGTCTTGTTGTAATTTTTCTGTTCTATATTCACTTATAACCTCCATGGAAGTTAATGCATTCCCTTTGTGAGTGACATTAATGGACGTGGGGTGTTACACGTGGTATCAGAGCTTAAGGTTACCAGAACAGATAAAAATACTTTAGAAAAATAGTTATTTTTGGAAGAAGTGTTTTCAAAAACATGTTTTAATGAGAAATTTAAAGAGAAAAGTTTTTAAGAAAAAAAACATAATCCCCAATAGCCCATATCTTTATCTTTCGAATTCTCCATTCTGAATCTTTCCTTTTTCGTTTCAGCATGGCTGAAGATCTTAATCTACCTGACGGTGTAACGATACCAGGATGGTATAGGAGGTTATTAGAGGCTAGGGCCGCTGCAGGTCCAGCCAATGTTCCTCCACCACCAATTGCACCCGTTCCTCCTCCTCCTCGCGTAGATACTTTTGCAAAGACGTGCAAGGAATTCAAGGCTATGGGTGGAAAACCATTTCAAGGGTCAGAAACGTTTGTGGAAGTTAGAGATTGGCTTAAGGAGGTGGAAGAATTGCTAGAAATATTTGAAGTAGAAGAAGGGAAGAGAGTCCGTTTAGCAGCTTGGTTGATGAAGGGAGAGGCCTCGTTTTGGTGGGAGGTCACTAATGGGGAGCGTCCTGTTGACTCTTGGGCGGATTTCAGACGTAGGTTCGAGGCGAAGTTTCTCTCAAGGGCGGAAGAAAATCTATATATGGAAAGGTTCTTGACATTGAAGCAAGGAAGCTCATCAATGAAAGAATATGTCAATAAATTTAATCAGTTAGCAAGGTTTGGCTTGGACTTAGTAAACACGCCGGAGAAGAAGGCTCTAAGGTTCGTGAATGGCTTGAATGAACCATTGTAAGGGTTGGCTATGACCCACATCCTGAAACACCCCACCTCCGTTAGGGTCACTCTCAAAGGGAATGCCCTAATTTTGGTGGAGGTTTATAAGTACAAGTCACAGATATACAAGACAGATATAATAACACATATTTGTAAACAGCGGAAGAACAACAAATTTTATTTCATAAAGTCAAATACGTGTTACAACAACATCTTTTCCAAAACATAACATAACACTTCATAATCTGTCTTGAGTACATCATTTTTAAAGAAGCATAAATAAAACATAGATAAACTGCAAAAGCCCCATAGTGGATTGTCCAAAGCCATAGTTCAAAACAGGAAAGTCCAAGCAATACATTTCTCTTCTTCAAGCTGGATGTTGAGGTAGGTCAAGCTGCTGTGTTCCCTCCCTGAGGACCTGGGGGGGGGGAAACGGAAGAAAGAAGACGAAAGAAAAATAGAGTCAGACATAAAGCCTGAGTAAGTCTAGTACTACTTTGTCTATGAATAAAGAACTGGGTATGATAAGTAAAACAGGAAGTGGGCAATACTATAAACTTGGTTAAGTTATCTAGGGTCGAATATACTATCGTACCCCATGTTAATCTCTGAACCCATATAAACTAGTTTCCAATTTGCACCCCAAAATCAGAGTGATGTGATCCATTCTACGATGATCGGCTCCTACTCGCATAGTTACATGTGTCTTACGGCCCCCGATGTCTGTAGTTACCTATGCTGGTCCCACCATGGGGTGTATCAAGTCCCACAGTGGCAACCCGACACAACCTTAGAGTGCAAAGGTAAGCTACTGGTGTCCAGTGCTTTATTTTTCTGCGCCGGAGTGCGTGCACGCCCGCACACCGTTAGAACCTACACTGCTACACCACCGCCGTCGATTTTTACCTCTTACAATCAGCCCAGTAATCGTGCCCCACCCTGCCTAGTTTCAGGGTATCCTGATACACCTTTTAGGGTTACTGCTGAAAAGGGTCCCCCGTTACTAGGTTTTCTATCTCTAGCCAACATGCTAAGTTGGTTAAGTGTTTCCTAACCTAACCCCACCAGTCCGTTTAGTTTAGCATGTTCCATTATGATTAAGTCCTTAGTTCACTTAATCCTAACAATCCTGACTCAGCCTTAATTATCTTATTAAGGCCCTGACCTCTCACATTAGACAGGTATTGTTGTGGCTGCCTGTTGCCGGTTGGTTCCGGGCAGTCTTACGCCACAACTCAGTCTAACCTCGGGTCCTTGCTGGGCTCCATGTTTAACCTCCCACATTGGATAGGTATTGTTGTGACTACTGGACAGCCGGGCGGTTCCGGGCAGGTTTACATCACAACTCAATCCAACCTCGGGTTAAACACATCGTCTTTTCTACATTTACATATTTTGTCATTCTTCTTTATTTCTTATATGTAAATATTTGCGGCCCATTATTAAGTTAATGGTGTAAAGGTTACACCAACCATGGGCCCAACCCATACTTGAACTTGGGCCCTTCTATTTTATATTTTCATTCATTAATTCATTTTAACCCAACGTTGTTTTCCCCCGTTTTACACGTTCGTTCATATATATTGGGCTTAGCCTTTTAAAGCCCAATTTAGCCATGCGAAAAGGGGAGGCTATGGCGTATACACAAAGAGGGGAAAGTGAGCGCATGAACTTGCATATGACGTTGGGAAATACATAATAGAAATTGGTGTACTGGCATAGTGGTGACATATATTTTGGTCATAAAACATAGGTGACATAAATCAAGGCATGTAAACTTGCATAGGTTTAACTACAACATGAACCTATATTCTTATTTAGGCATAATGTCAAACATAAGCATGGCCTAAATACTTCTAGCATAAACATGGCATATTGTCAAACATAAGCATGGCATAAAATACTTCTTACATAGGCATGGCATATTGTCAAACATAAGCATGGCATAAAATACTTCTAGCATGAACATAGCATAATTCAACTTAATCATGATTTAAGCCTAATCACATAACGATGGTATAAACATACTTATGCATAAATATTCCTAATCATAGTGTTTGCTTTAAACTTGCAAAAAGGGGATTTTTGAGTCCAACCTAGCCATGTCATCATATAATCCTTTGAAACAAGATAGACTTAATAACGGATTTCAATTATGCCAAATGTCATTCCTAGCCATATTCATAAGTTTGCAAAAGCATGACTTAATACATGGATTATGGTGTCAAAATTCCACATAGTTTCATATGAACTATAATAACCAAACTTGTTTCAATTACTTGCAAAATGATTTATGCACAAAAATATACATCATAATGGCATAATAACAAAGCCCAAACTCGCATAAATTTCAATCAACTACATACATGTAGCTTCAACATAGATAACATAATTTGCGCAATATTCCAAACGTAAACTTGTATAGAACTACCGCATGTAGTTCTTTATAACATAATCCATAAATATCCAAACGTATATAAATTGATAAGAACGCATAAATATGAATTACTTCCATTGCCACAATTCAAGCATACACATCAACACAGTTGTTTATTATACCAAAGTAATACTCTACTTACAATGGTTGCGGCGAATTCTCTAATTAAGAGACACGATTCCTTTGTTGAATTGATTAGCTTTAGGTTGCTTGAATTGCTTTAGGCCTTAGAACTTTCTTCCTAATCTTCTCTTTAGTTGGCGGCTAATCTTTGTCGTTCCTCAGCAACATGGCGGCTATAATCTTATTTTGAATGAATAGATTAGGGTTTAGTCTAGGGTTGTTTATATAGAGGTTAGGAATTGATTAGGACCCTTGATGTTGCTAGGATAGATCATAGCCATACATTAGGAAGAGAGACCAATAAAAACCCGCCACCTAGCCCTAATGACAAAGCAGACCACATATATTCGACCACACACCGACCTGGCCAGCCAGGTTGACTGGGCTCGACCAGGTCGATACCCCTGTCGACAGGGCTGTCGACAGCCTTGTCGACATGGGTAGCCCAGGTCGACAGCCCAGTCGACCTGGGTGGCTAGGCGGGTGTTTTATCTGCCTGGCCCATTGGGCCCCATTTTAAATTATTATTTTATTCTGTTTGAATTTTAAATTTAATTCAAAACTTCCGAAGGCCATATCTTCTTCATACGGACTCCGTTTTTCGAAAACTCGGACTCTATTTCGCGTATTTTTCCGAGACGAACGCAATGGCGTATCCCGTTTCCCTTAGTTCTTTTGATTTGAATTTGATTATACTTTAATTCATGAATTTCACAGTTATAGAATTTTCGGGGTGTTACATTCTCCCCCACTTAAAAGGATTTCGTCCCCGAAATCTTCAAGTTAGGAGGAATGTAAATCCTAACATCCAATAATCCATCTACTCATCCATCAAACACGAGCATCCATTGTCCTTAAAAGACTTCTAATGCTTCATGATCATATGCAAAGTGTGTGTGTACATGTACTTATCTAATGCAAAATCAGGCGGTCCACTGATTCAGTTGACCTCCTTAATGCGAATTATGTAAGTGCCATGAATCCATTATGTATGCAAATTTTCCTATTCATGATTCTACATGAGTGCACAATCATTCAATACAAATGCAACATCCACATGACAACACATTATAGTTCAACCACATACGAATACAAACATATATGCATATGCAATATGAAGTGACTGAGCCGATCTAAAACCTAGATTGTGTGTGTATATGCAACCACGAGCAACCACTAGCAATCACTTGCAACCATCATCCATAACATGTTTCAACTACATGTTTCCATCCAAAAGGGTTTCTACCTAAAAGATACGGTCGAGGAAATATACCTAAAAAGATAGATAAAAGCGCAACTTAAGGAAAATGAGAGATCAAGGATGTACCCTCGAATAGAAAAGGGTAGGCTGTACGGATTTTAGCTTCAGTTTCCCAAGTCGCGTCTCCCTCGGCGTCGCTCCACTGAACTTTGACGAGCTTGACTTCGCGGTTGCGTAGCTTCTTCACTTCCGTTCCTAATATGCGGGTTGGAACTTTTCTTATGGTTGCTCCGCGTTCCACTTCGGCCTCTTCGAGGATGTTTGGCTCTACCACTTCAGCTGACTCATGCAGACATTTTCGAAGATGTGAAACGTGAAAAACGTTGTGGACTCCAGCCAACTTCTTGGGTAACTCTAATCTATAGGCCATTTTCCCAATCTTCTCGATAATAGGGAATGGACCTACGAACCTTGGCGCTAGCTTTCCTGTGGTTCCAAAACGAACAACGTTCCTTAGCGGTGATACCTTGAGAAAAACTCTGTCTCCAACTTCAAATTCAAGGTCGGTTCTCCTTTTGTCGGCATAGGACTTTTGTCTGTCTTGGGCCGTCTTCATCCTTCTTCGTATTAAGTCTACTTTCTCTGAGGTCTCTCGGATCATGTCTGGTCCAAGTATTAGCTTATCCGTGGACTCCCACCAACAAGTGGGCGATCGGCATGGTCTTCCATATAAAGCTTCGAAGGGCGCCATTCCGATGGTTGCTTGATAGCTGTTGTTGTAGGCGAATTCCACCAAAGGAAGGTGGTCTTCCCATGTCCCTCCAAAGTCAAGGACGCATAGTCTTAGAAGGTCTTCCAAAACTCTGTTCACTCTCTCTGTTTGGCCGTCGGTTTGGGGATGATAGGCCGTGCTCAAGCATAACTGCGTTCCTACTGCTTCTTGCAGACTCCGCCAAAACTCGCTGGTGAAGATGGGGTCTCGGTCACTAACAATGCTAGATGGTATTCCATGGAGTCACACGATTTCCTTAAGGTAAAGTGATGCTAGGGATGAGGCAGTTCTCTTACTTTTGACAGGTAAAAAGTGGGCGCTTTTAGTAAGCCTATCCACTATTACCCAAATACTAGTGTTGCCTCTCCTAGACCTAGGCAGCCCATCGATGAAGTCCATTGAGATGCTATCCCACTTCCACTGCGGGACCTCTAGAGGATGTAGCAGTCCGCCAGGCTTTTTCTGTTCCGCCTTAACCTGTTGGCACACCATACACTTAGAAACGAACTCTGCCACGTCCTTTTTCATGCCGTTCCAGAAGAAAGTCCTTTTTATGTCTTTGTACATTTTATCCCCGCCTGGGTGTATCGTCATCTTGGAGTGATGTGCTTCCTCGAGAACCTTCTTTACTAAATCTTTCGTCTGTGGGACGCATAGTCTTCCATCTCGCCTTAGTACACCCTTATCGTCAACGGAGTATCTGTTGAGGTGACTTGAAGTCTCACCCCTAATTAGCCTATCAATTATTTCCACAAGCTGAGGGTCTTCGCGTTGTGCTGTCCCTACTGAATCCACTAAAGTTGGGCGTACTTCGAGAGATGCAAGCAAGCCTGGTACGAAATCAGAGGAGGGCCTAAAGTCGAAGCTGGCTATAAACTCTAGGCTTTGTCTTTCAACAAACAACGGGCTTAGGGTCAATTTCTTTCGGCTCAACGCGTCTGCCACTACGTTGCCTTTGCCCGGAGTGTAGGAGATTTCGAAATCGTATGAGGCAAGAAACTCCATCCACCTTTGTTGCCTCAAGTTAAGATCCTTCTGCGAGAAAAGATATTTCAACGATTTATGGTCAGTGTAAAGTTCGAACTTCTCACCTAGGAGATAGTGTCGCCAAGACTTGAGTGCAAAGACGATGGCGGCTAGCTCTAGATCGTGGGTTGGGTAGTTCTTTTCGTGCACCTTCAACTGCCTCCCGCCATAAGCTACTACCCTTCCTTCTTGCATTAAGACGGCGCCTAGCCCTGTCCCACATGCATCCGTATAAACAGTGAACATCTTGCTCCCATCTGGCAGCGTCAAAACTGGGGCTGTTGTGAGAGCCCTCTTCAGTCGTTGGAAAGCAAACTCGCAATCCAAATCCCAATTGAATACTAGATTCTTCTTGGTCAATTTCGTGAGCGGAGCTGAAATTTTCGCAAAATCCCTTATGAATTTTCGATAGAAACCTGCTAGTCCTAGAAAGCTTCGGACCTCAGTTGCATTCCTTGGTGTCTTCCAATCTTGTACCGCCACTACCTTAGCAGTGTCCACCGCTAACCCTTGTTTGGATACTATGTGCCCAAGGAACCTCACCTCTTCTCTCCAAAAGTGGCATTTGGAGAATTTGGCTTTTAGTTGATGGACTCGCAAAGTTTCCATGATTGCCCTTAAGTGTTGAGCATGTTCCTCTTCACTCTTTGAGAAGATAAGGATATCATCTACGAAGACCACTACGAATTTGTTGAGGAAATCTCTAAATACCCTACTCATCAGGTCCACGAAGTACGCAGGTGCATTTGTCAAGCCGAAAGGCATGACAAGCCATTCAAAGAAGCCGTCTGGGGTTCTGAAAGCCGTTTTATCGATGCTATCTTCAGCCACCCTTAGCTGATGAAAACCGGTTGCTAAATCGAGTTGGGAGAAAACAGACGCTCCTACAAGCTGGTCAAATAAATCGTCAATTCTAGGGAGAGGATGCCTATTCTTTTTCGTTAGCTTGTTGAGCTCCCTATAGTCAACACATAGACGGAGTGAACCATCCGCCTTTGTAGCGAACACCACTGGAGCGCCCCATTCTGAAATGCTCCTCCTAATGAACCCCTTCTCTAGAAGCTCTTTAATCTGTTTACTGACCTCTTTCCTTTCTCGTGGAGCCATATGTCTAACGGGCAACGCAACGGGCTTTGCATTATCTACAAGATATATGCGGAAGTCTATTTCCCGCTTCGGGGGCAAGCCCTTCACCTCTTCGAAGACATCCGGATATTCCCGGACCACTCTAACTGATTTCAAATTTTCAACAGAGGCATCTAGCGATTCAAGATAACTAAGCATAACCGCATACGAGGGATTACAAGAAATTTCCAAAGTATTACCGAGCTGGGTTAGGAGCCTAACAACCCTTTTCTCACAATCAAGGATGGCCCCATTACTGGATAGCCAATCCATGCCCAAAATCAAACCATACCCCGAAAAGCCCAAAACAAAGGCACTACATAGAAATTCAACACTTAGGATAGAAACTTTCAAATCCAAACAGATCATAGACAAATGAGCTGGGCCCCCAATTGGGTTTGAAACAATTAAGGGGTCCTCTACCATACTAGTTTTTAGGTGCAGAGATTCTACTAAAGCAGACGAGATAAAGGAGTGTGATGCGCCAGAATCAAACAAAGTGCGAACGGGGTGATCATAAAGATAAACTACACTTTCTACAGAAGTATTTATACCTCGCTGTTGCAATGGTGGCGCTTCTAGCACATGAACCTGTGCCCCTGGGGTGGATCCAGTGCCCTGCCCCTGTCCTCGTTTCCTTGGGCAGTCCTTAGCCCTGTGGCCTGTCTGACCGCACGAAAAGCACCCACCATTCTCCCTAGCCTTCTTCTTCCGGCAGTCCTTTACTAAGTGCCCCACTTTGCCACAGAAATTGCACTTCCTCTTCTCTTTGTTGCCCTTTCCGCCCTTCTTAAAGTCTGTCTTCTTAGGCTGCAAACCCTCTTTCTTCCCTTGAGAGCTTTCTGCCTTGGTCTCCTTCTTGCCCTTGTCCTCTTCATTCAGCAATGCCATTTGCACCAATCTTTCATACGTGGCTCCCATGGGTATATGGGTCATGGCCAAACTATGTAATGGCTCATTTAACCCCTTGACGAAACGGAGAGCCTTCTTATGCGGGGTGTTGACTAGGTCAAGCCCAAACCTAGCCAGCTCATCGAACTGATTCACATACTCTCTGACAGTCTTGTCTCCTTGCTTAAGAAATAAGAATTTTTCCAACTGCAAACTTCTTTCCGCATCTGAGAGAAATTTAGTCTCAAACCTTGCCCTAAAGTCCTCCCATGTCTCCACTGGTCTTTCAGCATTGGTGACTTCCCACCAGTAGGAAGCCTCGCCCTTCAATAGCCACACCGCCAATTGTACTTTTTGCCTATCTTCTACCTCAAAGATAATGAATAGGTCCTCCGTTTCTTTCAGCCAATTTCTAGCTGCCACGAAGGACTCAGTTCCATGGAAATCCCTTCCTCCCATAGCTTTAAAATCTTTACATATCTTAGCGAAAGTGTTTCCCCGAGGAGGAGGTGGAGGAAAAGGTGCTGCTGCAGCTGGATGATTCCCCTCAGCTGGAGGAGGAGGAACGGTAGGACCTGGCTGAGTGGCCCTTGCTTCTAAGAACCGTATAAACCAACCAGGTATTGGCACCCCTTCAGGCAAGTTAAGTTCTTGGGACATGCTGAAACAAAAAGGATAGATTCAAAATGAAGGATAAGAGATAGTTCCTATGGCTTTGGGGAGTGGACTTTGCCTCTTTAAAATAAAATAATATTTTTCTTTTAAAAATGCTTCTTTAAATTTCCTTTTTGAAAACAATTTTTCAAAACTTTTTATCATATCTGGTAAACCTATGCTCTGATACCAAGTGAAACACCCCACCTCCGTTAGGGTCACTCTCAAAGGGAATGCCCTAATTTTGGTGGAGGTTTATAAGTACAAGTCACAGATATACAAGACAGATATAATAACACATATTTGTAAACAGCGGAAGAACAACAAATTTTATTTCATAAAGTCAAATACGTGTTACAACAACATCTTTTCCAAAACATAACATAACACTTCATAATCTGTCTTGAGTACATCATTTTTAAAGAAGCATAAATAAAACATAGATAAACTGCAAAAGCCCCATAGTGGATTGTCCAAAGCCATAGTTCAAAACAGGAAAGTCCAAGCAATACATTTCTCTTCTTCAAGCTGGATGTTGAGGTAGGTCAAGCTGCTGTGTTCCCTCCCTGAGGACCTGGGGGGGGGGGGGGAAACGGAAGAAAGAAGACGAAAGAAAAATAGAGTCAGACATAAAGCCTGAGTAAGTCTAGTACTACTTTGTCTATGAATAAAGAACTGGGTATGATAAGTAAAACAGGAAGTGGGCAATACTATAAACTTGGTTAAGTTATCTAGGGTCGAATATACTATCGTACCCCATGTTAATCTCTGAACCCATATAAACTAGTTTCCAATTTGCACCCCAAAATCAGAGTGATGTGATCCATTCTACGATGATCGGCTCCTACTCGCATAGTTACATGTGTCTTACGGCCCCCGATGTCTGTAGTTACCTATGCTGGTCCCACCATGGGGTGTATCAAGTCCCATAGTGGCAACCCGACACAACCTTAGAGTGCAAAGGTAAGCTACTGGTGTCCAGTGCTTTATTTTTCTGCGCCGGAGTGCGTGCACGCCCGCACACCGTTAGAACCTACACTGCTACACCACCGCCGTCGATTTTTACCTCTTACAATCAGCCCAGTAATCGTGCCCCACCCTGCCTAGTTTCAGGGTATCCTGATACACCTTTTAGGGTTACTGCTGAAAAGGGTCCCCCGTTACTAGGTTTTCTATCTCTAGCCAACATGCTAAGTTGGTTAAGTGTTTCCTAACCTAACCCCACCAGTCCGTTTAGTTTAGCATGTTCCATTATGATTAAGTCCTTAGTTCACTTAATCCTAACAATCCTGACTCAGCCTTAATTATCTTATTAAGGCCCTGACCTCTCACATTAGACAGGTATTGTTGTGGCTGCCTGTTGCCGGTTGGTTCCGGGCAGTCTTACGCCACAACTCAGTCTAACCTCGGGTCCTTGCTGGGCTCCAGGTTTAACCTCCCACATTGGATAGGTATTGTTGTGACTACTGGACAGCCGGGCGGTTCCGGGCAGGTTTACATCACAACTCAATCCAACCTCGGGTTAAACACATCGTCTTTTCTACATTTACATATTTTGTCATTCTTCTTTATTTCTTATATGTAAATATTTGCGGCCCATTATTAAGTTAATGGTGTAAAGGTTACACCAACCATGGGCCCAACCCATACTTGAACTTGGGCCCTTCTATTTTATATTTTCATTCATTAATTCATTTTAACCCAACGTTGTTTTCCCCCGTTTTACACGTTCGTTCATATATATTGGGCTTAGCCTTTTAAAGCCCAATTTAGCCATGCGAAAAGGGGAGGCTATGGCGTATACACAAAGAGGGGAAAGTGAGCGCATGAACTTGCATATGACGTTGGGAAATACATAATAGAAATTGGTGTACTGGCATAGTGGTGACATATATTTTGGTCATAAAACATAGGTGACATAAATCAAGGCATGTAAACTTGCATAGGTTTAACTACAACATGAACCTATATTCTTATTTAGGCATAATGTCAAACATAAGCATGGCCTAAATACTTCTAGCATAAACATGGCATGTTGTCAAACATAAGCATGGCATAAAATACTTCTTGCATAGGCATGGCATATTGTCAAACATAAGCATGGCATAAAATACTTCTAGCATGAACATAGCATAATTCAACTTAATCATGATTTAAGCCTAATCACATAACGATGGTATAAACATACTTATGCATAAATATTCCTAATCATAGTGTTTGCTTTAAACTTGCAAAAAGGGGATTTTTGAGTCCAACCTAGCCATGTCATCATATAATCCTTTGAAACAAGATAGACTTAATAACGGATTTCAATTATGCCAAATGTCATTCCTAGCCATATTCATAAGTTTGCAAAAGCATGACTTAATACATGGATTATGGTGTCAAAATTCCACATAGTTTCATATGAACTATAATAACCAAACTTGTTTCAATTACTTGCAAAATGATTTATGCACAAAAATATACATCATAATGGCATAATAACAAAGCCCAAACTCGCATAAATTTCAATCAACTACATACATGTAGCTTCAACATAGATAACATAATTTGCGCAATATTCCAAACGTAAACTTGTATAGAACTACCGCATGTAGTTCTTTATAACATAATCCATAAATATCCAAACGTATATAAATTGATAAGAACGCATAAATATGAATTACTTCCATTGCCACAATTCAAGCATACACATCAACACAGTTGTTTATTATACCAAAGTAATACTCTACTTACAATGGTTGCGGCGAATTCTCTAATTAAGAGACACGATTCCTTTGTTGAATTGATTAGCTTTAGGTTGCTTGAATTGCTTTAGGCCTTAGAACTTTCTTCCTAATCTTCTCTTTAGTTGGCGGCTAATCTTTGTCGTTCCTCAGCAACATGGCGGCTATAATCTTATTTTGAATGAATAGATTAGGGTTTAGTCTAGGGTTGTTTATATAGAGGTTAGGAATTGATTAGGACCCTTGATGTTGCTAGGATAGATCATAGCCATACATTAGGAAGAGAGACCAATAAAAACCCGCCACCTAGCCCTAATGACAAAGCAGACCACATATATTCGACCACACACCGACCTGGTCAGCCAGGTTGACTGGGCTCGACCAGGTCGATACCCCTGTCGACAGGGCTGTCGACAGCCCTGTCGACATGGGTAGCCCAGGTCGACAGCCCAGTCGACCTGGGTGGCTAGGCGGGTGTTTTATCCGCCTGGCCCATTGGGCCCCATTTTAAATTATTATTTTATTCTGTTTGAATTTTAAATTTAATTCAAAACTTCCGAAGGCCATATCTTCTTCATACGGACTCCGTTTTTCGAAAACTCGGACTCTATTTCGCGTATTTTTCCGAGACGAACGCAATGGCGTATCCCGTTTCCCTTAGTTCTTTTGATTTGAATTTGATTATACTTTAATTCATGAATTTCACAGTTATAGAATTTTCGGGGTGTTACACATCCCGATGGGGGCCACCTTTGAGAAGTTAGTAGAAATGGCGCTCATGCATGAGGAGAAAAGCGCTAAAGCTGATAAGGCACCCGAGAAGAAGGGGGATCAGAAGAAACCACAACAACAAAACAAGAAGGGTGGAAAAGACAATAATGGCAAGGGAAAGAAGAAGTGCTTTAACTGTGGAACCCCAGGCCATCTCAGCAAGGATTGCCAAAAGAAAAAGAAGACAGGCTGTTTTCATTGTGGCGATGCGGGACATTTAGTGAAGGACTGCCCAAAGAAGGGGCAGAGGGCAGGAGCTACCTCGGGAGGACAGGTGCAGGCCCTTTTGGCACCAGGGCAGGCTAGGGGACAAGTTCAGGCTCTCGCGGTCCCACTGCTGCAAGAACGAGGTAGAACCATTTCTGTTGAAAGCTTAGTTTTCTGTTTGATCATCCTGTCCGTACCTTATTCGATTCGGGCGCATCACATTCGTTTATCTCTACATCATTAGTTGAATCACTGCACTTAAACACCAGTTTAGTAGAGGATCCCTTAGTTGTTTCGAATCCAATAGGGGGCTCAGCTTATTTGTCCATGATGTGTTTGGATTTGAAAATTTCCATACTTAGCGTTGAATTTAGATGTGATGCTTATGTGTTGGGCTTCATGGGCTATGGCCTAATTTTAGGAATGGATTGGTTATCCAGAAATAGGGCCGTTCTTGATTGTGAAAGGAGAGTAGTTAGGCTCGTGACTCGCCTTGGCAACACTCTCGAAATCTTCTGTAATCCCATAAATTCGGTTATGCTAAGTTATCTAGAATCGCTTGACGCGTCTGAGGAAAATCTGCGATCTGTTAGAGTGGTCCGAGAATATTCGGATGTGTTTAAGGAGGTGAAGGGCTTGCCTCTGAAGCGGGAGATAGATTTTCGAATATATCTTGTGGATAATGCGAAACCAGTATCTTTGCCAGTACGCCACATGGCTCCACGTGAAAGGAGGGAACTCGATAAGCAAGTGAAGGAGTTGCTTGAGAAGGGGTTCGTAAGACGAAGTATATCGGAGTGGGGTGCTCCAGTAGTATTTTCCACGAAGGCGGATGGGTCACTTAGACTGTGTGTGGACTATAGAGAACTTAATAAACTTACTAAGAAGAACAGACACCCACTGCCGAGGATTGACGATCTCTTCGATCAGTTAGTTGGCGCCTCAGTGTTTTCGCAGTTGGACTTAGACACTGGGTTCCATCAGTTGAGAGTGGCTGAGGATAGCATAGACAAGACTGCCTTTAGGACTCCGGACGGTTTCTATGAATGGCTAGTGATGCCCTTCGGTTTGACAAACGCCCCAGCATATTTTGTTGATTTGATGAGTAGGGTGTTTAGGGAGTACCTTAACAAATTCGTGGTAGTTTTTGTAGATGACATCTTGATCTTTTCTAAGGATGAAGAAGAGCATGCCCTACATCTTAGGGAAGTGTTGGAGACCCTACGAGCGCATAGCCTTAAGGCTAAATTTTCTAAGTGTCACTTCTTGAGGAAGGAAGTACGGTTCTTGGGGCACGTGGTTTCCAAAGAAGGGATAGCCGTGGATCCCGCGAAGGTGGTGGCCATCCTAGATTGGAAGGTCCCTAAAAATGCTACCGAAGTGAGAAGTTTCTTGGGGTTGGCTGGCTACTATAGGAAGTTTATCAAAGACTTCGCAAAGATATCAGCTCCATTGACACGCTTGACAAAGAAGAACCTAGTTTGCACATGGGACGTAGATTGTGATGATGCGTTCCAATGTTTGAAGAGAGCTTTGACTTCAGCCCCAGTCTTAGTATTGCCAAATGGGAGTAAGCGTTTACCGTTTATACTGATGCTTGTGGGACAGGACTAGGCGCAGTCTTAATGCAAGAGGGTAGGGTAATAGCCTATGGTGGAAGGCAGTTGAGAGCGCATGAGAAAAATTATCCTACACATGACCCAGAATTGGCCGCTATTGTTTTCGCGCTTAAGTCTTCGCGTCATTATCTTCTTGGCGAGAAATTCGAATTATTCACTGACCACAAGTCTTTAAAATACTATTCTCTAAAATGGACTTGAACTTAAGGCAGCAAAGGTGGATGGAGTTCTTAGCGTCCTACGACTTCGAAATAGCCTATACCCTGGCAAGGGTAACGTGGTGGCAGACGCCTTAAGTAGAAAAAGATTATCCTTAGGTCCTTTGTTTGTTGAGCGGCGAAGTTTAGAATTCATTTCGATGTTTGACTTTAGACCTTCCGTTGACTTCGTACCCGGTTTGCTAGCATCCTTGGAGGTCAGACCTACGCTTTTGGGACGGATTGGCGAGGCACAGCAAGACGACCCGCAGTTGGTTGAGTTAGTAGAAAAACTCAAAGGAGGGGAGTCATCAAGCCATCTTCGTAGGTATACCTGAGACGATAAGGGTTGGTTACGTAGGGACGGTAGACTTTGTGTACCAAAAGACGATGACCTAAGGAAGACTATTCTTGACGAAGCACATCATTCGAAGATGACCATTCATCCCGGCGGGGACAAGATGTACAAAGACATGAAGAGAGTTTACTTTTGGGCCGGCATGAAGAAAGATGTGGCCGAGTATGTCGCTAGATGCTTGGTGTGCCAATAAGTAAAAGCGGAGCAAAAGAAACCCGGTGGGTTGCTTCACCCATTGGAGGTTCCACTATGGAAGTGGGAAAGTGTCTCGATGGATTTTGTGGATGGGTTACCGCGATCAAGGAAGGGTAATACGGGAATTTGGGTTATAATAGACAGACTTACTAAAAGCGCCCATTTCATTCCCGTAAAGAGTAAGAGGACTGCTCCATGGTTAGCTTCTGTATACGTTCGAGAAAGAGTTCGTTTGCACGGTGTTCCTTCTAGCATAGTGAGCGACCGCGATCCTATTTTCACTAGCGAATTTTGGAGAAGCTTACAAGAGGTGGTAGGGACTCAGTTATGTTTGGGAACCGCATATCTTCCTTAGACGGACGGCCAGACCGCGAGGGTGAATCGCATTCTAGAGGATCTGTTGAGGCTATGTATCCTAGACTTTGGGGGTACGTGGGAAGAGCATCTTCCATTGGTGGAGTTCGCATATAATAACAGCTTTCAGTCCAGCATTGGTATGGCACCATTCGAAGCTCTTTATGGACGACCTTGTCGTTCACCTACATGTTGGTGGGAATCTACGGATAAGATCTTACTTGGGCCCGATATGATTAGGGAGACTTCGGAGAAGATCGACTTGATTCGAAGGAGGATGAAAGCAGCACAGGATAGGCAGAAATCTTATGCGGATAAGAGGAGGACAGATCTCGAGTTTGAAGTTGGGGACATGGTCTTTGTCAAAGTGTCTCCATTACGGAACGTTTTTCGCTTTGGGTCCGTTGGGTAATTAGCACCAAGGTTTGTAGGGCCATTTCCTATTAAGGAGAAAATTGGACAGATGGCGTATAGAGTGGAGTTTCCCGAGAGACTTATTGGTGTACACGACGTATTCCATGTGTCACATTTGAGGAAGTGCTTGCACGAGACCGCGGAAGTGGTAGAGCCGATCTTTCTTAGAGAGGTGGAGATAGAGCGTGATGCGACAATTCGACGAGCTCCTGCGCGCATTCTTGTGTCGGAGATCAAGAGGTTGAGGAATCGAGAGGTCAGACTAGTCAAAGTGCAATGGGGAGATGATAAGAGAAACGCTACTTGGGAGACAGAAGAGAAGATGCGTTCACGACACCCTTTTCTTTTTGAGGGTATGTCCTTTAATTTCTCCTTTATCGCGTAGCTTGTACTTATCTTATCTTTAGTATATCCTCTCGCTAGTATCTTTGACCTTTAGTTAGGATAATCCTATGGTTGAAACATGTGTTTGAGACATGTTATGTATGGTGGATGCAAAGTGGATGCAAGTGTTTGCTCGTGGATGCATATACACACACTATTAGGAACCAGATCGGCTCAGTCACTTCATATTGCATATTGCATATATAGGGATGTATTTAGTAAAAATGGATGTATAATGGTTGTATTATCATATAGTTGCTGCATTCGGGTGGATGGTTGTGCACGCATATAGAATTAATATGTATCATTAGGAATCTTTTGCATACATGTTGGACGCATGGCACAATCATGAATTGCACGAAGGAGGTCGACTGAATCAGTAGACCGCCTAATTTTGCATTAGATATGGACGTATACACACACTGTGCATATAAACATTAAAGCATTAGAAGTCTTTTAAGGACAATGGATGCTGGTGTTTGATGGTTGAGTAGATGGACGATTAGATGGTAGGATATACATTCTTCTTGACTTGGAGATTTCGGGGACGAAATCCTTTAAGGAGGGGAGAATGTAACACCCCGTAATTTTATAACATTAAAATTCACAAATTATAGTATACTTAATTTTTAGAAAAGAATTAAGTGAAATGGGTTGCGCAGAGAAATATATATATTGATATATATATATAAATTAAAAATTAAATAAATAAATATGAGAAAAAGTTCAAAACAGCGAATTGGGAGGGGGAATAACCGAACCAGCCCATTTTTGAGGTTGACCCAAGCCCCGCTAGGTCGACTAGGGGATAATCCCGGGTGTTTGGCTGTCAACCCGTGGGCCGATTCGCTCAAATGCAGATTTTGCATTTGATTGGTTCTCATGGTTCAGGGTTAATCTAATGGTCCTAAATAACTTCCTACACCTATAAATACATCCTAATGCTAACCCTAAACCTAATTAAAATAGAATAATTACCGTCATACCATCGCCATGGAAATCAATGGAGCCGCCGCCAACTAAGAAAGAAGAAAAGCAAATTCAATTCTAATTCTCTCAACCCTAAAGCAAAGCAAAACTCTCTCTTTTCTTCTCTAAATTGTGAGTATGATGATCTTAACAAGATTATTATCATTTTAATTAGGTTGAGTTATGAATGGATTATGAGTAGATGATGTGAATTATCATATATGTTGTTGTAAACCCATTTTGCTATCATGTATATTGTAAATCCAATGTTATGTGATGATGATATCTTACATGTTGTAAATCATGCTATGATGATGTTATGTATGTTGAAAGTTTCTATGCTAAGTTGTGATGAATCATACATGTAAAAAAGGCCATGATGTTACCATCTATGCTAGTTAGTTCATATTAATTAAATCATCATGTTTGGGTTATGTTGATCTATATGACAAGTCACATATGCAAGTTTGATTGATTAGAAAAGTTATGAACATATACCAAGACATCTATTATGACATCCAGAATTATGCTATGACATATGTGATATCCTATGCAAGTTCACACCATCATTAAGTTGCCTAAAAACCCCATATGCAAGTTTATGTATAGATTTGGGCTATGATCATATCATATAAATTGAGACATTTAACAAGTTGACACCTCCAGGTCCTCAGGTTGGGCCCAGCTCTAGTGGAGTTTGATTGAATTGCTTCATCTCTCTTTGGAAAGCTTAGACCGTTGAAGTAAAGTCCAGCTTGTTATCTTTTTAATGGCTATTTATGTAATGGGATTATGTATTTTGTTTTTATGAAGATGGATATTGTACTTGGTTATGATCTATGGTTTTATGATGTAACAAACATGTTTAATTTCCGCTGCAATAAAATGAAGTTTTAGATTTTCAAGTACTATTTATTATCTGTCTTGTTGTAATTTTTCTGTTCTATATTCACTTATAACCTCCATGGAAGTTTGTGAGTGACATTAATGGACGTGGGGTGTTACAATTGTGGCATTAGATTGCCTAAAAAATGGATTAGGAAATTAAACCCCTTATAAACGCCGCGAGGCCTAAGGTAGCGCGAGGAGCCGTACTAGGGACGGTGTTGGTTTTAATTACCCTGCCGTTATGCTGCCAAATTTTCTGAAATATTTGTGTGTTGTAAATTATTCATGTTATAATATAAAAATTAGTTAAATAATAAAGATTTGATTTTTGTTTTATACACTAAATTTAAAATGATCATAAGTAAATAAAAATGTTCATATCTAGAAATTTACATTTTTAATATTAGTGAATAATTAAAATGATCATTTGTTGCAAAGGATAACATTTATACAATGTAAAAGAATTACATTTTACACATGGTAAAAAGATTACATTTTATACAATGTAAAAGATTACATTTTACACAAGGTAAAAAGATTACATTTTATACAATATAAAAGATTACATTTTACACAAGGTAAAAAGATTACATTTTATACAATGTAAAAGATTACATTTTATACAAGGTGAAAATATTACATTTTTCTATGTAATGTTAAAAGATTCATTTTTCTATGTAAAATAGAAAAGATTACATTTACTATGAAATGTAGAAAGGTTTATAAGAAGATTACACTCTAATGTAATAAAAAATTACATAAGAAAAAAAATTACATTTTTAATGTAGTTAAAGAAAGATAAGGATAATTATATTTTCAATGTAATACATAATTTCTTACAAAAGAAATCAATGTTAAAATGAAATTAGTTAATCAATAAAAAATACATTTTTATTGAATGTATGGTTCGCTAGAAATATGCATAGTTGTAATAAAGTAGCTAATCAATAAAAATTACATTTTTATTGAATGTATGATTTTCTATGCATATTAAAAATAAATTATTTAAAGAATAAATAATTTGAAATCTTCAAGCGAATGAATTATATTTATATACATATAAATCAAAATAAAACGAATCGCGCTGCTGTAGTTCGCGATTTGGAATCGTAACTTCAAACGATTATACCGAGAGATCCGACCGTCGGATTTTCCCAAAACTAGAATCGTTGGGTTCGCTTTGGAAAAATCTTTCCAACGATATAAAATTTGCTAAGATCCAAGGAATAGATTTTGAGAAATGTGTAAATAAAATTTTGATGAAAATAGTGCCAGGGCCGCGTAATGACCCGAACTGTCGTTCAATTAAAAATGGCTATTTTTATATAAATAAAAATAGCGATAAATCGTTATAAAATATTATAAACGATATGAAATGAAAAGAATTGATTTGAATTATATATATTTGCTAATTATTTGAAAAGATCGAGTTAATTCTCATTTCAAATAATTAATCGGCGATTGGAAGTCAAAGATTTATAAACGGTGGATTGAAGACCGACTATTTTCACAACGAATGGATGAATACTGAATCCCTGGATTGGTTAGCTCCTAGGAAGGGGTTACAGTGGTAGTTGTCTGAAAGTACTTATTGATTGTCCGGATGTGTGGGAGTCTCTCTTCCATATTGGACATATGGAACGAGCAATAAGGTGTCTCCGGTTTTGTTTAGACCCAGAACGGACTTGTAAACAGATGTACGTCTGACATTGGATTTTATTCTGTGCTGATTGATTTCTATTTAACATATATCTGCTTGGTGGCGGCGAATTTATTCTCATGCTTAACACCCTTCTCTTTGACGTACGAGCTCAGAGGTTATATATTGGTAGACATCAGTCGCATGGCGTGAACTGTCAATGTGGCATACCAAGATGCAATGATCAAGGCTTATTGTTGAAAAGCAGAGCCTTGTGGTTGATGATCAAAGCACAACCCATTTTAGGCATAACTTTGTGTATAGCATAACTTCGCTAGCCTCACACGCTGGTATGAACCAGAAACGGGAGAGGACTACAGCAAGGACATACGTTTCTTTCTAGCTAGAAGCGGTGACAGGGTTTTGCAAGCTCTGGCATTTTACTTACGTGGATGATGGAATGATTCGCCTTGGAATTAAGTCCCTAGTGGCTCTATATTTACGCCTCATAGGGCGGGGAAACGTGTGGTTTAGGCATTACTAATCCATTAATATATTTGTGGACCGGCCCTAAAGATCCAAGGTGCAGTTATGACTGATCCTGAGACATGGGATAGATTGTCTCGAATGTGGTAAGGACGATCCCTTGCCTTGGTTCATGATAGAAATCCAACTTCCAATACAACCCCACACGACTTTGATTGTATAACCAGTATGGTGACATATTATATGGTAGCTATGCCATCTATGATTGATGTATTACGATTGAAATATTTTTAAAAACATATATACACTAATAATAATATCAAATCCGTTTTATCATATAAAGCATTTTTTACCATTGTAAGGTAAAACTCTATCCTCCGGTTTGCGTTGCATTGTGTGATGGGACTTGAGTCTTATAATGGTTTCATTTTTCTAAAAAGCATTGTGTTGTTTGACGATTTATTTTATTTCATGCACTGGGAATTCAATGGAGTATACCCTTTCCTCGTTAGCTGCGTGGTCCTGTGATTAGCCTTATTTTTAAATAGGTTAAATAAGATTTCTCACAACAGTCCCATGACTGACTCGTAGTTTGTTTCACTTTGCAAACTCAGGAGCTCTCTTTTCCACATGGGCAGCCTTGTATACTGGTTTTAGCATACTTATTCTGGATAGCTATGGATCTGAAAATGGATCCTACCATTTCTATTATGTTGTTCAGACTTCAATTAGTATATTATGTTTGATTCCGCTGCAGACATTTTATATCTAGTAGAAAACTGTATTACGTACTAAGTATGATCCTATTATGCTGTGTAACTCTGATGATATATTAATCCTGGTGTAATTTGATGTACATTTTATGTTGTAATTCAATATTTCTGTTCTTCTATTATTGTTTATGTGTTATATTCCAATGATTATCCTTGCTTTCGTACTAGGGAAGTTTGGGGTCATCACAATAATTAATTAAATTATGATTAAGAATTAACTGAGTAGTGAATTTAAACACTACAAGAAAATCAGCATATGGCTGCTGTTAGTAGTTGCGTTTGACGTGTGACTGCAACCAATTTGGTTTTTCGTTTTCTTTGATTACGTTAATTTCCACTTTTCTAAAATCTCGGTTGCGTTTACTTTTTCCCTCCCTTTGTTTCATTCTTTCCCACCCAAATCCAAAACCTTTCCCTTTGTTTCGTTCTTTCCCCCCAAAAGCTGAAATCTTTCCCCCCAAAGCAGAATTCTTCACCCCCCCCACCCAAAGCCAAAATCTATTCTCCTCCTTTCCTCGTTATCGTCTTAGGTCTCCTTCCTTCTAGCGTCACCTTCAATTGAAAAATCCCCAGCCTTCTCCTTCGATCGACAATTAGCGTTTCCTCCTCCTTTTCGATCCACGCAACATTCGCTCTTCAATCAACAAATCCACGTACGTATTCGAATGCCTTGAGTAGATCCACGTATGTTTTGCGGTTGTTTTCTAACTATTTTTGATTTTTGATTCATAGATCTACAGCCCTTCAAATCGGGATTTTTGTTCGAACGACAGATTAAGGTAAAAAAATCGCTTTATTAAAATTTCGTGTTTTTAGAGCATTTTGCATGCATTTTAATTTAGTTTTTTTTATTTATAGTGTTTCTTCGCACAGGATGAGGGAGTTGCGCCACATTTGTATGTTGAATTAGATTTCAAGGAGGTATGTTTTAAACTGTTATATACTACTTAAGTCAGTGTTAAGCACTATCTGTTTGTTTTTTTCCATATTTATTGACGTTATGGTAAAGAATCACTGAAATCTGATCAGCGATATTTCGTGTGCTTATATTTTTGATTCTTTTAGTGTCCATCAGGGAATTTTTCTGTTTATTAGGTCACAACTAAGAAGACAACTCTTATAGATTGGCATAGTCAACTGAGGAACAAACTTGGAGAAGAAGCTTCTGTTTCAATTGGTACTGTTTCAATTGGTAACTAATTTTAATATTTATGAATGTCCACTTTCAGTTTCTATATATAATATGTTATACAGAAAGCATGAAACTCGATATTCCCTAGGCTCCCGGCTGTGTTGGGGCATGTGACAGGCAATGCATGCAAGTTGAACATTATCAAGTGGATAGTTGATTTTTTTTTCTAAAATTTTAAGGGCATGACATTGGCAGTGCTCGAGTATGAAAAAGTTACATGCACGAGCATTAACAGTTAAAATGGATATTAGTGTTCACTTTTTGTGAAGGTGTAATCTAGCATTGACCCCCGTGTTGAGGGGACATTAACGACAACAATATTCAAATGTTTTAAAGAGAATCTAGAAACTAACAAAAAATTATAATAGTGGAAAGTAAACTGTATTATATCAACTCACAACTGTAGATGATAAACTGTTAAAATTTAGCATTTTTTTGTGAAATAATTCATATTTTTCAGTAAGCTGTTATACAACAGTAATTTATACTTTGTAGTGAAATATCTTGGTTTCTTGGTAAGGAGCATAATACAAATTTAAGTTTATAGCACAACATGCTTGCATATGTGTCATGCAAAAATGGTTAAGTTTTTATTTTATTTTATATAATACTATTAAGTGCAAAATATGCTTGATGTCCATGTGATTTGGTCTGAATAGGTTGAAAGATCTTTGAACAAATTTGGTTCTTAACTTGCAGCCGAACTTGAAAATAAATAGTTATACTGAAGTTGAACCGAGCCGTTGCTTCTTTAACCATTTTGTACAGTCACACGTGCACAGTGCTCACATATGAAGACTTGCATATTCACAAATTACAACTGCTTGTTACATGTCAAAAAGAAACGCGGTAGGTGTGAACCATTTCTTGCTAATCACCGAATATCACCCTTTTTATACCCCTTTTTGAATAGTGGGTGAGTTGGTATAGGCTTCTTTCCTTTTTTTTGGCCAGGGTGGGGGGTGGGGCTGGGGATGGTGGCAATGCTGGAGCTGGTCTAGTTTGATCTTGATTCTGTAAAGTACAGCCTTGGAGGGTTTAATTCTCTATTGAGCTGATACTACGGATGCGCACCATCAATTTGTGATGTTCTAGTCTATTATTATTCTTGAAATTGGCCCTTCATAATTAATTAATCATTTTTTACTAATGAAAAGCTATACTTTTGCAGTGAAGGATCAATTTAAACTACTTCCACTTATATTTACTTAAATGTTGAAATTACTGTTCTTGTGATGTGCAAACTGAACTTTTCTTTTTATCCAAAAAGTGGTGAAATGTTGAGTCATCATTACAAATTACTTCCTATTGATTTACGCGATGTTGATCAGATAGAAGCAATTTTGAGTGCTGGTCAGCTGGATTCCAGGTATGTTATGAATTTGTATATCCAAGTTGCGTTGTTGTTATGTTTGGAAGCTGGAAATTTGCATTCAGTTATATTATGACTTTCTAAATTTCCGAATTTGGTTTATGGTGTATTGGTTTAATTTGCTGGCTTGGTATAGTCTTAAGTAATCCCGGTTCCTGCTTAAACTTGTCTGTCTCGTACATAACTAAAAAAAAATATGTAATTTAGATGCATAATCATTTAATATAACTTTGAACCATTATCCTTTCTCGAAGAAAGGGTGTCAAACTTCTATTGTTTCAAGTATATATTTTTGAAGATGCAAAGATGAAATATTTTATTAATGAAGGTTTAACAACCGCAACCATTATCCACCTTCTCGAATGCGCGCGCAAACACACACACACACATATATATATACACACACATTAACATATACACACACACGCGCGCGTGCGCACACACACACACGCGCGTGCGCACACACACACACACACACACACACACACATATATATATATATATATATATATATATATATATATATATATATGTATGTATGTATATATATGAGGAGCGTTACGTGGCACCCCTGTTTTACAACACCCCTTTAGCACCCCTATCCTATCGTGAGCTACACTAATCCAAATGCAACAAAATTTTGTAGATCAATCCACATATATATTGTCATCTATCCAAAATTTGAGCTCGTTTCGACATTGTAGAATAATATATTTGATGTTTAAATTTAACGGTTTGAATATATGCCGTAACGGTGAATAATTGAGCTAAGTTTTTGAATATGTTATGAATGTCGGAACGAACTCAAATTTTGGATAGATGATAATATATATGTAGATTGAACATCTACAAAATCTTGTTGGATTTGGATCAGCGTAGCTCACGGTAGGGTAGGGGTGCTGCAAAATAAGGGTGTCCCGGAATGCTCTTATATATACCAGTACGTACGCATGTCCATTGGACGTGTGCGAAGACAACCGAAACGAAGATGGATTATGTGCAAAGATGTGGAAAAGTAAGAATGGAAATAAATTAAAAAAATGTTAGGCAATATCAGAGGGGAAAAAAAACTGGGCATGGTTACAAAAAGCAGGCTATGTGATACCACTGGCAAGAAAAAATAATAATATAATATTGATGGACCCAGTTTTAGAAGAATTTGTCCATTTCACATTCCGAACTGTTGCACGAATATGATTCTAACATATGTGAACCATAAGCCGACATCCAATAATGTTGAGCATTCAAGGTTGTCAATAAGAGCCGGTAGAAAACTTTCATATTTAGAGATAATATAAGGCACACATTTTTTTTCCGTTTTAACTTATGCCACAGCAATTTTGTTTTGGAAAAGTTAACCTCCTGAATTCAAATTTAATCAAAATGTATCTGCCATATTTTTAGTTACAACAATGGCTTAGCATTTGATTTCATTGTAGTCGTTCACACAGAAAGCGACAGGAATTACTCACCTTTGCTGTAATGTATGAAATGGAAGAAATCAACGTAGGTATTAAATTAAAATTTTATGTACGTGGAGTAAGCTATACAGTGGAGAAACACATGGATACAACACGTGAATAGTAATTAGAAGTCAGTAATATGAGTTAAATTACTAACGGTATTACATATGAAAATCTTAGCAATCATACATGAATCTAAAGATCATTACATGTTACATTAGGAGACCACAGGTCCGTAGCAAACATAAAGACTACTGCACAATAGGCTTCAGCAAATAGACATCTTACCTTTAATTTAGAATTTAAAAGCATTATATGGGTCAGCATTACTTTATAAAATCCATTGTAGTCTACTGCACAATAGGCTTCAGCAACTCCAGCCGTACATGCTTCAGCAATGGTGTACTCCACATTTTCATAGCCATGGGTTTCTCTTCTCAAACAAAATTTAGCATAGTGTTTCAAGCTTTTTATGTCACTCACATTAGCATGCCATAAGTAAAGCATAGTTGTTTCACATGGACTGATGAAGCTTATATTATATGAGCATTTGTCCACTCTCCGTGAAACGAATATCCTTGTTTTTTGGCACAAGCATAATGCATTTCATTTATTACTTGAAGTAGTAATAAAATATTACGAAAAAAGAATCTATGCAATAAAGTTTAACAAGCTTGACCGAAAGACAGTCCCTTTAATTTCAACTAAATATATTTTGTAACCAAAATAAGGAAAGAAATGAAATCCTGAATTTGTTTGAAGTACTATCACAAACTTCTCAACAATCTTTGTTTTTTTATTGGTTAGATAGAGGTTTCAATGTGTATGATTATGCATAAATCAATTGAAAAAAATAAGTCTAGTTTATAAACATGATCAACCGATAATGTTTTTATTGTGCTGTTTGGTTGACCCATTAAATTGAACTATAGCCATTGTTAGATTGACAAAGTGCAGGGTATATTGAATTTTTTACAATGCTTATTATTCTGCTTCAAATCTGCATATGTTCAAATGAATTCATATGAATTTGCTAAATTTGCTGCATCGTATAAATTTTCGTTGGAAGAATTTGTTTACCTTTTTTGTTTATTACGTCGATGACAACTTGCCTCGTTTTTTGCCAAGCATTTTCCATAGTACATTAACATTTGCATGATTATAAATTAAAAGATTCACAAGCTTAACTAATCTCTCATCATTTTACTAAAGTTCCTTTTCTTTGTGTTGATCTACAGTATATCTCAAAACTGATAGTGCATTTATAATATTACTAATTTCTTTTAATATGCAATTGCTTGCTTATTTCAGTCACTAATAGTCACTAAACTGAAAATAATGCATGTTATCAATTTGCATTTTCATACTAGATGTTGTGATGGGATCCACACAGCTGGATAACATGCACGTTGATGTCACTAATAGTTTATAAACATGATCTACCTGCATGTAAGCCAGTTTCTGCTCTTACCAAGGAGGGAGTTGTCCAATTGCTTAAATGTGGTTTGCAGGTGCAAGTTGTAGATGTTCTAACAAAGCCACTAAAATCAAAGTGGCTTCAAAAGCTTCTAAGTATGGTGGGACCGTAGGAGTGAAAGTGAAATAACAGCTGAGAGTGGCAAGTTTAAGTGTGAGAATGGTAGAGTTTACTTCGTTCAAAGTTTCAGTTTTAATGCTAATTATCGTGTTGGGAGGTATGAGTACAGGATTTGTCTATTCATTCAACCATCCAAGTATTGTTATATGTTTTGACGCACAATTTTTAAAACTGAAAAGTAAATTGAGAACAGAAACCAGTACTTTAAGCATGGCAATTAATATTATTTGATATATGGATAGTATTAATATATATGGCCACTCTGGTTTGCTGCGTGGGAAAAGTTTCATTAGTGGGCCATGATATGTTTTTGCCAACGTTCAGATTTTAGCACAAATAGGTTACATGTTACACGACCACACAGAAAATACATGCTCTAATATTTTTGTTACGTGTGAATTGTAATAATCATTGTGCCCCAAGTTCCATTATTGGGCCAAGCTTTTCCTCTGAATTGTCATATGTTACATATTAATATTTGATACAAGTGTGTCCATGATTTTAATAATCAGTTCACCATAACTGCCTATAATATTTGGTACAAGAGTGTCCATGATTTGTAGGCAATCAAACTTAACTATAAATAAATGTATACATATTGACTAATAATATTTAAATAATATAATTATTTTTATTGGGTAAATTACTAATAATCAGTCAGTATTTCTAAGGTATTGATTGCGTGAGCACAATATTCATTCGACCACCCAGTTCTTACCCTATTCTAAATGCCATACACTTCCCTTATTAAGTGCTTATTACCGTATTCTATTGTAGTATGATCTTAGAGCTATGATCGTAACAAGCACCAACCTCGTTATCATAGGATAATAAAATATGGTGCATTTATCTTATTTGATGTTTTGTAGATGAGTACGTAGGAACACCATATTTTATCTACACCATTTCTATCGTCATAATGTATAGTATTGCTTGAATGTTATTTGATATTCAACTTAATTATTTATGTGTTTGTTTTAATAACAATCAATTAATATTATTTGAATGTTATTTGATAATTCATGACAAATACTTATTGTTGATTATCGAATGTGTTTATAGGTAATTTGCTTTTTCGGAGTAAAAACCATCATCAACAATGGACGTGACTTCAATTGTTATATGTACCATGATATTAGTCGGTACTACATAAAACACTTTTGAGAATGCTTGTGGCATGTGAATTGTTCATTTTGTCAAACAACTATTATCTAAATGGTTATGGATAGTACTTATGTAACTAATGTGCTTTTAATTATTTGAATATGATGATTATAAGATTTGTTGATTGTTGGTTTGAATGTGATAATTATACGATTGTTGCTGATTTTTGTGTGACTATTATAAAGCTGGTTGTTGGAAACAATGTAAGCTGTTAACAGTATATAGTAGCATTTAAAATATGTTACAAAGCAATTAATACATTTTATTAGCATTTCTGAAACGGAAACAAATGTAAAATATCATCTAAATTTATAGTGGCATAAAATAAATGCAACGAAAAGTTTTTAGTTGCATAAAAGAAACGCTACAGAAAATCAAAGAAAAGGACCAAGCACAAACGTAACTAAAAATGTTAGTTTTGGTTGGATTTTTTAAATGCTGCAGAAATTATTTGGTTGCGTTTTTAAAACGCAGCTACATGGAAGATTTGGTAGCGTTTTTTGAAACGCAACAAAAAAACAGACTTTTAGTTGCTGGACCTGTAGTAGCGTTCTCTAAAATGCTACCAAAGGCTTTGGTAGCGTTTTTTTAAATGCTACTAAAGTCCTTTTCTGGTGTAGTGAAATCAAATAATTGACTAGAGTGTTAGGTTGCATTTATTTAAAATAAAGCAAGTGTATTTGTGATAATGAAATAACAAATATAACCACGCGTAAACTAAGAATATGCAATGATCTTTTATGTTGAATTATCTATTGGGTATTTTAAAGATTCTGATTGATCGGTCTAATCAACGTAATTGAGAAGAATTTCTTAAACACATGTACGAGACGATTGAGTACATTATTTTTGTTATAAATTAAGATTTAGAAAAGAGTAACGAAAAATATTCATATGAAAATAACGTTAAACCACTAGATGAGACAAGAATCATAGAAAAGTTCGTGAGGCAATAGCGATATTATTTCATCTTTGCAGCCAAACAATGAGAAAAAATCATTATGATTTTGGTGGTTTAATGTTATTCAAAACAAATTAAGGAGTTGGTAAGTGAAAAATGTGTTTTGAGAAAATAAAAATAAATAAATAGTGTTTATAAGTGTAAATAGTTGTCTTAAATGAGAAACTATCTTGAACAACAATACTTTTGTGATGCACTATCATGTTTGAGTTTAAAATATGGTTGTAGCCATCAAATTGGTGATAATAAATTGTAATTGGAAAGGTTGACGATAATATAATCAAAGCAGTAACCATTTTTGGGGAAATTAGAACAAATTTGATGGCAAGGTAGTGTTAACAACTACTGGAAATTGGAATATGGTGAGTGTGTATTTTAAATTTATGATTTGTGAAAGATAAGCTATAATAACTTAAATCTTAAGTGTACATTATTTGGGATGAGAATTAAAGCTTTTGCAAATTGAGTAATTAAAGTTTGAATTTTTTTATTATTATTTAGGTAAGCTAGTGAAGATAATAATAATTTTCAAACACTAATGTTTGGTTAATTTAACTAATTTTTTTCTAAGGAGATAAATTTAAGTCAATTCATTAGAAAATTGAAAATAGAAAATAGTTATATTGGGTGAATAACGAGGACACAACTTTTTTAAGGGGGAGTCTACAAGAACGTTGGTTTTTATATACCGGGATAAATAGTTTATAACAGAGGTTTTGTAACCTTAAAACCAAGAAAAATAAAAGGAGAGTTCAAGAGCCTAACTTATATAATAATTCAAGATGAGAAAATAAAAAAATCAGGGTTATGAGAAATTGTGTCTATTGGAATAAATTCATTTAGTGTATTAAGAAAATTTATTCCAACCTGTGACGACCGACCTTAACCCTTGCACTAAACAAGAGGAAGAATGCGCTGAAAGGTATGCCAGACAGCTACGGACGATCATCAAGGTATGATAACACAAGAGAAATCGATCGTAGAACTCACAACGCAAGGATAAAATATAATAGAACGTATACAACAGGTAGATATAGTGAAGCATCACATAGCATAAATCCAAACTTCCATATCTTCTTGAAAACATCCATACAACTTTGGAATACACTTTAGAAGTCTTTATATATGCAAGCCTCCAGCTCGTCTTCGATCAGCAGCTCCATCCACTAAGATCTACTATTTACAACCTGTTACTCAGTCTGCCCATCCACAATAGTGCAGATGAACAACCCAAGGTAATAAGAGGAAACATAAAACCATGAGTCCGACAACATTCTAGTGAGAGATAAAACAACTGTCTAACATCATCAATGAAGAAGATGAGAATAGGCAGATAAATCAACCAAATCTACCAACATCATCAGCGAAGAAACCCCAAACTTGTCTTCCCAACATCCGACTGTGTAACAACCCGGAGACTCAGAACCAATTTAAAATTTTTATTTTAGCAATTTAATGGATTTTATCATTTAAAATAATTTAATTTAAATAATAACGATGAAAAATTTATTTAAATCGAGGTTAGAATGAATATATTTATTTTAATTATAAAAGGAGTTAGAAATGGCGCGATAGTTTAAAAATTCGATTTCAAATTTCAAAAGATTGTACATGATTCAAAGTAAATCAGATTTTAGTGAAATAAGAAATATTTGAATCTGTTTAAAAATATCTTTTTAACGGATCTGAAAAATTGAAATTTCATAGCGGGAATAAAAAGTTATGGCCAATTAAATATTCGGAATAGTCGCTATGGAATTTATATTTTTTTTAATATAATAAATAGCCATTGTGCAAACGACCTCCGTTTTCAACGAAACCACTTTGGTTGGATCCGGAATATCAAATTATTGCAAGATTCCAATTTTCATAATTTTTGGAACTAATATGTGAGCTTGGCGAATTAAAACGTGTTTCGTCAATTTCAGTCAAAATGGATCAAGTAGAAAATGGCCATTTTTCAAACGGTCTCCAAATTCAACGAAATTAATTTTATTAGAACTGTATCGTCAAAACAAAGACAAAAATAATTTTTCTGTAATTTTCGGAGTCAATATGTGGGCTTGGTAAATTAAAATGTACGTTTAAATTTAATTTATATTAATTTATATTTTAATTTAAAGAAAACTGATTGAAATAGTCGAATTAGCTTACGAAACATATTCCATTGTGTCCAGAATGGGGGTATTTAGCCATGGGCGACAGTCGGTCGGTTTGATTCGGAGTTCGTGGCATTAAACCAGAAATATCAAAATTAAAAAGAAAATTAAATATATATATACTAGTATATATACCCCCCATTATATGCTAACCCTAATTCTTTGAATACAACACAGAGCCGCCACAACTCAGTTCGATGGCCAGAATACACCGAAATAAATCCATCAAAATCTCCTTATCTAAATCGAAATAAATCTTGGAATCAAAACCAAGTTCAAGAGGATGATGTGGGCTACAAATCCATATGGTTATGATGTTGTTTCGATCTGTATGTGGTGCAATTTCTTTGCTTGAAGGGTCGCCGTTCAAAATCACTTCTGGGAGGCGGAGGACCACTGAGTTGGCCAGTAAGGAGGGCGGTGGGGGAGTGGAGCACGGCGAGTCCGGGGGTGCTCTCCGATCTTGGTCACAGCGAGCGCGGGGGGCGCGATGGCAAACCCTAGAGGGGCAGCTTAGGTTTAAATCGTCTACAGCGGTAAAAATGAAGAAGAAGATAGAAAGTTTTTTTTTACTTAAGCAATTTATAATTACTTTAAAATTTCATATTTATATATAAATAAAATTGTTCAAAAATTTCAGATTTATATATAAATAAAATTGTTTTAAAATTTCAGATTTATATATAAATAAAATTACTTTAAAATTTCAGATTTCAAAACAAATTTAGAATTGTTTTCAAAACAAAATTAGAATGGTTTTCAAAAAAAATTAGAATTGTTTTCAAAACAAAATTAGAATTGTTTTCAAAACAAAATTAGCATTGTTTTTAAAATTAAATTAGCATTGTTTTAAATATAAATAACATTGTTTTAAAATTAAATAACATTGTTTTAAAAATAAAGAACATTGTTTTAAATATAAAGAACATTGTTTTAAAAATATGATAAAGATATTGAATATTCAATTTTGATTGAAAATCGAAAATGAAGTTGGAATCGTTTAAAACGAATTTATAATATTTTATAAAATACGTCTTAAATGGAAATTGATGAAATATATATATATATATATATATATATATATATATTATATACATATATTTAATGCCCTGAACAAAACGCGCCGCGCAGCGACCGTTCACGATTTTCGACCATTAACTTCAAATTGGCGTAACAGGAGATCCGATCATCGGATTCTCCTAAAACTGGAACTATTGGGTTCGTATCAAAAAGAGCTTTCTAATGAATATAAGAGATTTGAAATATAAGGGTATGATTTGGAATTACGTCCAAATCAAATTTGAAAAAGGTCGCTATGGATGCAGTTCGGTGTTCGTTATTGGAAACAGACTGTACGGGCGATAATAAAATTATTAAAAATATGGAAAATTATGTAAAATTATAATAAATGGTTTAGAAAGATTTTGGATGAAAAATTCCATAACAAAAAAGATAAAAAATGTTTTTTTTATCGAAATGAACTAGTTATTGACTAGAATAAATCTTTAATTAAGATTTAATGGTGTTTTCCAATTAATTAATATTTATTTGGAATTTAATCAAATAAATTGGATTTGGGGTTTGTCGTGAACGGTGTCTTCAGTAACACTTTTCTTAAACCCCGTATGAAAAGAAAAAATCTTTTAATTAAGATTATTAGATTTTCCAATTATATTTTGTAATTGGAATAAAATGAAATGTAAATTGGGTTTACTGTGAATTATGTTTTTAAAGACATTCGTTCTTTAACCCGATGAACAGTGAAAATATAATTTTGGAATTTATAAATCTTTTATTAAGATTTAAATGGATATTTTCCGAAGTAAAGTTTTCCAATTTAATAAATTAAATTGGGATTGAGTGGAATTCGATTTGGTAATAATCGAGATGGGCTTCTATGAATGAAGACCGTTACTATATATGGAATTTAAAAAGCTTTGTCGTTATTCCATTTATATTATTAGTCTGATACGGAAACTTATATCTATTATATACTAATCTGGTTTCCGTGAAGATCCCATATATAATGGAAGATATTTTGGTTTGGCGTGAATTGTGTTTTTAATAACATTGGTTCTTTAACCCAATTAAAAATAAGATTAATTTCTTAAAGTTGAATAATCATTAAGTAATGATTCTTGGAGATTAAAACCAAATTGGTGTTTTAATGTATCTTGTTAGTTTCAGGAAGATTAAAGAATAAATTTAGGAGAATTTATCTTTGATAAAATTAATGGGAACCTTTCCCTAATAATGTGAATATTTTATAAAAAGAATATTCTAAATCGGAATGAGGCGTATGATGTGATTTATAGCACTTGATTATAAAATACGCGAATTATTCGGAAAGACCGGGTTTAACCCATTCTGAATAATTACTACGACGAACAAGAGTCAAAGATGAAGAAGGTGGTTGAAGGCCGGAGTTCTTCACATTGTTTGGGCGATTACTGATGTCTTGATTGGGCCGTACACCGAAGACAAGGTAATAAATGGTGATCGTCCAGACATACTTGGAGATCGACGGATATGTGAGGACCCATCTCCTGTATTGGACATATGGGACTAGGAATAAGGTTTCTCCAGTTTCATTCAGACCCAAAACGGACTTGTAAATGGATGGTATGTCTGACATTGTATTCCTTTATGCTGTATTCGTTGATCTTTTCTAAATATATATCTGTTTGGTGGTGGAGAATTTATTCTCTTGCTTAACACCCTTTTCTGAGACATACGAGCTTAGAGGTTATATATTGGCAGAATTCAATGGTATAGTATGGACTAACAATGTGGCATGCTAAAATGCAAATGATCAAGGCTTTTGTTGAAAAGCAGAGCCTTGTGGTTGATGATCAAAGCATATCTTACTTAGGCATAGCTTTGTGTATAGCATTACTTCTCGAGCCTTACACCCCGGTATGAACTGGAAACGGGAGAAGGATCCAGGGAGAACATACATTTATTTCTAGCTATAAGTGGTGTCATGGTATGGAGCCCATACATTTTACTTATGTGGATGAAGGAATGAGGAGCCTCGGATTTGAGTCCCTAGTGGCTCTTTATTTACACCCCATAGGGCGGGGAAACATTTTGTTCAGGAATTATATATATTCCACTAACATATGTGTTGACCGACCCTGTGGCTCCTAAGGCTTGAATGAGTACTTGCCCGAGGCTCGGGCTAGAGAGTCTCGAATTTGGTAAGGACGATCCCTTGGCTTGGTTCATAGATGGAAATCCAACTTCCAATACGACATCATGTTGTTCTGATTGTAGAACTAGTATGGCGACATGGTATATGGTACCCATGCAGCCTAGGATTGATAGATTTACTTTCGAAATTGTTTTCTACACTATACACTTATAGTAATAATAAAAAAAGATGAAATTTTGTGTATTAAGCATATTTGGCTGTTATAAGGGAAAACTCTATCCTCCTGCTTGCGTTGCATTGTGTGATGGGACCTGAGTCTTATAATAGCTTCATTTTTCCAAAAAGCGTTACGTTGTTTTATTTTAAACTAAGATTCATGTGGAGTAAACCCGTTCTGTGTTATACGGCGTGGTCCCAGGATTTACCCAACTTTAAAATCAAGATAATAATTGTTTTAGTTCTCACACCAGTCCCATGACTAACCTGGAGTTTATTTTTTTAACCTAAACTCTAGGTGCCCCTATTTTCCACACTGGCAGCTAGTAGTTTTGGTTTTGCATATATTATATTCACAGGATCCCGGTTTACAGCTGAAGCGATATTCAGAAAGCTCTGTATCCGTGTATTCCTTCCGGTTGTGTTATGTATTATTTTTTCGCTGCTATGTAATTTAAATCTCTGATATTGTATTTCCAATGTGTAATAATTATTCGTCGTCTGATATATTCTTGTACTATGATGTAATTGTTGTAACAAGCAATGAAATGTTCTTCTGTTTGTGTTATGATTTGCCTTGTTCTCGATTCAATCCATACTTCCCTTTACGGGGAAGTTTGGGTCGTTTCGGACAGTGATAGCCTTTACACAACAAGCAGAAGTGTAACGACCCAGAAAATCTGAACCAATTTAAAAATTTTAAATTGGCTAAAATAATGGATTTTAAATATTTAAAATAAATATTTTAAATAATGGCGATGAAAACTGAGTTTGAATCGACATTTGAAAACGAATATAATTAATTATAATTATATATAGAATTGAAAATGGCGCGGTAGTTCGATAATTCGATTTCAAACTTCAATTGAATATACCGGGTGCAAAACAATCCGGATTTTAGCGAAACCAAAAAACATTAGGATCTAATTGATAATATCTTTCCAACGAATCCGACCAATCGAAATTTGATAGCGGGAATCAAAAGATGAGTCCAGTTAAAAATTCTGAATAGTCGCTATGGAATTCAGGCCCTTTAAAATGGACATTTTGCAAACGACCTCGGATTTCGATGAAACCACTTTTGTTAGATCCGCAGTGTCAAGTTATTGCTAGATTCCAAATTTCATAATTTTTCGAATCAATATGTGAGCGTGGCAAAAGAAAACGCGTTTGACCAGTTTTAGTTGATTTTAATCGACTGGAAATTGGCTATTTTTCAAACGGTCTCAGAATTCAACGAAACTAGTTTTGTTAGGACCGTATCGCCAATACGAAGCTAGAAAATATTTTTCTGGAATTTTTCTAGTTAGTATGTGGCCCCGGTAATTTGAAATGTGCGTTTAAAATGCAATATAGTGATTTAAATGAAAATTCAAAAGGAAACTATTCGAAACAATCGGATCAGCTTACGATACATATCCCATTGTGTTCGGAATGGGGGTAAAACGCTAGGGACGACAGTCGGTGGGTCCCATTTCAACTTCGAATGAAAAGTCAACTTTTGAATAGAAATTTAATAATAATAAATATATATATAAACCCTTTTTCTCTCTCTCTCTCTCCTCACTTTCTTTCTGTCGATTAGAAATAAAAAAAAAGGGAAAACCCTAAAACTAACGACGGCGACGCCACCACCGAAGACCGTCGTGCCCCGCTCCACGCCCCTCTGATCGTCTTCCCCCGTCCAGCTTCCCTCCTCCCCCCTGAACCAATCGCGAGCCCCCCAAAGCATCGAGACGCCACCAGATCCAAGCCCAACCGCCTGCCACCACCGTTCGAAACCCCGAGCGCCGCCGCCTCGAAGCTGCCTCCGACGAACTGCAGAACCCCCCCTGTAAGTATTTCTTCTTATTTTTATTATTTCATTTTTATTTTATAAAAACAGAATTTAAAACTGAATTTTATATAGGATTTAAAACTGAATTTTATAAAGGAATAAAAACTGATTTTGTTAAGTATAAAAACTGAAATGTTTAAAAGTATAAAAACTGAAATTTTTATAAGTATAAAACTGAATTTCTATAAAGTATTAAAACTGAAATTTTTAAAAGAATAAAAACTGATGTTTTATACAGGAATAAAAACTGATTTTGTTAAGTATAAAAACTGAAATTTTTAAAAGTATAAAACTGAATTTTTATAAAGTATTAAAACTGAAATTTTTAAAAGAATAAAAACTGATGTTTTAAAGAGTAAAAACTGATTTTTTTTAAAAGTAAAAACTTTAAATAGGAAAAAGGTTTAATCTTTAAAGAGAAAAAGGATTTGAACTTTAAGAAGTAAAAATCAGATTTTTAGATATTGAAAGTCGAAGTAAAAATCAGATTTTTAGTTATTGAAAGTCGAAGTAAAAATCAGATTTTTATATATTGAATAGCGGGGTAAAAATTCGATTTTTATATATTGAATAGCATCGTAAAAATTCGATTTTTACATATGTAGAGAATACGGGTGAAAGCGACAAAAAGGCGAAGATTTCTCTAAAGGAAGAGTCGTGGAATTGGATAGCTATTGGTGAGATTTCTGATTTTAAAAATATTGTATATGTGTTGAAGTAAAAGTGAATTGCTATATATAAATATAAATATATATATATATACGCCCCTCATCCACAAACCATGGACGATATTTATTGATTGAAATTGTTGTGAAAATTGATTGATAGCGAATGATTGTTTGGGATTGTTGGTTGATTATGGTTGAAAAATACCCATTGGTGGTTGTGGAATATTTGGTTGAAACCACATAGGATTAGTTTGTGGAAATGAAATAAATATATACATGCCGCCTGCGTGCGAACTAGATGCATGAACCCCATTGTCAAAAACCGCGAGGTTTTAAGGTAGAGCGAGGAGCCGTACTAGGGACGGTCCCGGTTTAACTACCCTGCCGTTATGCTGCCGAAATTTTGAATAATATTCGTGTGTTTGAATTATTTTCATATGCTTAAACTATATTTATTCATTGAATAGAAAACCTTCATGTGTTGAATTGATATTCATTCGTTGATTAGAAATTCATGTGTTGAATGGTATTCATATTTTGAAATAAATTGTTCGATAATAAAAATCACATTTTTATCTATATATAAAAACCATAGAAAACATTCATGTGTTGAATTGATATTCATTCGTTGATTAGAAATTCATGTGTTGAATGGTATTCATAATTTGAAATAAATTGTTCGAATGTAAAAATCACATTTTTATCTATATATAGAAACTATAGAAAACCTTCATGTGTTGAATTGATATTCATTCGTTGATTAGAAATTCATGTGTTGAATGGTATTCATAATTTGAAATAAATTGTTCGAATGTAAAAATCACATTTTTATCTATATATAGAAACTATAGAAAACCTTCATGTGTTGAATTGATATTCATTCGTTGATTAGAAATTCATGTGTTGAATGGTATTCATAATTTGAAATAAATTGTTCGAATGTAAAAATCACATTTTTATCTATATATAGAAACTATAGAAAACATTCATGTGTTGAATTGATATTCATTCGTTGATTAGAAATTCATGTGTTGAATGGTATTCATATTTTGAAATAAATTGTTCGATAATAAAAATCACATTTTTATCTATATATAAAAACCATAGAAAACATTCATGTGTTGAATTGATATTCATTTGTTGATTAGAAATTCATGTGTTGAATGGTATTCATATTTTGAAATAAATTGTTTGATAATAAAAATCACCTTTTATCGACTATATGAACTATATAGAAAAATAGTGTTTTGAAATGAATTGTTTTACAATAAAAATCACATTTTTATTGTATGCATAAATCATTGAAATGTGAAATGTTAAAAATAGCCACTTGTTCAAAATAAACATATATCAGTTGAAATTTTCATTAATTAGCTAATGAAATGATTTGCACCTATTTATGTGACATTAGAATGAATGGTGTTTTTAAAACCAAATAGAAATCAAATATGAAGTTGAATAGAAAATGATAAATGATAAGAACTGTATATATATGTACATGCATATTCATTGAACAGGTTATAGCAAAGGGGCTAGAGAAGAGGAATAAAATTTTGTGCCCGACAAATAGGTACACATTTACTGCTTTGTTTGGGTGATGATTTTATGAGCCTGTTGGCTAGCCGCTTAGCTTTTTCTTTTTGAGATTAGAAGGACCGGGAACGCTATTTGCGATTTCCCGATGCTCCCGGTGCAGGGGAGGTTATGGCGAAATTTTTCCAAAATTTAAGGCGTTAGAAAAAATATTTGAAGTTAAAACGATATGGAAATCATTGAATGAACTATATTTATATAAATATATAAATATAAATAAAATTAAAACGAAACGAAGCCGTGCAGTTCGTGTTTTGAAACCGTGTTTTCAAACAACTAGTACGGGAAATCCGACCATTGGATTTTCCCGAAACCTCAACCGTCGGGTTCGCCTTGGAAATATCTTCCCAACGGCACCAACGTTGTAGAAATCCAACGGTTGGATTGTCTGGAATGTTTAAATCAAATCTGATGAAAAAGAGCGCCAGAAACGATTATATTTATTTATATATATAAATATAATTATATTAAATCGAATAACGACGATGCAGTTCGTATTTTGAAATCGAAATTTCAAACGATTGTACCGGGAGATCCGACCGTCGGATTTTCCCGAAACTGGAACCGTTGGATTCGTTTTGAAAAGACCTTTCAAATGATGTAAATTTTGTGAAGATCCAACGGTTAGATTTTCAGATATGTGTAAATCAAATTTGAAGAAAAACAGCGCCACGGCCACCTTATGGCCCGAAGCGTCGTTTTGAATAAATTAGCTATTTTAAAATAAATAAAAATAGCGATAAATAGTCATAAAATATCATAAGCGATATGGAATGGAAATAAACTGAATTTGCTCGATTTATGTTGTATTTGATGGTTGAATGTGTTTGGTGTGAAAATTACATTAAAGAACAATATTGGTGTTGTCGAATAATTTAACCATTGAAATGAATCGATTTGAAATTCTAAATATACGTGAATTATTTGAAAAGGCCGAGTTAATTCTCATTTCGAATAATTGACCGACGATTGAAATTCGAAGATGAAGACGGTGGTCGAAGACCGGAGATCTTCACCTCGTTTGGATGGTAACCGAGGTCCTGATTGGGAGGCATCCCGAAATATGGATAATGAGTGGTGATCGTCCAGACGTACGTGTTGGTCGATGGGTTTGCGAGGTATTTAGTGCCTCCGATTTCGTTCAGACCCAGAACGGACTTGTAAATGGACTGTGTGTCTGACATTGGAGTTTATTCTGTGTTGATTGATTGCTGTTAAATATACATCTGTTTGGCGGCGGAGAATTTATTCTTTTGCTTAACGCCCTTCTCTGAGACGCACGAGCTCAGAGGTTGTATATCGATGGACATCAGTCGCATGGCATGAATTGCCTGTGTGGCATGCTAAGATGCAGTGATCAGGACTTCTGTTGAAAAGCAAAGTCTTGTAGTGATGATCAAAGCACTGCCTGTGTGGCGTAGCTTTGTGTATAACGTGAATTCGCGAACCTCACACCCCGGTATGAACCTAAAACGGGAGAGGACATCAGGGAGGGCCTGCGTTTCTTTCTAGCTAGGGTGGTGTCAGTGACCTACCAGCCCTGACATTTATATACTTTTCACCTATGTGGTTGTTGCTGTTGCGAGGCGCCTCGGTTTGATCGGACGATCCGGGTCCGATAGAGTCATTCGTTGGCTCGTTTACGCCCCAAAGGGCGGAGAAACGTAGTGTTCAGGCATAATAATCCACATCGGTGGACCGGCCCTGACGATCCAAGGGCTCACCTGAGTCTGGGCCTGAGACATGGGCTAGATTGTCTCGAATTCGGTAAGGACTGTCTTTTGCCTTGGTTCATGACGGAAATCCAATTTCCAAATACGTGACTGTGCGGTTTTGATTGTAAACCTATATATGGCGACATAGTGGTATGGGGCATTAATGCCGTCTATGATTGATAGTTATGATTTGAAATTGTTTTTCAAAACATATTAACACTAGCAATAATATCAAATGCCTTTGTTTTATTCGTATCAAGCATATCTTGGCCGTTATAAGGTAAAAACTCTATCCTCCGGTTTGCGTTGCATTGTGTGATGGGAACTGAGTCTTATAACGGCTTCATTTTTATAAAAAGCATAGCGATGTTTAAAAGAAAGATTTGTTTTAAAAGCACTGGCAATCCAATGGAGTAAACCCGTTCCACGAAAGTGGCGTGGTCCTGTGATTAGCCAAACCATATATGTGTTGAGTAGATTTCTCATGCCAGTCCCATGACTGACTCGTAGTTTGTTTCACTTTCAAACTCGGGTGCCCCTTTTTCTTCACGGGCAGCCTTGTATTCAGGTTTAGCTGGTTCTTTCTGGATAGCTGGAGCTGAAGATGGATTCTATCATTTATTCTTTTTATGCTGTTCAGCTCCTATTGTACATATTTTGTTTATTTCCGCTGTAGACATTTATGTATAGCTGAACTGTATTTGTACTAAGTAAGATCCTGTATACTGTGTAACTCTGATGATTACTTTTATCCAGTATATTTTGTTGTTCATTCTGGTGTATTTATTTAATTCTGTTCTGCTATTATATGTTTCTGTGTTATATTCCAAAGATAACCTTGTTTCCGTCTGAACGGGAATTCGGGTCGTCTCATCGTGGTATCAGAGCTTTGGTTAAGCTTAGTTCTGGAATATAACATTTGAACGAACTCGTCAGAAATAGAACCAGTAGTGTTCTAGGACGGGTAACTCCATACAGATAGGATCAGTAATATCCTAGTATGAGTAGCAGAATTAGAACAACTCGTTAGAGATGGGGTCAGAAGTGCCTCAGAACGAGTCGAGAGTAATATGTTTTTAAATAACGTATTTGTGATTATATATATATAGTCTGGTTTTAGAAATATAATTTTTGAATATATAAAAGATATATATTTGAAAGGTTAAAAACAATTGGATTGGTTGTTGTGTTGTGTGATTGTAAATTTATCAAACCACTTTCGACTTTATTCCTTTTCGGGGACGAAAAGTTTTAAGTGGGGGAGATTGTAACGACCAAGAAAATCTGAACCAATTTAAAATTTTAAATTGGCTAAAATAATGGATTTTAAATATTTAAAATAAATATTTTAAATAATGGCAATGAAAACTGAGTTTGAATCGACATTTGAAAACGAATATAATTAATTATAATTATATATAGAATTGAAAATGGCGCGGTAGTTCGATAATTCGATTTCAAACTTCAATTGAATATACCGGGTGCAAAACAATCCGGATTTTAGCGAAACCAAAAAACATTAGGATCTAATTGATAATATCTTTCCAACGAATCCGACCAATCGAAATTTGATAGCGGGAATCAAAAGATGAGTCCAGTTAAAAATTCTGAATAGTCGCTATGGAATTCAGGCCCTTAAAAATGGACATTTTGCAAACGACCTCGGATTTCGATGAAACCACTTTTGTTAGATCCGCAGTGTCAAGTTATTGCTAGATTTCAAATTTCATAATTTTTCGAATCAATATGTGAGCGTGGCAAAAGAAAACGCGTTTGACCAGTTTCAGTTGATTTTAATCGACTGGAAATTGGCCATTTTTCAAACGGTCTCAGAATTCAACGAAACTAGTTTTGTTAGGACCGTATCGCCAATACGAAGCTAGAAAATATTTTTCTGGAATTTTTCTAGTTAGTATGTGGCCCCGGTAATTTGAAATGTGCGTTTAAAATGCAATATAGTGATTTAAATGAAAATTCAAAAGGAAACTATTCGAAACAATCGGATCAGCTTACGATACATATCCCATTGTGTTCGGAATGGGGGTAAAACACTAGGGACGACAGTCGGTGGGTCCCATTTCAACTTCGAATGAAAAGTCAACTTTTGAATAGAAATTTAATAATAATAAATATATATATAAACCCTTTTTCTCTCTCTCTCTCTCCTCACTTTCTTTCTGTCGATTAGAAATATAAAAAAAGGGGAAAACCCTAAAACTAACGAAGGCGACGCCACCACCGAAGACCGTCGTGCCCCGCTCCACGCCCCTCTGATCGTCTTCCCCCGTCCAACTTCCCTCCTCCCCCTGAACCAATCGCGAGCCCCCCAAAGCATCGAGACGCCACCAGATCCAAGCCCAACCGCCTGCCACCACCGTTCGAAACCCCGAGCACCGCCGCCTCGAAGCTGCCTCCGACGAACTACAGAAAACCCCCCCTGTAAGTATTTCTTCTTATTTTTATTATTTCATTTTTATTTTATAAAAACAGAATTTAAAACTGAATTTTATATAGGATTTAAAACTGAATTTTATATAGGATTTAAAACTGAATTTTATAAAGGAATAAAAACTGATTTTGTTAAGTATAAAAACTGAAATGTTTAAAAGTATAAAAACTGAAATTTTTAAAAGTATAAAACTGATTTTTTATAAAGTATTAAAACTGAAATTTTTAAAAGAATAAAAACTGATGTTTTATAAAGGAATAAAAACTGATTTTGTTAAGTATAAAAACTGAAATTTTTAAAAGTATAAAACTGAATTTTTATAAAGTATTAAAACTGAAATTTTTAAAAGAATAAAAACTGATGTTTTAAAGAGTAAAAACTGATTTTTTTTAAAAGTAAAAACTTTAAATAGGAAAATGGTTTAATCTTTAAAGAGAAAAAGGATTTGAACTTTAAGAAGTAAAAATCAGATTTTTAGATATTGAAAGTCGAAGTAAAAATCAGATTTTTAGTTATTGAAAGTCGAAGTAAAAATTATATTTTTATATATTGAATAGCGGGGTAAAAATTCGATTTTTATATATTGAATAGCATCGTAAAAATTCGATTTTTACATATGTAGAGAATACGGGTGAAAGCGACAAAAAGGCGAAGATTTCTCTAACGGAAGAGTCGTGGAATTGGATAGCTATTGGTGAGATTTCTGATTTTAAAAATATTGTATATGTGTTGAAGTAAAAGTGAATTGCTATATATATATATATATATATATATATATACGCCCCTCGTCCACAAACCATGGACGATATTTATTGATTGAAATTGTTGTGAAAATTGATTGATAGCGAATGATTGTTTGGGATTGTTTGTGATTGATATTGGTTGATTGTGGTTGAAAAATACCCATTGGTGGTTGTGGAATATTTGGTTGAAACCACATAGGATTAGTTTGTGGAAATGAAATAAATATATACATGCCGCCTGCGTGCGAACTAGATGCATGAACCCCATTGTCAAAAACCGCGAGGTTTTAAGGTAGAGCGAGGAGCCGTACTAGGGACGGTCCCGGTTTAACTACCCTGCCGTTATGCTGCCGAAATTTTGAATAATATTCGTGTGTTTGAATTATTTTCATATGCTTAAACTATATTTATTCATTGAATAGAAAACCTTCATGTGTTGAATTGATATTCATTCGTTGATTAGAAATTCATGTGTTGAATGGTATTCATATTTTGAAATAAATTGTTCGATAATAAAAATCACATTTTTATCTATATATAAAAACCATAGAAAACATTCATGTGTAGAATTGATATTCATTCGTTGATTAGAAATTCATGTGTTGAATGGTATTCATAATTTGAAATAAATTGTTCGAATGTAAAAATCACATTTTTATCTATATATAGAACTATAGAAAACCTTCATGTGTTGAATTGATATTCATTCGTTGATTAGAAATTCATGTGTTGAATGGTATTCATAATTTGAAATAAATTGTTCGAATGTAAAAATCACATTTTTATCTATATATAGAAACTATAGAAAACCTTCATGTGTTGAATTGATATTCATTCGTTGATTAGAAATTCATGTGTTGAATGGTATTCATAATTTGAAATAAATTGTTCGAATGTAAAAATCACATTTTTATCTATATATAGAAACTATAGAAAACATTCATGTGTTGAATTGATATTCATTCGTTGATTAGAAATTCATGTGTTGAATGGTATTCATATTTTGAAATAAATTGTTCGATAATAAAAATCACATTTTTATCTATATATAAAAACCATAGAAAACATTCATGTGTTGAATTGATATTCATTTGTTGATTAGAAATTCATGTGTTGAATGGTATTCATATTTTGAAATAAATTGTTTGATAATAAAAATCACCTTTTATCGACTATATGAACTATATAGAAAAATAGTGTTTTGAAATGAACTGTTTTACAATAAAAATCACATTTTTATTGTATGCATAAATCGTTGAAATGTGAAATGTTAAAAATAGCCACTTGTTCAAAATAAACATATATCAGTTGAAATTTTCATTAATTAGCTAATGAAATGATTTGCACCTATTTATGTGACATTAGAATGAATGGTGTTTTTAAAACCAAATAGAAATCAAATATGAAGTTGAATAGAAAATGATAAGAACTGTATATATATGTACATGCATATTCATTGAACAGGTTATAGCAAAGGGGATAGAGAAGAGGAATAAATTTTTTTGCCCGACAAATAGGTACACGTTTACTGCTTTGTTTGGGTGATGATTTTATGAGCCTGTTGGCTAGCCGCTTGGCTTTTTCTTTTTCTTTTTGAGATTAGAAGGACCGGGAACGCTATTTGCGATTTCCCGATGCTCCCGGTGCAGGGGAGGTTATGGCGAAATTTTTCCAAAATTTAAGGCGTTAGAAAAAATATTTGAAGTTAAAACGATATGGAAATCATTGAATGAACTATATTTATATAAATATATAAATATAAATAAAATTAAAACGAAACGAAGCCGTGCAGTTCGTGTTTTGAAACCGTGTTTTCAAACAACTAGTACGGGAAATCCGACCATTGGATTTTCCCGAAACCTCAACCGTCGGGTTCGCCTTGGAAATATCTTCCCAACGGCACCAACGTTGTAGAAATCCAACGGTGGGATTGTCTGGAATGTTAAAATCAAATCTGATGAAAAACAGCGCCAGAAACGATTATATTTATTTATATATATATATATATAATTATATTAAATCGAATAACGACGCTGCAGTTCGTATTTTGAAATCGAAATTTCAAACGATTGTACCGGAAGATCCGACCGTCGGATTTTCCCGAAACTGGAACCGTTGGATTCGTTTTGAAAAGACCTTTCAAATGATGTAAATTTTGTGAAGATCCAACGGTTAGATTTTCAGATATGTGTAAATCAAATTTGAAGAAAAACAGCGCCACGACCACCTTATGGCCCGAAGCGTCGTTTTGAATAAATTAGCTATTTTAAAATAAATAAAAATAGCGATAAATAGTCATAAAATATCATAAGCAATATGGAATGGAAATAAACTGAATTTGCTCGATTTATGTTGTATTTGATGGTTGAATGTGTTTGGTGTGAAAATTACATTAAAGAACAATATTGGTGTTGTCGAATAATTTAACCATTGAAATGAATCGATTTGAAATTCTAAATATACGTGAATTATTTGAAAAGGCTGAGTTAATTCTCATTTCGAATAATTGACCGACGATTGAAATTCGAAGATGAAGACGGTGGTCGAAGACCGGAGATCTTCACCTCGTTTGGATGGTAACCGAGGTCCTGATTGGGAGGCATCCCGAAATATGGATAATGAGTGGTGATCGTCCAGACGTACGTGTTGGTCGATGGGTTTGCGAGGTATTTAGTGCCTCCGGTTTCATTCAGACCCAGAACGGACTTGTAAATGGACTGTGTGTCTGACATTGGAGTTTATTCTGTGTTGATTGATTGCTGTTAAATATACATCTGTTTGGCGGTGGAGAATTTATTCTTTTGCTTAACGCCCTTCTCTGAGACGCACGAGCTCAGAGGTTGTATATCGATGGACATCAGTCGCATGGCATGAATTGCCTGTGTGGCATGCTAAGATGCAGTGATCAGGACTTCTGTTGAAAAGCAAAGTCTTGTAGTGATGATCAAAGCACCGCCTGTGTGGCGTAGCTTTGTGTATAACGTGAATTCGCGAACCTCACACCCCGGTATGAACCTAAAACGGGAGAGGACATCAGGGAGGGCCTGCGTTTCTTTCTAGCTAGGGTGGTGTCAGTGACCTACCAGCCCTGACATTTATATACTTTTCACCTATGTGGTTGTTGCTGTTGCGAGGCGCCTCGGTTTGATCGGACGATCCGGGTCCGATAGAGTCATTCGTTGGCTCGTTTACGCCCCAAAGGGCGGAGAAACGTAGTGTTCAGGCATAATAATCCACATCGGTGGACCGGCCCTGATGATCCAAGGGCTCACCTGAGTCTAGGCCTGAGACATGGGCTAGATTGTCTCGAATTCGGTAAGGACTATCTTTTGCCTTGGTTCATGACGGAAATCCAATTTCCAAATACGTGACTGTGCGGTTTTGATTATATACCTATATATGGCGACATAGTGGTATGGGGCATTAATGCCGTCTATGATTGATAGTTATGATTTGAAATTGTTTTTCAAAACATATTAACACTAGCAATAATATCAAATGCCTTTGTTTTATTCGTATCAAGCATATCTTGGCCGTTATAAGGTAAAAACTCTATCCTCCGGTTTGCGTTGCATTGTGTGATGGGAACTGAGTCTTATAACGGCTTCATTTTTATAAAAAGCATAGCGATGTTTAAAAGAAAGATTTGTTTTAAAAGCACTGGCAATCCAATGGAGTAAACCCGTTCCACGAAAGTGGCGTGGTCCTGTGATTAGCCAAACCATATATGTGTTGAGTAGATTTCTCATGCCAGTCCCATGACTGACTCGTAGTTTGTTTCACTTTCAAACTCGGGTGCCCCTTTTTCTTCACGGGCAGCCTTGTATTCAGGTTTAGCTGGTTCTTTCTGGATAGCTGGAGCTGAAGATGGATTCTATCATTTATTCTTTTTATGCTGTTCAGCTCCTATTGTACATATTTTGTTTATTTCCGCTGTAGACATTTATGTATAGCTGAACTGTATTTGTACTAAGTAAGATCCTGTATACTGTGTAACTCTGATGATTACTTTTATCCAGTATATTTTGTTGTTCATTCTGGTGTATTTATTTAATTCTGTTCTGCTATTATATGTTTCTGTGTTATATTCCAAAGATAACCTTGTTTCCGTCTGAACGGGAATTCGGGTCGTCTCAAGAAGCATACAAGCAGTTGCAATCATAACAACTAGTTTAAGCCCCGCATAAACTGCCCTAATCGAGATCAGCATCCCTTAAGCAAAAGCCCCAAAGGCCATAATCGACATCAGACAAGCACCCAAGAGATGTCTTATTCGACGTCAAACAATCTACGTAGGAAGATACAAGCAAAGCCAACAATCATCCATGACACTGGCTATCACCACCTAATCCTGCTTCAAAACCATCATTAATCATATGACGACCGACCTTGCCATGTGTCAAGAGAAATGGTAACCCCACTAGCAAAAACTCGATATGCCTGTCAACGATACATATCTCTAGGCCTTTGAATGATACCTAGGGTACTTGACCAGCAACCTTCCTGTCTTCTAGACGTCTCTATTATACCCTTGCTTTGAGCCCGCTAGAACCTACGACAATGATAATCTCTCTGCCTTCGATATCTCTAGTAGTCCTTCCTGACGGCTATACTTAGCTCAAGCAACCTTCTCGAGCAACCATTATCCATCAACTCACAACCTTTGAGTTATCTTCAAATTCGTTGCTTTTCAACGTTCAACGAATGTCTCATAACACTTCGAACAGTCCACCTTGAACTCCTGTCGAAGCTAGAACCATCATCGAGCCAATAAACATCATTTTGTCAAATATTTGATGGATCAATATAAGTCCATCCTGATGGATCAATATCAGTCCATTCTGATGGATCACTACCAATGGACCATTACCAGTCCATCCCTTGATCAATACCAGTCCATCCTATGTTGCGCAACAATCCAGGCATCCAATTCATACAAAACTCTTCACCACCTTTCCATCATCGATACCGCCCTATCCATGAACTTTGACTATATGATCCATGAACTTTGACCACGATCCACGAGCTTTGACCACGATCCATGAACTTTGACCACAGTCCATACTTTTGACCATGATCCATGCCTTTGACCACATTCCATGCCTTGGCACGTCACCATGGAGCGCTGGCGAGCCATGCTGGAGTGAGAATGGTCCATGCAACTGTAGCACCTCTGATCCAAGTATTCTTGAGCTGCCCTAATCATTTGATCTTTGAGTTGACTCGATCCAGCCGTATCTTCTTCTCTAAGCAATGGTCCGTCCTCCTTTGCCACGTCATCATAGCAATCCACCATTTTTCCTGCCCAAATGCAACTAGATCCAACCATAGCCGAACCGATCCAACAAAGAAAACCGGATCAAACCAATTTTCCAGCCAAAACGAGTAGATCTACTTTTTTAATTTCGATCCAAATCTCGCGCTCAAGTCCAATCGATTTCAACATGTTTGCAATCATCAATTCAACCATAATCCAACAACAATCCATAAAAGCCATCAACAATCATCAAAACAACAACTATCATTGCAATCACATAGAAAATTTGCAGATTTAAGTTGCTAGTTAGATCTTATGGTGATTTGAGTTAAAACCATAATTACCTCGATTACATCTACGCAAAAATAACTCTGAATGAGGAACAAGTAATCAAACAACTCACATACTTGATTGAATCCGAGCGAGAGATGCTAATCACTCACCAAATCTTCAATCTAGCTCAAAATCGATGAAATATGAATCCGTAAAGCAAAGATCTAACTTCAAACCTCTGCGGTCTATCTTTGTCTGATATAGATCTAGCTCATTCTGATGTATCTCTACTCGTAGATCTAGAATTTTAATGGTGGAAAGGTGTATTTGTTTGAGCAAGGATCAATCACAAGCTCAACCAAATGAGAGAATGAAGAAGTAATCCCCTCTCCATGTCCCTAACCCCTATTTGTAGCCTCTCATCAGCCGACTAATAACCTCTTCAAATCAGCCCATTAATAACTTAAAACTTGAACAGAAAATTGTGTAGTAATAAAACAATGATATCTACCAGACCGCTGAACCGAATCTTTAATGTGACCACTCTACGGAACGGAAAACATCATTTGCTTTTCAATGAGACCGACTTCAGCACTTGAATCGATCTGCGTCAAAAGTTATTCCTTGTACAAGACTAAAAGGGGAAAAATGGTCATAAATAAAATTGGTAAAAATTACGGACTTGTCTGACATTCCCATAAACAACATATTAAAATATGAGAATATGCCAACCCATAGGGAATAAAATAAAAATATTTTACGATTTTACGATACGTAAAATGCGGGTTGTTAAACAACCTGTGTTTGCTAATTAATATTTTGTATGGTTCAAATGAGCATTAAAAATATAATATATTGATTTGTAGTCAATATTAAATGAAAAATATATTTTTAATATGAAGTGTTAAGTTAATTTAATGAGATCATTAATAGTGCAAAATTTGTATATGGAAAAACATAAGTTGTAGAAATTATAAAATAAAATAAAAGTTGTGTTTAATCCTTGTTTGGAAAATGGTAAGTAAATTTATAAAGAAATAATATAATGTTGAATTCTGTCAAGGGGAATAAATTGTAATTTATATTTAAAGTGAATTTCGGGGCAAACTCTTGATTGTTGAATTAATCGAGTGTAAATAAAAATATAAAATTGCATATATTGATTAGTAAGCAATATTTCAGTATGTTAAACTATTTTTAATAAGGTTTAATGTTTATCTGAATAAGGGAATGGAATTTGTGTAAATTAAAGTAAAAAATGTAAGTTTTAAACGTGTAAGTTAGAAAACGTGTGTTTTATAAAAATGTGAAATTTTAATAAAAGTTATGTTCAAAATGACGGTTGAATTGTTTCAACGTTTAAAAATGTGTGTTTGAGTTTTATAAAGAAAACACAACATAGTTTGTGTGTATATGTTGTTATGATGGGTTAAAGATGCGTTAAAAGTGCTTCAAATTTTTGTAATCAAGCCTAATTTAATTAACTTAACTTAAGAGGGCTTTAAATGAGTCCATTAGCAAATTAGGAAAAAGAAGGAATCAGGACACTTGGAAAGTATGTACTTTTTCTCTCCATCCTCACTTTTCTACTCTATGAGAAAATAAATAAAACTGTAACCTGGCTGAAAAAATTGTTGCCTTTTCTCTAAAACCCTCTAATCCAAGCTCAATCAAAACATAAGATAAGAGAGAGAGAGAGTTGTGATAGATCTTTGTCCTATAGCAAATCAAACTTTTAGCGGGAGAATTACTTACTAAAATTGAGGGAATGGAGAAAAGTGTATTTATAGTAAATAATTCAAACTTGCATGTTAGAGTTTGTCAACCTTACCAGTTCTAAGTGCCCTAGCCATCTTCTTGCAAGCTGAAACTTGCTAACATCATTTTAGGAAAGTTGCAACCTAAGCTGATTTCTCAGTATACTTTCATGGCTTTAGAGTTGTTTTTAGGTTATTTTCTTAATTTCTTTCATGTCAATTTTGATCTAGTTTTAAACCATGATTCTTGAGTTTTATTTGGTTTGGTTCAACAGTGGAGAAGCCTAAACTATCACTAATATATAGTTTGAATTTGGTGAATTTCTGAGTTGATTTTCATGTGTTATTTTCACAATTATTTAAAAGATTTTTGTGTATGCATACATGCCTATTTTGACCGTTTTAAAAAGGGTTTTTAATATAAAAAAGTATTTCTTTGAGAAACAATTTTCCATGTTATAAATATTTTAGATAATTAATATATAATAAAGATATTTCCAAATTCAGTGATTTCCTAATATTTTCCATAATCATTTATGAAATCTGATTTCTAAAGTAGATTTTGTTATACATATAACCACACATGCTAGCACCCTTGGAGAAGCCGGGATTGTGATTAAACAATGTGGTAAACCTCATGGCATGGGACACAAAGTATATTATATCGGTTAATTCCAAACTCGTCGATTGAAGCTATTTTGTAGAATTGACCGACTTGGAGTAAACCGTTAAGTGAGAACGTATGGTATAAATGTGTTATTACCACAATTCTAGTTACTGTTGGGAAGCCTGTGACACATAATCAAAGTATTGTATGGGTCCTTTTGGTCGCTACTTGTTGTTTGTTGTTTACCAGTACTAGGCTGTGACTAGCCAATTATGTAGACCTGAGACCTACCTGTGTGGTTGATTGTGTTAGGCTTACAATCCAAATATATTTATATGGAGAACTTTGTGGGGGCGCCAAACTGTGTGATAGTACTCCAAAAATGTGTGGTTAATGGTTGGATTCAGTCGACTGTATGGTGCTTACAAGCGTAGCTGAGTCTTACCTTATTGGATCTAAATTGCGGTACATTATTCACTAATTTGCCCAATACTGTATTGCATGACGACTGTGTGGTGCTAATTTTATAAATTTCAAGTGTCTTTGATTTTTTGAATTCTATGATGTTTTATGATGTTTCACCATGTTATATACTGAACTTTATACATAACAGTGTGTTATTTGATGTTTATTTCATAGTGATTATACCACTGTGTGGCGAACTCGTATTTTGTGGTTATTATACCACTATTGTATTCTACTGTTGTATCCATACATAGTTTTGTTTGGTGATCTGCTATCTGTAATGTATTGTAATTTTTTTCTAATAATGATTGTTAGACGTTGTAGTTTTATATTAGATCAACTGAGTATATAAATACACTTTGGGTAAGAAAGAAAAATTTATACACCCAATTGATGTTTTCAACTAGTATAATATAAGATTACAGATGACCGTTACTAACCACCCTATTCTCCACCCTGATAGACAATATGGCTCGGTACTGTTTTTTATTAGGTGAGTCTCGTTGTCGGCTGGTACAAATTTGGTATCATAGAAAAATTCAAAATAAAGTACAATAGGCACAGGACAAAACCTGAATAGTTTATGTATTACAACACAAAACGATAACATCCATTCTACTTATATCACTTAAATTGTTATCCTTAACATGTATTCCTTATCATTTGAGTCGTGAATAAGTGTTAGATTCGATAATATGTCTAGTTAGTTATTTCAATTCTTTGTATTCCATGACTTGAACTTAATGATCTGTTGTTTATCTTTATAGATATTTCCATACTCTTAAATCCTTTCAATGTTTAAATTTTAGGTTTGAACTTGATGAAACTTAAATCCTATCCTCTTGAGTATATCGAGAGATAAATAAAATGAAGTGGGATAGGTAAATTAATTAAATCCTAGATTATAAAAGTGAATTTCACATTGGTGTAAAGGAGTAGAAATTTGAAAATTAATTAGAGTGTGCAGCGGAAACAAGTGAATTGTTTCGACCATGCTAAATTTAATAAATTTATAAGTGGGATTAAAAAGATGGAATATAAATGATTAAATTTATTAATTAAGTAAGTAGTGGACTTAAAACAAATTATTAACTAGTGAGACATAATGTTGGGTTGTATTTGTTTAAAATAAAGTGAGATTATTTGTGATAATAAAATAATAAATACAATCATGCATAAACCAAGAATCTATGATGATCCTTTATATTGAATTGTCTATTGGGTATTTTAATGATTCTAATTGATACGTTTCATCAACGTCATCAATAATAATTTCATAAACACTTATGTGAGATGATTGAGCACATTATTTTATGTAATACATTAAGTTTTGGGAATGTATAATGGAAAATATTCATGACAATAGTGTTACACCACTAGATGAGACAAGAATCATAAAAAAGTTAGCGAGGAAACAACAATATTATTTCAACTTTGTAATCAAACAATGAGAAAAATCATTATGATTTATGTGGTTTAATATTATTTGAAACAAACTAAAGAGTCGTTAAGTGATTAGTGTGTTTTGAGAGAATTAACATGTAAATATAAAGTGCTTTTGAGTATAAAGAGTTATTTTAAATAAGAAACTATCATGAACATATGCAATAATTTTGAGATACACTCTCATATTTGAGCTTAAAAGATGGTTACAACCATCATGTTAGTGATAATAAACCTTAAATGGCAATGCTGTTGATATTATAATCAAAGAAGCAACCATTGTTCAGGAAATCAAAACAAATTTGAGGGTAAGACAATGTCAATTACTGATTGAAAATTAGGGAATGGTGAATTTGAATTTTAAATACATGCTTTTGAAAGATAAGTTATAATAACTTAAATCTTAAGTATATATTATTTAGGATGAGAGTTAAAGCTTTTGCAAATTAAGTAATTAAAGTTCAAAATTTTATTGTTAAAAATTTAAGTAATCTGGTGAAGATTTGCAAATTTTCTAACACCGTCTATTTTTGTTACTGAAACCAATTTTTTTTGTGGAAGTAAATTTAAGATGAGAAATTATAGAAATGAAAATAGAAATAAGTCACCTTTAGCAAATTATGAGGTTGAAATTTCTTTAAGGTGGAGTTTGTAATAACATGGGTTCTGGGTTGTGGGGTAAACGGATTATAGTAGGTTTTATAATTTTAAAACCAAGAAGAATAAAATATGAGTTCAAGAGTCTAACTCATATAATAATTTAAGATGAGGAAATAATGGTCTTGTGATTTATAAGAAATCATGTGTATTGGAATAAATTCATTTAGTGTAATAATATTTTTTTTCCAATATGTGTTTGCTAATTAATATTTTGGTAGTTCAAATAAATATTGAAAATATAATATACTGATTAGCAATCAATACTTAAGTGAAAATATATTTTCAATATGAAGTCTTGAGTTGTTTTAATGAGACCATTAATAGTGGTAAATTTGTGTGTAGAAAAATGTAAGTTATAAAAATTAGAAAAGAAAAGAAAAATTGTGTTTAAAACCATGTTTGGAAATTGGTAAGTAAATTTATAAAGTAATAAATAAAATATAAAAGTGTAAATATTGATTAGTAATCAATATTTAAGTGTGTTAAAATAATTTTAAAAAGGTTTATTGTTTATTTAAATAGGAGAACGAAATTTGTGTAAATTAAAAAACAAAAATGTAGGTTTTGAACTTCTAAGGTGGAAAAAATGTGTTTAATAAAAATGTGATATTTGAACAAAAGTCGTATTAAAAATGATGTCTAATGTGTTTAAAACAATTAAAAATGTGTTTTCTGGTTTTATGAAGAAAACACAACATAGTTTTTGTGTCTATGTTGTTATGATGGGTTAAAGATGCATTAAAAATTCTTCAAATTTGTGTTATTAAGCCTAATTTAATTAACTTAAGTTAATTGGGCTTTATTTGAGTCCATTTGCAAACTAAGGAGGAATCTGGAAACCTGGAGCCTACATACTCTTCTCACATTCCTCACTTTTCTCCTTAAGGAAAAATGGAAAAAGCTCTAAGCTGAAATATTGGCTGCCTATTCTCTAAGACCCCTTCCAATCCAAGATCAATCAAAATCCAAAGAGAGAGAATGTGTAGTTAAGCTCTATCCTACAACAAAGCAAACATCCAACGAGATAATTGCTTTTTAAAATTCTGTTGGATCAAGATTAAGCCTATTGGAGGGGGGAGAATAGAGTTTATTGGAGCTTTACGAATTATGAAAATTATCACAGCGCGGATTTCAATTGAGAAAATAAATGCAGAAAGTAAATGACATAGATTTTACCCAGCCTTGGCAAACCTTTCCTACTACTGCATTCCGCAAGATTTCTACTAGGTATTAAAGTAGATTCCGCTTATAAAACCATGTAAACTCGCAAACTCTGCTTCTGTTCTAATCGTACGCTCAAAACCCTGCACTAATCCTTATACCCAAGATCAGATTTTCCCCAATTACAAGTTCATAACTTGTAAACCCTAACTATAAATCCTGTAGCTAGTAAACCCCTAGTTTTACAGACAAACTAGAAACCAATGGACGATTACAAAAGAAATAATAAAAGAACAATATAATAAAAAATAAGCAAAATCCTTCCCTTCTAAATAAAAATTAGCCGGCCATCCCTTTTCCACATTTAAAAAAATTCATTCCCTTTGTTTCTTTAATGGCCGACCATAATGAAATTTGGGTTTTTCGTGCCCTTGTCAAAATCGCGACTTCAGTTGTGGTTTCTGAATATTGTTCTCTGATGCCTGGTTATTGTTGCTTCTCGTCATTTGATTTGGGGTGCTTGCGATCAAAAACTTCTATGAGTAATCTGAATTGATTTCTCTTTTAGCTCTTTATTTTGTTACTTGGTCTTCGATGCCCCTTTTCCGATGATGAATAAGTGTTAATATATAGGTGATTCAAACCAATAATCTCTCTGATTTCCTAAAATGATTTGGTTTGTTTGCTGTGTTGATCTTTGCCCTTGTGTGATTGTTTCATTAACTGTCGCGATTCACCTATTTGTTTTCTGGAAAACTATTTGTGATATCTTGCAATCTCTGGAATGATTTTCTGGCCAAAATAAACCTTGAGACAATTCATATGCGTGACTGAAACCTTTCCAGAAAATTTTGTTGGTCAGTCGTAAACAGATTCCATTCTTTAAACGTTTGAATATGTGTGATTAATTAATGCCAAACATTCCCTCTTCGATTGCCATTACTGTAAATCTTGTTGTGATAAACTTGCCGAAAATTGTTGAGTTATTTCTTTCTTCATTTTTTGATTTAGTGAATTTGGACAAAGATTTTCCTGAGTATTGTTTCTGGCACTTTAAATTTTACTCAGACTTGACTTTCATTTTTACATCGTTGGTTGGACTTGGAAATTTTTTCATACTTGTTGACCAATTTTTTGGCAAAAGCCGTCACAACTCAAGATCGAAGCTCGTTTTCACTTATCGGTCCAGATCTATGCTCCTAGGGTCGTGTTTCGTTATAGGTCGATCAATCATAATTCAACCCAAACTAGCTCCGAAGTTAAAGCCAAACAATTGATCAGATCATCATTCGATCGATCAGGCTATTCCTGAAGAATTAGGTTAAACCTAGAATATTGGATCTAGAACACTAAGTCAAAATTATTTACTACAAGACGAAGTCCTACTCCCAAGGCTATAAAACCAGTCAGCTTTAACAACTAATACTTTTTATATGCCAAGTTTCAAGATTCACGTAGGGCATGATTTCCGAGAAGAGCTGTTCATCAGTAGTAGACTGGGTCTTTCCGCCTACAACTACTTAACTAGATCGAGTTACACGCGTCCAAGCCCAAAAAGATATGTGTCACACTCCATTCTTACTCGGATAACCTTCTCGTCTATAAATATAATCATTTCCACAAATGGAAAAACATCTTGAATCCGCTACTGGAAATCCTCTATTCAGCTTCCCGAAATAGCACGTCATATATTCTAAGCACAACACAAGGATTTTGTGTAAATTTCTCTGCTTTCTCTACTTTCTCTACTTTCTTCCATTGAAAAACAACTATAGCCTATAATCGAAATATAAAAAAAGATCATAAAGTGGATGTAGGCTTAGATTAAGATGAACCACTATAAAAATATTGTATCTTCTGTGTTCATTTTTTTTCTTGCATTTTATAAATATTATCGTGTGTGTTTAACACACGTTAGAGTTGATCGTCATTAGACCAAATTTTGACGTTAACACTTTGGTGCGCCCGATAGAGGACTCATGGATATACCCTATGACCTTCAGAAACTCTTAAAGTCTAATGGTAAATCGAAAGAAGGATTCAACACCTTCACACGCTCAATCTCGACCTGTTGGTGTAGTAGAAACAGTATTAATGAAGGCAAGCCAAGAGGCTTCGTCCCAAGAAGACCCATCCAAATACTTAACTAGGGACGAGATGGACAGAGTTATGGCCGAGTTCAGAGGTTAGATGGCACAATAGGATGGACTCCTCAAAAAGCAACAGGAAATGATGGACAACTTCATCACTTGGATGGAATATGGACTGAGCATTTCAGCATCACTTCCTGTATCAGGCGAAATTGGGGAAACAAGCTACCTTCAAGCCAACAAAATCCATGCCCGAAATAGGTTTACATCTTTACTTCCTCCCAGTTCTACTTTGCTACCAGATCGGGTGGATCTAGTGTCGCCACCTCTGATGACTTTTGGAGCTGAGTTAGCTGCAAATTCTCAGAATGGCCATGGCCGTCTTCGGATCGGTCGACCATTTTGTCTCCTGTCCAGGGTGCTACTCAACTTCCTGGACAAAAGGCTCCTGAACCAGTGCAACTTATGGGTCGACCAGAACATGGATTGACGCAACTTATGGTCCGACCCAGCATCTTACCACAAACCCGCTTATGCAATCTCCCGCACAACTTTTCCAGCATGCCGATCCAAGAAGGGTTAGGAGCAACGACCCTCCGTGTCACCAAGACCACTCTACCATACCAATCCCCAATGTGACGTGGAGAAACACTACGGTAATTCACTCTAATGTTGCCCCGGGCAGGGGTAATACCAAGCCTAAACATGAAATCCTATCCTGAACTGGACCCTTCCAATCGGAGCGACCATGGTTCGGTTCAACATACAGTTTAACCAAGAGACTTTGGTCGACCCTGAGCCAGTGCCTGAGGCTGGGGCCCACCTTCACTCAACTCTCATAGGCTGAACCTAACTAACCCCAAGAGCTTAGGGAATGCTTCCACCCAGTCCTAGTACTGGGTTTTTCACCAATGTCCCTGAGGTAGAAGTGGATTCATGGAAAAAACTCCTTGGGAATGTAAGTCAGATTGCAAACATCATAAACACTTCACCAAAGACACCTCTTCTCAACATGATGTGGATAACATCCATCGCAGTCCGTTCACACTGGAAATCCGAAACCTCTGAAATCCATCAAACTTCATGCTTTTGGTCATGGAGCGCTACAACGACAAGACTGACCCGACCATATGTGATACATGCATCATATGGACGTGCTATCTGCATCGAACAATGTCATGGCTATACTAACCCAGATTTTTTGGTTATTTAAATTTGAATATTTAATCGGTTTTAAATATTATATTTTGAATATTAATGGATTTTCAAATTGAATTCGTTTATTTACAATAAAGTTTGAACTTAAAATTTATATTTAATTTAAAACGAGCTCATAATGGCGTGGTAGTTCATAATATTGAGTTTTGAACTTCAACTGAATATACAAAATCCGTTTCATGTTGGAATTCCGTGAAACCAGAAACGTTTGAATCTTGTTGATTATAATTTTCTAATGAATCAAAAAATTTGAGATTTCATGGTATAGATTGCTAAGTATGTCCGATTCAAAATTTTAAAATAGTCTCCATGGAAACCGTTGATAAACAAGAACGTTTATTTAATAAATTTAATTGGCTTTTTATACAATTTGGATACCGTTTTAACTCGGAATGTTGATACTGAGTTGTATTATTCGTATTGGTTTATATTTGAAGCTATATATATTATTTGAATATATACATGACAATAAAAATTTATTATTATTTAATTGGATTGTTTTGGAATTTATGTATATTTATCGATAATATATATAAACCTTAAAAATTATTATTTTGCAAATGGTCTCGGTTTTCGATAAAATTAGTTTCATTGGAATTGTAATGTTAAATTATAGCACGTTACCAAATTTCATGGCATTTCGATGTCGTATGTGACAACGATAGCCAAAAAACGCTTTAGTTTTTATTTAATCTTTTTTCCGATTTAAATTTGAATTTAAGAATAACTGATTATCTAACGAACTCCGTTTTCAAAGGAATTAATTTTATTAAATCTGTGATGATTTATTATTGTGGTATTTTAATTTTCAAGATTAATTGGATTTGTTTTGTGATCGTATGCAATTTAAATGTGCGTCGATTCACATCTATGAGTTATAAAGGAATTTTAACAGATGATCTCAGAAATTGACGAAACCTTTTCCGTAGTGTCCGGAATATTGTTTTATGCTAGGATGTAAATTTTCATCTCGATAGGAAGTCATTTGTGGTGGTTTTTGGTTGTTACTTTATCGTGAGGTTTCATTAATAATATTTTATTACAATTAAACGCAATATTGTAACAACCTGGAATTTTAGAACTAATTTTAAAGATTTAATTTAAGTTATTTTGATGGGTATTGAAGAGAAAATGACTATTTTTGCTAAATAAAATTTGAGAATAATCTTAAAATTAGTTTTTATGTTTAGTTTGCCCTGAATAAACTTGGTAAAATTGTTAAAAGGATTTAAAAATTTGGAATTTGAAAACTTGGTTTTTAAATCAACACATAGCCCTTAAAAGTGAGATTTTGATAGGAAGCTCATAATTCGACGAGATAAAAATTTTTGGATTCATAATGACAAATCATTGTTGAGTTCCAAAATGCACGTCGAGCGAAGTTAGTATGTGGCAATGCGAAGTAAAACCATTTGTTCAAAAATAAGTAGTCGGCTTACAAAGGAACATTATAGTGCCGATCTCAGAATTCGATTCCGTTTTTTTCTTTATTCGTATCGTCCAATAATGGATAAATCCAAAAGGCCATAGCATTTGAGCGTGTAAGAAGAAAACATACACTAAAATAGCATTTTTGAGCATTATTTGAGCTTGTTTGAGAAATTAAACGGAAGGCCAAACAAACTCGGAATTCGATGAAACTTGGTTCATTCTATTCGTATGGCCGTGTATTATCTCATATTAGGCTTGTAGGCAAAAGAAGACAGTCTGCGGTTGGGCGATCAGAGAGAGAGATAAAATTCCTGCATAAACACTCTTTCTCCTTCTAACTCTTCATTTGTTTCCTCTTTCTCTTCAAACCTTTCTTCCAAATTAATGTTCTCTTCATGGAACCCTAGCCCTCCTCTCCCTCCCTACCCTAGCCGCCTACCACCTAACCCCCTACCCCATGCAAGTACCCCTCCACACACGCATCTAGCCATCTTCCACTCCTCTTCTCTTCCTCTAATCTCATCAATACATGAAAAGGTTCTCCATTTAAGGTTCCTATCCTCTTGTACTAGCCTCTTGCTCCTCCTTGGTGAACCCTATATGCTCCATACAAGTTTTAGGCCATTCCAAGCCTCTTTCTTCTTCCGGACAGCGGGTGTTTGAGCTCCGAGAGGCTCCAATCAGCCAAAGCTCCTTCATTTCTTGCTTCTAACACTTGCTAGAGTGTGTACTAAATATGCCACGAAGTTGCCACGAAGTTTCAAGGCATTTGGAGCTAAAAAGGAGGGATTTTTAGGCGGTAGCAAACACCAGAAACTCCGGATTTGAACTGTATTGTTTTCTCGATGGTTGGGGTGAGAGATTCTTGCTTTAATTAGTGTGTTAAAGTAGTTTAATTAATTATGAAAATTTAATTAGGTAAGCATACAAAATGGTTAAAAATACGGTAAAAATTAATAGGTTGCAAATTAGATATTTGCACTGCGTCATCATTAGTGTAAACATGTCATGTAGTATCCCTTAGAGTTCAACACATGAATTCCTCACAGATTATTTGCATCAGAAGCATAGTATGAATTTGTGACACTCACATTTCTTACTACGTGGATGAACACTTGTGCCGCTATAAATGGCATTTGGTAGTTGAGTATTTATTTATTTATTTGTGATTACCATATGTGCATTGAATGAGGAAATTTATGGATTGATTTGACAAAAAGGTCATGTTGCTTGTAATAATGAAAATGAAATTAAAGATGCATTTTCAAGTCGAACGGCTTGTTTAGGCTTACCTATTTGGACAAAATCGATATGATAAAATAAATGACTCATTGAATAGTTGTTTGATGGTTGAAAACCCCGCATGGTCAGGAATGATATTGGTTTACACATCTCCTGTGTTTGTAGTTCGCATGTTAATCGTTTGGTTAAACAGGCGAAATAAGCGTCAATAAAATATATTGAAGCTTAAAGGAGAATAAATGCACACTGGATGTCATTTGAATGTTTTGGATTGATATGAGAATTTTTGCAAGGTTTGGTTGAGTTTCATTTCAATTCGGGATAAAAAGGCATATGTTAATAATATAAAAATATGAAGTGAAAACTGAAAATAATATCGATGTCTGGTTTTGGATGGGCGCATTCTTATCGAAATATAGATGAATAGTCATAACTACGACGAATGATTTTGAATTAATTTTAATATACTTTTGGCTATGCAAAGTATTTGAATTTTAACTGAACAATAACTTTTTAAAAGTGAAGCTCGATTAGAATATGTAGTAAATGTTTTAGAAGAGATTTTCTTTCGGAAGTTGCTTGTTTATTTTTATTAATGACTGTAAGGAAATTTTGGAAGTGAACGAAGAACTTTTGAAAAATAATATTATTTTATTCCTTAAAGTAATATAAATATGGACCAAATAGCAAATTGTTTGAATTTGGAAATGAACAAGCAAAATAATTTAGTTTTAATAAATAAAGGAATATAGAAATATTTTTGATTTATTTATAAGTTATAAAAGTCAATTCGGGCTTGAATAGAACGTGTCACACAACAACAGTTCGTGAATGTCAACCCTCAGTTTAAATCTGACATAGCGAGAGTCCCGACCGTCAGATTCTCCCTAAATTGGAACCATTGGGTTTGTATCAAAATTTTCTTTCCAATTAATATAAGTGGTTTAAATTTGAATGGTTAGGTCTAAATTTATGTAACATACTCTCTTTCGTCCACTTCAAGCCAGTAATTAAACCAACTCAAACCGTTCGAAATAACAGAACGTTGTTAGCTTCTGAGGTAAATAGAATAAATCACAGAATCACAGATCACAGACACAGAGTAATACGATATATCACAACAAAAAATACATAATAAAATAGTAGTTCATGAAGCTACTAAATAAAATTTTAGAACAGAGTTTACATAAATAATACAACAGAATCTAATACAATGATTTCTAATACATAAATAAATAATAACTGTATGAAACAAAAACGACAAGAATAGTTGAAACAGGATCAATTGAACAGGTAGATACATGCGAGTAAAACCCATATGAGCTCCAAAATCTAAGGACAAATCTCAAAAGCTGTGATAATCGATCTGACCCGAGCAATAATGCAAAACATAACAACTCGGATCAGGACTAACATTCTCATGGAAGTAAATCAACTCAAATTAAATGTTCAATAAAATGCATCGGTAACTTAAAGGATGTTTGTGATCACCATCCTCTACGGATCTATTAAAATAATATCATATAATACAATATGCTATTATAATAATGTCTGTGGTTAAATATAGAATATTAAAATAGAGTAAGCGGGATTACATTTTTACTCTTACACCGTTTATAATACCGTAGTCTATACAGATACCGTGAAGGCCATAGTAACGTAGTGGCTATCAAAGGGCAACCCCTAGGTACGGTACAAATCAAAATCACAGGGGGGCTCGCTCAAGATAGTATGACAAGGCACACAAGGAATACACACGGTAGGATTCTACTGATGCACGCTCGTGACCAGTGGTAACGCATAGTTGCGACTACCACCCACCTCGAAACACACTCCCAAAATCAAAGGTGCACCAATCAAATCACAAAGTAATAAATATGGGTTCAAAGAAGTGTGTCCGATAGGAGGTGCTACCTCACTTAACCGTGGTAGAGCGCCTGTTTTAGTCATTTTAATTATGACACGAAAGTCAAGGCTATCCATCATCGTTCTCTTTCTTCAATCCAGTAACCGCCTCTGAATCATCCTACTTCATTCTGGAACTCCACCACATGCATAGTTGTTAAAGTGGTTTTTGGTACTGGCAGAGAGTATGACAATATCTGATCCCGGTCTCTTTAATAACCAATTGTTTATATTTTTCACACTATGGTCATTATTTAATAAATCACTTTATAAAATCGATTTTACGAATCTCAGGTTCAACTTTGAATTCAAATTTAAATATAACTTCGATTTTATTTAATCCGAAAAGTTCACATTACAATTTTCAATCCAAATTCGACTTATTTTCAAATCATATCTTAACGATCGCAATTTCCATTTAGATTGATACACAATATTTACTTCGATAATATTTCGGGTTGGTTTATATTCATCAAAGCTCAAGTTCAAACAATTCATTTGTTTCAAGATTACCATTATAAGATATCGTTTTAAATCGATTCGTAAAATCTAATATTTCGGTTCAAATTCAAAACATACACTTTAAAATAAAAATCTCACATTTTGCTTATAAATTCAAAACAAATTGTATCATACTTTATAACTCAAATCATAAATTCAAATCCATTACTTAAAATTCAAATCAAACTCTTATTTTTCAAATTCAATAAATCATATCATATTTATCCAAGTCATACAATTCCATACTATAAAAATTCAAATCATACGTTTTAAAACCATCTTATAAATTCGATTTCACATATTTCATAATTCAACTAAACGATTATAAAATAAACGATTATAAAAATCAATTCCGTATATAAAATTATATATATTCTAAATCACATTTAGTCACTATTAGTTCAATTCACTTTGAATTCAAATTCATATCTCATATGAGTTCATTGTTAAAATCAAATATTGTTATTACAAATTCCAACCTCGAAATTAAGTCATGAAATCTTAGCCTAAACCAACCTTGAATTTAAAGTTTGTAAAAATATAAATAAAAGATAAATTAAATTTTGAAAATAGATATATGTGTATAAAAGAAATTAACCTTTGAAAATAAATAGAATATAAACATATATAAATTTAAAATAATATGAAATAGGTTTAAAGAAAATATTAATATATAGAAGTTTAAATTACATGTATGATTAAATTATATGTTCTAAAATAAATAAAATTGTAGGTAAAATCTCAAATAAATATTTAAAACCATTTTTACTCAAAAATCATTTAAAAACATATAATTTAAAATTTATAAAACTTAAGTTTAAAATTCTTAAAATATAAATATAAAATACATAATCTTAAATTATTATTTAAAACTCAAGTTTTCTAATTACTTTACTTCTAAAAACATGACCAAAGATGCCCGTATATAAATTTCTAACCTATGGTCAAGTGATATGGATATTTATCATTTCAACCCGCAATTTATAAATTTCTACGGGCCTATCATTTCAACCCGCAATCCCAAATTCAACAAAAATCGTTCTGGTCTATCATTTCAACCCATAACAATTTTCCCCTAATCTAATGTCCGTTCGAGTATGTATCATTTCAACCCTTAGTGATTTTTCCTAAACTAGTGTATCTACAACATACCAAATCATCATATATCATCAATCACATCATAATCATATATAATCAGTGCACATACAGGTCATATGAATATCGTGTCACATATGGAAGTGTATATTTTAAACAAGCAATTTATACTGGCAATCCTATACATTTCTTAACAATTCATTTAGTTGATCTAACATCTACGAAATAATGTGTGTCAGGTGTGAGATAAACTCGTCTTTCATGGCACAGATTGGAGGCAGTGAACAGATTGATACAAAATTGAAACGACAACTACCAAGCACAACTCCGGATGGATTAGAACTAGAGAACCAGTCATTAATTATTTTATTTATTTATAGAGGAGGTCAGGGAATTTAAATGGATCGGTACGGCTATTTGAAATTTGGACGGTTTCGGAAGTCAATACCAAACTCGACACACAAAAATAAACCCAATGAATTCTATTTCAAGATATTATATATATTAATATATACAGATACAACAGTAAATTTACAACATATTTACATACATACTTATATATATATATATAATTCGATGCACACCAAATACACATATATATAATATAAAATATATAAACACCCCAAACTGTATATATATTTATTTTAAAACAACGCCAAACCAAACATATATACTCAAAACTGTATAATCATATAGATACATATTTAAATTATACAAATACACACAAAACCATTATAATATGTATATTCTATAAATTTTATAGCACACTAAAACTATATATTATACAAATATACACCGGCACACACAAACGGGAACACACCAAAACATTTTAATAAAATTTCATATCACATATGCCATCACACAGATTTACAAAACATTGAAATGATAACAGAGCCTATACACATAAAATACACACTAACTTGTACATACTCACTCCAGAAAGAAAAATATTTACACAACACACAAAATACACACAAATTACACACACGTACACACACAAAAATCTCCTGCAACACACACAAAACATAGTTCATTTAACATACACTACGCAGATAAAAACAAACCCCGTCACCAAATAAAATAAAGGAAAATGAACATAGTTGGTGGAGGGAGAGTGGTGGGTTCAGGAAAGAAGGTTTGCGGATGCAACGACAGGCTGGTGAATTCACGGGTTCGGACACAGAGGGGTTGTGCCAATGGGTTCATGTCGAGATGGAAATCACAAGAAAAAGGGCTCGGCTATTGTCTGGATATTGATCTAGGTGGCAGCTTTGGGTGAGCATGGTGTTGGTCCCGGGTGGTATAGAACTGGAAGGAAGGGATGGCGGCTTCAGCTGGTCGAGGTGGAGGCTCGGTTCAAGGTTGAGAGGATGGGTGGGTCTGGTGGACGGAGAATAACTCGACGTGGGTGGGTTCTAGTCAGAGCGAGGTCACGGCTGGAGGGCGAGCCGACGAGGCCAAGGAAGCCTGGCCGTGGAATTTAACGCTTGTTGAAGGGGAGAACACGGTGTGATTGGTCGGAGCTTGGCTTCACGAAGGGAAGAGGAGGCTTGCGATGGAATAAAAAGGATATGAGGGAAAGAATGATGCAAGCAAACAAAGAAATGGAGAAGCAGTTTTTAGTATTATATATATAATAATGTAAAGTATTAGAAAGGCTGTTGCTCATGGATGCATTCAAATTTGGGAGCGGTAGCGATTCTTAACGTACAAAGTAAATAAAAAAGGGGAGAATTAGTTTAAATCACGAAGTATCGGGAATGAACAACAATTTTAAATGTAAAAGAAAACAAAAATTTCAAATTTGATTGGACAAAACGTTGAATTATAACAAGTAAAAAGTTAACCATGTTTTAGATAACAAAATAATAAAAATAAAAATAAAACTCAGAACATATCCAAATCTAAATAAAATTCAAGATAAAAGTGGACTAACAATTTTGGCGCATATATGATGAATGATTGTGCAACTCAAAAAAATGAACAATATCAAACGAAATTTAAACGATGAACAAATAAGACAAGATTAACGAATCGGAAAAGAAGGTGTTTAAAATATAAAAAAAATGAATCTGAAAAATGATAATTAATCGATGTTTGTAACAACGAAGATCAGTACAATCAGTAAATCTACAAGAGGAATATTTGAAATAACATCAACAATAAAAATTTATAAATATAAAAAACAAATTATAAAATGATGCAAGTTTAAAATATTTATATTAAAATTACAAGGATAAATTCAAATTCAAACAAATAAACTCGATTACTTTATACCCTAACTAGGATTTGAAATTGCAATTACTGATTTTCACTACTCAATATATTCATATCAAAACAATTTCATTTGTTATAAAATCCAAAATAAATTTAGTAAGTATATCAAAATCAAAATAGTTATTTCATAAAATCCTAAAACAATATAAGTTTTATATCATAAATCAATATTTTTGTTTCAATAAAATCCAAAGAAATAAAATAAACAAAACACAAATTTAAATTAAATCATTAAATAAAATACACTAAAATTTGAGGTTGTTACAATCTCCCCTTGTAACAACCCGAATTTTAACAACATGTTAAAATCATAAATCAAGGCAGAATTAAATTTTAAGTTCAGAATCAAGGGAAACGGGTTGCGCCATTGCGTCCATCTCGAAAATTCTGCTTGGAAACGAGTCCGAGTTTGCGAGAATCGGAGTCCGTATGAGGGAGATATAACCCTCCGAAGTTTCAGGAATTTCCAGAGTTCAAAACAGCTCGAATTCGAATTCAAAATTCGAATCTCAAACGCAGAACAGATTGGGCGGGAAATTTCCCACCCAGACCCAGGTCGACCGGGGAGTCGACTGGGCAGTCGACCCCCCCGCCCCCCAGGTCGACTGGGCAGTCGACTTGGGTGTCGACCTGGTCCCCGAGCCCATTTTTGGGCCAGTGTTCGTTCTGATGTATCTAGTCCGATTTCTGTCCAGATTCACCTGCCTAAACCTATTTAAACAACCCCAAACCTAGCCTTCTCTACACACAATTCTATTCTGCTTCTACTCTGCCTCTGTTCTAAATAAAAATAAAAATGGCGTCGCTAATCTGCTGGAATCAAAACTAGAAGCTAATCAACATCAACCTAAGAAACTCAATTCAAACTAGAGATTGAAGCTTCTGCAACGATACTACGACAATTCCCGTTCTTAATTTGCTAGGCATGCTCTGTAAGTTCTAGTTGCTTTCCGATTTAAATATTTAACTATAATATGGCCATGGAATAAAGTGGAATTGGATTTAAGTATGTTTATCGATTCAGATCTATTTCTGTTGCTTCTTGAACCTTGAGTTTTGAGACTTGTTCATCTTTATTCTCATGTCTAGTTCATGGTCTATTCAGCCTGTTGTAATCTTAATATGCCTGTGATGATGTTTTTCTCTCCGATCTTATTTTGATGCAAGATTCTACCTTTCCCCTATTTATTTTCTTTCGATGAACCTTGGTCAATTTCGGACCTTGGCCTAAAATCACGACTTGCGTACGATATGTATATGGGGGAATTATGGGATTATTGCCTATATGAATATGATGGAATTATTGGCAACATGAAATTGGATATTATCATTGTATTTGCGAGTTTGGGCTTGATATGTAAATTTTGGTATAATCTTGTTATGAGGAAATTTGCATAAATATTATATGCATGGAATTTGGCGAAAATTTGGATCTATGTAATGTAACATGTAAATCAAATCAAAAGATTGGACAACTGGCTTGTATTGTAATAAAAAGGTTATGGTTTGGGGTAACTACATCATGAATCACGATTTGGGTTTATTGGATATGAACTTAATACATGTAATATTGGCTAGATCTTGACATATGTAAAAGGGCATGAAATTTGGTATAAATGTAAATTGTCCAGGATTAGGCATATATAAATTGGCATATGTAATTTGTCATGGATCTTGATAGATGTGTAAATTGGCATAAAATTAGCATACATGTAAAACGGCATGAATTGAACATATGTAAATTTGGTATGAATTGGGCATATGTAAAACTGACATGTAACCTAGAACTTGGGCATATGTTAATTATGAAAAATTTGGAATAGAAACATATATAATAATTTATGACTTGGAGAAAGTTTAATATGAACGCGCCTAAGTTGGGTTTTGGGTAGTTGGTTTGTATTGGACATTTAGAAGGCACGTAAACATGCTTATGAACTCGAAACATGAATTGGTTATGACTATGAATCATTAACTTGATAATAGGCATAAGTGAAAACATGAAACTCGCCATGAAACTAGACACGAACTTGACATGAAACTTGAACATGGACATGACATTTAGAATGAACTAGAAAATGGCCAACTCGAGGTTGGGTTGAGTTTGCAGTGTAATTCTGCCCGGAACCGCCCGGAAAATCCAGTTACTGCAAACAATAGGATCCAATGTGGGTAGTTGGTCATATAGCACTTGAAAACCCGAGGTCAGACTGAGTTGTGGTGTATTTCTGCCCGGAACAGCCCGGCATATCCAGTGACCACAACAACAGGTCTGATGTGAGAGGTTGGGGTGCATAAATGAAGTAATGACTTGATAGGGTTAAGTCACGAACCGCTTGAATATACTTAACCAATTTGACACGATGACTTGATAGGGTTAAGTCATGAACCGCTTGGATATACTTAACCAATTTGACACGATGACTTGATAGGGTAAAGTCACGAACCGCTTGAATATACTTAACCAATTTGACACGATGACTTGATAGGGTTAAGTCATGAACCGCTTGAATATACTTAACCAATTTGACACGATGACTTGATAGGGTTAAGTCACGAACCGCTTGAATATACTTTAACCAATTTGACACGATGACTTGATAGGGTTAAGTCATGAACCGCTTGGATATACTTAACCAATTTGACACGATGACTTGATAGGGTTAAGTCATGAGCTGCTTGGATATACTTAACTAATTTGACACGATGACTTGATAGGGTTAAGTCACGAACCGCTTGAATATACTTAACCAATTTGACACGATGTTTTGGTAGGGTTAAGTCACGAACCGCTTGAGCATACTTAACCAACTTGACACATGATTCATAGGGCTAAGTCATGAACTTGAACGACAACACTTAGCCAATTTGACATGACACGTAGACGGGTTAAGTCACAAACTTGAATGACCACACTTAACCAACTTGACATGCTAGACTGATGGGGTTAAATCTCGAATTTAAATGACAGCACTTAACCTGCTAGACAGAAACCCTAGTTACGCGGTCCTTTTCAGCAGTAACCCACTAGATGTATCATGGTACCCTGGAACTAGGCAGGGTGGGGCACTATTACTGGGCTGATTGTAAGCAACCAGAACGACGCCTGAGTTGGTGCGCCATTGTAGGTTCAGGCGGACTACGGTCGTGCACGTAGTCCGGAGTTGAAAAAGAAGGCATTGGGCACCGGTAGGTTTACACTGTGCGTGCTTGATTCGTGTCGGTGGTTGGTACCCTAGGGCTTGATACACCCTATGGAGGACCTAGCACAGGTAACTACATTCGTGATAGGGCCGTATGACACAGACACATGAACGAAATAGGACTTGTAGGCGGCCGATCGATTAATAGATCGTTTCGTGAGACTAAATAATGGATCATTATATGACATTGGGCAAGGGATCATTTTATAGTCAACACATGACACGGGTTGGGATACTAGTACGGTTGGTGCAGAGCAAATAGATATCATAGAAATATTTTAATGGTAAAGCAGAGAAATCTTGCGATGCTTGATAGAAATCTTGCGAAATTATACTTAATTTATCTTGAATGGAAACCTAACGATGTTATACTTGACAAAAACCATATGAGGTTATTCTTAGTTATCTTTCCTGTAGCTTATCTTGTCATCATGCTTATGTTTACTTTCAGTTTATTCATGCCATGTTATCTTTACCTGTTTTTATGCTGAAAGTCACTAGGACTTACTCAGTCTTTATGACCGACCCGTTTTGTTTCGCCTCTTTTTCTTCCGTTCTGCCCCCCCAGGTTCGCAGGGTGGGAATACAGCTTAGTTTGGATCTTACCAAGCTCCAAAGCTCTTTCATGTACGGCTTGGATTTCTCTTGGCTATGGCTTTCTTTGCTTTATTGGGGAATGATTTATAACTATGGTTTTGTGCTTCTTTACTATTGCAAGACAGATTTCGATGTAATTGACTTAATAGCATTTTGGTGTAAAAGGCTTTAGACCTTACTAGATTTTAAAACAATGAAATTTGGGTTTTCCTTCCGCTGTTTTATTTATGTTCTGTCTTGTAATATTTCTGTGTATGTTTACCTAGATAATACTCCACCAAATCTAGTGCATTCCCTTTGTGAGTGACCCTAGCGGAGGTGGGGTGTTACATTTGGTATCAGAGCAGAAGGTTACCAGACTAGGCAAAAGCTTTTAAAAACCTTCTGAAACTATTTTCAAAACGTTTACAAAGAAGCATTTTTCTAAAGAAAAGTTTTGTTTTACGAAAGGCATGTTCCCCAAAGCCATATGCACTATCTTTTGATTCTATCCTTGAGTCTCTTCTCTCTTTCTTTTTCACCATAGTTTGTAGGCATACAACACATGTCGGAGGGCAAAGTAGTGCCCAACCTCCATCTGTAGCCGCAGTAGTTCCAACTGCGACTAATCTTATTTCAAGCTTTGTAGAGTTGCCATGCGATGGAGGTAGCTTTTGAGAAACTTGTCAACAAGCTATACAAGGATAGTAAGAACGAGGATAAAGAACACAAGCCTAAGGATGAGAAACTTGTTGATAAGGCGTAATCCACGAAGGAGGAAAAGGTGAAAGGGAAGAGGTCAAAGTAAAAGAATAATAAAACCCATGACAAGAAAGAACATCGTTGGTATGGTAAAAAGGGACATGTAGTTAAGTATCATAGGACAAGGACAAGGGCAAAGGACAAGATCATCGAGAGGGCAATTGTATGCTCTCGCTACTAGCGTACCTAAGAGGGGTGGTAACGTTGCTGTTAAAGGTTTAGTTTTTCTTTTTTTATCATCCCGTTAGGACTCTGTTTTTGAACATTGCATCCTTTTAATTCTGCTTCGATAGTTGAGTCTCTACACCTTAGTACTAGTAAAGGATCCCATTTTTCTTTTGTCTCAAATCCTGTAGGGAAATCGGCTCATTTATTCATGATTTGTTTGGATTTGAGAATGTCTATGCTAAGTGTTGAGTTTAGAAGTAATGCTTATGTTTATGTTTTGGGCTATGGGTTGATTCTAGCGATGGAGTAGTTATCCAGTAAGGGTGACATTCTCGGTTTTGAAAAGAGGGTAGTTTGACACTTGACTTGCCTCGGTAATACCCTCGAAGTCGCGTGTAACCTTTAGGGTTCTCTCATGATTAGTTACCTAGAATCTCTTGATACATTTATTGATCCGCTCAAGTAGTGTTCACCATAAAGGCGGATGGTTCATTTCACTTATGCATGAGTTGTAGAAAGTCACCTTAGTAAGTACATTTGGCAACATGGTTGATATTTGTTATTTTCAAGAGATAGTTCTTCTGCATGGAATACCTCCTAGTAAGTGAACAAGATCCAAGATTCACTAGTGAATTTTGGAGAGCTTGCATGAAACCATGAGTACGTAGTTAAGTTTGAGCCGAGTATACTAGAAGGAGGATAAGTGAAAGTGGAACGAGGGGAAACAGTGAAATGAGTTCCAACTCATATTTTGGAAATAAGAATTAAGAATCTGTGAAGTTAAAGACGGTCAAAGCACAATGGAGTTAAGCTCAAGGAAACGCGACTTAGAAGATTGAAGACTAGATACGTGCATCATATCTCTTTTTAAGAGTATATCCTTGGTCCCTCTTTTCCTGTAAAGCTTACTTGCATGTTATCTTTTTTCTCTCGGTCCTATTCTCAATCAAATTTCTGTTGCAAACCCCATAGGGAGTATGACTCATCTGTTAGTAATACATTTTGGGACTTGAGGGTGTCCGTTGGGTTGACTAAACTCTTTGGGTTTTATAGGATACGGGTTAGTTTTAGGAAGGGATTCCCTTGTGACCTAAAAGGAGTCCATCATGCTTAGTTCCTTCGAAACGTATATTGGTTTGATTGAGTAATTCTTTGGGTGTCAGCCTGATTTCGGTCTCCGGGGCTGGTGCTTAGGGAGTGCTTCTCCTGATCAGTATATATGTGACATATATTTCCAGTTTTGACATGGCCTAATGGGCACAAGGTTTTTACTTGCGTCTATCATTCGGCTATAACTTTAGGTAGGAACAATTGGGTGTAAACATGTGTTTGAGACATGTTATGATTGATGGTTGCAAGTGGCTGCAAGTGGTTGCTAGTGGTTGGTCGTGGATGCATTTACACATTAGGCACTAGATCGGCTCAGTCACCTTTCATATTGCATATGCATGAGTGTTTATACTTGTTTATGGATGAATTTGAATGTGTTATCATGTGGATGTTGCATATGGATGGATGTTTGTGCACACATGTAGTGTTATTGTGACTAGGACTATTTGCATACATGTTGGACTCATGGCACTAGACGTATTTTGCATTAAGAAGATCAATCAGGCCTGATCATTTGCATTAGACAAGGAACATATACACACACTTTCTGCATATGTTCATACAACATTAGAAATTTATTAAGGACAATGGATGCCTGTGATTGATGATTGAATAGATGGATGATCGGATGGTAGGACACATTCTCCTTAACTTGAAGATTTCGGGGACAAAATCCTTTAGGGGGGGAGAATGTAACAACCCGAATTTTAACAACATGTTAAAATCATAAATCAAGGCAGAATTAAATTTTAAGTTCAGAATCAAGGGAAACGGGTGGCTCCACTGCGTCCGTCTCGAAAATTCTGCTTGGAAACGAGTCTGAGTTTGCGAGAATCAGAGTCCGTATGAGGGAGATATAACCCTCCGAAGTTTCAGGAATTTCCAGAGTTCAAAACAGCTCGAATTCGAATTTCAAACGCAGAACAGACTAGGCGGGAAATTTCCCTCCCAGACCCAGGTCGACTGGGGAGTCGACTGGGCAGTAGACCCCCCCCCCCCCAGGTCGACTGGGCAGTCGACTTGGGTGTCGACCTGGTCCCCGAGCCCATTTTTGGGCCAGTGTTCGTTTTGATGTATCTAGTCCGATTTCTGTCCAGATTCATCTTCCTAAACCTATTTAAACAGCCCCAAACCTAGCCTTCTCTACACACAATTCTATTCTGCTTCTACTCTGCCTCTGTTCTAAATAAAAATAAAAATGGCGTCGCTACTCTGCTGGAATCAAAACTAGAAGCTAATCAACATCAACCTAAGCAACTCAATTCAAACTAGAGATTGAAGCTTCTGCAACGATACTACGACAATTCCCGTTCTTAATTTGCTAGGCATGCTCTATAAGTTCTAGTTGCTTTCCGATTTAAATATTTAACTATAATATGGCCATGGAATAAAGTGGAATTGGATTTAAGTATGTTTATCGATTCAGATCTATTTCTGTTGCTTCTTGAACCTTGAGTTTTGAGATTTGTTCATCTTTATTCTCATGTCTAGTTCATGGTCTATTCAGCCTGTTGTAATCTTAATATGCCTGTGATGATGTTTTTCTCTCCGATCTTATTTTGATGCAAGATTCTACCTTTCCCCTATTTATTTTCTTTCGATGAACCTTGGTCAATTTCGGACCTTGGCCTAAAATCACGACTTGCGTACGATATGTATACGGGGGAATTATGGGATTATTGCCTATATGAATATGATGGAATTATTGGCAACATGAAATTGGATATTATCATTGTATTTGCGAGTTTGGGCTTGATATGTAAATTTTGGTATAATCTTGTTATGAGGAAATTTGCATAAATATTATATGCATGGAATTTGGCGAAAATTTGGATCTATGTAATGTAACATGTAAATCAAATCAAAAGATTGGACAACTGGCTTGTATTGTAATAAAAAGGTTATGGTTTGGGGTAACTACATCATGAATCACGATTTGGGTTTATTGGATATGAAACTTAATACATGTAATGTTGGCTAGATCTTGACATATGTAAAAGGGCATGAAATTTGGTATAAATGTAAATTGTCTAGGATTAGACATATATAAATTGGCATGTGTAATTTGTCATGGATCTTGATAGATGTGTAAATTGGCATAAAATTAGCATACATGTAAAACGACATGAATTGAACATATGTAAATTTGGTATGAATTGGGCATATTTAAAACTGACATGTAACCTAGAACTTGGGTATATGTTAATTATGAAAAATTTGGAATAGAAACATATATGATAATTTATGACTTGGAGAAAGTTTAATATGAACGCGCCTAAGTTGGGTTTTGGGTAGTTGGTTTGTATTGGACATTTAGAAGGCACGTAAACATGCTTATGAACTTGAAACATGAATTGGTTATGAATATGAATCATTAACTTGATAATAGGCATAAGTGAAAACATGAAACTCGCCATGAAACTAGACACGAACTTGACATGAAACTTGAACATGGACATGACATTTAGAATGAACTAGAAAATGGCCAACTCGAGGTTGGGTTGAGTTTGCAGTGTAATTCTGCCCGGAACCGCCCGGCAAATCCAGTTACTGCAAACAATAGGATCCAATGTGGGTAGTTGGTCATATAGCACTTGAAAACCCGAGGTCAGACTGAGTTGTGGTGTAGTTCTGCCCGGAACCGCCCGGCATATCCAGTGACCACAACAACTGGTCTGATGTGAGAGGTTGGGGTGCATAAATGAATTAATGACTTGATAGGGTTAAGTCACGAACCGCTTGAATATACTTGACCAATTTGACACGATGACTTGATAGGGTTAAGTCATGAACCGCTTGGATATACTTAACCAATTTGACACGATGACTTGATAGGGTTAAGTCACGAACCGCTTGGATATACTTAACCAATTTGACACGATGACTTGATAGGGTTAAGTCATGAACCACTTGAATATACTTAACCAATTTGACACGATGACTTGATAGTGTTAAGTCACGAACCGCTTGAATATACTTAACCAATTTGACACGATGACTTGATAGGGTTAAGTCATGAACCGCTTGGATATACTTAACCAATTTGACACGATGACTTGATAGGGTTAAGTCATGAACTGCTTGGATATACTTAACCAATTTGACACGATGACTTGATAGGGTTAAGTCACGAACCGCTTGAATATACTTAACCAATTTGACACGATGGTTTGGTAGGGTTAAGTCACGAACCTCTTGAGCATACTTAACCAACTTGACACATGATTCGTAGGGCTAAGTCATGAACTTGAACGACAACACTTAGCCAATTTGACATGACACATAGACGGGTTAAGTCACGAACTTGAATGACCACACTTAACCAACTTGACATGCTAGACTGATGGGGTTAAGTCTCGAATTTAAATGACAACACTTAACCTGCTGGACGGAAACCCTAGTTACGCGGTCCTTTTCAGCAGTAACCCACTAGATGTATCATGGTACCCTGGAACTAGGCAGGGTGGGGCACGATTACTGGGCTGATTGTAAGCGACCAGAACGACGCCTGAGTTGGTGCGCCATTGTAGGTTCAGGCGGACTACGGTCGTGCACGTAGTCCGGAGTTGAAAAAGCAGGCATTGGGCACCAGTAGGTTTACACTGTGCGTGCTTGATTCGTGTCGGTGGTGGGCACCCTTGGGCTTGATACACCCTATGGTGGACCTAGCACAGGTAACTACATTCGTGATAGGGCCGTATGACACTGACACATGAACGAAATAGGACTTGTAGGGAGCCGATCGATTAATAGATCGTTTCGTGAGACCAAATAATGGATCATTTCATGACATTGGGAAAGGGATCATTTTATAGTCAACACATGACACGGGTTGGGATACTAGTACGGTTGGTGCAGAGCAAATAGATATCATAGAAATATTTTAATGGTAAAGCAGAGAAATCTTGCGATGCTTGATAGAAATCTTGCGAAATTATACTTAATTTATCTTGAATGGAAACCTGACGATGTTATACTTGACAAAAACCATATGAGGTTATTCTTAGTTATCTTTCCTGTAGCTTATCTTGTCATCATGCTTATGTTTACTTTCAGTTTATTCATGCCATGTTATCTTTACCTGTTTTTATGCTGAAAGTCACTAGGACTTACTCAGTCTTTATGACTGACCCATTTTGTTTCACCTCTTTTTCTTCCGTTCCCCCCTAGGTTCGCAGGGTGGGAATACAGCTTAGTTCGGATCTTACCAAGCTCCAAAGCTCTTTCATGTACGGCTTGGATTTCTCTTGGCTATTGCTTTCTTTGCTTTATTGGGGAATGATTTATAACTATGGTTTTATGCTTCTTTACTATTGCAAGACAGATTTTGATGTAATTGACTTAATAGCATTTTGGTGTAAAAGGCTTTAGACCTTATTAGATTTTAAAGCAATGAAATTTGGGTTTTCCTTCCGCTGTTTTATTTATGTTCTATCTTGTAATATTTCTGTGTATGTTTACCTAGATAATACTCCACCAAAGCTAGTGCATTCCCTTTGTGACCGACCCTAGCGGAGGTGGGGTGTTACACCCCTACTCAAATCTTTTCGTCCCGAAAAGGAAAGAGGCCGAGAAATAGTAATTAAATAATTAATATAATTAAACCAAATGGTTCATATTTATTCTCATATTTATATATATAATTTAAAAAAAATATTTAAATCAAAAGTTAAATATTTTCAAATATTTTAAATTAGTTTTAAGTATTCACCCGACATCTCGATTGACTATATATATTTATTCCACTTTCCAAACCCAAAAATAGACGTCGATGATGTTGTAGTCATCACTTGAATCATTTTCAAGCGACTAGAGTGTGGCTCTATATCTATCTAATACACATAGGATTTAACATATATGTTGATCTGGCATATACCCAAATCTCTAAGTATTCGATCGACTGATTTTAACATCAGGTAAGTACTCAAAGCATTTTTCTATATTTAAAAAGAATATATACCAAATTTCCAAATCGTATATTATAATTAATATTTCAAATCATTAAAATTTCAAACAGGGAAATATATATCTCTCCCCCGCTCGTTTATTTATTAAAATTCAACCGACATCCTTAATAAATATACAAAAATATCATCATTAAATCAAATACATAACAATAATATTCTATATTATATCTAAATATTTTCCAAACCAAAGTTATCAATATTACATAACTAGTTTAATTCCTTAAGTTTGAACATATATATACATCAAAATTAAAATCTTTATAAACCTATTTAAATTTTTAAATTTCTATATACACATATGCACATTTATAAACAATACTATTATAGAGATTAACTAAGATAAAATCATTTTCTTACAAAATCTATATTAAATATATCATCTTAAAGTATAAACATCAAATATTTCATAATTTTGGTATCACCAAAAAAATGTTGTTTACAAATATATATCTTCCACAAATATTTCAAAATTTCAATATCGCATCAAGAAAATGTTATATTATAATACCTTTAAAAATACAAATTTCAAACCAATATCTAACAAGACTAGACTCGCTAGAAGACTTATACTCCCCTTCTACTTCTTACCATATTAGGGACAAGAACAAGTATAGAATTCGAGTTAAAAGCTAAACGAACGAAAGACCTTAATCAAAGAAGATCTACAAAGGAAGTTGGACTCAAATGAAAGGAATTTCAGAAAAAGATTTAAATATTAAACAAAATTTGATATCTAAAAATAATTGTTTAAAATCATTTAAACCATTTTAAAAACTATTTTTACATTCAAAATAAGTTGTCTCTCTCTCAAGAAGGATTCTGCAACTGATTCTACTCATTCTAGGGTATCACTACCCTAAATGAGCTTTCACCCATATGCTAAAGCTTTGATAAACCAAAGCTCTGATACCACATGTAACATACTGTATTTCGTCCACTTGAAGCTGGAAATTAAACCAACTCAAACCGTTCGAAATAACAGAATGTTGTTAGCTTCTGAGGTAAATATAATAAGTCACAAAATCATAGATCAAAGGCGCAGAGTAATATGATATATCGCAGCGGAAAATACATAAAGAAATAGTAGTTCATGAAGCTAATAAATAAAATTTTAGAACAGAGTTTACATAAATAATACAACAGAAGTCTAATACAATGATTTCTAATACATAAATAAATAATAACTATATGAAACAGAAATGACAAAAATACCTGCAACAGGATCAACTGAATAGGTAGACACATGTGAGTAAAACCCATATAAGCTCCAGACTCCAAGGACAAATCTCAAAACCTGTGATAATCGATTTGACCCGAGCAATAATGCAAAACAAACAACTCAGATCAGGGCTAACATTCTCATGGAAGTAAATCAACTCAAATGAAATGTTCAATGAAATGCATCAGTAGATTAAAGGATGTTTGGGATCACCATCCTCTAAGGATCCGTTAAACTAATATCATATAATACAATACGCTATTATAATAATGTCTATAGTTAAATGTAGAATATTAAAATAGCGTAAGCGGGATTACATTTTTACCTTTACACCGTTTATAATATCGTAATCTATACAGATACCGTAAAGTCCACATTAACGTAGTGGCTATCAGAGGGCACTCCATAGGTACGGTACAAATCAAAATTGAAGGGGACTCGGTCAAGATAATAGAACAAGGCACACGAGGAATACCCACGGTAGGATTTTAGCGATGCACGCCTGTGACCGGTGGTAACGCATAGTCGCAACTACTGCCCACATGGAGACACACTCCCAAAATCAAAGGTGCACCAATCAAATCACAAAGTAATAAATATGGGTTCAAAGAAGTGTGTCCGATTGGAGGTGCTACCTCGCTTAATCATGGTATAATGTCTGTTTTAGTCATTTTAATTATGACTCGAAAGTCAAGGCTATCCATCATCGTTCTCTTTCTTCAATCCAGTAATCATCCTACTTCATTCTGGAACTCCACCGCATACATAGTTGTTAAAGTGGTTTTCGGTATTGGCAGAGAGTATGATAATATCTGATCCCGGTCTCTTTAACAATCAATCGTTTATATTTTTCACACTATGGTCATTATTTAATAAATCACTTTATAAAATCAATTATACGAATCTTAGGTTCAACTTTGAATCCAAATTTAAATATAACTTCGATTTTATTTAATCAGAAAAGTTCACATAACGATTTTCAATCCAAATTTGACTTATTTTCAAATTATATCTTAACGATCGCAATTTCCAATTAAATTGATACAAAATATTTAATTCGATATTATTTCAGGTTGGTTTATATTTATCAAAGCCCAAGTTCAAACAATTCAATTGTTTCAAGTTTATCATTATAAGATATCGTTTTAAATCGATTCATAAAATCCAATATTCCGGTTCAAATTCAACACATACACTTTAAAATAAAAATCTTACATTTCGCTTATAAATTCAAAACAAATCTTATCATACTTTAAAACTCAAATCATAAATTCAAATCTATTATTTTTCAAATTCGATAAATCATATCATATTTACCCAAGTCGTACAATTCCATATTGTAAAAATTCAAATCATATGTTTTAAAACCATCTTATAAATTCGATTTAACAAATTTCATAATTCAACTAAACAATTATGAAAATCGATTCCATATATAAAATTATATATGTTCTAAATCAAATTTAGCCACTATTAGTTCAATTCAATTCAAATTCAAATTCAAATTCATATCTCATAGTTCATTGTTAAAATCAAATATCGTTATTACAAATTCAAACCTCGAAATTAAGTCACGAAATCTTAACCTAAACCAACCTTGAGTTTAAAGTTTGCAAAAATATAAATAAAAGATAAATTAAATTTTGAAAATAGATATATTTTTATAAAAGAAATTAACCTTTGAAAATAAATAGATATAAATATATAAGTTTATAAAATTCTAATAAAACTTAGAAAATAGATTATAAACATATATAAATTTAAAATAATATAAAGTTGGTTTAAAAAAATATTAATATATAAAAGTATAAATTACATATATGATTAAATTATATGGTTTAAAATATAAAAAATTATAGGTGAAAGCTCAAATAAGTTTTTAAAACTATTTTTACTCAAAAATCATTTAAAACATATAATTAAAAATTTACAAAACTTAAGTTTAAAATTCTTAAAATATAAATGTAAAATATAAAATCTTAAATTATTATTTAAAACTCAAGTTTTCAAATTACTTTACTTCTATAAACATGACCAACGATGTCCGTATATAAATTTCTAACCTATGGTCAAGTGATACAGATATTTATCATTTCAACCCGCAATTTATAAATTTCTACGGTTCTATCATTTCAACCCGCGATTCCGAATTCAGTAAAAATCGTATAGGTTTTCAAGCCATAACAATTTTACCCTAATCTAATGTCCGTTCGGGTATGTTTCATTTCAACCCTTAGTGATTTTTCCTGAACTAGGGTATCTACAACATACCAAATCATCACATATCTTCAATCAAGTCATAGTCATATATAATCAGTGCACATACCGGTCATATGAATATCGTGTCACATATGAAAGTGTATATTTTAAACAAACAATTTCTACTGGCAATCCTATATATTTCATAACAGTTCATTTAGTTGATCTAACATCTACGAAATAATGTGAGTCGAGTGTGAGATAAACTCACCTTTCATGGCACAGATTGGAGACGGCGAACAGATTGACACAGAATTGAAACGATGACTACCAGGCACAACTCCAGATGGATTAGAACTTGGGAACCAGTAAATAATTATTTTATTTATTTATAGAGGAGGTCAGGGAACTTAAATGGATTAGTACGACTATTTGAAATTTGGACAGTTTCAGAAGTCAACACCAAACTCGACACACAAAAATAAACCCAATGAATTATTTTTCAAGATATTATATATATATATTAATATATATGGATACAACAACAAATTTACAACATATATATATATTTAAAATTCGATGCACACCAAATACACATATATATAATCTAAATTATATAAACACCCCAAACTGTATATATATTTATTTTAAACGACGCCAAACTAAACACACTTACTCAAAACTGTATAACTATATAAATAAATATTTAAATTATATAAATACACACAAAACCATTATAATATATATGTTCTATAAATTTTATAGCACACTAAAACTATATTATATATAAATATACACCGACACGGACAAACGGGAACACACCAAAACATTTTAATAAAATTTCGTATAACTCACGCCATCACACAGATTTACAAAACATTGTAATGATAACAGAGCCTATACACACAAAATACACACTAACTTGTACATATTCACTCCAAAAAGAAAAATATTTACACAAAACAAATTGTATACTTATATATATAATCCATATCACAACAGACAGAATATACAAAATAACACACATACACAAAATAAATCACCTGCAACTCACACAAAACACAGTTCATTTCACATACACCACGATGATAAAAGCAAACCCATCACCAAATAAAATAAAGGAAAATGAACACAGCCAGCGGAGGGAGAGTGGTGGTTTCAGGAAAGACGGTTTGTGGGTGCAACGGCAGGCTGGTGAAGTCACGGGTTCGGACACAGAGGGGTTGTGCCAATGGATTCATGTTGAGACGGAAATCGCAAGAAAAGGGGCTCGACTGCTGACTTGACAGAGATCTAGGTGGCAGCTTTGGGTGAGCTTGGCATTGGTCTAGGGCGGTACTGAAGTGGGAGGAGGGGATGGCAACTTCAGCTGGTCGAGGTGGAGGCTCGGTTCAAGATTGAGAGGATAGGCTGGTCTAGTAGACGGAGCACAACTTGGCATGGGTGGGTTCTTGTCAGAGCGACGTCACGGCTGGAGGGCGAGCTAACGAGGGTAAGGAAGCTTGGTTGTGGACTTTAGCGCAGGTTAAAGGGGAGAACAGGCGGCGATTGGTCAGAGCTTGGCTTTGCGATGGGAAGAGGAGGCTTGTGAGGGAAGAAAAAGGAAATGAGGGAATGAACAACACAAGCAAACAAAGAAATGGAGAAGCAGTTATTATTATTATATATATAATGATGTAAATTATTAAAAAGGTTGTTGCTCATGGGTGCATTCAAATTTGGGAGTGGAAGCGATTCTTAAGGTACAAAGTAAATAAAGAAGGGGAGAATCAGTTTAAATCACGAAGTATCGGGAATGAAAAATGGTTTTAAATGTTAAAAAAATGAAAAGTTCAAATTTGAACGGATGGAAAGTTGAATTATAACAAATAAAAAGTAAACGGTGTTGTTAACCGGCCTTTTGGCCCGGTCACCAAAAGTACTCAAGACATGCTCTACTCAACCCATCGCGTGAAGCCGGGGCCAAGGGCAAAACTCAGGAAGTGTAGAGGCAAGGACCGAAGGAAGATCCCACCGGCAAGAACCTCACACCTTCGCCGCCACAACGCCGCGCCGATGAAGTCAACTTGCCTTAACAAATCCTCTCACCAAAATCTGCTTCGTACCCAGTCGGGTGCGAAATTTGGCACCTCGCCCAGGTGCGAATTTCCGAAGGCCAATTGCAGGAGGCGCGAATTTCTGGAAGATGGTCCCCATTTCTATCTACTTCTACCTAACCCCCATCTAACCACTTCCTATAAATACCCCATGGACTCACACTTCAAAGGGAGAGAATTCTAGAGCTTAGAGACCTCCATAAAGCTTCATTAATGGCATCTCCTCTTTGAGAAAGAAGGAGGAAAATATTGTCTTTTTCCTTATTATTCAATATATGATAATTATGACATTATATATCACGAAGCATGAATGTAATGAGATAGCGTGAGATAGTCTCAACCTTGTAATTTCTTCCAAGTGATTAGTAATATTCCAACGACTTTTCAAAGTAGACATAGGCCCTTACTGAGGCCGAACCACTATAAATCTCTTGTGTTATTTACTGCTTATGTTTGAAATATGTTCTTGTCTGTGCGACCATATTTGTAATTCCTAGTAATTGGGAATCTTTGGTGTTTGCGATATTTTTTGCCGTCAGCATTTGGTGCTTTCACTGAGAAAACTCGGATATTGCGTATTTCTTGTACATTACCATCTCGACTTTGTCAAGCTTCAGGTTCCCTTCTTAACCTGCTATCGAGTTCGCGTACGATGGTAAAGAAGTCAAAGAACGCAATAATCGGCTCTTCAGCCGCAGCCGAGGCCGGTACATCTCGACAACCAAAACCGGTAGACTTCCTGGCCACCAATGAAACTGAACCTCCTATTGCGGACCCCGAAGCGCCCGCAACACAAGCACAAATCCATATGCTTAGTGAAAAATATGAGAGTACAGCAGTCGAGCTCAATCAAGCGCTAAGGAATAACATCGACCTTATGTGCCAACATAACGAAAGTCAGCGCGTCGTCGCTCAACTACAACTTGCTCGGAACAATGCTCGACCTCGGCCACCAACAACGGAAACTTCCTCTTTCGAGTCAAGGGGCCCATACCAAAGAAGAAGGTTTAGTCTCATCAACAATGTCGCCGTTCGAACTGACGCCCTCGACAATGGCAATGGCAATGGATACGCCAACATCAACGGCGACCGGACCACGGTTACCTATGACGAGGACGCTCAACCTCGGGATCGTACTCTCCTAATCATCAATGAAGGACCCGCTCCTACTAACCAACCTCCTCCTCGACAAGACTCAGCGGCCGCCTGCCGAGACAATGAACCCACTGTTCAGGCGGCCTATGCTTTTCCCGAACCGGATCCACGTGACCCCGCCGCACCTCATCATGCGCGCCAAGCTCCCGTTATAGATGTCGAGGACATGGAAGAAGACGATGAAGACATCCATCCTAGAAGACGCCCTCGTGCCAGAACTCCGGAACCTCGCCAAAACCCATGGGTCCCGATGGCGGACCCTCATCCTACCTACCTTCCCGACATGGTCCGAAGGATCATGAGTGAGATGCGAGGAAATATGCATGATTCATGGGAATCGCGCATTAGGCGCAACCCTTTCACTCGAAGAGTTAATGAAGTTGAATGGCCGCGATGCTTTAGCATGCCTCAGATGCCGCTCTACAATGACACCACTGACCCTTGTGCTTTCTTAAACCGTTATGAGTGGCAATGGACTCGAGCAGAGGCGACGATCCAGCCAAATGCAAATGCTTTCCGGTCTTCTTGTCGGGGACTGCTCTATTATTGTTCTCTCATCTCCCGCTTGATTCCATCAACAACTTTGGCCAATTAGCGACACAGCTGGTCAAGCACTTCAGAATGCACATTCCGACTCCGAAGAACCCCCTTACACTTTCCAACTTATACCAAGGACCTACGGAATCACTTAAAAGCTACCTTTCCCAGTTTAACATCGCCCTTGCCGAAGTCGAGGATCCGGATCCGCGCACCATCCTCTTCCAACTAGCTAAAGAAGTCCTTCCTACTTCTGAATTTTGGGGATGGACTGACCAAAAGCAACCGAAGAGCCTCGATGCTTTCTATGAGAAAGCGGGGCAGTTCTTATGCCAAGAAGAAGCAAGGCGGAACCGTGTCTCCGACGCCAGGCGCCTCACCAACCCTCGGACTGACACCGCAAATAACTGCCCTCGGGTTCAAGAAGCAGGGAGACCCCCTAATCCGAAAATGGGGGCAGGACCCCCCAGACAGAGACCAAGCAACGGGGGACAAGGCGGCCGGGGCAACAGTCAGGTCCAAACAGAGCCAAGGAAGCCCGACCCCTACTGCGCTTACGAGACATATACCCCGTTAAATGAAAATCCGGAGACCATCTACTTGGAAACATGCAACACTCTGCCATATCCAAAACCCTTCACAAGGGAGTCGGCCGATTCCGAGAAGAACTCGGGGAGATACTGCCAATATCACGACATGTATGGACATAACACAAATGAATGTCGACAGCTTCGAGATGTGATTGAAAAACTCATCCGCGAGAAGCGTCTCGAACGATATGTTCAAGAGCCTTTTCTACCCGGAGCCAATCCAAAACCTTCAGCGCCAACTCCTCAAAAGGCCGCCAAGAGGGCCCCTGGACCGTCTAACGCAAGGCGAGGGATCGTGATCAATACTATATACGGTGGACCGAGCCCCACGCATGACATCTTTAGAAAGATGGAGGAATACATGGGTTCCATTAAACGTGCAACCTATGAGTCTTGCTCTGCTCCCGATGGATTCACCTCGGCCAAGCTCCAGAAAACCATGCGAGACGACATCATTTTCCACGAAAGGGAGTCCACGGGAATTGAATTCCCGACCACCGATCCTTTGGTCATAACGGCTCAAATTGGCGCTGCAACCGTCCGAAAGATATTGGTCGATTCGGGAAGCTCAATCAACATCATCTTCAAAGCCGCCTACGATCAGATGAAGTTAGAAGCAAAAGACCTCAAACCATGCCACTCCACGATTCACGACTTTAATGGGGCATCCAGCTGTCCAGTGGGAGTCATCGACTTACCCCTTGAACTTGGCACGGGGATCGAAGCCGAGTCTGAATCCTCACCTTCGAGGTTATCGACATTGCCTCATCATACAACGTCTTCCTCGAACGCCCCTTCCTCACAGAATTCCGCCTCTGCTTATCGCCATGGTCTCTCCTAATGAAGTTTCCAACAAAAAACGGGATCGCAACAGTCAGCGGCGACCAAGTCATTGCCAGGGAATGTTACACAATAGAATGGCAAAATGCGCGCAATAGGGACAAGGGTAAAGCAGTACCCGCCCCCTTTTGCGCCAAGACCGCCTCAGCATAGCAATCAGCGGCGTCTGGGACCTGGCCCAGGCGCCAGTCCTGTCTTTCCGACGACCTTGACCCAAGGAAAGACGAAGAGCCCGAGTACGAGAGACCAACTCCAGTCGAGCCCACGATGGATGTACCCATTACCCCCGATGACCCATCACGAGTACTGAAGATAGGATCGCACCTGCATCCAACCATCAAAGATGACCTCGTGGATTTCTTGAAAGGAAACTTGGACGTATTTGCATGGACTCATTCCGATATGAAGGGCATAGACCCCGCAATTGCTTGCCACTCATTGGGCATAGATCTTAAAATCCATCCAGTCAAGCAGAAGCGCCGCTTCTTGGGTCCCGAGAGGTCCAAGGCACTCGAAGAAGAGGTCGATTGCCTGCTAAACAACAACTTCATCCGTGAAGCCTACTACCCCGAGTGGGTCTCCAATCCTGTTCTGGTCAAGAAGGCCAATGGTAAATGGCGGACATGCATCGATTTCTTTGATTGGAACAAAGCTTGCCCGAGGACAGCTTCCCGCTCCCCAAGATCGACCATCTAGTCGACTCAACCGTCGGATACCAAGTACTATCGTTCATGGACGCATACTCCGGTTACAACCAGATCCCAATGGATCTCCGTGACCAGGATCATACCTCCTTCACAACCGACCGCCGACTTTACTGCTATCGCGTCATGCCTTTCGGCCTCAAGAATGCCGGTGCTACATATTAACAGATGGTTAATCGACTCTTCAAAAATCAAATCGTGAAATCCATGGAGGTGTATGTGGATGACATGCTAGTTAAATCGAAAGTGTCTAGCAGTCACGTCCACGACCTCTCCGCAATGTTCGATGTCCTATGCCAGCACGACATGAAACTCAGTCCTCTGAAATGTTCCTTTGGCATCGCCTCAGGAAAGTTTCTAGGTTTCATCGTCAACGCTCGGGGCATCGAAGCTAACCCCGAGAAAATCCAGGCCATTCGGGATATCTGAATCCCCGAGAACATCAAGGATGTTAAAAGTTTGAACGGGAAGGTCGCGGCTTTAAGTCGATTCATCTCTAAGGCCACCGACAAGCGCATTCCTTTCTTTGATTTACTTCGAAAAGGGAAACGCAATTTCAAGTGGACCCCTGAATGCATTTCCGCATTCAAGGAGCTCCTGAATCACTTAGAGCGACCAACCATCTTATCTAAGCCTATAGACCACGAGGGCTTATACGTTTACTTGGCTGTTTCCCCACAGGCAATCAGCTCGGCGTTGATACGACTCGAGGATCGCATCCAACGACCCATCTACTACATAAGCAAACGACTGACAGGGGCAAAGAAGAACTACCCAAAGCTCGAAAAACAGGCACTCTGCTTACTAATCTCCTCCCGAAAGCTCCGGCCATATTTCCAGGCTCATTCCACAAAAGTCTACACCGACCAACCACTGCATCCGATCCTGCAACGACCTGAGGCATCCGGCCGACTGCTGAAGTGGAGTATGGAACTAAATCAGTTTGATATAACATTCAATCCCCGATGATCCATCCTCGGGCAAGCCCTTGCCGACTTCATAGTAGAATTCATGGCTCCTGAGGGAACCTCTGCAGAAGACACTGAAACCTCTGACAACGTGTGGAAGTTGTTCGTAGTCGGATCCTCCAACATCAGGTGCTCGGGAGCCAGTATCGTACTCATCACACCTGAGGGACACTCAATACACTATGCATTAAAGATTAATTCTCTGCTACCAATAACGATGCGGAATATGAGGCATTGTTAGCCGGGCTGAGAATCGCGATCGAGCTCAAGCTGAGAACTATCCAAATCTTCTCCGACTCGCAACTCGTCGTACGCCAAGTGATAGATGAGTACCAAACGAAAGTTGAAAGGCTCGCTCTGTACCCAACTCAAGTTCAGAAGCTGCTCACCCACTTTGACCACTTCACTATCACTCACATTCCGTGAGAGAAAAACGAAAAAAATCCGAATCATTGGCCAGACTGGCGAGTTCTGAAAACCAGCAGCTTTTGGGATTCTCCCTCGTCGAAGTACTCAACTCCCCCAGTATCAAGCCAATTCAAACCAGCACAGCCATGACTGCCAAACCAGAACTGGAATCATGGATGACGCCAATCGAGAGCTAACTACGACATTGGACCCTCCCAGAGAGCCGCAAAGAACAGCGAGTGCTCACCCGCCAGTCAGCCCGCTACCTTCTCGTAGACGGGATATTATATCGAAGAGGCTTCTCCGTCCCCTTACTTAGGTGTGTGGCCCATGGCGATGCCTAAAGAATTCTCACTAGAGTGCATGAAGGCAAATGCGGCGACCACACAAAGGGGCAAACACTGGCCAGGAAGATACTCCGACATGGTTACAAGTGGCCCACGCTCGACCAAGACGCCACAGACTATGCTCACAAGTGCGACAAATGCCAGCAGCACTCAATTACTCGATACGGGGTCCCTCAAGCCCTCATCTCAGACAACGGCCCTCAATTTGAGAGCGCCGAATTCAAGTCCTTCTGTCCATGGCATGACATCGAGAAAAGGTTCTCGGCCGTCGCTCACCCCCAGGCCAACGGACAGGTCAAAGCAGTCAACAAAGTCATCAAATCCATCATCAATAAGTGCCTCAAGAAGGCCGATGGCATGTGGGCAGACGAACTTCCTCTAGCCCTGTGGGCCTACCGAATAGCTCACAAGACAGCAACCGGGCACATGCCCTTCGCCCTTTCTTACGGGTCCGAAGCCGTCATCCCCATCGAGCTCGAGCTTCAGTCCCATCGTGTCAACTACTTCGATCCAAAGACGAATCAGGACATGCTTCTAGGGGCACTCGACTTGCTAGAAGAAAAAAGAAACGAAGCCGATCTACGTGCCGCTGCACAACGACAACGAGTTGCTTGGTATAACAACTCTCGATCCGCCACAAGGACCTCAACATCGGCGACCTCGTCCTAAAACGAGTCTTCCCTCCGTCAATAGGTCCCGCTCCTCGCTGGGAAGGGCCGTACTCCATTCTGCAGAGACTCAACAATGGAACTTTCATGCTTGCCCTCGTGGATGGAGCTGAACTACCAAGGGCTCGGAACAGTGAACATCTCCGCCATTATTTCACATAACTTAGCATATGGTTGTTTATGTTTTCCAGCGATGTTTTGTTTTGTAATGATTCAAGGCATTGTAAAGGCTATTCATGCCAAAAGTTATTAATGGAAATGATGTTCATCGTTCTATCTCCCCACTCTGTGTTCACTCCTCACGCGACATAATTAGCTAACCCTGACAGCTAGTTTCCATACACCGTCGTACCAACTCCCAACATTGGGGTCGACATCGCCATATCAACCACGGATTAATCCCGCGGCCTAACCACATTGGCAACGACTGGCATCCCAAACACGGGACCTGGCCACGCTACTCGAGTCGCCAGCCCACGGTGCGACCGATTATAAATAACCTCTGGCTCGAACCTTGACCCAAAATCAAGGCCGAGGATAAATCGTTCAACCACCCAACTGCTTGACGGGGCAACACGAACTCTCCCTGAGCTACGGGTGTCGGTCAGACTTTGGCGCAGCACCAATACCGACCCTTAAATCGTCACATCCCCAAAGCTCTCAAGGATGAGGGGTGGCCCATGGCCACGATTGGACCTTATGAGCTGATGACCCAGGCTTCTCTTTCCAGGTGAACGATGACGCCCTCAGGCTCGCCCCGAACCGATGAACGATGGGAGAGCCTACACTAGACAAACCGCATAACGCGACGTCATACGCCTCCGCTACTCTTGAGTTTAATCCCGGGCAACCTAAGAAAAAACAATAGGCGCTCTAGCCGGGCTTCACAAACTACGGGTCTCCGGAGTTGCGGGAGACTTACTAGAAGCCTGCGCACTGTCTTACGCCCCTCTGGAACTACAACCCAGAGCACGACACTCAATCACACCCCCAGGAATCACCAACCTAGGGCACAACACTCGCAATAGCTTTTTTGTTGAATGTAATGATAAGTATGCCTATGCAAGTACGGGATGCCCGAAAACATGGGGGGAACATTCGAACAGTTAACACAAAATGCGATCTTTACTAATTAACTTTTAATTACAACACACACATTACAACCTACTACACTACTAATATCTTTTCCTTCTAATGGCAGGGTGTAAATGAGAACCACACCATGCCTTGAACAACCAAAAGCGAGGGCCGAACTCGCGTAAACTATCGGCCTACACTAGCAACATGAGTCCTAAAGTCATACTTAAGTAACTAATGCTAATCGTGATTCCTCCTCTTGTCTTTCTGCTTCTTTTTTGTAGATTCTGCACTCGATGGTTCGTCTGTGGAGCCGGGTTTCCTCTTTCTAGACCCTCCTTTCCCACTTCGGCTCCCTTTGGAAGTAGTCGACCGGTGAGAAGTTGAGAGACGCCTCTCGCCCGCCTTGTCGCCACTAGGGATCTAAGTAACATCAGCAGGGGAAACTGGCGGCACAATAAGGGGGGCACCTCTAGCAGGAAGACCGATTATGGCTGCGCTTGCCTCTGGAGTTTTTTCTAATCCTGCTTGGCTTTCTCCTTGGCCTCTTTAGCGGCTTGACGTTCGAGAGCTTATGGGACTCACACGTAGAATCACCAGCCCCGATTTTCTCATGGGCTTCAATGGCCCTTCATTGGGCATCCTTATCTCTCCGTTTCTTCTGAGCCTCACGAGCTAGCTTTTTCCTCTCAGCCTCCTCATCAGTCTGCCCTTGGGCAACAGCCTCAGCAGCCCTCTCCGCAGTATCCTCCATGACCTTTGCTATGATCTCCTGCCCAGAAGCATCATCCTACCTCACCCTTGCCTCCATCGGACCTCGGGCTATCCCACTTTGCCCATCTACCTCCTCTCCCTCATCATCAAGAAGGCCCTCGTAGACACTGGGAGTTATTCTGATCCCCGAGAAGAAATCAAGCTGATCTCCATTATCTCCAAGCCGAGTCCCCCCAATTCCTGGCCCAGATTCAGTTGTTTGGGGATTCACGGGGGTAGGGTCCAACGCTGAAGTTACTCCAGAAGGGGCTGCACAATAAAAGCACGATCGGTTAACCCTCAAATTCGGTGATCATATCATCCTCTGGGATGCATTGCAAAGAGAGTTTACCTCCAACCAAGTGTGGCGCGGAAATAGCTGAAGGAACTTCCAGCACGATAGGCAGCAGGAGCTCAGTACCGCCTGGGTCAGAATGCCCAATATCATGCTCGGTTGGAACTTGGGTCGAAGCAGCCGGGTCAATCGCACTGACCTACCCAGGAACTGAGGGTCGAGAATAGCTTCCCTCCACAAAAGCCACGGCTACCGCAACACTCTCAGTCAAAGCACACATTCCTTTCTCAGTAGCAAGTCTCTCCAGCCTGACTTTCTCTGCATCCTCCTGCAGCAGTCTCCTACCCTCCTCCAACTTCACGCGCTCTTCCTCGGTCAGAAGGTCGGTCATGAGCTGTCGTTCATCTAAGGTCCTGACATACACCCCACGCAAGAAGGACTCATATGGAACCAGTCTGTCCTAGATTCGAGCCAGCTCGCGGGAATAGTTGTTCATCCAAGAGATTCCGCGGAACCTTAAGGATTTTACCAACATGTCCTTAATGTCCTCCTCCACAACCGAATGCGCCCGCAGCTCTCCATCCACCAGCTCTCTCTTCTGTTTCTCCACCTCTCTCAGATGCTCAACCTTCAATTCCTCGGCGGCACCAAGCACCTCTCGGTTACTGGCTTCCGCATCCTCCCTTGCTTTCTTGGCAGCCTCAAGCTCTCTCGTCAGGCGGGCATTCTCGGCCCTCAAAGCTTCGTTGTCCTCCCGAAGCTGCAGGACGGATGCATGATCTCGTCTCAACATGGCGCAAACCTTGTCCATCTCTGCCTTCTCCTTCTTTAGGATTGTATTCTGGGTGGTTAGCTCAGTTATGGTTTCCTTCAGAACAGAGGAAGAATGGTCAGACTCCCTCTTGAGTCCCTCGTCCTATTGCTTCGCCCCGACTGAAAAACGACATGTCCCACAAATTAGCAACATTAAAGAAGCAAAAGGAAAATGGATCTAAGACGGATCAGAAAACCTACCTATTTCTGCATTCAGATTAGCAACGGAAGCCTTCCCAACATCAATAATTGATTGCCGTTTATCAAGTTCTTGATTCTTTTCCTGATCAGGTCGGACAAATGATGCGAATACTTTGTAAGCACATCGACCTGACGATACGTGGCCTTCACATGCTGCCATACCTCACCGGTCTCCCTGTTAGGGGTGGGACGAAGCTCAGGGACAAACCATAACTCATCAATATATAACCCTAGGGAGTGATGCCTCACAAATACCATCCTCTCTTCAATAGGCAGGTCCCGGACTCCCGACTCCGTCAGATTTGGTATCTCCACAATAGGCGCCTTGTCCGGACCCGATTTGGCGAGCGGTAGCTCCCTCCCCTTTGAGGTCTGAACAGGGACAGGCGGAACGATGATGGGCAGGGTTGTTGACAACGTACGACTGGACCCTCCTAGACGGAGCCTCGAATCCCCACTAGACACTCGAATCGGAGGAAGAGGAAGAGTCATAGAGGATGAGGACCTATCTTGGTGACGAGTCCCGCTACCATGATCTCGCGGGGGTGGGACCTCTCCATACAGACTAGCTCCCCTCCTGAAGGAGCCAATAAAAGAACTCTCGGGATGGTTGCGATCTCCACGACCTCGCCCCCCTGCTTCCTCTAGCCAAAAAACCTGTCAAAGGAAAACCCCAAAGTCAGTTGAGCAGAATGTGCAAGCGCTCTTTTATGTAGTTTAGTGTGTATAAGTGTGTGTCCTAAGTGCTCTCTCAACAGACCAGATTGTCCCTCAGTTGAAGGAGTTAGTCCTTCTGCGGTACGAGCTATATCCTATGTACTAGCTACGTTCGGCCACAAAGACAAGTCCATAGGAACCGCATCCAGACCAGTGAACTGATCTACTCTCTCAAGGGAGGCGGTAGCTTCTAGAGAGGTTGCAGCAGAATGAGGACTGGCCAACGTTTCTTCCCTCGCCCCTCCCGTCGGGGGCGGGGTAGAAGCGCCAATAAGTCCCTCATCCCAAGCAACCGCCTCTGCACTACCATCCTTGTCACCACTAACGCCCTCTTGAAACTTAACGACCTTTTTAGGCCCGAGCTCGCTAGGAGCCGTCTTTCTCTTCAAAGCGGGGGCAGCAGAGCCTTCCGCTGCTTTCCCCTTAGGTACACTACTCGCCACTACAGGCCTAATTATGGCCCGGTCGACCGGAAGCAATCCAGCACACTGGAGGCGATCTTGATCTACTACAGAATCCGTCATACGGGACCCCTCAGGAATAGCTCACAAAGCATGGAGACGTTGCCGATACTCGGCGCTAGTAGGTGCCTCGGGAGTTCCTGCCACAATCAAAAACTATGAGTCACAAAGCTCGGAAACTTCTGGAAAAAGGAGGCGAAGATTAAAAATGCTCACTTCCTTCTATCCATCTCCTCGCAAATCCGAGAGGGCAGCGAACAAAGAACCAATCTTGCTTTATCACCGATGGTCTGGGCCACTTTCCAACAAAAAACTTAGTAGCTGGAGACGCCTCCAAGAACCATTGCGAAGACGATGCGCCAGTCGACCATCTGAAATGGAAAAGGTACCGAATATCATCTCCAGTAGGATCCCAATGCAGAAACTCTCGAAAGAGAACAAAAGTACCCAAGAGCGAAGAATAAGAGTTCGGATGCAGCTGTGAGGGTGCAAGGCGGAAATAGAATAGCAATTCCCATATAAAATCATTGGCCGGGGGCACGCACCCCGCAACGCAAGCATGTCGATTCCAAGCACTAAAGCCTTCGGGCGGCGCTTGAGCCCTTTCTCCCGATCAAGGGGCATGAGCCTCCCCCTTAGAGATATTAAACCGCAAAGATAGCTTTCTAACAGATGCGGCATCCAAGCGCGATGGCACTGAATCCGGAGGATTGTTCAAAATGACCGCATCAGGGAGCATGTCAGGAGCCACTGGGGAAGGCGGCTCACCACCCTCCATAAAATCTACGTCTTCCATCTCGGATAATATAATTGGAGAATGTAACCTCTCAGTATGACCCCTGTGCTCCGACACCTCAGGCGAACTCCCTGTCTGAGAAGGAGTCGATCCTTCGTTAGTCTCAGGCTCGCTGCCTCCGGAGCTAGTGTTGTCCGTAGATTCAGAAGTTGGAGAATTAGATGATGGCGGGGAAGCCTCGGCTTCCAGAAGTTTCCCAGTCTGTGATCTTGTTTGCATGGCTCGCTATAATTTAATGTACCGGTGTTAGACATCGTAGTAAAATAATATGTACCCCTCGTGTTGATAAAGATTAACAAGTGTGTATGCAGTGTCATGCAAAGAATGAGAGCGCGCATAGAAACACTAAAGATCTTTATAGTTCAGCCACAGTCCAGATATATGCTCTATACCGTGTGAAGGTTCTAAGTTCCCATCCGTGCAGTTATCAATGACAACAATGATACATTCATACAATCAAACAAACAGTGTATAAATCCGAGGATAGGCAGTCAGGAAATCAAAGTTCGAAGTGGCGAAAGCTGGCATTCTGGCCAAAGCACAGCACTCAACCAAGCCCCGGGGCACGAAGTTTCAGAAAACACCCGGGCTTGGGCACCTCGAAGGTTCGAACCCCTTGGGGTCGAAAATTTGAACCGCAATGGCTCGAAATTTTGAACCCCTCGGGTTCGAAAATTTGAGCCCTGGTGGTTCGAAGATTCAAACCCTAGGGGGGTCGAAGCCTCGAACCCGTCAGGGCTCGGAGATTCGAGCCCAAGGGCTCGGAATCTCGAACCCTACGAGGTTCGAAGATTCGAGCCCCCATAGGTTCGAATTTCCGAAGCCGGGCACGAGACCTCGAGCCTCCTCCGTCGCACCTCGACCTCCCTTCCCTCGACTCGACCAAGTCTTTTACCTCAGAAATTTGCAAGTCAAAGTGGTCAGGAATCAAAGTTTTCAGAACAATGGCAGTCGACGCGAAAATAGAAGAAGGAAGGAAAAGGAGGGGAGGGGCATATATATAATGAAAAGAAGAAAACCTTTCATATTCCAAGTGTAGGCTCGAAATTCGAACCTGAGGGATCGAAATTTCGATCCTCATGGGTTCGAAGTTTCGAACCTATGGCTGGAATTATCGAGCCACTACGGTTCGATGATTCGAGCCTGTAGGGTTTGAAATTCGAACCCCTCCGGTTCAAAATTTCTTATCCTCCCAAAAAAAACCTCCCTTCCACGTACGCTCATCTCCCGCCAAGGTCCCCATCGCCCAAAACACGCAATGATGGCACCATGCGGACACTCAGCTACGCAAGCACGATACCAATCCAACAGCGGTTCGCTTACAATTCCATAACGAACGAGCCCGCTAGCTTATGCATTTTCTCCAATAACTTGCAGGATAAGTCCGCAATCCAACAACCATCTCGACTTTCATTCCAAAGCACATCATGTCAAGACAAGGCGTCAAGACATACTTTTGGGGGGCAAATGTTAACCGGCCTTTTGGTCCGGTCACCAAAAGTACTCAAGACACGCTCTACTCAACCCAATCGCGTGAAGCCGGGGCCAAGGAAAAAACTCAGGAAGTGCAGAGGCAAGGACCGAAGAAAGATCCCGCTTGCAAGAACCTCGCACCTTCGCCGCCATAACGCCGTGCCGACGGAGTCAACTAGCCTTAACAAATCCTCTCACCAAAATCCGCTTCGCACCCAGTCGGGTGCGAAATTTCGCACCTATCAGGTGCGAAATTTCGCATCTCGCCCAGGTGCGAATTTTTGAAGGCCAATTGCAGGAGGCGCGAATTTCTGGAAGATAGTCCCCATTTCTACCTACTTCTACCTAACCCCCATCTAACCACTTCCTATAAATACCCCATGGCCTCACACTTCAAAGGGAGAGAATTCTAGAGCTTAGAGACCATCATAAAGCTTCATTAATGGCAACTCCTCTTTGAGAAAGAAGGAGGACAAGATTGTCTTTTTCCTTATTATTTAATATATGATAATTATGACATCATATATCACGAAGCATGAATGTAGTGAGATATCGTGAGATAGTCTCAACCTTGTAATTTCTTCCAAGTGATTAACAATATTCCAACGACTCTTCAAAGTGGACGTAGGCCCTTATTGAGGCCGAACCACTATAAATCTCTTGTGTTAATTACTGCTCATGTTTGAAATATGTTCTTGTCTGTGCGACCATATTTGCAATTCCTAGTAATTGGGAATCTTTGGTGTTTGCGACATTTTTTGCCATCAACAGGTGTTTTGGATAACAAAATAATAATAAATAATAAAATCAGGACAGATCCAAATCTAAATAAAATTCAAGATAAAAGTGGACTAATGGTTTTAGCGTATATATGACGAATAATTATGCAATTCAAAAAAATGAACAATATCAAACGAAATTTAAACGATGAACAAATAAGACAAGATTAACGAATCGGAAAGGAGCATGTTTAAAATATTAAAAGAAAACGAATCTGAAAAATGATAATTAATCGATGTATGTACCAAGGAAGATCAGCACAAATAGTAAATCTAAAATAGGAATATTTGAAATAACATCAATAATAAAAATTTATAAATATCAAAAACAAATTATAAAATGATACAAGTTTAAAATATATAAATTAAAATGTAACAACCCGGAAAATCTGAACCAGTTTAAAAATTTTAAATTGGCTATTTTAGTGAATTTTAGATATTTAAAATAAAATATTTTAAGTAATAACGACGAAAAGTGTGTTTGAATCGACGTTTAAAAATAAATATAATTAATTTGAATTATAAAAAAGGCCTAAAGAGGCGCGGCAGTCTCAAAATTTCAATTCAAACTTTGACTGACTGTACTGGGTGCAAAATAAAACGGATTTTAGTGAAACCAAAATTATTTAAATCTGTTAGTGAATATCTTTCTAACGAATTTGAAAAATCAAAGTTTCGTAGCGAAAGTCAAAAGTTATGGCCAAATGAATTTTCAGAAAGGTCGCTATAGAATTTATATAGCCCGTGAAAATAGACATTTTGCAAACGACCTCGGAATTCGACGAAACCACCTTTGTTGGGTCCGTGATGTCAAATTATTGCTAGATTTCAAATTTCATAATTTTTGAAGCTAATATGTGAGCGTGGCGAAGAAAAATGTGTTTTGGTCAATTATAGTTAAATTGGATCGACCAGAAAATGACCATTTTTCCAAACGGTCTCAGAATTCGACGAAACTAGTTTTGTTGGGACCGTATCGTCAAAACATAGCTAGATTTATTTTTCTGGAATTTTTAGAATCAGTATGTGGCCCCAACAAATTGAAATGTACGTTCAAATCAAATATTGAATGTTTTATATTTTAATTTGAAGGGAAACTGACTGAAACAGTCGAATGGGCCTACGAAACATATCCCATTGGGTTCGGAATGGGGTTATTTAGCTAGGGACGTCAGTCGTTGGGTTTGGATTGGAGTTAGTATGTGAGGAGGTGTATTTTAGAGATTTTAAAAATATATATAAAAAAAATAAGCCAATCACGTTATTTCTCTCTCCCCGCTATTTCTCCCCCGGAACCCCCCAGTCAATGGCGGAAAAGGATCTCTCCTTCTCTCCTCGATCTCGCCCAAACTACACAACAAAACCACATGCTTCTTTGGGGGTTTTTGTAGATCTAAGGCCGCTCTTCAAATCCATACAAACTTCATCTACCCTCGTTGAATATTCAGTGCGAATCATCGCCTTCAAGTTCCGCCGTTCGAAGCCCTCCACTTCCTCCCTGACGCCGACGAGCTGTCTGTTCCTGATAGCGCCAGAGAGCCCTTTCCGAGCACTGTCGCGTGGTGCAAGCTTGTCTGAGCATCGAGCTTCGGTTTGGAAGAAATCGAGCGACCTAGTTTTGAACGAAATAGTGAGGTATACGACCTTTATTCTTTTTTATAGTTTATATCACTTTAAAACGCTACGGTTTTTGATTTCACAATAAAAATCATATCTTTCTCGTTTGTTGATGAAATTCAGTGAAACAAGAGACAGTGGACTCGTGTGGACGTCTTCTACATTCTAGAAGAGACCGCATATTTTTCTGAGCCTTCTGCAATTTTTAGTGGGGTGGAACCCAATGTGAGATTTCTAATGTATAAACGATATGGAAAACAACGATGTATAAATTATATAGTCGATGTATGAGTTATATAAGCGTTGTACACCTCATGTACAAGAGTTGTATAAGTTGTACGTTCGATGTATAAGTTATATATGTGTTGTAAAAATTATGTATGCGTTGAAATAAATTGAAATGATATTGAAGTGAATTGAAATATATTTATATACGAATACATATATACACACACTCCCCTCGTCCACAGACCATGGACGATATATATTGGTTGTGATATTGTTTGGATTGGTTGATGTGAAATTTGGTGAATATCATGAATGGTTGAATTGAAATGATTGGTTGTGATTGAAATCCCAATAGGATTAGTATATGGGAAAATTCGCCTGTGTGCGAACTAGATATTGAAAATCCCCATTGTAAAAAACTGCGAGGTTTTAAGCTAGAGCGAGGAGCTATACTAGGGACGGTGCCGGTGTTAACTACCCTGCCGTTATGCTGCCGAAATTTTCAATAATATTCATGGGTTAGAATTATTTTCATATGTTGAAACTATATTCGTGTGTTGAATAGAAATTCATGTGTTGAATAGAAATTCATGTGTTGAATGAGTTCATGTTTTGAAATAAATTGTTGTACAATAAAAATCACATTTTTCTTATATCTGTCAACTATAGAAAATATTCATGTGTTGAATAAAGGACTAGAACGATAAAAATCATATTTTATCGTATGTGTGAAGTCAAAAACGTTCATATATTGAATATATAGATTGAACAATAAAATCAACATTTTTATTGTGAATATGAAGTGTGAAAAATGGTGATGTGTGAAATAAATATTTTTGATGATAAAAATATCTTTTTATCAAATATATAAAGTGGATATAGTTTTGAAATCGAAGAAAGAATTATATATATATATATATGTATGTATATATAATTAAATTAAATCGAATAACGACGCCGCTGTTCGTATTTTGAAATCGTAACTTCAAACGATTAGTGCGGGAGATCCGAGGATTTTCCCAAAATTGAAACCGTTGGATTTCTTTTGAAAAGATCTTTCTAATGATATAAAATTTGTGATGATCCAACAGTTAGATTTTCAGATATGTGTAAATCAAATCTGAAGAAAAACAGCGCCACGACCGCGTTATGGCCTGAAGTATCGTTTGAATGAATTGGCTATTTTTAAATAAATAAAAATAGCGATAAATCGTGATAAAATATTATAAACGATATGGAATGGAAATAAACTGAATTTGCTCGGTTTATGTGATTTTTGATGGTTGAATATGTTTGGTGTGAAAATTACATTAAAGAACAGAATTAGTGATATCGAATAATTTAACCATTGAAATGAATTGATTTGAAATTCTAAATATACGTGAATTATTTGAAAAGGCCGAGTTAATTCTCATTTCAAATAATTGATCGACAAGTGAAAGTCGAAGATATGAAGACGGTGCAAGACCGATGATCTTCACGTCGAATGGAGGGGTGCTACTGATGCTCATGATAGGAGTAGCTACCTTGACGGGGCTGAAGTAGTAGCCGTCCGGACGTACATGTTGATTGTACGGATATGCGAGGTATTGAGTGCCTCCGGTTTTGTTCAGACCCAGAACGAACTTGTAAATGGACTATGTGTCTGACGTTGGGTTTTGTTCTATGCTGATTGATCTCTATTAAATATATATCTGTTTAGCGGCAGAGAATTTATTCTCTTGCTTAATGCCCTTCTCTGAGATGTATGAGCTCAGAGGTTATATATCGATAGAAATCATTCGCATGGAGTGAATTGCCTGTGTGGCATGCCTAAGTGGCAGATGATCAAGGCTTCTGTTGAAAAGCAAAGTCTTGTGGTTGATGATCAAAGCACGGCCTGTGTGGCATAGCTTTGTGTATAAGGTGAATTCGCGAGCCTCACACCCCGGTATGGACCAGAAACGGGAGAAGGATCCAGGGAGGACATGCATTTCCTTCTAGCTAGGGTGGTGTCAGTGACCTTCCAGCCTTGACATTTATATTATTTTCACCTGTGTGGTTGTTGCTGTTGCGAGGCGCCTCGAATATATCGGTCGATTCGGGACCAATGGAGTCAGTGGGCTCATTTATGCCCCAAAGGGCGGGGAAACGCAGTGTTCAGGCATTTTAATCCACATTGGTGGACCGACCCTGTGGCTCTAAAGGGTCGATGCGTTCTGATCCTGAGACATGCGCTAGATTGTCTCGAATCGGTAAGGACTATCTTTTGCCTTAGTTCATGACGGAAATCCAATTTCCAAATACGATATTGTGCGGTTTTGATTGTATATATATATATATATATATATATATATATATATATATATATATATATATATATATATATGGCGACATGATATATGGTTCCCATGCCGTCTATGATTGATAGATATGATTGGAATTGTTTTTGAAGCATATATACACTAGCAATAATATCAAATGATTTGTTTTGCTCGTATCAAGCATATTTTGGCCATTATAAGGTAAAACTCTATCCTCTGGTTTGTGTTGCATTGCGTGATGGGAACTGAGTCTTATAATGGCTTCATTTTTATAAAAGCATTGCGATGTTTAAAAGATTATTTGTTTTAAAGCACTGGAAATCCAATGGAGTAAACCCGTTCCGCGAAAGTGGCGTGGTCCTTTGATTTGCCATATTGTGAAATGTGTTAAGTAGATTTCTCATACCAGTCCCATGACTGACTCGTAGTTTGTTTCACTTGCAAACTCGGGTGCCCCTTTTTCTTCATGGGCAGCCTTGTATTCAGGTTTTAGCAGGCTCTTTCTGGATTGATGGAGCTGAAGATGGATTCTATCATTTATCTCTTTTTATGCTGTTCAGCTCCTATTGTACATATTATGTCTTGTTTTCCGCTGTAGACATTTATGTATAGCTGAACTGTATTTGTACTAAGTATGATCCTATATATTGTGTAACTATGATGATTATATTTATCCAGTGTATTCTATTGTACATTATCTGGTGTATTTATTTATTTCTGTTCTGTTATTATCTGTTTATGTATTATATTCCAAAGATTACCCTTGCATCGTCCTATCGGGGTTTGGGGTCGTCACATAAAATTACAAGGATAAATTCAAATTTAAACAAATAAACTCGATTACATTATACCCTAACTAGGATTTGAAATTACAATTATTGATTTTCATTATTCAGTATATTCATATCAAAACAAATTCATTTGTTATAAAATCCAAAATAAATATAGAAATTAAATCAAAATAGTTATTTCATAAAATCCTAAAACAGTATATGTTTTAAATCATAAATCAATATTTTTTTTTCAATAAAATCCAAAGAAATAAAATAAACAAACCACAAATTTAAATTAAATCAATAAATAAAATACACTAAAATTTGAGGTTGTCACAATTTAGGTCCAAATCAATTTTGGAAATGGTCGCTATGGATGCAGTTCAATGGCTGATATTGGAAACCAAATGTAGGGCCTTAATAAAACTATTAAAAATATAAATAAATTATGATAAATCATAATAAGTGATTTGGAAAGAGTTTTAGGGAAATTATTCCATGATTTGAAAGACAAATACTATTTTTGCCTAAAAATGCTCACTTTAGCAACTACGTTGAAATTTAGGCTATGAGCATGATGAGTTGATTAGAGGCTCGTAGTGAATAATATCTTCTGGAAAATTGTTCTTGAACCCAATCATAAAAAGGAATAATTTATTAAAGGAAAGTTAGAAAATTTTTAAATTAAGAATTAATAGTTGAAAGAGCCCATAATGAATGAGAAATTACATTTAGGGTTTATAGTGAATATGGCTTTAAATAACGGTTGTTCTTTAACCCAGGAAAGACAAGACTAATTTCTAATACTCGGTTGAACATGGAAGGTTGATTTTTGAGATTTGAGAATTATTTCCAACAAGGATTATTGAAAACCGTTTTCTAAAAGAGTGAAAATTTATTTAAGAAATTATCCTGGATTGGAATGAAATGAAATTATGTGTGCGCATTTAATGCATGATTATAAAGATACGCAAGTTATTCGGAAAGTCCGGGTTTTACCCATTCCAAATAATTATGACGACGGTTAAAGTCAATAATGAAGACGATGGAAGACTAGGGATCTTCACATCATTCGAAACTGCTATTGATGTCTTGATTGAGCCGTACACCTAAGACAACGTAATAAGTGGTGGCAGTGTAAAATGTACATGGAAATCCCCTAGATATGTGAGGACCTCTCTCCTGTATTGGATGTATGGAATGCGTAATAAGGTGCCTCCGGTTTTGTTTAGACCCAGAACGGACTTGTAAACGGATAGTGTCTGACATTGTATTGTGTGCTATATTCGTTGATCTCTGCTAAATATATGTCTGTATAGTAGAGGAGAATTTATTCTCCTGCTTAACTCCCTTCTCTGGGACATACGAGCTTAGAGGTTATATACTGGCATAAATCAATGGTATGGTTTGGATTGACAATGTGGCATGCTGAGACGCAAAAGATCAAGGCTTTTGTTGAAAAGCAAGGCCTTGTGGTTGATGATCAAAGCACGGCCTTAACTAGCATAGCTTTGTGTATAACGTTAATTCGCGAGCCTCACACCCCGGTATGATTCAAAAACGAGATAGAGACTATATGGAGTGCATGCGTTTCTTTCTGTCTAGAAGTTGTGTCATGGTATGGAGCCCTGACATTTTTACTTATGTGCATGTTGGATTATGAGGCGCTTCGGATATAGAGCCGACTAAAAGGATCGAGTTAAAAGTCCGACAGGACCGGGAAACGTATTGTTTAGGAATAACCAATCCTCAAAAGTAAGAGAGGACCGACCCTGAAGATCCATGGGTTGCCCATAGGTGTGATCCCAAGACATGTGCTAGAGTGTCTCCAATCGATGAGGACGATCCCTTTCCTCAACTCATAGACGGAATCCAATTTCCAATCCATGACTTTTTAGTTTTAGTCGTAAACCTATGTATGGCGATATAGTAGGATGGGGTACTTTGTCGTCTATGATTGATACATTTATATTTGAATTTGTTTGCCCCACTATGCATTTATAGTATATCAAAATGATTTCCTTTAAAGCGTACCAAGCATGTTTGGCTATTATAAGGAAAAACTTTATCCTCTGGTTTGTGTTTGCATTGTATGATAGGACCTGAGTCTTATAATAGCTTCATTTTCCAAAAAAAAAAAAGCATTGCGTTGTTTATAAATTGTTTTATTTTACGGTATTCGCGGGAGTAAACCCGTTCCGTGACATATGGCGTGGTCCGTGATTTACCCTATTTTAAAGTAAAGTTTAATAACTGTTTTTATCTCTCATACCAGTCCTATGACTGACTCAGAGTTTATTGTCTCTACCTAAACTCTGGGTTCCCAAATTTTCCACACGGGCTGTCAATAGTTTGGTTTTGCAGATTAATTATTTTCACAGGATCCTGGATAGCGGCTGTAGCTATATTCGGAAAGCTTTGCATCTTGTATTGTTTTCAGCCGTGTTAGTTGATGTATTTCCCCTGTGTATAGTATTTATACATTTTATTTCCGCTACTATGTAAATTATTAATCTCTGATATTATTTCTCCATTGTGTGATATTTATTCATGCCCTGAAATTCTTGTACTCTGATGTATATTGTTGCTAGCAATGAAAAGTTCTCTAGGTTCTGCGTTTGGATGTGTCAGGTTCGTGTCGGGAGTGGTATCAGAGCTTTGGTTTACAGAGCTCTAGAACAAGGCACATCAGAACTGAACGAGATAATTCATCAAAGGATAGAATTAGTAACATTCTATTTAAGAATACTCATTAGAGATAGGATCAGTAGTATCCTAGAATGAGAAAACTCGTTAGAGATGAGATTAGAAATATCCCAGGATGAGTCAAGAGTTATGTGTCCATGAGAAGATGTAAGTGTGACCACAACGTGCACATAGTATTTTATTTATTTATATATATATTATAGGTATTAATACAATACAATTAACAAACATTTATGGAATTTAATAATCCATGAGTTACCTTGGCTTTTTATTTTTTTTATATTGCTAAAAATATTTGAATTAGTTTAACAGGATTTCTCAGTGATTTTGGACAGTCGACAAATTCTGAAATGCCTTAAGATTTAATAGAAAGATGTGTATTCACGATTTTGGAAAGTGAATGTACGAAAGTATTAGTTGTTTGTTTTTAAATGATTTGATTTAAACCTGCCTTCTAATTTAAATTTCTTTGCTTCAAATTCGTAGAGATGTAAGGTTCTGCACCTAGGGTATCCCAAGCCCCTGCTCGTTCTTTCTTCCTCGACGTCGGAGGGGAGTTCATCTTACAGTGTTGGTGATAGTCCCATGATTTATTTACAAACCTGAGATAGTATCTATGGCCTTGATAGTACTAGCTCGCCCGATAGCTCTGACATCTCAACCGAGAGCTCAGACTCAGCGGATATTTCCATGGAATCAAATACTCCAGAGTCCGAGGACTCAGCTGATTATGGCGGACGGATGTTGGAGGATGATGAGGAATTTGTTTTAGAAGGTTATGGCAACATAGTCATGAGAGACCCCATTCCTGAGGAGGATGCGATGTTTTTAGACCCACCCCTCCCAGTTTTAGATGCGCCCCCGGCTACGAAGAGATGGTGGGTATGATGGCTCCTAATCCTGCTCAGCCCTTAGGACCCATTGCTTTGCCCTTCCCGGATCTTGTTCAGGAACCATTAGCAGAGGGGGAGCCGCTAGTTGCTCCGTTACCTATAAAGGATGAGGAGTCAATCGAGGAGGTTCCATTAGTGGATCAAGATGAGATGGAGGAAGAGATGGAGGAAAAAATGGAAGATGACGAGAATAATGACGATGATTGACCTCTTCTTCTCCCAGGCTTCAAGGAGATTCCTGAGGAGTTGTCCTTATTAGGGCCCTCTATGTATAGTTCCTGCTCGGAGCAGTGATATTAGTTATCAGTCTAATATATATCTAGGTAGGGGTATTGGTGCTCTAGTCCCTTTTTGATGCAATGGAGGCACGATATGTATATTTATATATGTATATTTTGGGTATGTATAATTTGGACATGTGATATTTTATAAGCCACCTCAAGTACGTAGTAGTATCCCGGTGAGCATTAGATATAGGCAGATAGATGCATATACATGGTTTATACCTTAAGTGACACATCATGCTAGGGTATACGTTTTTTTTATGATATAGTTGATCTTTTTGGTGATGTTTCACTATGTTGTTATATATGATGTGATGATGGCCGTTGGCCTTATGTTATGACTTGTTAGTATTGTTGTACATACCTGGATATATGTGATTTATGACTACGCAGCATAACATATATCGTGAGTTATGAACTATCCATATGAGCCTATCACAACTTAGTGCTTATGTGAAGAAAGCCTTAAGAGCCCCACATACTAAAATAAAAACATGGACACCTTATTTTTAGTATGTGCATATACATATATTTGTTGAGCAAGTTATGGCCTTAGCGTTGAGAAGAGAAATAAATTGCATGCCCGACAAATCGGTGTACCTTAATTAGTTGGTTACACAATTTTATTATATATATATAGTGTGACTACTGGGAGTGATTTGGATGCAATGTGATGGTTTTTCCGTATGAAATACAACGTACACTGTAGGATAGCAAGTAATAAATTATGAACTATACCACATAACATACTACCGAAGATTGCATAGCATATCATTTTTTTATTGGCATTTGGCACTTATATGAAAAGATTGGGAGTACCGTTCAAGCAACATGCTTGTATGGCGAGGATTGATTTACAAATTGAACTGAAGATTGACTATGGGCTTAACTACATATAAAGGAAAAATGACAGGATTAAACAATAAACCCTACACAGGTCGGGAGATGACAAAATACACTTCTCTTTTCCGTTTTAATTTTTGAACGGGGGTTTGAGGGCTTATAAATTATTGTGGGTGTGCACATTTGTTATGTATGCGATTTATTATTTATTGGGTATCTAATGCAGACCTATAAATTTTTCAGACCCTCCGCGTACAAAGGAGGTTATGGCGAATTTTTTTAGAAATTTAGGGTATTAACCAAATTTCCGAGAAATTAAGAAGTTCTTAAAAACCGAAAAGTTGAAGAACGAATGTATGGATGAAAGTTGACTTGGTTAGTTAAATAATTTTCAGCTCCATTTCTTTTTTGGGACGAAAAAGCTTTAAGTGGGGGTGGTTGCAACAACCCAGAATTTTAGAACCAATTTTAAAGATTTAATGAAAGCTATTTTGACGGGTATTAAAGAGAAAATGACTATTTTTGCTAAATAAAATTTGAGAGTAATTTTAAAATTAGATTTTATGTTTTATTTGCCTTAAAATAAACTTGGTAAAATTTTTAAAACGATCTAAAAATCCAGAATTTGAAAACTTGGTTTTTAAATTAACACATAGACTTTAAAAAGTGAGATTTGATAGGAAGCTCAGAATTCGACGAGATAAATTTTTTTGGACTTATAATGACAAATAATTGTTGAGTTCCAAAATCCACGTCCAACAGAGTCAGTATGTGCTCGTGCGAAGCAAAACCATTTTCTCTAAAACAAGTAGTTGGTTTACAAAGGAACATTATGGAGACGATCTCAGAATTAGATTCCGTTTTTTATTTGGATTTGTATCAACCAATAATGGTTAAATATAAAAGGCCATAATTTTTGGAGTTAGAATTTGAGCGCATAAGAAGAAATGGTAAGCTAAAATCGCATTTTTGAGCATTATTTAAGCTTGTTTGAGAAATTAAACGGAAGGTCAAACGAACTCGGAATTCGACAAAACTTGGTTCGTTGGATTCGTATGGTCATGTATTATCTTTTATTATGTTTGTAGAGCAAACGGAGACAGTTTGCAGTTGAGCAATTGGAGAGAGAGAGATAAAATTCCTACGTAAACACTCTTCCTCCTTATAACTCTTCATAATTTCCTTTTTCTCTTCATAGCACTCTTCCAAATTAATGGCCTCTTCATGGAACACTAGCCCCTCATCTCCCTCCCTACCTCATGCAGGTACCCCCCCCCCCCCACGCACGCACGCAACTCCCCTTTCACTCCTCTTCTCTTCCTCTAATCTCTTCAATACATGAAAAGGTGCTATATTTAAGGTTCCTAACCTCTTGTACTGGCCTCTACCTCCTCCTTGGTGAACCCTATGCGCTCCGTACGCGTTCCAGGCCATTCTAACCCTATTTCTTCTTCCGGACAGCGGGTATTTCAGCTCTGGGAGACTCCAGTCAACCAAAACTCCTTCATTTATTGCATCTTACACTTGCTAGAGTGTGTACCAAAGTTTCCACGAAGTTTCAAGGCATTTGGAGCTAAAAAGGCAGGATTTTTAGGCGGTAGCAAGCATTGGAAACCTCGGATTCGAAGTGTATTGTTTTCTCGGTGGTTGGGGGGAGAGATTCTTGCTTTAATTGGCGTGTTAAAGTAGTTTAATTAATTATGAAAAATTAATTCGTTAAGCATATTAAATGGTTAAGGAATACGGTAAAAATTGATAGGTTGCAAGTTAGAAATTTGCACTGCGCCATCATTATAGTAAACATATCATGTAGTATCCCTTGGAGTTCAACACATGAATTCCTCATAGATCATTTGCATTAGAAGCGTAGTATGAATTTGTGACACTCGCATTTCGTACTACGTGGAAGAACACTTGTGGCGCCGTGAATGGCATTTAGTAGTTAAGTATTTATTTATTTATTTGACAAAAAGGTTGTGTTGCTTGTAATAATGAAAATGAAACTAAAAATGCATTTTCATGTCAAATGGCTTGTTTAGCCTCACCTATTTGGATAAAATCGATATGATAAAATTAATGACTCATTAAATAGTTGTTTGATGGTTTAAAACCACACACTGGTCAGGGATGATATTGGTTTACACATCTCCTTGGTTTGTAGTTCGCATGTTAATCGTTTGGTTAAACAAGTGAAATAAGCCTCAATAAAATATATTGAAGCTTATAGAAGAATAAAGTCACATTGGATGTCCTTTGAATGTATTGGATTGATATGAGAATTTTTGCATGGATTGGTTGAGTTTCATTTCAGTTCGGGATAAAAAGGCATATGTTAATAATATAGAAATATGAAGTGAAAACTGAAAATAATTTCGATGTCCAATTTTGGATGGATGCATTTTTATCGAAATATAGATGAATAGCCGTAACTACGATGAATGATTTTGAAGTATTTTCAGTATATTTTTGGCCATGCAAAGTATTTGAATTTTAAATGAATAGTAACTTTTTAAAAGTGAAGTTCGGTTAGAATATGTAGTTAATGTTTTAGAAGAGATTTTCTTTCGGAAGTTACTCATTTATTTTTATTATGACTGTAAGGAAATTTGGAAGTGATTGAAGAACTTTCGAAAAATAATATTATTTTATTCCTTAAAATAATATAAGAATGGACCAAATAGCGAATTGTTTGAATTTGGAAATGAATGACCAAAATAATTTAGTTTTATTAAATAAAGAAATTTAGAAATGTTTTTGATTTACTTATAAATTATAAAATCAATTCGGGCTTGAATAGAACGTGTTGCGCAGCGATAGTTCGTGAGCGTCAACCCGCAATTTAAACCTGACATAGCGGAAGATCCCAACATCGGATTCTCCTTAAACCGGAACCTTCGGGTTCGAATCGAAATTATCTTTCCAATGATTATAAGTGGTTTAAATTGAACGGTTAGATCTAAATTTAGGTCCAAATCAATTTTGGAAAAGGTCGCTATGGATGGAGTTCAGTGGCCGAGATTGGAAACCGACTGTAAGGGCCTTAATAAAACTATTAAAAATATAAATAAATTATGATAAATCATAATAAGTGATTTGGAAAGAGTTTTAGGGAAATTATTCCTTGATTTTGAAAACAAATACTATTTTCCCTAAAAATGCTCACTTTGGCAACTACGGTGAAATTTATACGATAAACATAATGAGTTGATTAGAGGTTCGTAGTGAATAATATCTTCAGGAATATTGTTCTTGAACCCAATCTTAAAAAGGAACAATTTAATAAGGAAAACTATAAAATTTCCTAGAATTTATTAAATTAAGAATTGATAGTTGAAAGAGCACATAATGAATGAGAAATGGCATTTGGGTTTTTTATTGAACATGGCTTTAAATAATGGTTGTTCTTTAACCCAAGAAAGATAAGACTATTTTCTAATACTCGGTTGAACATCGAAGGGTGATTTTTGAGATTTGAGAATTATTTCCAACAAGGATTATTGAGAACCGTTTTAAAAAAGAGTGAGAATTTATTTAATAAAATATCCTGGATTGGAATGAAATGAAATTATGTGTGCGCATTTAATGCATGATTATAAAGATACACAAGTTATTCGGAAAGTCTTGGTGTTATCCATTCCAAATAATTATGACGGGGGTTAAAGTCAATAATGAAGACGTTGGAAGACCGGGGATCTTCTCATCGTTTTGAATTGCTACTATTGTCTTGATTGAGCTGTACACCCAAGACAAGGTAACAAGTGGTGCAAGTTTAAAATGTACTTGGAAATTCCCCAGATATGTGAGGACCTCTTTTCCTATATTGGACATGTGGGATGAGGAATAAGGTGCCTCCGGTTTTGTTCATACCTAGAATAAACTTGCAAATGGATTGTGTCTGACATTGTATTAAGTGCTATATTCGTTGATCTCTGTTAAATATATATTTGTTTGGTGGTGGAGAATTTATTCTCTTTCTTAACACCCTTCTCTGAGAACTATGAGCTTAGAGGTTATATAATGGTAGAAATCAATGGTATGGATTGACAATGTGCCATGCTAAGATGAAAATGATCAAGGCTTTTGGTGAAAAGCAGGGCCTTATGGTTGATGAACAAAGCACACATTTAAGTAGCATAGTTTTGTGTATAGCGTTATTCTGCGAGCCTCACACCCTAGTATGAGTCAAAAACGGGATAGTGGCTGCAAGGAGTGCATGCGTTTCTTTCTAGCTAGAAGTTGTATCATGTTATGGAGCCCAGACATTTTTATTTATGTGGATGTTGGATTGTGAGGCGCCTTGGATATAGAGCTGACTAAAAGGCTCGAGTGATAGGTCCGATAGGACCGGAAAACGTATTGTTCAGGAATAACCAATCCTCAAAAGCAAGAGAGGACCGGCCCTGAAGATCCAAAGGTTGCCCATAGGTGTGATCCTAAGATATGTGCTAGAGTATCACGAATCGGTGAGGACGATCCCTTGCCTCGATTTATAGACGGAATCCAATTTCCAATACGTGACTTTTTGGTCTTAGTTGTAAACCTATGTATAGTGACATAGTAGGATGGGGTACTATGCCGTCTAAGATTGATACATTTATATTTTAAGTTGTTTTCCCCACTATGCACTTATAGTATATCAAAATGATCTTCTTTAAAGTGTACCAAGCATGTTTGGCTATTATAAGGCAAAACTCTATCCTTTGGTTTGTGTTTGCATTGTGTGATGGGACCTGTGTCTTATAATAGCTTCATTTTCCAAAAAAAAAGCATTGCGTTGTTTATAAATGGTTTTATTTTACGGTATTCATGGGAGTAAACCCATTCCGTGACATACGGCATGGTCCCGTGATTTGCCCTATTTTAAAGTAAAGTTTAATAATTGTTTTTAGCTCTCATATTAGTCCCATGACTGACTCAGAGTTTATTGTTTCTACCTAAACTCTGGATGCCCATATTTTCCACATGAGAAATCAGAAGTTTGGTTTTGCAGATTGATTATTTTTCACAAGATCCTGGATAGCGGCTGGAGCTATATTCGGAAAGCCCTTATCTGTGTATTGTTTTCAGCCGTGTTAGTTGATGTATTTCCGCTGTGTATTGTATCTATACATTTTATTTCTGCTGCTATGTAAATTATCAATCTCTGATATTATTTGTACGCTGTGTGATGTATATTCGTGCTTTGATATTCTTGTACTCTGATGTATATTGTTGCTAGCAATGAAAAGTTCTCTAGGTTCTTTGTTCGGATGTTTTGGGGTTTGTGTCATATATACTCTTATCAGACCACAACCCTAATTTGGTTCACGAACGAGAAGCAGGAACACATGAAAGGGATGAAGAATCGACCGTAATTCTTATGTTAAGCGATTAAGTTAATTTAACATTTACTCCAGAGTTAATTACTTAATTTTATTATTAAGGGATAAACTAATTTTAATGTTAAATCATCAGAGGTGGAAGCAGAGGTTTGTCGGCCTTCATTTTATTATTTTGAAGCTAACCGGCCTGTTAGGCCTAATCAAAGTAATTAATTTTGGTCAAACCATTGATTAGAGAATTAATTATATAATTAAATTATATAAACTTTAAATATCAATAACTATTGCATATCTTAACGAAATCAAACAAGCCATATACCGTTGGAATCATCGTGACAAGTACTACATCATGGAACAGAATTGGACATGTTCGAAATCAATTGGATTTTTCAATTAAATTAAACGCTTGTTTAATTTAACTGAATGAGTCGTTTTAACTACGAATCGAGTCAAGGTGAGTTAAACTCAATCAGTTCTTACCACTTATATGTTATATAAATCAGCTTTTATAATTGTGTGTTATGGTTGCTAATGGTTGACTGTTTTTTTATATATGCATATATTGATAGAACCAATGAAATTAAATGTTGTTTAATTTCAATTAAAAACCAAATCGCTATTTTCATGATTGGAACCAATTGAGGTGACTTACCTTATTGGTCACGTTTATAAAATAAACGTGCTTAATTTAATTGTTTTGTTGTGTTAAATTTTTACTTGAGATAACATATTTGGATGTAGGGAATAACAGGTTGGAGAGATCCAACTGGATTCTTCACCAATAGTTGTTAATTTTTATTATATCATTTTATATGTTAAAATGTGAATTTATGATGAATGGATTGACAAGTTGGAGAAATCCAATGGGATTTCTTAATAATAGTGATCTTATTTATCAATATGATTTGGGGTGTTCATTTGGGTATGAAATTGGTTTATATTGCATGGTTTGGTACTTCAGCAGATATTTACATCTTCAGTGCTGTTGATTAAAGGAAAGATTTTTGAAATCGATATTAAATCGATTGTGAACGTTTTCAAAGTTTTTTTATTTATTTAAAATACAATATTTATTTTCAAAATAAACATCGAAAATTTATTTATGTTTTTAAAACTTTTTAAATTATAAATTTATGGAAATTCCAAGATGTTAATTAAATAAATGGTTAAACGGCATAAACTAAACGAAAATGTTAAAATGATAGCAAAGAAGAGTTTAAGTGGCATAAATGGAGTTTTTAGAGATTTTAAATTATTGAAATGGACTAGCAGAGTTGGAAGTGTATGGGGATTGAGTTAAAAAGAATTGAATAGTGATTTTTCGTAACTAATGAACGTTTCCTTTAATGTTGTTTTAAATATACGAAATGTGATTAAAATTGGTTTTCATGAATGAGATTAGCAAATAAATGGAACTGAAATTGAAATATGAATATTTGGCATAAAATGTGAATTGAGACGAATGCTAAATAAATGTGATTTCAAGGCAGGATTGCCAAAAGAGAATTATAAATGGAGATACATAAAATTGTGTTATATGGGGAGAGTGTGAAATGGATTTGTAAAATCAAGAGATTTGTCGAATTAGAATTTAATTGACAAATGGTTTAAAGGATACATGAAGTAAAAGAATATGTTATTTGCAAATTATTTGTAAATAGAAAGATTTTATAAAGCGAATGGTTAAGATTTTATAAAGGGAATGGTTATGGATTTATAAAACAAATGGTTATGGATTTACAAAATGAATGGTTATGGAATTGTTAAATGAAAGGAATTGTACTTGTAAATGAAAGATAAAGTAATTCGTTGTCCCTTCCGGGACATCCGATAAAATTGGAACGATAATGAGAAGATTAGCATGGCCCCTGCGCAAGGATGACACGCACAAATCGAGAAATGGTCCAAATTTTTGAAAAAAAAAACATTTTGATATTACTTTATATAGTGTCAAAATCACTTCACATGAAAGATTCTTGTAGTTCTTCTTTCTAACGGCGGCATCATCTTCCTCTCCCCATCCATCTTCTTCTTTCGCTTTTGACCAGGCTTTCCCTTTGCTTCCCTCCCGTCCCCCTAATCCTCCTCCCCAAGTCCATCCCTCGATTGCACAAGCCTCACGCGATAATCCTTCAATTGATCCTTCATCGGTTATTGGATCTTTGAAAAAGTCTTTGGCGGATCTTGCCAATGATAACATTCACGTATTTCCGAAAAACATGAAACTTACATCAAATTCCTTAGGTCCCTCTAATGTCGATTCAAATACTTTTGTTAACGATGCCATTCCTAATAATCCTATAGTTCCGCCGACAGTCTTTCCTCGTCCTAATCTTGTCACTCGTAATTCTGACCCGTCTAATTCAGCTCCTCATAATGACATTTCGTCTAATACTTGCTGTTGGAATTCGTAAGTATTGAATGAAATATACTTTTTCCATTAAGCGAACAGGTGCGACTGTTAAGTGAAAGGATGTGACTATTAGAAGCATGCTTTTCCGCGAAAAGACACTTTCGAAAAGACGCTTCGTGAAAAGACGCTTCGCGAAAAGACACTTCGTGAAAAGACACTTCGCGAAAAGACACTTCCTTTCACCAATGGTCATATTTCCCAACGGTCATATCTCAGCGAAAAGACACTTCGCGAAAAGACACTTCACGAAAAGACACTTCGCGAAAAGGCACTTCATTTCGCCAAACGGTTACACTTCAGCGAAAAGACACTTCGCGAAAAGACACTTCTTTTCATAGAAAGAGATGCGTCTGTATGATGAGGTACGAGTACGACCATTCGAAAGAGATGCAATCGTACGAAGAGGTACGGGTGCGACCGTTCAGAAGAGATGCGATCGTACGAAGTGGTACAGGTGCGACCGTTCAGAAGTGATGCAGATAAACTATAAATAAGGAGGAAATCTGATCACTTTCCTCACTGAATTTCCAATCCAAACTTCCTTCTCTCTTCTTTAATACTCTTATAAATAATCACAGAGTGACATGCTCATTACAATCTCGTGCAGAATACGTCTGTTGTATCTTGGGAGAATTTTGAAATAAAATTCTTAAGGAAATTATTACGACAAGCCTCAGACATCATCGAGTTAGACTTCTAGTTTATTTGTATATTTATATACATTATTCTATGATCTCTCATTTTTCTATGTTGTGCTATTTCTTAAAATAGTATAACGTTGTTGTTGTAAATTGATTACAACATACTTATTGCGAATATTGAGTTCCAGAGTAGTGGAAATTCAACTTATAAACTTGTGCGACGAGTTTAGAATTGATTATTCTCTGTTTTGGTATACTAGACGTATAACATCTTAAGAATTTTTTTTCTGTTTTCTTACTAAAACAGAGATGGCAACAGTTGAATTGTCAACAAAGGAAACAATGCCATCTTCTGAATCTGTATGTTGGAAAGAAGCAATCCAAAGTGAGATTGATTCAATTCTAAGTAATAAAACTTGGGAAATTGTAGATATTCCACCTGGAATAAAACCAATTGGCTGCAAACGGATTTTCAAGAAGAAAATGAAACCCGATGGCTCTATCAATAAATATAAAGCCAGAATAGTAGCCAAAGGATATCGTCAAAAAGAAGGTGTAGACTTCTTTGATACTTATTCACCGGTTACACGAATAACCTCAATAGGAATGCTAATAGCAATTGCATCCATTTATAATCTAGAGATTCATCAAATGGATGTAAAGACAGCATTGTTAAATGGCGATCTCGATGAAGAGATCTACATGGAGCAAGCAGAAGGTTTCATTTCAAAAGGAAATGAAAACAAAGTCTGTAGATTAGTAAAATCATTATATGGACTAAAACAAGCTCCAAAACAATGGCACGCAAAATTTGATAATGTCATGATGAAAAATGGTTTTCATATAAATGAATGTGATAAGTGTGTTTATTGTAAACAAGTTGGACAATCATATGTAATGATTTGTCTATATGTAGACGATATGTTGATATTTGGTCCGAATACCCAAGTAATAGAGTCCATAAAGAAAATGTTAATTAACAATTTCGATATGAAAGACTTAGGAGTTGCAGACGTTATTTTGGGAATCAAAATAATGAGAACACCTAATGGAATTGAATTATCTCAGTCACACTATGTAGACAAAGTGATTGAAAGATTCAAAAACTTTGGGATTAAAGAAGTACAGACACTTTTTAATCCGTCAGAAATACTGCATAAAAACACTAATGAAAGTGTGATGCAACTTGAATACTCTCGTGTAATAGGATGTCTAATGTATCTTATGAACTGCACGAGACCAGATATAGCTTATGCAGTAAGTCGATTAAGCAGGTATACAAGCACTCCAGGAAAGGAACATTGGAAAGCACTAATGAGAGTGCTATGATATTTGAAAAATACTACAAACTATTCCTTACACTATGGAAAATATCCAGCCGTATTAGAAGGATATAGTGATGCAAACTGGATTGTTGATTCAGAGGAATCAAAATCAACAAGTGGTTATGTATTTACCCTAGCAGGGGCAACAGTGTCATGGAAATATTCTAAATAGACATGCATAGCTCGATCCACTATGGAATCAGAGTTCATTGCATTAGATAAAGCTGGTGAAGAAGCAGAATGGCTTCGCCACTTTTTAGAAGATATCCCATTCTGGCCTAAACCTGCACCGGCCATATGCATACACTGCGATAACTAAGCAGCATTAAGTAGAGCGCATAATTTTGTGTACTATGGAAAGTCACGACATATTCGTAGACGCCATAACACAGTTAGGCAGTTACTCTCAAATGGAACTAATTCCATAGATTATGTGAGAACAAATGATAACCTATCGGATCTGTTTACTAAAGGTTTATCAAGAGAGAAAATTGACTGCGCATCGAGGGGAATGGGTTTAAAAGCCTAAACCAACAAGAGTAATCTTATACGGAAACCTATCCTAGCGACTGGAGATCCCACGGACTAGGATCAATAGGCAAACCAGTTATGAATAACTCAAGACGTAATGCATTTTTGGACACAGTCCTACTCCATTCCTATGGTGCACAATATAAATGCATGCCTACAGAAGTATTACAAGGTTAAAACTATGTTTTTTAATGATAACCATATCTTGAAAATAAAAAAAACAAGAGGGGTATAGGTAGGATACTCTTAATTGTTGCGATCACCTATGTTAGTGTGAGCTGGGTCGGCTCTATGAGAATTTTAAAAGGCTTGAATTCTCTATAACACTCGCAGAACCAGAAAATGTTCAGGACCAAAATGAACACAACCAAGAGATTGGATGAGAATGGAATCAATGCTTTGTAAGACTTATTGTTTGGATATACAATAAAGGCTGACGGTTCAAGATGAAATAATTTACCGATTAGCCGAGTAGACCCGATAAGTCTTAACTAGGGAAAGTTCAAAGTGAAATATCTACTTATCGACGATAAAACATTATTCCATATGTACTCTGTGATATTTCGCTTTGTGTGGGGGAAAAGAATATTATCATTCATGTGGGGGATTGTTGGAATTCGTAAGTATTGAATGAAATATACTTTTTCCATTAAGCGAACATGTGCGACTGTTAAGTGAAAGGATGTGACTATTAGAAGCAAGCTTTTCCGCGAAAAGACACTTTGCGAAAAGACGCTTCGTGAAAAGACGCTTCGCGAAAAGACACTTCGTGAAAAGACACTTCGCAAAAAGACACTTCCTTTCACCAACGGTCATATTTCCCAACGGTCATATCTCAGCGAAAAGACACTTCGCGAAAAGACACTTCACGAAAAGACACTTCGCGAAAAGGCACTTCATTTCGCCAAACGGTTACACTTCAGCGAAAAGACACTTCGCGAAAAGACACTTCTTTTCATAGAAAGAGATGCGTCTGTATGATGAGGTACGAGTACGACCGTTCGAAAGAGATGCAATCGTACGAAGAGGTACGGGTGCGACTGTTCAGAAGAGATGCGATCGTACGAAGCGGTACGGGTGCGACCGTTCAGAAGGGATGCGGATAAACTATAAATAAGGAGGAAACCTGATCACTTTCCTCACTGAATTTCCAATCCGAACTTCCTTCTCTCTTCTTTAATACTCTTATAAATAATCACAGAGTGACATGCTCATTACAATCTCGTGCAGAATACGTCTGTTGTATCTTGGGAGAATTCTGAAATAAAATTCTTAAGGAAATTGTTACGACAAGCCTCAGACGTCATCGAGTTAGACTTCTAGTTTATTTGTATATTTATATACATTATTCTATGATCTCTCCTTTTTCTATGTTGTGCTATTTCTTAAAATAGTATAACGTTGTTGTTTTCAAATTGAGTACAACATACTTATTGCGAATATTGAGTTCCAGAGTAGTGGAAATTCAACTTATAAACTTGTGCGACGAGTTTAGAATTGATTATTCTCTGTTTTGGTATACTAGACGTATAACACTTGCAATCCTACTTTACCCGAATCCTCTAAATCCATCCCAAAGCCAATTAAATCTGATTTTGCGTCACTCTTTAAATCCCTTCCTCATAACGCTGGATCATTCAAGTCAATTCAATTTGACATTCTAAGGGTTGGAAAACGTCGGCCGATTCCTGATCTGGTCAAGGAGGCTGGTATGAATTACTGGAATGATTATTTAGTTGGATTCTTCTTAGATGAAACGTTAGCATGCATCTCTATGGTGAATTTTTTGCGTAAATATTGGAAACTACACGGCAAAGTTGATATCAAATCTGATGTTTTTATTTTTTTCTTTAAATTTTTGAATGAACAAGACAGAGAGAAAATCTTGCATGCTTATCCCATCTTTATCAGAGGTAGAATGTTCATTGTCACTAATTGGGATCCCACTATTGGTTGTTCTCAATCCCAGATTAGAAAAGTTCCGATCTGGATTCACCTTCATCGAATACCACTATTGTTATGGACTTTATATGGTATTAACTACCTTGCTTGTCACGTCGGTAGGCTCATATGTTTTGATGAGAGCATAGAAAAATTGCAACGTTTTAAGTACGCAAAAGCTTTAGTTGAAATCAATACGGACTTTGAATTAGCTGATAGTATAGAGGTGGAAGAACTGGGTGTCAATTGCCTGTCGATGAAAGTGTCATATGACTGGAGGCCATCTATCTGTACAATTTGTAAAGTGTTTGGACATCGAACTACTGAATGTGAACATAATCCATGTAATGAAAGAGTCAAGGAAGACCAACATTATGACACAAAAGAAGATAATTATGAGAACAATGGATTCATCGCAAAACAGTACTAGAAAAAGGGGAAAACAATATCAAGTCAAAAGGAATGGCATGATGCGGTTACAAAAAAGAAGCAAATATGGGTGAATAAAGATCATGGTGAGCAAAATACAAACGTCTATTCTTCTGTTGGAGAAAACAAGATAACTGAGTCAGATGATTAAAACGTGAAGTCAAAGAATTCAAATGATAAGGATATTCTTATTATAGATAGTAGTGGTAAGGTACACATTAGTGGTGAATCCAAAACTGTTAATAATATTGTTGCTGAGGAAACATCATTTGAAGGAGTACTTAACAAATCTGCTTAGGACAAAGGAAAACAGATTGTTGTCGCAAATGAATTAGTTAGCGAGGAATTCCAATTGCAAGATTCTTTTTCTGTTTTGGAGGATGTGTCAACAATGGAAAGTTGCAATGCATCAACTTCTGCTACTTCTCTTAATGGTGATTTCACCTCTTCAAATTTCCGCCCACAAATGAAACCTCTTTTTTTAAAGTCCTTCCGAATTCTTCATTCAGCTATAAGCTAAATTTGTCAACTCCACCTACATCTCCGTATTCCCATTTACCGACACCCCTCACATAATTCTCCCACCACCCTTATCAAACAGTGAAAACACTTCTTCCACGCATCCTGAAGACACTACTTTCTCTCGTGGTAGCGAGAAAAAGAAAAAAGGCTAAAAAGAAAAAAGTTCAAACTATTATCAATACAGAGATTGATGACCTAAATGATGGAAAAGAATACTCTCCCAAAGAAGTCATGCCGTTTGGAAATAACAAAATTTCGTCCAAAAGATATACAAGGAAACATCCTACCCCTCTCGTAAATCCACTTCGACAATGATAATGCATAACATTTCATTTTGGAATGTAAGGGGTTTACATAGGCAATCCAAACAAGGAGATATTAAAGCTTTTATTAGAGATAACAATATTCAGCTTATTTGTCTCTCAGAAAAAAAGTTGGACCTGAATTTAACCTTGAAAGCTGTTTCTTTTACTGCAAATGGATGGAATTTCGAGCACAATCTAGCGGATGCTAGTTATGGCAGACTCTTAACGCTTCGGAATCCCTTTATCTTTCAAGTGACTAAACTTGCTTCTTCCGATCAATTCATACAACTCAAATGTTCTAGTCTCCCAACAAATTCTTGTTTCCTATTAACTTCTGTTTATGCTCAAAATAGTCTTTCCTTGCGGCAAATTTTTCCTGATAGTCTTACTTCTTTTAGCTCTACCTTTATACCATGGATTATCGGTGGTGACCTTAACCGCATGTATTCCTCATCTCAAAAATCCGGTGGTTGTTCCCTCTCTATCAAAGACATTTCTCCTCTTAACCAACCTTTAATCAACTCCTGTCTCATTCCGATTAGTAGCATTGGTTTTGATTACACTTGGACCAATAAAAGTAAGTTCGGTCCGCCCTCTCGCTGTAAACTTGATCATATCTTCGTCAACATCTGTTTTCTTAATCGCTGGCATTATTCCTATTATCATATCCTTCCATCCTCTCTTTCTGACCACTGCCCTTTGCTCTTTAGATGGGGAAGTGATAGTGCAATTAGCAGGAGGTTTTCCTCTTTTAAGTTTTTTAATTTTGGACAAAACATGATGATTTCTCTAAAATCATAGTGCAGGTTTGGTCGCAAAGCATTATTGGTAACCCTTTGCAGAAGCAGTTGTGAAAGTGCAAAGCCTTAAAACTGCATCTCAAGTCCTGGTCAGCTCACAATTTCGGTTCTGGGTCAAAGCGTTCTTCCCTGGTTAGACATGAATTATTTAAAGTTGAAGAGCATCTGAACAAATATCCTGATAATACTAGTCTTCTGCAAGTTTAAGTTTGAACTGCAACAAAAACTTAGAAGTACTCTCGATTTGGAGATTCAAGGGCTAAGGCAGAATGCATATTTTAGAAGAGAAAAATACTCACTACAACAAAATTGTTTTTTAGCGACACAAAAGGGTGTGTCATTTACGACGCTTATGCGACGCTATTTTTAATAGCGTCGCATAAGCGTCGTAAATGACACACCCTTTTGCGTCGCTAAAAAACAATTTTTTTGTAGTGACTTTGACAGGAATACTAAATACTTCCACAATTCCATCAAAATTATAAAATCTAGACAATCAATCTTCTCTATAAAAGATATGCATAGTGTAGTTCACACTTCTGAGGATGGGATAAACGAGTTCTAGTAGAGTATTTCACGTCAATCATGGGTTCTCCTTCTGGTCCACTCAACGTGCATCCCCTTTTTAATATCCTTATGCCTTCTTTATCTGATGAGCAATCTCAAAACATTATTATACTTATTGATGATGCGGAAATCAAGGAGGCAGCATTCAGATTAGACGCTAGCAGTTGTGGTGGACCCGACGGATACAAAACCAATCTTTCTTCATTCAACAGTGTTGGCAAACCATTAGTGATGATCTTATTACTGCACTTCAGTTCTTCTTTACGAATAATAGACTTCCCACTAGTCTTTCAGCGACTACTATTGATCTTATCCCCAAGCTCGATGACCCAGAAACTGTAGCTAATTTCAAGTCAATATCTTGTTGTTATATTTTGTACAAGATAATATCCAAGATATTGGCAAATAGACTTCAAACCGTGCTTCCTACAATCATTTCTAATAATCAATCTGCATACATTAAAGGTAGATAAATAAGTGACAACATAGAGATTACCCAAGAGCTTATTTATGGTTATAAGAGGAAAAATATATCTCCATGATGTATGTTCAAGCTTGATATTGGAAAAGCTTTTAACTCTGTTTCATGGAATGCTATTTTAGCTATCATGTCGCGCATGAACTTCCCAAAGCCGTTTATTGCATAGATTCATACTTGCATTTCATCACCTTCATACTCCATTAGTCGCAATGTAAATTTACATGGTTTCTTTAAGGGCGCTAGGGTAGTCAGACATGGTGATCCGATTTCAGTGTATTTGTTTATTATCATCATGGAACTGTTAAACTCTTTAATCTTGGAGCAGGTCAAGAAAGGTAATTTGGAGCTACATCCCAAATGTAAGAATCCTTTAATATCTCACCTTCTCTTTGCCGATGACCTAATCATTTTCACAAAACCAACTCTTTGAAATATTCAATACATTTTTGATACGCTTTCCCACTTCTATAGTATTACAGGTATGCAAATTAATACTAGTAAATCTCACATATTAATTGTTGGCTTGTCACTATCAAAGAAATTGGAGATTGTCAACTTATCTGGTCTTGCGCAATTACCTCTTAATTCGTTTTATCTAGGGATGCCTTTAATTACTTCGAGAATCACCAAAAATCAATATGTTTCTTTATATGAGAAGATCATCAGCAAATTCCAGCAATGGCCTTCATGCAAGCTCACTCAATCTGGAAGGCTTACCATCATCCAATCAGTTGCTAATGTTATGACAACATACTAGTCGCACCAGTATATGCTGCCAACAAAGCTCATTGATATGGTTACTAGTGCATTAAACAAGTTCCTTCGGCATGGAGACTGGTATTCTAAGCAGATGATTCCTTTTTCTTTCCACAAACTTTACAACGTAAAGAAATATGGTGGCCTTGGCATCAATAATCTTTTATTGTGGAACAAAGCAGCCATTTCAGTTTATTATGAGAAGTTGTTTGCAACTGATAAATTCTTATGGGCTTCATGGGTACACAGTAATTTGATTGGTAAAAGGAATTTTTGGATGATGCCGATTCTGCAAAGTTGTAGCTGGAACTGGTGTAGTATTCTAAAGCTAAGAGACACTTTCAAAACTTTTATTCATTGTAACTACAGAAGCATTCCTAGTCTCTCCTTCTGGCATTGTCCTTGGGCAAGGCCATGTCTAATTTTGAGTGAGATTATGGACTACAATGTCATGATGAATTATGGTATTCCACAATCAACAATTGTTTCTGGTTATATTCAAGAGGGTAACCTCAACTTGCCATATACTAGCTCTACTTCTTTGAGAACACTATGGAATGATTTATCGGAAAACTTCAATTTCACAAGTGATAAAGCAATGCAATGGATGTGCAAAGATCATTCAACACGTCTGGTATATATCTATTATTCTCACATCGGCAAAATTTTCCTTGGTATTTTAGAATTTGGAATTGTGGGAGCTCGGCCAAAGAGAACCTCCTTCTTTGGAAGATTATGGCCAACGCTGTTAACACAAAAAGCAAGCTATTTTCATTTGGCATTAGCCAAGATGATGTGTGTGTACTGTGTAAGTCAAGCGATGAAACAAATTTACATATGTTCTTTGAGTGTAGATTCGTGTACCGCATATGGACAAGGCTTTTAGCTGCTGGAGGTTTTCATCAACCCCCTTCTCCAAGTCAAATAGAATGGTACAATATTTTAGAGCTATAAGATTGAAAAATAAGAAGACATGTATGCTTCTTAAATTATTGAAGAAGTTTATTTATGGATTTTGGATGGAAAAGAACAATCGCATTTTTGGATTGGGGGCTATCGATGCTGATTAGTTGTGCGTGCAAATCTTACGGAGGATGATTAAAGCAACATATATTTCAAACTAATGTTTTCTTTCGAATAGAGATGCATGTATTAGTTACATTTATGTTATTGTATAGTTTTTCTACATGAACTTTGTATTATCCATGTAAATAATAATAATTTTTTACTTGTCTTTCAAAAAGAAATAAATGAACTTGTAAATGGAAGGTTAAATGATTGCGCAAAGGAATGGCGAAGGGTTTTGAAACGGAATCTGTAATATTATTTATAGAAGTTAAGTTGAATTATTTTATTTAATTTTGTGAAATGATATTTAAATAAAACTAGAATTGATTTGTGAGATTATAAAGCAATATAATCATTTTAAGGTATTAAAAGGGAATATATTGTGGTTTTTGAGAAATTGGAACTTGTTGTACGCTAGTTGAGTTGGTTAATTTTCGAGGTGTCAATCAGATGTTGGTTTCGAACTTCCGTGTTGGTACTGAGAGATTTATTCACTTTCTAATTTACAATGAGGAGCCAATGAGTAGAAGTGAGATGATAATTGAATATTTTTATATTAAATAAGAAGGGGAAACATTTTTCGAATTAGAAATTTTATTTTTTAATTAATGACTAGTTAATTCAAAAGGATAAATGATGCTGAGTACCGAATCAGTAAATTTATTTTATGTTATGGATGAATAGTTGTTTATTTGATAGTTAAATAACCGACGGTCAAATATGGCCTGTACGATTGTTGGTAAAGAAAGACCGGGATCGAATTCATATTCGAAAACCATTTTGAACCAACGAATACGTAAACATGGAAGATGCTAATTGAAGACGGAGCAATTGAAGATCGTGATATTCATGAGTGGAAGAACAACTTGTTGAATTTCTTTGGTTAACTACTAGAGGTATTTCAATAATAATTCTTTCGTGATTGGAATCATTGGACTGCAAGGACTACTCACTAAAAATCCATAAGATGATACTAGGATGTGGTAGGGGGGTGCCTTCGGTTCATCTAGTTCTTGGATGACTTGTATGGACGGAAGTCTGACATAGTATTTCCAAAGGGATTACGTACATTGATTTCTTCAAATGTACCACAGATCTTGGCGGAGAAAGGCCTTTCTCTTAGCCTATTAATTAGCATTTTAGTGGACGTCAATTACTGATTTTCTAGCGGATCTGACAATGTCGCATTCAGAGTGAATGTTGGCCAGATGTTCTAGAATGATAATTATAACCTCAATCCTCATCAACCAGGAGATGGTATAAAGTCGAGTAGGTCGCATGGCTATTTGAGTCCCCCCTATTAGGGTGTAATGTCACCATCTCGAGAATATTCATATTTTCTCTTCTTTTCGCTTCTATATCTCCCGGGAATAGTTATGTTGCTAGCAACCGTATGTGACAATATATACGGAACAAGCCAAGTGAATGGCCGGTCAGGTTTAGCCTGGCTTGCAAGATGTTCTTGTTGAACCCAATGTATTCCTTTCTAGGGATATAATGTTGGAAGGTGGTCCTATGCCTTGCCAGTTGGAATCCAACCTCCAATAAGAGCCCATGGTTTTGATTGTATACTATGTTTGTGGATCGTGAGATGGAAGCGTTCTGCTAGATTGTTATTTATTTGTATCTAGACATTATTATAATATCAGAATAGATATGATTTTAAAAATGCTTTAGGTTATCATAAGGTAAAAACCATATATGTTTATGTGTGGATTGGTCTAACGATTATCCTTTTCTTTCGAAAATATTTTTGACTTTAAAATCAAGGTGGATGTTGCTTGTAAACTTAGTGAGTTTCTCACTCTGGTTCACTAGACTGATCCAGTGTTTGTTATGCTGAGGTTAGACTGGGTTTTACAGGTTCAGGTAATCAGATGTAGCGAAGAGACAAGATGTAGGGGTTCAGACGTATGATATTATACAATATTTTTTCCGTTGTGTGATTGTATATAAGGGCATATTATTATAACTATCCAGATGTGTTGATATACTCTGATGTTAGTAAGGTTTTTTCAAGCTCTCAGTAAAGATTTATTTCTATACTATGTTTTGCACTGGTGCGGTGTGAGACTCTGATTCTGATGTGTTTCTTCTTCTTATCTTCTATCCTAATAATTCTTTCTTATCTCACGCTCTAATCTTTTTCTCTTTACTATCTACTTTTCTGTGCAATTTGAGTTGACACAGATTGTTAGATGTTGGCTTAAACTGTACGGAAAAATTGCGTCGTTACAAGTGGTATGAGAGCTATTGGTTTAGTAGTAACCTTGGCTCTTTGGTCCAACTCGATAGAGATGGGGCTAGTAATCACCTAGATTGAGTTGAGTGTATATATATGAGAGCGTATTTGTAAATTTTATATGAAAATGTTTTGCATTGTGTTGTTTGATCGGTTCAAGTGTTGAGAAGCAATGACGTGGCAATGGATACAATATTGATTTATAGAGAGGGTAAATGACATAATTTTACCCAAAATATATTTTTGTATAGAAAGGAAATAATTTTATCAAATTATTGAGATATTAGCTTTTTTGTTGATTGATTGAATGAAAGTCAGATTGGATTATAAAATTTGAAATGGTTCGATATAACTAGAAAAGATTTCACAAATGGTATTTGTGAATGAGAATTTAATATGAGATTGAATGCATCCGGATTTAACTTAAAAATAAGTTAAATAAAATTTGAAAGGAAATTGAATGATTTTTGGAAAAAAAATTGAGAGTTTGGATTTCAAAATGGAAGTAAACAAATTTGAAAATTATTTGGTTAGTTGAATACGGAGATGTGACTTAACTTAGTTAAGGGAAGTTGAGAATGATATTGAAAATAAATAAAATTGATTTGGAATTTGAAAATTGAATTAGTAATAATTAAATAGAAATCAATAAGATATTAACCGATTAATGTTCAAATATTTTAGACCAAAGTAAATATTGAATGTAAATTCAATTGATTTGGTTTAGTTGGTTGTGCATTGGTTGTTGACTGGTTATTGATTGTGTATTAGATTGTTTGAATAGAAATAATCAACAGTAGAATAGAGTTAAATGAATTGGAAACTAAATTCCAGTATAATTAAATTCAAATGAAACCAAATATGAATTGAAACTGGATAATTTAACCCTATGTTTGCATATGAATGATGTTATATGTTTGATATGGGAATTTGCTGAGTTATTCTGGTTAATAAATGAGGTATTATTTAATATTACATATAATAATTACTTATATGTTGAACTGAGTTAAGTATATTTGCTAGAAGTCCATAAGTATTAAGTTTATTTGCGTAGATTGCACATAAGTTGAGCAAGTATGCTCAATAGCGCTCGTAAAAGGTACGCCGACATGTAAATATAAATTTTGGTTTTTGAAGTTTGTTTTCCGACCGTGTGGGTCGATGTAAATATATTATTTGTTCCTGAGATATCATAGATGTCACTCCGTACAGGAAGAGTTTGCCGAATCTTTCCGGGAATTTAATGTGTTATTTTTTTTTTTATATTTTTGAAAATTTAGGTTAACAATAATGAATTGGTTTTCGATTTAATATAAATTGGATTTTTGAATATAATGGGTTTGTGACAATTTTTTCCTTGGTAATTTTAGGAACAAAATTCTCTTAAGGAGGGAAGAATGTAACAACCCAGATTTTTGGGTCATTTAAATTTGAATTTTTAAATCGGTTTTAAATATTATATTTGGAATATTAATGGATTTTAATATTGAATTCATTTCTTCAAAATGAGGTTTAAGCGTTAAATTTATATTTAATTTAAAACGAGCTTGTAATGGCACAGTAGTTCGTAATATTGAGTTTTCAACTTCAATTGAATATATAAAATCCGTTTTAAGTCGGAATTCTATGAAACAAGAAATGTTTGAATCTTGTTGATTATAGTTTTCTAATTAAAGAGAAAAATCGAGATTTCATGTTATAGATTGTTAGTTATGTCCAATTCAAACTTCAAAATAGCCGCTATGGAAATCATTAATAAACGATAACATTTGTTTAATAAATTTAATAGGGTTCTTATATAATTTGGATACCGTTTTAACTCGGAATGTTGATACCGAGTTGTATAATCCATATTGGTTTATATTTGAAGCTATATATATTTTATCTGGATATACATATTTGATAATAATAATTTATCATTATTTAATTGGATTGTTTTAGCAGGTTTTCAGCATCAAGTTGGTGTTTGGACTGTCCGTTCTTTGATGCATGTTGTTTTTTGTGCTTGTTCACTGTACTAGTCTCTACTCTACTTGCCTTATGTTGGCACTAGGTAAAGCTATGGCTCGCAGCTGTTGTTATTAGCCTTTGATGATCTCTAGGATGGTGAACAAGTATCAGGCTAGCCTCCATTTGGTATGCCACATTTTATGGCAATCTTGAATGCAATTTTATGATTATCATACTTGGTTTGAATTTCATATGTCATGTTTTGGATGTAAATATGTTCTTCTGCCATTTGGTTGAAAATGCCCTTGTTAATGTCATGTTACTATTTCTACAGTGCACTACTATGCTCCGTTTCTCTGCAATATTGGCTTGCCCACGACTCTTGATGCAACGACCGGTATTCTACACATCATAGGATTGTAGAATATTTATTTATTTTCCGTATGAAGTCGTATGGTCATGTAACTTTGGGAAACATCCATTAGAGTCATTTCCCATGTTCGTGATTTTTTTCGATTTTTAAATGACCATTTTGCCCCTAGTTGGTACTGTTTGGGCCATAACTTTTGATTGGAAAGGAATTCTGACCTGAAACCACTTCCATTAGATTCGTTTGATGGTTTACCTTTCCGTAGAGTGGTCATAATAGCCAAACGGTCTTACCGTTTGGGAGATATGGCTGAAATAAGGTTTGGAGGGTGAAAAACTGCTTAACCGGGCCAAATCGGGTGATTAGTGAGTAGGCCCATAACCCATTTCGGGATTAGGGTTATGGGAAAGCTGAAATGAGATAGAAGATCATTCCATTTCAGTTTTCTAGCCTTCACTTATCACCAAGGAACCCTAAAAATGGCCTCTAACCTCTAAATCACCTCCAATTCACCTTTTGGTCAAGGATTTGGCTTAGCAACCTCTAATCAAGGGAGATCTACACCAAAGCAACATTGGAGCTGCTGGTTAGCATCGAGATTCACATCAAATCAGAGATTTATTTCAGATCTTAGTTTATTTTGTGGCTAAGGTGAGTGATTTGCATAGTTTGCACTAATTATGGCTAATTAGGGGTGATTAGTGTTAATTAGCGAATTTAAGCATGATAAAATTCGAGAAAAATGTTCATAAATTCTTAATGATGTTTTAGACCTCTGATATGAATTTGGGTTAATTTGGTTAAGTTTTGCTGATCCTATCATTAGTTTCACCTAAACATGCTTAAGGGGAAATGTGGGATTTTGGGTATATTTGATCCATTTTATCCTATCATATTGATGTTTTGATGTTTGTGGTTGATTATGCATGTTGCTATGACTATATGAAATGCTTTGTGATTGATTTCAATAGTTCGAATGGTCGAAAACGTCGTCGAATGGCGTAAACACTTGCTGGAACAGTTTCAGAAAACAGTGCAGGGTTCAGATCGGATCAGATATGGGGCTCGGATCAGATATGTTGAACTGAGCAAGGAATCTGATCGGATCGGAACCTGACACTTGGGAAAATTGGCAAAAAGGAAGGCCACGCTAACTGGGATCGGATCGGATCTTAAGGGAAGGGATCGGAGCGGATAGAAAAGGATGGATCGGATCGAAGCGCGTGAAGGATGACGAGGCGGATCGAAGCGGAAGCAGGGACTGGAGGAGAGGCACCCGACCCGACCTGGAGTGAAGTACCTGACCCGACCCCAGAGGAATACCCGACCCGAACCACACTAGAAGAAGGCCCGACCCGAACAGATGGAGGATACCCGACCCGAACCGATGGCTTGAGGAGGAACCCGACCCGACCCAGTATTGACCAATAACCCGAGATGCAAAGGTAGTCCAATATGGAAAGTTAGAGCTCAGGATCCAGTTGGGAACCAATGAGTTCACTTCATGGTTGGACTTTGCTGCGGGACGTGTGCTAAGGAGTTATCGACGTTCATAACTTCGATTCACCACTAAAAATGAAGGATGGCTACTTATCAGTGCAGTAGGGTCATTATGACCTGAGGGGCAAGGTGATGGTAGCAAGACTACGTTATTAGTGCAGTAGGGTCATTATGACCTGAGGGGCAAGGTGATGCATAGTAAGACTATGATCCAGTGCAGTGGGGTTCTTGTGACTCAATGGGGCACAGTGGACATAGTAAGGATTGGTAAGGCTATGAGCCAGTGCAGTGGGGTTCTTGTGACTCCATGGGGCAAAGTGGACATAGCGAAAGATTAGTGGCTACGTTATCAGTGTAGTGAAGCCATTTATGACTTCATGGGGCAGAATGATCGTAGCAAGTTATGTTGGGTGATCGAAGTGGTGAACATCGTATGCTTTACGCACTGAGTGAGAGATGTGAGGATGGATGTTATGTTTGATTGTTTGCCATCATTATGACATGCACACCTTCCCCACCTCCGTATCTTTACACTGTTTAATATGATACCTTAGAGTGTTGTACAGTATGTAGTGCTAACTCTTTGGTTGCAGGTCCAGGTTCAGGTATGTTTTAGTCTACCTGTTATTGTTCACTTTAGATGCTTATCGCTCATACCAGGCTTTATGTCTGACCCAGACTTTTATGTCTCCTCTTATTACTCTGGGTGCTCACACGAGCAGACTAGAGACAGGTTAGCTGGTGGTGCGCGAGTAGCAGATTCGGAGGCGGGCAGGAGGCTTCCACGTATGATATATATATACACATTCTCCCTGTGTCGTTGGTGGTCGCTACTTGGGCATTAGTAGTGTACATCATTTATCTCACTTTTGCTTTGAGACAGTTTGAAAAGTTGTAATAAGCTGTATTTTGGATTTCCGCTGCTATGATGTTTAGTTCTGATTTTCAGCTTATGCACTATCTCACCTGTTTTATGTCAAGTATGTTATTATTATATTTTATTCTATGCGCTGTGAGACATTCTACAAGTTCTCGTATGTTCATTTCCTTCTTCCCTTTTTCTTCTCACGACCCGTTCCGTGCTAACTGGACATGTGTACAACGCACTTTTGGAGTAAATGTCGGTTGGTGCGGGGCGGGCCGTCACACTTGGTATCAGAGCTCTAGGTTGCGTAGTTAACCTATGGAAAGACACCAGGGAGAGATAGTACGTATATGAGAGCGCGTATTTGTGGTTACTTTGGTTTTCAAAAGCTATGTATATATATACTATTAGTAGTATAAGAATGAAGTCGCACTGCACTAGCACCACTATGGGGTCGTTAATCGTTTCCCTTTTTCAGATTGACGATGAGCCGAGACACGAGGGGTGCTGGTAGAGGGACCAACCAAGGGAATGCCGCTGACATGAGGGCAATGTTTACTAACCTCATGAGAGACATGCTTAGAGAAGTGCAAGGGGCAGTTCCCAATCCCGGAGTTGGTGTTGGCCCAGTAGTGCAGGCGCCTAGGGTCGATTTCGCCAAGTTGTGCGAAGATTACACCAATCTTGGTGGAAAGCCGTTCCACGGAACGGAGTCGGCCACAGATGTTCAAGATTGGATGGATAGCTGTGATCGTATCTTTGATGACTTGGGTCTTGAGGATGCGATGAAGAGAAGGCTAGTGTCTCGTCAGCTGCAAGGGCGAGCGATAAATTGGTGGAATGCCATTAGAACAGCTACTCCAGAGGATCAGGTTACTTGGGATCAGTTCAAGGCTCGCTTTAGCGAGAAGTTCATTCCAGCTGCCCAGAAGTCAGTGTTGTTTAAGAGGTTCTTGGAACTCAAGTAGAATGGGAGGGCAGTTTCTGACTATATTGCTGAGTTCGACACTTTGTCGAAGTATGGACTGTCTCTCATTGATACTCCTGAAAAGAAGAATGAGAAGTTCATTACTGGTTTGGATGGATACTTGGGGGAAAGGCTTATCAACCACATCGATGAGACTTTTGAATCGATTGTGGGGAAAGCTTTGAGGTCAGAGAGTCTTTACCCTAAGTCAAAGACTGAGGCTGCATCTACAGAAGGGCCAAAACCGCAAGCAGGCGGTGGAGGCAAGAATAACTCTCAAAATAAGAGGAAGCAGGACCAATCTAAGGGTGGCTAGAAAAAGAGCAAGAAGGATGTTGAGTGCTTCAGCTGTGGAAAGAAGGGCCATTATGCTAAAGAATGTCGGGCCAAGCCAGCGGAAAGGAAATGCTACAACTGTGGTCAAGTGGGACATCATAAGGATAAATGTCTGCAACCTCTTAAGGAGAAGCAGATTGTGAAAGCATATGCTATTGATGCTGTTCCTTCTTCGTCGAATGCCCCAACTGTGGCGGAGAAAGGAAAGAATGTTGTTATTTAAGGCATGCTTTCTATTTATGATGTACCAGTTCGAGTTTTGTTTGATACTGGGGCTTCCCGTTCCTTCATATCTAGTGACCTGGTAGATAGGTTGGGACTGGAACCCAAGATAGTCGATAGACCATTGGTTGTGACGAACCCGTGGTGGTTCGACTAGCCTTAGTATGATTTGCAGGAATTTGGTCTTATCGAGTCATGGATGTATGTTTATTTGTGATTGCTTTGTTTTGGGCTTTACTGGGTATGGCATTATATTGGGAGTCGATTGGCTCCAAAGATACGAGGTGGTGGTAGACTGTGAGGGCTTTTTGGTGACAGTGAGGGCGGATGATGGGCGGAGGGTAGTGTTTGGTAGTCTACCTAGTGATGGGGTTATGGCTATTTTTGTAAATTCCCTCTACATCCCGCAGGATGAGTTGTCAGATGTGCCCGTGGTTGGCCAGTATCCGGACGTCTTCGAGGAGGTGACCGGGCTTCCACCACACCGACAGATTGAGTTCCATATTGATTTAGTGAAAGATGCCAGACCTATAGTGATGCCACTTCGTCGTATAGCACCAAGGAAGCAACGAGAGCTCGGGGTGCAAGTCAGCAATCTTTTGAAGAAGGGATTTATTAGAAGGAGTGTCTCCGAGTGGGGAGCACCAGTTGTGTTTGCCACTAAGGCAGATGGTTCCCTTCGTTTGTGTGTGGACTATCGCGGGTTGAATAAGGTAACGAGGAAGAATAAGTATCCTCTACCACGGATAGATGATTTGTCCGATCAGCTGGAAGGAGCTAGAGTGTTCTCCCAGTTGGACCTCACGACAGGATTTCATCAGCTTCGAGTAGCAGATGAGAGTGTTCCGAAAACGGCATTCAGGACGCCGTCTGGATTTTATGAGTGGTTGGTTATGCCGTTTGGGTTGACCAATGCACCAGCCTACTTTGTGGATCTTATGAATCGAGTATTCAGAGATCAGTTGAATAAGTTTGTTCTTGTGTTCGTAGATGATATCCTTGTTTACTCAAGGACAGAGGAGGAACACAAGGGACACTTGAGGATAGTGATGGAGGTGTTGAGGAAACACCAATTGAAAGCGAAATTCTCTAAGTGTCATTTTTGGAGAAGGGAAGTGAGATTCTTGGGTCATGTTGTTTCAGAGAGTGGTATTGCCGTGGACCCTGCGAAGGTGGCTACGGTACAAGATTGGCCTACACCCAAGAATGCAACAGATGTAAGAAGTTTCTTGGGATTAGCTGGATATTATCGTAAGTTTATCCAGGATTTCTCCAAGATTGCAGCACCGTTGACTCAGTTGACTAAGAAGAATCAGTCCTTCGTCTAGGACGGAGTGTGTGAGGATGCCTTCAAAAGTCTAAAGGAGAAGTTGACGCGTGCGCCAGTGTTAGTCCTTCCTAAAGGGAATGAAGAGATGACGGTATACACGGATGCTTGTGGTACCGGACTGGGTGCTGCATTGATGCAAGGAGGTAGGGTTGTAGCTTATGCTAGTCGACAGCTAAAGCCGCATGAGAAGAAGTATCCTACCCATGATTTGGAATTAGCAGCGATTGTGTTTGCGCTGAAGATGTGGAGACACTATCTCTTGGGATAAAGATTTGAGTTGTTTACCGATCATAAATCGTTAAAGTATCTCTTCTCTCAGAAAGATCTAAATCTCCGTCAGCAGAGATGGTTAGAGTTCTTGGCTTCGTATGATTTTGATATCGCATACACACCTGGGAAAGGTAATGCGGTAGCCGATGCCTTGAGTAGGAGACATGCCAGCATAGGGGAAATGTTTCTTGAATGGAAGAAACTGGAGTATATCGCGGGGTTTGATTTCAGACCAAAGTGCGAATTGGATCCAGTCATGCTAGCTAGTTTGGCGATCAGACCCACTTTGATAGAGCGGATTGGTTCCAGTCAGAGGGGCGATCCTAATCTATTGGAAGTCATTTCCAAGTTAGAGATGAACATCGACGGTGAGGAGATGAATGTGTATGGGCTTGATCGAGATGGATGGCTTCAGAAGAATGGAAGACTAGTTGTGCCCAACGTGAATGGTTTGAGAGATGAAGTGCTTAGAGAATGTCATCACTCAAAACTGACTATACATCCCGGTGGTAATAAGATGTATCGAGACATGAGACAGACTTACTACTGGGAAGGGATGAAAAGAGACGTTGGGAAGTTTATATCCAAATGCATGAATTGTCAGCTAGTTAAAGCCGAGCAAAAGAAGCCTAGTGGGTTGTTGCAACCTTTAGAGATTCCTGAATGGAAATGGGAGAAAGTCTCAATGGATTTCATCGATGGTTTACCAAGGACTAGATCGGGATACGATAGCATTTGGGTAATTGTGGATCGATTGACTAAGAGCGCAAGATTTATACCGGTCAAATCGACCAGAACGGCAGCCAAGTTGGCAGAATTGTATATGAAGTGGGTAGTGAGATTTCATGGAGTACCCAAAAGCATTGTGAGTGACAGAGACCCGTTGTTCACTAGTGGGTTTTGGAAAAGCTTACAAGAGGCTATAGGGTCAGGTTTACATCTCAGTACCGCATATCATCCCCAGACCGACGGTCAGACGGAGAGGGTGAATCGTATATTGGAAGATCTCTTGCGAGCTTGTATATTGGACTTTGGTGGATCATGGGATGACCATTTGCATCTAGTAGAGTTTGCATATAATAATAGCTACCAATCCAGTATCGGTATGGCTCCATATGAAGCTTTGTACGGAAGACCGTGCAACTCACCATCATGTTGGATAGAGACTGGCGAGAAGTTTGTGCTTGGGCCAGATGTGGTGAGGGAAACTTCCGATAAGATTAAGATCATTCAGCAACGAATGAAAGCTTCCCAAGATAGGCAGAAGAGTTAAGCTGATAAGAGGAGAAGAGACTTGAAATTCTCCGTTGGTGACTTGGTGTTTGTCAAGATCTCTCCGTTGAAGAGTGTGATACGATTTGGCAGGAGAGGCAAGTTGGCACCAAGATTTGTTGGCCCATTCCCTGTTCTTGAACTAGTCAGGAATTTGGCATATAGAGTTGGCTTACCAGAGAAAATGGCGGGAGTTCACAATGTGTTTCATGTTTCCCAACTAAGGAAGTTCGTCCACGACTCCGATGTGACTATTTCACCTGATCAGTTAGAGGACTTCGAAGTAGAACCCGAGGCGGTTGGGAACCGCAAGCCGATTCGTATTGTGGGGCACGATACGAAGCAACTTCGAAGGAAGGCGGTGAAGCTAGTCAAGGTTCAGTGGGGCGAGAACGAGAATGATTGTACTTGGGAGACAGAGGAGAGCATTAGGAAGGCATATCCAGAACTCTTTGCCTGGTAAGATTTACTTTGCAATTTAGTTTTCCGCATGCTAGGATAGACTTATTTCATTTGTTTTGCATGTTTGATGGTTGTTTTATGGTTGATAGGCATGCGGGACCTTTGTGCGTGCTTTGAATAGGGAATTTCGGGGGCGAAATTTCTTAAGGGGGGGAGAGTGTAACGACCGGTATTCTACACATCATAGGATTGTAGAATATTTATTTCTTTTCCGTATGAAGTCGTATGGTCATGTAACTTTGGGAAACATCCAATAGAGTCATTTCCCATGTTCATGATTTTTGTCGATTTTTAAATGACCATTTTGCCCCTAGTTGGTACTGTTTTGGCCATAACTTTTGATTGGAAAGGAATTCTGACCTGAAACCACTTACATTAGATTCGTTTGATGGCTTACCTTTCCGTAGAGTGGTCATAATAGCCAAACGGACTTACCGTTTGGGAGATATGGCTAAAATAATGTTTGGAGGGTGAAAAACTGCTTAACCGGGCCAAATCGGGTGATTAGTGAGTAGGCCCATAACCCATTTCGGGATTAGGGTTATGGGAAGGCTGAAAAGAGATAGAGGATCATTCCATTTCAGTTTTCTAGCTTCCACTTATCACCAAGGAACCCTAAAAATGGCCTCTAACCTCTAAATCACCTCCAAATCACCTTTTGGTCAAGGATTTGGCTTAGCAACCTCTAATCAACGGAGATCTACACCAAAGCAACATTGGAGCTGCTGGTTAGCATCGAGATTCACATCAAATCAGAGATTTATTTCAGATCTTAGTTTATTTTGTGGCTAAGGTGAGTGATTTGCATAGTTTGCACTAATTATGGCTAATTAGGGGTGATTAGTGTTAATTAGCGAATTTAAGCATGATAAAATTCGGGAAAAATGTTCATAAATTCTTAAATGATGTTTTAGACCTCTGATATGAATTTGGGTTAATTTGGTTAAGTTTTGCTAATCCTATCATTAGTTTCACCTAAACATGCTTAAGGGGAAATGTGGGATTTTGGGTATATTTGATCCATTTTAACCTATCATATTGATGTTTTGATGTTTGTGGTTGATTAGGCATGTTGCTATGATAGTATGAAATGCTTTGTGATTGATTTCAATAGTTAGAATGGTCAAAAACGTCGTCGAATGGCGTAAACACTTGCTGGAACAGTTTCAGAAAACAGTGCAGGGTTCGGATCGGATCGGATATGGGGCTCGGATCAGATATGTTGAACTGAGCAAGGAATCTGATCGGATCGGAACCTGACACTTGGGAAAATTGGCAAAAAGGAAGGCCACGCTAACTGGGATTGGATTGGATCTTAAGGGGAGGGATCGGAGCAGATAGAAAAGGATGGATCGAATCGAAGCGCGTGAAGGATGACGAGGCGGATCGAAGCGGAAGTAGGGACTGGAGGAGAGGCACCCGACCCGACCTGGAGTGAAGTACCCGACCCGACCCCAGAGGAATACCCGACCCGAACCGCACTAGAAGAAGGCCCGACCCGAACAGATGGAGGATACCCGACCCGAACCGATGGCTTGAGGAGGAATCCGACCCGACCCAGTATTGACCAATAACCCGAGATGCAAAGGTAGTCCAATATGGAAAGTTAAAGCTCAGGATCCAGTTGGGAACCAATGAGTTCACTTCATGGTTGGACTTTGCTGCGGGACGTGTGCTAAGGAGTTGTCGATGTTCATAACTTCGATTCACCACTAAAAATGAAGGATGGCTACTTATCAATGTAGTAGGGTCATTATGACCTGAGGGGCAAGGTGATGGTAGCAAGACTACGTTATCAGTGCAGTAGGGTCATTATGACCTGAGGGGCAAGGTGATGCGTAGTAAGACTATGAGCCAGTGCAGTGGGGTTCTTGTGACTCCATGGGGCAGAGTGGACATAGTAAGGATTGGTAAGGCTATGAGCCAGTGCAGTGGGGTTCTTGTGACTCCATAGGGCAAAGTGGACATAGCGAAGGATTAGAGGCTACACTATCAGTGTAGTGAAGCCATTTATGACTTCATGGGGCTGAGTGATCGTAGCAAGGTATGTTGGGTGATCGAAGTGGTGAACATCGTATGCTTTACGCACTGAGTGAGAGATGTGAGGATGGATGTTATGTTTGATTGTTTGCCATCATTATGACATGCACACCTTCCCCACCTCCGTATCTTTACACCGTTTGATATGATACCTTAGAGTGTTGTACAGTATGTAGTGCTAACTCTTTGGTTGCAGGTCCAGGTTCAGGTATGTTTTAGTCTACCTGTTATTGTTCACTTTAGATGCTTATCGCTCATACCAGGCTTTATGTCTGACCCAGACTTTTATGTCTCCTCTTATTACTCTGGGTGCTCACACGAGCAGACTAGAGACAGGTTAGCTGGTGGTGCGCGAGTAGCAGATTTGGAGGCGGGCAGGAGGCTTCCACGTATGATATATATATACACACATTCTCCCTGTGTCGTTGGTGGTCGCTACTTGGGCATTAGTAGTGTACATCATTTATCTCACTTTTGCTTTGAGACAGTTTGAAAAGTTGTAATAAGCTGTATTTTGGATTTCCGCTGCTATGATGTTTAGTTCCGATTTCCAGCTTATGCACTGTCTCACCTGTTTTATGTCAAGAATGTTATTATTATATTTTATTCTATGCGCTGTGAGACATTCTACAGGTTCTCTTATGTTCATTTCCTTCTTCCCTTTTTCTTCTCACGACCCGTTCCGTGCTAACTGGACATGTGTACAGCGCACTTTTGGAGTAAATGTCGGTTGGTGCGGGGCGGGCCGTCACACTTGAGCCCTGTGCACGGTCGAATTTTAAGACCTATGCTATGATAGGCTTTCTAAGATATTTCGAGCCTTGTGCTTTGAGTTGCTGTGCAAGTTGTTCTCTTCTTGTATAACACTTTCATGTACTTCTTTATTGTATGTACTATGAACATGTAAGTTTTAATGCCTCCTTGCATGGAGTGCATAGGAAATAATGGTAGTCTAGTTGAGCAGCTAGCTCCCATTCTGTAATCTAGTACAGAATAGTGGGCGGTAAGTTTTAAACTCCGTATGCGGTGGACCGTCCACCTTAAAAACTTAATCAGCTGATTGTCAACCAAAATCACCTAGAATATACAGTATTTTATTATTGGTTATAATAAAAGGTGTTTTTGGTCACCTTAAAAACTAGTCTGCTATGCCCAAAAATAATAATATATAAGCCTTAAAAAATGGTCATTTGCAAACGATCTCATTTTTCTATGAAATTAGTTTCATTTGAACCTGTGACGCCCCGCACCAGCTGACATTTCCAATGAAAGCGCGCTGCCAATGTCCAACCAGCACGGGACGGTCGTCAAAGAAAGGAAAGAAGGGAATTTGAACTAACAAAAAACCTGTAGAATGTCTCACAACGCATTGAATAAAATATAATAATAACAGATTTGACATAAAACAGGTAAGACAGTGCATAAGCTGAAAACTAAACCATCATAGCAGCGGAAAATCCAAAATACAACTTATGTTCCTCATTATCATTATTACAACTTTTAAAACTGTCTCCAAAAGCAAAATAAGAAAGGTACACTACTAATGCCCAAAGTAGTGACCAGCAGCGACACAGGGAGAAAATATATATATATATATATATATATATATATATATATATATATATATCATACGTGGAAGCCTCCTGCTCGTCTCCGGCACAGCTACCCATGTATAATCACCTGACCTGTCTCTAGTCTTCCCGTTTAAGAGCACCCATAGTAATAAGAAGAGACATAAAAATCTGGGTCAGACAAAAGTTTGGTATGAGCGATAAGCACCAAAACAGAACGATAACAGGTATATTAAACCATACCTGAACTTGGACCTGCAACCAAAGAGTTAGCACAACAGGATGTACAATACACTAAGGTGACATTAACATATGGTGTAAATATAACGGGGGAGGGGTGTACACGTCATAGTGATGGCAAACAATCAAGCATAGAAACCATCCTCACATCTCTCACTCAGTGCATAAAGCATACGATATCTACCTCTTTGATCACCCAAATCCTTACTGTGATCACTCTGCCCCATGGAATCATGACGACTCCACAACACTGATCCATAGCCACTAGTCCTTGCTATGTCCACTCTTCCCCATGAAGTCATGATGACTTCACTGCACTGGCTTATAGCGTTGCTACGATCACTCTGACCCCATGGAGTACAAGCTACCCCACAGCATTGATCTGTAGCCTAACAATCGTCTCTCGGTGATGAATCAAAGCTACAGATGTTGACAACTCCGGGTCAGGTCGGTTGGTTTCCCCATTCAGGTCGGTTCGTCACAGTCCACTCCGGGTCGGGTCGAGCTCCCCAATTCATGGCAGTCCAATTGTGGTGCATCGGTTCGGTCACGTGCTCTGGTTCATGATGCAGCAGTTCTGGGAGGCGGTTCGTGAAAAAGGGGTTTCCCACGAGTGGGTCGGGTCGGCCTCCACCGATACGATCTGGTTCCTGCTCCGTTTCCTGCAATTTTTCCAGCGACTATTTTACGCCATACGACGGCGTTTTCGACCATTCTAACTTTTCTAATCAAACACAAAGCATACCATACAGTCATAGCAACATGTATAATCATCCACAAATACAAAAACAACAATATGTCAAGTTTAAAAGGATCAAACATACCCAAAACCCGTGTTTTCCCCTTAAGCCTGTTTAAGCAAATCTAATGATAGGATTAACTTAACCAAATTAACCCAAACTTCCAACAGAGGTCTAAAACAGTGTTTACGAAATTTACAAATTTCTTTTCCAGATTTTTCTGAGCTATAGATCCGCTAATTAACACTAATTACCCCCAAATCAACCGTAATTTGTAAGAAACTATGCAAATCACTCACCTTAGCTAAAATATAAACTCAGATCTGAAATGATTCTTTAAATAGCACGAATTCCAGTGCACACAACAGCCTTTGCCTCTAATTTGATGTTGATTTGCCTTGATTTGATGTTGATTAGCTTAATCTTCAATTAGAAAGTGATTTGAAGGTGTTTTAGAAAGTGGTGGCCATTGACAATGTTGAAACGGTGTTAGTGGCGGAAGAAAAATGACAAAGAAAAGGTTTCCCTAACCCTAATCATCCCTTATAAAGCTCTAATTCCGAAATCCCCCGATGGGCCTAGCTGTTAATCACCCTATTTGGCCCGGTTAAGCTGTTTTTCACCTTCTAAACCTTAATTCAGCCATATCTCCTAAATAGTAAGTCCTTTTGGCTAATGTGACCATATACGAAATTGTAAACCATCATCCGAATCCAATGGAAGTGGTTTTAGGTCAAAACTCCTTACCAATCAAAAAGTTATGGCCGAAACAAGATCGGCTAGGGGCAAAACAGTCGTTTAAAAATCGGCAAAAATCATGAACATGAGAAATGACCCCAATAGTCGTCTCCAAAGTTACATGGCTATACGACTTCGCATGATAAAAAAATAAATATTCTATGATCCCCTGATGTGTAGAATACGGCTTGTTACATTCTTCCCCCATTAAGAAATTTCGCCCCCGAAATTGCTTAACTAAGAAACAAGTAAAGGATCCCACATGCTTACCAACCATTCACAACAATCAAACATACAAAACAACAAACAAGTCTATCCTAGCATGCGGAAAACTGAATTGCAATTAAAATATTACCAGGAAAGAGTTCTGGATACGTCTTCCTAATGCTCTCCTCTGTACCCCAAGTACAGTCATTTTCATTCTCGCCCCACTGAACTTTGACAAGATTTATCGCTTTCCTTCGAAGTTGCTTCGTATCGTGCTCGACAATACGAATTGGCTTGCGGTTCCCAACTGCCTTGGGTTCTACTTCGATATTATCCAACTGATCAGGTGAAATAGTCATATCGGGGTCATGCACGGATTTCCTTAATTGGGAAACATGAAATACGTTATGAACTCCTGCCATCTTCTCTGGTAATTCAACTTTATATGCCAAATTCCCAACTTGCTCGAGGATTAGGAATGGACCAACAAATCTTGGTGTTAACTTGCCTCTCCTATCAAATCGTATCACACTCTTTAATGGAGAAATCTTGATAAACACCAAGTCGCCAATGGAGAATTTTAAATCTCTTCTCCTCTTAGTAGCATAACTCTTCTCCCTATCTTGGGCAGCCTTCATTCGTTGTTGAATGATCTTAATCTTGTCCGAAGTTTCTCTTATCACATCTAGTCCAAGCACAAATTTCTCATCAGTTTCTAACTAACATGACTGTGAGTTGCACGGTATTCTGTACAAAGCTTCAAATGGAGCCATTCCAATACTGGATTGTTAAATATTATTATATGCAAACTCTACTAGATGCAAATGGTCATCCCATGATCCACCAAAATCCAATATGCAAGCTCTCAGGAGATCTTCTAGTATACGATTTACCCTCTCTATTTGACCATCAGTTTGAGGGTGATACGCTGTAACACCCCGAATTTTAGTTAATACTAAAATTCACTAATTACAGGATAAATAATCTCAGATGTGGGAATTGGGGGTAACGGGCTGCGTCATTGCGTTCGTCTCGGAAAAATACGCGAAATAGAGTCCGAGTTTTCGAAAATCGGAGTCTGTATGGCCCAGTTAAGGCCCAATGAAGTTTGCAGAAAATTCAAAGATAAAAACAGATTTAAAAATTCAAATTCAGAATTTGAAATAGAAGCAGCGGGGCAGGCGGGAGAAATTCCCGCCCTAGCCATGTCGACAGCGCTGTCGACAGGGCTGTCGACAGGAGTGTCGACTGCCCTGTCGACTTGCCTGCCGACAGGGGTGCGACGCCCAGTGAAACTGGGTGCACCAGTTTGGGTTCTTGGGCTGGCCTAGAGGGCTGGTTCTAGAGATTTCCTAAATCTAACGGTCCTAATCTAACCTAGGGTTAATCTAAGGGCCTAAAACACTACCTAATCCTATAAATAAGACCCCAACCCTACCCTAATTCATTCATAATTAGGTTTTGTAACTAAACTATGGCAAAATGAAATTTGAGCATGGCCTCCACAAATCAATGAAGAGGGTTGCAAGCTAATCCACATCTTCTTCAATTAAAGCCACTAATTCCACTTCATAAGTTTGCTAATCTTGGTTTTGGTGAGTTCCTATGGTTTTAATAATCAATTGTTAAATTGATTATGGTAGGATGTGATAAGACATGGCTATGTTTGTGGATAAATGTGTTTATGCAAGTTTGTATGATATGTGATTTGCAAGTTTTATGTTAAATGCAAGTTTAAGGCCATGTTTTATGATGCAAAACACTATGTTAAACATTTATGCATATGTAACATGTTATGCAAACTATATGTGAGAATATATGCAAGTTATATGTAACATGATATGCAAGTTATGCATGTGATTTTATGCATGCTAAGTATTTGATGTTATGCATGCTAAGTATTTGATGTTATGCATGCTAAGTATTTGATGTTATGCATGCTAAGTATTTGATTGTATGCATACTAAGTATTAGGTTTTATGCATGTTAAGTGTTTGGGTTTATGCAAGTTAAGTGGTGGGTTTATGCATAATAAGTATTTGATTCTATGCATGATAAGTAAGTGGTTTTATGCATGCTAAGTGTTTGGTATTATGCATAAATCATGACATGCAAGTTTACCCTTTTAAATATGGTATATACATATGCAAGATGGCACCTTTGTATGCTATGCATGTTTACCCTCCTTTAAGATGCAAGTCATATATGCAAGTTCGACATATTATGCAAGTTATGCTTACATGCAAGCTCAACATGTTATGCAAGTTATGTGCATGATGTTATGTAAGTTATGTGCATGTTATGCAAGTTCATATGCAAGTCATGTGTATGAGGGTATGCAAGTTATGTGCATAGTGTTATGCAAGTTAAGTTTATGAGATTATGCAAGTATGTGCATGATGTTATGCAAGTTACGTATGTGCTTAAATGCAAGTTTAATGTGATATGCAAGTATGTGAATGCTTATGCAAGTATATGAATGCCTATGCAAGTATGTGAATGCTTATGCAAGTTATGTGTAGGCTTAAATGCATGTTAACATGTTATGCAAGTTATGAGAATGCTTATATGCAAGTTCAACATGTTATGCAAGATATGTGTATGATAATATGCAAGTTTGGGTTAAATGTAGTTGGGTTAATATATGCTCATAAATGCAAGTTGACATCTTCTTAACCCATGACAAAGTTATATGCTAAACCCATGATATTTGTGATGGATCTTTCCCTTTATTATGTCGTGAAATGAGAACGATTTACGTGGGGAACGATGGGGTAATAAATATGTTAATGAAAGTATGATTGGGTATGATAAGCATACCATAAAAATAAATTAACATAAGTGGGAATTTACCTATTGAGTTAGGTCTACCCCATGGGAATTTACCTATTGAGTTAGGTCTACCCATGTTATGAAAAATGTGTAATTAATTAGGGATAATTAATTGTGGGGGTGATTAATTAGGCGTAATTAATCAACTAAGACACGAGGTTGGACCCTTTTGTAGCGGAAGTCTGCCCGGATCGGACCGGCCATCCAGCGGCTACAAATGATAGGCCCAATGTGAGAGGTCTTAGTCACAAACTAAATACGTGATTAACCTAAAGACACGAGGTTAGACTCGGTTATGACGTAAGGCTGCCCGGACCCAACTGGCTTAACCAGCGGTCATAAAAGATAGTCTAATGTGAGAGGTCTTTAGGAGGATCACGCCTTAATTAATTAAGAAACACTTAACCAAATTAGCATGTAGTGGGACATGAGGGTTAAGTGGGTGCCTTGGGTGGCATGTAGTAACTAGTGGGGGTGCCTCGGGTGGCATGAGGAAACTAGTGGGTTGCCTTGGGTGGCAATAGAAAATACGATTAGAATACTTAACCAAAGTGGAACATGTAATTAAAACATGGGTGAAGGGTTAAGTAAGTGCTTTGGGTGGCATGTGGAAATCTAGTGGGTGCCCTTAGTGGCAATTGAAATATGATTGATGACTTAACCAAATCTTAACATGTAAGGGGGCATGATTATAAAAAGGGGTTAAGTGGGATGCACTAGATAAAAATAGCAAGCTTAAGTAGTAGCTTGTGGGGGCCCATTTCAACCAATATCCCAAACGTATCTTTGTGGGCTCGACTCAAGTCGAGTGACGGGACACGCATATTGGGCTTGACTATAAGAGGCCAAACCTGGTTAGCGGTGGCAACGCGGGACCAACGGGTTTCATATGCGTGTGTGGACCCGGGCTGGTTGGTAAGTCGTTGTTGCATCGTGTAGATATAAAGCCGTGCACTGTTGATATTATCTGGTAGCCACTTTAGGGGAATGATACACCCCAATCGTGGGACCAGCACGAGTATCTACGGTAGGGAGCCGATCGTTGGGGAGTAGTGGGTACGCCTAATAAAGATAGGGGCAGACGGCACCTATGAAGGGGTACACGAAACTACTGGGTAAGATTACTAAGTACACCTAGTGGAGATAGGGGCAGACGGCACCTATGTAGTGGGCTAGGAGTACACGAAATTACTTGGGAAATTTTCTAAGTCCTTGGGAGGGATCAACCTTTAAGTAGGAATTACTCTTGGTGGGTAGAACTGGTGTGGTGCAGTGTAGGAATTACCCTTGGGTGAGTAGATCTGGGGTGGTGTAAGCTAGTAATTATCCTTGGGATAAATACGTCGTCTCGATTATCGTAGTACATCCGGTGTTTTGTGGGCTACTTATTGTAGTCATTATCCCCAGAGGTACCGTATCTTGTTTATATCATACCCTAATTACTTTAATGATTGTATTGTTAGGGTTATAGGACTCACTCAGACTTATGTCTGACCCCGTTGTTTTTATCTTTTTCCCAACCCTCAGGTCCTACGGTGGATCCTAGCGGTAGTAGAGCTTGATCGGATTGCTGTTCCAGTCTTTAGGAGCTTGGGTAGATGTAAAACTCCAGTTATCCAGCTATCTTTTCTTTTGTTATGGTTATTGTATGAGAGAGTGGGATTATGTACTTCTTTATTTTGATGGATATTGTACTTGACTTTTATCGTGGTTTTATGATGTAACCAGACATGTTTATTTCCGCTGTTGTGAGATGATATTTTTAAATTTCAAGTACTAATTATATCTGTCTTGTTGTAATTTTTCTGTTCTATATTCACTAAAATACTCCACCGATGCTATGGCATTCCCTTAGTGAGTGACCATAGCGGGCGTGGGGTGTTACACGTGGTATCAGAGCTTAAGGTTACCGGAACAGATAAAATTTTTAGAAAAACTATTTTCTAAGAATATTTTTGGAAAGGAGTATTTTCAAAAACATGTCTTTTAAGAGAAAAGTTTTTGAAAGAAAAGCATAATCCCCAATAGCCATATTTATATCTTTCGAATTCTCCATTTTTGAATCTCTTCCTTTCTCTCGTTTTGAGTTTCCCCTCCGCGTATAGATGATCTTTCTAAGATAGATAAGGATGGAAAACCACTTCAAGGGACTTAGACGTTAGTCGGATTAGAAGTTGGTTCAAGAAGGAGGAGGACTGGTAGGTATCTATTGGATAGACGATGGGAGGAAGGCTCAAATAGTTGTTTGGTTAATGAAGGATGAAACCTCATTGGTGGGAAGTTACGAGTGGGGAATAGGGAAGAAGAAGGCAAGTGGTTATCCTTTTGAGAGGAATAGGACACCTTATTAGGATTGTCCAAAGAAGCAAGGGCAAGGTATGGAATCTTCTGGAGGGTAGTTGTATTCCCTCACGACTAGGGTACCAGATGGGGATAAGACCGTCTAGATTGGAGGTTGGATTTCTTTATCATCCAATTCGAACTTTATTTGATTCTGATGCATCGAGTTCGTTTATCTCATCCTTGATAGTTGGGTCACTGCACTTAGACACCAGTTTGGTAGATGATCCCTTAGTTGTTTCAAACCCAGTTGGGGCTCCATGATGTGTTTGGGTTTGAAAGTTGCTATACTTAGCGTTGAGTTTAAGATGTGATGCTTTTGGCTTCACGGACTATGGGTTAGTTTTGGGCATGGACTGGTTATCCAGTAGGGGTACCGTTCTTAATTTTGAAGGGAGAGTAGTAGGCTTATGACCCGCTTGGGTAACACTCTCGAGATCTCTTGTAATCCCATAGAATCTGTTATGCTAAGTTATCTAGAGTCGCTTGACACGTCGGTCGAGAGTTTGCAATTTATAGAGTGGTCCGGGAATACTCGGATGTGTTTGAGGAGGTGAAGGGCTTACCTCCGAAGCGGGAGATTGACTTCCGAATATATCTGGTGGATAATGCTAAACCAGTATCTTAGCCAGTGTGCCACATGGCTCCTAGTGAGAGGAGGGAACTCCATAAGTAAGTAGGCGATTTGCTTGAGAAGGGGTTCATAAGACGAAATATATCGGAGTGGGGCGCTCCAGTAGTTTTTGTTATGAAGGCGGATGGGTCCCTCAGACTTTGTGTAGGCTAAAGAGAACTAAAGAAACTCACAAAGAAGAATAGACACCCATTGCCAAGGATTGATGATCTCTTTGATCAGTTGGTTGGCGCCTCAGTGTTTTAGTAGTGGACTCAGCCACGGAAGTTCATCAGTTGAGAGTGGCTGAGGATAGCACAGAAAAGCTACCTTTAGGACTCCGGATGTTTTTTTTATGAGTGGCTGGTGATGCCATTTGGTTTGACATACGCCCCGCATATTTTGTTAATTTGATGAGAAGGGTGTTCAAGGAGTACCTAAATAAGTTGTGATGGTCTTTATGGATGACATTTTGGTCTTTTCTAGGAGCGAAATAAGTTTTCGTATGTGCTCAATAGGCTGAGCAGAGCCAGTATGGGATAAACGACGGTTTTGGAGCGAGACTGGCGAGAACATCCAGAATTGGACAAGGGCTTAATTATTTAGCCATTTTACTAGTATCATCTCACGTAGGTCGTCTGAATTCGAAGGAGGTATCCCTTGGGTGTTTGTCTGATATTGGTTTAGGCCTTTGGGGCTTGCATTTGGGGGATGCCGAATTCGACTAGGGTGGTCTACGTGGGAGACAGTTGTGATGATTTTGGATGATATCCTGGTGGAGAAGAGCATGCCCTACATCTTAGGGAAGTGTTGGAGACTCTTCGAGCGCATAGTCTTAGGACAGCAAAAGTGGATGGGATTCTTAGCATCCTATGGGTTTGAGATAGCGTATACCCCTGGCAAGGGTAACATGGTAGCGGACACCTTAAGTAGAAAAAGGGTTGTCCTCGAGTTTGTGGTTCGTTGGACGACGGAGCCTAGAGTTTATTTCTATGTTGGATTTCAGACCTTCCGTTGATTATGTACCCGGTTTGCTAGCTTCCTTGGAAGTTAGACCTACTCTTTTGGGGCAAATTGTAGAAGCACAGAGGGACGACCCACAATTGGTTAAGTTAGTAGAAAAGCTCATAAGGGGGGGAGTCGTCCAGCCATTTGAGTAGGTACACCCTAGACGATAGGGGGTGCTTGCGTAGAGACGGTAGACCTTGTGTACCGCAAGACAAGGGTTTGAGGAAGGTTATTCCTGATAATGCACACCGTTCTAGGATGACCATTCATCCCGGTGGGGACGAGATGTACCAAGACATGAAAAGGACTTTCTTCTGGGCCGATATGAAGAAAGATGTGGCCGAGCATGTCGCTTGATGCTTGGTGTGCCAACGAGTGAAGACGGAGCGAAAGAAACCAGGTGGGTTGCTTCACCCATTGGAGGTTCCGCAATGGAAGTGGGACAGCGTCTCGATGGATTTTATTGACGGGTTACCCAGATCGAGAAAGAGTAATACAGGAATTTGGGTGGTGGTAGACAGACTTACTAAGAGCGCCCATTTCATACCTGTGAAGAGTAAGTGGACTGCTCCATGGCTAGCTTCTGTATATCTTCGAGAGATAGTTCGATTTCATGGGGTACCCTCTAGCATAGTGAGTGATCGAGAACCTATCTTCACTTGAGAGTTTTGGAAGAGTTTGCAAGAGGCGGTAGGGACTCAGTTGCATTTGAGTACTGCATATCATCCTCAGACGGACGGCCAGACCGAGAGGGTGAATCATATTTTAGAAGACCTTTTGAAGCTATGTATCTTGGATCTTGGAGGTACATTGTAGGAGCATCTTCCATTGGTGGAGTAGCCCGACAGACTTAGTGGTGTACATGATGTATCCCATAGGAGGAAGTGCCTACATAAGACTGCAGAGGTGGTAGGGCCAAGTTTGCTTAGAGAAATGGAAGTAGAGCGTGATGCGACGATTCGACGAGCTCCTACTTGCATCCTTAGGTCAGAGATTTGGAAGTTGAGAAACAGAGAGGTTCAACTAGTCAAAGTACGAAGGGGAGATGAAGAGAGCGACGCTACCTGGGAGACGGAAGCGAAGATGCGTTCGAGGTACCCTTTTCTTTCGGAGGGTATGTCCTTTTGCTTCTCTTTCATCGCATATCTTGTGCTTATCTTATCTTTAGTATGTCCTCTCGTTAGTACCTTTGACCTTCATATAGGATAGTCCTATGGTTGAAACATGTGTTTGAGACATGTTATGTATGATGGATGCAAGTGGATGCAAGTGTTTGCTAGTGGTTGCTCGTGGATGCATATACACACACTCTAGGCACTAGATCGGCTCAATCACTTCATATTGCATATTGCATAAAATTGTGTGTAGGAAGCTATATTATGGATGTATAATGATTGTGTTATCATATGGATGATGCATTTTGGTGAATGATTGTGCACTCATGTAGATATTGTATGTGTCGATAGGGTTCTCTCGCATACATAATGGATGCATGGCACTATCATGGTTTGCATATGTTCATACGTTACATAGGGAACATATACACACACTTTTTGCATATGCTCATACATCATTAGAAATTGTTTTAAGGACAATGGATGCCCGTGGTTGATGGTTTGAGTAGATGGTTGTTTGGATGGTAGGATATGCATTCTCCTTAGCTTAGAGATTTCGGGGACGAAATCCTTTAAGGAGGGGAGAATGTAACACCCCGAATTTTAGTTAATACTAAAATTCACTAATTACGGGATAAATAATCTCAGATGTGGGAATTGGGGGTAACGGGCTGCGTCATTGCGTTCGTCTCGGAAAAATACGCGAAATAGAGTCCGAGTTTTCGAAAATCGGAGTCCGTATGGCCCAGTTAAGGCCCAATGAAGTTTGCAGAAAATTCAAAGATAAAAACAGATTTAAAAATTCAAATTCAGAATTTGAAATAGAAGCAGCGGGGCAGGCGGGAGAAATTCCCGCCCTAGCCATGTCGACAGCGCTGTCGACAGGGCTGTCGACAGGAGTGTCGACTTGCCTGTCGACAGGGGTGCGACGCCCAGTGAAACTGGGTGCACCAGTTTGGGTTCTTGGGCTGGCCTAGAGGGCTGGTTCTAGAGATTTCCTAAATCTAACGGTCCTAATCTAACCTAGGGTTAATCTAAGGGCCTAAAACACTACCTAATCCTATAAATAAGACCCCAACCCTACCCTAATTCATTCATAATTAGGTTTTGTAACTAAACTATGGCAAAATGAAATTTGAGCATGGCCTCCACAAATCAATGAAGAGGGTTGCAAGCTAATCCACATCTTCTTCAATTAAAGCCACTAATTCCACTTCATAAGTTTGCTAATCTTGGTTTTGGTGAGTTCCTATGGTTTTAATAATCAATTGTTAAATTGATTATGGTAGGATGTGATAAGACATGGCTATGTTTGTGGATAAATGTGTTTATGCAAGTTTGTATGATATGTGATTTGCAAGTTTTATGTTAAATGCAAGTTTAAGGCCATGTTTTATGATGCAAAACACTATGTTAAACATTTATGCATATGTAACATGTTATGCAAACTATATGTGAGAATATATGCAAGTTATATGTAACATGATATGCAAGTTATGCATGTGATTTTATGCATGCTAAGTATTTGATGTTATGCATGCTAAGTATTTTATGTTATGCATGCTAAGTATTTGATGTTATGCATGCTAAGTATTTGATTGTATGCATACTAAGTATTAGGTTTTATGCATGTTAAGTGTTTGGGTTTATGCAAGTTAAGTGGTGGGTTTATGCATAATAAGTATTTGATTCTATGCATGATAAGTAAGTGGTTTTATGCATGCTAAGTGTTTGGTATTATGCATAAATCATGACATGCAAGTTTACCCTTTTAAATATGGTATATACATATGCAAGATGGCACCTTTGTATGCTATGCATGTTTACCCTCCTTTAAGATGCAAGTCATATATGCAAGTTCGACATATTATGCAAGTTATGCTTACATGCAAGCTCAACATGTTATGCAAGTTATGTGCATGATGTTATGTAAGTTATGTGCATGTTATGTAAGTTCATATGCAAGTTATGTGTATGAGGGTATGCAAGTTATGTGCATAGTGTTATGCAAGTTAAGTTTATGAGATTATGCAAGTATGTGCATGATGTTATGCAAGTTACGTATGTGCTTAAATGCAAGTTTAATGTGATATGCAAGTATGTGAATGCTTATGCAAGTATATGAATGCCTATGCAAGTATGTGAATGCTTATGCAAGTTATGTGTAGGCTTAAATGCATGTTAACATGTTATGCAAGTTATGAGAATGCTTATATGCAAGTTCAACATGTTATGCAAGATATGTGTATGATAATATGCAAGTTTGGGTTAAATGTAGTTGGGTTAATATATGCTCATAAATGCAAGTTGACATCTTCTTAACCCATGACAAAGTTATATGCTAAACCCATGATATTTGTGATGGATCTTTCCCTTTATTATGTCGTGAAATGAGAACGATTTACGTGGGGAACGATGGGGTAATAAATATGTTAATGAAAGTATGATTGGGTATGATAAGCATACCATAAAAATAAATTAACATAAGTGGGAATTTACCTATTGAGTTAGGTCTACCCCATGGGAATTTACCTATTGAGTTAGGTCTACCCATGTTATGAAAAATGTGTAATTAATTAGGGATAATTAATTGTGGGGGTGATTAATTAGGCGTAATTAATCAACTAAGACACGAGGTTGGACCCTTTTGTAGCGGAAGTCTGCCCGGAACCGACCGGCCATCCAGCGGCTACAAATGATTGGCCCAATGTGAGAGGTCTTAGTCACAAACTAAATACGTGATTAACCTAAAGACACGAGGTTAGACTCGGTTATGACGTAAGGCTGCCCGGACCCAACCGGCTTAACCAGCGGTCATAAAAGATAGTCTAATGTGAGAGGTCTTTAGGAGGATCACGGTCTTAATTAATTAAGAAACACTTAACCAAATTAGCATGTAGTGGGACATGAGGGTTAAGTGGGTGCCTTGGGTGGCATGTAGTAACTAGTGGGGGTGCCTCGGGTGGCATGAGGAAACTAGTGGGTTGCCTTGGGTGGCAATAGAAAATACGATTAGAATACTTAACCAAAGTGGAACATGTAATTAAAACATGGGTGAAGGGTTAAGTAAGTGCTTTGGGTGGCATGTGGAAATCTAGTGGGTGCCCTTAGTGGCAATTGAAATATGATTGATGACTTAACCAAATCTTAACATGTAAGGGGGCATGATTATAAAAAGGGGTTAAGTGGGATGCACTAGATAAAAATAGCAAGCTTAAGTAGTAGCTTGTGGGGGCCCATTTCAACCAATATCCCAAACGTATCTTTGTGGGCTCGACTCAAGTCGAGTGACGGGACACGCATATTGGGCTTGACTATAAGAGGCCAAACCGGGTTAGCGGTGGCAACGCGGGACCAACGGGTTTCATATGCGTGTGTGGACCCGGGCTGGTTGGTAAGTCGTTGTTGCATCGTGTAGATATAAAGTCGTGCACTGTTGATATTATCTGGTAGCCACTTTAGGGGAATGATACACCCCAATCGTGGGACCAGCACGGGTATCTACGGTAGGGAGCCGATCGTTGGGGAGTAGTGGGTACGCCTAATAAAGATAGGGGCAGACGGCACCTATGAAGGGGTACACGAAACTACAGGGTAAGATTACTAAGTACACCTAGTGGAGATAGGGGCAGACGGCACCTATGTAGTGGGCTAGGAGTACACGAAATTACTTGGGAAATTTTCTAAGTCCTTGGGAGGGATCAACCTTTAAGTAGGAATTACTCTTGGTGGGTAGAACTGGTGTGGTGCAGTGTAGGAATTACCCTTGGGTGAGTAGATCTGGGGTGGTGTAAGCTAGTAATTATCCTTGGGTGGATAAATACGTCGTCTCGATTATCGTAGTACATCCGGTGTTTTGTGGGCTACTTATTGTAGTCATTATCCCCAGAGGTACCGTATCTTGTTTATATCATACCCTAATTACTTTAATGATTGTATTGTTAGGGTTATAGGACTCACTCAGACTTATGTCTGACCCCGTTGTTTTTATCTTTTTCCCAACCCTCAGGTCCTACGGTGGATCCTAGCGGTAGTAGAGCTTGATCGGATTGCTGTTCCAGTCTTTAGGAGCTTGGGTAGATGTAAAGCTCCAGTTATCCAGCTATCTTTTCTTTTGTTATGGTTATTGTATGAGAGAGTGGGATTATGTACTTCTTTATTTTGATGGATATTGTACTTGACTTTTATCGTGGTTTTATGATGTAACCAGACATGTTTATTTCCGCTGTTGTGAGATGATATTTTTAAATTTCAAGTACTAATTATATCTGTCTTGTTGTAATTTTTCTGTTCTATATTCACTAAAATACTCCACCGATGCTATGGCATTCCCTTAGTGAGTGACCATAGCGGGCGTGGGGTGTTACATACGCGGTACTGAGATATAATTCTAACCCTAGAGCCTCTTGTAAGCTCTTCCAAAACCCACTAGTAAACAACGGGTCTCGGTCACTCACAATGCTTTTAGATACTCCATGAAATCTTATTACCCACTTCATATACAGTTCTGCTAATTTAGTTGATGTTCTATTTGACTTGACGTGTATAAACCTTGCACTCTTGGTCAATCAGTCCACAATCACCTAAATGTTATCATGGCCCGACCTTGTCCTTGGTAACCCGTCAGTGAAATCCATTGAGACTTGTTCCCATTTCCATTCTGGAATTTCCAATGTTTGCAACAAAACACTAGGTTTCTTTTGCTCAGCTTTAACTAACTAGCAATTCATGCACTTGGATATAAACTTCCCAACGTCTCTTTTCATCGATTCCCAGTAGTAGGTCTGCTTCATGTCTCGATACATTTTATTACCACTGGGGTGCATAGTCAGTTTTGAGTGATGACATTCTCTAAGAACTTCATCTCTCAATCCATTGACATTGGGTACAACCAGTCTACCATTCTTTCTAAGCAATCCAACTCAATCAAGCCCATACTTGTTCATCTCTTCGTCGATTCCCATCTCCAACTTGGAGATGATTTCCAATAGGTTAGGATCGTCCCTCTGACTTAAACCAATCCTGTCAATCAAAGTGGGTCTGATCGTCAAACTTGCTAGCGTCTCTAGATCCAATTCGCACTTAGGTCTGAAATTGTACCCTGCGATATACTCCAGTTGCTTCCATTCTAGAAACATAGCCCCTAAACTGGCATGTCTCCTACTTAATGCATCAGCTACCGCATTGCCCTTTCCTGGTGTATACGCAATATCGAAATCATAGGAAACAAAGAATTCTAACCATCTCTGTTGTTGGATATTTAGACCCTTCTAGGAGAAAAGGTACTTAAACGACTTATGATCAGTAAACAACTCAAATCTTTCTCCCAAGAGATAATGTCTCCATATCTTCAATGCGATCACGATCGCTGCCAATTCCAAATCATGGGTAGGATATCTTTTCTCATGCAGTTTCAGTTGCCGACTAGCGTAAGCTACAACCCTACCTCCTTGCATCAATACAACACCTATCCCGGTACCACGTGCATCTATGTATACCGTCATCTCTTCATTCCCTTTAGGAATGACTAACATTGGCGTGCACGTCAACTTTTCCTTTAGGCTCTTAAATGCATTCTCGCACTTTTCGTCCCAAACAAAAGCTTGGTTTTTCTTGGTCAACTGAGTCAACGATGCCGCTATCTTGGAGAAGTCTTGGATAAACTTATGATAATATCTAGCCAATCCCAAGAAACTTCTTACGTCTATTGCACTCTTGGGCGTAGACCAATCTTGTACCGTAGACACTTTTGCAGGGTCCACGGCAATACCATTCTCTGAAACAACATGGCCCAAGAATCTCACTTCCCTCTTCCAGAAGTGGCACTTAGAAAACTTTGCTTTCAATTGGTGTTTTCTCAACACGTCCATCACTATCCTTAAATGTTCCTTGTGTTCTTCCTCTGTCCTCAAATAAACCAAGATATCGTCTATGAACACAAGAACAAACTTATTCAATAGATCTCGGAATACTCTATTCATAAGATCCACAAAATATGCTGGTGCATTGGTCAACCTGAGTGGCATGACCAACCAATCATAGGATCCAGACGACGTCCGAAAGGCCGTTTTAGCTATACTCTCAGCTTCCACCCTAAGCTGATGAAAACCTGTGCCGAGATCCAACTGGGAGAACACTCTCACGCCACTCAACTGATCAAACAAATCATCTGTCTGCGGTATAGGATACTTATTCTTCCTCGTTACCTTATTCAGCTTGCGGTAGTCCACACACAATCGAAGGGAACCATCTGCCATGGTAACAAACACAACTGGTGCTCCCCACTCGGAAACACTTCTTCTGATAAATCCCTTCTTCAAAAGATCGCTTACTTGCACCCCGAGCTCTCGCTGCTCCCTTGGCGCCATACGACGAAGTGGCATCACTATAGGTCTGGTATCTTTCACTAAATTAATCCTAAACTCAATCTCTTGGTATAGTGGAATTCCGGTCACTTCCTCGAAGACGTCCGGATACTGGCCAGCCACGTGCACATCTAACAACTCATCATGCAGGATGTCGAGGGAATTTAGAAAACTAGCCATTACCCATCACTACGTAGACCGCCAAACACTACCCTACCCCCATCGAGCAAATGAAGCGACCCGAAACTTCCCCGGTCTCCGAAGAGATGAGAAAGAACGAATTACTGTGAGGATAAGACAAATCAAAACGTAGACAAAAGAAAGATGAAGCTATTATAAGACCCAGTTCCCATCACACAATGCAACGTAAGCCGGAGGATAGGGTTTTTACCTTATAATAGCCAAGAATGCTTGATACGTTTAAAACAAGTTATTTGATACTATTATAAGTGCTTAGTGTATAAAACAACATCAAATCATAAGTATCAATCATAGGCGGCATGGATACCATATATCATGTCGCCATACTAGTTCTACAATCAAAACCGCAAATGTCACGTATTTGGAAGTTGGGTTTCCATCTATGAACTGAGGCTAGGGATCGTCCTCTACCGATTCGAGACTCTCTAGCCCGAGCCTCCGGAACAGCCGCAACTGCCCCTTAGAGCGACAGGGCCGGTCCACCGATGTGGATTATAGTGCCTAAACAATACGTTTCCCCGCCCTTTGGGGCGTAAATGAGCCAACGAACGACTCCATCGGACCCGGATCGTCCGATCTAACCGAGGCGCCTCGCAACAGCAACAACCACACAGGTGAAAAGTATATAAATGTCAGGGCTGGTAGGTCACTGACACCACCCTAGCTAGAAAGAAACGCATGCCCTCCCTGAGGTCCTCTCCCGTTTTTGGTTCACAACCGGGGTGCAAGGCTCGCGGATTCACGTTACACAAAGCTGTGCCACACAGGCTGTGCTTTGATCATCACCACAAGACTTTGCTTTTCAACAGAAGCCTCGATCAATTGCCACTTAGGCATGCCACACAGGCAATTCACTCCATGCGTTTGATATCCATCAGTATATAACCCCAGAGCTCGTACGTCTCAGAGAAGGGCGTTAAGCAAGAGAATAAATTCTCCGCCGCCAAACAGATATATATTTAATAGAGATCAATCACACGGACTAAAATCCAATGTCAGACACACAGTCCATTTACAAGTTCGTTCTGGATCCGAACGAAACCGGAGGCACCTAGTACCCCGCATATCCATCGATCTCCAAGCACGTTTGGACGATCACCAACTGTTTCCATCTTCTTGGGTGTACAGCCCAATCAAGATCATCAGTAATTACCCAAACGAAGTGAAGACCTCCGGTCTTCAACCACCATCTTCATCTTCGACACCACGTCGTATCAGTTATTCAGAATGGGATAAACCCAGTCTTTTTGAATAACTCGCGTATATATTATAAAAGTGTTGCACAAACACAACATACGCCTCATTTCAATTCAGAATATTCTTTTATTCAAATATTCCTATACTTTGGGAAAGTTCCCATTAATTTTATCAAAGATAAATTCTTTAAATTTATTCTTTAATCTCCTTTGAATATCAATTCAAACTAGTCGGGATTAGCGAACCACACCGGAGTAATCATTTATTTTATTCCCCAATCCCAACCAATTCATCCCATGAAATAAAACTGGTAATACTTCATATCTAACACCTCGGTGTTATCGATAAATTCAATTACCATTTCACGTTCAAATTTAATTAGAGATTTAACTAACGCCTGGAGAAAAATTGGTGATACTCCATTTCGATTATTTCAATCTAATTAAAGATTCATTAAAACTCCACTTAGTTTTAATCTTTGACTGGGTTAAAGAATCAGTGTCATTTAAAACACGGTTCACGGTAAACCCAAGATCACCTTCCATTAATTATCGGGTTAAAGAAAAAGTGTTATTTAAAACATTGTTCACGATAAACCCAAAAATCAATACTAATTCGATTCCAATTAAATATTATTTAATTGGTACACTTCATCAAATCTAACTAAAAAGATTTAATCTTTTCTCAACTGGGTTCAAGAACAATGTTGATGAAGACACCATTCACGACAAACCCAAATCACATTTGATATTAAATACAAGGCTCTGAATAGAAAATATATCGGCTTATATTCAATATCAAATTCAATGACCAACAGATATCGTATCGGAAATAACGATATACATATCTATATCTTTCAAATTTCCATAGCAACATTTGTATAATCACGAAATCCAACATCGAAATATCCCGAAGACAATTTCGATTCAAATCCATTCCAATTCAATCATTGGAAATTCTGGTTATTTTTAAAACCCTTTTCAAATTCAATTTATTTATTTAAAAACAAATAGAATTTTTATTCTAGTTCAAAACTAGTTCATTTCGATAAAATATTTATTTTTATCTTTTCAAATATGGAGTTTTTCATCCCAATTCTTCAAAAATCATTTCTTACAATTTTACATAAATTATTACTATTTTTAATAATTTTATCAAGGCCGGTACAGTCGATTTCCATCAATGGCCATCGAACTGCACTTATAGCGACATTTTTCAAATTTGATTTGGACATAATTCCAAATCCAACCGTTAGATTTCTAATTTCTAATATTCGTTAGAAAGCTCTTTTCGATACGAACCCAACGGTTCCAGTTTCAGGAGAATCCGACCGTCGGATCTCCCGCAATATTCGTTCGAAGTCAATGGTCGAAATTCGCGAACTGCCGCGGCGCGGTGCGTTCTATTCAGGCCATTATATTATATATAATATATATAATATATACTTCGTTGATTTCCTTTTAAAAACGTGATTTATAAGTCGTTTTAAATTCGTTTTCAAAATGGTTTCAACTTCATATTCAATTTCTAATCAAAATTGAATATTACAATATAAATTCGTTTTAAATTCATTTCAAATTGATTTCAATTCAATTTCAATTTCAATTCGAATTCTATTTCAATTCATTTCCAAAACGATTTCCTTTCTATTCGAATTCATTTTAAAACGATTTCAATTCTATTCGAATTCATTTCAAAGCGATTTCAATTCTATTCGAATTTCAAACCCTTTCAGTTTATTTCGAATTTCAAATCAATTCAATTAAATTCGAATTTCAATTCACTTTAATATTCACTTAAATTTGAATTAAAATCGATATAAATATCGTTCACGTCAAAATGGCGTCAATCTATCAACGCGGCCTCATATATTTCAATTTTCAAATATTCTACTTCAAATATTTCTTTTTCAAATATTTCTATTCAAATATTTCATTTCAAATATTTCTATTTAAAAACTGGAATGAGGCCCAAACAATTACCATATAATGTTAATTATATGGATTTTCAACAACACATGTATATATCAACAACGATGAATAATCAACCATCATCCATAGTGCATTCTACACTGTATAAGCATCAAATATAAATATTCAACGCTTATAACAGCCTGTCAATCAATCAATCGACATACAACTAAACAATCGGGATTAGTGTACGTCAAATATCATCCCAATACCCGTGTGGGGTTTCAAGCAATCAAATACAGATTTTTATTTGTGCAGTTGGGCGATGTGTAAAATTTATCGTCCCAATCGATGTCCTTCAAATCGGTGTACATAAACAAACAGTCCGGTTTGTAAATGAATATTTATTTATTCACATTCACGTTAAAAATTATATTCTTAACGATCAAACTATTTTATTCAACCTATGAATATTCTATTCGGTTCATTTATTAAATAAAATGTTATCTTTATTTTTCTAACTTATTTTTAGAAAATTTCGACGGCATAACGGCACGATACTAGAAACGGGACAAGGCCTAGCCTTATCCCAGGTCTAGTGAAGGCCCACGCCATTCACACATCAATCAAATCAATTTCATTTCACCAAACAATTCAATTCAAACCAAATAATCTACCCAACTACACAACCAAACAATTAAACAAACAATCCATCCATGGTCTGTGGATGACGGGTGTCGGGTGCTGCTAAGCACCGTCTGCATCCTAGTATATATATAACTAGAAAAAGAAATTGAAGAGTGAGAAATTCTCACCGATAGCTATCCCAACTAATTTGATTTCAATTGAATATATAACGAATTTGATTTGATTAGAAAATGAATTGAAGAGTGAGAAGTTCTCACCAATAGCTATCCTAACTCCACGGCACTTCCTATGTAGAATATATCCACCGTGCTCGCCTTTCTTCACTTTCGTTGCCCGTAGCCACTACATATATAAGAATCGAATTTTTACTCTGATAGCAAAGTAGAAAATTCGATTTTTATATATTGAATAGCATAGTAAAAATTCGATTTTTATATATTGAATAGCAGAGTAAAAATTCGATTCTTATATATGTAGTGGCTATGGGCAACGAAAGTGAAGAAAGGCGAGCAGGGTGGATATGTTCTACATAGGAAGTGCCGTGGAGTTAGGATAGCTATTGGTGAGAACTTCTCACTCTTCAATTCATGAAGCGACCCGAAACTTCCCCGGTCTCCGAAGAGATGAGAAAGAACGAATTACTGTGAGGACAAGACAAATCAGAACGCAGACAAAAGAACATTTCACTGTTATTACAACAATTCCATCAGATACAAGAATATACAGAGTATGAATGAATATTACACAGAAATATCAGAGATTTAAATTACATTTAAATACATAGCAGCGGAAAATAATACGATACACAACTGAAGGAGATATACGGATACAAAGCTTTCCGGATATCGTTCCAGCTGTAAACCAGGATCCTGTGAATATAAATCTGCAAAACCAAAACTACTAGCTGCCCGTGTCGAAAATAAGGGCACCCAGAGTTTAGGTTAAAACAATAAACTCCAGGTCAGTCATGTGACTGGTGTGAGAACTAAAACTATTGTAAATCTTTATTCCAAAGTTGGGTAAATCAAGGGACCACGCCGTATAACACGGAACGGGTTTCCTCACAAGAACACCAGTGCATAAATAACAGCGCAATGCTAAATAAAGAAAAATGAAGCTATTATAAGACCCAGGTCCCATCACACAATGCAACGCAAGCCGGAGGATAGGGTTTTTACCTTATAATAGCCAAGAATGCTTGATACGTTTAAAACAAATCATTTGATACTATTATAAGTGCATATTGTATAAAATATCTTCAAATCATAAGTATCAATCATAGACGGCATAAGTGCCCCATCCCACTATGTCACCATACTAGGCTCTACAAATAAAACTGAAATACACGTATTGCAAATTGGATTTCCAGCATGGTGTCTCCTGATTCGAAAGATCGATCGCGTAATGCAATTCACCACGGCTTACGTCCCAACAAGAGAAAACACCATCTGCACATCCGCACATTTGGGACCAGAGTACCACCGCGACTTACGTCCCAGCGAGAGAAAACACCGCCTACTCTATATATCCCTGAGCACTAGGCTCATCTCGGTCAACCGAATCCACGACACCACTAAGGTGCCCATCCACTAAAAAGCATACTGATCAAACCACCAGTTTACCACCATACCGGGGTGTGAGGCTCGCGGATCAACGCTATACACAAAGCCATGCTATATCAGTTGCGCTTTGATCATCAACCACCAAACTTTGCTTTTCAACAAAAGTCTGGATCACTGCATCTCAGCATGCCACACTATCAATCCATATCATACCACTGATTTCTGCCAATATATAACCTCTGAGCTCATATGTCTCAGAGAAGGGTGTTAAGCAAGAGAATAAATTCTCCGCCGCTAAACAGATATATATATTTAGCAGAGATCAACAAATACAATATAAAGGAATACAATGTCAGACACACCATCCATTTACAAGTCCGTTCTAGGTCTGAACGAAACCGGAGGCACTTTCCTCGCATATCCATCCATCTCCAAGTACGTCTGGACGACCACCAACTATTTCCATCCTCTTGGGTGTACAGCCCAATCAGGATCCTCAGTAATTATCCAAACGATGTGAAGACTTCCGGTCTTCAACCACCGTCTTCATCTTCGACATATCGTCGAATCAGTTATTCAGAATGGGAATAAACCTGGCCTTTCCGAACAACCCGCGTATATTAAAAATAAATGTTACACAAACACAACATACGCCTCATTCCAATTCATTAGTTACTAACCGTAAATCAGTAAGAGAGCAATTCCCCAAATATTAACCCCGAAGGCCGAAACCAACATCAGATCAATATCCAGGAAACCATTCTTCTTAACTAACCTTCATCTAGTTTCTAAATTTCAATTCTTAGGGAAAGGTTCCCATTAATTTTATCCAAGATAAATTCTTTAAAATTTATCCTTTAATCTTCCTTTGGATGTCATTTCAAACCAATTTATGGTTTTCCAAACTAGTCGAGATTAGCAAATCACACCGAAGTAATTATTTATTTTATTTCCCAATCCCAACCTATTCATCCTCTGAAGTAAAACTGGTAATACTCCATATCTAATACCATGGTGTTATCGGTGAAATTAATTACCATTTCACATTCAAATCTAATTAAAGATTTAACTATCGCTTTGGAGCAAAACTGGTGATACTCCATTCTCGCTCATTTTCTAAAGTTGATAATTTAAATTATCAATCCACATTTCAATTTAATTGAAGATTCATTAAAACTCTTTTTACTGGGTTAAAGAACTAGTGTCATTTAAAACACAGTTCACGATAAACCCAAATCACATTCTATTTATCATCGGGTTAAAGAACTAGTGTTATTTAAAACACAGTTCACGATAAACCCATGAATCAATTCTGTTTTAAACCCATTTCAAATCCAATTTATTTATTTAAAAATAAATGGGTTTTAATTTCAGTTCAAAACTAGTTCATTTCGATAAAAATCTATTTTTATCTTTTCAAATATGGAGTTTTTCATCCCAATTTTCCCCAAATCATTTCTTATGATTTTACACTAATTATTACTATTTTTAATAATTTTATCAAGGCCCGTACAGTCGATTTCCATCAACGGCCATCGAACTGCACTTACAGCGACCTTATCCAAATTTGATTTGGACGTATCTCCAAATCCAACCGTTAGATTTCAAATTCCTAATATTCTTTAGAAAGCTCTTTTCGATATGAACCCAACGGTTCCGGTTTTAGGAAAATCCGACGGTCGGATCTCCCGTAATATCCGTTCGAAGTTAATGGTCGAAATTCGCGAACTGCCGCGGCGCGGCGCGTTCTATTCAAACCATCATATTATATATATAATATATATATAATATATATTTCGTCGATTACTATTTAAAATGAATTCTATAAATAGTTTTGTTAGGACCGTATCGTCAATACGAAGTTAGAAATAATTTTTCTGTAATTTTTCGAGTCTGTACGTGGTCCCAGTAAATTGAAATGTGCGTTCAAATTCAATATACATTGATTTATAATTTAATTTGAACGGTAATTGATCGTAACAGTCGAATTGGCCTACGTGGCATATCCCATTGTGTTCGGAAAGGGGGTAATTAGCTAGGGATGACTGTCGGTGGGTCTCGTTTGGAGGTCGAGATAAATAGTTACTTTTAGGGGAATTAAAAATTAAATTAAATTATAAATATCTCTTGGCCCCCCTTTTTACCCTCATAACCGGGTCAACCAAATTAAACGAGAATAACCCGATTCCCCCTCGTTCAAATCCAATCCCGTCGCCCAACCCTAGCCGCCTCGTCGGAGGACCTCTTCGCCGCCACCGGAGCAAGGCGCGCCCTCCTCCGTCGATGTCCGCCACCTCCCTCTCTTCCCCTCCGATTCTTCTTCACCTCCGCTGTCGAGCTCTGTCGCGCACCCATCATTCCCTCCGCGCACCAGACCGACGCCCTCCTCCACGAAGTTCAACACGATTTTTGAGAAGCCTTAGAGCTTCGAGCGCTGCGCCTCCGCCATTCAGGCCTTCAACGTCGGTTCGCTCTCCACCCAGACCTAAGCTAACTCCGACGCTGCCAGAGACGAGCACGACTTCAACTTCGAGGAGCTAACTGCATTCACCGACCCTAGACCTCCCTTGTTGATGTTGCTCTGATCCTTCGCCGAACTCAATAGAATACGGGAAAAGAAAGTGACAAGAGGCAAGAGCGGCGAAGATTTCTACATAAGAAGAGCCGAGGGATTGGATTAGCTAATCTGTGAGAACTCCTCACTCAAAATTTCTTTTTCTAGTTATATATATATACTAGGATGTAGACGGTGTTTAGTAGCACCTGACACCCGTCATCCACAGACCATGGATGGCTTGTTTGTTAAATTGTTTGGTCGTGTAGTTGGTTAGATTATTTGGTTTGAATTGAATTGTTTGGTGAAATGAAATTGATTTGATTGATGTGTGAATGGCGTGGGCCTTCACTAGACCGGGGAAAAGGCTAGGCCTCGTCCCGTTTCTAGTATCGTGCCGTTATGCCGCCGAAATTTTCTAAAATAAGTTAGAAAATAAAAATATCGTTTTATTTAAAGAATGAACTGAATAGAAATTCATATGTTAAAATAAAATGTTTTATCGTTAAAAATATAATTTTTAACGTGAATATGAATATAGTGAATGTGAATAAATAAATATTCATTTACAAACCGGACGGTTTGTTTATGTACACCGATTTGACTGACATTGTTTGGGACGATAAATTTTACACATTGCCCAACTGCACAAATAAAATCTGTGTTTGATTGTTTGAAACCCCACACGGGTGTTGGGATGAAATTTGAAGTTCACTCATCCTGATTGATTAAATATGTCGATCGATTGATTGACAGGCTGTTATAAGCGTTAAATATCTATATTTGACGCTTATATAACTCATACATCGACTATATAATTTATACATCGTCGTTTTCCATATCGTTTATAAATTAGAAATCTCACATTGGGTTCCACTCCACCAAAAATAGCAGAAGGCTCATAAAAATATGCGGTCTCTTCTAAAATGTAGAAGGCGTCCACACGGTCCCGGCTTCTCTTGTTTCACTGAAATCCGACTACAAACGAAAAAGATGTGATTTTTACAAATTTGATATCCATTTACAAGTCCGTTCTGGGTCTGAACGAAACCGGAACCGTTGGCGATGAAACGACCCGAACTTCCCCAATCTCCGAAGAGAAGGGAAAGAGCGGATAGAATTGAGAACATGACAAAATAGAACGCAGACGGAAGAACATTTCATTGTATATTACAAAAATGCATCAGAATACAAGAATATAGAGAGTATGAATAAATATTACACAGAAATATCAGAGATTTAAATTACATTTAAATACATAGCAGCGGAAAATAATAATACACAACTAGAAGGAGATATACGGATACAAAGCTTTCCAGATATCGTTCCAGCTGTAAACCAGGATCCTGTGAATATAAATCTGCAAAACCAAAACTACTAGCTGCCCGTGTCAAAATAGGGGCACCCAGAGTTTAGGTTAAAACAATAAACTCCAGGTCAGTCATGGGACTGGTGTGAGAACTAAAACAATTATTAATCTTTATTTTAAAGTTAGGTAAATCAAGGGACCACGCCGTATAACACGGAACGGGTTTCCTCCCAAGAATACCAGTGCATAACAACAAACAGCGCAATGCTAAATAAAGAAAAATGAAGCTGTTATAGGACCCAGGTCCTATCACACAATGCAACGCAAGCCGGGGGATAAGGTTTTCCCTTATAACAGCCAAAGAATGCTTGATACGTTTAAAACAAATCATTTGATACTATTATAAGTGCATAGTGTATAAAACAACTTCAAATCATAAGTATCAATCATAGGCGGCATAGGTACCATATATCATGTCGTCATACTAGGCTCTACAAATAAAACCGCAAATGTCACGTATTTGGAAATTGGATTTCCGTCTATGAACTGAGGCAAAAGATAGTCCTCACCGACTTCGAGACTGTCTAGCCCGAGCCTCAGGGTCATAGCGCATCGACCCTTGGATCCTCAAGGCCGGTCCACCGATGTGGATTAAACTTAAATCCTGAACATGCGTTTCCCCGCCCTTCGGGGCGTAAATGAGCCAACGAATGACTCCACCGGACCCCGATCGTCCGATCAAACCGAGGCGCCTCGCAACAGCAACAACCACATAGGTGAAAAGTATATAAATGTCAGGGCTGGTAGGTCACTGACACCACCCTAGCTAGAAAGAAACACATGCCCTCCCTGACGTCCTCTCCCATTTTTGGTTCACAACCGGGGTGTGAGGCTCGCGAATTCACGTTACACAAAGTTGTGCCACACAGGCTGTGCTTTGATCATCACCACAAGACTTTTCTTTTCAACAGAAGCCTCGATCAATTGCCACTTAGGCATGCCACACAGGCAATTCACTCCATGCGTTTGATATCCATCAATATATAACCCCTGAGCTCGTACGTCTTTGAGAAGGGCGTTAAGCAAGAGAATAAATTCACCGCCGCCAAACAGATATATATTTAATAGAGATCGATCACACGGACTAAAATCCAATGTCAGACACACAGTCCATTTACAAGTGCGTTCTGGGTCTGAACGAAACCGGAGGCACCTAGTACCCCGCATATCCATCGATCTCCAAGTACGTCTGGACGATCACCAACTGTTTCCATCTTCTTGGGTGTACAGCCCAATCAAGATCATCAGTAATCACCCAAACGACGTGAAGACCTTCGGTCTTCGACCATCGTCTTCATCTTCGACTTATCGTCGTATCAGTTATTCAGAATGGGATAAACCGGTCTTTCCAAATAACTCGCGTATATTTTAAATAAGTGTTACACAAACACAACATACGCCTCATTCCAATTCATCAGTCACTAACCGTAAATTAACCAGAGAATAATTCCCCAAATATTAACCTCGAAGGCCGAAACCAACATCAGATCAATATCCAGAAGACCATTCTGCCTAGCTAACCGACAGTTAGTTTCTAATTTCACATTCATAGGGAAAGGTTCCCATTAACTTTATCAAAGATAAATTCCTTGAATTTATCCTTGAATCTTCTTTTGAATTTCGATTCAACTAGTCGGGATTAACGAACCTTACCGAAGTAATCATTTGTTTTAATTTCCCAATCCCAACCTATTCATCCCATGAAGTAGAACGGGTCTTACTTCATATCTAACACCACGGTGTTATCGGTAAATTCAATTACCATTTCACGTTCAAATCTAATTAAAGATTTAACTATTGCCTGGAGAAAAACTGGTGGTACTCCATTCTCGATCATTTCAATCTAATTAAAGATTCATTAAAACTCCACTTAGTTTTAATCGTTAACTGGGTTAAAGAATTAGTGTCAATTAAAACACGGTTCACGATAAACCCAAAACCACATTCCATTAATTATCGGGTTAAAGAACGAGTGTTATTTAAAACACCATTCACGATAAACCCAAGAATCAATTCGAATTCAATTCCAATTAAATATTATTTAATTGGTACACTTCATTAAATCTAAATAAAAAGATTTAATCTTTTCTCAATTGGGCTTAAGAAAAGTGTTAATGAAGACACCATTCATGACAAACCCAAATCACATTTGATATTAAATACAGGGCTCTGAATAGAAAATATATCGGCTTATATTCAATATCAAATTCTATGACCAACAGATATCGTATTGGAAATAACGATATAAAAATATCTTTCAAATTTCCATAACAACATCTGTATAATCACAAAATCCAACATCGAAATATTCCGTAGACAATTTCGATTCAAAACCATTCCAATGCAATTATTGGAAATTCTGGTTATTTCCAAAACCATTTCAAATCCAATTTATTTATTTGAAAATAAATAGAATTTTAATCCTAGTTCAAAACTAGTTCATTTCGATAAAAATCTATTTTTATCTTTTCGAATATGGAGTTTTTCATCCTAATTTTTCCCAAATCATTTCTTATGATTTTACACAAATTATTATTATTTTTAATGATTTTATCAAGGCCCGTACAGTCGATTTCCATCAACGGCCATCGAACTGCACTTACAACGACCTTTTCCAAATTTGATTTGGACATAATTCCAAATCCAACCGTTAGATTTCTAATTTCTAATATCCGTTAGAAAGCACTTTTCGATACGAACCCAACGGTTCCGGTTTCAGGAGAATCCGACGGTCGGATCTCCCGCAATATCCGTTCGAAGTCAATGGTCGAAATTCGCGAACTGCCGCGGTGCGGCGCGTTCTATTCAGGCCATTATATTATATATATTATATATATAATATATACTTCGTCGATTTCAATTCAAAACATGCTTTATAAATCGTTTTAAATACGTTTTCAAAAACGGTTTCAACTTCATATTCAATTTCAAATCAAAATTGATTATTCCAATATAAATTCGTTTTAAATTCATTTCAAATCGATTTCAATTCAAATTGATTTCCAATTCAATTTCAGTTCGTTTTCAATTCAATTTTCAATTCGAATTCATTTATATTCAATTTCAATTCGAATTCATTTATATTCAATTTCAATTTGAATTCATTTATATTCAGTTTCAATTCGAATTCATTTCTTTTCAAAATATCAGATTTTGAAATCACTTTTGATATTCATTATAAAATGAATAAAATCGATATAAATATCGTTCACGTCAAAATGGCGTCAATCTAATCAACACGGCTTCATATATTTCTATTTTCAAATATTCTATTTCAAATATTTCTATTTCAAATATTTCCTATTTCAAAACTTTCTTTTTCAAAACTAGAATGAGGCCCAATCAATTACCATATAATGTAAATTATATGGATTTTCTACAACACATGTATACAATAACAACGATGAATAATCAACCATCATCCAAAGTGCATTCTACACTGTTTAAGCATCAAATATAAATATTCAACGCTTATAACAGCCTGTCAATCAATCGATCGACATACAACTAAACAATCGGGATTAGTGTACGTCAAATTTCATCCCAATACCCGTGTGGGGTTTCAAGCAATCAAACACAGATTTTTGTTTGTGCAGTTGGGCGATGTGTAAAATTTATCGTCCCAATCAATGTCCTTCAAATAGGTGCACATAAACAAACCGTCCGGTTCGTAAATTAATATTTATTTATTCACATTCACGTTAAAAATTATATTTTTGACGATCAAACTATTTTATTCAACCTATGAATATTCTATTTGGTTCATTTATTAAATAAAATGTTATCTTTATTTTTCTAACTTATTTTTAGAAAAATTTCGGCGGCATAACGACACGATACTAGAAATGGGACAAGGCCTAGCCTTATCCCCGGTCTAGTGAAGGCCCACGCCATTCACACATCAATCAAATCAATTTCATTTCACCAAACAATTCAATTCAAACCAAATATCTAACCAACTACCCAACCAAACAATTAAACAAACAAGCCATCCATGGTCTGTGGATGACGGGTGTCGGGTGCTACTAAACACCGTCTGCATCCTAGTATATATTTATAACTAGAAAAATTAAATTGAAAGGTGAGAAGTTCTCACCGATAGCTATCCAACTTCACGACACTTCATTTCGAGAAATCTTCGTCGTTCTTGCCTCTTTCATCGCTTTCTTTGCCCGTATCCTCTACATATGTAAAAATCGAATTTTTACTTCGTTATTCAATATATAAAAATCGAATTTTTACTTTGCTATTCAATATATAAAAATCGAATTTTTACTTTGCTATTCAATATATAAAAATCGAATTTTTACTTCGTTATTCAATATATAAAAATCGAATTTTTACTTCGTTATTCAATATACAAAAATCGAATTTTTACTTTGCTATTCAATATATAAAAATCGAATTTTTACTTCGTTATTCAATATATAAAAATCGAATTTTTACTTCGTTATTCAATATATAAAAATCGAATTTTTACTTCGTTATTCAATATATAAAAATCGAATTTTACTTCGTTATTCAATATATAAAAATCGAATTTTTACTTCGTTATTCAATATATAAAAATCAGTTCTTCATATTGTTAAAAACCTCGACTTCATGATGTAAAAAAATATATATACCTTTCTTGTTTTAAAAATTATACCTTAACAATGTTATTATATTTATAATCATTGTTGCTATATATAAATTAATTTATAAATTAATTATGCAAAAGAAAACTCACATTCATGGCGAAGACGGAGATCAGAAAGACAAGGGGAGGACTGACCGAACTTTGAACGGCGACTGTGGTCCCTTGGCTTTCAACGAGCGGCGCAGCTGCTGCTCGTTGCCTTGACCTCACGCTGGGGCTTTCTTCGCGACTGGAAGTGGAGGGGGGAATCAATGGCGTCGCGGTGGCCTGCTGGTTGAAGGGGGTCGGCGACGAGGTCTTGCGGTGGAATGGGGCGCGGTCTGGTCGGGGTTTGAGTAGGATTCGGGTTCGGGCGGAGTGGCTTGAACGGAGGAGGAGGTGGAGGACGTCGAAGGTGGGGGAAGGTGGTCTGGCTGCAGGCGCGACGGTGGGTGAGGCATCGACGGGGGTGGCGCAGCCTGGATCGATGGAGCGTGTTTTTTTTATATTTATTTCGTTTTTCAGATCTGAGAAAAGTGAAGGTAGGGGAAGAAAGAAAACGAGGGGGGGCTATTGTAAAGTTTTTAATTAATTTATTTATTATAATTTTTTTTCTTCAAATTGACCTTTCAAATGAACACCGATTCGAGCCCAAAGACTGTCGTCCCCAGAGTTTTACCCCCATTCTGAACACAATAGGATATGTATCGCAGGCCAATTCGATCGTTACGATCAGTTGCCATTGAATTTAAAGTATAATCTATATATATTCAATTTAAACGTACATTTCAATTAACCGGGGTCACATACTAACTCGAAAAATTCCAAAAAAATTATTTCTAGCTTCGTATTGACGATACGGTCCTAACAAAACTGATTTCGTCGAATTCTGAGACCGTTTGAAAAATGGCCAATTTCTGGTCGACCAGAATTGACTGAAACTGTTCAAAAGACGTTTAACTTCGCCACGCTCACATATTGATTCAGAAAATTCTGCAAAAATAAACATAGCAATAAATTGACATCCCGAATCCAACAAAAGAGGTTTAGTCGAAAACCGAGGTCGTTTGCAAAATTTCCATTTTTAAGGGCCTGAATTCCATAGCGACTATTCAGAATTTTCAACTGGACATATCTTTTGATTCCTGTTATGAAATTTCAATTTTTCGGATTCGTTGGAAAGATATTCTCAATTAGATCTCATTATTTTTGGTTTCACTAAAATCCGGATTATTCTGCACCTGGTATGTTCAATTGAAGTTTGAAATTGAATTATCGAACTACCGCGCCATTTTCAATTCCTTTTATAATTATATATAATTATTTATATTCTAACGTCGACGAATATAAATATATACGTTCTAATCTATTCAAAATAAATTTCTCGTCGTTTTTATTTAAAATAATTCATTTTAAATAATCAAAATTCGCTAAAATTGCCAAAATAAAAAATTTTAAACTAGCCCAGATTTTCGGGTTGTTACAATCTCCCCCACTTAAAACTTTTCGTCCCCGAAAAGGAACAAAGTCGAAAGTGGTTTGATTAATCAACTCTACGTTCGATCAGGCTTCCATTCTCCAACTTTTCAGTTTCCGAGAATTTTCAAATTCTTCAAAAATTTGGCTAACACCCTAAATTTTCGAAAAATTTCGCCATAACCTCCCCTCCACCGGAAGCCACGGGAAAATCCCAAAATTGCCATATAGGCCTTCTGATCTCAAAAAGAAAAAGAAAAAGCCAAGCGGCTAGCCAATCGGCTCATAAAATCATCATCACCCAAACAAAACAGTAAATTATGATAAACATGTACCTATTTGTCGGTCAAACAAATTTTATTTCTCTGCTCTGGCCTCCTTGCTATGACCTGTTCAATAGATATACACGCATATGTATGCAAATGCGGCTAATTTTCAATACAGTTCAATATTGGATTCTATTAGGCATAATGGTTCAACATCTAATTAATCAAACAATAATCAAACAACACAACCATCAATCAATTAGTGAATTATCATCTGAAGTTCATAACTTTGATATATAGTCAAAAATCGCATTTTTGATGCCAAATCACAACAATTAGCCCTATCTAATTTTGGTTCTCACACCAGTCAATAGGAAATATATAGATATCACACATTCGAAACACGAATACCAATTCTGATGATGTTCGAACTAACATCAGAATCATCTTCGGGCGACTAGAGTGTGATTCTAAATCTATCCAATATATTAAAACTTCAAATACACGTTTGCAAGGCGTATATGCAAAATCTTTATATACTGGACTGTCCTAATCAATATAAAATAAATATTCAAATACGTATACAACGATTTAAATTTTCAAAACAAAATTTGTTTTCATTTTAAAAATATACTCTTCACACTCGTTCTAAGGTACTACTGATCCCATCTCTAATGAGTCATTCCATTGGATATTACTAATCCAATATCTGATGAATTCTTTCGTATGGTTCTAATGTGCCTTGTTCTCTGAGCTTTGTAAACCAAAGCTCTTATACCACGATGAAACGACCCGAACTTCCCCAATCTCCGAAGAGAAGGGAAAGAGCGGATAGAATTGAGAACATGACAAAATAGAACACAGACGGAAGAACATTTCATTGTATATTACAACAATGCATCAGAATACAAGAATATACAGTGTATGAATAAATATTACACAGAAATATCAGAGATTTAAATTACATTTAAATACATAGCAGCAGAAAATAATACAATACTCAACTAGAAGGAGATATACAGATACAAAGCTTTCCGGATGTCGTTCCAGCTGTAAACCAGGATCCTGTGAATATAAATCTGCAAAACCAAAACTACTAGCTGCCCGTGTCAAAATAGGGGCACCCAGAGTTTAGGTTAAAACAATAAACTCCAAGTCAGTCATGGGACTGGTGTGAGAACTAAAACAATTATTAATCTTTATTTTAAAGTTAGGTAAATCAAGGGACCACGCCGTATAACACGGAACGGGTTTCCTCCCAAGAATACCAGTGCATAACAACAAACAGCGCAATGCTAAATAAAGAAAAATGAAGCTGTTGTAAGACCCAGGTCCTATCACACAATGCAACGCAAGCCGAGGGATAGGGTTTTCCCTTATAACAGCCAAAGAATGCTTGATATGTTTAAAACAAATCATTTGATACTATTATAAGTGCATAGTGTATAAAACAACTTCAATCATAGGCGGCATGGGTACCATATATCATGTCGCCATACTAGGCTCTACAAATAAAACCGCAAATGTCACGTATTTGAAAATTGGATTTCCGTCTATGAACCGAGGCAAAAGATAGTCCTCACCGACTTCGAGACTGTTTAGCCCGAGCCTCAGGGTCAGAGCGCATCGACCCTTGGATCCTCAGGGTCGGTCCACCGATGTGGATTAAACTTAAATCCTGAACATGCGTTTCCCCGCCCTTTGGGGCGTAAATGAGCCAACGAATGACTCCACCGGACCCGGATCGTCCGATCAAACCGAGGCGCCTCGCAATAGCAACAACCACATAGGTGAAAAGTATATAAATGTCAGGGCTGGTAGGTCACTGACACCACCCTAGCTAGAAAGAAACGCATGCCCTCCCTGACGTCATGTGACGAAAAAGGGATTTCGCTCGGTCCGAACCAGTCGCTAAACCGACCCAGACCGTTTGAACGCCCTATCATTTGAGAACAAGACAAATCAGAACGCAGACGGGAGAACATTTCATTGTATATTACAACAATGCATCAGAATAAAAGAATATATAGAGTATAAATGAATATTACACAGAAATATCAGAGATTACAATAAATTACATAGCAACAGAAAATAATACAACACACAACTAGAAGGAGATATACGGATACAAAGCTTTCCGGATATCGTTCCAGCTGTAAACCAGGATCCTGTGAATATAAATCTGCAAAACCAAAACTACTAGCTGCCCGTGTCGAAAATAAGGGCACCCAGAGTTTAGGTTAAAACAATAAACTCTAGGTCAGTCATGGGACTGGTGTGAGAACTGAAAACAGTAATCTTTATTTTTAAAGTTAGGTAAATCAAGGGACCACGCCGTATAACACGGAACGGGTTTCCTCCCAAGAATACCAGTGCATAAAACAAACAGCGCAATGCTAAATAAAGAAAAATGAAGCTGTTATAAGACCCAGGTCCTATCACACAATGCAACGCAAGCCGGGGATAGGGTTTTCCCTTATAACAGCCAAAGAATGCTTGATACGTTTTAAAACAAATCATTTGATACTATTATCAATGTATAGTGTATAAAACAATATTCGAATCATAAGTATCAATCATAGGCGGCATGGGTACCATATATCATGTCGCCATATATAGGTTATACAATCAAAATCGCAAAGTCACGTATTTGGAAATTGGGTTTCCATCTATGAACCGAGGCAAAAGATAGTCCTCACCGACTTCGAGACTGTCTAGCCCGAGCCTCAGGGTCAGAGCGCATCGACCCTTGGATCCTCAGGGCCGGTCCACCGATGTGGATTAAACTTAAATCCTGAACATGCATTTCCCCACCCTTTGGGGCGTAAATGAGCCAACGAATGACTCCACCGGACCCGGATCGTCCGATCAAACCGAGGCGCCTCGCAACAGCAACAACCACATAGGTGAAAAGTATATAAATGTCCGGGCTGGTAGATCACTGACACCACCCTAGCTAGAAAGAAACGCATGCCCTCCCTGACGTCCTCTCCCGTTTTTGGTTCACAACCGGGGTGTGAGGCTCGCGAATTCACGTTACACAAAGCTGTGCCACACAGGCTGTGCTTTGATCATCACCACAAGACTTTGCTTTTCAACAGAAGCCTCGATCAATTGCCACATAGGCATGCCACACAGGCAATTCACTCCATGCGTTTGATATCCATCAATATATAACCCCTGATCTCGTACGTCTCAGAGAAGGGCGTTAAGCAAGAGAATAAATTCTCCGCTGCCAAACAGATATATATTTAATAGAGATCAATCACACGGACTAAAATCCAGTGTCAGACACACAGTCTATTTACAAGTTCGTTCTGGGTCTGAACGAAACCGGAGGCACCTAGTACCCCGCATATCCATCGATCTCCAAGCACGTCTGGACGATCACCAACTATTTCCATTTTCTTGGGTGTACAGCCCAATCAAGATCATCAGTAATCACCCAAATGACGTGAAGACTTCAGGTCTTCGACCATCGTCTTCATCTTCGACTTATCGTCATATCAGTTATTCAAAATGGGATAAACCCGGTCTTCCCGAATAACTCGCGTATATTTTAGATAATTGTTACACAAACACAACATACGCCTCATTCCAATTCATCAGTCACTAACCGTAAATTAACAAGAGAATAATTGCCCAAATATTAACCCCGAAGGCCGAAACCAACATCAGATCAATATCCAGAAAACCATTCTGCTTGGCTAACCGACAGTTAGTTTCTAAATTTCACATTCATAGGGAAAGGTTCCCATTAATTTTATCAAAGATAAATCATTAAAATTTATTCTTTAATCTACTTTTGAATTTCGATTCAACTAGTCGGGATTAACGAGACTTACCGAAGTAATCATTTGTTTTAATTTCCCAATCCCAACCTATTCATCCCATGAAGTAAAACTGGTTATACTTCATATCTAACACCACAGTGTTATCGGTAAATTCAATTACCATTTCACATTCAAATCTAATTAAAGATCTAACTATCGCCTGGAGTAAAACTGGTGATACTCCATCCTCGATCATTTCAATCTAATTAAAGATTCATTAAAACTCCACTTAGTTTTAATCTTTAACGGGGTTAAAGAATCAGTGACACTTTAAAAAACACTGTTCACGATAAACCCCAAAATCACATTCCATTAATTATCGGGTTAAAGAACAAGTGTTATTTAAAACACTATTCACGATAAACCAAAAATCAATATCAATTCAATTAAATATTATTTAATTGGTACACTTCATTAAATCCAAATAAAAAGATTTAATCTTTTCTCAACTGGGTTCAAGAACAGTGTTAATGAAGACACCATTCACGACAAACCCGAATCACATTTGATATTAAATACAAGGCCCTGAATAGAAAATATATCGGCTTAAATTCAATATCAAATTCTACGACCAACAGATATCGTATTTGAAATAACGATAAACATATCTATATCTTTCAAATTTCCATAACAACATCTGTATAATCACGAAATCCAACATCAAAATATTCCGAAGACAATTTCGATTCAAATCGATTCCAATGCAATCATTGGAAATTCTGGTTATTTTCAAAAACCATTTCAAAGTCAATTTATTTATTTAAAAATAAATAGAATTATAATTCTAGTTCAAAACTAGTTCATTTCGATAAAAATCTATTTTTATCTTTTCAAATATGGAGTTTTTCATCCCAATTTTTCCCAAATCATTTCTTATGATTTTACACAAATTATTACTATTTTTTATAATTTTATCAAGGCCTGTACAGTCGATTTCCATCAACGGCCATCGAACTGCACTTACAGCGACCTTTTTCAAATTTGATTTAGACATAATTCCAAATCCAACTGTTAGATTTCTAGTTCCCAATATCTGTTAGAAATCTCTTTTCAATACGAACCCAACGGTTCCGGTTTTAGGAGAATCCGACGGTCGGATCTCCCGTAATATCCGTTCGAAGTCAATGGTCGAAATTTGCGAACTGCCGTGGCGCGGCGCGTTCTATTCAGGCCATTTTATTATATATATAATATATACTTCGTCGAATTCAATTCAAAACGTGCTTTATAAATCGTGTTAAATTCATTTTCAAAACGGTTTCAACTTCATATTCAATTTCAAATCAAAATTGAATATTCCAATTTAAATTCATTTCAAATTCATTTCAATTCAAATTGATTTCTAATTCAATTTCAGTTCGTTTTCAATTCAATTCAATTTCAATTCAATTTCATTTCTATTCCATTTCAATTCGAATTCATTTGTATTCAATTTCAATTCGAATTCATTTATATTCAATTTAAACTCGAATTCATTTCTATTCAACTTCAATTCACATTCGTTTATATTCAATTTCAATTCGAATTTATTTATATTCATCCCTTTTCAAAATATCTGATTTTGAAATCACTTTCGATATTCATTATAAAATGAATAAAATCGATATAAATGTCGTTCACATCAAAATGGCGTCAATCTAATCAATACGGCTTCATATATTCCTATTTTCAAATATTCTATTTCAAATATTTCTTTTTCAAATATTTCTATTTTAAAACTGGAATGAGGCCGAATCAATTACCATATAATGTTAATTATATGGATTTTCTACAACACATGTATATATCAACAACGATGAATAATCAACCATCATCCAAAGTGCATTCTACACTGTATAAGCATCAAATATAAATATTCAATGCTTATAACAGCCTGTCAATCAATCGATCGACATACAACTAAACAATCGGGATTAGTGTACGTCAAATATCATCCCAATACCCGTGTGGGGTTTCAAGCAATCAAACACAGATTTTTATTTGTGCAGTTGGGCGATGTGTAAAATTTATCGTCCCAATCAATGTCCTTCAAATAGGTGTACATAAACAAACCGTCCGGTTTGTAAATGAATATTTATTTATTCACATTCACGTTAAAAAAATTTATTTTTAACGATCAAACTATTCTATTCAACCTATGAATATTCTGTTCGGTTCATTTATTAAATAAAATGTTATCTTTAGTTTTCTAACTTATTTTTAGAAAATTTCGGCGGCATAACGACACGATACTAGAAACTGGACAAGGCCTAGCCTTATCCCCGGTCTAGTGAAGGCCCACGCCATTCACACATCAGTCAAATTAATTTCATTTTACCAAACAATTCAATTCAAACCAAATAATCTAACCAACTACATAACCAAACAATTAAACAAACAAGCCATCCATGGTCTGTGGATGACGGGTGTCGGGTGCTACTAAACACCGTCTGCATCCTAGTATATATATATAAAACTAGAAAAAGAATTTTGAGTGAGAAGTTCTCACAGAGGGTTCCACTTCGCCGTGCTTTTCTTTTGAACTGCTGAACATCTCGCTCTGCTTTAAATTCCAACGCAGTTCTTTTTCCCGCTATTTATAATAAAAATTATATTTTTATTCCTTCATTTCAATAAATAAAAATCATATTTTTATTTCTTCTTTATATTTTTTCGACGCTTCATTCTATATAAAAATTATATTTTTATATTTCTACTTCTTATATAAAGATCGAATTTTTATTATCATACTTATATAAAAATCCCATTTTTAATACGCTAAAAATCTCGTCTTTACTTCATTAACAATCACGTCTTTTTCATTTCTAAAAATTGAATCTTTTCATTGCTGAAAATACAGTCTTTCTTATATTAAAAATATGATCTTTCCTATATATAAAAATCAAATTTTTATAGCTAACTTCAAAATGAAAATAAATTTTTTTTATAATGAAAAATCTAATTTTTTTTCTTCCATTAAAAATCAAATCTTTTGAATAATGTTATACATATAAAAATCGAATTTTTATCTTGTCACTGTCTATAAAAAAAATCACATTTTTATATATAAAAATCATATTTTTCATTTTCTACATATACATAAACATCATATTTTTAAACTGTAAAGGTGTAGATATATAAAACCCATATTTTAATTTTTTTTTTAAAACAATGTATGTTTATATTTTGAAAACAACTCTATATATATTTTTGAAACAAATTATATATATATATATATTTTATAAAAATAATTTTATAATCATACCTATATACATCAGATCTTTCGGAATAAATTAAAAGAAATAAAATATAGAAAAAAAACTTACATCTGAAGTCTGGGAGAGGGGAAGGGGCTTTACTGTCGGAATTGGTGGATGGGGGGAGGGGAGGGGTTCGCCGTAACAGTGATGGCGCGGAAGAGGCCAAGGCGGCGTCGGCAAATCAACTAATTGATTGATGGTTGTGTTGTTGATTATTGGTTGATTAATTAAAATTTGTACCATATAGCAAATTGAACCAAATATTGACTTATCGCTTTAACTTCATGTTAAAAATATGATTTTTATCACTTTAACTTCATGTTAAAAATCTGATTTTTATCGCTTTAACTTCATGTTAAAAATCTGATTTTTAACATGAAGTTAAAGCGATAAAAATCAGATTTTTAACATGAAGTTAAAGCGATAAAAATCGAATTTTTACTTTGCTATTCAATATATAAAAATCGAATTTTTACTTTGCTATTCAATATATAAAAATCGAATTTTTACTTTGCTATTCAATATATAAAAATCGAATTTTTATATATTGAATAGCAAAGTAAAAATTCGATTTTTATATATTGAATAGCAAAGTAAAAATTCGATTTTTATCGCTTTAACTTCATGTTAAAAATCTGATTTTTATCGCTTTAACTTCATGTTAAAAATCAGATTTTTAACATGTAGTTAAAGCGATAAAAATCAGATTTTTAACATGAAGTTAAAGCGATAAAAATCAGATTTTTAACATGAAGTTAAAGCGATAAAAATCAATCATTTGATATTATTATAAGTGCATAGTGTATAAAACAACTTCAAATCATAAGTATCAATCATAGGCGGCACGAATGCCCCATACCACTATGTCGCCATATATAGGTTATACAATCAAAATCGCAAATGTCACGTATTTGGAAGTTGGATTTCCATCTGTGAACCGAGGCAAGGGATCGTCCTCTACCGATTTTAGACAATCTATCCCATGTCTAGGAACAGCCGCAACTGCCCCTTGGATCGTCAGGGCCGGTCCACCGATGTGGATTATTATGCTTGAACACTAAGTTTCCCCGCCCTTTGGGGCGTAAATGAGCCAACGAATGACTCCATCGGACCCGGATCGTCCGATCAAACTGAGGCGCCTCGCAACAGCAACAGCCACACAGGTGAAAAGTATATAAATGTCAGGGCTGGTAGGTCACTGACACCACCCTAGCTAGAAGGAAACGCATGCCCTCCCTGATGTCCTCTCCCGTTTCTGGTTCACAACCGGGATGCGAGGCTCGCGAATTCACGTTACACAAAGCTGTGCCACACAGGCTGTGCTTTTATCATCACCACAAGACTTTGCTTTTCAACAGAAGCCTCGATCAATTGCCACTTAGGCATGCCACACAGGCTGTTCATTCCATGCGTTTGATATCCATCAATATATAACACCTGAGCTCGTACGTCTCAGAGAAGGGCGTTAAGCAAGAGAATAAATTCTCCACCACCAAACAGATATATATTTAATAGAGATCAATCACACGGACTAAAATCCAATGTCAGACACACAGTCCATTTACAAGTTCGTTCTGGGTCTGAACGAAACCGGAGGCACCTAGTACCCCGCATGTCCATCGATCTCCATGTACGTCTGGACGATCACCAACTGTTTCCATCTTCTTGGGTGTACATCCCAATCAAGATCATCAGTAATCACCCAAACGACGTGAAGATCTCCGGTCTTCGACCGTCGTCTTCATCTTCGACTTATCGTCGTATCAGTTATTCAGAATGGGATAAACCCGGTCTTTCCGAATAACTCACGTATATTTTAAATAAGTGTTACACAAACACAACATACGCCCCATTCCAATTCAGCAGTCACTAACCGTAAATTAATCAAGAGAATAATTCCCCAAATATTAACCCCGAAGGCCGAAACCAACATCAGATCAATACCCAGAAAACCATTCTGCTTAGCTAACCGACAGTTAGTTTCTAAATTGCCAAAATAAAAATTTTAAACTGGCCTAGATTTTCGGGTTGTTACAATCTCCCCCACTTAAAACTTTTCGTCCCCGAAAAGGAACAAAGTCGAAAGTGGTTTGATCAATATCGCTTTAACTTCATGTTAAAAATCTGATTTTTATCGCTTTAACTTCAAGTTAAAAATCTGATTTTTATCGCTTTAACTTCAAGTTAAAAATCTGATTTTTAACATGAAGTTAAAGCGCTATAAAAATCAGATTTTTAACATGAAGTTAAAGCGATAAAAATCGAATTTTTACTTTGCTATTCAATATATAAAAATCGAATTTTTACTTTGCTATTCAATATATAAAAATCAAATTTTTACTTTGCTATTCAATATATAAAAATCGAATTTTTATATATTGAATAGCAAAGTAAAAATTCGATTTTTATATATTGAATAGCAAAGTAAAAATTCGATTTTTATCGCTTTAACTTCATGTTAAAAATCTGAGTTTTATCGCTTTAACTTCATGTTAAAAATCAGATTTTTAACGTGAAGTTAAAGCGATAAAAATCAGATTTTTAACATGAAGTTAAAGCGATAAAAATCAATCATTTGATATTATTATAAGTGCATAGTGTATAAAACAACTTCAAATCATAAGTATCAATCATAGGCGGAATGAATGCCCCATACCACTATGTCGCCATATATAGGTTATACAATCAAAATCGCAAATGTCACGTATTTGGAAGTTGGATTACCATCTGTGAACCGAGGCAAGGGATCGTCCTCTACCGATTTTAGACAATCTAGCCCATGTCTAGGAACAGCCGCAACTGCCCCTTGGATCGTCAGGGCCGGTCCACCGATGTGGATTATTATGCCTGAGCACTACGTTTCCCCGCCCTTTGGGGCGTAAATGAGCCAACGAATGACTCCATCGGACCCGGATCGTCCGATCAAACCGAGGCGCCTCACAACAGCAACAACCACACAGGTGAAAAGTATATAAATGTCAGGGCTGGTAGGTCACTGACACCACCCTAGCTAGAAGGAAACGCATGCCCTCCCTGATGTCCTCTCCCATTTCTGGTTCACAACCGGGATGCGAGGCTCGCGAATTCACGTTACACAAAGCTGTGCCACACAGGCTGTGCTTTGATCATCACCACAAGACTTTGCTTTTCAACAGAAGCCTCGATCAATTCCCACTTAGGCATGCCACACAGGCTGTTCACTCCATGCGTTTGATATCCATCAATATATAACCCCTGAGCTCGTACGTCTCAGAGAAGGGCGTTAAGCAAGAGAATAAATTCTCCGCCACCAAACAGATATATATTTAATAGATGTCAATCACACGGACTAAAATCCAATGTTAGACACACAGTCCATTTACAAGTTCGTTCTGGGTCTGAACGAAACCGGAGGCACCGAGTACCCCGCATGTCCATCGATCTCCATGTACGTCTGGACGATCACCAACTGTTTCCATCTTCTTGGGTGTACATCCCAATCAAGATCATCAGTAATCACCCAAACGACGCGAAGATCTCCGGTCTTCGACCATCGTCTTCATCTTCGACTTATCGTCGTATCAGTTATTCAGAATGGGATAAACCTGGTCTTTCCGAATAACTCGCGTATATTTTAAATAAGTGTTACACAAACACAACATACGCCTCATTCCAATTCAGCAGTCACTAACCGTAAATTAATCATAGAATAATTCCCTAAATATTAACCCCGAAGGCCGAAACCAACATCAGATCAATACCCAGAAAACCATTCTGCTTAGCTAACCGATAGTTAGTTTCTAAATTGCCAAAATAAAAATTTTAAATTGGCCCAGATTTTCGGGTTGTTACACATCCGCTCTAGCTGTCACCAAAAAGCCCTCATAGTCTACCACCACCCCGTACCTTTGGAGCCAATCTACTCCCAAAATAATGCCAAACCCAGTAAAGCCCAAAACAAAGCAATCACAAACAAACATGCATCCATGACTCGATAAGACCATATTACAACAAATCACACTAAGGCTAGTGGAACCGCCAATTGGGTTCGTCACTGCTAAAGGTCTATCAACTATCTCGGGTTCTAATCCCAACCTATCTACCAGGTCACTAGATATGAAGGAACAGGAAGCTCTGGTATCAAGCAATACTCGAACAGGAACATTATATACATAAAGCATACCTTGCATGACGACATTCTTTCCTTTCTCCGCCGCGGTTGGGGCATTCGACGAAGAACGAAAAACATTAAGAGCATATGTTTTCACAATCTGCTTCTCTTTAGGGGGTTGCGGACATTTATCCTTGTAATTTCCCACTTGGCCACAGTTGAAGCACTTCCTGTCTACTGGCTTCGCTCGACATTCTTTAGCATAATGGCCGTTCTTGCCACAACTAAAGCACTCCACATCTTTCTTATTCTTTTTCTTCTGGCCATCCTTAGTCTGATTCTGCTTTATCTTATTCTGAGAACCATTCTTGCCTCCACTGCTTGTTTGCGGGTTTGGCTCCTCTATAGATGCAACCTCAGTCTTCGAATTAGGGTATAGACTCTCTGATCTTAAAGTTTTCCCCCACAATCGATTCAAACGTCTCATCGATATGGTTTATAAACCTTTCCCCACAATCGATTCAAATGTCTCATCGATATGGTTTATAAACCTTTCCCCTAAGTACTGATCTAATCCTGTTACGAACTTCTCGTTCTTCTTCTCGGTAGTGTCGATAAGAGATAATCCATACTTTGATAAAGTATCAAACTTAGCAATATACTCCGAGACTGCCTTACCATTCTTCTTAAGCTCCAAGTACTTCCTAAACAACTCTGACTTCTGAGCAGCTGGGATAAACTTTTCACTGAATCGGGCCTTAAACTGATCCCATGTAACTTGATTCTATGGAGTAGCTGCCTTAATAGCATTCCACCAATTCATCTCCTGTCCTTGCAGCCGACCGGATGCTAGCTTTCTCTTCTTCGCATCCTAGATACCCAAGTCTTCGAAGATACGCTCACAGCTATCCAACCAATCCTGAACTTCTGTAGCCGATTCCATTCCGTTGAGAGGCTTCCCTCCAAGACTAGTGTAATCCTTACAAAGCTTGGCGAAATCGACCCTAGGTGTCTACACCGCTGCACACCACCATTTGCAGCATTGGGAACTGCTCCTTGCACATTTCTAAGCATCTCCCTCATGAAGTCAGTGAACGTCGTCCTCATATCAGGAGCATTCCCATTATTAGCTCCTCTACCAGTACCCCTAGTATATCGGCTCATCGTTTAATCTGTAAGGAGAAAACGATTAACCATCTCTTCGGAGGTGCCAGTGCAATGCGATTTCATCCTTAAATACACTAATAGTATATATATATAATTTTAAAAACCAAAATATAACAAATACGCGCTCTCATATACATACTATCTCTCCTTGGTGTCTTTCCCTAGGTTAAGTACGCAACCTAGAGCTCTGATACCAAATGTGACGGCCCGCCCCGCACTAACTAACATTTCCAATGCAAGCGCGTTGTGCCAATGTCCAACCAGCGTGGGACGGTCGTCAAAGAAAGGAAATAAGGGAATTTTAACAAACAAGGAACCTGTAGAATGTCTCACAACGCATGGAATAAAATATAATAATAACATATTTGACATAAAATAGGTGAGACAGTGCATAAGCTGAAAACTAAACCATCATAGCAGCGGAAATTCCAAAATACAGCTTATGTTCCTCATCATCATTATTACAACTTTTAAACTGTCTCCAAAGCAAAATAAGAAAGGTACACTACTAATGTCCAAAGTAGTGACCAGCAGCGACACAGAGAGAACACACACACACACACATATATATATATATATATATATATATATATATCATACATGGAAGCCTCCTACTCGTCTCCGGCACAACTACCCGTGCATAATCACCTGACCTATCTCTAGCCTGCCCGTTTAAGAGCACCCAGAGTAATAAGAAGAGACATAAAAATCAGGGTCAGACAAAAGTCTGGTATGAGCGATTAGCAGCAAAACAGAACAATAACAGGTATACTAAACCATACCTGAACTTGGACCTACAACCAAAGAGTTAGCACAACAGGATGTACAATACTCTAAGGTGACACTAACATATGGTGTAAAGATAACGGGAGAGGGGTATACATGTCATAGTGATGGAAAACAATCAAGCATAGCAACCATCCTCACATCTCTCACTCAGTGCGTAAAGCATACGATATCCACCGCTTTGATCACCCAAATCCTTGCTATGATCACTCTCCCCATGGAGTCATGACGACTCCACTGCACTGATCCATAGCCACTAGTCCTTGCTATATCAACTCTGCCCCATGAAGTCATGACAACTCCACTGCACTGGCTCATAGCGTTGCTACGATCACTCTGACCCCGTGGAGTAATAGCCACCCCACTACACTGATCCGTAGCCTAACAATTGTCTCTCTGTGGTGAATCAAAGCTATAGACGTCAACAACACCTTAGCACATGTCCCGCAGCAAAGTCGAATCGTGAAGTTCACTCATTGGTTCCCATTTGGAACCTAAGTTCTACTTTCCATTTGGACTACCTTTGCTTCTCGGGTTTTGGTCTTCAAAGGATTGGTTCAGAAATAAGCTTCCATTCTGTTCGGTTCGGTTCTCCATCAGTCCAAGAGGGGCTCCAGTTTGTGGCCACCAAGTGGTTCGAGTCATGGTGCTTCACTGGGCTCGGCTCATGATACCTCCTCCAGGCATCAGGTCGGTTCGTTCTCCTTCCACCGGATCAGGATGCTTCTGGTTCACGGTACTCGTCCAAGTGGGCGGGTCATGATTTTCTCTCCGGATCGGGTCGTGGATACCCATTGTGTTCGGGTTGGTTTCCCCATCCAGGTCGGTTCGTGACAGTCCACTCCAGATCGGGTCGAGCTCCTCAATATGTGGCGGTCCACTAGTGGTGCATCGGTTCGGTCGCGTGCTCTGGTTCATGGTGCAGCAGTTCTGGGAGGCGGTTCATGAAAAAGGGGTATCCCACGAGTGGGTCGGGTCGCCCTCCACCGATCGATCCGGTACCTGCTCCATTTCCTACAACTTTTCCAGGGACTGTTTTATGCCATACGATGGCGTTTTCGACCATTCTAACTTTTCTAATCAATCACAAACCATACCATACAGTCACAGCATCATGTATAATCATCCACAAACGCAAAAACAAGAATATGTCAAGTTTAAATGGATCAAACATACCCAAAACCCGTGTTTTCCCCTTAAGCTTGTTTAAGCAAATCTAATGATAGGATTAGCAAAACTTAACCAAATTAACCCAAACTTCCAATAGAGGTCTAAAATAGTGTTTAAGAATTTTACAAAAAAAAATTCTAGATTTTTCTAAGCTATAAATTCGCTAATTAACACTAACTACCCCAAATCAACCGTAATTAGTGAGAAACTATGAAAATCACTCACCTTAGCCAAAATATAAACTCGGATCTGAAATGATTCTTCAAATAGCACGAATTCCAATGCACACAGCAGCCTTTGCCTCTATTTTGATGTTGGTTTTCGATGATTTGATGTTGATTAGCTTAATTTTTAATTAGAAAGTGATTTGAAGGTGTTTTAGAAAGTGGAGACCATTGATAGGGTTGAAAGGGTGTTAGTGGCGGTTGAAAAATGATAAAGAAAAGGTTTCCCTAACCCTAATTGGCCCTTATAATGCTCTAATCCCGAAATCCCCCAATGGCCCTCTAACAGCCCACTTCCGTTAAGGTCACTCACAAAGGGAATGCCTTAACTTCGGTGGAACGTTATAAGTAAACAGAACAGAAATTAACAAGACAGATATGTAAAGTAGTACTTGAAAATTTTATAACTTTATTACAGCAGAATCAGAAATAAGTTTGGTTACATCATAATACCAAAACCCAAGTACAAAAATATCAGATTTATACGAAATCCTTCAGAATGCAAAATTTTAAAGCCATAATCCCAAACAGAGAATGCCATAAATAGGTAGAACCAAAGCCAATCACTATTTCAAGCACTTCTAGCACTTCAAGCAGATGGAACCTGAATCAAGCTCCTATGTTTCCACCCTGAGAAACAGGGGTGGGGAGGGGGGAGGGAACGGAAGAAAAGAGGCGAAACAAACTAGGTCAGACATACGTCTGGTGAGTCCAGTGACTTTCAGTATATAAACAGATAACGGTATCATGACATGCAAATAAAACTGGATGAGAGATAACCATAATAGGAGTAGCAAGTTAACAGAAGAGACAGAATGATATAGGCTAAACTAAGCTTCTTATTTGGTTTTCACTTCTCTGCACTAATACTAGTATAACAGAATTAGGTGTTGTCCTAATATCTAAACAGAAGACTGAACGATCTCTTCAGAAACATGATGCTAGTAATGGGCCTTTACCACCTTAACAGGGACAGATGTACAGAAACAGAATGCTAGTAATGGGCCTTTACCACACGAACAGAGACAGATGGTACAGAAACAGAATCAGGAATGAAATCAGAGACAGAAATAGAATAATCCCTACGGAAACAGAATATTAGAATTAGGTGTACACTAGTAATGGTCCTTTACCACCCCAATAGACGGTACCACACAGAAACTGACAGGTGTTACAACCCAAACAGAAAAAGATGGTACCCCAATAGAAACAAACAGGACTAAGTGTACGCTAAATTCTACCCCAAGCGATCGGCTCCCTAATAAATAAATACCCTGTGCCGGCCTCACAGAAGGGTGTATCACTCCCTAAAGTGGCAACCTATAGACACAGACCTATATACAGATGTTATGGTGTCTTTCATCCTCAGAGCAGACCGATCCATGCACACACATGACCCGGTTGGAATGCGCCATCAATACCCTTCGCCATTATCAGAGTGAACCTCTTAAAATTAGTTCAGTAAGCGTGCCCTGGACCCCTACCTAGTGTTGGGTCATAGTTTTTATACCAGAAAGGGTTATTGACTAATATGGGTCCCAAACAACAGATGATATAAGTAATTGCCCTTCCAAACCTTGTGTCCCCAGACTAACAGATTTCAGATTAACTTACTTACAGATTTCAGATGTACAAAGTTCAGATTAACTAGTTCTCAGATCAGACATGTAAGTTAACAAGTTTTCAGACTAACAGATACAGATTAACAAGTTTTCAGACTTAACGGATCAGATTACAGATTAACAGACTTATAGATTGTTTCACCTAACCATGTATTGGGCCTACAGACTTTCAAACGGGTTTATTAGATTCACCAGTCCAGTTGTTTTAACCCTATCCACCCAACACGCTTTAGGATCACATTTATCTTAGATTTGCATTAATTAAATATTAATGCACATACCTCTCACATTAGGTCGGTAGCTTATGGCTGCTGGATGTGCCGGGCGGTTCCGGGTAGACTTCTGCCACAAGCCAGACCTAACCTCATGTCTAAGCATCTTTATGCCTATGACCTCTCACATTAGACTGACAGTTTGTGGTTGCTGGTTAAGCCGGTTGGGTCCAGGCAGGCTTCTACCGCAAACAAAGTCTAACCTCGTGACTCGGCATTATTATTTTAGCTAAAGTATTCATTCGCAAATTATGCCAATATCAGACTAATTATGCTAATTCGACAAATTAACTTCTTTACAAGTTACAGCAGATTATCCAAAGTTCTATTAACACGTTTTGCTCAATTGTAGATCAAGCCTACAAATTTTCATACCCCAAATTACCGTGTTTAGTTTCAACAGATTTAGCATATTAGGCAATTTAATCATCCCTTAAAATTCCATTGACATAACTCGCTTAATCATAAAATTAAGCCTAATTTCACATGCTCAAATTATGGTCATAATTCATAATATAACATATGCCCCAGATTTCTAGTTAAACTTACATACTACAGAATATTCTCCAAAAACCCCAAATTATGATATACAATATGAATTATGCCGAATTATAACCTTTGATTTCAGCGTATGTAAATATCCAAAATCCCCATTTAGGTATATTCACAATTAGTAGTTATCCTATTTTAATATAGACCTTTTACGCCTAAATCATACATCCTTTTTCTTTCAAGTCATAGATCATCATATAAAAAACAACCCTCGAATCTAGATCTTAAATTACAACATATATTTTGTCCTCAAAATCAGATCATGCACTATGTTACCAAATTACAAGTCATATGTTGTCATACAATAATTCTCCTTCTTCCAAATCATAAACCGTCATATATAGTATGCCGAGATCTAGATCTTAAATTACAACATATGCCCTTTTCTTAAATCAGTCACAAACCAGACATGTCGAATTATGCATCATTCATTATTTTCCCCAAATTTAGCGTTCGTGCATCAATTTCTTAAGAGATTTGGCTTAGGCTCGTGGCAGCCTGGCTATATAGAACAGAAGGAAGGAAGAGATACAGAATAGTTACAACAATAAGATAGATCTACATAGAAAAACAGATCTGATGTATTATCTCCGATTCAGATTTATAACCATGTCAAGATCATAATTAAATTTCATATTAAAAAATAACTGTACTCATAATTCGTGGTTTAAGAAAGAGAAGGAAAATTCTGGGATCTGATTTTCTGGAGTTGATTTAGCTTTCCTTTGATGTAGGCGTTGATTTGTTATCTTTTAATCCTATTCAGACTGGAAGAAGAAGAAGCACTTGTTCTAGCTTAGATTTTAGCAGAGTAGCGATGCCATTGATTTATTTTGATATGAATTAGAGCAGAGTATAGGCACAATGAAATTGTGTGGAGAGAAAGCGAGTTTGGGGGTGTTTAAATAGCTTAGGAGCAACGAATCTGGTCAGAATGGGAATCAAAATACAGATAAATGGATATGTCCTTGGATCTGGAATAAGGAGGAGGTCGACCCCCAAGTCGACCCCATGGTCGACCTGTTTACCCAGGTGACCCCCAGGTCAACCCCTTGGTCGACCTGGTTCCTAGGCGGGAATTTTCCCGCCCAGCCCAGGTGTGCATTTTGAATTCGAATTTGAATTTCGAGTTGTGCTGTTTAAACTTTTCTGAAACTTCTGAAGGTCATAACTTCTCCATTCGGGGTCTGATTTACGCAAACTCGGACTCTATCTCAAGCAGAATTCCAAGACGAACACAATGGTCTAGCCCGTTTCCCTTAATTATTCCTTTGAAAATTAATTATACTTTGTTTTGTTACTTTATGTTCACAGAAAATACAGGGTGTTACATTCTCCCCTCCTTAAAGGATTTCGTCGCCGAAATCATTAAGTTAAGAAGAATGTGTGCTACCATCCAATCACCCATCTACTCAACCATCATCCACAAGCATCCATTGTCCTTAGAAAACTTCTAACGTTGTATGAACATATGCAAAAGTGTGTGCATATATCTCTTATCTAATGCAAAGATCAGGCGGTCTACTGATTCAATTGACCTCCTCAATGCGAATTATGTCGGTGCCATGAGTCCACTTATGTATGCAAGAAATCCTATTTGACACGCATCATTTCTATATGAGTGCATAACCATTCATCCAAATGCAACATCCATGTGATGAGTCAATCATTTTGCATCCACAAAAAGCGAAAAAAATGCACATACATCCATTTGCAGTATGAGAGTGTTTTTGAGCCGATCTAGTGCCTAGTGTGTGTATATGCATGCACGAGCAACCACTTGCATCCACTTATGACCAACAAACATAACATGTCTCAAACACATGTTTACACCCATTAGTTTCTACCTAAAGGTCGAAGAATCGATCGATAGGATACAGCCGAGGGATAGAAGCAAGTACAAAAGTTCTGTTCCCATTAGACATCGGTTAAGAGAATAAATCCCTAAGTATCAACCCTAAAGACCGAAATCAACATCAGATTAACACTCAGAGAATTACTCCTATTAAACAATGTCAAAACTGGGAATCTATTTCATGCTTCGAGTAAAAACCCCTATCCTTTTCAGAAATATTCAGATACTTACAGACTACTGGTACAGATCAGATTATCAAATGATTCTTAGGAAACTAAGCATGATAAAACCCCGCCATATCCCATAAAAACCAGAATGTATGCGTCACAGTCAACTTAACGCTTAACACAGATGCCTTCAAACCCCAATTTATCACAAACTGATGAGTCGTAACCCTCATGGGGTTTGGGACTATAGCGGGATTAGAAACATGACTAATATTAAAGTGCAGAGTCTCAATTACAGAATAAAAATGCCAGAATGAAAAAGAGTTTTAACTCAATAATCAGATAAGGAAATTAATCCTTTTACAGAAATTTTCCTATCTCTACCCTATCTACCAGTCACGTGAGCATTCGCCTGCCCTCCAGAAGAAGGTTCTGCCCTTTGCCCTTGCCCATGTTTCTTCGGGCAGTCCCTAGTGAAGTGTCCCATTTCTCCACAGTTGAAGCAAGCGCCCTTCCTCTTTCTGCAATCCTTGTTCATATGAGTCAAGCTTCCACAAGTAAAGCACCTTTTCTTCTTCTTATCTTCAGACTTTTCATCCTTCTTTTGTGTTTCCTTTTTGGACCACGCTTTCTTGTTCTGTGGTCCTTCGAGCTTTTCCTCTTTCTTCTCACTATTGGCTTCCTCTTCATGCATTAACGCCATGTCAACCAATTTCTCGAAGGTAGCCCCCATAGGAATGTGGGTCATATCGAACCCATGTAGCAGCTCATTCAAACCTTTAACGAATCTCAAGGCCTTCTTCTCAGGTGTGTTCACCAAGTCTAAGCCGAATCTCGCCAACTGATTGAATTTGTTGATGTACTCCATCACTGACGAATTCCCTTGCTTCAATGCTAAGAACCGCTCCATGTATAAATTCTCTTCCGCTCGCGAGAGGAATTTCATCTCGAACCTGTGCCTGAAATCCATCCATGTCTCCACAGGACGCTCTCCATTCGTGACCTCCCACCAAAACAAGGCTTCGTCCTTCATTAACCAAGCAGCTAATTGGAACATCCTTCCATCTTTTATCTCGAAAATACCAAACAAATCTTCCAACTCCTTAAGCCAATTTCGAGCTTCAACAAACGTTTCTGATCCGTGAAAAGGTTTACCGCCCATTGCCCGAAAGTCTTTGCATATCTTCGAAAAAGTATCAACGCGAGGAGGGGGAGGAGGAGGAACGTTTTATGGGCCTACGGCGGTGGCCCTAGCCTCCAGATACCTTCTAAACCAAGTTGGTATCGGTATGTCCTCGGGTATCTCGAGTAACCCAGACATGCTGAAAAGAAAATGAAGAGATTCAAAATGGAGAAATCGAAAGATAGATATATGGCTTTTGGGGATTATTTTTTCAAAATAAACTTTATTTTTGAAAATACTTCATTTTTAAACCTTTTTAAAAGTATTTTTCAAAAAAAACTCTTATCTAATCGGGCAAACTTCAACTCTGATACCAAGTGTAACACCCCACTTCCATTAAGGTCACTCACAAAGGGAATGCCTTACCTTCGGTGGAACATTATAAGTAACAGAACATAAATTTACAAGACAGATATGTAAAGTAGTACTTGAAAAATTTATAACTTTATTGCAGCGGAAACAGAAATAAGATTGGTTACATAATAATACCAAAACCGAAGTACACAAATATCAGTCTTATATAAAATCCTTCAGAATGCAAAATTTTAAAGCCATAATCCCCAATAGAGAATGCCATAAATAGGTAGAACCAAAGCCAAGCACTATTTCAAGCACTTCTAGCACTTCAAGCAGATGGAACCTGAATCAAGCTCCTATGTTTCCACCCTGAGAACCTGGGGGGAGGGGTGAATGGAAGAAAAGAGGAAAAACAAACTAAGTCAGACATACGTCTGGTGAGTCCAATGACTTTCAGTATATAAACATAAAATAGTATCATGACATGCAAATAAAACTGGATGAGAGATAACCATACCAGGAGTAGTAGGTTAATAGAAGAGACAGAATGATATAGGCTAAACTAACTTCTTATTTGGTATTCACTTCTCTGCACTAATACTAGTATAACAGAATTAGGTGTTGTCCTAATATCTAAACAGAAGATAGAACGATCTCTTCAGAAATACGATGCTAGTAATGGGCCTTTACCACCCTAACAGAGACAGATGTACAGAAACAGAATGCTAGTAATGGGCCTTTACCACCCGAACAGAGACAGACGGTACAGAAACAGAATCAGAAATGAAATCAGATATAGAAACAGAATAATCCCTACGGAAACAGAATATTAGAATTAGGTGTACACTAGTAATGGGCCTTTACCACCCTAACAGACGGTACCACACAGAAACAGACAGGTGTTACCACCCCAACAGAAACAGACGGTACCCCAATAGAAACAGACATGACTAAGTGTACCCTAAATTCTACCTCAAACGATCGGCTCCCTAATACATAAATACCCTGTGTCGGCCCCACCGAAGGGTGTATCACTCCCTAAAGTGGCAACCTATAGACACAAACCTATTTACAGATGTGACAGTGTCTTACATCCTCAGAGCAGACCGGATCCATGCATGCACATAACCCAGTTGTAATGCGCCATCAACACCTTTCGCCATTATCAGAGTGAACCTCTTACAATTAGTTCAGTAAGCGTGCCCTGGACCCGTACCTAGTGTTGGGTCATAGTTTTGATACTAGAAAGGGTTACTGACTAATATGGGTGCCAAACAACAGATGACACAAGTAATTGTCCTTCTTAACCTTGTGTCCCCAGACTAACAGATTTCAGATTAACTTACTTACAGATTTCAGATGTACAAAGTTCAAATTAACTAGTTCTCAGATCAGACATGTAAGTTAACAAGTTTCAGACTAACAGATACAGATTAACAAGTTTTCAGACTTAACGGATCAGATTACTGATTAACAGACTTACAGATTGTTTCACCTAACCTTGTATTGGGCCTACACACTTTCAAACGGGTTTATTAGAATCATCAGTCCAGTTGTTTTAACCCTATCCACCCAACACGTTTTAGGTATCACATTTATCTGAGATTTGCATTAATTAAATATTAATGCGCAGACCTCTCACATTAGGTCGGTAGCTTGTGGCCGCTGGATTGCCGGGCGGTTCCGGGTAGACTTCTGCCAAATGCCAGACCTAACCTTGTGTCTAAGCTTCTTTATGCCTATGACCTCTCACATTAGACTGACATTTTGCGGTTGCTGGTTAAGCCGGTTGGTCCAGGCATGCTTCTACCGCAAACAGAGTCTAACCTCATGTCTCGGCATTCTTATTTTAGCTAAAGTATTCATTCGCAAATTATGCCAATATCAGACTAATTATGCTAATTCGACAAATTAACTTCTTTACAAGTTACATCAGATTATCCAAAGTTCTATTAACATGTTTTGCTGAATTGTAGATCGAGCCTACAGATTTTCATACCCTAAATTACCGCATTTAGTTTCAATAGATTTAGCAGATTAGGCAATTTAATCATCCCTTAAAATTCCATTGACATACCTCGCTTAACCATAAAATTAAGCCTAATTTCACATGCTCAAATTATGGTCATAATTCATAATATAACATATGCCCCAAATTTCTAGTTAAACTTAAATAGTACAGAATATTCTCCAAAAAGCCCAAATCATGATATACAATATGAATTATGCCAAATTATAGCCTTAGATTTCAGCGTATGTGAATATCAAAAATCCCCATTTAGGCGTATTCACATTTAATAGTTATCCAATTTCAATATAGACCTTTTACGCCTAAATCATATATCCTTTTTCTTTCAAGTCATAGATTATCATATAAAATATACCCCCAAATCTAGATCTTAAATTACAACATATATTGTGTCCTCAAAATCGGATCATGCATTATGTTCCCAAATTACAAGTCATATTTTGTCATACAATAATTCTCCTTCTTCCAAATCATAAACCGTCATATATAGTATGCCTAGGTCTAGATCTTAGATTACAACATATGCCCTTTTCTTAAATAAATCACAAACTAGTCATGTCCAATTATGCATCATTCATTATTTTCCCCAAATTTAGCGTTCGTGCGTCAATTTCTTAAGAGATTTGGATCAGGCTCGTGGTAGCCTGGCTATAGAACAGAAGGAAGGAAGATATACAGAATAGTTACAACAATAAGATAGATCTACACAGAAAAACAGATCTGATGTATAATCTCCAATTCAGATTTATAACCATGTCAAGATCATAATCAAATTTCATATCTGAAAATAACTGTACTCACAATTCGTTGTTTAAGAAAGAGAAGGACAATTCTGGGATCTGATTTTCTGGAGTTGATTTAGCTTTCCGTTGATGTAGGCGTTGATTTGTTATCTTTTAATCCTATTCAGATTGGAAGAAGAAGAAGCACTTGTTCTAGCTTAGGTTTCAGCAGAGTAGCGATGCCATTGATTTATTTTAATATGAATTAGAGCAGAGTATAGGCATAATGAAATTGTCTGGAGAGAAAGTGAGGTTTGGGGGTGTTTAAACAGCTTAGGAGCAACGAATCTGGCCAGAACGGACGTCTAAATACAGATAAATGGATCTGTCCTCGGATCTGGAATAGGGGGGAGGTCGACCACCAGGTCGACCCCATAGTCGACCTGTTTACCCAGGTCGACCCCTGGTCGACCTGGGTCCTGGGAAGGAACTTTCCTGCCTAGCCCGGGTGTGTATTTTGAATTTGAATTTGAATTTCGAGCTGAGCTGTTTTAATTTTTCTGAAACTTCTGAAGGTCATAACTTCTTCATACGGGACCCGATTTACGCAAACTCGGACTCTATCTCAAGCAGAATTCCGAGGCGAACACAGTGGTGCAACCCGTTTCCCTTAGTTCTTCCTTTAAAAATTAATTGTACTTTGTTTTGTTACTTTATATTCATAGAAAATATGGGGTGTTACATGGCCTAGCTGTTAATCACCCTATTTAGCCCGGTTAAGCTGTTTTTCACCTTCTAAACCTTAATTCAGCCATATCTCCCATACAGTAAGTCTGTTTGGCTAATGTGACCATCTACGGAATTGTAAACCATCATCTGAATCTAATGGTAGTTGTATCAAGTCAAAACTCCTTACTAATCAAAAGTTATGGTCGAGAGCTAGGGGCAAAACGGTCATTTATAAATCGGAAAAAATCATGAACATGGGAAATGACCCCAATAGTCGTCTCCCAAAGTTACATGGCTATACGACTTTGCATGATAAAGAAATAAATATTCTACGACCCCCTGATGCGTAGAATGAGGGTCGTTATAGAACCGTAACGATAAATTATTGCACGATAACAAATTTCATGGTATTCCAATGTCGTATGTGACAATGGTTGCCAAAAACGCCTCTGTTTTTATTTAATCATTTTGTTGATTTAATTTGGAATATAAGAATAACTGATTATCTAATGAACTCCGTTTTCAATGGAATTAATTTTATTAAATACTTAATGATTTATTATTGCAGTATTTTAATTTTAAAGATTAACTGGATTTATTTTGTGATCGTACACAATTTAAATGTGTGCTGATTCACATCTATAAGTTACAAAGGAATTTTCACAGATGAACTCAGAATTCTATGAAACCTTTTCCATTGTGTCCGGGATATTGTTTATGCTAGGATGTAAATTTTCATCTCGATAGGAAGTCATTTTTGGTGGTTTATGCTTGTTACTTTAGCATGAAGTTTCATTAATAATATTTTATTATAATTATACCCTATATATATACTCTTACCTGACCACCACCGTAAATTGGGTCAATACATTGTAACATAGTCAACGCATAAAAACAACACCTCTAGTAATGGTCTGAACGGCCAGAATCTTGGCATTTTCTTCATTATTTTTCTTTCAATCCATTTATCCTTTCACAATTCATTCAATCAGAGAACTGTTCATCTCACTGGGCTCTCGATTCTGACCGATGGTGATCGGGAAATACGCAGCATGGCGACCAGAATTCTTGTTCGAAGCTGCAATAGTTCATAGGGTTTTCAGGAAGGAGGATGGTACCTGGGGGCGTGATGTCGGATGATGGTAAAGGAAGGGTTGGCGCTTGACATGGCAGCAACTGATCGAGGTTCAGACTACAGTGTGGGGTGCAACGATCTAATGGGGCTGGCGTGCTGAAGTCGAGAAATTGAACGAAGACGTGAATAATTGCCTGGAACGAAGCAGTAACAAAGAGAAATAGGGTCGGCCTCATAATCTATTCAACTTGTGTAATTAAAATGTTATTATTAAGCTATGATTACACTAATCATATTATAAATTATTCAGCGTTGGCTAAAATCATTTAAACTGAAAATTTTGTTACTGCTTGGTATCAGGGTTCACGAACGAGAAGCGGGAACACATGAAAGGAATAAAGAATCGGCCATAATTCTTATGTTAAGTGATTAAGTTAATTTAACATTTAGTCCAGAGTTAATTACTTAATTTTAATATTAAGTGATAAACTAATTTTAATGTTAAATCATCACAAGTGGGAGCAGAGGATTGTCGGCCTTCATTTTATTAATTTGATGTTAATCGGCCTGTTAGGCCTAATCAAAGTTACCAATTTTGGTTAAACCATTAATTAGATAATTAATTATATGATTAAATAATATAAACTTTAAATATCAATAACTATTGCATATCTTGACAAAATCAAACAAGCCATATACCGTTGAAATCGTCGTGACAAGTACTACATCATGGAACAGAATTGGACATGTTCGGAATCAGCTGGATTTTTCAAAAAAATTAAACGCTTGTTTAATTTAACTGAATGATTCATTTTAACAATGAATTGAATCAAGGTGAGTTAAACTCACTTAGTTCTTCCCACTTATACGTTATATAAGTCAGCTTATATAATTATGTGCTATGGTTGCTATTGTTTGACTGTTTGTTTATATATATGCATATATTGATTGAACCAATGAAATTAAACGTTTTTTAATTTCAACTAAAAACCAAGTTGCTATTTTTACGATTGGAACCAATTGAGGCAACTTACATTATTGGTCACGTTTATGAAATAAACGTGTTTAATTTATTTATTTGAACTGTTTTGTTGTGTTAAAATTTTATTTGAGATAACATATTTGGATGTAGCGAATAAAAGGTTGGAGGGATCCAACTGGATTCCTCACCAGTAGTTGTTAATTTTTATTATATCATTTTATATGTTAAATTGTGAATTTGTGATGCAGGGATTAATAGGTTGGACAAATCCAATGGGATTTCTCAATAATATTGATAATATTTATCAATATGATTTGTTGTGTTCATTTGGATGTGAAATTGGTCTATATTTCACGGTAAGGTACTTTAACAGATATTTACCTCCTTAGTGCCATTGATAAAAGAGAAAAAATTTGAAATCGATATTAAATCTATTGTGAACATTTTCAAAATTATTTTTATATATTTATAGATTTGAAATACGATGTTTAATTTAAAAATAAACATCGAAGATTTATTTATGTTTTTAAAACTGTTCAAATTATAAATTTATTGAAATTCCAAGATGTTGATGAAATAAATGGTCAAACGGTATAAACTGAATGAAAATGTTAAAGTGATTGCAAAGAAGAGTATAAGTGGCATAAATGGAGTTTTTAAAGATTCTAAATTATTGAAATGAACTAACAGAGTTAGGATTGTATGGGAATTGAGTAGTGATTTTTCGTAATTAATTAATGTTTCCTGCAAACGTTGTTTTAAATATACGAAATGTGATAAAAATGGGTTTTTGTGAATGAGATTAGCGAATAAATGGAATTGAAATTGGAATATGAATATTTAGCGTAAAATGGAAATTCAGACGAATGTTAAATAAGTGAGATATCAAGGCAAAATTTCGAAAAGGGAATTATTATGGAAATACGTATAACTGAGTTATATGGGGAGTTCAGAAGGCTAAATGATGCTTAGTATTGAATTGTTTATTTAATGACCGGTTAATTAAAGAGGCTAAGTGATGCTGAGTACTAAATCGGTAAATTTATTTTATTTTATGGATGAATGGTTGTTTCTTTGATAACTAATTAAGCGACTATCAAATATGGCCTATACGATTATTGGTAAAGAAAGACAGGGATCGAATTTATATTCGAAAATTATTCTGAACAAACTAATACGTAAACGTGGAGGATGCTGACTGAAGATGGAGCAATTAAAAATCGAGATATTCATGAGCAGAAGAACTACTTATTTAATTTCTCTGGTTAGCACCCAGTGATATTTCCGCAATGATTCTATCTTCATTGGAATCTTTGAAAAGGAATACTAGCTATTAATCCATAAGGTGATACTAGGATGTGGTAGGAGGGTGCCTTCGGTTCATCCGGTTCTTAGATGATTTGTATAGACGGATGTCTAATAGAGTCTTTTCAAAGGGATTACGTATGTTGATTTCTTCAAACATACCATAGTTAGTGGCAGAGAAAGGCCTTTCCCTTGGCTTAATAACTAGAGTATTTTTGTGGATGTTAATTAGTGATTTTTTGGCAGATCTGACGATGTGGCATTCAAGTGAATGGTGGCCCAATGTTCTAGAAAGATAATTATAACCTCAAGCCTCATCAACCGGGAAATGGTATAAAACCGGGTAGGCCGCACGACTTTGTGCGCCGCTCTCATTAGGGTGTATTGTCACCATATAGAGTGTGACAACCCACATTTTATGTATCGTAGGATCATAAAATATTTTTATTTTTTTCCTAGGGGTTGGATCATTCTCATATTTTAATATGTTGCTTATGGGGATGTGAGACATGTCATTAATTTTTACCAACTTTTTGTGTGACCATTTTCCCCTATCAGTTTTGTTCAGGGCATAACTTTTGACTCAAGTCGAATCAGGTGGTGAGACCTGTGCCATTTGAAGGGAAATGATGATTGCCTTTTGGTAGAGTGGTTACACTAAAGATTTGGCTCAGCGGTTTGGGAGGAATCGCTGTTTTAAGGTTTTTCAGTTGGATGTTCAGGTTTTGAGCCTTAAGTGTTGATTTGGGAAGGCCCATTAGTGGGCTAGTGGAAACTATAAATAGCGGGTGAGAGATATGGGAAATGGTTTAGTTTCTCTATTCTCTCATTTGGTGGCATTTGTTCCTCCTTTTTCTAACATCTTTCTGCCATTAAAAATCAAAATATAAGGAAGGGAATTGAAAATCTACACCATTGGGGGCTAGATCTACATCATTTGAAGTGTGAGTTCATCGGATCGAGGTGTTTGGTTCAAATTTCTTGTTGTTCGGGATCCCAGTTCATTGTTTTTGTTGTGGTTTGGAGAATTAGTATGTGATATGCATCTCTCACATGTATTCAATGAAGTATATGAATAGCTGGTCATGTTTTTCATCAAATTCAAGTGTTTTACCATAGATCTATACTTTGGTAAGTCCATTTTCATATGAATCACTCTATGATATAGTTTAGCAAGTTTAGATCAGTGATTTCTAAGTCATTCCATATGTATATGCAAGTTAGATCCGCAAACTAGATCATATATTCATTTATCATTATTTTGGTGAAATTATGTAATTGCGGGGATAATCATTGTTTTCATGTTGCTACTGACTTCATATCATCTTTGTGGTCATGTTTGATGAGTTGAACGAGTTTGTTTCATCGAATTTGTCATTTGGCGAAATTTTGGTTGAATTAGGAGGTGAATAGGGTCTGTGTAGGTTTTGGGTTGAGCGTACAGGCCACGAGTCGAGTGTAGTACTAGTGAAGTATAAGTGTAGTACAGAAGAGGGGTCATTCACACACAAACGGGTCGGTCGTGCATGGGGTAGACCGGGTCGGCTGGCCAAGCAGCCAATGAGACTGGTCAGTCTAGTTTGGTGCTAGCCGGTCGAAAAAAGTCAGGCAAAGTTCGAAGAAAGGGATCGGTCTCACATTTAGGGGTTGGTCGGGCAATGGGTCGGCCTGTTCTTGCCTTGGTAGCAGGTCATTCAGGTATTGGCTCGTACATGGAGGGGTCGGCCAGGCGAGACGTTGGTTCGGTCGTGTGTCCAATAAGGGATCGGTCGTATTCCCAGGGGGGTCGGCAGGTCGCACGGGTTAATTTCTGAAAAATTATATTTTTCGGGTGCGACCAAGATTTGAAGAAAAGAGTTTGAAAAAAAAATCGGGGGCAACCCCTTGAACTCTAGTCGCAACGCAGTGATGTAATTGGCTCGTTGATCTATGTAGAACAGCGAATGAGGTGACAACTTAAAGATCATGAGTTGGTGGATAATGGTTGCTCGAGAAAGTTGCTTGAGTTAAGAAAAGTTGTCGGGTTGGACTAGATATATGTAGGCTGGGAAATTATCTTTATCGTAAGTTCTAGCAGGCACAAAGCAGGGGTACAATAGGGGCACCTAAATGACCAGTTGTAGGTTGAGTACCCTAGGTATCGGTGAAAGGCCTAGTTGTCAAGGTTGGACATACATATGTATCGTTGAAAGGCATATGGAGTTTGTGCTAAAATTGGGGTTACCGTTAGCCCTTGACATGTGGCAATGTTGGTTGTCATACGATTAACGATGGTTTCGAAGCAAGATTGGTAGTGATAGCCAAAGTCTATCATGGTTGATTAGTTGCCTTGTTCATACCGTCTCGCATAGATTGTCCAACGTCGAAGGACATGTTTCTTGGGTGCTTGTCTGATATTGGTTTAGGCCTCTGGGGATTGTGCTTGGGAGATGTTGAATTCGATTAGGATAGCTTACGTGAGATACATATAATATGGATGCTATGAGTGCTACTGGTGTTTGCTTCTGATTTCCATGAGTGAATGGTTGTTCTGGTTTCCATGAATGAATGGTTGAAGTTTTTGATGTAAAGGCTATCATTGTCCGATGTGGTGGAGACGGGGTTGAGTTCTTCTCTGATGTTATGGGTAGATTAGTACGTTTATCTATCCATTCTCATACACTTTATTACTGATGTTTATTAGCTGTTTTATTGCTTGCTAAGACTGTTGTCTAACTCAAGGTTTTATGTTTCCCTCTTATTACCCTGGGTTGTTCATCCAGTTGTGGATGGGCAGACTAGGGGACATGTGATTAGTGAGGACGATGTTGCAGTTTGGAGGCGAGCTGGAGGCTTACGTACCAGTTTTATTACAATCTACTATTTCTGTTTCCGCCGTTTGAGTTACTTTATGAGTGTTGTAGTGAGGCTTTATGTACAGACATTAATATTTCCTATGATGTTTGGATAATCTTTCAGGATGTTGTGAAAGTTTCAAAAGTTTGTTATGTGATGCTTCACTATTATTACCTATTGTATATTTTCTACCACACTTTTTCCTTGCGCTGTGAGTTCTACAACAGGTTCTGATGTTGTTTACCTTCTCTGATGATCGTCCATAACTGCCTGGCACACCTTTCAGCGCATTATTCCTCTTGTGTAGTGCATGGGTTATGTGCAGTCGTCACATAGAGAATATTCATATTTGTTCTTCTTTTCGCTTCTATATCTCCCGGGAACGATTATGTTGCTAGAAACCGTATGTGACAATATATTCGAAACTTTCAAGTGATGTGAATGGCCAGTCATGTTTAGCCTGGGTTGCAAGATGTTCTAGTTGAACTCGTTGTATTCTTTTCTAGGGATACACTATCGGAAGTTGGTCCCATAACTTGGCAGTTTGAATCCAATCTCCAATATAATCCCCTAGTTTTGATTGTATACTATGTTTGTGGAGCGTGAGATGAAAGTGTTCTGCTAGATTGTTATTTATTCGTATTTAGACATTATTATAATATCAGAATAGATATGATTTCAAAAATGTTATCGACTATCGTTAGGACAAAACCGTCCATGTTTACGTGTGGATTGGTCTTACGATTATCCTTTTCTTTCGAAAAGATTTTTGAATTTAAAATCAAGTTGGATGTTTAATGTAAACTTAGTTAGTTTCTCACTTTGGTTCACCAGACTGATATGACGTTTGTAATGCTCAGGTTATACCAGGTTTTACAGGTTCAAGTCATCGGATGTTGCGAAGAGACAAGGTGTAGGATTTCAGACGTATGATACTTGTTGACCAACTTTTTGGCAAAAGCTGTCGCGGTTCAACGGGATCGAAGCCCAATGTCAAGAAGCTCACTTTTCAGGATTGGTCTATCGACCGATAGGACGACCTATACTTCAGAAAATCTAAAAAAGATTCGACCCGAGTCAGTCTCCTTCAAGCAGCAGCGTCTCGTGCCCTGACATAATCGCTCTCTCGGACCCACCAAGTCTAGCACTTCCTTCAAGTCCGGATCGACCAGATATCTCCGGATATATATATGGAAATATTTAGCTGAGTCATTCAATACTTGGCCTAATTCTCAAGGCATTAAAGGCGGTTAACCACTCCCGGACAAGGCTTTACTTTTGATACACCTCATCTCGAGTGCCACATAAGCCACAATTTTAGAGGATGCTATTAATCAACAGTAGACCAGCTCCCACCATCGCAACTACATCAAATGATCAGGCTCCACGTGTTCGAGCACTACAAAAGAGGCAAGCCACGTCACAGCCCACTTCTTCACCTATAAATACGTCCAAGCTCAAAATGGAAAGGGACCTCCTTATGGGCGCTCTTTTCTCCACTTAAGACTTCCAATTTGATTCCTCTTAAAAACTCTTCTTACAGCTAACTCCAAAATAGCCAATCTTCCTTCTTTCTTCAGATAGAAAAAGTGTTTTACTTGTAATCAAAAGAAAATCAATACATATAAAGTGGACGTAGCAACCATCTTTGCCGAACCACTACAAAAAGTTGTATGTGTACCCTGTTTTCTTTACTTTGTATTGCATTCTGTGATTGTTATTCGTGTGTTCTCCACACGACTGGGGGTTCATTGTCACTAGTGACCAACTTTTGACATCAGCAATATTATACATTATTTTTGCTACTATGTGATTGTATATGAGGACAGAATATTATAACTGTCCAGATATGTTGATATACTCTGATGATGGTAAGTATTTTTCAAGCTCTCAGTAAAGATTTATTTCTATATTATATTTTTCTCTACTCCAATGTGAGACTCTAGTTATGATGTGTTTCTTCTTCCTACTTCTTCTATTCTAATATTTCTTTCTTTCTTATCTCACCCTCTAATTTCTTTCTCCTAACTATATTCTTTTTTATGCAATTTGAGTTTACTTGGGTTGTAGGTGTTGGCTTAAACTGTACAAAAAAAGTGGATCATTACAGTGGCCTAATGCATTCCTCTATTTCTCACAGACATAACCGACATGTGGTTTTGGCAGCTAATAACTGAACCGATCAACAGTTGGAATATGTTAGTCACCCGCTTCATCGAGCAATTTAGACTTCACGTCTCCCAAGCGAAGAGCGTCATGTTCCTCACATCCATCAAGCAGTGGTTCGGCGAACCCTACACTCCATTTTAGAAATATTCAACACTGTCGTACCTTCAGTCGATCAACTTGAGCCATTGATGCTTCTTATGTTTGCCAATAGCCGGTGTTCAAAGCCAAACTAATTTCAAGATCTCCCTAACTAGAGTCCTCCAAGGGATATTGAAGATTTCTATGCCGAAGAAGATAGATTTATCCGGCAAAAGGATGCTAATATCGGAATGGAAAATCTCAAAGTACTTGCTAACAAGGATGAATGTGCATCCAATACCACTGGCCAGAACAAAGGAAATGGAAATACCTCAGAAAAAATGATCCGAACGTGTGATTTTGGAGCGACGACAAGTACGATCAATACACCGAGATCAACTCCTCCCTATTGGACATCTATCTTGATGTGTGAGGATCCCTAGCTTTTTCGAAGCCTCCCAGAAGGGAGCCAACCCAAAGGAAGTGTGAATCAGGAAAGCACTGCATGTATCATAATATGGCAGGTCACAACACCAATGAACGCATGCATCTGCACGATCTCATCGAGGAGCGGGTCAGACGTGGAGAACTACCTGAGTATGTTAAAAAATCTGCACCAACAACATCGCCACAACTACCTTCCAATGCTCCTCAGGGCGGTCCCCGAGCTTCTTGAAACGGGAAAGATACCGAGCCTAGCAAACGTGGCATCATCAAAAACTGATCTAGTTCAGATCATTGTGGATACACTTCATTTCTTAAGACATAATAAATACACTTTTATTATTTTTTAATAACGTGGTTATGTTGAGGTACACATGTACGGGGTTAGGATTTAATCCCTAGGTGTGCTCTGGATTAAACCATCAACCTATTAGGATTTGTTTTGATTTCTGTAATAGTCTTTAGTAGTAATAAACTTTCTTTCTCAAATATGGATTATGTTTGACCAATTTAAACATCTTGTCGGGATTCGGCAAGTGCCTCAAAGCCGAGTATGGGTAATGCTCGCCAGCTTTATTAAGCCGAGTATGGTTAATGCTCGCCAACCTAATTAAACCAAGTATGGTTAATGCTCGCCAACTTAACAAAACCAAGAATGGTTAACGCTCGTCACCAGGGTATGGTTTATACCCCTCTCACTAAACTGAGCATGGTTTACGCTCGTACTTTGGGTACGGTCGATACCTCTCCTAAAAAAGTCAGGATATGAAAAACTTAACTCCTTCTCAATAAGAGTATGGCTCATACTCAACTTTATCGAATCACACCTCGAACATGGCTGATGCTAGATCCTAGACTCGGGTATGGTTTATACTCAACCCCTAGATATGGCTTATACCTAAGATATGCTAGATCCAAATGAATATGGTTTATATTCATCATACTGCTAAAGGTATGGCTTATACCCCTCAATTAAAACCGAGCATGGTTTATGGTCATCCCCCTTGAACTCTGGGTATGATTGGTACACCACTTTAAACTTTTAGGCATGGTTCTTGCCCTTCTTTGGATTTCCTGGTGTGGCTTATAACTGACGACCCGAACGACATCGTCAGGATTTGGCATGTCTATATTAAAACCCTTTTATAGGAACTGCTTCACTCGGCAAGGTCCCGGTTCTACTGCAATTTTCTGAAGTCGACATGGTATGGTCGATTAACTTGCTGGCACTCTCAAAGACCCAGCCTTAATATGATCAGTGGTGACAGTTTTCCGTCCTTAATACGATCGGCGGTCGTCGATTTTTTTTCCTTAATATAATCATCACTGATTGTAACACCCCGAATTTTAGTAATACTAGAATTCACTAATTATAGGATAAATAATCTCAGATGTGGGAATTGGGGGTAACGGGCTGCGTCATTGCGTTCGTCTCGGAAAAATACGCGAAATAGAGTCCGAGTTTTCGAAAATCGGAGTCCGTATGGCCCAGTTAAGGCCCAATGAAGTTTGCAGAAAATTTAAAGATAAAAACAGATTTAATAATTTAAAACCAGATTTTAAAATTGAGTAAGCGGGGCCAGGCGGGAAGATTCCCGCCCTACCCATGTCGACAGGGCTGTCGACAGGCCTGTCGACAGGCCTGTCGACAGGGGGGTCGACTTGCCTGTCGACTTGCCTGTCGACAGGGGGGGCGACGCCCAGTAAAACTGGGTGCACCAGTTTAGGTTCTTGGGCTGGCTTGGAGGGCTGGTTCTGGAAGCTTCTTGGATCTGACGGGTCTAAACCAATCTAGGGTTAATCTAAGGGTCTAAAATGCAACCTAATCCTATAAATAAGACCCTAACCCTATCCTAATTCATTCATAATTAGATCTTGTAACTAAACTATGGCAAAATGAAACTTGATCATGGCCACCACAAATCAATGAAGAGGAAAGCAAGCTAATCAACCTCTCTAATCAACCTCTAATCCATTCTAAGCATCTTAATCTTCTTCATTTGGAGTGCAAATTGCTAGTAGTGAGTTTCTATCACTTTAACATCAATTGTTAAAGCAAGTAGATTAGGTGTAATGAGACTTATGGTCTTGAATGCGGATTAGTGAGTTTGAATCATTTGTAATGATATGTTACTCTATGTTTTTCTATGTTTATGCATATTTAATAAGTTGGTTTATGCATATTTAATAAGTTGGTTTATGCATACTTGATAAGTGGATTTATGCATGATTAATAAGTTGGTTTATGCATGTTTAACAAGTGGGTTTATGCATGTTGAGTATGTAAGTTTATGCAAGTTTAGTATGATGTATGTTATGTTTACATGATGCTAAATATGCAAGTTGTGGACTATGTGATCATATACATGTCATGCAAGTTCATGAAGATATGCTATGAAAGTTACATGTATGTTAATATGCAAGATATGCTATGCAAGTTACATGTATGTTAATATGCAAGATATGCTATGAAAGTTACATGTATGTTAATATGCAAGATATGCTATGCAAGTTACATGTTTGTTAATATGCAAGTTCATGATGACACATTATGCAAGTTTAAGAGTTAATATGCAAGTATGTGAATGCTTATGCAAGAATGTGAATGCTTATGCAAGAATATGAATGCTTATGCAAGTTATGTGTATGCTTAAATGCATGTTTAACATATTATGCAAGTTGTGAGGATGCTTATATGCAATATGTTATGCAAGTCATGTGAATGCTTATATGCAAGATCAACATGTTATGCAAGATATGTGTATGATAATATGCAAGTTTGGGTTATATGTAGTTGGGTTAATATATGCTCATATATGCAAGTTGACATCCTCTTAACCCATGACAAAGTTGTATGCTAAACCCATGATATTTTTGATGATCTTCCCCTTATTTATGTCATGAAATGAGAACAATTTACGTGGGGAACGATGGGGTTGGTAAATATGTTAATAAAAATATGATTGGGTATGATTAAGCATACCATAAAAATAAATTACCATAAGTGGGAATTTACCTATTGAGTTAGGTCTACCCCATGGGAATTTACCTATTGAGTTAGGTCTACCCATGTTATGGAAAATTTGATATTAATTAGGGATAATTAATATCGGGGTGATTAATTAGGTGTAATTAATCAACGAAGACACGAGGTTGGACCCTTTTGTAGCGGAAGTCTGCCCGAAACCGACCGGCCATCCAGCGGCTACAAATGATTGGCCCAATGTGAGAGGTCTTAGTCATAAATTAAATACATGATTAAAGTAAAGACACGAGGTTAGACCCTTTTGATGACAGAAGTCTGCCCGGAACCAACCGGCATATCCAGCAGTCATAAAAGACGGTCTAATGTGAGAGGTCTTTATGAGGTCATGATCTTAATTAATGAATTAAGAAACACTTAACCATATTAGCATGTAGTGGGACATGAGGGGTTAAGTGGGTGCCTTGGGGTGGCATGATGAGACTAGTGGGTTGCCTTGGGTGGCAATAGAAAAATACGATTAGAATACTTAACCAAAGTGAAACATGTAATTAAACATGATTAAAGGGTTAAGTAAGTGCCATGGGTGGCATGTGAAAATACGATTAGAATACTTAACCAAAGTGGAACATGTAATTAAACATGATTAAAGGGTTAAGTAAGTGCCATGGGTGGCATGTGAAAATACGATTAGAATACTTAACCAAAGTGGGACATGTAAGTAAACATGATTAAAGGGTTAAGTAAGTGCCTTAGGTGGCATGTAGGAATCTAGTGGGTGCCTTAAGGGGCAATTGAAATATGATTAGATGACTTAACCAAAACTTAACATGTAAGTGGGCATGATTATAAAGAGGGGTTAAGTGGGATGCACTAGATAAAATTGCAAGCTTAGGTGGTAGCTTGTGGGGGGCCCATTTCAACCAATATCCCAAACGTATCTTTGTGGGCTCGACTCAAGTCGAGTGACGGGACACGCATATTGGGCTTGACTATAAGAGGCCAAACCGGGTTAGCGGTGGCAACGCGGGACCAACGGGTTTCATATGCGTGTGTGGACCCGGGCTGGTTGGTAAGTCGTTGTTGCATCGTGTAGATATAAAGCCGTGCACTGTTGATATTATCTGGTAGCCACTTTAGGGGAATGATACACCCCAATCGTGGGACCAGCACGGGTATCTATGGTAGGGAGCCGATAGCTGGGGAGTAGTGGGAACACCTAATAAAGATAGGGGCAGACGGCACCTATGTAGGGGTACACGAAACTACTGGGTGAAATTACTAAGTACACCTAGTGGAGATAGGGGCAGACGGCACCTATGTAGTGGGCTAGGGGTACACAAGACTACTGGGGAAATTTTCCAAGTCCTTGGAAGGGATCAACCTTTAAGTAGGAATGACTGGTGTGGTGCAGTTAGTAATTATCCTTGGGTGGGTAGATGCGTCCTTACGGTTATCCTAGTTTATCCTAAGTTTACCAAGCTGCTTAGTGCAGCCATTCATCCCCAGATATTACCGTAGGTCAAGTTTATGTCTTCTCTGGTTACTTTAATGATTGTATTGTTAAAGTTATAGGGCTCACTCAGACTTATGTCTGACCCCGTTGTTTTTATCTTTTTTTCCCAACCCTCAGGTCCTACGGTGGATCCTAGCGGTAGTAGAGCTTGATCGGATTGCTGTTCCAGTCTTTAGGAGCTTGGGTAGATGTAAAGCTCCAGTTATCCAGTTATCTTTTCTTTTGTTCTGGCTATTGTATGAGAGAGTGGGATTATGTACTTCTTTATTTTGATGGATATTGTACTTGACTTTTATCGTGGTTTTATGATGTAACCAGACATGTTTATTTCTGCTGTTATGAAATTTCAAGTACTATTTATATCTGTCTTGTTGTAATTTTTCTGTTCTATATTCACTAAAATACTCCACCGATGTTATGGCATTCCCTTAGTGAGTGACCATAGCGGGCGTGGGGTGTTACACTGATATCAGAGCAAAGGTTACCGGAACAGATAAAATTTTTAGAAAACTATTTTTCTAAAAACGTTTTTGGAAGAAATATTTTCAAAAACATGTCTTTAAAGAGAAAAGTTTTTGAAAGAAAAGCATAATCCCCGATAGCCATCTTCCGAATTCTCCGTTTTGAATCTTTCCCTTTTTCGTCTCAGCATGGCTGAAGATCTTTATCTTCCGGATAGTGTAGCGGTACCAGTATGGTATAGGAGGTTGTTAGAGGCTAGGGCCGCCGCTGCAGGTCCAGCAAATGTTCCTCCTCCACCCGTTGCACTCGTTCCTCCTCGCGCGGATACTTTTGCTATGACTTGTAGGAAGTTTAAGGCTATGGGAGGAAAACCTTTTGTGGGAACTAAGGATTGGCTTAATGAGACGGAAGAATTGATGGAAATCTTGGAAGTGGAAGAGGGAAAGAAAGTCAAGTTAGCCGCTTGGTTAATGGAAGGAGAGGCCTCGTTCTGGTGGGAGGTCACTAATGGAGAACGCCCTATTGAATCTTGGGTGGATTTCAGGCAAAGGTTTGAGGCAAAGTTTCTCTCAAAAGCGGAAGAAAATATGCACGTGGAAAGGTTCTTGAACTTAAAGCAAGGAATCTTGTCAGTGAAAGAATATGTTAACAAGTTTAACCGGTTAGCGAAGTTCAATATAGACTTGGTAAACACACCGGAGGAGAAGGCTTTGAGGTTCGTTAAAGGCTTGAACGAACCGATGCGCGGATTGGCTATGTCTCACATCCCTATGGGGGCCACTTTCGAGAAGCTAGTGGACATGGCACTTATGCATGAGGAAGAGAAGGGTCCCAATGCTAATAAAGCACACGAGAAGAAAGGAGATCAGAAGAGACCTCAACAGCAAAACAAGGGTGGGAAAGGCAACGGTGGCAAGGGAAAGAAGAGGTGCTTCAATTGTGGGACACTAGGCCACCTAAACAAAGATTGTCGCAAGAAGACTAAGACTGGCTGCTTCCACTGTGGCGAAGCAGGGCATCTGATGAAAGACTGTCCAAAGAAGGAGCAAAGGACGGGGTCTACCTCAGGAGGACAGGTGCAAGCTCTTGTGGCACCAGGTCAGGCTAGGGGGCAAGTACAGGCTCTCGCGATTCGGGAAAGAGGTAGAACTATTTCTATTGAAAGTCTAGTTTTTCTGATCGATCATCCTGTCCGTACTTTATTTGATTTTGACGCATTGAGTTCGTTTATCTCATCATTATTAGTAGAGTCACTGCACTGAGACACCAGTTGGTAGATGATCCCTTAGTTGTTTCAAACCCAATTGGGGCTCCACGATGTGTTTGGGTTTGAAAGTTGCTATACTTAGCATTGAGTTTAGATGTGATGCTTGTTGGGCTTCACGGGCTATGGGTTAGTTTTGGGCACGGACTGGTTATCCAGTAGGGGTACCGTTCTTAATTTTGAAGGGAGAGTTGTAGGCTTATGACCCGCTTGGGTAACACTCTCGAGATCTCTTGTAATCCCATAGAATCTGTTATGCTAAGTTATCTAGAGTCGCTTGACACGTCGGTCGAGAGTTTGCAATTTATAGAGTGGTCCGGGAATACTCGGATGTGTTTGGAGGAGGTGAAGGGCTTACCTCCGGAGCGGGAGATTGACTTCCAAATATATCTGGTAGACAATGCCAAACCAGTGTGCCACGTGGCTCCTCGTGAGAGGAGGGAACTCCATAAGCAAGTAGGCAATTTGCTTGAGAAGGGATTTAGAAGACGAAGTATATCGGAGTAGGGTGCTCCGGTAGTTTTTGCCACAAAGGTGGATGGGTCCCTCAGACTTTGTGTAGGCTAAAGAGAGCTAAATAAACTCACAAAGAAGAATAGACACCCATTGTCGAGGATTGATGATATCTTTGATCAGTTAGTGGGCGCCTCAGTATTTTCGCAATTGGACTTAACCACGAGGTTTCGTCAGTTGGGAATGACTGAGGATAGTATAGAGAATACTGCCTCTAGGACTCCGAATGGTTTTTTTATGAGTGGCTGGAGATGCCATTTGGTTTGACGAACGCCCCCGCATATGATGAGAAGGGTGTTCAGGGAGTACCTAAATAAGTTCGTGATGGTCTTTGTAAATGACATCTTGGTCTTTTCTAGGAGCGGAATAAGTTTTCGTATGTGCTCAATAGGATGAGCAAAGCCAGTTATGGGATAAACAGTGGTTTTGGAGCGAGACTGGCGAGGACATCCAAAGTTGGTCAAAGGCTTAATTGTTTAGCCATTTTTACTAGTATCATCTCACGTAGGTCGCCTGAACTCGAAGGAGATATCCCTTGGGTGTTTGTCTGATATTGGTTTAGGCCTTTGGGGCTTGCATTTGTGGGATGTCGAGTTCGACTAGGGTGGTCTGCGTGAGAGATGGACAATTGTGATGATTTTGGGATGGGATTCTTAGCATCCTATGAGTTTGAGATAGCGTATACCCAAGGCAAGGGTAATGTGGTGGCGGACGCCTTAAGTAGAGAAAGGTTGTCCTTAAGTTCATTGTTCGTTGAACGACGGAGCTTAGAGTTTATTTCTATGTTTGACTTTAGACCTTCCGTTGACTTTGTACCCGGATTGCTAGCTTCTTTTGAGGTTAGACCTACTCTTTTGGGGCGGATTGGAGAAGCACAGAGGGACGACCCACAGTTGGTTGAGTTGGGGGGAAGCTCATAAGGAGGGAGTCGTCCAGCCATTTGAGTAGGTACACCCTAGACGATAGGGGGTGCTTGCGTAGAGACGGTAGACTTTGTGTACCGAAAGACGAGGGTTTGAGGAATGTTATTCTTGATGATGCACACCGTTCTAGGATGACCATTCATCCCGGTGGGGACAAGATGTACCAAGACATGAAGAGGGTTTTTCTGGACCGGTATGAAGAAAGATGTGGCCGAGTATGTCGCTCGATGCTTGGTGTGCTAACAAGTGGAAGCAAAGTAAAAGAAACCCGGAGGGTTGCTTCACCCGTTGGGAGTTCCGTAATAGGAAGTGGGATAGTGTCTCGATGGATTACCAAAATCAAGGAAGGGTAATACGGGGATTGGGCTTATGGTTGATAAACTTACTAAGTGTGCCCATTTCATACCCGGGAAGAGCAAGAGCACTATTCCATGCCTAGCTTCAGTTTATATTCGAAAGATTATTAGATTGCATGGTGTACCCTCCAGTATGGTGAGCGATCGAGATCCCATCTTCACTAGAGAGTCTAGAGAGTTTTGGAAGAGTTTCCAAGAGGCGGTAGGGACTCAGTTGTAATTGAGTACCGCATATCATCCTCAAATAGACGGCCAGACCGAGAGGGTGAATCATATTTTAGAAGACCTTTTTGAGGCTATGTATCTTGGATTTTGGAGGTACATGGGAGGAGCATCTTCCATTGGTGGAGTTACCCGACAGACTTAGTAGTGTACATGATGTATTCCATAGGAGGAAGTGCCTACATGAGACCGCAGAGGTGGTAGAGCCGAGTTTGCTTAGAGAAGTGGAAATAGAGTGTGATGCGAAGATTCGACGAGCTCCTACTTGCATCCTTGGGTCAGAGATTTGGAAGCTGAGAAAACAGAGAGGTTCAACTAGTCAAAGTACAAAAAGGGAGATAAAGAGAGCGATGCTACCTGGGAGACGGAAGCGAAGATGCATTCGAGGTACCCTTTTTCTTTCGGAGGGTATGTCCTTTTGCTTCTCCTTCATCACATATTTTGTGCTTATCATATCCTTAGTATGTCCTCTCGTTAGTACTTTTGACCTTTAGATAGGGTAAACCTATGGTTGAAACATGTGTTTGAGACATGTTATGATTGATGGATGCATGTGGATGCAAGTGTTTGCTAATGGTTGCTTGTGGATGCATATATACACACTCTAGGCACTAGATCGGCTCAATCACTTCATATTGCATATTGCATAAAATTGTGTGTAGGAAGCTATATTTATGGATGTTTAATGATTGTGTTATCATATGGATGATGCATTTTGGTGAATGATTGTGCACTCATATAGATATTGTATGGGTCTATAGGGTTCTCTCGCATACATAATGGATGCATGGCACTATCATGGTTTGCATATGTTCATACCTTAGATAGGGAACATATACACACACTTTTTGCATATACGCATACATCATTAGAAATTGTTTTAAGGACAATGGATGCCCGTGTTTGATGGATTGAGTTGATGGTTGTTTGGATGGTAGGATATGCATTCTCCTTAGCTTAGAGATTTCGGGGACGAAATCCTTTAAGGAGGGGAGAATGTAACACCCCGAATTTTAGTAATACTAGAATTCACTAATTATAGGATAAATAATCTCAGATGTGGGAATTGGGGGTAACGGGCTGCGTCATTGCGTTCGTCTCGGAAAAATAAGCGAAATAGAGTCCGAGTTTTCGAAAATCGGAGTCCGTATGGCCTAGTTAAGGCCCAATGAAGTTTGCAGAAAATTTAAAGATAAAAACAGATTTAATAATTTAAAACCAGATTTTAAAATTGAGTAAGCGGGGCCAGGCGGGAAGATTCCCGCCCTACCCATGTCGACAGGGCTGTCGACAGGCCTGTCGACAGGGGGGTCGACTTGCCTGTCGACTTGCCTGTCGACAGGGGGGCGACGCCCAGTAAAACTGGGTGCACCAGTTTAGGTTCTTGGGCTGGCTTGGAGGGCTGGTTCTGGAAGCTTCTTGGATCTGACGGGTCTAAACCAATCTAGGGTTAATCTAAGGGTCTAAAATGCAACCTAATCCTATAAATAAGACCCTAACCCTATCCTAATTCATTCATAATTAGATCTTGTAACTAAACTATGGCAAAATGAAACTTGATCATGGCCACCACAAATCAATGAAGAGGAAAGCAAGCTAATCAACCTCTCTAATCAACCTCTAATCCATTCTAAGCATCTTAATCTTCTTCATTTGGAGTGCAAATTGCTAGTAGTGAGTTTCTATCACTTTAACATCAATTGTTAAAGCAAGTAGATTAGGTGTAATGAGACTTATGGTCTTGAATGCGGATTAGTGAGTTTGAATCATTTGTAATGATATGTTACTCTATGTTTTTCTATGTTTATGCATATTTAATAAGTTGGTTTATGCATATTTAATAAGTTGGTTTATGCATACTTGATAAGTGGATTTATGCATGATTAACAAGTTGGTTTATGCATGTTTAACAAGTGGGTTTATGCATGTTGAGTATGTAAGTTTATGCAAGTTTAGTATGATGTATGTTATATTTACATGATGCTAAATATGCAAGTTGTGGACTATGTGATCATATACATGTTATGCAAGTTCATGAAGATATGCTATGAAAGTTACATGTATGTTAATATGCAAGATATGCTATGCAAGTTACATGTATGTTAATATGCAAGATATGCTATGAAAGTTACATGTATGTTAATATGCAAGATATGCTATGAAAGTTACATGTATGTTAATATGCAAGATATGCTATGCAAGTTACATGTTTGTTAATATGCAAGTTCATGATGACACATTATGCAAGCTTAAGAGTTAATATGCAAGTATGTGAATGCTTATGCAAGAATGTGAATGCTTATGCAAGAATATGAATGCTTATGCAAGTTATGTGTATGCTTAAATGCATGTTTAACATATTATGCAAGTTGTGAGGATGCTTATATGCAATATGTTATGCAAGTCATGTGAATGCTTATATGCAAGATCAACATGTTATGCAAGATATGTGTATGATAATATGCAAGTTTGGGTTATATGTAGTTGGGTTAATATATGCTCATATATGCAAGTTGACATCCTCTTAACCCATGACAAAGTTGTATGCTAAACCCATGATATTTGTGATGATCTTCCCCTTATTTATGTCATGAAATGAGAACAATTTACGTGGGGAACGATGGGGTTGGTAAATATGTTAATAAAAAATATGATTGGGTATGATTAAGCATACCATAAAAATAAATTACCATAAGTGGGAATTTACCTATTGAGTTAGGTCTACCCCATGGGAATTTACCTATTGAGTTAGGTCTACCCATGTTATGGAAAATTTGATATTAATTAGGGATAATTAATATGGGGGTGATTAATTAGGTGTAATTAATCAACTAAGACACGAGGTTGGACCCTTTTGTAGCGGAAGTCTGCCCGGAACCGACCGGCCATCCAGCGGCTACAAATGATTGGCCCAATGTGAGAGGTCTTAGTCATAAATTAAATACATTATTAAAGTAAAGACACGAGGTTAGACCCTTTTGATGACAGAAATCTGCCCGGAACCAACCGGCATATCCAGCAGTCATAAAAGACGGTCTAATGTGAGAGGTCTTTATGAGGTCATGATCTTAATTAATGAATTAAGAAACACTTAACCATATTAGCATGTAGTGGGACATGAGGGGTTAAGTGGGTGCCTTGGGGTGGCATGATGAGACTAGTGGGTTGCCTTGGGTGGCAATAGAAAAATACGATTAGAATACTTAACCAAAGTGAAACATGTAATTAAACATGATTAAAGGGTTAAGTAAGTGCCATGGGTGGCATGTGAAAATACGATTAGAATACTTAACCAAAGTGGAACATGTAATTAAACATGATTAAAGGGTTAAGTAAGTGCCATGGGTGGCATGTGAAAATACGATTAGAATACTTAACCAAAGTGGGACATGTAAGTAAACATGATTAAAGGGTTAAGTAAGTGCCTTAGGTGGCATGTAGGAATCTAGTGGGTGCCTTAAGGGGCAATTGAAATATGATTAGATGACTTAACCAAAACTTAACATGTAAGTGGGCATGATTATAAAGAGGGGTTAAGTGGGATGCACTAGATAAAATTGCAAGCTTAGGTGGTAGCTTGTGGGGGGCCCATTTCAACCAATATCCCAAACGTATCTTTGTGGGCTCGACTCAAGTCGAGTGACGGGACACGCATATTGGGCTTGACTATAAGAGGCCAAACCGGGTTAGCGGTGGCAACGCGGGACCAACGGGTTTCATATGCGTGTGTGGACCCGGGCTGGTTGGTAAGTCGTTGTTGCATCGTGTAGATATAAAGTCGTGCACTGTTGATATTATCTGGTAGCCACTTTAGGGGAATGATACACCCCAATCGTGGGACCAGCACGGGTATCTATGGTAGGGAGCCGATAGCTGGGGAGTAGTGGGAACACCTAATAAAGATAGGGGCAGACGGCACCTATGTAGGGGTACACGAAACTACTGGGTGAAATTACTAAGTACACCTAGTGGAGATAGGGGCAGACGGCACCTATGTAGTGGGCTAGGGGTACACAAGACTACTGGGGAAATTTTCCAAGTCCTTGGAAGGGATCAACCTTTAAGTAGGAATGACTGGTGTGGTGCAGTTAGTAATTATCCTTGGGTGGGTAGATGCGTCCTTACGGTTATCCTAGTTTATCCTAAGTTTACCAAGCTGCTTAGTGTAGCCATTCATCCTCAGATATTACCGTAGGTCAAGTTTATGTCTTCTCTGGTTACTTTAATGATTGTATTGTTAAAGTTATAGGGCTCACTCAGACTTATGTCTGGCCCCGTTGTTTTTATCTTTTTTTCCCAACCCTCAGGTCCTACGGTGGATCCTAGCGGTAGTAGAGCTTGATCGGATTGCTGTTCCAGTCTTTAGGAGCTTGGGTAGATGTAAAGCTCCAGTTATCCAGTTATCTTTTCTTTTGTTCTGGCTATTGTATGAGAGAGTGGGATTATGTACTTCTTTATTTTGATGGATATTGTACTTGACTTTTATCGTGGTTTTATGATGTAACCAGACATGTTTATTTCTGCTGTTATGAAATTTCAAGTACTATTTATATCTGTCTTGTTGTAATTTTTCTGTTCTATATTCACTAAAATACTCCACCGATGCTATGGCATTCCCTTAGTGAGTGACCATAGCGGGCGTGGGGTGTTACACTGATCGTCGGTTTTCTGGCCTTTCTTATAATGAGGTTCGGCGTAACCGTGATTGCAATGTAAAGGACTTCTGTTTAATATTCTCTAGAAGGTCCAGAGCACATCTTTCTTTGCCGAAAAAAACATGTTATGAGGGAAAAGTGTTGACCAAATTTTTAGCAAAAGATGTCGCAACTCAAGATCGAAGCTCGTTACTTGGTATCAGTCCGGATCTATGCTCCCTAGGTCGACTTTTTTCATGGTCAATCGATCATAATTCAACCTGAACCAGCTCCGAAATTATAGCCAAACTAATTGATCGGGTCATCATCGATCGATCGAGCTATTCCTGAAGAATATGGTTAAACCTAGAATACCGGATCTAGAACACTAAGTCAAACTTATTTACTACAAGACGAAGTCTACTCCAAAGGCCGTAGAACCGGTCAGCTTTAACCGACATAGCTTTTTATACACCAAGTTTCAAGATCCACGTAGGCCACGATTTCCGAGAAGAATTGTTCATCGGCATTAGACAGGATCCCTCCGCCTATAACTACTTTACTAGATCGAGTTACACGCTCCCAAGCCCGAAAAAGATATGTGTCACTTGTATATAAACTCGGATCACCTTCTCGCCGGCAAATACAACCATTCCTAGAAATCGGAAAACAACTTGAATACGCTAAAAGAAATACTCTATTTGGCATCCCAAAATAAAATGTAATTTATTCTGAGTACAACAAAAGGATTTTGTGTAAAGATCACTTCTTTCTCTACTTTCTACCGCTGAAAAACAACTGTAACCTATAATATCAATTGCCACTTATGTGTGTTGCATATCATAGTATTCCTTGCAATTGTACACAGTATCATTTTGCTGAGCCTTTGACACTTGCTCTTGTTCACTTGAGATGTTTCTTTCTTGTATGAGAACTGTCTTGAATATTGACGGTTGAGCCTCCTTATTGAATGTATATTTCTGTGGTCTTGCGCACTTTGAAACTTCTTTGCCCATAATGCTTGTTCTTGAACCATGTTGTTTCACTTTGGCTATGTAAATACATGCCATGTACATCTAGGTTGTGGTGTAGATGAGATTTTAAACCGCATGTATACATACAAACCATTTGTGTATGTGTGTGTATATAGATTCTCCTTACAGAACTGTTGTATTGTGTCACTTGCATGTTCTTCTCATGTTTTCATTGCGCCATACTAACTGGATTTGCTCTATAAAAAGAACTGCTTTATTTGTTCCCCTATTTCACCTGTGTGCATACATGTTTACTGCACTGTCATTGCTTGCGTGGACTTTTGTGCTTGCATATCAATGCTCATTCTTTGTAGACGCATTTGATCTTGGCTTCATCACTTTACATTGCACGGCCATGTATTTTGACACATATTCATACTGCTATGTCCTTTTGCTTTGTCACCTAAGAACTTGGACTGGCATGACCCTTTCCTTTGCTAGTCTTGACCTTGTGCTCGACTGTTTTTGATGTTGCTACCCCAATGTTTTGTTGTAATCATTATGACCTATGCACTCCATTTTCCTTGTTGTGGTAAATACATGTACTTGTGTCTGATATTTCACAAATGCTTGTGCACACATGTCCCTTTGACCAATCTGAGATGCTTAGTCTTGTTGCTTGCTCTTGATAGTCATGTGATCATTGCCAATTTCTCGGCTTGCTGATTACTTTGCCACATCCGTCGTTTTGTTGACTCGAGCATGAACGTGAGAAGTTGGTCTGACTTGATTTGCATGAGTGGATATGTGCATGTGTATCCATGTATACATATATGTATATATACACGTATGTGTGTGTGTGCATATATATATATATATATATGTGTGTGTGTGTGTGTTTGTGTGTATATATATATATGTGTGTGTGTGTGTTTGTGTGTGTACATATGTGTGTCACTCCATATTACATTGTTGAGCCTTGATTTGCTGCACATGTGTGTCCATGGATACTTGTAGCATGCTTACGTTGTCAAGCTTCACCTGAACACATCATATATGATATATTTTCCCCTTTCATACCATATTGGCCTTGCACAAAATATATGTGTATGTACATACACATGTATATGTATACATGTATTGTGTATGTGCAGAATATATATATATATATATATATATGTGTGTGTGTGTGTGTGTGTCTCTGTGTGTGTGTTATGTGTTGTGTGTGTGTGTAAAGAGAGAACACTAGAGACACTGTCTACCTGGTGGTATTTACAGTAAATCACTGTGAATATCACTAGTTGTCTAGACATGGATGGATGGATATACATATCAGATCAAGTCATGAAATATGATCAGAAACACACCAAAATTCAAAGGCTAATAAATTTTAAAATTAAAATTATATCATCTAGAATTTAAAAATATTTTTGTTCTAGTTTATAAATTATGTTTCAACAATAGGTAAGAATGTGACTGGACTGACTGTGAAGACAGATTGAAGAAACAATGATCAGACATAAGATAAATGTGTCAGTGAGTGTGTGAGAGGATGTAACAGTGTTTGTATATGAGTGCATGTATCTGAGTGTTGCGGTGAGGGGTAATGTAACAAATGAAATTGAAAATTGTATTACAGTGAGATGTACAAATAGAGGAGTTATAAGTTTGTACTATTCAAATGTAGAAATAAAATGTTATATTTTAATAAAAAAACTGTGTGAATATTTGAATTCTTGTCTAGTAGTATTTTATTTAAATATAAATTTTTAATTCTGTCTGTGATGTAGTATAATAGTACAATTGCGAACATATTTATAATGTTTGTTATCATCAAGCAAAATTCATATAATTGTTATATACAACAGTCCCCCCATTTTGATGATAACAAACATATTATAAGATTTTGAAAACAATAAATGTGTTTGACAGGGAATCGTGGAACTCCCCCTATATGTATGCTCCCCCACAACAAAACTCCCCCTAAATATGTGCACGAGTGAAAGGAAAACAATAATTGAAACTTAAATATTAAAATATTCAAGGTATATTCACGCATCGATCAAAATCTTAACCATTCTCCCCTTTTGTTATCATCAAAACGACACAGAAATTAAAATAGTGACGAAAAATAAGCTAGAAATATAAAACCAGATCAATAGAGAGAATGATCATCATAAATAATTATTCAAACAAAAATCAAAATATTCTAAGAACTAGAAGCAAATTTCACATTGTAGAATGATTGATTTATGATGAATTTTGTAAAAATGGAGAGAGTTTTTAACAAACATATGGACTATTTATTTTCAAATAAATTTTTAAAAATTGAGCACAAAACAGTGATGGATTTGGACTACGATTATAGATTCAAAATAAGTGATAAGATCAAATAATCTCAAATCCTAATGACTATCAGTCAACAAATCATAATATGTCATAAAATATTAACACGTTTCACAAATTAGAAATTTGTTTGATAGGCTAGTTTTTACACACTAAGGAGGATTTCATAGATATTTTTATTAATTTATTTTTCTATTCTTTTCTTTTCTTTTTAGTTTTAAGAGCACACTAACCACACATAACCATCTCTTGAATTTTAAAATGAGGTCAGTTACAGCTTAAATTATAAGTAATCTCATAACCATGCATGACCAAATCATGGATTTTTAAATGAGGTTAGAGAAACACTTATGTATATTTTATACATATTTATCATTTTCTTTTTCAAAATCTCTTCAGTATATAAGACCATTATGGATGATAGAAATATAGCAAGTACAAGAATAATTGTGAAATAGATTTCTAAATTAAATATATTATGAAATATGCTCAACTGTACTGGGATTTTTTTTTAAATCAATTGTCTCTTCTTCTGGAAAAAATAATATAATCACATTTCCATCACAAATTTTTAAAATATATACTTAAGATGATTTTATAAAAATTAACTCTCCACATTAATATAAAATCATGATGGATGGAAGAAGAATGATAGTAAAAGAAGATGTTCATGAAATAAGCGCCAATTCAAAGATATAATAAAAATATTCATTCATCATGAAAAACTGTAATAAATTTTCCTTCTGTTGTGAAGTATACTGTAGTCACAGCTCATCACAATTTCAAAATTCTGACAATAATTTTGATGAATTCTAAATACAGTTCAATTTGTTTATTGATTTCAATTTGTAAAAAAATAATCAATAAATGATTTTAAAATCGAATAATCAATTTCAAGAGGGATTTATAGATATATACAGGGTGAGAATCAGATCAATAAAAAAAATTAACACTTCTAAACTGATACCACTTGGGGTTACTAATTGATCATAAAGGTCAATTAAAACTAAGCACTGAATTTTTCAGAATAAAATCACCAAGCCCAAGCAAGAAAATCAAATAAATCAGAACTTTTAATTAGAGCGACAGTCATTAAATTTCAGAACAAGATTTACATGAGAATTTTCAAAAAATTTGTAACAGGCATAAGAGACGATTCATGATCCAATACTAAAAGCAGTTCATTTGAAATCACTTGAAGAAATGTGTAAATTTTGAGATTAAATCACATAAGATTATTAATTTCAAATCCAAGAAGTAGGGGTGGGCATAAACTACATCGTTAAATGGAAATCGCCTGACCCGAACTGATGAAACAGTGCGGAAAACCGCTCCATATTATCTCTCTAAACGGAATTTATAAAACCATCCTGAACCATTTCATTATGGTCCAGTTGCGGTTTGAAGGGTGAAACCGACCGTATTAAACCAGACCGGATTACTTTGTATCAAAAATTGTTTACAGCCATGTGTACAAATTTTCTATATTGGAAAATACATAAAGAACTCATTCTTCATGCACTTGTATATTATCCTTTTTTAACCGAACATAATGCCTGAAGGAATATCAACCAACCAGTAGTTTTGTACAGTCTTACAAGCTCAAGAAAATCAGGTACATAACAAGAACACAATAGACCAACAAACGATGAACTATCCATAAAATAAGCAATCAAATTGAAATTGCAGAAAAGAACTGAGATGCAAAATTCAATGTAAGTTCATCTAAGACTGTTAAGATGAAAAGTTGCGTAATGGATTCTCTCTAAGCAAATCAGTCTCCCTTTTGAGGCTTTTGCTCTTAGATTTTCTGAGTTGCCGTGTGGATGATTTGGCGCTTTTAGTTTCAGTGTCAGTTGTATTACCTTCAGTGAGTGCTTTCTTTCTAGTCAGCCTTACAAGAAATTTCTTGTATGCAGCTTCTAATCTTTCTGGTATCTTTTTTTTTTTTTTTGATTTCACGTGCAATGCATATGCAATATATCATAGCCAAAATCAAACCGCATAGCACCGAAACTGGACTGAAAGCATTTGAAACCGAACCGAAATCGGGCCATAGTAAAATATAATATTATGGTCTTCATTTTTGGCAAACCATTTGTTGCGGTCCGGTAACGGTTTGAGCTTCAAACCGGACCAAACTGACCCGCGCCCACCCCTACCAAGAAGTGTGTGAGATTCAAGAAATCAGAAATTTAAAATGATCTTAGACAATCAAATATTCAAGCCGAATGATCTTGAATTTAAAAAAATGAGTTTCAAGATGCAACACCACAATCTATTCAAAAATGATTTCCAATTCACAATAATGAAGAGGTCCAAAAACTAATGACATTTTCACAACTGGAAAATAGTAGTGTGCTGTTATGAGTGTAAATTTTCATGTCTTTCCAAAATGAATTAGAAGTTACTCAAAGCAGCAAAGGCATGTGAAATTTCATTAATTTTCCAAATCTTCAAAAAATTTAGAATTCAAATTAACAGCGTTAGAGATGTGATAAGAATGATTCAACACAGTTTGGAATTCAAAAATAAAAGGATAAACTTCAAAACAATTGCAAATAATTACAAATTTGAATTCAAGATCTGGAAATCATTAATACATGAGAGTTTTATACAAATGAAGGAAATTTCCAGAAAAAACAAGAAATCTGTAATTTGAAGTTAAGAAGCTCAAGAAAAAAATTGGCAGCGACAAAGTAGATAAGCAAAAAAGTAGAAGGCGTAGAAGGAGGAATAACAAGAATAAAATAAATAGACAATATAAATAAACAAAAAAATGAGATTAGAGATCACACCTGAATTATATTGACGATGTAGATTCTTTAACTAGAAAATCTTCGTTGAGGGACTCTGGATGATACAATGATCTGGAATAACTTGAATTTGATTTCTCTTTTTGAAATGTAGTTCCTTAGCTTCCTACGGTACCTGAGACTTTAGAGGATTGAGTAGTCTAACAAAATTTGTAAAACCACTCTTAATTGTATTCACGACTTTCGGCACCAAAACCTGTTCATATAACAATCCGTTAGAATCTATCTTTGTACCCTTAGGAACCCAAATTTGTCTGAATTTAGGAGAATTCATTTTATTTCTTTTTGGGGTCAAAATGGATTGTTTCTAAGCAAGTTTTCATTTTGTTTATGATTTAATTTTTTTTTTGAAATTGTTTGAATTCAAATTCTCAAAATAAACATTTGCAAAGCAATTCGAAGGATTTTTAAAATCACTAGTATTCAGCTTTTCAAAACCACTGATTTTCCAAAAGCCAAGACAACATTTTTTTCCAACAGAAACTTGGTTTAGCAACAATATATACAACGACTTTTCCTCATTTGAAAATTTATTTAAAGTTGATTCTAGTCGTTGAATATTAAATTTGAGGTCGCTATTTTCTTTTATCAAATTTGAACAACGATTTATAATGATCTTCTTTTCAGCATCAAATAGTTTCAAAACGAAATTCTCATTTTCAAGTAATTTTATTTTAGCCTTGAACTCACAAGTTTCAGATTTAAATTGATTTTGTTTTTCAATCTCAAATATTTCAAAAAATTTGAATTTTTCAACCTTTTTTTCAAGCTCATTAAAATCAATTCTGTTTCCAATAAATTTTATTTATCAGCAAATTCAGATTTGGAATTTTCAAACGCTTTAAAATTTTCAAATTCATTTTGCAGAAAATTGTTTATACTTTCATGCTCAATCTTGTTCTCTATTAAAATCAGAATTTCATTTTCAAAATTTTGAATATTTTTATTCAGATGAACAAGGTTATTTTTCAAATTCAAACAATTTTTGCAATCAAAGTTCTCTAATTTAATGTCATTTTTAAGTTTTGGTTCCAAACAATTATTTTGGCTAATCAACTCAAGATTTTCATATTTTAGAGTTTTATTTTTAGAATTGAGGCTGTCAACAACATTCGTTAATACAATACAAAAATGAGCTAAATCCTCATATGAGAAATCTTCTGTTTCATCATCTGTTGACTCTCCATCCGGATTTTCATCTATATAACCTATTAAGCACAAATCTGAATCCGAGTTGACATTCTAGGGTTTCGAACTGTTGTTATCAATTCCTCCATAAAGTGTATCGAGAGTTTTCCAGATATCATGCGCAGTGAAACAATGAGAGATAAATTTTAATTGATCATTACTAAGATAGGAATAAATAATATGCATGTCATGAGCATTGAAAACCTTATTTCTCTTATCTAGAATATCTCCCTTATTTTCATTAAAATTCCAATATTCAAAATTAAAAAATCTTAAGTAGAATTCGATTTTCGATTTCCAAATTTAAAAATATGTCCCCATTGAAAATAATTGGAATATTACTGGATTGACTCTCGCTAATATGACAACTAGAATGACCCATGATTCTAGAGTTAATGAAAATACCTGGCTTTGATACCACTTCTTGGATCTTGATTAACCCTAGAGGGGGTGGATAGGATTTATTGGAGTTTTATGAATTATTAAAAATATCATAATGCAGATTTCAATAGAGAAAATAAATGTAGAAAGTAAATAACACAAATTTTACCTAGCTTTGGCAAACCTTGCCTACTGCTGCATTCCCCAAGATTTCTACTAGATATTAAATTAGATCCCACTAACAAAACCCCGTAAGCTCGCAAACCGTTCTCCTGTTCTAATCCTACGCTAAAAACCCGGCATGAATCTTTATACTCAAGATTAGATTTTCCCCGAATTACAAACCCGTAACTCATAAACCCTGATTATAAATCCTATAGCTAGTAAACCTCTAGTTTTATAGACAAAGTAGAAAACCAATGGGCAATTACAAAAGAAATAATAAAAAAATAATATAATAAAAAATAAGTGTTAGCCTACATTGTGAACTAGGCTACACAAAGTTAGAAGACTAATTTTGAAGGATGTTGACTAGAAGAACATGCATTCAAAGTTCGGATTGGATCGGCAATATCTGGCCAAGCCAACACAGTGAGGAGCAGAAAGCAGAAAGAACATACCGATCCGCACCTCCTCTCCTACACACGTCCGATCTGAAGCAGGAAGCAGCATCAGTTACAGCCCATGATCCCTAGAGATGCGGAGCGGTTGTGCACACGTTCCCCCACGTTCACCCACAACTATTGTGCGCTGTCACCATCTCGTTCATCCAAACCCGACTCTTAAGGGATGAGTGTCACATATATCCGAACCGGAGCCATTTCAGAGGGATTTTTCGCCTATAAATAGACCCCCAAGAGTCATTTCAAAGGATCTTTTGGCAACCTATCAATCCAAGCTTCCTCCATAACCGAATTCCACCACTTTATTCAGATTACAATCATCTTTAAAAATATATTTTTGAGAAAATTGAGTGAATCTATGTATGGTATGAGTGAAATTGAGTGAGAATCATTATTGTACTTGCATTCAAATCATCAATCCAATGAGTATAAAGTGGACGTAGGCTCTTTAACGCTGAACCACTATAAAGCTTGTGTTCTTCTTTGCTTTTTGATTTCATTTTAGTAGAATTATTGCTAATTTGGGTGTTAGAACCACTTTTTGGTCTAACATTCTGGAGGTTTCACTGAGAAGTTTTTGAATTCTCCACTTTTTAGGATTATTATTCTACTATTTGGACCCTCAAGTTCAAAGAAGTTAATCCTTTGTTTATGGCATTCTTGAGTATTTGCTTTTTAATCTCTAAGGAATTGGATATTATGGCTAAAGGAAAAGGGAAAGAAGTACAAGGCGCTTGGGAGAATGAGGCTAGCGAAGATCAGTAAGCCATAGTCGTGACGAGGTCGTTGGGATAGGGCTCTGGAACAGGCCAATCCAGACCGGACGCTCCACACTAGGTTGTTGACGTGAACCCGATCTGATCTGGAAGCTCTAACGCTGCTCGTACCCTCCTCCGAACCGATCCGGCGTTGCTACGCTTCTCCAGTCTGATCCAAACGCGGCTGAAACTGGTACATCTACTCGAGCACCTACCAATGCTCCGATACCGGCCGCGACGACTAGTGATCAACCCGCTCCATTTGCACCAGTCACGCATAGAGTCTTTTCTTGCTTTCTTAATATCCTTAAGAGCACAAAGGATGCTTTGAAAGCTCACAAATGTGATAGTCTTCGTATGCAAGAGAACATGACGACTATGAGTAAGGAAATCAGTGAACTTCGTAGGCAGAAGACACCCTCTCCAACTCGCCGCCTCACAGCAGACCAGTTATCCTCTTCGGATGAAGAGCACCCTCGTGAAAGAAGGCCATATGAGCGAGCTGAAAATCTTGATCAGCTGACCTTTGGATCTTTGGGAACCCATGAAGACGCAGCTCGTGTGCTAGGGCCTAACGACCCGAGCCTGAGAGAGCCCATGCTGCAGCCCATGCATGGATCACACGTCCCACCCAGGGATCCTAATATTATCAATCCCACACAAGGAGAAATCCTCCAACTGCTTCCTCCCGTGAATGACCGGGATAGTCGGGAACGAAGCAGAGCAGCTGCTGCTAGAAACCGGAGAACATCCCCTGGCCAGGAATCCAGGGGCAATCCAAACATCAGAGCCAGAGATCCTGAGCCAACATTAACGAATGCTAATGTGTAGAGGCAATGGTGTGCCAAATCATGGCCGATAGCCGGAGCTATACCAATGAGGACTAGGGCATTGAACTAAGTCACACCCCCTTCACAGATGACATACTGGACTTTCAATTCCCCCGGCGATTTAATTTGCCATAGATGGATCGATATTCTGGGAGAACCAACCCAGGACAACATTTGCTAAGATATGCATGGTTCATGAATGCCCCAGCAGCTCCAAAAGTTGTAAAATGCAAGGCCTTCCTGATTTATCTAGAAGATATGGCGTTGATGTGGTTCACTCGGCTCCCTTCATGATTGATATCAACTTTTAAAGGACTGAGCGAACGCTTTGTGAACCAGTTTCGACTTCATGCTCGAAAATCTACAAGCGTCATTGAGTTGTCGAGGATTAAGCAGGCTCCAGGTAAATCTTTGAAATCATACTTAGACTGCTTCAACCTGGCTGTTACCGAAGTCAGTGACCCTCATGAACCTACTATTTTGATCGCCTTAATAGAAGGAGACGACCCTGACACAGAATTCGGGGATTATGTATCCGCAAAACCACCCCACACTAGGGAGTTGTTCTACGAAAAGGCCAATATTCACTTGAGGCGAGAGGAAGCCTATGCATATAGAAAGAGAAAATCTGAAGGGGTTTATAAGGAAGATATCTAAAGCAATGTTGCTGTAAAACAGTCCACGATAGTTCAGGGAAGGTTGAGGTGAACCTTGGCAACAAGAATGAAGGTAATAACAATAGGAATGGAAACGGTAATAGGTGGAATAGGAACCGAGGAAATAACTCCAGCAAAAGTCCTCAGTTCCAAACCTTTGGGAACTATTCGCCTCAGAATGACACATTGGAAAACATCTATCTAGATACTTACAATGTCTTACAACATAAAAGGCCGCCACCCAGAGACTCAACCGAAAAAGAGATCGCAACTGGAAAAAATTTCCTGTTTCATGGAAGTCACAGACACTCAACCAATGAATGTCGGCATTTGAGAGTCGTCATTTAAAATCTAGGGAAGGAAAGCTAGACGAGTATAAAGTCGCTCCGAGAGACAAGGGGCAAGGGGGACATACGCCGAACCAAAATCAACCTGCTCCTAAACCTACAGCACGACAGAAAGGTAATGGGGTTTTCATCAACACTATAATAGGCGGGCCTCACCAGCTAGCCATTGTTACAGGGCGATGGTGTTAACGTTGCTAAACACATCGATATGGAGGAATGCAATTACCTTGAAGATATCGCTCCGGTGAAGCAACAGAAAACAATGTCTGACGATGTTGTGTTCCGTAACAGAGATGATGTTGGAGTTCAATCACCTGCTGAAGACCCATTGGTCATCACTACTACTATTGGTCCCGCTTTAGTTTATAAGGTATTGGTGGGCAATGGAAGTTCAGTCAAAATTCTTTTCAAGAAAGCATTCGATCTGATGAAACTCGAACCGGAAGATTTGAAGCCTTGTGAGGGATGGATTCACGGATTCAATGGGGCATCGATGGCTCCACTGGGATATATAGAATTGTCAGTGACGTTGGGACAAGGAGACCATCGGAGAGTAAGAATTCTTCAGTTTGTAGTTTTGGACATCGACTCACCCAATAACGCTTTCTTGGGTAGACCGACTCTTGCAGAATTCAGGGCTTGCATCACACCCTGGTGCCTATTGCTGAAGTTTCCAACCGAAGCCAGGGTGGGAGTAATGAGAGGTGATCAGGTCTCTGGACGAGCCTACTACATGGCCGAACTGAAGATGTTGATGAAGGGATTAAGTATAGATGCTAAAGGTACTTCCCCCCTCCGAGGGAGGGTTCAGCACATAAATTAAAGGGACCATCCCAGAGGGAGTTATCCAGAGGACTGTCCGAGGACATAGATCCCAGAGAGGATGAAGAGCCTAGGGACAGAAAGGCGACCCCCAATGAAATGACTGTGGACGTCTCCATTGATGATATTGATCCGACAAAGGTGCTAAAGATTGGATCCCAACGGGATCCATTCCGAGAAAAAGAATTGAGTGACTTCTTAAAGGAAAAATTGGGCGTGTTTGCCAGGACCCATGCTGAAATGTGTGGGATATCTCCTTCCGTTATGAGCCACTCATTGAGTATCAACCCAACGCATCCACCTATTAAACAAAAAAGACGTACATTAGGCCCGGAAAGGTCGACAACCCTAAAGGAAGAAGTGGAGAAGTTGAAAGATAATGGGTTCATTAGGGATTTAGTGTATCCCAACTGGGTATCGAATCCTGTTTTAGTCAAGAAATCAAATGGAAAATGGCGGACGTGCATTGAATTTTCGAACTTAAATAAAGCTTGTCCAAAAGATAGCTTCCCTCTCCCTAGGATTGACCAGCTGGTGGACTCAACAGCCGGACACGAGCTCCTTTCCTTCATGGACGCATACTCGGGATATGACCAGATCCCCATGCATATGCCAAATCAAGAACACACGATTTTTATAACGAATTATGGATTGTATTGCTATGTGGTGATGCCGTTTGGACTAAAGAATGTCGGAGCCACATAACAGCGTCTGGTAAATCGAATATTCTATAACCAGATTGGAAAAACCATGGAGGTCTATGTAGATGACATGCTCGTGAAATCCAGGCAATCCTCTAGTCATACACAAGATCTAGCGGAGATGTTTGATATCTTACGGAGGTATGGGATGAAGTTGAACCCCTTAAAGTGCTCGTTTGGGGTGGCCTCTGGAAAGTTTCTCGGTTTCATTGTGAGTTCTCGAGGAATTGAAATTAATCCGAGCCAGATAGCAGCAATAAGAAATATAGAAGAACCCCGAAAGATTAGGGATGTTCAAAGCCTGGCGGGGTAGGTCACCGCATTAAGTAAGTTCATCTCCAAGGCCACCGACAAGTGTGTCCTATTCTTTGACTTAATCAAGAGGGGGAAACGTAATTTCGAATGGACTCCAGACTGCGTAGAGGCCTTCCAAAACTTATTGGATTTATTGGAGAAACCCCCGATATTGTCCAAGCCGGCGGATCATGAAGATTAGTTCGTCTATCTGGCGGTGTCATCTCATGCTGTCAGCACAGCTTTAGTGTGTGAAGAAGACAAGGTCCAGAGACTAGTATATTACGTAAGTAACAAGTTAGCAGCAGCGGAACGCAATTATCCAAGAATAGAAAAGCTTGCGTACATCCTCTTGATTGCCTCCCGAAAGCTCCAACATTATTTCTAAGCTCATTCGATAGTCATATACACCGATCAACCTCTAAGACAAGTGTTACAAAGACCTAAAGCATCGGGGTGATTATTTAAGTGGAATATCGAGTTGAGCCAATTTGATTTGAATTTTCAACCAAGGAGATCAATAATGGGGCAGGCCTTAGCCGACTTCGTAGCAGAATTCACGATTCCCGAAGAAGAAACAGTGGATGACAAAGTTGTTACTTCAGAACATGAGTAAGAGCATAGTTCATGGAAGTTATATACGGATGGGTCCAAGAAAGATCGAAGATTCAATGCCGGAGTTGTTTTAATTACTCCTGAAGGACGATCCATTTATTATGCCCTACTATTGGAATTTCCTGCCACCAATAACGATTCAAAGTATGAGGCCTTGATTGCCGGGCTGAAACTCGCTAAGGAATTAGGGGTAAGAACACTGGACATACTCTGTGTCTCCAAAATAGTTGTCTACCAAGTTTGGAAGGAATTTGTGACCAAGGAACCTTGATTGTTACTTATCTTGGAAAAGTAGAGGAGTTACTTGGCAACTTGGAACATTACAGTGTAAGACACATTCCACGAGCGAAGAATCAGAACGCAGACCGACTAGCTAAGCTAGTGAGTTCTGACAACCCTGAAGAAACTGAAATGATTCCAACAGAGATATTGGAGTCACCAAGCTTCAATCTAATGGAAATCGAATTAGCCTTAAAAGTTGAGTCAGAAAGGGAGTCATGGACGACACCAATTAAAAACTTCCTCAAGAGCAGAAATCTCCTATCAAAGAAGAGCGAGAGACGAGCTATAGCACATAAAGCTACAAGATACGTTATATAGGATGACGTCCTTTATCGCCAAGGATTTTTTATGCCTTTCTTACGGTGTATAGCAGACTACAACATCAAGCGTGTACTAAGAAAAGTACATGAAGGTGAGTGTGGAGATCATACCCAGGGTCAAACCCTAACAGAGAAAGTATTCAGTACAAATATTCTTAGCCTACCGTGAATAAAGATGCGTCTGATTACTCACGACGCTGCAACAAGTGTCAGAGATTCGCTAAAATTCATAGAGCACCTCCAACTCAGCTTAAGTCAATGGTAAGCCCATGGCCGTTTGCCATGCGGGGAATCGATATTATTGGAGTTTTACCAGCCGCCAAAGGAGGAGTGAAGTATGCGATCATCGCCGTGGATTATTTCACAAAGTGGGTGGAAGGCAAACCCTCAACCACGATCATGGTAAGGAAGGTGATAAACTTTGTGGTCAGAAATATTATTTGCCGATTTGGGATACGGAGAAACATTATAACTGATAATGGAACTCAATTCGACAGTGGCGAATTTAGAAACTTCAGTCAGAAATATAAGAATGATAAGAGGTATACCGGTATAGCTCACCCGTAGTCGAATGGACAGGTTAAAGCAATAAACAAAGTCATTAAGTCTATTCTTAAGAACCGGTTGGAGCGGGCCAAAGCCATGTGGGTGGATGAGTTGCCTCTAGCTTTGTGGGCCTATTGAACAACCTTTAAGACGGCTACTGGACACACTCCTTTTTCACTCTCCAGATCAGAGGTGGTGATCCCTGTGGAACTTCTCCTAGAGTTCCTTGACGCGGTTGAAGAAAAAGGGAATGAAGCAGACTTGTGTGCTTCAAGGAATCGATGCCAAGTGGCACATTATTATGATAGAAAGGTTTGCTTTAGGACTTTCGAACCAGGAGATTTGGTACTGAAGCGAGTGTTTCCACCTCTAGCCCATCTAAGCCCAAAGTGGGAAGGACCATACGCCATCCAACGGAAACTTGTGATGGGAGCCTTCATGTTAACGACCGTGGGCGGTGAAGAAGTTCCTAGAGCTTGGAATGCTAAGCATTTGCAGCGACATTTGAGTTAGAAATGTAGTGTTTTCTTTTGTTTTTATAAATTATGTAAAAAGGAACGACTTGCTTAGAAAGGTCTGTTTATATGAACAAAAGATTATAAAGTGGATGTAGGCTAAGACTTAGGTGAACCACTATAAAAATATCATGTGTCATTTATTTTCCTGCATTATTTTTATCTTCTATGACTGTTCTGTCCTGATTATGAAATGCTAAACATTAAATTAAGCTTAAAAGATTGAGGACAATTCACGTGCAGGAGTAAACGAAACGACCGTTTGCGTAATAGGATAGAAGGAGTGGGAGGACGACATTCCTAACTCTGACTCTCATAAAACGAGAGAGAGTATAAAGGACGGGAAGATGACGTCCCTTGAGGTGTGAAGGTGCACCCCGATAAGAGACCGCCTCAATGATACTCTAACCTGGTTATGAGACAGGGGAGTATAAAGATGCTAAGAGGATAAGCATCAACGACAAAGTAAAGTTAGCCCCGCCAGAGAATCGGGGGCAACTGAACGCTAACCTTAATCAATCTCGAACAAGCCGTAGCCAGTCAATCTATTCAAGATTGATTGGGGGCATACACATACATATGTCCCCAATGTAAATTGTTTACTGTTTAGTAATAATGACTTTATTTTATAACTGTGATATGACATGTTGCTTATTTGCATTTTTTTACTTAAATAATGGATTTGCAAACATTTGACATTACAGGGAACAAACCATTTTATTCACAAACACGTGAGTTTATACACGAAAACTAAGCAAAAGATGCGAGGGTCGCACTCGCTACAACAATAGCGGACCAGTGGAATATGAAAACAAAAGACAAAGCGCGTTTTCACTTGGACTTTGAGGTAGACTTAGCCTTCTTAGCAGCCTTAAGAGCATCTTTTGCTTCTTGTTCGGCATCGGACATAAGGCGCATCTGCTTCTTTTTTCCCGAAGTTGGAGAGCTAGGATCGGCAGGAGACTTTTTGGCGAGCTCCCCAGAGATCGACTTGGTTGATAATTTGGCAATCGTCTTAGACTGGGGATCAACCACCACAAGAGGTTTGGGATCTTCGAGTTCCACATTTTTAGACTTTGCTTTTATATCCATATCTTATTTGACTTTTATCTCTTCCAAAGTCATGTTGTCATCTTTCCCCGAATCCCCAGTCACAAAAACATCAGCGTCTTCTTCGTGCCTGTTATCACCACCATCGTCTCTCAAAGCAGCTATTATCTCCTCATCACGAGGAGTTTCGGTGTTAGGAGGTACGGGAGCTTTGTCGATAACCTCCTCCTTCGGGCCTTTATCTCCCTTTCCAGGTTTTGTAACAATGACTTCATCCCGTTTCTCCCGAGTCTCTTCAGTAGACCCTTCACCTAGAGTTCTCTTCTGTGAACCATCAGTCTTATCAGTTGGCTTGGTACCTACAGAACGAGAAGTAACAGTTATTAACTCAGGAGAAAATGCAGGACCTTTAATTGTTTGTCTAATAATGCGACGAAAGTTTGAGATAGATTTGGCAAACTAAGGTGAAAAAGTATAAATACCCTCAATAGATTTCTCGACTTGAGTAGTAGGAACTTCGGGAGTCAATCCGACAGTAGAAGGTAAGGAAGTAGCCCCAGGGATCTCTGGCCTTTCTAGATCATACCCCTCTACTACAACAGCCTCAACTATGGTAGAAGAAGAACCAACTTCAAGGGTATCCTTTCCCTTGGATTGACGCCTTTCCTCCTCCGTAGCGGCAATAATAAGTTTTCGCCCTTCAGCTACGCGGGCTGTCTCTTCGCCCCTCAGGCACTTCTCCATCAACCCGTCCTCATCGATCGAATCCACTCCAAGTTCTGCTTTTTCCCATTTGACCAATTGGTCTAATCCTTACACAATGGGAATAGGATAGTCCTTAAGCCAAGAAAGGTTTCGATGACGGATCACCTGAGCAAAAAATCCAAACATGGTTTCATTGCTCTCATCCATCTCCCTTTGAGCGTCTTTAAGTTGTTCAATGACTTTTTCAACTTGCTGCAAAGCCGTGTTTGCATTCCCTTTGGCAAGAGCTTCCCTAGTTTCAGCCTCCAGTAATTTAGCCTCAAGCTCTACGTTCTTTTTGACTAAGTCCGCTTTCTCTTGGGCAAGATGAGTGCTCTCAGACTTAGCATCCTTATCCTACTCCTTTAAATCTATTCGCTCCTGACTATGGGACTGAAGCTCGGAATGATAGCGCTTTTGCAATTCTTTGAGTTGCCTCTTATAATTATCTGCATCGCGTTGTATAAGAGCAAGTTTAGCTTGGGCATCCTCCAGATCTTTCTCATAATTTTTTATAGTCCTTGCGTCATACTCAGCGGCATCGGCCATGGCTTTTACATCTGCCATCAGATCGCTAATGATTTTGGAGAGAGTACTTGCATACCTCTTCATCTCCTTATATTGTTCATCCACAAAGTCTATGGAAGCCTTAACGTCATTGGCCCAATCAGGATTTACCGGTTTGAGTTTTGGGACGAAGTGCATGTGCCCGAAATGGTGATCGGCTTCAAAACTTCCAATCTAGCCTGGTTTTCATCATTAAGAATAACTGGCCTCGTAGTGGTAATGTCGACGGTGCAACACTTGAGTTTCACGATGGGCCTATCCTTTCCTGTTTCTTTCCCCGATTCCTTTTGTTTTTCTGTTGGATCGGGTACTTTCTTCGAAGAGTTTTCTTGTGGAGTTCTATTTTTGAATGAGGCAGAAGGTTTAACGCCATGCTTTTCCCCCTCGTCATGTGAAGGCTGACTCTTACGTTTGTCTGAGTCTTTGCGGTTTGGGGATCGAGAATGGGAGGACTGATAAGGCCTTGGAGGTCGATCCCTCCTATAATCTCTGCCTCTACTCTCATGCTGGTCATGCCTCTCGTTACGATCCATTGGGGGCATACTCAAATGAACATCCCTCATATAGTAACGCTGCCTCACCATTTGTCCTATAAGAAGAAATGAGAGAATATTAGAATCAACAGTAACATAAAATCAAGTGCTGTGACATGCAGTATTAGAGTACAGTGTGTTTCCTAAGTGGTGATTCCCCCCAAACAGACCAGAGCCCAGACTGAGGCTGGTATATGTAGTTTCCCTGGACTTTGCAGGAGTAATTTCTTCCTTAGAGGTGAGAGCAAGAGGATTTGTTGTGAAATCTCCTGCGGTATAAAGGGTCTCGAACAAGGGAAGATTTCCTAAACCCCGATATATAGAGTCATCCACTGTAGTACTATCTCCTAAAGGAATGACTGACGATAACTTTTTTGGAGAAATTGGCCTCTTAGGGGTAGCCGCATCCTCAGGAGTGATATATCTATCTCTGTCTTTCTCAGCTATGTTTGCTAGTTCATCATCCTGAGTCGAAGATGGACAAGCAGGATTCCTAAGGGGTACCGTTGGACCTTTCGAGCTTCCTCCCGTCTCAGGAATAATGTCGACTAGGGTATGTATACATAAGGGCCTTTCCCATGGCCTATCTTGCGGGTGATAGATAACAACCCGTGACGATGGAGGTACTCGTCTTTAAGGATCTCGTCGATGGTCTAGAACTTTTGATCACCAATGAGTAGCTGGTGCAAACGATCAAAGTATACTTGACCCATCACTTGCTTTGGATTAGGAACTGCAAATAAAAATAAGTCATTTAATGTGGTGACATAAGTATTTGAAGTTGAAATTCAAATGGTTGGTGCCTTACTTGACTAAAGTCATCTCTTGGCTCACTCAGGTTGCTGTTTAATGTAAAACCATTCGGGTTTTGAGTCACTAGCTTTGCTGCTATATGGGACAGTGATGATTTTCCTTTTTGGAACTAGTTCAAAGTATGAAAAGGGTGGAGTCTCTTGGGTCCGATGCTTAATATTATAAAAGAAATGAACTTCATCAAAGGTAAGCTCTACACCTAGAATCTCTTTGTAGGCTATATACAGAGTGTACAAATAGGCATATGAGTTAGGATGCAGTTGCATGGGGGCAATCAACGGTCATCTTAGAAAATCGACGACAAAAGCTGGAAACGGAGGCTTTGTCCCAAATAGACACAATAATTTGGTGACAGCCATATATCCTTCCGATGGATTATGGGGACGATCTGTTTTTGAGGGCAACTAAGTATCTCTTTAAAGAATCCCATGCTTTAGATGTATCTGTAAAAGTCTGTCATTTTCAATTGTTCACTCGACTGAATCCTCAGTCGATTCCAAAATAGTGACATTTCCAACTTCGTTGGGAGCACGGTTATCTCCTACCCCTCCTTCCTCTCCCTCGCCTAAAGAAACATCATCCCCGGATGATACCTCACTATCACGAGTACCCATTTCATAGTCCGGGCCCTCACTATCCCAATCTGGGTCTGAGGTGGAAGACACATCTTCAATGGTAGGATTTTCAGATGTCCCCATGACTTCTCTTCTCTCTGCTAGTTTGGACGATCTTCTCTTAGTCATGTTTGATGTACTATTGAAGAAATAATAGCAAGGGTTAGAGAAAAGTAGCCCGTGTCCCCCCCGTACATGTGTGTGACCTAAAGCGTGCAAGTGTGTACGCAATAATACAAAGTAAGCATATGAGAATGCAATGCAAAGATGAGCAAGACAATTATATATTCGTTGATAATCCAAAAGCCCAGTTGAAAATGCTCTATCCTAACTGTTCAAGAATTCACAATCTATACCTAGTTTTTATTAAGTTGGTTGAAGCACATAGGCAGTGCTGCGGACCAGTTCAGATATATCTGTAAAGTACAGGTCGGTTCATGTATTTTCATCATCAATGATTTGGATCGGGTATCTATGTTGTATACGGATCAGATCAGAATTGGGGTACAGCAGGGTTCGGATCGGACAAGTCCTCATGGAGAAAAGCCCAGTTTGAGTCAGTTGGCGCCGAACCGAACCGCTCTCCTATCTCTAAACCTATTTCTCTTTCATCCATGCGACTCTGAAACTTCACCCTATCTAGGCTATTGCTATCCAAACCGAGGTCACAAAAGGTTTCTTGATGATTTAATCCCCATCCATTTACTACCAAGCCAATCCTCCCTCTCTAAGTGTCAACACCACGAGTTCCATTGCATCAAATCGATCCGTTCCTTCTCTTCCAAATTAGTCATTCCTTTTCCTCTTATACCCACTCAAATGCTCGCTATCTACATCCACAAGTTATCAAAATCCGCGTCTCATCCATAAACCGCCACACGCAGCACCATGCCTGGGTTCATCAGCTCTGACACCACGAGTTGGTGAAGAGCCCCACCAACAATGACGGAGGCGAGCCGAGGACCCATAGCGTCGTCACTCGATTCAAATTCGAGAAGCAATGCGAGAGCGTGGGAAATTAAGAAGCAAAGCATGGAAAAATCAATTTATGTGAAGTGATTAACCCGCCTAGTAAGTTGATTCGGAGATTTAAAAGAGTTTAAGAGATTAAAGAATTAGGGTTTTCACAGGTTGGAAGATAACGACGGGATGAAGTGAAGAGGAGAAAGAGAAATTTGTGCAAATATATACAAAGTTAAGGGGCTTTTTGTCTCCTTCATAGGCCCCCAATACCTAGGCCGACCCATTGGAGGAGAAGCCCATGCTATTCCAACCCTATGTCGCAACGCAGCTATGATCTGATCGGATGATCATGCAATATCCGAAGGTTAACTCAACATACAAGATTAACCCGAAAGAAGATATAACAAGCTAACAAGCATGTATTGTAAGAATTTACCTGGAGGAGGTACTTGGACATCAAGCAAAGTTCTCAAAGTTATTTTAAACAACGGAAGCAATTTGTGCATTCTATTGTGTATATATAGACAATAAGAGATGTGACTTTACGAAGCAACACAACCCTGCAAACGAATGGAAGCGACTATTCAACAATTTAAATTCAGAAATCAATGGACTGACAATTTCGAAGCACACTCTATCTTCAATAGAAGTGAACTTCAAGGGGGCAAAATGTTAGCCTACTTTGTGAACTAGGCTACACAAAGTTAGAAGACCAATTATGAAGGATGTTAACAAGAAGAACATGCACTCGAAGTTCAAATCGGATAGGCAATATCTGGCCAAGACAAAACAGTGAGGAGCAGAAAGCAGAAGAGTCCAGACAGAATCAGACTGGATTGGAATATATCGATCTGCACCTCCTCTCCTACACACGTCCGATCCGAAGCAAGAAGCAGCATCAGTTACAGCCCATGATCCCTATAAATGCGGAGCGGTTGTGCACACATTCCCCCACGTTCACCCATAATTGTTGAGCAATATCACCATCTTGTTCCATCCGAACACAACTCTTAAGGGATGAGTGCCACGTGCATCCGAACCAGAGCCATTTCAGAGAGATTTTTCGCTTATAAATGGACCACAAGGTTCATTTCAAAGGATCTTTTGGCAACCTATCAACCCAAGCTTCCTCCATAACCGAATTCCACCACTTTATTCAGATTACAATCATCTTTAAAAGTATATTTTTGAGAAAATTGAGCGAATCTAAGAAAGGTATGAGTGAAATTGAGTGAGAATCATTATTGTACTTGCATTCAAATCATCAATCCAACAAGTATAAAGTGGACGTAGGCTCTTTAACGTCGAACCACTATAAATCATGTGTTTTTCTTTTCTATTTGATTTTATTTTAGCATAATTATTGCTAATTTGGGTGTTAGAACCACTTTTTGGTCTAACAATAAGCAAAACCCTTCCTTTATAAATAAAAATTATCTGACCATCCCTTTCCACTTTTAAACAAATCTGTTCCCTTTGTTTCTTTAATGGTCGACCCTAATTGAAATTAGGGTTTTTCGTGCCTTTGTCCAAATTGCGACTTCAGTTGTGGTTTTTGAAAATTGTTCTCTGATGCTTGATTATTGTTGCTCCTTGTCGTTCGATTTGAGGTGCTTGAGATCGAAAATTTCTATGGGTAATCTGAATTGATTTTTCTTTTAGCTGTTGATTTTGTTGCTTGGTTTTCGATGCCTCCTTTGCCGATGATGAACAGGCGTAAATCAATATTTGATTCGAACCTATAATCTCTCTAATTTCCTAAAATGATTTAGTTTGATTGATGTGTTGATTTTTTCCATTGTGTGATTTTTTGATTAACTGCCGTGAATCAGCTATTTGATTTATGGAAAACAATTTATGATATCTTGCCATTTTTGCAATGATTTTCTGCCCAACATAAATTAAGAGACAATTCATATGTGTGATTAAAACCTTTCCAGCAAAGTTTGCTGGCTTGTTTTAAATAGTATTCCATTCTGGAAATGTTTGAATGCATGTGATTAATTCATGCCAAAAATTCCCTCTTTGATTGCCGTTAACTGTAAATCCTGTAGTGATAAACTTGCCACCAAATGTAGAGTTATTTCTTTTCTTAATTTTTTTATTCACTGAATTCGGACAAGGGTTTTCTTGAGTATTGTTTTTGGCACTTTAAATTTTACTCAGACTTTACTTTCTTCTTTACTTCCTTGGTTGGGCCAGGAATTTTATTTGTACTTAAGCTTGACCATGCTGTCATTTGCTTTTGTTCAATGTACTCTTCCTTGTGATGTATTTGCACTTTTAAATGTTGCATGTGTGTATCATTTGCCATTTGTGTATGTTGAATATCACAGTATTCCTTGCAACCGTGCACAGTATCATTTTGTTGAGCCTTTAACACTTACTCTTCTTTACTTGAGATGTTTCTTTCTTTTACAAGCACTGTCTTGAATATTGATGGTTGAGCCTCCTTGTTGAATGTATATTTCAGTGGTCTTGCGTGCTTTGAAACTTCTTTGTCCATAGTGCTTGTTCTTGAACAATGTTGTTTCACTTTGGTTCTGTAAATACATGCCATGTACACCTATGTTGCTGTGTAGATGGGATTTTAAACTGCATGTATACATACACACCATTTGTGTGTGTATGTAGATGCTCCTTCCAGAACTGTTGCATTGTGTCACTTGCATGTGCTTCTAATGTTTTCATTGTGCCATACTGACTAAATTTGCTTCATAAAAAAAACTGCTTTATTTGATCCACTGTTTCACCTGTGTGCATACATGTTTACTGCACTATCATTGCTTATGTGGACTCTTGTGCTTGCATATCCGTTCTTAGTGTTTGCAGCAACATTTGATTTGGGATTCATCACTGTACATTGCTCGACCATGTATTTTTGAGCACTCATATATTCATGCCGCTTTGTCAATTTTCTTTGTCACCTGAGAACTTGGACTAGCATGACCCTTTGCTTTGCTTGTCTTGACTTTGTGCTCGACTGTTGATGTGTCTGCCCTACTGTTTTCTTGTAATCATTTTGACTTGTGCACGTGATTTTTCTTGTTGTGCCACGTACATGCATTTGTTTCTTATATTGCATAAATGCTCATGCACACATGTCCCTTTGACCAATCTAAGATGTTTAATCTTGTTGCTTGCTATTAATACTCATGTGAACATTGCTAGTTTCTTGGCTTGTTGATTACTTTGCTATGTCAGAAGTTTTGTTGACTAGGCCATGAACTTGAGAAGTTGTTTTGGCTTGATTTGCATGAGTGGATATGTGCATGTGTATCCATGTAAACATATATGTATATATACACGTATGTGTGTGCGTGTTTATATATATGTGTGTGTATGTGTACATATGTGTGTCACTCCATATTACATTGTTGAGCCTTGGTTTGCTGCACATTTTTGTCCATGGATACTTGTAGCATGTCTATGTTGTCAAGCTTCACCTGAGCACATCATATATGATATATTTTCCCCTTTCATACCATATTTCCCCTACACAAAATATATGTGTATGTACATACACATGTATGTGTATACATGTTTTTTGTATGCGCATAATATATATATATATATACACACATACATATATGTGTGTGTGTGAACACTAGAGACATTGTCTACCTTGTGGTATTTACAGTGAATCACTGTGAAAATCACAAGATGTCTAGACATAGATGGATGGATATGCATATCAGACCAAGTCATGAAATATGATGAGAAACACACCAAAATTCTGAAGCAAATAATTGTTAAAATTAAAATTATATCTTCTAGAATTTAAAACTGTTTTTGTTCCAGTTTACTGTGTGTATTTATGTGATATGAAAGTAGGTGACTGGACTGACTGTGAATACAGATTGAAGATACAGTAGTCAGACATATGATAAATGTGCCGGTGAGTGTGTCTGAGGATGTAATAGTGTTTGTATATGAGTGAATATAGTTGAATGTTGTAGTGAGGAGAAATGTAACAATTGATATTGAAAATTGTATTATAGTGAGATGTACAAATAGTAGAGTTATAGATTTGTACTATTCAAATGTAGAAACGAAATATTATATTTCAATAAAATACTGTTTGAATATTTAAATTCTTGTGCAGTAGTATTTAATTTAAGTATAAATTTTTAATTCAACCTATGATGTAGTAGAATAGTACAAATGCAAACATATTTATAATGTTTGTTATCATAAAAAATAAATCATATAATTGTTATATACAACAAATTCAAGGAATGGAGAAGAGTGGAGTTACTGTAATGAATTCAAAGCTGCATGTCATGATTTCTCAAAGCTACAGGTTCTTGGTGCCCTAGGATATCTTCTTTCAAGATGAAACTTGCAAAGATCATTGCAATCTTAGGTGAGTTGTTAAAATCAACCTTTCTAGCTTACATAAATCTACATGAGATTTAATTTATGTTTGATTGAGTTTTGGTTGAAAATCTACTCTCTGTAAACTGAAACTTTATTTTATTCATTTCTCTGTGCAAAACTGATTGGAATACAACTTTGTGATGTCATATCTCTCAAGTTTATTATTATATTTATGTACATTTTTTTAGGGATAGTATTGATGCTGAACGCCTTCCATACCAATTTTAAAGTCATACTGACCATTGTAGCATGTTTGAACATTTGTTAGGAGTTGTAAACGGACAAGAATTGGTGCCTGGGGGTGATTTCCATCCCTAGGTCGCCAATATGAGAAAAGTTCAACCTTAAGGTCACTCTTTGGTTATGATAGGCTGACACCTGGGCATAAACTGCATTTTTCAGGTCGTGCCTTGCTTCTGGACTTCAGTTTCTAAGCTTGGTGGAAACAGTTCCCAGGTCTAACTTTACGAACTGTGTCTCCTTCAATTTTTGTTTAATTTGCATGATTCTTTTTTCATTGTGAAGTAAGAGTGATTGATCTCCTTACATGTCAATTTTCTGACCCTTCCGAGGCCGTTTAGTTATTCAAATTAGTTCTGAAAGTTGAAGTGGGGAAGATTTCAGGCTTGGCCAAAATCCTACATGGCCTGAGTCCTTGTTTGAGACTTCGTATCTTTTTCGTGTCATATCGTAATTTCGTTATTCTTTTTCCAGTTGTTTGATATGTTTTACAGTATGTGCACATTAATTTTTAGACCATATTAAGGCCGTTTGGTCATTCATAACTTATTTGAAATTTTCAACCAGAGTTGATTTCTAGGTACACTTTCATGGCTCTAGTTTCAGTTTTAGGTGAACTTTCTTAAGTTTTTTCATGCCACTTTTGATCTAGTTTTAAGTTGTGTGGAATTTTATTTGGCTTACTTCTTCATTAAAATTGCCTAAATTATCCCCAATCTATAGTTTGAGTTTCGTGAATTTCCGATTGTTATTTTCATGAGTTATGCATATTCGTGTTTTATAACCAATTTTAAAAAGGGTTTTGCATATAAATAAGCATTGTTTTGGGTATTTTTCCATATTATATAAATTTTAAATCATTAATATATATATATATACATATATATACACACACATTTCTTATTATTATGAGATTTCCAAATATTTTCTGTACTCGTCTATAAAACTTGAGTTCCAGCGTTTATTTTCTTATATGAAAACCATACTTGTTTGCACCCTTCGAGAAGGCGAGATTGTGATTAAATGATGTAATAAACCTTGTAGTATAGGAAAAGAAGGTACATTATATGGGTTATTCTCAAACTCGTTGATTGAAGATGTCTTTTGGAATTGGTTGACTTGGAGTAAATCGTTAAGTGAGAACGTATGGTACGTGACGTATTGTTACTACTATTTGGTTTACTATTGGGAAGTTTGTGATACATACTCGGGAAACTGAATTGGACTTCTTATTGTTTGTTAGTTACAAGTACTAGGCTATGACAGGAAAATTATATAGACCTGAGAGTCTATCTATGTGGGGATTAAAAGCCAAATATACCGATGTGGAGAACTGTGTAGGGAGCCAAAACTGTGTGGTAGTACTCTAGCACTATGTGATTAGTACTTGTTGGCATGTGCATGCATGCGTAACTAGTCTCACCTTATTGGATCCAAATCTTGTGGTTTGTTGTTCTCTAGTTTCCCCAAGAATTGTGTGGTGTGCCGACTATGTAATGCTATATTTTTTAGATTTCTAATGTCTTTGATTTTTAGAATTCTGTGATATTTCACCATTTTATGTATGTTGAGTTTTATACATAATCATGTGCTATTTATTTCGTGCTGAGTATACCACTATGTGGCGAACTCTTAGTTTTTTTCGACATGTGATATTTTTGTGTATTCCATCGTGTTTTCTATTGATTGAGATTTCTACAGACCACCACAGCCTTAGCCTTTGGTCATTTAGGCGATGCAAATAGTTGTTTTGTGTTGACTTTATTACCCTGCACATGATCCTTAATATAAGCTAGTGACCTTATCTAATGTATTTTACGACAGTAGTGTATTTTTTGCATTCCTCCTTCTGTGTTATTATCTTTCATTTATTCTATGTTAACTGATATGTTTAAGCTAGACTGACCAGTGTATTTTATACTTGGGGTCAAACCAAGCTCATTGAGGCTATGCGGTTAATGCTTTATGATAACCCCGCTATATCCTATAGTAGATTACTACCGCTATGCTTTTCCCAACTAGCCTCTAATGTAGCCTTTCCGCTTTAAGCCTCTCTTAAATTCCGCTATATTACGCTATTCTCGATATATCTTTGATGAAAGAAATGAGCTAAATAAAGACATGTATACGTTATAAAAATTATAAAATTAGTTTTTCTAATTGAATTTTTTAATATATATATTTTTAAAAACAAAATACACTAATATTATATTAAATTCAATTATGTTAAATAGTGATTTACGTTTATTTACAGATATTTGTACATGTATATATTTGAAATTAAGAATGTACTAATTATATTTAAATTCAGTGTTAGTTTTCCATTTAATTATCATTTATATATTCATAAAAACATTAAGAATGGATTTTGTATGCAATTTTAGGGGCATTCGCTCTATCCAGCTATTTCGTTGCTTTATCCCCGCTATGACTTTTTATACACTCAATTGATATATTCGATACTTGTACAATACATGATTACAGATGGTGATCCTAACCAGCTCTATTCTCTTCTTTAATAGGATGTATATCTTAGTAATGCTCTTTATTACAGTAGGTCTCGGGGTGGGGCATTACACAGAGGGTATGTCGAAATTCAACATCTGTTTTTTAACAACAAATCGTTATTTTATACACCGTAGTCATTTATATTTCAAATAAACATCGTATTTTCTTTTCACAAATCAACTCGGTATCAGGTTTCCTAACGTCCTACCTGTATAATCATATTAGCCAAGGTCATTGCACATAGTGGTGTCAACTAACCCGAAGAATAAGGCTGTTGAGGATCGACCATCTGTATATTAGCTCTGAACAGGTGTTAAACAATTAGATAGTATGGTCTTACTTTTTAAATCTTATGAGGAAATCTAACACATCTAACTCAAGTTTAAATCTACTACACAATGGCTATATATAATTCGGAATCAATATAAAGTACATAAAAATAGAATCAAAGTTAGAAACAAACATTCACATCACGAAGGCGGAAATAGATGTGAATAAAACACATAAGTGTATACATAAAGATAGTGGTCAGACAAGATCCACTAAACAACATAACAATAAATACAAGTGCAATCCAAAAGAATATTATACATGAGGAGGCACTGTCTCGTGCGCATGTCAACAAAAACTACAAATCAAATGTAGTAAGCTAAAAGTCAAGAATGGTATCTAGCTAGAAGTCATGTGGAAGCACCTACAACACCCCGATCTGGCCCGAGTATTATTTATAAAAAAAAATTAAGATTAAACGGATCATTCTAACTATACTTATCAGAAAATGGGATTTAACAAGAGATATGAACAAATATAGGCATATATGCAATAATATTCACGTTCACACATAAGTTTGAAACCTAAAAATGTCCAACCAATACCCCAATGAGATCCCCATACAATAGAACCCACACGATGAACCGAAGTTCCCCACGAATCGGAAGATCGCTACACACCATACAAGTTGAACTAAAGTTATACACGAATCTGAAGATCGCCAAAAAACATGAACCGAAGTTCCTCGCGAATCCAAAGATCGCCAAACACATGAAACGAAGTTTCCCACGAATTCAAAGATCGCCAAACAACATGAACCGAAGTTTCCTGTGAAACCGAAGATTGCTAAACAACATGAACCGAAGTTCCCCGTGAATTTGAATATTGTTGTTAGTGAAAGATACCCCAAGCTAGTAAATATAAGAGTTAAGCTACATGTGCCATAACCACTTGCTCTACTTTAATATTTAAGAACAAGTTGTATATTTCACTAGAATTACGAAATGACCATTGCCAGGGTGTTCAATCGAACGAGTCCAAGAATTAACCGTCAAAGAAAGCACAAGGGGTCATAGTCCTTGTTTTAACTAAGTCATTTAATTAGATTGCACTTTTGCTTTGCAAAGTTGTGGGAAAAAATGGTTGAAAAGGTGTCTTGATTTTCAAAATATTGCATTCATGTGGAAGATAATAGGTTGGCTAGTCCTTGGGACAAGTGGATGTTATAACATAAGTTATAATAAATGGAAAAAAATTGATAAGCCGTAGTTAAGAGAACTAAGTAAATAACAACAAGAGGTTGTATTAAACCAAGTCATGGTTAATGAGAAAGAATGAAGTGGGCTTATTATTGGTAAACTTATGAAAGATAACTATAAAGTCTGATAAAAGAAATTAATAATAAGCCGAAGCCTGTTCAGAGGCCATAAGACTGAATGAAGTAAGAAGACTTACAAAATGAAATAAATTATATTTAATTATAAATAATTATAAATTAAGAAATATTTTAAATGGAAACCTACTAATTATGATAGGATTTATCTAATGACACATTAAATAGAACATATTATTGTACCTGAAATTGGACAATGAACGACAAGATAATTATTTAAGAAGATCGTATATTTTATACCTTGAATTACATTCTAGTGAATAACATGTTAGGGGCTTATTAATGAACTTAAATTGGTTACATTATGTAACTGAAATTAATAAGCGAGAGGGGTCTATTCCTTAGATACATAAGGGGCTCGGGGAAAACTTGCTAAAATAGAAAGCTAACATGATTGGAAATAACCAAGTTAATTGAAAACTTAATGAGGTAGTGCAAGCGCGTAATTAAATGTTTAGACATAGGGCATAATAACATGTTAGCATGAAGCTCTTGGACCAGTCCGCACATGTAAAGTTGGCGAACCCAACAGAGTAGATCATCTTGGTGTCTTGAGGCATGAGAGGAGCACGTCCATCTGATTATTCTATTGATATTCTACTTGCTGGCTCTACAGGACTGGAAGGAAGCATGCGGCTTATGAGGGACGTGGTAGGGTACTCCATGGTGGTCCTCTGTTGCGGTGCATGCTCAGGCTGTACTTGCAGGGGTTCGGTCTGCGCGTTACCACCAGGTAAGTATACCTTGAGTACAATGCTAGTTTGGATGTCAGAAGGCTGTGGCGGTATGATACTAGGGTGATTCAACAATTTTCCTACAGATAGGCTGGTCAGGACCATATAAAGGATAGTAATCATCGGGTACCTATCATTTGTAGTCAGTGTGACGTAGAAAGACTAGATCTAAACCTATAGACCATCGATCATTCACTCTCGAGACTTTGGTTGCAGGGCACGCCAATTAGGATGTAGATTTCTTGCTAGGGGCACGTTACTTAGCTCTTGATATAGTCTTTCACTAGTTGAGGGGGGCGAGGTGGGACCATAGCCACCGAAAAAATGTAGACAATAGTTTAGATATTTGTACTTTAGGCCTCTTTATTAGGACTATACAAATATGAAAAATCTCCCGACCGATTTTTGTGCATTGTGATGCGAGCCCTATTACGAAACTCGGGGTATAGTAGATAGTACATCATGTGAGGATACATGCACAATGCACCTGGTGGTGTATCATAGACGCTAGGGTATTATTCTGTGTCGAGACTAGATTCGGCCGAGGAGATTGCATATGACAGTCTGTATGTTGATGCATCATGTCGATTCTTGTTTTTTGCATAACGTGGCGTAGTTTATGAAGATTTGTACGTCACTCCGGCGTAGGATGAGAGTTGCAAATGCTTCTGTAGCGTGACGGTGGAGAACGTGCAAGGAGGGTACCATGGCAAGTGCCTTGATATTGGGGGTAGCTACATATACTATATTAGGTTAACCTACTGGGAGGTATATGGGTATGACGTGTGTGTAAATCCCTGGGTGCTATTCACCCAAAACACCTAATAAATAAGTAACATAACTGAACCGTATATGTAGGGTTAATTCAGATTGTGTAATTTAGTCCAGTCACCAGAACTTATGTTCTAAACCCCTCCTCAAAACATACCCACATGTTAGGCTTTTGGCAGAGATAAGGTGACTTTGGGTACTGGTTAGGTAGTATTATTATTTTCGGTAAGGCTATATTTAATTATATTATATTTTATTCCATTCCGTTATGAGGTGTTTTCTTAGCTGAGATATATTTATATCTTTGTCTTTTCTGCAGGATACCGAACAAGCCAACTCGAGTTTCGGCATATTGGAACTTTTGAACAAAATTCCGTCATTCGTAATCCGGGTTGTTACAAAATCTTTATGGTTGATACATTTTCCGCTATCTTCCACCTCCAATCGATGTTTCGTCATTCTAATGCTCTGAGCTCAGGTTATGGGCAAATTACTGGGTAGCTTCTAAATTCTTCTCCCTAGATCGGTTGAAATGTGAAAATTTGGCTAATCTTTCAAGATATGAATTTCTGGATGTGAAAAGTGGCTGAGTTTTCGGGATATGAAGTTCAAGCTTTGAAAAATGGCTAATTTTTTGGGATACGAAGAAAAATGGTTAAGTTTCTAGAGGTATAAAAAGATCAGGATACTTAAAATAGATAAGTTTTTGAAATATGAAGTTCGAAAGATGAAAAACGACTAAGTTTTCGGGGTATGAATTTCAAGATACGAAGCTCACATCTTCTACTGCTATAAATAGGCATGGACTTGGACATTTTTGGGGATCTTTGCCTTGGCTTTGAATTGTTCCAGTTGGAGGACCTTTTTAGATATTTTTCCATGGCTTCCTAGACTTGGGATCCCCTTTGGTTTTTGGTTCTCATTCTTGGCTTTAAGCAAGGACTTTGTTATGAACATAACTTCTTTTCTCTAATTGTCTCTAATTGATGGAACAATACTTGTAAGCATACCTTATAAATAAACTAGATTACCTCGCATCGGACATAGGCACACTTGCCGATCTATGTCACATTATTTTCAATACTCTATGTTTGGATTTACTGATTTACTTACTTCATTCGGGTGTTAACTTGAGAAGAAATTAAAAGTTAACATTTTAGCGCACCAGGTGGGGGACACATAACTTTTGTATTACGTAAGGATTTGGATGGCTGGGATTAAAAAATGGTGAAAAGGAAGAAGAACTCCTTAGAAGGAAAGAGGAGAATATCAATGCAGTTTTGGCTCGGATGGAAGGATTAAAAGGCCGTTAGGCCCAAGAATGCTCCTTAAAACAACTGCTAGTGGTGCTCAAGTAATGCAATGGGAGTTTGGGATTTTTCGCCTAAAATAGACCTGGATTATTACCAACTTGGCACGACCAGGGGAAATTCCCAAAATTTCGATGGAAGTATGGCTTATAATGTTTTTATTGGTTAGGCTTTTGATTCTGGAATTACATATGCACTTCAAGATAAAGCATGCATGGACCTGGAATCAGGGCTTTGGATTATGTATCTTAGAACTTAAATGCAAGCGGGTACTAGCTTAGATAATTGATCGAGCTAGGCCTAAGCTCCTGTGGGATAGTCATTGATTAATTAATATGGATTTGGATGGATAAATCTGCTTAATTATGTGCGGAATCCAACGAGATTCTTTGGCTTTCTCTTTGTGGATGAAAATCCATTCAATTAGTTTATGGAAATCTAGCTAAGTTTTCTAAATTCAAAGTTCGGGATATGAAAAATGGATAAGTTTTCCAGATATGAAGATTTGAATATGAAAAATGGCTAAATTTTTTAGATACAAAGTTAAAGGTTTGAAAAATGGCTATTTTTTTGTGATATGAAGTTCATGATATGAAAATGGATCGGTTTACGAGATACAAAGCTCAGAAGATGAAAAGTAGCTAAGTTTTCAGGATACGAAGTTCATGATACAAAGGTCAAAACTCCTACAATTATAAATAGGCATGGACATAGACATTTTTGGTGATCCCGGCTTGGTTGGGGATATTTTTGGTTGGAGGACATTTTTGGAGATTATTCTATGGCTTCTTAGACTTTTGGATCTCCTTTGATTTTTGGATCTTGTTCTTGGCATTAAGAAAGGACATTGCCATGGCCAGCACACTTCTTTTCTCTACTGCAAAGGGACCGTATTTATAATAATACAGTATAAAAAAACAAGTTTAACTTCCAGTGGACTTAGGGACTTTTTCTGAACCATTATAAATATCTATGTCACTTTATTTTCAGTACTTTATGTCTGGATGTACTAATTTACTTTCTTCATTTAGGTGTTAACTTAAAAGGACCAATTTTTCAAGTTAACTGTTACGACTATTATTATGAGCATCACGACATGAGCTTCGTGTGTGATGATGGCATATGCTTCACGTGAATTGTTTTTTTACAAACTATATATGATTAACACATTCAAGAGAGGTTAATTTGCACAAATATTTAGTCATATTTTTTTGTTGAATTCAAGTTTAATTAATTTAAAATTTTATTTTTAAGTTGCAGCATCTAATTTTCCATTAGTTTGAAAAAAAAAGTCATTATTATTTTATAAACAACGAATTTATAAATGATGTTTATTTATTAGACATTAAATTTAAATATATAGGGATATTTTGAAGGGCAAGTCTTGCTCAAGTCCGTATTAAGTTTTAAAAAGAATACAAAACTCCTTATTTAAAAACTTTATAAATTAGGTCCCTATTTTTTGAAAATCAACAAAAAAAAAACGTAAAAATACTAAACTTCAACATTTAATTAAATACATAATCATCATCATATGTATGCATTAAAACTATGAAAAAAATGTTACTGACATATGTATACATAATCATCATCATCATATGTATGCTCAAGCATGCTACAGAATTTTTATGTCAATTTTCGTATAATTGCTGACATTGCAGCAATTAATTCAAAAAGTTATAGACTTTCATGCAACTGCTTAATGAGAAAAATTCAGCTCTAGTAAATTACTGCAATTGTTGCAATAATTTGTAATATTTATTGCTTTTTCAACAATTGTTCATCTGCCTTTCAACAATATATTATGTGGATAATTGTAGAAATGTCATGTGACGTCCCACCCTCTCGACCCTTGGGATTCGACACTAATACATCCTGCATTGACATTCCAAGTACCGAAAGGAAAAATTGCCTTTAGAGTATAACACATTAGATAACAGCGGAAATAAAGATTGTGTAACGAACCAGAAAATTCGATGCTCGAATTTTCGACACAATTACATCAGGTGTCCAAACTCAAGTGCCGAACATCTAGAAAGTTAGAAGGAAGAAGTTAGAAGGTGAGATAAGAAAGAAAGAAATATTAGAATAGAAGAAGTAGAAGAAGAAACACCACTACACAGAGTCTCACATCGTAACGGAAGAAAATATAATATAGAAATAATCATCATTGAGAGCTTGAAAAATTCTTACAAACATCAGAGTACAACTTACAACCAACACATCTGGACAGTTATAATAATCTGTCCACGTATACAACATATAGTGGTATAATATAATATCATACGTCTGAACTCTTCTAGCTCATCTCTGGACTTCGCATCTTCTGATAACTTGGACCTATACAACCTAGTCTAACCCAAACATTACAAATACCGAGTCTGTCTGGTGTACTAGAGTGAGGAAAATGCACTAAGTTTAAGGGGATCATCCAACTTGATTTTAAAATTCAAATCTTTTCGAAAGAAAGGATAATCGTAAGACCAAATCCACATATAAATACAGATGGTTCTGACATTATGATAACCCAAATCATTTTGAAATCATATACATGTCTGATATTATAATAGTGTCTAAATAAAAATAGATATCAATCTAGCGGAACGCTTGCATCTCACGATCCACATATATGGTATACAATCAAAACAGCGAGCGCTTATTGGATAATGGATTCCGACCATGACAAGGTATGAAACCACTTACCGCTAGTGCATCTCTAGAGGCGAATCACTGGGTTCAACTAGAACGTCTTGCAACCCGGCCACACATGACCGACCACACTTATTTCGCTTGAGTGTACCGAATGTACATCACCAACGGTTGGGATCAACAAACCGTTTCTCGAAAGGAACAAGATCGATAGATTAAAGAAGCAAAAGGAATTTCTCTAGATAGATGATTATACACCCTAATGGGAGCGACCGACATAGCCATGCTACCTGCCCGATTTTTGTCATTTCCAAGTTGTGAAGCTTGAGGTTATAACGTATCTTTCGTAACACGTGGCCACCATTCACTTTGAATGCCATATCGTCAAATCCGTTAGAAATCACTAATTGATTTCCACAAAAATACTCGGGTGGTTAAATTAAGAGAAGGTGTCTTCTCCGCCTCTACAGAAATACGTTTAAGGAAATCAATGTACGTACTCTCTTTGAAAATACTCTGTTTGACGTCCGTCCTTACAAGTTGTCCCGGGACTGGACAAACTGAAGTCACTCTCTTACTGCATCCTTGAATTACCCTATGGATCCATAGCGAGTATTCCTTGCAATCCACAGAATTTAATCACGTCAAAATCACAAATCAAATAACTTTAGATGCATGCCAGCGAGATTCGATAAGTCGTTCTTCCGCTTATGAAGATCAACGGTCTTCACTGCTCCATCTTCAATTCTGCATCTTCTTTTCTTGTTAGGAATGGTTTTTAAATATAAATTTGATCCCGGTCTTTCCGCACCAACAATCGTATTGGCCAAATTTGATAGTCGGTTATTTAACTATCTAATAAACAACCATTCAATTCATGAAAATAAAATGAATTCATTGATTCAGTACTCAACAACATTTGGCCCTTTTAGTTATAAATAATTAACGAATGATTGATTTAACTTCTAAATATTTATAATTTAAAACACGACATTCACTTCTTAGTAATATTCTCAAAACCATTTCATTTCAATATTTGGGAAAAAATATCTTTTAACTATATCCAATTTTCCATCTTACTATTATTTCAAAACATTTATCATAGCATTATTCATACATATATTCACTTTAACAATCATTAGTCCCTAGCCGAAAATTGGTAAGCGAATAACTCCCCAAGCATCAACCCCGAAGACCGAAATCAACATCAGATTAATACTCAGAAATCACTCAACTCAACCATCTCCAGTTGGGTTATAATTCTTATCTTATCTCGTTATCAACCCATTATATCTCACTCCTTATCAAATCAACCATTTTACTTTTTCTTAAAAATATCCTTTTCAAATCCATTATTAAGTAACATTAATTAAATTCCTAACGTTTTAGCATCACACTCCTTTTATAAGCCCCATTCATTCGACGTTGGTTTAATGTAAACCCTTTTTCTCCTTTTTCTTAGTTCAAACATTTAATATATTTTAAACTATCGCCCTGACTAAAAATCCTTTTTATAACTTTTTTATAAAACTTGGTATTAATATAAACTCTTCTCAACATCTAATTATATTTCAATGTCAACTTTAGTTACTTACTTCGAAGGATTCCACTTAACATTAATCCCTTAACTTATTATTAATTAAATAATTTACTTCTTTGTTAACCATTACAGAAATAGTTTTGTTCTTTATTAACTAAATAAATTGTAAATCCGTTTTAAAATCTTATTGATCCAAAACCATATTCATTAGATTAATTCAAAACAAATCAATTAAATAACCAATTCCAATTAAATTAGTTGACTTTTTCAACTTAAACCACGATTACCTTGTTAATCAATTTCAATTTGTCCTTCTTTTTAATTAATTAATAGTATAATTAATTAAAATAATCTCATTTAATTGTCTTTTGAAGACAGTTAATCTAAACTCTGACCATTGCGTCACTTTTTGCTTGTCTGCTTATAAATCTCATTTGATTTGTAAAACTACTTAATAATACTTAAATAAACTTACATAAATAAGTAATAAACATTAATTTCTTTTATTAAACTTTTATTTAAATATATAGATTTAAAAATCTATCTTTGGTTATAAAATGAATTTCATAACTTTATTACTGTCGATCTAACCGACAGTAAATCAATATTTGTAACACCATTTATTTTTAGGCCCATTGCGGCCAATTACCCAACCAATACTGTATATTTATTAAAACAAAACAACCGTGGAATTTAGATTCAAGAAACAATGATCAATCAATCATCCAATCATATCAGTCAAACAGTTCATATAATCTTTATATGAAAATAAACAATAAATGTGAGGAATCCAGTTGGATCCCTCTAACCTATTTTACCCTGCACCCAAATACGTTATTTCAACAATATTATTTCCACAAACAGTTAAAATATTCAACCATCAAACAATAAATAACAACGATTCAAACATACATCAACTAATTAATCATAGCATACAAATATTTAAACCCAAATTATATAAAATATAAGTGGGATAAAACTGAGTGAGTTGAACTCACCTTATTGTCGTCAAAACGGTTTGTTTTCAGTTGTGCCCAACTCTGATTAAACTGACTTCCTAATATTGTGTTCTCTAATATGGTTCCAACGCTTTTGGTCTTGTCGCATTCTGACAACATATATGTGCGTTACAATAAAATCGTTGGCTACACGAGTGATTGTAATTAGTTTTGAATTAAACTATTATTTTAGAGACCAACTGCCACGTTATACAAATGATTTGGCATATTTAAAAGTAGGTAGGCACATTTGACCTTCCCACCTGCTTGCATTTCATTGAACATGTTAATATATACATTGGACCATGTTGATAGTGGTTCATTCAAACTTAATAACACATCTATATGAAACCGCTAGTTATATACTAAAATAATTAGTCACTGTTTGATACAGGGTTAGGCACAAAAAAGCACATTAACTTAAAGGACCTGACACGTTTTTATTTACCAGATTATGCGGAGCATATGGATAGGCACACCAAAAATCACGGTTAGGGACCTTGAACCCCAACTTAAAACATGTTAAAGATTTGGGCACGCACCTACTTATTCCTTACTGTTATACGTTACGGCGTTATATTGAATAATAGGCTTAGGCACTCTAAAATTCACGTCATTACTAAAAGACCGTCCACGTTACTTGCATCTGAGAAAAACAGGCCACGTAACTATTTTGGCCATGTTAAGATATGCTTTAAAAATAGGTTAGGTAATTGTTATTAAATTAATCACAAATGGTGGGCACAATAACTTTATAGTTTGGCACATACTAGTTATACTATAAGCAGGTTTAGATATGGTTAACACTGCGATTAGGTGTATAAAAAAGTGGATTAGGCACAATATGTATTACGTACTATTCATTTTCATCCGTCCATCTTTTGTTTTTGGAAACTGCCATCCACATCGTTAGCTCACATCACGCCTCCTCATCTCCATTTCCGCCTCTACGTCCAAACCTCTGAAACCACACTTTCCCTCTCCGATACAGTTTTCAAACACAACTTTCCCAACTAACTATTTCTTTTATTCTCCACGTATTCCATTCGCACAAACCTTTGTGCTCTTCCACTTCAACCTATCACACACCACCTAGTCCAAAGATAATCACGCCATAGTTCAAAAACAAGTCTCCTCACTTCACTGCTACTACTTCACACATCCACGCATAGTTCACGCCCCCTGTTTCTTTGAACTGCTCCTCCTCCAAAACTTCCTGTTCGCACACCTCACCACTGACATGAACTCCTAACCTTGGGTCTCGCTCACGTTGACTGCACACGCCTCCGCCTGCTTGGCCTCCTATCGCATCTCATCAACGCACTGTTACCGACTCATCGCAGCTTCATTCCACCCCGGCCGCTGCTTCCACTAGACCTCACTGTGCTGCATAAGTACCCATGCAAACACTATACTGTTTGAACGGTGCATCTTCAATACCAGTCCCAAACACCCCATGCTTTTGTTGAACCTCCTTACTATTGTTATCACTTTCGAATGTCATGTCTCCCCAACCACCTAATGATCATCCGTTGCCTGCTTCCTTTCAGCAACGACTCATGCGTATATTTTAGCTCCACCTTTGCTTTTCTTTTCATGTATTTTTATTTAAGTGGTGCGACTTGTTTTGATTCCGGACAATAAAAGAAACTTGAAGTTTGTTTGAGAATAAGGACGGAGAAGCTGCGTGGGATGAAGGAATAAAAACAGGGGTATTTATGCTCACGGTGCCTTGGCCTTGAAGTTTTAGGCTCTGTAGGTTTTCCAGCAGATAGGTATTAGACCGGACTTGTGTTTTCATGTTCTCATTAAATTTGATTCAGACATGATGGAGAAGAAAGTGAGAGAAGGCGTGAGTCTTCATTTCACTAGCATCTGTGTGTGTTTTCATTTACACATGTGTAGCTATTGATATAGGAGTGTAGTGTGTTTTTGTTTCATTGCTGCAGTGTTCAGAAACTAGAGTACGTATAGTGAAGTAAATGAAATAGGCTTGCAATAAGATGGGTCATTTTCATTTCAGAATAGCATGTGTGTGATTGAAAGAAATAATAATTCATACAAAGGATAGCTAGAAAGAATTATGTATCAGAAATCAATTTGGATTGGTTATGCCAGATTTTTGCTATGAGTTTTCTTTTCTTCAACAACTTGACTCGAAGAAATAAATAGATGTGCTTATTCACTTTAGTTTTGCTTTTGGTTTGAGAACCACACCATTGATTTAGGGTAGCTAGTACCGTGTAGTTTAGGTGTGTACTTCCATATTTAGGGTTTGAGTATATAAATATATTTATATATTTAATACGATATTAAATCTCTACCGTTTATAACTATTAATCGTTATATTCGGATTGACACACGCCACTGCAATAAAAATAGATACATCACTACGTCTCAACTTTCTGGTCCCATGAAATTAATTTCGTTGAAAATGGGCTCCATTTGCACAACGACGTTATTTTAATTTATCGATTCACCTTTAAATTGCATGAACCTATAAAATAACTCCGATTAGCTCCAAACTGGAAATCTAGAAACAACTAATTATATGCATTCCAATAAAACTTGTTTCATTGAAAATGGAGGTTGTTTGAAAAGAAAACATTTTTAATGCTTACATAACATATCGAACAATTTCCTGTGTGTGAAGCACGAGCCTTATTAAAAGGAAGTAACGCATTGATTTGAATGTTCTATTTCATATGATTATTTCATTTCAACATCAATTGTCGTTGGGTGTTTTATATCATACCAATATACATGAATTTCAAATCATAAATTATGAAATACCGCGACGTTTACGAATTCGAATTATAATTATATATAACTTATACATCCATATATCGTTTAATAAACGAATTATATATTATAAATCAATTTATAACTCCAAATCGATATTTAAATATTAAATATCTAATGACCAAAAATGCGGGACGTTACATTCCTTTCCCTTTAAAAGAAGTTCGTCCCTGAAATTACTCAAGTAAGAAGGATGCTTCAATCCTCATTTAATTTCAAAATAATTATTATCAAAATTCTAAGTTATATAAATTTATGAAAATTTCGCTAGCACCTCCACCGCACCACTCGATTAAACCAATTACAAATGCCACTCCGGGCCTCACATCTTATCAAAGAAAACTGAAACCAAACGGCTATCCACCTGAGGAGTATAAAATCAATCACCAATCTGTATAATTAAGGTTTATCTTTTTGTTAGGCACCCAAACTTAAATTCCAAAGAATAGCCAATGACATCTCATCCTTCTTCAATCAACTTGTGCTCAACTCATTGGCAATGCCAGAATAAATACAGAGTTATTCAATTTTATTTTCTAATCGAATTTTATTCTGATTCATTATAATAGAATTTAGTTTCCAATTCATTTAGTTCTGTTATCAAACCATTTATGTACAAATAATCAACAATCAATGCCCAATCATAATCAATATACATCCAACCTAACCAATCCAATCAGTTTATATTATACTCAGTTTCCAAATTCCAAATTGATTTCATTTGACTCGAAAATCCATTTTAATTCCAATTTCCATTCTCAAATTAACTCGACTTAACCTAGTTAAGTTCCAAATCCATATTCAATTAATTATTTAATTTTCTAATTTATTCAACTCTATTTCAAATTCTGATTTTATTTTCAAAATCATCGATTTCCTTTCTAATTTCATATATGAAATATTCTGGTTATATTAACCAATTCCAATTCAAAATCCAATTTGTATCTCAATCAAATTAATCAAACACATCAATATCTTAATAATTTGAAAAAAATATATTTGGTTTCTATACAAAAATATGGCCAAAATTATTTCATTTGACCATCTTTACAAAACAATATCGTGCTAGTTGCTAGTTCAAAATCGAAATGATCAAATAACACAATGCCAAAACATTTTTATATAAAATTTACAAATACGTTCTCACATATATACACTCCAACACAATCTAGGGTGTTACTAAACCCATCTCTATCGAGTTAAGTGACAAAGCCAAGGTTATTACTAAACCAATAGCTCTGATACCACTATAACGAACCAGAAAATTCGATGCTCGAATTTTTGACACAATTACATCCAGTATCCAAACTCGAGTGCCAAACATCTAGAAAGTTAGAAGGAAGAAGTTAGAGGGTGAGATAAGAAAGAAAGAAATATTAGAATAAAAGAAGAAGAAGAAGAAGAAACACCACAACACAGAGTCTCACATCGCAACAGAACAAAATATAATATAGAAATAATCTTTATTGAGAGCTTGAAATATACTTACAAACATCAGAGTACAGCTTACAGCTAACACATCTGGATAGTTATAATAATCTGTCCCCATATACAACACACAGCGGAATAATATAATATCATATGCCTGAACTCTTCCAGCTCATCTCTGGACTTCGCATCATCCAATAACTTGGACCTGTACAACCCAGTCTAACCCGAGCATTACAAATACCGAGTCAGTCTGGTGAACCAAAGTGAGAAAAACACACTAAGTTTAAGGGGTTCATCCAACTTGATTTTAAAATTCAAATATTTTCGAAAGAAAGGACAAGCGTAAGACCAAATCCACACATAAATATGGACGGTTTTTACCTTACGATAACCTAAATCATTTTGAAATCATATACTTGCCTGATATTATAATAGTGTCTAAATACAAATAGATTTCAATCTAATGGAATGCTTGCATCTCACACTCCACATATATAGCATACAATCAAAACTGCGGGCACTTATTGGATATTGGATTCTGAGTATGACAAGGTACGGAGCTACATACTGCAGGTGTATCTTTAGAGGCGAAAACACTAGGTTCAACAATAACGTCTTGCAACACGGCCACACATGACCGACCACTCATTTCGCTTGAGTATATCAAATATATAACACCAACGGTTGGGATTAACAACTGTTTCCCAAACGGTACAACATTGATAGATTAAAGAAGGAAAAGGAATTTTTCTAGATATGTGATTATACACCCTAATGGGAGCGACCCACATAGCCATGCTGCCTGCCCGATTTTTGTCATTACCCGGTTGTGAAGCTTGAGGTTGTAACATATCTTTTGGAACACCTGGCCACCATTCACTTTGAATGCCACATCGTTAAATCCATCAGAAATCACAAATTAATTTCTACAAAAATACTCATGTTGTTAAATTAAGAGAAGGTGTCTTCTCCGCCGCCACAGAAATACGTTTGAGGAAATCAACATACGTAATCTCTTTGGAAATACCCTGTCTGACATCCGTCCATACAAGTTATCCTGGGACTGGACAAACCGAAGGCACTCTCCTACTGCATCCTTGAATTACCCTATGAATCGACAGCGAGTAGTCCTTGCAATCTGCAGATTCCAATCACGTCAAAATCACAAATCAAATTACTCTAGATGCATGCTAGAGAGATTCGATAAGTCATTCTTCCGCTTATGAAGGTCCACGGTCTTCACTGCTCCTTCTTCAATTTTGCATCTTCGACATTTTCGTATTTGCTGGTTGGTAATGGTTTTCGAATATAAATTCGATCCCAGTCTTTCCGTACCAACAATCGTATTGGCCAAATTTGATAGTTGGTTATTTAACTATCAAATGAACAACCATTCAAATCATGAAAATAAAACGAATTCATTGATTTAGTACTCAACAACATTAGGCCCTTTTTATTTATAAATAATTAACGAATGATTGATTCAATTTCTAAATATCTATAATTTAAAACATGGTATTCACTTCTTAGTAATATTCTCAAAACCATTTCATTTCAATATTTGGGAATAAAACATCTTTTAACTATATCCAATTTTCCATCTTACTATTATTCCAAAACATTTATCATAGAATTATTCATACATATATTCACTCTAACAATCATTAGTCCCTAGCCGAAAATTGGTAAGCGAATAATTCCCCAAGCATCAACCCCGAAGACCGAAATCAACATCAGATTAATACTCAGAAAATCACTCAACTCAACCATCTCCAGTTGGGTTATAATTCTTATCTTATCTCGTTATCAACCCATTATATCTCACTCCTTATCAAATGAACCATTTTTCTTTTTCTTAAAAATATCCTTTTCAAATCCATTATTAAGTAACATTAATTAAATTCCTAACGTTTTAGCATCACACTCCTTTTATAAGCCCCATTCATTCGACGTTGGTTTAATGTAAACCCTTTTTCTCCTTTTTCTTAGTTCAAACATTTAATATATTTTAAACTATCGCCCTGACTAAAAATCCTTTTTATAACTTTTTTTTATAAAACTTGGTTTTAATATAAACTCTTCTCAACATCTAATTATATTTCAATGTCAACTTTAGTTACTTACTTCGAAGGATTCCACTTAACATTAATCCCTTAACTTATTATTAATTAAAATAATTTACTTCTTTGTTAACCATTACAGAAATAGTTAAGTTCTTTATTAACTAAATAAATGGTAAATCCCTTTTAAAATCTTATTGATCCAAAACCATATTCATTAATCTATTTCATTAGATTAATTCAAAATAAATCATTTAAATAACCAATTCCAATTAAATTAGTTGACTTTTTCAACTTAAACTACGATTACCTCATTAATCAACTATCAATTTGTCCTTCTTTTAAATTAATTAATAATATAATTAATTTAAATAATCTCATTTAATTATTTTTTGAAGACAGTTAATCTAAACTCTAACCATTGCGTCACTTTTTGATTATCTGCTTATAAATATCATTTGATTTGTATAACTACTTAATAATACTTAAATAAACTTACATAAATAAGTAATAAACCTTAATTTATTTTATTAAACTTTTACTTAAATATATAGATATAGAAATCTATCTTCGGTTATAAAATGAATTTTGTTGACCGGCCTTTTGGTCCGTTTCCCAAAAGTACGCCAAACACGCTCGACTCAGCCTATCGCATGAAATTACAACCCAAAGGTGTTTGCCAGTACCAGAAGACCTGAGTCTGGCTACTAGCAGAATGTCGCATCCCTCGAACGCGACCTCCATCAGTATCCATTTGCAGCCGAGCCGAAGGCGAGCCGTGCCCCGAGCCAAAGGCGAGCCGTCCAACGGGTCCGGGTGCAGCGCTACTCGATTCCAAAAAACAATGGCTACGTCCGGCACCCCGAGCACAGGAGCCGGCAATGCTACTCGAGTCGCCAGCCCACGGCGCTGCCTAGTATAAACAGCCACTAACTCGAACCTCAGCGCAATGCCGAGGCGAGGATAAATTGTTCCGCGTCCTAGTCCAGGCGACTTGGCATCACTCAGCGACCGACTAAGATCGATGCCAATCTCTCTTCGCCGTTTGCTGATGCCAATCGAATCTTGGCGCATCACCAAGACCGACCTTGAATCATTTCTCCCCGAAGCCCTAAAGGCTTAGGTGTAGCTCGTGGCCACAATCAGGCCCTATGGGCTGATGATCGGAGCTTTTCTACGCCGGCGAATAAATGACGCTTGGCGGCTCGCCCCAACCCGATGAACGACAGGAGAGCCACCCACCTGGCGGTCCGCACAACTCGACGTCCTACGCCTTCACTATACTTGAGATTAACTCCGAGCCACCCAAAACAGTAGGCGCATAGCCTAGTTTTGCAAACTACAGGTTTCTTGAGCTGAGGGAAAGTTACTGAAACCAGCGCTCTATCTCACCCCTCCGGAATAATTGACCCGGAGTACAGTACACAATCACAGCCATTTGGAATAATTGACCCAGAGCGCGGTACACAATCGCTTTTTTGTTAAGTGTAATGATAAGTTTGCTTATGCAAGTACGGGATGCCTGAAAACATAAGAAGAACATCCGAACACTTAACACAAATTGCAATCTTTACTAAATCGTATTTCATTCCTACACACACCTCAAATAGACTACATGTCTAACATTTCTTCTTTATGATGACAGGGTGTACATGAAAACCACACCATACCTTCAGTGACCAAAAGCGAGGGTCACATTCACATACACTATTTGTAACAACCCGTATTTTCAAAAACCTGTTATAACATAAATCGAGGCAGAATTTAATTCTAAAATCTGAATCAAGGGAAACGGGCTATGCCATTGCGTTCGTCTCGGAAAAATACGCGAAATAGAGTCCAAGTTTTCGGAAATCGGAGTCCGTATGACCCAGTTAAGGCCCATTGAAGTTTTCAGAAATTTCCATAGTAAAAACAGATTTAAATTTTAAATTAAAAACAAGGATTAGGGCTAACTGGCGTCAGGCGGGAAAACTCCCGCCAGGGCCCCCATGTCGACAGGCATGTCGACAGGGGTCTTAGGGTGTCGACTGCCCTGTCGACAGCCCTGTCGACACGGGGTGGCCAGGCAGTTTTGCCTGGCGCACCATTTTGATTTGGGCTTGGTCTTGTGGCTTGGTTCTAGAGAATTCCTAAATCTGACGGGCCTAAACTAACCTAGGGTTAATCCTAGGGCTAAAAACACTCTAATCTTCTATAAATAAGCCCCTAATCCTACCCTAAAGCCTCATTATTCAATCTAGCAACCAAACTATGTCAAATTGAATTCTCAAATGGCCTCCACCTAAGAACCCTAGCCTCCACCCTCTTCTAAAATCATTTCTATGAAGGTTTTGATGTTCATACAAGCATTTCTAAGTTGTATGAATGATCATTAGCTTGCATACATCATCAAGTTGCAAGCTTTAATTGCTAAAGCTAGAGTTTTGGGATTTTTGTTAATTGGAGCTTTGTTTTGGGTTTTTATATGCTTGCATAAAAGGGCTTCTCAATCTTTATTAGTAGATTTGTGTCTTCATAATATTTGTAAGCCCTCTTACCTTCATTTTAGAAACTCTAAAGTTAATATGTGATGAAAGTTGGGATTTATGCATGTTTATTAAGTTATGCATGCTTATGCAAGTTCACTATGCTATGTTATGCATGTTTAATAAGTTATGCATGCTTATGCGAGTTTATTATGCTATGTTACACATGTTTGATAAGTTATGCATGCTTATGCAAGTTCACTATGCCATGATTTGCAAGTTTAACAAGTTATGCATGTTTATGCAAGTTCACTAAGTCATGATTTGCAAGTTTAACAAGTTATGCATGTTTATGCAAGTTCACTAAGTCATGATTTGCAAGTTTAACAAGTCATGCATGTTTATGCAAGTTCACTAAGTCATGATTTGCAAGTTTAACAAGTTATGCATGTTTATGCAAGTTCACTATGCTAAGTTATGCAAGTCCAACATGTTATGCATGCTTATTATGATATGTAAGATTTATCATGTATGTTGTGCCAAGTTCCCTCTTTCTATCCTTTATGCGTTATGACAAGTATGTAAGCGATAGAATGACGTTGGGGTTTTTTTGGGTAAAACTTAAAATACATGAAAATATAAGATTGGGAATTTACCTATTAAGTTAGGTCTACCCCTTGGGAATTTACCTATTAAGTTAGGTCTACCCAAGTATTTGTTAAACTTGTAATTATGGTTTGAAATAAAGTGGACATGACACTTAGAAAACATGTGTGGCCAACTCGAGGTTGGGTTGAGTTTGTAGCGTAAACCTACCCGGAACCGACCGGCTTAACTAGTTGCTACAAACAATAGGACCCAATGTGAGAAGTTGGTCATGTGTACCTGGGACCCGAGGTTAGACCAAGTTGTGGTGTAAAGCTACCCGGACCCGCCCGGCTTAACTAGTAACCGCAACAAAGTCTAATGTGAGAGGTTAAGGTACAATTAAATTAATGCCTCATGATTAGGGTTAAGTCATGGCCCACTAATACTTAACCAATTTTGGGGATACGAGGGATTAAATGGGGTTAAGTGGTGAACTGTTGGTTACACTTAGCTAATTTAATCCATGATTAGTGAGGGGTTAAACCACACTTAACCCTCTTAGAAAACCCTAGCAACGTGGTCTGTTCCAGCAGTAATCCCAGTTGGGTATCATTCACAACCCTAGAGGCTAGGCTAGGGCGGGGCACGATTACTGGACTGATGTAAGCGACCAAAGCGACGGCTGAGTGGTACAGCGGTGCGGGTCCAGGCGGGCTACGAACGTGCACGTAGTCCGGTGTTGGACAAACTCGAGGCACGGGTACCAGTAGGTTTAGACTGTGCATTATTGCTTAGGTGTCTGGGGTTGACACCCGAGGGCTTGATACACCCAAAGGTGGACCCAGCACAGTCTGACTACAACCATATGTGGGCCGTATGGACACCAACACTTGACGTGTTAGGTTTATAGGGAGCCGATCGACTAGACCGTTGGGCTGGACCTTGCATTAAGGTCACCTCATGTTATTGGGCCAAAGTTTGGGCTGAGGGATCAATACCTGTTATGTTAGTTTGCTAGTACACTGTGGTGCAAAGCTTAATCTTCTTGATGTGATGACACCTTTATCTATTGTCAGTATATTCATCTCAGTTTCCATCATGATGTTAGCTTTATTAGTTTATAGACTGATCGTAGTAGGGCTTACCAGTCTTTTTGACTGACCTGTTTTCTTTCGCTTCTTTTCTTCCGTTTCCACCCCCCCCCCCCCCAAGGTTCCCAGGGAGGGAACAGTGGTGCTTAGCTTGGATCGCTTGCTTGTTCGCTGGATAGCTCATGTATGTCTGGACATTGAGCTCGCTATGGTTTATCACTTTTATTTTTGGGGATAGCACTATGTATTTCAGTATTTCTGTTTATGTTGTACTAGACATATTTATTTTGGCAGATGACTTTATGATGTACTAGACTTGTTTTGAGATGGTTTGAGATATTCCGCTGTTTTATTCTCACTTACTCTGTTTTACATATATATATTTATGTTCCTGTTCTGCCTTGATATATCATTATGCATGCTTACCCAGTTCTAACGCCCCCTAGAAGCTAGTGCCCCCGAAAGAGTGACCCTAGCGGAGGTGGGGTGTTACAAATTTGGTATCAGAGCATATGGTTTACGAGAAAGAACAAAAAGTTTCTAAAAAAGACTTTTGAAAAAACTATTTTCAAAACAAGTATAAAGTATTTTCCAAAGAAAAGTCTAGTATTTTAAAAGGCTATTCCCCAAAAAGCCATTAGCGTTATCCTTCGTTCCCTTGACCTAATCTTATCTTATCCTTCGTTTCAGTATGGCTGAGGATCTTGCCATCCCGGATGGAGTAAATGTGCCACTCTGGTATAGGAGACTTCTAGAAGCTAGGGCGGCAGCCGGCCCCGCAAACCCTACTCCCACTCCTCCTCCTGTAGTTGAGAATCCTCCCCCTAATGTTAATATTCCTCCTCCCGTTGCTAATGTCCCTCCTCCGGTGGTCCCTCCAGCAGTTAATATTCCTCATCCCGTTGCTAATGTTCCTCCCCCTCCTGTTGCTGAGGCTCCTCTTCCTCCTCCTCCCCCTCAGCATCCTCAGGTTGAGTTCACGAAGGTTTGTAAAGACTTCAAGGCGATGGGAGGCAAGAATTTCCTAGGCACGGAATCTTTTGTTGAAGCTAGGAATTGGCTGAAAGACACTGAGGACTTGTTTGCTATCTTTGGGATTGATGACGAGAGGAAGATCTTATTGACAGTGTGGCTTTTGAAGGATGAAGCAGCCTATTGGTGGGAAGTCACCAATGGGACGAGGCCCGTTGAGACTTGGGCCGATTTGAGGGCTAGATTTGTGGCCAAGTTTCTATCTTCTGCTGAGGCGAATTTACAGATGGAGAAGTTCATTGCATTAAAGCAAGGTGATATGTCTGTTAAGGAGTATGTGAACAAGTTTAATCAGCTGGCCCGTTTTGGTTTGGATATGGTGAACACTCCGGAGAAGAAGGCTCTTCGATTTGCTAGAGGGTTGAATGAGCCGCTGCAGGGCTTGGCGATGTCACATATTCCGCATGGGGCTACTTTTGAGAGTTTGGACAATATGGCTCTGCTTCAGGGAGATGGAAAGAAAGAGGTCAAGTCGAGTGATACTCAAGCAAAGAAGACTGATTCTCAAGGCAAAGGCAATCAAGGTGGTCAAAGCAGCCAGGGGAATTAGGGCAAGAACAAGAAGGGGAACAACAACAACAAAGGCAAGGGGAAGTGCAATTACTGTGGTGTGCCTGGACACTTTGCTAAGGATTGTAGGAAGAAGAAAAGGAAGCTTAGTGGTGGATGTTTTTCCTGTGGTGAGACTGGACACTTCAGCAAAGAATGCCCAAAGAAGAAAGGACAGGCTGGACCTTCAGGAGGGCAAGTTCATGCTCTCAATACCGCTCCAATTCCCGACCGAGGTAGTTTTTCTGTTGAAAACCTTGTTTATGTTTCTGATCTTCCAGTTCGTACCTTGTTTGATTCTGGTGCATCACATAGCTTTATTTCATCTGATCTTGTTGATAGCTTGCACCTTAGTACTAGCTTAGTGGACGATCCCGTTTGTGTTTCGAATCCCATTGGGGGTTCTGCTCATCTATCTATGATATGTGAGGATCTGAGGATCTCTATACTCAGTGTAGAGTTCTTGTGTAGTGCGTATGTTCTTGGTTTCAGGGGATACGGATTGATATTGGGCATGGATTGGCTGTCCCGATATGGAGCCATTCTTGATTGTGAGCATAGGGTTGTGAGGCTTGTGACTCGCCTTGGCAACACCTTAGATATTTCATGCAATCCGAAGAATCCCGTCATGTTGTGCTATCTTGAATCTCTCGACTCGTCAGAGGAAACCCTTCAGTCTGTAAGGGTGGTCCGAGATTATCCAGATGTTTTTGAAGAAGTTAAGGGGTTGCCCCCTAAACGAGAGATTGATTTTCGCATCTATCTGGTGGATAATGCTAAGCCTGTTTCTTTGCCCGTTCGGCACATGGCTCCGCGTGAGAGACGGGAGCTGAGCAAGCAAGTGAAAGAGTTGCTTGAAAAGAACTTCATCAGACGAAGTATATCCGAATGGGGAGCGCCTGTGGTGTTTGCTACTAAGGCAGATGGTTCTCTTCGACTCTGTGTGGATTATAGAGAATTGAATAAGCTGACTAAGAAGAACAGACACCCGTTACCAAGGATCGATGATCTCTTTGACCAGCTTGTTGGTGCTTCTGTTTTCTCTCAGCTTGATCTTGCTACCGGATTTCATCAGCTCAGAGTGGCTGAAGATAGTATAGACAAGACTGCATTCAGAACTCCAGATGGGTTCTTTGAATGGCTTGTTATGCCGTTCGGTTTGACGAATGCACCCGCGTATTTCGTGGACTTGATGAGTAGGGTGTTTCGGGAGTTCTTGAACAAGTTTGTCGTGGTCTTTGTGGATGATATTCTGGTCTTCTCCAAGGATGAAGAAGAGCACGCGAGGCATCTGGTAGAGGTGATGGATACGCTCAGAGCACACCAGTTAAAGGCCAAGTTCTCCAAGTGCCACTTTTGGAGAAGGGAAGTTAGATTCCTTGGGCATATCGTATCCAAGCAAGGCTTAGCGGTGGATCCCGCTAAGGTGGTTGCAGTTCAGGATTGGAAGACTCCAAGGAATGCAACCGAGGTGAGAAGCTTTCTGGGTCTTGCGGGTTTTTACCGGAAGTTCATCAAGGACTTCGCGAAGATATCCGCTCCTCTTACTAAGTTGACGAAGAAGAACTTAGTTTTTGCTTGGGATATGGACCGTGAGCTTGCTTTTCAAAGACTCAAGAGAGCCCTTACCTCAGCACCAGTTCTAGCTTTACCCGATGGTGGTAAGATATTTACCGTGTACACTGATGCTTGTGGCACGGGATTGGGCGCCGTTCTGATGCAAGAGGGCAGAGTTATATGTTTTGGTGGGAGGCAACTTAAGGTGCATGAGAAGAATTATCCCACCCATGATCTAGAGCTGGCAGCGATAGTATATGCACTCAAGGCTTGGCATCATTATCTTCTGGGAGAGAGATTTGAGCTGTATACTGATCATAAGTCTTTGAAGTATCTCTTTTCGCAGAAGGATCTGAACTTGAGGCAGCAGAGATGGATGGAATTCTTGGCGTCCTATGATTTTGATATAGCCTATACCCCTGGCAAGGGGAATGTTGTAGCGGATGCGTTGAGTAGAAAAAGGTTGACACTCAGTCCTCTATTTGTTGAGATGAAGAATTTAGAGTTCTTGGCAACCTTTGATTTTTCTTTGACAGTTGAGTCGATGACCGGTTCTTTAGCATCTCTAGAGCTCAGGCCTACCCTTCTGGATCAAGTTGGGGCTTCGCAGAAGGAAGACCCTCAGATAATTGAGATCATGGATAAGCTGATTCGAGGGGAGACATCTAGTCACCTTGCTCGATATTCTATAGATGATAAGGGTTGGCTGAGGAGAGACGGAAGGCTTTGTGTTCCGATGGTAGAAGATTTGGTGAGGAAAGTTCTTGATGAAGCACATCGCTCCAAGTTGACTATACATCCAGGCGGTGATAAGATGTATAAAGATATGAAGCGCATTTTCTTCTGGCCTGGAATGAAGAAGGATGTGGCCGAGTTTGTCTCGAGATGTGTTATTTGTCAGAGAGTAAAAGCTGAGTCGAAGAAGCCCGGTGGGCTATTGCATCCTCTAGAGGTCCCGCTATGGAAGTGGGAGAGTATTTCTATGGACTTTATTGATGGGATTCCAAGGTCAAGGAGAGGGAATACGAGCATATGGGTCATTGTAGATAGGCTTACGAAGAGTGCTCATTTCATTCCGGTGAAGAGCAAAAGGACCGCATCTGGACTAGCATCAGTATATCTTCGTGAGATAGTACGACTACATGGAGTCCCTTCCAGCATAGTCAGTGACCGAGACCCCATCTTTACTAGTCAGTTCTGGAACAGTTTGCAGGAAGCTATGGGCACAAGGTTGAACCTGAGTACGGCCTATCACCCACAAACAGACGGCCAAACAGAAAGGGTGAATAGGGTACTTGAGGACTTGTTGAGGCTTTGCATTCTGGATTTTGGTGGTGCTTGGGAAGACCATCTTCCTCTTGTTGAGTTTGCATATAATAACAGTTATCAAGCAAGCATAGGGATGGCACCATTTGAAGCTTTATATGGGAGGTCGTGCAAGTCGCCTACATGTTGGTGGGAGAATACAGATAAGCTTATACTTGGACCCGACATGATTAGAGATACATCCGAGAACTTCGAGTTGATTAGAAGACGGATGAAGGCGGCCCAAGACCGACAGAAATCCTATGCTGATAAGCGGAGATCCGATTTGGAGTTTGAGGTTGGGGACATGGTTTTCGTAAAGGTTTCTCCTTTGCGGAATGTGGTCCGATTTGGAGCTGTTGGGAAGTTGGCACCGAGATTTGTTGAGCCCTTCCCTATCATAGAGAGAATTGGGAAGATGGCTTATAAAGTGCAATTGCCCGAGAAGTTGTTCGGAGTGCATAATGTCTTTCATGTCTCGCATCTCCGAAAGTGCCTACATGAGTCCGCTGAGGTGGTTGAACCTAGCATTCTTGAAGACGTGGAAGTAGAGAAAGAAGCAACTTTGAGGAGAGCTCCGATTCGTATCTTGGGGACGGAGACCAAGAAGCTAAGGAATCGAGAGGTTAGGCTGGTAAAGGTCCAATGGGGTGAAGCCGAAGAAGACGCAACTTGGGAAACCGAGGAGAAGATGCGTGGGCTTTATCCATTCCTTTTTGAGGGTACACTCTCAATCTCTTTCCTTTGTTAGTATATCTTTCTCTTTGCTATCCATGTTTATCTAGTTATCGTGCTAATCTTGTCATGAGAACCTTAGATAGAAACCCTTTGGATGAAACATGTGTTTGAGACATGTTATGTTCGATGGTTGCAAGTGGTTGCAAGTGTTTGCAAGTGGTTACTCGTGGATGCATGATACACATTAGGCACTAGATCGGCTCACACACTCCTCATATTGCATATGCATGAGTGTTTATGCTTATTCATGGATGAAATTTGTATACAATCACATGGATGTTGCATATGGATGTATGATTGAGCACGCATGTAGATATTATACATTATGTTAGGGATTTGCATACATATGGATACATTTCACTAACATATTTTGCATTGATCTTTGCATTAGATAAGTACATATACACACACTTTTGCATATGTTCATACAACATTTAGAATCTTTTAAGGACAATGATTGCTCGTGGATGATGCTTTGAGTAGATGGATGATTGGATGGTAGGATACGTTCTTCCTAACTTGAAGATTTCGGGGACGAAATCCTTTAAGGAGGGGAGAATGTAACAACCCGTATTTTCAAAAACCTGTTATAACATAAATCGAGGCAGAATTTAATTCTAAAATCTGAATCAAGGGAATCGGGCTTTCCAATTGAATTCGTCTCGGAAAAATACGCGAAATAGAGTCCGAGTTTTCGGAAATCGGAGTCCGTATGACCCAGTTAAGGCCCATTGAAGTTTTCAGAAATTTCCATAGTAAAAACAGATTTAAATTTTAAATTAAAAACAAGGATTAGGGCTAACTGGCGTCAGGCGGGAAAACTCCCGCCAGGGCCCCCATGTCGACAGGCATGTCGACAGGGGTCTTAGGGTGTCGACTGCCCTGTCGACAGCCCTGTCGACACGGGGTGGCCAGGCAGTTTTGCCTGGCGCACCATTTTGATTTGGGCTTGGTCTTGTGGCTTGGTTCTAGAGAATTCCTAAATCTGACGGGCCTAAACTAACCTAGGGTTAATCCTAGGGCTAAAAACACTCTAATCTTCTATAAATAAGCCCCTAATCCTACCCTAAAGCCTCATTATTCAATCTAGCAACCAAACTATGTCAAATTGAATTCTCAAATGGCCTCCACCTAAGAACCCTAGCCTCCACCCTCTTCTAAAATCATTTCTATGAAGGTTTTGATGTTCATACAAGCATTTCTAAGTTGTATGAATGATCATTAGCTTGCATACATCATCAAGTTGCAAGCTTTAATTGCTAAAGCTAGAGTTTTGGGATTTTTGTTAATTGGAGCTTTGTTTTGGGTTTTTATATGCTTGCATAAAAGGGCTTCTCAATCTTTATTAGTAGATTTGTGTCTTCATAATATTTGTAAGCCCTCTTACCTTCATTTTAGAAACTCTAAAGTTAATATGTGATGAAAGTTGGGATTTATGCATGTTTATTAAGTTATGCATGCTTATGCAAGTTCACTATGCTATGTTATGCATGTTTAATAAGTTATGCATGCTTATGCGAGTTTATTATGCTATGTTACACATGTTTGATAAGTTATGCATGCTTATGCAAGTTCACTATGCCATGATTTGCAAGTTTAACAAGTTATGCATGTTTATGCAAGTTCACTAAGTCATGATTTGCAAGTTTAACAAGTTATGCATGTTTATGCAAGTTCACTAAGTCATGATTTGCAAGTTTAACAAGTCATGCATGTTTATGCAAGTTCACTAAGTCATGATTTGCAAGTTTAACAAGTTATGCATGTTTATGCAAGTTCACTATGCTAAGTTATGCAAGTCCAACATGTTATGCATGCTTATTATGATATGTAAGATTTATCATGTATGTTGTGCCAAGTTCCCTCTTTCTATCCTTTATGCGTTATGACGAGTATGTAAGCGATAGAATGACGTTGGGGGTTTTTTGGGTAAAACTTAAAATACATGAAAATATAAGATTGGGAATTTACCTATTAAGTTAGGTCTACCCCTTGGGAATTTACCTATTAAGTTAGGTCTACCCAAGTATTTGTTAAACTTGTAATTATGGTTTGAAATAAAGTGGACATGACACTTAGAAAACATGTGTGGCCAACTCGAGGTTGGGTTGAGTTTGTAGCGTAAACCTACCCGGAACCGACCGGCTTAACTAGTTGCTACAAACAATAGGACCCAATGTGAGAAGTTGGTCATGTGTACCTGGGACCCGAGGTTAGACCAAGTTGTGGTGTAAAGCTACCCGGACCCGCCCGGCTTAACTAGTAACCGCAACAAAGTCTAATGTGAGAGGTTAAGGTACAATTAAATTAATGCCTCATGATTAGGGTTAAGTCATGGCCCACTAATACTTAACCAATTTTGGGGATACGAGGGATTAAATGGGGTTAAGTGGTGAACTGTTGGTTACACTTAGCTAATTTAATCCATGATTAGTGAGGGGTTAAACCACACTTAACCCTCTTAGAAAACCCTAGCAACGTGGTCTGTTCCAGCAGTAATCCCAGTTGGGTATCATTCACAACCCTAGAGGCTAGGCTAGGGCGGGGCACGATTACTGGACTGATGTAAGCGACCAAAGCGACGGCTGAGTGGTACAGCGGTGCGGGTCCAGGCGGGCTACGGACGTGCACGTAGTCCGGTGTTGGACAAACTCGAGGCACGGGTACCAGTAGGTTTAGACTGTGCATTATTGCTTAGGTGTCTGGGGTTGACACCCGAGGGCTTGATACACCCAAAGGTGGACCCAGCACAGTCTGACTACAACCATATGTGGGCCGTATGGACACCAACACTTGACGTGTTAGGTTTATAGGGAGCCGATCGACTAGACCGTTGGGCTGGACCTTGCATTAAGGTCACCTCATGTTATTGGGCCAAAGTTTGGGCTGAGGGATCAATACCTGTTATGTTAGTTTGCTAGTACACTGTGGTGCAAAGCTTAATCTTCTTGATGTGATGACACCTTTATCTATTGTCAGTATATTCATCTCAGTTTCCATCATGATGTTAGCTTTATTAGTTTATAGACTGATCATAGTAGGGCTTACCAGTCTTTTTGACTGACCTGTTTTCTTTCGCTTCTTTTCTTCCGTTCCCCCCCCCCCCCAGGTTCTCAGGGAGGGAATAGTGGTGCTTAGCTTGGATCGCTTGCTTGTTCGCTGGATAGCTCATGTATGTCTGGACATTGAGCTCGCTATGGTTTATCACTTTTATTTTTGGGGATAGCACTATGTATTTCAGTATTTCTGTTTATGTTGTACTAGACATATTTATTTTGGCAGATGACTTTATGATGTACTAGACTTGTTTTGAGATGGTTTGAGATATTCCGCTGTTTTATTCTCACTTACTCTGTTTTACATATATATATTTATGTTCCTGTTCTGCCTTGATATATCATTATGCATGCTTACCCAGTTTTAACGCCCCCCAGAAGCTAGTGCCCCCGAAAGAGTGACCCTAGCGGAGGTGGGGTGTTACACTATTGGTTTACCTAACCCAAAGTTTATATAATTTCTTTTGACAAGTACTAATGCTACCCATCCTTCTCTTGTCTTTTCTTTTTTCTGTACAGGTTTGGCACTTGACAGGTCACCGCCAGCGATGGTCCCCTACCTTCCAGAATTGCTTCCTCCTCCTCCACTCTTCACAAGAGTAACATATTCATAAGACATCGAGGCGCACCTCCTGCCATTATACTCGCCGCTTGAAATTATCGTAACTTCCCCGAGAGCAAGACATGGCAACGGCTTAGGAACGATGTCCAAAGCAAGGACCAATGCAGCCTGGGTTTCTCCCTAATTTTTCTTGGAGCTTGACTCCGCTCTCTTCTCAGCATCTTCGGCGGTCTTCTAATCGGCGAGCTCCTTGGCCTGGAGTCGCATAATTGCATCTGCTTATAGTTTGCTAAGGGCCCCCTCGCCCTCTTTTAGTTGGCATCATGGACGGTTTTCCTTTTCCCTAGCCTACTCAGAGGCCCTCTCCTTCACTGCCTCAATATCGGCCTATTTATCCACCACCACAGCGACAAATTTGTCCTTGGCATCCTGCATAGCCTTTGCCCACGCATCTTGCATGGCAGCCTCGTCCTGTCCCTCTTCCCCTCCGGCTCCTCAGACTTTGCTACCAGCCGGGCTTCCTGGTCTTCCACCGTGGCTTGCATTATTGGCAAACTTACATCAGCTATGCCCGTCGCACGAGCACTTAGGCCAACCAAAACTTCTCCTCCTCCAAAGAGACTCATATAAATGCGAGATCCCGAGGCTACGGGATCTCCTACTTCTTCAGATTGGGCCCAATTCGAAAGATCGTTTAATGTAGTTGAAATAACGGAATTCCTTTTTGTAGTGCTAGAAGAAATGCAAGTGCTTTCTTTATCCATGGGCGATGAGTTTTGATGTATTTGGTGTATCCGTATTTATAGAAGCTTTCATTTTTGTGCTTATCCCAATTGTTGGTTCAGTTTATGCATGGCGAAAAGGAGCATTAGAATGGTCTTAACTGAATATTCAGACAACAAAAAAAAAAAAAAGGAAGGAAAAGGTTATATTGAGACAGTTATGAATTTGATTGATTTTCCGTTACTTGCCCAAACAACCCCGAATTCCATTATTTCAACTACATTAAACGATCTTTCGAATTGGGCAAGACTCTCCAGTTTATGGCCTCTTCTCTATGGTACCAGTTGTTGTTTCATTGAATTTGCTTCATTAATAGGCTCGCGATTCGACTTTGATCGTTATGGATTAGTACCAAGATCGAGCCCTAGGCATCTTTCTTTTTGTTTGTTTCGAGAAAGATATCGATCAATTCCGATTCTTTCTTTTTCGATTGATTCTTTTCCGATCGAGATGTATGGATCCATGGATCTATGTGTCTATATAGATCCTGTTCATGGATTAACGAAAATTCATTTTTAAAGTTTTAGGTTGCACTTTAATTTAGTCAAGTATATCAGTTGAGATTGGTCAGTTGGGATTGGTTGACTATTTTATGATATATTTGATAGTCGCCAATTAAAAGGTGAGATTTTGATTCTTCCTTGATTTAAGGCTGGTAAATTCCCAGATCGAGAAATAAAAAGGAATATCGAAAATTCGCGTGGCTGAATTACTCGGACGCTTGAGGAAGCACGGGGGCAAAGCCTGGTGTCTCCTCCGCTTCAAATAGGGCTGCCCAATGCAAGAGGCGACTATCGGACTTTTGAAGGTTCATCGTTCGCATTCTCTTCAATTGTTAAGAAATCGAGCTCGGGGGCAGTCCCCGGCCTATCCTTTCACCGGCTTACTCATCGTAGGACCTAAGGAAAACCCCCACTAGCTCCCACGCTGGCATTTCCATCACGACAACCTTCAGAACAACCATTCTAAAGAGGAACATACACCTCTCCACGAGGATGATCCAAACCCAAAAGCTCGGGTCTTGGAAACTTCTAACTTCCCGCCGATACTAGGTGTGTTGGGCATAGAGGCCCGAACTGAAAGAAAAGGGACCAACACATAGTTTCCCGAGAAATAGGGAAATTTAGACAAGTTCTTAGCATGCAAAATAAACATTCATATCTCGATGCAAGTTTTGGAGTGTCCACGGCCAGTTCATCGGGTTCCCAAAGTCTCTACGCCTCTCCAACAAGCTCATACTTGAACGCAACGTGAAGCTAACTCACACCCCTTGATGCAACAGAGTCGTACCTACAAACGCATCGGAACATGGTGGCGACCCCTAGTTTTAATAACAATGGAAGTGACTATCGGTAACATCAACACCATTCACAGGTCGGAAAATGGTTACAACGCAATTGGTTTGGAAGTAACAACTTGACCGTATGCCTACATCCTACATGCATATCCGAGTGGTCAGTCCGAATAAGTTCATTTCCAGAATCATTCGCCAACCAGCTGGGTTACATTCAACTTCAATCACAAACCAGACATGGAACATTCAGTAACAATCTGTTGGCCCGTCCCTGATGTCGAGCGTAATCTAGAAGATACCCGGGCTTAGGGGCAACCCTATATGGATTATCGCACCGTCCTGGAAATCATGGGACCCGATCAGATCCCCTGCAGTCCCTGCACTGGCGTCATCCACACAACATCCCTTGGCACCACCATCTTGAGAACGCTTTCCCTTGCAGCGAAGGCAATCTAGAGACAGAGTATAGGCCTTGGAGGATGTTCGGCTTCCCATCAGTGCCCAGACTCCACAAAAAGAAGGCTTTCCGGAGCATGATGACAACATTTAGCCTCAACAACTAGCGCTATGCCATCACCAACCGCCAGCGCAACGCTTGAATAAAGATGCAACCTCATCATGGTTGAGTTATTGAAAGATCCCGAGACTAACAGCTCAACTACGTGTCGAAATCCTAAGATAAGCATCCGAGCTGACAGTCCAAGCAAGTCCACTACTCAAGGACCACGTCGCGAGACTGAAACTCACTGATCGCTGCCGACTCATTAGGCGCCATGCAAATGTTTAATTTTACTAGCCCAAGCTTGGAGCCAAAATCAAGTCATCGGAATGCAAAATTATGCGTCATGCTCCCATGCACTTGCTAGATTATCGCACCCCTCAAACCGACTTCGACCTCTTGAAAATCCAGCAGGGTTTATTAAATGTCTGGGATACGAAGCCCACTCCCATATTCACGCATACTTGGTGACCTTTACCTAAATTCCTAATTACGTTTCCCAAGATCCGCCTCTCCACGTTCTTGAGTGCCAAATCCGAAAGCCTTCTTACTTTCCATTTCTCTCTTCCCTTCGCCCGAAAACCTAACGACACCTCAAACATTCAAAGTACAAAAGAAGTATTTTGGCATCCTCCATGCCTTACGATGATTTTCTGTCCGGAGAAGAGAAGAAAGGAAGTAACTACAATCAGAGGATTGGTATGCCCTAAGCGAACTATCAGGGATTGGAATTTGAGACCGTACACTAAGCTATGATCATATTCACTTCACTTCGAAGCTCCAATTACCAAGTCAATCGCGACACAACCACCACTTGTGTACTCACCAAGGGCTCAATCATCAAAGTGCACACACCCAGTGTTTCGGTTCGGCCTCACCTCAAAGGAAAATCCATATGAATACATGCCACGGCGTATGACAAGTATTGTTTTAACAGTGGAATTTGCATATATGAGTTGTCAAAACTTTGATCGATGGGACTAGCTTGGTATGTTGAACGACCATGCATTCACAAATCCAACTGACTTAGAGGATACTTTATGCTATCAAGCTCCATCCCAACAACATTTCAACAACCACTTAGGGCGATCGTGCGCCTAAACCATGCCAATAACCATGCATACACGCTTTGGAAATCGCAAACGAGTAGACCGACTTGATCCAAAAGCATGCCCACAAGCCTCAAGGGTTCAAATGTGTATACCCAACGGTCGGCTCTCGATCCGAAAGCTCCTTGAAATGCTAAAATGCGCGATTGCAAGCCCATGGCATGCCATTCACCTTTATGTTACCTATTCCAGCTCAGATCGCTTCACATGAAACCACGTGCAAACTCGCAATAGCATACACAATTATGACCGGATAATGAACTTTGCACTATGACGCAATCGAGAGTCTGCAACTAACATTTACTGTCTTTAATCTACACGAACTAAATGCCTTGGATAGGTTCCAACTCAAGTAAGCCCAAACTCTTAGTAATGTTTGAATCCTAAGCTAGTACCAGCGTATTCCGACAAGGCATCCCAACCGCTCCAAAGCAGTGTGCTCTCAGTATACAACTCAAGAGGAAGGTCATAACCGATCGCTAAGCACCGCATGGAGATGTTTGCACCCATATTAAGACTCATCTCACTTCAAAGCACATCCTGTTAACACAAGACGTACTTTGAGGGGGCAAATGTTAACCGACCTTTTGGTCCGGTTCCCCAAAGTACGCAAGACACGCTCGACTCGGCATATCGCGTGATATTTCAGCCCAGAGGCGTTGCCAGTACCAGAAGACTTGAGTCTGCCATCAGCAGAATGTAGAATCCATCGAATGCGACCTCCATCAGCATCCGTTCATGGCCGAGCCGAAGGTGAGCCGTGCTCCGAGCCGAAGGCGAGCCGTCCAGCGGGTCCGGGAGCAGCGCCGATGGGGGTCCGGGGCCCTACTGTCCCAGCGGTGATCAACCTAACCGGTTAGGTCGAAACTGTGGGCACCAGCCGATTCATCCAATTTCTGCCAACAAGTGTGTTGCCCAGAACCACCGGATCGACTCAAAGTCAGGATTCGGCCAACAACTTCCGCGAACCTCGCCGCTCCTCCAAACATTGCAAAACAAAGGCCTCACAGTTCGAACCATTCCCCAGCTTAGGCCTCAAATCCTAAAGGAATCACGAGTCTTAAAGTGCCCGAACCTGCGGTCCACACGCACCTCGAAAACACTTCGCACCCAGCGGGTGCGAAATTTTGCACCTGTGGCAGGGTACGAAATTTCGCATCCATACTTGGGTTCAAAATTTCGAACCCAGCGGGTGCGAAATCTCGCACCCCTGCCTGGGTGAGAAATTTCACACCTAAACCTGGGTTCGAAATTTCGAACCCAGTGGGCTCAAAATTTCGAACACATGCCCGGGTTCGTAATTTCGAGGTGCACAGGTGGTGGGCTCGAATTTCATGCACGTGGTCCCTATTTTTACCTAATCCTACCCACTCCTACATACTCCCACTCCTACAAATAGCCCACGGGATCATACTTCAAAGGGGTTGGATTTTCTTAACTTGAGACCTTCCTAGAGCTTCATAAGCCTCATTAATGGCATCTCCTATTTGAGGAAGAAGGAGAATTAAATATTCTTTTTTCCCAAATACCTACCATATGGCAATTATAAAAGTGAATGTAATGAGCATGGCTCTACCCTGTAATTCTTAAGTGATTAATAAAAGTTCAACATCCTTCCAAAGTGGACGTAGGCCTAATCCGCCGCCGAACCACTATAAATTCTCGTGTCATTTACCGCTTTCTCTTACTTAGTCTTGCTACCAAATTAACTATTCCTGGTAATAGGAATCTTTGGTGTTTACGACATTTTTTGTCGTCAAAAAATTTCTTAACTTTATTACCATCAATCCAACCGACGTTAAATCAATATTTTTAACAACATTTATTTTTAGGCCAACTGCTGCCAATTACCCAACCAATATTGTTTATTGGTTAAAAAACAACCATTGAATTTAGATTTAACAAACAATGATCAATCAATCGTCCAATCATATCAGTCAAATAGTTCATATAATCGTAATATGAAAATAAACAATAAATGTGAGGAATCCAGTTGGATCCCTCCACCTATTTTACCCTACACCAAAATATGTTATTTCAACAATATTATTTCCATAAACAGATAAAATATTCAACCATCAAACAATATATAACAATGATTCAAACATCCATCAACCAATTAATCATACTACACAAATATTTAAAACCAACTTATACAAAATATAAGTGGGATAAAACTGAGTGAGTTGAACTCACCTTGTTGTCATCAAAACAATTTTTTTTAATTGTGCCCAACTCTGATTAAACCAACTTTCTAATATTGTGTTCTCTAATATGGTTCCAAGGCTTTTGGTCTTGTCGCATTCTGACAACATATAAGTGCGTTAGAATAAAATCATTGGCTACACGAGTGATTGTAATTAGTTTTAAATTAAACTATAATTTTAGAGACTAACTGCCAGGTTATACAAATGATTTGGCATATTTAAAATCAGTTAGGCACATTTGGCCTTCCCACCTGCTTGTGTTTCATCGAACATGTTAATATATACATTGGACCATATTGATAGTGGTTCGTTCAAACTTAATAACACATCTATATGAAATCGCTAGTTATATACTAAAATAATTAGTCAGTGTTTGATACAGGGTTAGGCACAAAAAGGCACATTAACTTAAAGGACCTGACACGTTTTTATTTACCAGATTATGCGGAGAATATGGACAGGCACACCAAAAATCACGGTTAGGGACCTTGAACCCCAACTTAAAACATGTTAAAAATTTGGGCACGCACCTACTTATTCCTTACTATTATACGTTACGGTCTTATATTGAATAATTGGCTTAGGCACTCTAAAATTCACGTCATTACTAAAAGACCGTCCACGTTACTTGCATCTGAGAAAAACAGGCCACATAACTATTTTGGCCATGTTAAGATATGCTTTAAAAATAGGTTAGGCAATTTATAAAATATACTAGGTAATTGTTATTAAATTAATCACAAATGGTGGGCACAATAACTTTTTAGTTTGGCACATACTAGTTATACTATAAGCTGGTTTAGATATGGTTAACACTGCGATTAAGCGTATAAAAAAATGGATTAGGCACAGTATGTATTACGTACTGTTTGTTCTCATCCATCCATCTTCTGCCTTTGGAAACCGCCATCCACATCTTTAGCTCGCATCGCGCCTCCTCATCTCCATTTCCGCCTTTACGTCCAAAACCTCCGAACCCACACTATCCCTCTCCCATACAGTTTTCCAACATAACTTTCCCAACTAACTATTCCTTTTCTTCTCCACGTATTCCATTAGCCCAAACCTTTGTGCTCTGCCACTTCAACCTACCACACACCACCAAGTCCAAAGATAATCATGCCAAAGTTCAAAACAGGACTCCTCACTTCACTGCTACTACTTCACACATCCACGCACAGTTCACGCCCCCTGTTTCTTTGAACTGCTCCTCCTCCAAAACTTCCTATTCGCACACCTCACCACTGACATGAACTCCTGACCTCGGGTCCCGCTCACGTTGACTGCACATGCCCCTGCATGCTTGGCCTCCGGCCACATCTCATCTACGCACTGTTTCCGACTCGCCAGAACTTAATTCCACACCTGCCGCAGCTTCCATCAGACCTCACTGTGCTGCATCAGTACCCATGCAAACACTATACTGTTTGAACAGTGCATCTTCACAACCAGTCCCAAACACCCCATGCTTCTATCGAACCTCCTTACTGTTTTTATTACTTTCAAACATCATGTCTCCCCAACAACCTGATGATCATCTGTTCCCTGCTCCCTTTCAGGAATGACTCATGCGTATATTTTAGCTCCAACTTTGTTTTTCTTTCGTGTATTTTTATTTAAGTGGTGCGACTTGTTTTGGTTCCAGACAACAAAAAAAACTTGAAGTTTGTTTGAGAATAAGGACGGAGAGGTTACGTAGGATGAAGGAATGAAAATTGGGGTATTTATACTCGCGGTGCCTTGGCCTTGAAGTTTTAGGCTCCATAGGTTTTCAAGCAGATACGTTTTAGACTGGACTTGTGTTTTCATGTTCTCATTAAATTTGGTTCAGGCATGATGGAGAAGAAATGTGAGGATAGGCATGAGTCTTCATTTCACTAGCATCTGTGTGTGTTTTCATTTACATAAGTGTAGTGTTGATATAGGAGTGTAGTATGTTTTTGTTTCATTTCTACAGTGTTTAGATACTAGAGTAGGTGTAGTGAAGTAATGGAAATAGGCTTGCAAGAAGATGGGTCATTTTCAGTTCAGAATAGCATATGCGTGATTGAAGGAAATAATAATTCATACAAAGGCTAGCTGGAAAGAAGTACGTATTGGAATCAATTTGGGTAGGTTAGGCTAGATTTTTCCCATGAGTTTTCTTTTCTTCAATAGCCGTAGCTGTTGACTTCGTAGAAAGAAATAGATGTGCTTATTCACTTTAGTTTTGCTTTTGGTTTGAGAATCACACACCATTGATTTAGGGTATCTAGTACCGTTTAGTTTAGGTGTGTACTTCAACATTTAGGGGTTGAGTATATAAATATATTTATATATTTAATATTGTATTAAATCTCTACCGTTTATATCTGTTAATCGTTATATTCGGATTGACACACGCAACTCCAATAAAAATGGATACATCGCTAAGTCTCAACGTTCTGGTCCCAATGAAATTCATTTCGTTGAAAATGGGCTTCGTTCGCACTAGTTTATCGGTTCAACTTTAAATTGCATGCACTTATAAAATAACTCTGATTGGCTCCAAACTGTAAATCTAGCAACAACTAATTATACGCCTTCCAAAAAAAACCGTTTCGTCGAAAACGGAGGTTGTTTGAAAAGAAAACATTTTTAATGCTTACATAATATATCGAACAATTTCCCATGTGTGAAGCACGGGCCTCATTAAAAGGAAGTAATGCATTGATTTGAACGTTCTATTTCATATGATTATTTAATTTCATCGTCAATTATCGTTGGTCATTTTATATTCGTACCAATATACATGAATTTCAAATCATAAATTATGAAATACCGCGATGTTTGTGAATTCGAACTACAATTATATATAAATTATACATCCATATATCGTTTAATAAAAGAATTATATATTATAAATCCATTTATAACTCTAAATCGATATTTAAGTATTAAATATCTAATGACCAAAAATGTGGGACATTACAAATTGCATTACAACATCATAATGTACAATATATTACACCAGGAATACATCAGCATTGGTACAACTGACAAAGTCTAATAATACAGAATAATGGAAATAAGAAATAAGTACACAACGGAATAATAACATGATACAGTCTTTAGAGAGATTCAAAAAAGAACATCTATTTTCTGCTCTTTCTCCAAACCTAAACCAGCTTCCAATAGAATCTTAACTACTAACATGAATACTAGGCTGCCTGTGTTGAAATAAGAGCACAAGCGTTTGCTAGGGAAAAACAAAACTATGGATCAATCATGGGACTGTTGTGAGAAACGGAAAATAGTTTGTTTATAAGGGTATTAAGGTAATTCATAAGACCAAACTGCTTAACACGGAACGGGTTCCCCTTATGAATACCAGTGCATAAAAACTCACAATGGTTTTCGAAAATGGAGCTACCATAAGACTCGCATCCCATCACCCAATGCAGACACACACCATTTGTAGGATCTAGATTAACCCTAAAGGGAGTGAATAGGGTTTATTTGAGTTTTACCGAATATTAATAATATCACAGCAAAGATTTCAGTAGAGAAAATAAATGCAAAAAATAAATGACATAGATTTTACTCAGCTTCAGCAAACCCTGCCTACTGCCGCATTCCCGAGATTTCTACTAGGTATTAAAACAAATTCCCGCTTACAAAACCCTGTAAACTCATAACCCTGCTACTTCTCTTATTTTGCGCTCAAAATCCTGGACTAATCTCTTTCCCCTAGACCAGATTTTTTTCCCTTGAATTACAAACTCATAATCATAAACCCTAATATAAATCCTATAGTCAGTATACCTTAGTTTTATGAAAAAACTAGAAAACTGATGGGTTGGTTACAAAAGAAAACACAAATAAAAACGATAAAATAAAAACAAAAGCCCCCCTTGTAAAATAAAATGGTCGGTCTCTTTTATTTGCTAATCAAAAGAATGTCGGCTTCTCTTTAAAACTACAATGGCCGGCTTAACAAAAATTATGGCTTTTTTTCCCAAATCAAATCGCGATTTTTCTGGATGATCTGATGAATATTCATTGATGCTTCGATGACTTCGTTGCTTGCTTGTTGATTGATTTGGGCTAGTGGGTTGTGATCGAAATCCTTGTAAGCTCTCTGAATTGATTTTCTTTTGCTCCCAAATTTTTGTTTCTTGATTTCGATGCCTTAAAATATCGATGATGAATGGGCACGAATAGGGTTTACAAACCTTTAAATGTCTGATTTCGTTGCATGCTAATTTGATCTAATTTGTTTTAATTACATGCGTGATTGAAGCTTGATTTCCACGGCTTTGTATATTTGATAAATTGATATAGTCGCTTCGTGAATTTCCTGCCGTATATACCAGAGTGAATTCTGGAAACAATTGATTTTATTTTATTCCCTATATTTTCTCTCATGAATTCTTAGAATATCTTGAACACGTGAATTACAATCTTGCCAAAAATTAACTCTTCAATCAAGTTGACAATTTCATGCTTGATTTTCATGAAATGTATCTGGTTGAGTTCTTCCCCCAAGAGTAAATGACTTTTTCCAATTTCTAAATACATATATGCCATCAAAGTACTTTTAGAATCTTTCCCAAATTTTATCCACTCAACAGAATACTTTTCACTTTACCATGTGGTTTTAATTTCCATACTAAATTAACTACATGTACTTAACTAGTTGCCTAAAAATGAAGATGCATATCAGTTGTAATCTTTGCTTGGACTTGAATTTTTCTTTGTTAAACCTCTTTTACGCATCACTTGTTGGTCCATGTATTACTGCTGCTCATGGTTAATTAATATTCCTTAATTGCTACATCTATTGTGCATGAAATTGTATATGCAAGAATGCATACACACACATACACAAATGTGTGTGTGTATGTATGCAGTGCACACTACAATTGAGCTTTGAACGTGTGCCAATTTTCCATGTCATGTATATGCGCTTAGTACACATATACACACACACACACGAGTGTGTGTGTATATATGTTGATAGCTGCCTCTTTGTATCTTGTATCACTTGGCCTTGAATTACCTTGTATCCTTTTGTGTAGTTTGTTCTTGTCACATTGTCTGGACTGTTGTAGTTGCACATATATATGTGCTTGCTGTTTTCATGAACATGTTTACACTTGTATACACTGATGCATGCTTGAGCTGTTGAGTCATGCTACATCACAATTGTGCCTTGTACATGTGCACCTCCATGCACTTTCACATGTACATGTATACATTTGTTGTGGCTTGTTTTGTGCCTTATCCTTGACTTGACTTTGATATTTGCTGCCATGATCATTTTGATTCAGTGTTCTTGTGCATGTTATTGAACACTTGGCTGAATTTGTGCCAATTCAATGTGCACCTATGTGTGTTCATGCTGTACCTTGTATTTTTTAACCTGACCTTTGCTTGTGCTTTCGTTTTTCCAGTATGAACTTGTACTTCACTTTGTGTACTCCCATGTACATTTTGTATGCTGCCATGTTTGAGCTTGCACACTTTGTTTCTTGCCAGTTGTTGTGTGTATAAGTACTCTTGAGTTATTTCTTCCTATCATATATGCCATGGCCCTTTGCTTAGTTGCCCTGAATTGCTGTACTTTGGTAGTTTGGGCACTGCACTTGAGCTCTGGGCTACCATATATTGCTCTTGTCTTATCTGATCTTGAACTGACTTGTATGCATGTGCATATATAGCTCCATGTTGTTCCTATATTTGTGCCATGATCCGTTTGCTATAAACCATCCATCTGAACCTTGCATGCATACTTGAAACTATGCTTGTACTCCCCTGACATGTATCATGTCCTCTTGCCATGCTATGCACTGTTTGTATTTGTACATACACTTGTGCATGTTGTTCCACACACATATATATACACACACACATATACATATATATACACACAAACATGTATGTATAAATATATGTGTGTGTGTTGAGCTCCTTGTTCTATACTGCATGCATGTGCATATGAAATTGCCTTATTCATGTTGTTTGTCCATGTTGCACAGTCCATTTTGATTCAGGCATTTCCCTACGGATTATATATGAGTAATATACATACACATGCATGTGTGTATATGTATCGTGCACGTGCAACTATATATGTGAGCTGTTTGAATGACTAACATGAATTTACTACCAGTAGACCACTATATCTGAGTTGTGGCTATTCAGAATCAACAAATTATAATTGTTGGTTCTGATTAACAAGCCAGTATAAGTGTTGGGGTTGGTTTGTGAGCACTAGATATATTGTCTACCTTGTGGTATTTATTATGAATCATTGTGAATATAACAAGCAATCTAGACACAGGTAGATGTATATAAATATCAAACCAAGTTAAGAAATATGATGAGAAACACACCAAAATTACCAAGAAAATAAATTTTAAAATAAAATTATATCTGCTAGAATTTCAATCAATATTTGTTCCCGTTTACTGTGTGTTTCTGTGACACATATGCAGGTGACTGGATCGATTCTGAAGTAGACTAAAAATAAGCATGTCACGCTACAAGAAATATGTCTATTCACAGCGTTGAAAAAACACTGTTATAGCCTTTAACAGCGTTTTGATGAACGTTGTCTAACAACGTGCTATTATAGGTCCCTGGATATATCACAGCGTTTTCAAAAATATTGTAGAAAAGTGACATATTACAGCGTTTCAAATGGTGTTGTCCTTATGTTTGTACAACGTTTTATATTGTTTCAGAAATGTTGTTATCTTCCCTTTTCTACAACGTTTAGCCACATACCACAGCATTTCTCGAGGTTTACAAATTCTTTACTATCGCAGCGTTTTGCCACATGTCACAGCGTTTCTGGAAGTTTACATGTTCTTTACTATCACAACGTTTTGCCATATATCACAACATTTTCTGCATCTATCACAGCATTTACATATTGTAGTATCAAAATATTCATGCACAAACATATCAACATGTAAATATATATTAACCAACTAATTATATAACACAATATTGATACACAAAGACATCTTCAATAAACAAACTTTTCATAATTTCCATAAAAAATAACACCATAAACTAAATTTACACAATATCCGTCGAACAAAGTCACGATATCTACAAAATAAAACAAAATTTCCATAAAACAAGTTTGTGTCAAATACCAACAAAATGAACATCTAAAAGTTACTGCTTTCTTTGTAAGCAGATACCACAAGCGGTCTTTTTGTTGAGGGATCTTCAGAAGTGCCTAATGATATTCTGATTATAGCCGAATGCACAAAGATGCCCACCTCTAAGTCCTATACACATGTTTTCATGTTAGCATTTGGTCATGCTTAATTTTCTATTATTATTATAAAATACTTGGTAATATTTTATTGTTTTATATACTTAGTTAACTTGTATAAACTAAACTTCTTAATTTTTATAAAATTAGTAAACTTAGTAAACTTAGTTAATTTTTAATTATTGCTATTATTATAAAATACTTGGTAATATTTTATATTTTTATAAACTTATATATTATTATAATAGTTAGTTATTTTTTATAAAATTAGTAAATTTAATTATTATTTTTATAATAGTTAGTTAATTTTTATAATACTTAGTTAATTTTATAATACTTAGTTAATTTTATAATACCTAATACTTAGTTAATTTTATAATACTTAGTTAATTTTTATAATACTTCGCTAATTTTTTACAAAATTAGTAAACTAAGTTAATTTTTATAATACTTAGTTAATTTTATAATACTTAGTTAATTTTTATATAACTTAGTTAACTTTATAATACTTAGTTAATTTTATAATACCTAATACTTAGTAAATTTTATAATACTTATTTAGTTTTATAATACTTAGTTATTACTTAGTTAATACTTAGTTAATTTTTTATAAAATTTGTAAAATTAGTTAATTTTTATAAAAGTTAGTTAATTTTTATAAAATTAAGAAACTTAATTTAATTTTTATAATAATTAGTTAATTTTTTTAAAATTAGTAAACTTAATTAATTTTTATAATAGTTAGTTAATTTTAATAATACTTAGTTAATTTTATAATACTTAGTTAATTTTATAATACATAATACTTAGTTAATTTTATAATACTTAATTAATACTTAGTAAACTTAGTTAAATTTATATACTATTTAGTTAATTTTTATACTTTTATTTAATTTTTTATAAATCTTCGTTAATTTACTACTATTATAAATCTTATTGTTATTATTGTTATAGAAGTTTACTTATTATTTGTATTTTTATGTACTTTGTTAATCCTACATGAATGTCATGAACATGTAGTGTGATGAATACAATTACTTACAGAAAAATATGCAGAAGCATCGTCGTCATCATCGTCATTGGAAAAGCTCAAGGCATGTATCATTAACAAAAGGGTCATAAGTTGCACAAGAAAAACAAGTAATTAGTTGACATTGCATACAAATAACTGGTCGATAGAAGGAAAACTAGAAACAACAACAAATTTCAGACGGCTGAACTTATTTTCAGACGTCTGACCTGGTTCAAATGTCTGAAAATTGGTTTCAGACGTCTGAAAATGTTTACGGGCAATTCCTAGGCCTGGTTTAGACGTCTGAAATATATTTAAGATGTCTGACCTGCTCTTGTATCGTTTTCCATATGGACAATAGAACATGACACAGATAGAAAAGCTGGCGTGCAGTACAAATTAAGATTTCCAGGCCTGCATTTACACTGAACACAGTGATCAGCAGTGATGGCATAACTTCCGTTTGTTACAACCAAACCAAATATGGCTGAAGTCTTACGAATGATTTAGTTCTTTCAAAGACTTTATTTTGTTGTTATGATAAGATAAAAAGAAAGACAGCTGCATCTTTATCTGGTCGACATAAGAATTAGGAACTTAATGTATCTTGTTTATTGGCGAAGGCCGAAATGATACTGTTAAGCGTGAATGGGTCCTTGATAATTGCCTGCCATTCAAACATATACATATTAACTGCAGTACACAATTAACTGTTTAAGGCGCACATAACTGTGATAAAGAAATAGAACAAGACATGCAATTGTTGTCATCAAGTTAGTTCTCCTGCCTGAAACTAGAAAAAAATAATGAAATGCATAAGTGCAGATACGTGGATCACCGTATACATTTACTTTAACACATGCAATTGTTATCATAAATAGTAAACTAGACCAATTAAAACTTAAGTGTGCTGTGTGCATTTACGAAAATAAACCATACAACAGACTTTTAGACTCCCTAGCCTAACATGCCCATTGTAGAATAAAATAGCTTTACCCGAATATATCAGCTTTCAAACTAAATCATGAAAACAACAATTGATGTATGAGGAGTTTAATCTTCAAGATGGTAATAATAAACTGGATATGAAAAGCTTGTTGTAGATTCATAGCATACCTTTCTTAATCATGACATTTGTACGTGGAGGCCCAGGAAATGTCAACATATTGTGAACATGGAAACATTGTAAAAAAACAACTTTCAAAACAGCTAACCTCTAGAAATGCAGAAGAAAAAAACTAACCCAGTAAATTAATTCATGAATAATCCATGTAACCAGTGTTCATTAAGTAGGCGCTCATGGAAACTGAACATTACCAATTAATAATCAGTATGAACTACTCTTTGGGAAAATAAGCAACAACAAAAACACACAATCAAATACACTACTTTTACTGGTAAAACTGAAAGTTGAGCATCATCTGGTGGTAATTTCCCCTCTGTATAGTATGACTAAGAATTCAGGTAGGATTATGACGATTGCTAGTAATATATTTGCTGACAAATAAATATTCAATGAGTTTCTTCTTTTCATTTAAAAATGATCATGTTCTTTATGAGAAGTTGGCACTTTATCGAACTATTTATCTACAACTAGCAATACATAATTTCATTGGATTGAATCAAACATTGTAATATTGATAAAAGTAATAGCAAACAATAAAATCACAAAAAGTAAGTAATTTAGTCTGGTACCTTGCTTTAAATCCTCTGCAAATTGATTAAGATCCTCATCAAGCCGCTTAATGTGGCTATATATCTAAAAAAACCCAGCAAAAGCAGCATCTAATAACTAAGATATAAAGTTTTATAATATTGAAAATGGGATGTCCTAATAACTAAGATATAAGGTTTTATAATATTGAAAATGGGATGCTGACTTGATCGTCTCGACAATCACATCGTCATTTTAAAATATGTAATAAAACATTATTTGACAAAATTTAGCAAAAAGTACGTATGACTTGAGCAGGTAGATTCATATTGTGATTTATGAATGAGAAACTGGTCGATTAAAACATATATGACTGATGTTATGTTGAACCATGTGCATATGTTTAGCCATCGGACAACTATAGAAGGGGCACATTCAGATTTATGTTTTCGAGTTCTGAATCATTCTTGTGGGTGTAACAGACCATTTTTCCCTTTTCTTTACCCTCTTTCATTGGCTACTAAGAAAAACTGATGGACAAAATCCAACACGTTGTATTTTCATTCACAATGGTCCGAAACATTAGACTCCATTTGTTCATGAGACTTCATTTAGTGAAGATTAGATAAGACTTCAGTTAGTTACAGTCATTGGACCTTAGAAAGGTATAAACTATACAGTTATTACAGCTTATATATACAGAAATGTTGGCAAAGCAGAATGGTTCTTACTAAAACTCACTATACCAAAGTTGGTGAGCAACATGTCCTAAACTTGGCTTGGACGTAGCTACTACTCCGAAAAATATTCCATTGTTGGTATCCAAGCTATAATGATGATCCTGGGACCAAACAGGACAGTGAATGAATCTGTTGTTTCCTATTATCGCCAACTTAAGTACTTGTAATTTGTAAAGTCAGACACTATATGATATTTTATATGTAACTAATCTCTTCTGGGACCTTATAAACAAAAAGAAAAATCATTATTAACTGAATGAGTATACTTGGCACCGAACGATGAGAATATTAACCTCCATCCATGAAGAGGACTCACAACCCAACCAGAAATACGACTTCATTTGTGTGTACTTACTAATCTATGCACTCCACTCTCTAACCTTTCAAAAATTGAATATGTGAACGAATCCGGTGTAAACCCTTGCTGCTTTAGTCTTGAATACATCTCAAATGCTTCTTCTAATTTGCCCTATTTTTCAAGGTAGTCAAGCAGAATGTTGTACTTATACATAACTATATTAGGAGAAAAGAATTCGTAGAAGATGTGTTTGCTATTTTATTGAAGCACACTTTTGCATGATTAATAATTCCATTTACGTTTGTAAGATATGTTTCATATTAACCAAACTTCAAGTTCTAGCATAAAAATTGGCTATCGTTAACAATTTATTTTCATTAAAAGATTAGAACCGAGCAACAGATTAGGCAACTGCAAAGTTACGCCTATGTTTCAAACAAGTTCATGTTACTATGAAGAAAGCTCAAACTGTAAACAACCAGACTGAGCTATGTGTATAGTCATATAACTTCTTTGAATCACTCAGTTAATTCATTAGAGGATTTAGAGGTTTGGGATAGTTCCATCTACTCTTTTATATATTTTTCCTCCCTGCAAGTCATCAATAACCTAAACAGCTAATCACATCAAATAACCTGCAAGTCGTCTCAAATGCTTCTTCTGAAAATGTTCTTATAAATGATTTAAATCAAACACATGATGATGGTAACCTTAGTTTAAAACAGGCTCGAATCAAATATCTCAAATTTTGTAACTAGTAACTGCATAACTACAGCCCAAGCTTGCAGCTGACTCCACTAAATAAGAATCATACTTACAACCCAAATTAAAAAGGCATGAATCAAATCTTTCCATTCCTCTCACTTCAACTTCTAAAAATATATATATATTCAAAGAAACATTGTAATCAAAGAATTATATCAAAACCCAAAAAATAAATATACTCAACATAATTAAACAATAACATGTTTCAACTGTTTCATCAAATGGTCTCATTTCCCATTCCGGTAGAAGAGCAACTAGCATTAGCTTAACCTGTGATTTGATAAATAGCTGCGCTAAAGGTAAGTGATAAAAAAAGAACAAGTTATCTGAATTCTGGTAGAAGAGGACGGATACAAAGGATTTAGGGCTCGAGAAACCTGGATACTTCTGGCGGAATTATGGCATGAACAAAATTTCCTCGGAGATTCAAATGATTTTAATTAGGTTTAAGAGAATTTTGAGAAAAGGGCCGTGAATTTTGATTGAGAAAGGGGCCATGATTTTTTGTTGAAGAGGGAAATGAATTTTGCGCGGAAGTGAAAATTTCAGGGACCGCCCCTTTGGGAAATATCTAAATATAGATCTCAGAGCATTTTGCATAGCTGTGTTTGGTTTTTCTTGTGTTCAACAACCGTATATGACAACAAAGAGGAGAAAACGCTGTCTATTGGTATTGTAGATAAGCACTTTTCTTTTATTATCAGTGAGTGTAACTGAGTGAGAAGAGTGAAATGTATATGTAACTAAGTGACCGAGAGAAGTGTAGTGAGGAGACAACAAAATTGAATGAATTGTATTACAATGGAGTTAGAAATTCGTACTATTCAAATGTTGAATAAATTATTTACATTTGAATAAAACACTATTTGAATATTTAAATTCATATGCAATAGTATTTTATTCAAAATTAAATACATTTTTTGTATGTGATATAGTATAATAATACAATTACAAACACATTTATATTATAATATATATGTTTGTTATCATCAAACAAAAATCATATTGTTATATACAACAATCTCCCCCTTTTGACGATGGAAAACAAATACTGAGATTTTGAATACAATAAATGTGTTTGGCAGTCAAGTGTAGAACTTTCCCTATATGTACGGCCCCACATAAGATTTCCCTCTGAATATGTGCATATGAGTGAAAAGAATAAATGAATTGAGTTTCCAATACTAAAGTATTCGTGAAATATTCACTCATAAATCAAAATCTTAACAATTCTTCCCCCATTTATTACCAACGAAAGGATATAGAAATCGAATTAATGATGAAATATGGACTAGAAATATAACATCAGATCAAGAGAGAGAATGTACATCATAAATTTCATTCAATCAAACAAAAATCATAATATTCTTAGGGCTAACGACAAATTTCACATTATGAAATGATGGAATTATGATGAATTTTATAAATTGGAGAGAGTTATAAAATATATGAATTCCAATTATTTTCAAATAAATACTTTATAAAAAAATGAGCAAAAAATAGTGATGGATTTGGACTATGCTTGTTGACACGCTTTTTTGTCAAAGCTGTCATGCGTCAGGAGTATCATCGAAAACGCAAAGCAATTCAATCAAAGTTACGATGTGTTCAGAAAAGAACTGAAAATGACGTTTGTAGACACGATTATTCTCCATAGATGTCATATGTTACATTTTCGGACAGCAATGCGCTCAGGTGTCAGTAATGTCATCAGCAAACACAAAGCAGTTTGGCCCGAAAACATCGATTAAGGTGTTTTGCACTGTAACTATTGTAAAAGGCAAGCCAAGCGCTGAGCCGAAGGCGAGCAGTCAGTGGGTGTAGGCGCAGCGCCAGTGGGGGTCCGGGGCCCCACTGTCCCCGCGACACCGCCTGGCTCATTCGATTTCATCAAAGTGCACAGAGGGCCTCGCATCATCAGCACCTCACATTATATCATTTCGCATCTCCCTTCCATCGCATCATCGTTCGCATCACACCGGACCGTTAACAACACATCACCTCCCTCCATCGCTCACATATGCTCCGTATCGCATCCCACCAAAAAGTCACATCCCCCACTCATCACAGTTCACATACTCAAGGATGCGATAGTTTGCATCCCTCAGATGTGAGTTTTTGCAACCTTCTAATGCAAAAATTCACAACCCTCGGATGCGAATTTTGCACCCAAACGTGTGAACTTGCATCCCTTCGGGATACGAATTTTGCATCCCTCGTGATGCGAAATTCGCATCCCCTAAGAGGGATGCGAGTTTCCTTCTGATGCGAGTTCTAAGGACTTGGATGCGATTTTTTTTGGGGGGGGGGGCATCAACTGGGTGTGATGCATTTTTTTATACATCAGCAATGATGTGATGCGATTTTCACATCCAGGCATAATGTGATGTGATTTTCGTATCCAAGCATGTTGTGGCATGATTTTCCATATGTATGTTTGGAGGGATGCGATTTTTTCTGTGTGGTCCCTAATACTCACATACTCCCACCTAACCTCTTATTGATAAATACCCTAAGCCATGACCTTCATTTGGAAATTGTTTCACTTGGAATTTTTTGCCTTCTAGATCTCCAAAAGGCTAATTAATGGCAGCCACCTTCTTCTCCATGGCCATTGGACATGGCATGGACAATTTGTGACATACACGTTTTCCGTCATACTTAGAACATTTACAAGGAAAATAGCACTACTTTTGACTGTTTTGGACTTCTTGGACATTGAAGCACAAAGTGGACATAGTTGACCAAGTCAACTCAAGGAAGAAGAAGAAGAAGGACATTTTAGTCAAAATTTTGAATTATCAAGGACATTGTTATTCTATTGTGATGCTTTATACTCGAATATGGTCTAAACTTATACAACATTATAATAGAATACTAAATGATAAATTATCATTATAAAGTGGACGTAGATGTTAGTGCCGAACCAGTATAAAATGTTGTATCTCGCTGCATGTTCTTTACTTTACTTTCAGCATATTGTGTTGTTTTCACACACACACACACTCGTATGTTGGCGTGCGCTAAGTAAACGACACTTTTCCTCGTCAACAATGCTTATAAATTCAAATCAAGTGATAAAATCAAATGATCACAAATCCCAAAACTGTCAATCAAAATTCATAATAAATCACAAAATAGTAACACATTTCACAACTCAGAAAATGGATTGATAGGTTAGTTTTTTACATAGCAAGGAAGAATTCATACATATATATATATATATATATATTTATATATATATATGAATCTTTATTCATTTTCTTTTCCTTTTCTTTTCTTTTATTTTAAGAGCACGCTAACCACGCATAGCCTATTAGGACTTTTAAATGGGATTAGTCGTAACTTAAATTATAAGTAATCTCTAACCATGCATGACCGTATCTAGGTTTATAAATGAGATTAGAGAAACATTTATTATATACAAAATCTCCGCAGTATATAAAACCAAAATGGATGATAGAAATATGGTAGGTACAGAGATGGTCGTAAAATAAATTTCTAAATTAATCATATTATGAAATATGTTAAAGTGTAATGGGATTTTTGAAAATTTTCAATTACCACTTTTTCTGAAAAATAATATAGTCACATTTTATCACAAAATTTGAAACTGAGTATTCATTAATGACTTAAAATATATATTAAACTCTCCACATTAAATAAAACCATGATGGGTGATAGAAAGATGATAGGAAAAGAAGATGTTAGTGAAATAAGCTTCAATTCAAAGGTATTTTTAAGATTTGGTCAAATATCATGAAATTTTAAATAAAATCTCCTCTTGTTGTGAAGTATATTTAGTCACAACTCATCACCTTTTGAAAAGTATGATAATAATTTTTATGAGTTCCAAATATAGTTCAATTTGTTCAATGATTTCAATTTTTGAAAAAATAACCAAAAATAATTTTAAAATTGAAAATATCAATTACCATAGGGATTCTGAAAGATCTATACAAGATGAGAATCAATTTAGAACAATCAATCAAATGAATAAGACTTCTAATCTAGATACAACATGGAGCTCCTAATTGCCTATAAAAATCAATAATAACTAAGCACTGAATTTACATCACTTAACTCGAGCGGTAGAAAACATTTCATTCCAAATCAAGCAGTCATCAATGAACATTTACAAATCAAGTCCTTTTATTAGAGCAGTAGTACATCAATTTCAGAATAAGATTCCCATTAAAAAAATTCAAAATATTTGCATAGAGCCTAAGAGATGATTCATGATCCAAGATTAAAACAATTCATTTGAAATTATGTGAAGGGATGTGAAAATTTCAAGATTCAATAAATCGACCATAGAAGATTATAATTTCAAATCCAAGAAGTGTGTGAGATTCAAGATGTCAACAATTTCAAATGATTTCAAAAAATCAAATATTAAAGCCAAATGATCATGAATTAAAAATGTATTTCAACACGCAACAAAAGAATCTATGCCAAATGATTTTCAAATCAAAATGGTCAAGCCTAATCCAAAAAAACAAATGAAATTATCACAACTGAAAAAATAGCAGTGTGCTATAATTAGTGTGATTTTTCAAGTCTTTCAAAAGTGAATTAAAGTTAAACTCATAACAGGAAAGTTGTGTGAAATTTCATTAGCTTTTCAGAACCTCTAGAATTTCATAATTTCTGAGAATAATGTTCAAGGTATATACAAGATACTGCAACACTGTTAGAAATTGAGGAAACTATCAAAAAATTAAACTTCAAAAGAACCGAAAAATATTTAAATTTTGAATTCACATTCTGGAAATCATCAAAACATGATAGTTCTAAATAAATGAATATAATTTCCAGAAAATTAGGAGTTTTGCAATATGATGTTAAGAAAGCTTAAAATAAAAATATGGCAGTAACAAAGAGAGAGAATATTAATAGAAAGGGAGAATAAGAGGAAGGAAGAATAAAAAGAAAAATAGACACAAAAAATGCAAGTTTAGAGATCATACCCGATTTCGATGTGAGCCAATGAATCTCTAACTAAATAAAACTTGGCTAAGGAACCCTGAATACATCAAAGATGTGGAGTAACTTGAGATCAAATTCTCTTCCGCAAAGTGGTTCCTTAGGCTCCTCCAGTTCCTAAGAATTTATAGGACCGAGTGGTCTAAGAAATGTTTTTTACCACTCATAGTTTCATTTACAGGTTTTGGTACCCAAACTTGCTTGTACAATAATCCATCTGAATTTACCATAGTACCCTTAGGAACCCAAATTTGTTTAAATTTAATCAAACTTGTTTTATTTCTTTTTGGGACCCAATTCGTTTAAAAGGATTGTTATATAACAAGTTATCGTCTCGTTAGTGATTTAAAATCATTTGAAGTTTTTAGATTCCATATTTTCAATTTGCTCTTTTCCAAAGCAATTTGAAGGATAATTAAAATCATTAGATTTCAGATTTTCAAAATCATCAATTTTCTCAAAGCCAAGACTACATTCATTTTCAACAGAAACTTGATTTCGCAACAACATATTCAATGATTTTTCCCCATTAGGGAATTTATCCAAAGTTGATTCAAGTCATTGAATTTTAGATTTAAGATCACTATTTTATTTTATCAAATTTGAACAACGATCAATATTGATCTTTCTCATTTCAGCATCATTTTGTTTCAAAACCAAGCTTTTGTTTTCAAGCAAATTAATTTTTTCTTGGGACTCAGAAATCTCAGATTCATAATATATTTTTTATTCAAGTTTTTCAGATTTTCTTGAAATTTTCAATCTCGTTTTCAAGCTCTTTTACAGTCAAATCAGATTTCAACAAGCTTGGTTTCTCGGCAAATTTATGTCTGGAATTACTTAACCTAAATTCTTCAAGCTCCTTTTGCAAAATATTGTTTTCACGAATCAATTCTCGACTTTCAGATTTAGAAGTTTGTTTTTCCATTAAAGATTATCAACAGATTTAATTAAATTGGTACACATATAAACTAAATCTAAATCTAAGAAATTTCCTATCTCATTGTTTATTGCGTCTCCATCATCTGATCCATCTGAATTTTCATTTGCAAGACCTGTTAAGCACAAATTTGAATTTGAATTGACTTTTTAGGGTTTTGAGCAGCTGTCATTTCTTCCATACTTCGCATCAAGAGTTTTCCAGATATCCTGCACAGTTAAACAGTGGGAGATATGATCAAGATGATTATTACTAAGATAAGAATAAGTAATATGCATAGCATGAGAATAGTTAACTTTATTCCTCTTATCCAACATATCACCTGAATTTTCAATAATATTCCAAAATTCAGAATTAACTGATTATAAATTGAATTCAATTTTTGATTTCCAAACTAGAAAATATGTTCCACTCAAAATATTTGGAATATTACTAGACTGACTCTCGCTAGACTGACAACTAGGGAAAAGTTAATAAAATACATACGCTGATACCACTTGTAAGATCTATATTGACCTTAGAAGGGGGTGAATAAGGTTTATTGGAGTTTTATTAAATATTAAAAACATCACAGAACAGATTTTAGTAGAGAAACCAAATGCAGAAAGTAAATGATACAGATTTTTCCCAGCTTTGGCAAACCCTGCCTACTACTGCTGTAATACCCCGAATTTGTACCGACACTAAAAGAGGATAAATTATATTATTTAATATTCAGAATTAGAAGAAACGGACTGCACCATTGCATCCTTCTTAAAATTCTAGTCAAGATAGACACCTGGTTTGCGTAAAACGGACACCATATGAGGAAGTTATAAGGGTTATAAGTTTGTATACGCGCAGAAAAATTATCTATATATGCATGAGTCAGAGATGAGTCAGAATTTTATCCAGAACGATTCAAATTCGAAAAATTCGGCAGAGCGGCAAAATTCCCACTTAGGGGGTCGACCCCCTAGATGGGTATCGACCTATGGGTCGACCCCCCTTAAGGGGTATTGACCTATGGGTCGACCCACTTACAGGGGTGTCGACACCCCTAGGGCTGAGGAGGCAGTCAGTTTCAGAGGGTTCTGCAGTTATAAATATGTGCTCAAATCTACTATTTCTTCATTGGAAATTATGGGAGCCATATGCTGCCGGGATATGAACAGAAATGGAACCGTTTTCTACAACAACATACTTTGCAAATCAAATTCAAAAATTAAAGATCAGTTCTTTCTTAATTCTTTAAACCTAACGTTGTGAGTTTCTTGTTGTTTTTAGGTTTAGATAAATAAAAGTGAATTGTGAAAGCTTGTGAATTGGATATGTTGTTAAGTATGATTCTGTGCTAGTGTTAAATCCTATACTATGTCATGAAAGATCTATTTCCCTAAATCTAATACAGTTGTGGTTATTCGATTATGTTGCCTATGTGGATCTTGACTTGTAACTATATTGTGGTGAATGTATATCTATTAAATTGGACAGTTGTAACATTGGTTAGATCTAGTTCTTTATGTAAATCACCCTTCACTTGTCATATTATGATCAGTTTAGATATGTTATAGACTTGACATGTGAATCCACTTTTAGATCTTAACATGTTACTATGTCACCCTAATTATGCTAGATCTAAATAGTTGGACCTAAAGGGTTAATTTAGATCTCATTATGCTTGCTTTGACATCATAGTAGTTGCCACAAGTTATCAGTTTTATGTCCACCTTGCGATGATGTTAATTACATATCCATTCACCTTGTTATCATGCTAATTTATGCCAATATATGTTGAAACTATCATGGCTAGGCTACTTTAAAGCCTAGATGCCACCAAAATACGTGCCAATATGTTAGTTAGGAAACAGGGAAAAAGGATTTATAATTGGCATAATTTATGTAATATTTTATATGATATGGACACATAATTCAAATGGGGAAACATAGAAATAACCAACTATAATGACATAGGAAGATTTGGATAAAAATGGAATGTTTAGTAATTACAATTAGGAATTGTATTTGTACTTATGACACGAGGTTAGGTTGCATTAGTGGTGGAAGTCTGCCCGGACTGGACCGACATATCCAGCAGCCACTAATGTTGAACCTAATGTGGGATGTCTAAGTACTAAAATACGAATCGGGCTAAGACATGAAGTTAGACCCAACTGTGGAATAAGCATGCCCGGACCTGACCAGTATATCCAGCATCCACACGTTGTAGGTCTAATGTAGGTGGTCTAGCCCATTATAACCATAAATGGACATGGTAAAGAATTGGACTACTTAACCTAATTATATCCATAAGGGTTGTATGATTATGAACTTAAGTTAGGGTTAAGTAAAATTGGATGGGTAGTGGGTGGGTTAAGTAAATTAGAGGGGATGGGCAATATTTACACATAGGCCTACGAACTTAACCCAATAAGGTTATGTAACTAAAGACACCTAGTGGTATACATAACCAGTGGAAAAATATAATAAAGTTATGTAATTAAAGATACCCTTTAGGGTAAGCATAACTGATATAGGGCTATGTAATTAAAGACACCTAAATGTGTGCATAGTCAGTGAAAAACCTAGTGGGGATACAAGACAAAGGGGAGAGCTTGTATTATATTGTGTGAGACCCATTTTAGTCAGTACCCCGGAGTAGGACAGTGTGGGGATACAAGACAAAGGGGCATGCTTACTGATTGATTATAAGTGATCCAAACGAGATGGACAGTGTGGGCGGCGCAA